>OY979633.1:2452750-3777400 GCA_963855885.1 Coenonympha glycerion
AGTGTTGCTCATCACAAGCAAAAAAATTCCCCACAAAGGGGGGTCGCCCCCTCACCCCCTCCCCGGTAGAGCCATTTCAATTTTGTATGCGTTTTTTTTGGGTGTGTGCACACAAAATCATTAATGACTTGAAAGTCTGTTGCTTCACATGTTCTTAAAAGGTCTTATTCGACTGGATACAATATTCTCCATCGCTGGATACCTAATAATAGATGGCGCCCCCCCCCCCCCACCTTTATAGGGAATTTTTTTGTATGTAATGAGCTATAGAACACTCCCTTAAATTATCGCTAGTTCGATCCCGTACACACTGTATATATTTATAAAAGGGCCTCCTATACAACAAACGGGATTTTTGGTCGTTCTTGCACGATAATGATAATGGCAATAGGTAAGAATCTTGCAATATTCTCTTGAATATTGAATTAAAAATAAATAGTGAAATTAAAATAAAACAAATATTTAAGGGGAGCTCCCATACAACAAATGAATGTAAATTTTTTGCCGTTTCTAAACACAAAGTTACTAAACCCTTCGTGCATGAATCCGACTCATATTTGGCCGATTATACTTAGTAATAAGTATCGCACGTACCTATATGTAGTGTAAAGTAAAGGCAAAAGTTTGAATGTGTCTATTATGTTTGCTACTCCTTCAGCCTAAACGTACTGAATCGATTCAGATGAAATTTGGATGAAAAATCGATGGTTGCCACGGGATTTGTGAAAAATCTAAATTCACGCAGGCGGAGTCACAGGCATCAACTGGTGAAAGTAAATTGAATCACATGAGCAACGATAAGTCGATATTTCCTTCATGTCGGATCGTTATAATATATTCCATCCATCTTCATTTCGCTCCAAGGTTGGCTGGCAACGCTTTTAAATCCGATCGGATTTTGTATTTAGCCTCTTATTCGGTTAACTGGGAAAACGAAACGTAATAAAAGGCGAGCACAGATTGTCAAATGTTTCTACCCACTTAGATTTAATATTATTTAAATGTACTAAAAAAAACCGGTCAAGTGCGAGTCAGGTTCGCATACTAAGGGTTCCGTACTATCAAGACCAATCTTCAATATTATTAAAGTAAAGTAAACAACAACAACCTTGCCCACACCCCGCCACCGTATGGCTAATACTGTTTTCCTTTAAAACAAACAGTCTGAAAAACTATAACACAGTTAAATTTTAATTCATTCCTGTATTTCGATATTAACATGAATACTAATAGGTATTTACGCCAAGTGATAGCCATTCAGACACTAAAGTTGAGAGAAAAAATAAAAAATTCCAACATTTTTCATTACGATATCTCACGCTAGCAACACTGTGTCTGTCCTTCCATTAGCGTTCTAGTGCTCAGCCGTTCAACACAACATTACTAAACTCGTATAAAAAAAGTGAGTGATTATAAGTATTTCTTGCGGAAATCAAAGTATCCGAAAAGAAATATTCAAAATAATCGGATTCATCGTCAAAACGAATTGTGAAATCTACGGAATTGTTATTATTGGTTCAGAAAATCCATATTGCTCCAGTGTTGGGTACACCTCTTAGAGGGTGTTACGTTCACAGCAGTATACATTGAGGGTAGTTGGAAGGACTATCGCCTTTGTTTTAATTACTGCAAGAGGAGCTAATCAAGATGCATTCTTCGGTGATGGGTACACTTCATTTAGAGGGTGTGACCTTCACGACAACATACATTGAGGGTAGTTGGTAGGTGAAAAACCTGAGGACTATCGCCTTTGTATTAATAATTGCAAAAAATAATTGCAAAGCATCTATGTTGAGGACACTGCATAAGAGGATGTGATCATCACGACGACATACATGAGGGTGAGTTAATAAGATTATCGTCTCTATATTAGGTAATAATTGCAAAAAAGTCAATCAACAAAATATATTCTGCAGTCTATGCTTCAGTGTTGGGTACACTTCATTAGAGAGTGTGACCTTCACGACAATATACATTGAGGATGGTTATTGGGACAACGCCTATGGATTAATCATTCCCAAAAATGACAAGATTATCTTGTAAGCAACTTCCAAAATAGCAAATTGGTGCTTAAACGCCCCCATACCATGTTGAAAACACCGGTTGACGGTTCTCGTCCGATCACCGAAATTAAGCAACATCGGGCGCAGTTAATACCTGGATGGGTGACCACCTGGGAACACCGCACGATGCTGTTTTTTTATCACCAACTGTATTGGAATGATATAAAGGATCAAAACGATTACCTTTAGAAACTATTTCGATATACCCTCATATCAATATTTTCTTTTACTGTCTGCTAATTTAAATGAACCAAGATTACTTTACTAGACCAGGTCTGAAAAGTACCCGCAATCAAATGCACTATTTACAATTATTTTAGTCTTCCACACGAATCGTTTCTTGTTGTGGTCATTATTTATAGATACATCAATAAAAAGTCCATTGACAACGTCTTACAAAATCAACTAGTAATACTACTCAAAATTTGAAATGTACGAGTGAGACACAAAAATTTTATTTGATAATATAATATTCTAATAACTTCTGTGTATATTGTCTTTTATCAATAATATGAAATACAGTTAATCAAGATCCAATATTAACTGGCACTGGAGGAATATCTGAGCAATCCACCTGTTGGTCCATGGTGGACCCACGGGCCAAATCGCAGGACAGCACTCGTCTCTTGCGACGACTTTTCTCGAAGATTTACCCAGGACAGAAGAGTCTTGATTTCCCCACAAGAACAGCACCAGGAGCAAAACAGCCTTGCAAGTACTTATCGATGTCCTCTTTTGACATTTCCGTCGACCTGTCATGTCAGGCGCCGCGCGGCCGCCGATCGCCGGTCGGGGTAAGAAGGCAACCCGTGGTACCCCGGGGGGACCATCGGGGGTACCACGGGCAATAAACGACACCTACTTACTCGTACGTTTGCCGCTTAGTTTATAGAATAACCGCATTCAAAAAATATTCGAGCCTGATGATATTATTTTATCGTGCTTAAATATGAGTGGAAAATTTATTTTTTTCTCTTTTTATGTTCTCAAAACTATAAACAGAATTTAATGTGTATTTTTTTTTTCTCTTCTTTAGTTCGCATGTAGTGCAATGACACTTTAGATATCTAGGTACTATCCTAGTTTCATTCATAATAATTTACTTTTATACAAAAGGTTTTATATTATGAAGATTTATAAACGATTGAACCATTAACATTACAATTAATTTTCATGTTTAAGTAATTAAAAATGAAAATGATTTTTTTCAAATGGGCTTGATTTACAGGCTTTTATGAAAGCTTGAATCTGAAAAACGGGTTTGCGCTGAGAAGGTCTGGCAAAAAACTCGGCTATTATATTCTGTTCACATACAATTGAATATGAGACAACCTATTCGATAACATACTTAATTTTTTTTTTGTTATTCCATTACAAATACATGTTTTTAATACAACCATTCTTTCATCGTAACTCGATGTATTAGATATTTCATCAAATTTATCAATGCTTTAACTGAGTTAGGATGCATGCTTTTAAAAGAATGCAATATTTTTGAATATCAAAGTTATTTATAGTTTCTATAATTGACTATTTCTCAAATTTCTTAAATGAATATTAAATATGGAAAATGTAGAGTCCTTATAAAACAATCGATGATATGTTTATTTAAATTTATTTTAGGTATCCTTGTACCTGTATCTACAGGAATATCGGTATCCATACCTAGGAATAACTTAACGCAATGGAAAATATATTTAAAGACCAAATTAATTTTTGCTAGATCAAATATTTTTATTTTCAGGCGATCGCGCCGCTAATTAACTAATGGTTATCTATGCATCAAAAATGTTAAAGGATTTGGAAATTACCAATAGATATATAAGATCATAGAATCATTAAATACTTCATTGGATTTATGATAATATGAACAATGATGGTTCATAATTTTGGCTTGCATGTATCATAACTTTTTTTTTTTTGATACATAGCCTACATTTTATGTTTTCTGTATTTAATCATTATTAAATAAGTCTAATATTTTGTTTAACTTTCATGTCGATGGATGACGCCGCTGCAAGGATTTAGCTCTCGATGATGACTGACCAAGGTCAAATGATAATTGAAAATTGGGTCATCACTGCTTCACTAGGAACTTGAATACCAGTACAGTAGTACTTCAGCTGTGGTATGTAATTAACTGATTATTATTAAACGAAGATTAGAGACTTTTATCTTCTGTGATGACAGTGGAAATATAAAAAAAAAATATTTTTTTTTTTAATCGTCGCAACAAGTCTTAAAAGCATTAATCGCGAACAATCGCGAATAACATTTCGACGTGTCTACCTATTTACATGCTACATTTGCTCGTTGATTTTTGCGATTATCAACTTGGAAAAATCAGATCACATTTTTCAACTGAAAGACTGCTAAATTAAAAAATGGTCTTGATGCAGAAACGGAAGAACTTAAAAAGTACTGTCTAATATTTGTATTCCAATTGTATATGTGGTTTTTTGTTTACAACTAACCAGTACAACAGCGATAGTAGTGTTGGGGTGACTGTTAAAATAACAATTAATGATATTAAACAACATTATTATAACATGAATAACTGTTAAGAATAACAATTATGCCTTCAGTTAAAATTTCAGTATTATGTGAAATGAGAAACTCAACACGGTTATACATACATATATACTATAATATTGTATAAGATGTTTACTGTCTGACAATATTAGAAAATATGCTTTTTTCAGACTATCTTCAGTTTCTATTGTTATCACTTTATTAGAACTCAGGAATAAACAGTAGATATAGTTACTTCATCAGCCTTTGTCTCAGAATCAACTTTAAAATAGACTTATAAGATGATTTCTCTATGGCTTTTTTTAAAATCTCTTGAGAATATTCTTACTTCACCCTATTCAGTTAAAAATATAATTTAAGGTCACTTTAAATCTTAATGACCTTATTAAAGCTGTACCTACACCAAAACCCAAAAAACAATATTATTATGGAAATTAAATAAAATATCATTGTTAACTCCTTTAATAGAAATAACTCTAAAGAGCTATGAATAAAATTAAACAACACTTTACGAAAATACTAATGCCTACTCCTGTATTTTCGTAAAGTGAAGTCAAGATGAACAAAAATTTACGAACTAGTTCTCTGCAACCCATAGATTTATTAATCTTATATATTAATAAATTGATCTTATTTTTTTTTTTCTTTCCAAAAATATGTCTCGGTAATATTTATTCTACTCAAGTTTATAAAAATATATTCGTGATCAATTTACTGTTTAAAATATATAATATTTCATGGTTGCATATTAACAGCTCAATTTATTACGATTAATCAAGTGTTGCATTTAAAAGTTTTAACTGATACAAATATTTTCAAGCTTGTTGAAAGAGGTTTAAAACCTCTTTAAATCGTCAAGACTACATACGAGCAGTACTGCTAGAATATAGTCTTAATATACCCTTGGTATTCGCACATATAAAAATATATGTTTTTGTACATATATTATTATTAATATATTATACTAATAATATTGATTTACTATCTATTACAGTTTTAATATTTCTACAAAATTATGCTATTAATTATTAATTTGCTTTGAATATCAACTTAAGTTGTTATTTTTATTTTTTTGCTCAATATTAAGCGATTATGCTTATTATTCTATTAATTTAAAAGCATTTCTTATTTACAAATGTCATGGCTCTAAACATCTACCTATTAGTATTCATGTTAATATCGAAATACAGGAATGAATTAAAATTGATGATTAAACGAACTTACCTTAAGTGAAGTTCTATCATAATTTTATGAATTCCTGTATGAAGATATTAACACCCTCCCGCCCCTGTTTTGTGGAAAAACCCATGTATGAATTTGTAAATAAAAAATGTACATATTACAATAATAATAAATATTTATTGAAGACAACATAACCCATATATATATATTATTATATTTACATATATAATATTGTGTGGTTATGTATAATATTGTGTAGTTATGTATTTATTAGGTATATGATACATATTTGGGTGCTCTGTAGTGCTAAAAGACGAGCTTATCGAAGCACAAAGGCACTCTTATAATAATTATACTCTGAACTAAATGAAAGGACAGACACAGTGTTGCTAGCGTGAGATATCGTAATGAAAAATGTTGGAATTTTTTATTTTTTCTCTCAACTTTAGTGTCTGAATGGCTATCACTTGGCGTAAATACCTATTAGTATTCATGTTAATATCTTCATACAGGAATTCATAAAATTATGATAGAACTTCACTTAAGGTAAGTTCGTTTAATCATCAAATGTCTATCTTTAAACGTTGGCTCACCTTATTACGGCCACAAAACGGAATATCCGATCAAAGTAGCTTTTTGCAGCGTGAAGATGTTTTGAGAATGATCCCCATACGATTTGTGAAAAGCAGACGCTTGTGAAGCCGCAGCCAATACCTAGTGTACCTACACAAAATACATGGTAGGTATGTCCAGATTAAATAAAGAATTTTGAAACGCCCAGGTATACCTATTCGGCCGCACCGTAGGCAAAACTGCCAAATCATTGCAATCTCAAAATCTGTTTCGTGGGTTGGCCAGATATTGGATTCCAGAGTGGAAAAAAAATTTCATTGCCAAGTGCCAACAAGTCGCCGAAGGTCGAAAATATTGACTTGGGCATGAATAGAAAAACCTTTCTTATTTATACAAGAAAGCCTCTTTTCATCTTCATCGAAGCATGTTTTCCGTATTGGATAAGGGTTAAAACTTTGTCTGCAGCCGCACTGAATCTGTGCGGATAGCGGTTTTATAAAAGTCTTCTTATTTTTATGTTTAACAAGACTAACACGGTACTAAGTACCAATAGTAAGTACAAAGTAAGTTCAGCTCATCTTGGCGCGCTGCGCTTTAGATGTGTAAGCTTGTATATTATGTCATATTATGTGCAATTTTTGATTTGTGTGTGAAGGTGGCAAACATAGCATAAGCAGTGATAGCTGAGTGGTTCTGACCTCTGCCTCTCATAAGGAGGTCGCGGGTTCGAATCCTGGGCACGCACCTCTGACTTTTCCGAGTTATGTGCGTTTTAGGAAACTAAATATCACTTGCTTAGCGGTGAAGGAAAACATCGTGAGGAAACCTGCATGCCTGAGAGTTCACAAAAATGTTCTCGAAGGTGTGTGAAGCCCGCCAACCCGCACTTGGCCAGCGTGGTGGGCTATGGCCAAACCCCTCTCAGTCTGAGAGGAGACCCGTGCCCAGCAGTGGGACGTAAAAAAGGGTTCAGAGAGAGAGAGAAACTGTCGCATATGAATGATTGGCTAAAGAGCCCCTAAAGTCGATTCGTGACAAACAAGACTAGCTGTTGTTGTTTATAGATAGAAAAGAATCAGCGAACCACGTGAATGGACTGTTTGGTTGGGAAAATTTTATCGCAAGGCTGAGCGAGTTTACAGCTTACCTAAGAATATTTCTTTCGGTCGATAGAGATGGTTAAGACATTTTTGAGAAATTGAGGTAACCGACTTTTTACCGCCAAAAAGGCGATACTGGGTGAAATTTTTTCTTTCATATTTCCACTTGCTATAATATGATAAACAATAGAGCGAGTTTTCGCCAGCTTTATCGCCACAATCAGTAATCTACAAAAAATATAATATTGTTATATTTTTTAATGTCGGCTTTCCGGCGTGGCGGCGAAACCAAATGTTTTTGACTGGATATAAAAATATAGACTTTTGCAAAGTTTCAATTTAATAAGTAGACACTGTTTTACTATCAAAATCTAAATCGACTTCAACTTCTACTGAGTAAAATTTTGGATATGTAAATCTTTACATGGTCCAGTTAACTTTCTACAGAAGAACTTTCAGTCCCTTTGTAAGCAATTCGTAGGATGTAAACTAGGTATTCGTAATATAATTGCGACTTTGCGAAACGAATGTAAAGGACATCCAACAAAAGCGAAGAAAGGGTGTTTTGTTTTTGTCGGCCTTTTGTTAAAAACTGCGGAATTCCTGAAAGGAACCCTTGTAGTCTGAATTGAATTAAATCGGCCGTTTCACTTATTCGAAAATGTTTCTTTCAAAAGGACAACAATTTCACTTTAGCTGACTTTTGTTGTAATTTTCGGGTCGTTTTTGTTTTGTGCTCGTTAGAAAACTAATGGTGTGCGGTAACGAATGGGTTTAAAAGCGTTGGTTTATTACGCAGTTATTTGGTGTGCCGAGCTAAATAAATAATAGCTCGTTATTGCAAATGATTGCGAGCTTCAACGATTGATCAAAATGACAATCGATTTTAACACTGTACAGTAGGTATACCAGGCAAGTTGTGTTTGGATAGCAATGTAATTTCGCTATCCATTCAGTTAAACATGTAATAGTTCCGAGGGGTTTCACCATTTAAAACAGGAAAATTTTCGAATATTTCAAGGTCTTTCGAACACCGCACGGTTAGAAATATTTTAGATAAACTGCAAACTTGGTTTTACGGTAAAAGTCTTTAATTTACCTAAACAATACTCGAAATAATCTAAAGCGAAGCGATTTACTGTGACATAATGCGATTTTGTGTGTGCCTTGTGTTTGGTGTTATGTATGTATTTTTTGTGTTTGTGTGTTTTGTGTATATTTTACATAGTTTCTATGTCTCTTCATCCCTGGGCTGACACCTCTGGCTTTTCCGAGCTATGTGTTTATGGAAAAAAATCACTTTTTTTAAGGAAAAATGCATATCTAGGGAGTTCACTATTATATCCCCGAGTATGAAGCCAGTTTCTTTTTGAGAGAAGACACTGTCCAACAGTGGGATATAAAAAATGGTTGAGACCGACATCTTAGTTGCATAATATTTCTAAAATTGTAGCTACTTTAAAGCGTCTTACTTTTATCCTACGAACAATTATAAAATCCGCGAGCTACCCATTAAAGCTACGGAGCGGAGTCGGGGAAAAATGGCGGCCATTTTCATAAATCTTCGTAACCGCTTCCTTTTCAACTGTTTACTTCACTAAAATATGCTAAAATTAACATTTTATGTTACGTGCCGTCCATTTTTTGTGTCTCGTTTAATTTGAATATAGCCAACTACAAACTATCTGGCTTAATATTATTTTCTCTTCAGCTGTTGAGGATAATTTTGATTCTGGTTAAAATACAGAATTTTTATTTACTAAAATGTATGAAAAGCAACTCAAATACTGTAAATAGTAAGATGGCAGATGGATAAAAGTTTAGTATGAATTTATATAAAAAATCCATTTCAGAGATTCACAATTATTAATCATGATCATTATATACTTCAGCCAAAAAATAATTACAATAAAAATGTGCAGCTGTCGTCATGTGGCTTATCTATTATATTTCTCCGATTGCCAATGGAACTGGATCACGTGAATTATCGATGACAATTGTCATTCAGATATATTTTTTTAATTGTGTTCAAACTCATTAACGTACAAACAGAGTATATAAGTCATAGGTAGGTGCGCATAAGGCTACTGTTCAACCAAGGAAGCGTGTGATTGAGTCAAACATCCATTCATCCACACTTCATTAATTTTTAAATGCATAATCATTTTAATTTATAGGCAACATTCGTGAGACAAAGAAACATAAATCACAGTTAACAAAGGCTAATCTGCCAGCCAGGTGTGGCAGCACCTAGCTAAATACGTACCTAAAAAGTTGTTCCATTTAAAAGCTTTTTAGAAGCACTGTTCCGAAATTACAACAACGAAACTAAGTGCATTAAGAATTAAGCCGCTTTTCCATTACTGCGCAGGATGCAGGCAGTCATACAAATTAATACTGACTCATGAATGGCTATGCACAGTTGTTTATTCCATAGAACTCAGACACATCATTTTATTTTAATTATCATAACTATGTAATTTAATATTTAAATTTGGTTTTTAACCTGTACCATTTTGTGACATAGAATTCCCATAAAGCCCACGTCACAATATATGTCTTAAATTCACAACCAAAGTATTTCAAATTTAATAGTAAGTCTCCATGTTTCATACGTCTGATAAATGGGATTTAATTATATTAAGACTCTAGTTTTTCCACCCGATTATGTCGTCAAGCTATGCTTTCTTACAGAATGCGCAATATTAGAGATATACGTGTTTGATGTAATATTCTGAGCATGCAACGCTTGTAACCTACCTTCCTGTCGATGTGCATAGCAACGCAGCAAAGCAATGGAATATTGCCTTATTTTTTAAACTAGTTATATCCACCTTAATTTGAAAGCTTTTAGAAGTAGACCTGATTGCCTTGATTCGCTTTTCTCTTTTAGTTTTACTATGTTTTAGTTTAATTAAAAGTTGGCAGTGCGGTGGTATTACGATGTCTTTATACTTTTGAGTTATTTCCTACTTATGTTTTATATTATATTTGTCTTAATATTAGTATGCGTACGTGCAAAGTTGGGCAGAAGGTTTCTCAAGCGAGCACTACCAGATTATTTCCTTATACAGTCAATTACCGCGATTTTCTTTTTATGGTCAGTGTAACGAGCTTAACTCCACACTGAGCTACTTGTAGGCGGTCTCAATTCTAAGACTTTGTAGCTCGAACGGCCTTTCATCCCTACGACAAGCGTGACTTGCTCATGGGGGTATATTACCAAGTACCTAACATCTTTGGCTGCATTATAAATTAAAGAACAGGTGCGATTGTAGTCAGGTATCAACTTACACTACAAATTAGTGCCTGTGTTAACAAGTAAACAAGTGAGATATTTCGAGAAATCAAAGAACCCGTCTGTAAAAATGTCAAGTTATAAAATTGTAAAATATGCACTAAAATATCATGACTTATAAGTATAATGTGACTTATAAGTATGAATGTAATTTCTTATTAATGTCCTTGATATTAATACCCTACCTGGTAGATTTCGTTAATTTTTTTTAAAATAATGATTCACAAATTGGCGCTCTCAATCCACCATACTGTTTTTTTTCATATACGTTGTTAAAGTAAATACGAATCTAACGACACCTCTCAAGCTGAAATTCATATAGCCATTCAAGCGGCAGAGCGTTCTAAACATAATTATACATAAATACATACTCCCAAAAATAATAACCCTCCTCTTAGCGCAGTCAGGTAAAATGATTTTTAGACGTTCAGCCCCTAAAAGTGGGGACGTAGTTGGGTCAAAACAGAGGGCAACAAGACTCACCATCCAGTTCATATCCCTGCCCCCACTGCGGGAGGCCCTGCTGGTAGCCCTTGGGATCAGGTTTGCCGATCGATATCTTAAGGCTCTTCCACAGCTTCATGTTGCGCACATATTTACACTGCACTCTACTGCATCACTGCGACACTTCACTGCACTAGCGGTACGATATCTGTAACAAGGAGAACATTTTTGTAGTAAGAATCATATAAATAACGATACAAATTATACATAACCAGATTGCAGCAGCAGTTTTGTCGTCAATAGTACCGGTAGGCCATCAAATTTATCCGAAACCACGTGACAGGTTTTAATCCAAAAGATCAGGGCTAGGAGAGCCCTCCGCCCCTTGCAGAACATTCTCCGCGTAGAGATACGCACTCTTGATACGAGATAATATATCTCTCTACTTTGATCGTTCTCTTTTCTCTGTCTATTAATATGGATCAGCCTAAGCACCATGTGCACGTAGAGATATGTCTCTCTACTTGTTCTTTGTCCATTATAATGGTTCAGAAAGAGAAAAGAGGGCGAAAAAAGTAGAGAGTCATATTACCACTACGTATCTCTGGTATTTTTTTCTAGGCAAGTCGAAAATCATGCTTCATCGAAAGCAATGATGAGGTCTAGGTCAAAACGTGCTCGCCTATCAAATTTTTAATGATGCTTTGTGTTAAAACCAAATTTAAAATATAAATTAAAAATTTCAACAAGATTTTCGGTGCTTGTTATATTCGGTTAAAAAGGTGCTCGAGTAGAATTTAATTTAGGTGCAAACTCTACGATTAGAGGAGTAGCTAGCTCGGACTTTTGTAGCGAAACAACTAATGCGATTTCAAGACCTAAGTGCAGAATACTAAACACACTACGTTTTCTTAAGGAGCTGGCTTCAGTAAAAATCTAGATAGTTCCTGATAAAAGAACTCTTCAGAAAAGAGCTTTAAAAAGTCTAGCATTATTTGGCTTAGTACATTAGGGATGCTATTAACTTACAGGGCTTCTAAAATACTACAAAACTAACAATTTAAACTAACAAGTTTTCTTTAGTTTTAGTATTCTCTTGAATTTATAATTTTGTTTTTCCATATTTATCTGTGTCCATTTCCTAACCCAAATAAAGTTTATTATTATTATAATTATATCATTAATAATCCCCCTGAAATAAAACATCCCGAAAATTCAGTAAAAAATAATGAAAAACTTGACTTCATTGGTTTATAAAACACCACAGAAAAGATTTGAGTCACTGAATGGGATTGTTTAGAAGTAACTTAGCACCTAATAAAATCATTATTATTTTTACATCATACATTTCAAAACACGTCTGGTTTAACGTGTAGATACATAATAAATCCTTCACTAGAAATTTATCGGCATTTGAAGTCCGTTTTGCGAATAAAAATTTGAAATTCAAAATGTTCAAATTTCCATAGTCAAATAAAGTGCAAACTTTTCATCAAGCGTAGATTAGTTAGTGCGGAAACTGCTCGCAGTTTCGTACCGGAAAGGGAATTGCAAATTAGATGACTATCTATGTGAGGAGGAATGGTGCAGGAGTTGCAGCCAACTAACAATCACTGGGGTAATGATCAGTTATTATTACTAGCTTGTATCCGCCATCCACTTGAAACGAGATTGCGTTAAAATGTTACATTCTGACTAGCGGTCAACGAGCGTCCGTTTTGTTTATTTGGACCTGGGAACCGTATTTTTTTTAATAAAAAATGTATGAGGTTTTTATTTTTCGTCTTACTTATTAAATGTCTCATTATTTTTATAGAGATCCTGAAAAATAACCGCGCTTTAATTTTTTCGTTTGTCATTAGCGCAGCTTTATCAACGAATATATAATATTACGAACGTAGCTTTATTAAGAGTTGGTAATGTATGAATTATTGGGAACCTACACAAATGAGTCAACAAAAATCTAAATCTCAATTTAAAACATCTGGGGAGAGTTTTCTGCACTTCCTTTCTGTATAACGACCTCCCTGGCGCAACGAAGCGCTCTGAGATTCCAGGGCTCCCGCCAAGGGCCACTTTCGAATTTTATAAATTCTTAATCAGCTCAGGTTTTGTTCAAAATGCAGCATGTGCGATTTTATTTATATATAACTTCTATAAGTACTCAAAGAATACATGACTTAATTAAAATAACAACTTAAAAATTAAAATAACTAAAACTAAGAATTATTAAAATACCTATACAAATTTAAATAAAAAGGGCACAAGCCCTAGGAAGGGTGCCCATTATGCAGGCAGCATTCCCGCGCTCAATAGCGATTGAAATTCGTTGCGCGAGAAAGCTGCCTGCTATCAGCTCAGGTCTTTTCTGGTAGGAGACTTGGGCCGTGGCTAGTTACCATACCAGCAAAGGTTTAGCATTCTGGCGCGATGTTGTGCAGAAACAATTAGTGGCAAGTTACTAACCCCTTTCAAGTTTTTACGTTAACATCTTTGGCTGTATCATGACTAATCATCAGGTAAAATCACAGTTAAGTAACAACTTGTAGAGAATTAAAAAAAAAACAATCAACGCTACTTTTCGAATGCCATATGTAGAAACACTAAAAATGTATTATGAAAGGTTTTTGAAAGCATTGGGCTATTTCGAGAAAATGTTGTTTACCCGAAGCCGTATAAATGTAACTTCATAAATTGAAAAAAATAACTCGAATACTCCATTTGCTGATAACAAAAGGGAATTTTGATTTGGTTATTCGTTCCAGGCAGTGGTGATGTCTGAGCTTGAAAGGCGGATTTGGGTCGTTCGAAAATTGTTAATTTTATTCTCTCTATGCTCATTGCTCAGTGGTGAAAATGTAAGGAAAACTAGTCGTCATATTTATAATGTCACACTAATATTATAAAACCGAAAGTTTGTGTGTCAATGTGTATATGTCCCTTCACGTCACAACTACTGAATTGGCGGCAGAATGGAGAAACTTCACATTACTTTACTTAATAAGCCTATAGACGTCCACTGCTGGACATAGGCCTTTGCGAGAGCGCGCCACCATACACGGTTCTTCGCCTCCCTCATCCACCCGCTACCAGCGACCTTTTCAGGACGTTGGTCCAGTGGGCAGGAGGTCGTCCTACGCTGCACCCATCTACGCGGTCTCAACTCCAGAATACGTATGCCCGAACGCCCGTCGGTTCCGCGACGAATATGGCCCGCCCATTGCCTCTTCAGCTTGCTAATCTGTTGGGCTATATAGGTCACTTTGGTTCTCCTAACTAATACATTAATTTGGGCTACTTTTTAAAAATCCATGGTTCCCATTAGATAAGTGAAAACCCGAAGAACTCATTCCCGCTTGTAAAAGTTAAATAACTGACACTGCAGCGGTACCGACCTGGGTGGTCTCCGTTCGAGGAGTCCTACTACGAGTAATATCACCACTAAGTCATAATGTACCTACTTAAATCATTGCTTCAGACGATTCAAATGATTTCGTCGTAAAGGGGACAGCATTGTTTCCACGGGAGCGTGTCGTCTCCGTCGCCAGTCACTTATGCGTGACGGACGGATATTGCATTGCACATTAGTACATTTTTATGTAGGTAGCGATGAGTTTTATTTGTACTGTTATAAATCATAATGTTTTATTTGGAGATACTATTTATTAATATAATGAAAACTCATTGTGTTTACTGTAAAACTGTAATTATTTGTACGGGAACACATAAATACACATAAATACCGATTTGGCTATAATAATTTGGAATGGAGATACGAAAAAAATTTTATGCATTAAAAATGGTTTTTGTTTACACGAAAGAATATTATTAAACAAGCAAGATATGTTAGATGATACTATACCTACAGATACACAGATACATGCCATTAGGCTGAATTTGGAAATACTAAATTACTAATTGAATATGACCTTTTGTAATTAACCCAAATTTGCAATAAAAACATTGATTGATTGATTGATTGATTGATTGATACATTACTGTTTCACGATGAAATAAAATAAAGACCAATAAAGTAAAATTGTTTGTGCTTTAAAAACTACGAAATACATGTGGATGAAACCTCGACATCGTTAACTCGACTATAAATGAGAACATAGACGTAATTTTAACACATCTACTCGTATTCAGTTAGACAAGGAATGTTCACAAAGTCTATTATTGATCCTTACTCAAGCTAAATGTACTAAATCCACGCTGATCCCTCTCCACACGCATCCCGTTACACAAATAACGAGGGGCTAATCAATTAACCTATCTCGTTACTTGCTCAGGAATTTTATTGTATTACCGTTGTATTTGGAGAGTACATTTGTTATTGGGCAGTCAGTTTGTAAATTCTATACCTATGCATTTACCTTACCTTTTGTCAACATTCCTGGTATAGTCGTGGCAAAATTCAGGAACCTCGTCACCAATAGATTAGCAAGGTATCGTAGAGGCTGATAACCTCCACATACTCGTAGTTGAGTTAATACCAAAGATGCTTTGATTCCGCGTTCCTGATACGCAACGCAAAGGTCTGGAAAAAATATCAGCTTATATTTTGCCCAGAACCCACTACATGGGTGCTAAGCGCGTTCCACCTTATTCTTTATCATTGCTTTCCATCAGGTCCAGGGCTAGTCTATATTTTGTATTAAGAATAACTTGAAAATAAAGCGCAATGGTTGATCTAAGGTGAAGTTCTTTCGTTTATCAGGTGATATTAAAGTCAAGCATGAAATTGTTAAAGCAGTGATATTCCATTGGTTTAGACTTCTTCTCTCGTCAGGGGGTCCGGAGTTTAAATTCCGGACACTTGCTATTTAAGAGTATGTGTGTTTGTAGATACTAAAAACATCTCTTGTTTGACTGTGAATGAAAACATCATGACAAAACTTGAGAGTTCTGTATATGAGTTTCTACTTACTACAATATTTTCAAAGATTTATGAAGCCTGCTAACCGGTATTTGGCCAGCGTAGTGGCCTATGGCCAAATTTCTATAATTCTGAGAGTGAAAGTACAACTTTATCCAGCAACTAGCGGACGCCCGCGGCTTCGCTCGCGTTGAACCTCTGCTTTACATCCTCAGGTGTTTAGTTACCAAAATTCCTGTCTTAACTGCCATTTATTTTAATGATTTAAAGACAACAAATTCTTCCTTTGTGCTTGCTGCTATAGTCACTTATCGGTTTTGAAAATATAAGGTCGTTACAAAAAGTTTCATATAGTTCAATTAGGGTACCGTACCTATAGGGGAAAAAGGCGGGAACCTTATTACTGAGACTACGCTGTCTGTCCATAATAAATGGCGGCCACGTTTTTTAATTCTGACCATAAATTCGTTCTCTATTCTTGCTGTGATACTCAAATATCGATTTTCAAAGCAATCGGCCCAGTAACAAAAAAGTTCAAAATGGCGGCCACTTTTATTAAATTTTGACCACAAATTCCTTCTCCATGCTTGCTGCGATACTCAAATATCGATTTTCAGACCAATCGGCCCAGAAACAAAAAATTTCAAAATGGCGGCCATTTTATTTAATTCTGACCATAAATTCGTTCTCTATGCTTGCTGCGATACTCATATATCGATTTTCAGATCAATTGGCCCAGTAACAAAAAAGTTCAAAATGGCGGCCACTTTTTTTAATTCTGACCATAAATTCTTTCTCTATGCTTGCTGCGATACTCAAATATCGATTTTCAAAGCAATCGGCCCAGTAACAAAAAAGTTCAAAATGGCGGCCACTTTTTTTAATTCTGACCACGAATTCCTTCTCCATGCTTGTTGCGATACTCAAATATCGATTTTCAGAGCAATCGGCCCAGTAACAAAAAAGTTCAAAATGGCGGCCACTTTTTTTAAATTTTGACCACAAATTCCTTCTCCATGCTTGTTGCGATACTCAAATATCGATTTTCAGAGCAATCGGCCCAGTAACAAAAAAGTTCAAAATGGCGGCCACTTTTTTTTAATTTTGACCTCGAATTCCTTCTCCATGCTTGCTGCGATACTCAAATATCGATTTTCAAAGCAATCGACCCAGAAACAAAAAAGTTCAAAATGGCGGCCATTTTATTTAATTCTGACCATAAATTCGTTCTCTATGCTTGCTGCGCTACTCATATATCGATTTTCAGAGCAATTGGCCCAGTAACAAAAAAGTTCAAAATGGCGGCCACTTTTTTTAATTCTGACCATAAATTCTTTCTCTATGCTTGCTGCGATACTCAAATATCGATTTCAAAGCAATCGGCCCAGTAACAAAAATGTTCATAATCGCGGCGTCTTTTTTTTTAATTTTGACCACAAATTCCTTCTCCATGCTTGTTGCGATACTCAAATATCTATTTTCAAAGCAATTGGCCCAGTAACAAAAAAGTTCAAAATGGCGGCCACTTTTTTTAATTCTGACCATAAATTCTTTCTCTATGCTTGCTGCGATACTCAAATATCGATTTTCAAAGCAATCGGCCCAGTAACAAAAAAGTTCAAAATGGCGGCCACTTTTTTTAATTCTGACCACGAATTCCTTCTCCATGCTTGTTGCGATACTCAAATATCGATTTTCAGAGCAATCGGCCCAGTAACAAAAAAGTTCAAAATGGCGGCCACTTTTTTTAAATTTTGACCACAAATTCCTTCTCCATGCTTGTTGCGATACTCAAATATCGATTTTCAGAGCAATCGGCCCAGAAACAAAAAATTTCAAAATGGCGGCCACTTTTTTTAATTCTGACCACGAATTCCTTCACCATGCTTGTTGCGATACTCAAATATCGATTTTCAGAGCGATCGGCCCAGTAACAAAAAAGTTTAAAATTGCGGCCACTTTTTTTTAAATTTTGACCACAAATTTCTTCTCCGTGCTTGTTGCGATACTCAAATATCGATTTTCAGAGCAAACGGCCCAGTAACAAAAAAGTTCAAAATGGCGGCCACTTTTTTAATTCTGACCATAAATTCGTTCTCTATGCTTGCTGCGATACTCAAATACCGATTTTCAAAGCAATCAGCCCAGTAACAAAAAAGTTCAAAACGGCGGCCACTTTTTTTAATTCTGACCATAAATTATTTCTCTGTGCTGGCTGCGATACTCAAATATCGAGTTTCAAAGCAATCGGCCCAGTAACATAAGAGTTTAAAATGGCGGCCACTTTTTTTAAATTTTGACCACCATTTAGTACGAATTCATGACCTAATATCTATCTAGGCACCAAATTTCAGATCTCTACGACTTTTAGTTTTTCGGGAATTCCTGGAACAACGAAAAAAAATCACTTTTGTATGGGAAAATCCCTTTAATGTACGATTTTTACCCCTTACAATTTGAATTTCTGGAATTCCCGTCTTAGTACGAATTCATGACCTAATATCTACCTAGGCACAAAATTTCAGATCTCTACGACCTATAGTTTAGGCGGAATCCGTGGAACAAACCAAAATTCCTCATTCTTTTATATATATAGATGGGAGATAAAAAAAATAAGTAACTTATAACTTGTATAAAATTAAATAAAGAAGATGAGTGTAAATTATTCAGATTCAAAATTGAATTATGATACCTCTTTGAATTGCCATGTATTAAACACGTACGGCTGCGCTACAATGGGATCTGTCGTATGAAAATCGAGTTAACTTAATTGTAACAAATTGTCTTGTTTAACATGATTCATGTTTGGATCATCGCCAATTGAATTGCATTAATAATAGTATTCTCAGTGCTGTGAGTATCAACGAAAAGGTACATAATTATACATAGTAGATTCACGCTGTTCGGGAGTCGTTTTGGTATTACAATCTTCATCATCATCGTCAGCTTTGTAATGATTTATTGCACCCCACAATCCTTATTTCTTATTAAGTTAGATGGGTTGAGACACTTCTCCAATGTATCCATAATACTGATAAAACTTGGGAAGGTACTCATCGAAGACAGCAACCACCACTACTTATTAAAACTAAAAATGTCACGATTGAAATTCTGACGGGGAATTTATGACTTTGTGAGTCGGGCTCAACAATTTACATGGTTACCTTCCCATCGAATCAACTGTTAAGAAAACATGAAACTTTTTCTCCACGCCAAGAAGATTGTCAAAAATAACAGACTTAGAAGAACAAGACGTCCCTTATTATACACAATTTGTCCAGGCGAGTTATCTATCGTATTTGATTACACACACTCTGCTGGCGAGTCGCCAACTCGGCGTGAATCATGCAGTGTGTCAATGAAACCTAAGCGCCTATAATAACAGACTCGCAGTTATTTAGAGAAAAGCGTCGCTTGGTGACAGACAGGATGTGGCTCTTTCTTTAATGACGCCCGAGATACAATTACCAGGCAGATTGCAGATAAAAGAGCAGCGGTTTTATCATTTTATTCCTATTATTAATACACCAGCAGTAAATAATAAAGAAGAAAGAATGTGCAAAAGACAGTGTATCTCTAAAACAGAAGAGTTTTCTTCAAACTGCATTAATTTGTGCCAATTCTGATGTGCAAAATCTTTAAACTAAACTAATCTGATGCGTTTAAAAATAATACTGTCGTTTTCAAAACGTTACCCACGGAAAATAATAGGACTATTTTTAGATGGGCCAAATTACTTTAGTTATGGGATCTTACACAATATAATTGTCACCAATCGTAAGAGATATTTAAGCGAAGAAAAACAAAGTCACGTTTATTTCGCGTCACTTGACAGATAGAATTTGATGACGCTTGAGATACAATTACCTTGCAGATACAAGAGCGGTAAACTTACCATCAATATTATGACAATTAAATTTGTCGAAAATCTACCCATAGTTTTAAACTTGCAGTTATTTAAAGAAAAGCGTCGCTTGGTGACAGAAAGGATGTTGGCTCTTTCTTAATGACGCCTGAGATACAATTACCACGCAGATACAAAAGCGGCAAACTTACCATCAACATTATAAAACCTATGCAGTCTGCAGATATAATGTAGAGAATTGATTATCATCAATTTAACTGAAAACTTCGAAACATTAAAAATATTTTAATATACCTAATCACAGACGTATTCTACGTTTACTTAGTTTTTCAAAAGCTAAAATGAAGTTTTACCTGATTCAATTAAACATCCATTAACGAGGAAGGTGTTTATAAATTGGTGTAGTAATAATATAATCATTGGGAAATTTTCTCAATCATCCAATAACAAAATTTATTTATTATGTACAACTTCATTGCGGAAAAACGGCGAAGAGGCGTTAAAATTCTATGAGCGGGGAGCAATTTATTCGCACCAAACGCGCTTGGCTCGAATCGGACATTTATAGGTCGCAATAAAAGTGATAACATCTAAGTAATAGCGCCATCATATTGTCCCCTTAGAGGCACATCTTACATTTTTATGATAATTTCACAGAGGAATCGTCTCCACAATTTAGTTCGGCAAATTTATTACGGAAGTGGTGAAATTCATTTCAAAAATGTTATCGGAAAGTGATTTTCAACAGTCCAGTCCCGCGCTCCTGGAATATAATAATAACTTTTCGTGCGTTAGTGTGCCACTAAAGGTTAGCTTATAGCTATTAAGGATAACTTCATAAAGAAGACCTACTTACTCTCTCTAGTAGGTGTTAATACAGTAACAATAAGATAAGACATGAAAGATAAGTAGACATTTAATAGTAGATTGTTACACAAGGGACGTAAGTAAGCTATTACAGAGCAAGATCCAATTTGGCGCCAGTGCGAGCGCAGCTCGCATAGGGCGCCAATGGATCGCGTGCACCCGAGATATTTAGTCACACGAGCGAGCGCAGCGAGCGAGGGTGAATATAGTTCGAGGGTGTAATTGCTACTTGCAACCGAGGTAAGCATTCTACTTTATATCATACTTGCGAGGTAAATAAAACAATGGTAATGCAAAATGAAATTTTAATTAGAATAATTAGCAAATTTAGAGAAAAAATAGAAAAAAAAAATAAAAAATAATAAAAGAAAAGAAAATTAATAATAAAAAAAGAATAATTAAAAAAAAATAAGAAAAAAAAAAAAAAAAAAAAAATAAATAAAAGAAAAAAAATTCAAGCAAAGTGCGACGTAATATTGTCCTTGAACTGTAATGTGAACATTACAATTCAAGCATAGTGCGACGTAATGTTGCCCTTGAACTGTAATGTGAACATTACAATTCAAGCATGTTGCCTTGAATTGTAATGTGAACATTACAATTCAAGCATGTTGCCTTGAATTGCAAACACCAACTTACAAGGAGATTTTCCACCATAGTAATCCATACTTACTGAGCAAGTATGATATAAAAGTGTATTAATCTTAAAACATATTTTTCAAAACTGATTTTCTTATGTTTTATTAATTCTTTTCACTCTTGTTTTATTACGATAACATTTAAAGTTCCCGGATCTTGATTTTTATATTTGTCTGGGTTATTTTATTTATTTTTTATTCTTACTTTACATAATATAAAGATGGTTACATCACGCGTGATCATTAAATTTGAGATATAGGTATGTGTGTACACAGTGTCAAAAACTGCACCATCGTTAATTAATGAATACTAAAAAGATCACAGTTGGTAAAGCATTTTTTATCGAATCAGGCTAATGCTACTTCCACAGGCCTATGTGTTTTCAGTTGACGTCAGCGATCTCATTTTAATTAGGTCACGCTAATATAAACCGCTTTCTTGAACGGCTCATGCATGGAAAAGTAATACTTGAGCACGAATCTATTATAGAGGTAAACATGTTTTATCTTAACGTGAACTCAACGGGTCTGCCCGCGAAATTCAAAATTTTCGTGGTTTTTTGCAATTTGTACGCTAATTAGACATGATAGGCTTATGGCAATCAATTTGCGAGAATGGCAGTATCATCTTTACATGATTATATCAAAATCTTTGCATAAAAATGTGTATCCTAGGAAATTAATCCGAGTATCGAGTTTTATGTGAGTAACTCGCAAATCTTGGACTAATTTCTTTAACTCGACACTTTCGAGCAGAGATTTTTACATAAACACGTGAAGAAGATATTGGGATTATCGCAATTTGACGGCCATAAGCCTATTATATCTTATTAGCTTAAAAATCGCGAAAAACCACGAAAAATTTGAATTTCGCGGGCACAGCCGTGGTGTGCTCCTTAAGACTTCATGCCAGAACAGATAAGATGAGATTAGTATTCGGTGTTGCATTTAGTGGGGTAGAGACATAATATGCGATAGAGTTAATATTTTTTTTTGCTTCATCATTTTAATTAGATATTTAACGCAATTTCAGTTTATCTCGAAGAAGGTTGTTAACTGTGGTTGTTAATATGATGCTCAAATTTCCAAGGATGTAACAAAAAAGTTTATTTTGTTACCACAAGACTTCTTTCCCCACATCACTCAGGTGTTCCTTGCGTAGTCTTTTCCTACAATATGCAGGAAAATATCCATATCTCTGTGTAAAAGTTCAGTTTGGCATCAACACGAACTTCAAAATGCAACAAGAAAGTACCAAAACTTCACAAAAGCTCACACCCTTACCCCTTCCGTGTCTATCACCGCATCTATTTCGGTCGAGCGCCTGACAGCAGCGCCTATCGCTCCGTAATTTAACTATCCCTCCTCTGTGGCGCCCTCCCACCGTGACGGATATTTCGGTACCATTTTACGTCAAACTTGTGGTTGCTGTGAGATCGTTTTGAACGGTCTTTTAACTAAAAGTTGTGCTACTTTAACTCAGCTGGACACATCGCCTTCTCGTAATGTTAGTAGTCGGACTTACTCGTAGTAGTAGGTTGAGAGGTCGTATAAATTTTATACCACGAGTAAACCCATATGTGTCGTGTAATTTAAACATGTAACGTTGTTTCAATCTGATACATGGCAACCAAGGAGGTAACTTAGTAAAGCTTTTATTTAAATTTCGGCTTGCAAATAGAAAGCTTATGAAAAAAAATACGGATGAACACATAATGATGTTATCTACATGTTGGTTTTGAAAATTTCTATCTACATGTTGGTTTTGAAAATTTCTATCTATTTCTATTTCTACTTTGTTTAAATTTTCGCGCACTTTTTGAGGAAAGTACTATACAAGCCTTGGCCACAACTAGGCATTGATGGACTCACGTATGTATGCCTCGGCTCTGCCTCGGTCCACATTTACACGTTCGCCCGTCAATGCCTCTTTTGCTGGCCGCTGCAGCAATATTAAATTAAACTCAATGTTAATGATCAGGAACTTAATCGATACTTAATCTATACAAATATTAAACACGATGAAAATTCACGATAAATTTGTGGGATTCGCTATGATAAATAATGATACTTTTCAAATTTTAAGTGTTACCAATGCGAAATGTTTCCATTCAACGGCCATTTCCATTTTCCAGCCACTTAAGGCCCCGTTACGAGTTTTAAACGCGTGTGCAGTGCAGTTACCGCGCCAACTCGGATTACGCGAGTTGGAAGTTGGGACCACGTTGGGACGTGAGGCGAAAACTGGCTAATTGTTTTTAGTGTTAATACCATTTAGACTAATTCAAATTTTCGAAATAATTCCTAAATTGCTGCTGCAGCAACAATGCTGCCAACTGTGCCGTTTGCAGATATACTCGCAGTTTATTTTCATCATCTTTATCTGAACAAAATTATCGTAAAGTTTACCAAAACGTGCTACGAAACCCACGTATCATGTCATAGAAATCCGAGAATCGATCATTTCATGATATTCGCGGCCGCTTAAGAGTCCTGTGAAGTAAGATGTCTCCATTCATTCAAAATACCAATCATTTGTAATTTGTGCATATTTCGATCATGTTGTGGTGTTATTCAGGTTCATATAGTGATAATCTAATCCTAATTAAAAATATCAGACGAGTATTTTATTTTTGGCGTTAAATAAAACTATAGATAATTTTACGAATCAAGGTACATGTTTTTTTTTACAGAGTTAGTTCATCTTACTAAAAGACCTCAGTTACTCTCTGTTCTCAAGTAGGTCATGGTTCTGGCAAAAATATACGCCGTACTCGCCAAAAAAGAAAATTGCGAGGAGCACTTGATTATTATTAAAACTACAAATATAGCCATGAATCACCATCTCAATTATTGTTCTTTCACAAACATTCCTTTATAGTTCTTTTGAAATGACATTTGTCGAGCCTGGAAATCTCAGAAATATGCGAATAATGAACAATTTGGAAACAAAAATTACCAATTACCAAAAATATTCAATAGTAAAAATATTATGTGTTGTCTCTGATTTGCGACTGGAGTTTACTTCGTTCGTTCGTTCGTTCGTTTCAGCCGACGAACGTCCACTGCTGGACATAGGCCTCCTGTAATGATTTCCAGCCCGCACGGTCCTGCGCCACTTGTATCCGGCGCCTTCCTGCGATTCTTTTAATGTCGTCAGTCCATCTGGTCGGAGGTCTGCCAACACCGCGCTTTGCCGTGCGGGTTCGCCATTCCAGCACTTTAGGTCCCCAACGTCCTTTCAGGAGTTTACTTAAAGTTATCCAATCCCATAAAATTTAAAATGAATATTATATTTTATAAATATAATTTCTGCGTAAAATATAAGCTTTTAAAATCTCAAATTTTTGGCTGAGTGCTGATCGGCACCCAGAAAGGTCTTTTTTCAAGTATACTCAAAGTACACTCCAATAAAATGCTCAATACTTTTTGTTCATTCTATCAAAAGAATGGGACTTAAATTGACACAATAAAAAGTGTTTCCAATAGGGAGAGCCCATTTATTTCACAAATAAATAATAGTTCCGAAATCATTACCATGGCACCCTTCCATCAGTGAGATGTAGTCAATGTAATAAAAAGACCTAATAAAGTTATACCGCCACAAATTACTGTAATGGCTGTATTTAATCAGTAGGAAGTACCCCGCGAAAACAGCTGTTACACTCCGATTTCACTTGACACAATAATAAGCGTTATACCACGAATAATAAGTAAAAGTTTCCTTTGAATCATCTATGAATACTGCAGCAACGTTGACGATGTTAGAACTTACAAGGGATGAAATAAAATAACAAAAATTGGCTAACTATACACGCCATTGTAAGCATTATTCCAAAAGGGGTAAGCATGAATATTGTTTGATGGATTTTGTGTGAGATTTTAGGAGTATCCCAACAATTGACCCCCATCATATCAATTGAGCGCAGTTAAGACGTGCGTAGCGATATCCTTTGATGGTCCATTACGTTAGTTAATACGCATTAGTTAAACCAATATTCAGTTTGATACGAATCATACTTGTTATGAAGATGTCAAAGAGTCATAATTTCGGTTCGTATTTTACAAGCTTCATGTAAACTTCACTATAGGATGTTATTTTGATGTATGGTATGTTTTCTGAATAATTAGAAATCTTTTTACATAGTGTAAATAATCATGCATTTATATTATGACCGGCATGAACTCCTAATGCCGTTTATCTTGTCTGCACACACAGATCAGAGAAGTAAGTCTTCTTTGGTCTGAGCTTTGGTCGTAGCAAATAAAAGAAAAAAATGGCTTTACCTACAATATCTCCTAACTCATAAATTGTTAGAACTAATTAGACCTATTTTAGTCCTCTCTTTATACAGAAAATATTGAGTCTCATTACTTCTATAAAAAATATTTTGTTGAGTTTATTAAAGAAATTCGGACTGCCTTTCTTTTTTAGGTTGTGTAACGCAGAAACTTTAAATACTTATTAGTATTTAGATTAAGATTCCGTTTAATAAACATAGGTAGTTACGGCGTACTTCTCTTGCTCTCTATTTTCACAAAATTCATCACTACCGTATGATCATCAAGAATTCTCGTAACGGTCCCACTCGCTCGTTACAGCTCTAATAATACAGATAAATCGGGGTCCCTCAATATTATCCGGACTTGATATTTGCGCAGATTGTATGGCATTAAGGAATTAATGCTATCTCCATTATTTTGTCTACTGGATTAGAGGGAATTTGTGTGATGTCCGAGGATTCACTTTTTGTTTGGGACCGGGTAAGGATTATGGCCACATTATTCATGAGGTATTATTGTGCATAATAAAGAGCAAATAATTATATTTTCTAAAAAATATTGGTAGCTTCACATTGGTTAATTGAAGAACATTACGGAGAACTTAGACTTTTCTTTTACTGTTGAACAAGTTAGGTAGGCTTGGAATCCTGGTCAGGGCACTGACGGAGCATTGTGGTCTGAACAAACATATTACGTTTAACCATCTATAGACACACACAATGTACAGATTCTGCAATAAAAAGGTGAAAACTCCTACGCAAATACAGAGTTAGGTCCAGTCCTCACACACGCTCGAAGCCGACCAATACGACGTTACATTTTCCGCCCGGATGAGGTCAAGTCTACAAATGTAAAAGACGTGGTGCTCTTCCTGGCTCCAAAAGAAATCGGAGGAGAAATCTAGACAACGGAGAGCACAACAGATCGAAGACGGTCAAAGAGTATCTAGACGCCGAATAGCCCTACACAATCGCGTGAAGAAGATAAAAAAAACCGGCCAAGTGCGAGTCGGACTCGCGCACCGAGGGTTCCATACCTTAAAAGAAGTAAAACATTAAAAGAATCACTTTTGTTCATGAATTTACGAGTATAATTTACATATACATTTGTTGGCAAACCGCAAACGTAACTTTGTTTTTGGCGGATTATTGTTATTATCAAAAAAAGTATATTAGTCAGCGAGTTTATTTTATTTTTCCTGTAAAATATTGATCATAATTATTTCAGATTTTTCGATTGGTAAACTTCGGAGATAAGGGGGGGGGGGAACGGTATTTTTTTCGAGAGTTTGCCCAATTAATCAAAAACTATCAGTCATAAAAATAAATAAAAATTAGTTTTAGTATACACAAGTAACGCCCTTTCATATGATACCCCACTCAATATTATTATCTCATTTTGAAAATTTGTCGACCCGGTTTTCCCCCCTTTTTAAATAAAAATAAAAACAATTTTCAAATTTTTACGATTGTTATGATGTCGGGTCACTATTACCCATAACTATTCTAAATTTCAAGTCGATAGCTTAAATAGTTACTGAAATAATCGAGTGTGACAGACGGACGGAGAAAGTCTCACCATAAGGGTTCCATTTTTACCAAATTGGTATGGAACCCTAAAAATAGGTAGGTCTTACTTGACTCAAAACAAAATAGGAGGATAACTTGTCTCAAATCACATAAATCCGAAAAGTAAGGAGAGTTTTATGCTGTAACCTTCCCGACTATACAGTATCCTTTAAACACAGAAGTGCTTAGTGCTTTACACAATTACCTTTTTACGGTAAAATACCTGATGTGCTAGAATCCGGTATTGTTTAAAAAAAAGGCCTACCCCCACTGAATAACCATCATTAACTTTACGTTCAAAGTGTAAAATAAGTGTAGTAAAATGAACCTAGAAAGAGGAGTAACTCCTATTTCTGTGGACTCAGTAAAACAGTTGGGTACTTTGCAAGTAAGCGCAACTCTGAGTGTATCTCCAAACTTTGCTACCTGAACAAACTTGCACTAAAAGAGTATTTATTTCAGCAAACGCTTTAAAATATTTCGCATTTACAAGTGCACTTCTTTCTGAATTTTACTCTGGCAACTGCTATTAAGGTAACCTACATTTGGGAGATTTATTTTTCTGTATCATTTGCTGCGAACGGAGTCCTAAAGAATCATGTTTGCCAAATGCATCGAATTTGGATTATGGTGGTGAAAAGTTTTTTTTTTTATTTTTTTTTATTGCAAATAGGCTTGCGCTTGACGACAATCATGCCTGATGGAAAGCAATGATGAAGTCTAGGTTGGAGCGCGCTTGCCTAGAAAATGACTCTTCTCTTGAAGGCACCCAGATTATACTTGGCTGGAAACACGGAGGCTGGAAGGGCGTTCCATACCTTAGCGGTTCGTATCAGAAACGTATCGTTTTACAATTATAATAGGTAAGGTAAGCTAAGTCTTTGTTGTTGGACAGACTCTCAGTGTAGAGACAAAGGTTTAATATCAACCTACAAATGTGTTATTAAAAAGTGCTCATCAGCTGTATATACCAATTACTATAGTTCATGAGATTCTGGAAATTTTATGTATTAATTAATTATCATTCAGATCAAAGCTTATTCAAATGTATGTTCGTATTGTGAGAAGCATTATTGCGGGAATCACAGAATCGTCTTCATTATTATAGTTATAATAAAACTAATGAGCTTAAAATAATCCATCTTAATAAATTAATGCAGAAATGAACTGTATTGTGAGTGTTAAAATTTTGAAGATGCCAGCAAAGACTTGCGTACAACATATATACATACATATGTACATTTGGTACAACATACGCGACCGATACCGGAGGTATCCTACCTTCCATATTTTAAATCATGACAGGGGTCTCCCGGACACGACCCGGCGCATAAATACTAAACTTTGCTTCCGTGCACCGAATTTTCTTTCGCACACAATAATAAATAGCGGACTTGAAAGCCAATTTGGCTTTACATATTTTTTACCACCCGTCCGGGCGCGCCTCGATACGCCGTAAATACGTAATCCGGACAAATTGGCCGGCCACAGGGCGCTAGATACCCGCTATAACAGTGATCCCGCTTTTACACTTCATTTGCTTGATATATAATACCTGATGCTCTTTAGGGTTCTATTTATAAAGTTATTGTATAAATTGATGCGGTTTTTGAAAGTCGAAAAGTTCTGTAGAGAGAAATTGGGTACTTAGTCTATTCCTTTTCATATTTTATATTGAATTGATGACATGAAAAGATAACGAATGTTTAATTTTCATGTGGATATATTCACACTTCCTACAAGTATGACATATTGATCTGAAACTTAGATAGTCAGGCCATGCTTCTCAAAACCATGCATCAGCAGTGCAAGCATGGGCAGTGGACTATTTTGTCCCCGAAGGTGAGACAAAATTCTATATCTCATTTCACGTTTTTGTTTATGCGTGCTGGTTGGAGATCCCTTCCATTTTCAGCAGAAAGTGCATCGGCCGAAGGGAACGAATTAATGTTTTCACGCTTCTGTTTGGAACTCGTTTAATTACTTCATTAGTTCCACTAATAAACATGGCCATTGGCCGACTGCGGATGATGATTCTTGTTTGGGACCGTAAGTTGTTTGGTAAAGGTATCAAAACAACTGCATTTACTTAACGAACCGTCAGATTTGTGACGCGGAAAGTTATTTTTGGCCAAAGAAAATATTAATATTTTTTGTCCAATCAAATGCAGTTCTATAATTCTACCAAGGTCCAATGAAAATAATATTGGAAATTCCATGATATTGAAATTCTATCAAGTAAACTAAGCCCGATGAGCGTTTCAAGAGATACTCGTAGCATGAATAAAAGATGCCACGATTGCTTATTTGGAGTTTGATTCTGATAAAATATTGATTCGAGGTTATATTACGAGGCAGATCCGAGGGTCTTCACCCCTTAACTATTCAAAGCTTGAACAGGGTAAACTAGTAAACATTTTTCTTTCTTAAAAAGTATTATAACGATGTGAAGAGGTGTCTGTAATTGAAAAGGTATATTTTGTGGTTTCATATATCAAAGGAATGAATGAATAATTTCTGGGGTAGAGTATACGCTTTTATAATATGATGCTGAAGACAGTTTTGGACAAATTTTTGAAAAAGTTCAAAAATTTTTAAAGTCTAATAGTTGCAGTTTATGAATAATATTTTTTTTAATAATAATTGATACATGAATACTTAAACGACACAACCTTGAAAGCATATAGATCCACCGCTGTCTTCTCACGAAATACCTAGAGTTATAATCTAATATACGAGTATATATCTTATTTATAAAAAAATGGTAAACACGGTTTTGTGGCGAGTTTACTGCTTATTCTTCTCGGTACAAAATTGTTTTCCGAACTTGGCGGTATAATCTCACTTTTCATAAAATCCTGTAAGTTAGGCCAATGTAAAGGAATAAACATTTTGATCCTGAGTTTTAACTTTTAAGTTATTAAAACTTTGAAACTTACTAATAGTCTTTGTAAAATAAATAAGTTCAAAAGACGAAATTTTTGATGAATACTGCGGAGTTCCGTCCCCTATCTCCGGAGCTCTTCATGTCTTCTTCTTCCTTCAACTATATCTTCAACAATTTTACCTCCAACCCTTTGAAAAATTAAAAGATCGTCGAAATCGATGGATCAATCACAGAAAACTTAATTATTTTTTCCGTTTATTTTATTTTTACGTTTATTTCATTTTATGTTTACGTGCTTTTATTTTTGGAAGTCAGTTAAATTGTCTGTCAACAAAAACCCTCGAAGCAAAATTCAGTTCAATACAGTACTGTAGTAATGCTTCAACCAAGTTCATATTCCAAGAATCACTTTACACTTTTTGAGACAATTATCGGCGGTTCAAAGAAGCTTTAAATATAAAGCTGGAGACACATGTTTCGGAGACGCAGATTCGTCAACGATAGCTTCATCCTTTTTTGTTTCATTTAAGTGTTATATATCCGTCTCTATCAACGTGAAATAAGCTTCCAAGAATTACTTTATTCAGTTTTATCGTTTAAATTGCTTCGTTGGAAACGTTTCTTTCGATTTTGGCACTTAAAAATGTAAGGCATCCATTATTGTTTTATACTGTGCTTATTGAAAATCCTGTTCAGTTTCTAGGTTTCTATGTAAAATTAGTTCACTTTACGTGCTCTAATGTGTCTAACTTTTGGTAGGTGCAAAAGTGTAGGCGGGTATCATTTACTGGGGGCTAAAGTTTTTTTCTTTTTTTACTTTTACTCGGTTGTATCAAAAGCTTACAAAACTAAAATATTTAAGTATCTCAATCTTTAAGAATGTAAAATTTTCTAATACTCGGAAAATATTAGTTTTTACTGTTGTTGAAGAAATTAAAAATTGGTATTGGATTTTACGCGATTCTAATTTAGCAAAACATCTCGTTTATGGAAAATAGATCATTTTAGCTACTAACCAGCATCTAAAACGATCTTAGTAAAATTTAATCTTATGTTTAAACCTTCCTGCAGTAGATCTTTTGTAGCATAAATTCGAAATGTAATAAAAATAAGTGGTAGCCCAGTGCAAATATTGTTGTCCGCCAAGATATTATTAGATTAACAGATGTGATATATCATGTTAATTCACGAACGGGACATCCGGGGATGAAAGAAACGGACGACCGACTTTATCTTAAATCAGCACTGAGTAATATGCGCACCTAGTTTCAAGCTATATATTAATTGCTTCCACTTAGATGTTTAAGACTCTTGCAAGGACAGGGCATTTATCTGATATAATATGTATGAAAGGCAAATGTGACTAACTGACTGATATATTAACGTACAGCTCAAACGACCAGATGGGTCAGGTCATCGAAACATAGGCACATAGATGCCAGATAGATACCATGTCGTAACCAGAAATTACTTTTAACAATCCAACCTATGCGACAAATTAATAGTGGCTTAGTTTAGAACAGGCCAGGTCAAGGGTCACGAACGAATTCTCGAAAACCAATTTGTAAGAAACGGTGACTTCTATGTTTTTTTTTGTTCACAGAAAAAAGTGGTGATTGTAAGAACTAACGGGTGTTCAGTAAAGATATGTAACTATTTTTTAATTTTAACAAAGCACATAATGTTGTTAACAAAATCAATTTCCTATAGTTTAATAAGCTTTAAGTCAAGCTAAAGTTGCAAAGTTAATATTGTGCAGTTGATTGACTTACACGTGGCACCATACCTCAGTTGTTGCTCTCAAGGAAACTTTGACAAACATTTGAATTAGTTCAATTCAGATTGAGATCTGGTGCGGTTCTTGTGAGGCAAGTTTGCACAAGTTTCAGCAAGTCGATATATTTACTGACGTGAATTTGCGCGGCATGTTGGCAGCGTGGTGCGAACTTCTACGCAATTTACCTCGGAAAGTTCACCTCCTTGTTACCATGTTGAACCATGCAATTTCTCCTAAATTCAACCATTTTCTGTGTATTGCAATAGCTATGTTACTGTATAAGCCCAAACCACGGTAAATCCTAAGATTTTCCGGTAAAGCCTAAGATTTACCAACCCTAAATGGTAAAAGTTCGAATAGTTTAAGATTATCGTTTATTTCGAACTTTTACCACCATTAACTTGGCAAGGCAAATCTTAAGATTTACATCTAGGCACGTTGCAAACAAGAAAGACAGTAACTTTTATCTCGATAAGGGCAAATACGCAGTGTTTAGAAGAAGTAAAAACTGCAAAAACCGAAACCGAAAAAGAAGGAAGCAATTCATTACAGGCGAAGAAAGCGCTATGATATCTTGACTATAGGCTGTGAAGAAAAGCTAATTGCGCCGGTGAAAGAAGAGAATGGAGAAATCAAGTATTACGGTTGTTACGATGACTTATTTAACAAGTGTGTGTGGAGGCGGTACGGGTAGCGAGGGGTTGTAGACTGCCCACGAGTACGAGACGATACCCTGAACACGTTATGACTTGCTTTTCTCAACATATACCGTGCCTAGATGTAAATCTTAACATTTGCCAAGTGAATGGTGGTAAAAGTTCGAAATGAACGATAATCTAAAACTATTCGAACTTTTACCATTAAGTGTTGGTAAGTCATAGGTTTTACTAGAAAATCTTAGGATTTACCGTGCTTTGGGCTTTTACAGTAACAGCTATACTGAACGTTAGATTGACCTTTTATTATACATGGTTAAATAAATAAATCGGCCAAGTGCGAGTCGGACTCGCGCACGTAGTCGAAGGGTTCCATACCGTTATCTATACGTAGTGAGAACTGATGATGATGCAGAAGCCAGAACTCTCAATTATTATGGGGGCCCCATTTAACCTTTATTTTATAAAAATATTTAGTAGGTACTCGTTTTTAAAGCGGCAACGGAAATACGTCATAATCTGTGAAAATTTCAAGTGCGTAACGTAACTATCACGGTTCAAGTGATACAGCCTGGTGATAGACGGACGGACGGACGGCGAAGTCTCAGTAATAAGGGCCCATTTTTTACCCTCTGGGTACGGGACCGTAGGAATACCAAAATGATCTCTATCTAGTAGTTTACATCACATAAACAAAATTCAGTAAGTATTATTTTCTCTCGTATAGGTACTACGAAAGTGGAAAATCAGTACTAAAATGCATTCACGTGTCATCTTTACCTACCCTTTATATTTCAAGTTAAATTCAAAATGATAATAAATGTAAAGCCAGCAATAGAGAAATACCAAGACCAGATCATAATTCGAAGTTAAAACTGCTCCACGACATGCAAAACTTTGTAAATCTAATTAAGTACGCTCGGAATCGAACAAAATTAACGATAGTTCGAGAAGCTGTGAACGATTTAAATATAAGTTCAACAGAAAAAAGACAGGACTCATTTGTTAGACAAGGTTGAGAACGCGAAGTGAATAAAGAATTCCTTTTTTTACTCTAAGTTGTGGCTTGCAAAGAGAGTGCTAACAGTGGATAATTTAAGCGAGTTTAAGCGAATTGGGTATCAGTAACGAAAGACAATTTAGATTAACTATCTTTCTAATAATTTGTCTAACCAATCATTTGAATCAACTTATGATATTTCTTTAGCTTATCACTATTAGTCAAAGCCAATCTCTGTTATGAGGTTATCGTTATATAAATCATCCTCAATTCGTAGTGGAAATAAAATCTGTGAGTGGAAATAATAAATATAATCAAATATCAAAGACAAGTAATTTCTAGTCTAGATAATCTTATCGGTGGGATCATATAATTTAAAAATATTCCTTGTAAGATCAAATGAGCTCCGGTTAAATAATGAAATACCTATTAGAAAGGGCAGAATGTAGTTGATACAGCTGGTAGCAAATAAAGGCATGGAGATAATAATGAAATAATTCACAACCTAATCATATTTTATCACTAAAACATTTCTCCAACGCTCTGGAAATCCTCAAATTTAATTACCAGCGGGATCGGGTGAATGCCGGCAATTTCTTAACGAACTAGTAAAACCGGGGATTTGGTATTTTCAGTGGATACTTGCGGGCAGTTCAATTTTCAGCTTGTTCAACCCATTATAAGGCTGAGTGCACGCGCGAAACATCACTCAATAATACAACCGCAAAAGTATGAAAATTATAATTCGTATGAGAACGTATTAGAGTACTACGTTTTTAATTGTTATTAGGAAGTAAATGCTGCCTCCAGAGTGACTGAATTAATTGGTTGAAAGTTAAAATTGAAACCGTACATCTCTACAATTATGACGAATACAACCGCGGCTTCGTTCCAGTGACCTCCTATTAAAAATCGGATAAAACAAGTTCATACTGCTATCTGTTATTTTATGAAGAGAAACCTAAAAGTGTTGTAAATTTGGACTGCAAACAAGTGACAGACTCCCACGAACCCCACACTGAACGGTAGTTTTTTAGGGTTACAGTTAATCCAGGATTTAAGCGATGTAAATCTAGATTTCACAGCCAAATTTGTACAAATGTTGTGGCGTAAAGGATACATTCAACGTAAAAATACCCAGTATATCTTTCAGATAGACGCAATATCAGAGAGTTTTAGATATATATTATTTTCTCAATCGAACAACTTCATCTAATGTCACAAATGGAATACGAATACCTATTTCTAATATTCCATAGCCTGCAACCAATATTAAATAATGGAATAAAACTGTACCGATGTATTGAAACCTCATATCATAAATCGAATTCAATATCAGGAAAATAATATTATAATCTCCTAATATTAATACCTACGTGGAGCGAAAAAAAGATTTCCCTTTTCAGACACATTGCGCGTACAGAGAAATATGCGATTGCGAATGGTTAAGAGTTGCATGACCCACGATGCCCTCCATACATTCGTAATACCAAAATTATTTGCAATTCGGGCATATTTCGATCATATTGTGGTGTAATTCGGATTCATATAGTAATAATCTATGGTCCCGGTCGTATATTGTTCTGAAATAGTTTTTGTTAAAAGAACTGTAAACGAATTTAGTTTTGCTTATTTTCATGTCAAAAAGGACATGTTTTCTGCTTATTTGTTTTGTAATAAAAACAACACTATCTCACGTCGCATTAGTTCACGAGCACAGTTTTTACTGTCTAGCTAAAGAAAAACATTAGTTAATAGAGAAAGTTACAAGTTTTCATTCATAATAATTTTATTATCATTGGTATTCATTCATACTTTACATAGTCTGAACGTAAAAATAATATGGCACAGTTCTAGACTATTGGTCGATATGATAAGAAATAAGAACTTTATCCAATGTTACAAGGTACTAAGATAGGTAGACTCACGTGTTTCGACTTGATCCTTCTTTCATTAGGAGTCCGTGAGTTGATTTCTACTTGAAGATACTTCTGTGATAAGCAGTATTGATTTTGTTATGATTTATGTGTATATGTTGTTATAATTTTGTTATGATGCATGTTCGTTTAACAAGACTTATATCTTATACACATAGTTTGTTAGTTACTTACAACTTTAGGACCACTAGAGGTTTTGGGTTTGCTAATGAGAACCATTTTTAATATCTTTTTTGATAAATTTACAAAAATGTGGTGAAAGGTTCTTATAGTGATCCGTTTCAAACACGTTAAATTAACTTTAAAATCTGACTATACATGCTAGAATAATAGGTGTTAGAAAAAAAACTTTATTTTGTGCAATAATTTTATCTTTACGGAATAAACTTTAACATGGAATTTTACAAAGAAAAACAATTAAAACAGCTATGTCGCAAAAAAATATAAAAAGTGCCTAATCCACCACTGTTGGGGTTAATTAAGGAATTGTTAAAACTCGCGCTGTTTAAAACAGAGTTTTGGGACCGTAGAGAAGTTTTAATGATAAATATTAATGAAAACGCGGTGGATTTCCTTATTCTCAAGGTTTTTAAGTTAATAATTAGAAAATTTACAGCAATTAAAGACAGGTAAATTTTAATTTCAACGGACTTATTTTATCCTTTTTCAAGAGATTTCACTTATTTTCTTAAATCATGTGAAAATTATGCACCGCAAAAAATGAAATCCTGTAGATGCATTCAGCGAAGTATGGTATACTGGTGGTTCTTCTACTATAATTTTTGATTTTTTTTACATGAACTAAAGTGATTCTTTTAATTTTTAACTTCTTTTATGGTATGGAACAAAAATTTTTTATTTGACTTTGCTTTTCTAAGAAATAACACTAAAAGTGAAGGAATTTTATTTAAAAGGAACTTCAAAGGAGCGAGAACAAGTTTTCTCGTATACATATAAATCGGGCAAAAATAATACATCAAAGACAATCTAGAACAGTAGAGAGGGAGAAAAATACTGGAGATTTATTTGAGTAACATTTGCTTAAATCCTCTTCGCTATTAAGATGATGACGGAAAAGCCGTCCCTAACTAACTTGTTAAAACTTACAGAAGTTTTACTAAAATTCTATATCTAATATTGTTAAAAAAATGAGAAATGCTTTCCAAAAAACCAACTTCAAATGCCACTACAAAGAGTGAAATAATTTTTATTTAAATTTTAGGTACCTACACCAATTCGAAGTCGGGCAATGTTTCATACAATTCCTAACTTACTTGATGTGCGAAGAAATGACGAAGTCACAGGCAATCGCCCGACTTCGAATTGGTGTAGGTACCTAAAATTTAAATAAAAATTATTTCACTCTTTGTAGTGGCATTTGAAGTTGGTTTTTTGGAAAGCATTTCTCATTTTTATTTTATACTTTTTAGTGGAAAACAATAAAATGCACAAGGCGTTGTAAAAATTCCCAAATCGCTTGAGGTGTGTTCATGAACTCTGAAGAGATACCTAAAATTCACCAAGATCCCATCATCAGACCCTGACTTGATGACTTTAGTCATCAAATCAGTATCTGCTAGCAAATGCACCAGTAACTATAAAAAATACCCAACTCGCTTCAAGTATGCTAGCAAAATTTGAAGAGTTCCCTCGATTTCACCAAGATCCCATCATCAGACCCTGACTTGATGACTTTAGTCATCAAATCAGTATCTGCTAGCATATGCACCAGTAACTATAAAAAATACCCAACTCGCTTTAAGTATACTAGCAAAATTTGAAGAGTTCCCTCGATTTCACCATGATCCCATGATCAGATCCTGACCTGATGACCATAGGACAACTTGGAAAATATTAATTAACTCTTTCTAATAATACTCAAATAGTTTCATGTGTCCATATAAAATTTGAAGAGTTCCCTCGATTTCTCCAGGATCCCATCATCAGATCCTGACCTGATTAAAATGGGACCACCTGGAATCAAAACCCTCTTAAACAAAAAAAGAATTTTTCAAATCGGTCCACGCGTCTTCGAGTAATCGGTGAACATACATAGATAAAGAAAAAAAAAAAAAGATTCCGACGAATTGAGAACTTCCTCCTTTTTTTGAAGTCGGTTAAAAAGTTACACACTTTACTAAACAATTTTCTATTCATTTTGCACATAGATGGGGAATTGTATAATGATTGTAAATTTAGTTGACAATTAGAAGAAATAGTACACCTTATTGTTGGTTAATTGTTGCATTGCTCTCTCTTTTTTACAATTGATGGGCTTACGGTTGACCACAATCATGTCCGATGGGCAGAAATGATGAGGTCTAGGATGGAGCGCGCTTGCCTAAAAAATGCCTATTCACTCTTCTTTTGAAGGCACCTAGATTGTACATGAACCTTTTTATAATAATTTTCTTATGTAGGTCTGGTTGCCTGGAGGAAATCGCTACAAGAGATAAGGCCACCTGTACACTTTTTATTCTTTTTATTTACTTATCTCAAAATTTAGATAAATAAAGTTTTATCTAATTCTTAAAGCCTTTTACTTGTAAAAACTTCTTAAAACCTACACAAACACAAATAAGTGATCCTTAGCTGAACCCTCATATTATTATATTGAATACGGGATAACTCAGAACAACATCATTTTTGAAATTGACTGGCCCCGAATCTTATTTCTGAAAAGTTCAATTTACTATTCAATGAAAAACCCTCGATAAAATAAACTTTCTATTTGTGTTTTTATCATATAAATTTCATCTTAGGTCAAACTTCAAATCCAATTGGATACCTTTTTCTACAGACGATTACGGAGCTACACCGCGATCGGAATAGCACCTTAATCCAAGTTAATAGAGTTCAATACCATTTGTAAATCGCTTCTAAATTACTTTAATTCTGCTTGTTGCCCATCTTAATCCCTAAGGACTGGCTCCTTTCCCGAATAGCTGCGATGTGATTTTCAACTTATATCCCGGGTTTTATTTCCAATTCGTTTTGGATAGACCGTTATTACTTCTTTGAGTTCAACAGCTAGTCAAAGAATGGATTTTTGTTCCGACATTAAACTATTATACATAGTTTTATTAATTTTATTTCTGTCAATTAGTTGAGCAGAGTCAACGATTCTAGTGAGCTTTCTGTATGAGAAGCTTTAAAAAGTAAGAAGCAATAGGAAATGAACATAAAATATAAGAAAACAGAAATCAATATTTACATTAAAACCCCCATTATTAAAAGATAATGACAATGGGATCCCGTATCAAGCTGATTAAAATCTTTACTTTATTTTTTACAGACTACGATCTCCAAATTAACTCCTTCAATTATTTTTTTAATTATATGCAAATAAACAACTTGTGCTTCTTAATATAACGTGTATGACAGGAAATGTGCATTAAAAATATATTTATGTAATGCAAAATTTAATTCCTGATATAAAAAACAAAGGACATGACCGAAACTTGTATGGAGATGTGCCCTGGAAAAAAAATATTCATGGCCATTGACAAACAAAACTTGTTTAGATAGCTAATATGATTGTTTATTACTTTAAAAATTCGTGATCCGATAAAAATTCATTAAAATTCGCCGTTATTTATAGGCCTTACGCTAAACAACGAGGGTTTTCGTACCTTCTAAGTAGCGAAGATCTCACTAAAAACATAAAATTGCATTTCTCCATTAAATCGATCCGAACGTACGAAACGTGACTAGGTTTAACAAATACTTAAAAGTTGTAACTGCAAGAGCAATCAATTCCCACCTTGATCAATGTACAGCAATTCCAAAGTGTACTCCAGGGAGAAGCGAATGGTCTTCCAAACAAAACTTCAGCTGAGTATTTTATAGGATACCGGGCGTTAATCCTGAAGGTGTAACAGGGGTACGTACCTAAGCGTTTTAGCTTTATGCACTCCTTACATTCCGTTTAATGGATTTATCCAAACAAAAAATTCCGGTAGGCTTTTTCGGCATGGTTCCCTCAACGATGTTATTAAAAGGGCTCTTGCTACCATTGATATTCCTGCCCTATTGGAGCCAGCAGGAATTAGTCGTGATGATGGCAAGAGACCTGATGGATTGACGCTGGTTCCCTGGGAACGGGGTCGGGCGCTGATGTGGGACGCAACATGCGTTGACACATTGGCTTCGATTCATATCAGGGAGACAGAATCAAAGCCGGGAGCCGCAGCTGAAACTGCTGAATCCGGTAAGCGTCGCAAATATGCCTCTCAGTTAGAGAGTTACATATTTGTCCTGTTTGCCGTGGAAACCATGGGGCCAAGGTCATAGTGCCAAAAATTTCCTTCGAGAGTTTCCCCGCGGCTGATAGCCTCAACTGGTGAAAGAGGCGTGGCTCACTTTTTGCGCTACGTATCAGCCTAGCTGTTCAACGCGGAAATGAAGCCAGTATTTTTGGCATCATTCCACGGGGGCAAGACTTATACAGTTTTAGGAATTGCTTGTGATAAGATTTTTTTGTAACATTACTACCTATACAAAAAAAAGAAAAACAAACAAATAATATCTTTATCGCCAAATAGGCACATTATGAGTATACCGTATATTATTAGTTTAAATCAACTGAAAGCCTGATCCAGAATGCAGATGGACATTCTAGTCAGTATTAGGTCACATAAAATGGGGATGAAAGATTACCATTATCAGAGATCGGGAGAGTCGGGAAAGCGCCGCAGTTAAACTATCAAAAACATCTGGACTGCCCAGCTTTAGGGTTTTTATGCTCTGGTTTATTGTGCAGAAAACACAGGTTACATAACGTATAGTTCGGAAACTGTTTACTTCTCTGGCGCAGTTGGCACGCTTTCGCCATATTTATAATCCCTAAATTGGCTCAAGTTTCGTCTGGTAGGAAACTTTTGCCGCGGTTGGTGTCTATACTTTCGACAAAGACTTATCTTACCTATCGCCTATACCTATCTGACACAGTTATTATTACTATATACCCTACCAAAAATGTATATTATTAATAATATACATTTTCAGTTGCCTCAGATACTAACTTGTGACTTAATAAAAAATCGTAAGAAATAATGATTAGTAATTTATACGTAAATGAAAAATAGCTTATTGAATACGCAAGTACTGGGCTACCAGTTGCTTAAACTAACTTTAAAAGAACGTTATCGTTAAAACTAGCGGTCTTACCCTTTTTACTGTCGACCTAAGCGTCAGCTTTGAGACCGCTATATTTAACGATAATATAAGACTGCTATATTTTTGGTAAGTTTCTGTTAAAGTAAGTTCAAGCAACCTTCATTAGACAGAAACGACGAAGAAAGTCTTTTCATAAGGGTTCCATTTTATCATTTTGTTATGGAACGCTAATTACATTGCATTTTTAAGGAAAAATATCATGAGTAAACTCATGAGTAAACTCGGTGGATTCTAAAAGATAATTTTACACAAACTTACTATCAGTTATAGGTTAACTTTGTTTCACACATTGAGTTGTATGTGTTAATAATAAATGAGACAATAAGATAACCAAGTGAGTGCGCAGATAATTTCGCGTAAAACGAATATATTTCTAAATAACTGTAAGATTGCTATACTATGGTGGTAACCATTGAGCCGGCCTAAACGTTTATTGAGATACTCCTGAAACCTTTCGGCTCAAAAGAGGTAGAAATTTTCCTTCTTATATTATGTTATGCTTAAAACTAGCCAAGCGTGAGGCCCAGTTTCCACCAAAGCGGAACGGAGCGGAGCGGAGCTGTGTTTTAGTAACCAATCAGATTTCGCCATTATGACATCTCCGAAACTGAGGGCAGAGGGGATGTTGAAATAACGAAATGGAAACCAGGCTTGAGTCAGACTCACGCACCGAGTACCTATTCTTTCATTTTACAAGTCCCTCAACTGGCGAAATACATTGCTCTGATTGCGGGTTAAAAATACATATATCAAGAAAGAAGATAATCAACGATATAAATCTTTGAAGATAATTACATAACACTAATAACACATTTATAATAATAAAAATTTACACACCGCGAATACTGAGCGAGCCCCTAGATTCAACAAACGTATTCATCGTTATCGTAATCGTTTACAAATTCTGCCCACTTTGTGGGTACCTGATTTGCGTCAGCCAATCTGCAGGCAGAATTCGTTAACGATGAATACGTTTTTCTTACGCAATCAGACTCCAGGATTTGGCTAATATTTGAAAGATACTCGTAGGTAGGTATATCACTGGACATAAAACATAGTAAGTGTTTATGTCCATAAAATCCACGGTTCCCGGTTTGTATAAACCCGAAATTACGCCGGCGCGGCCGCGGGCTTCCAATAGTAATACAACAATTGACATCTACTCTAGACAGGGCGAACCGCGCGAAAAAATGTCGCCAGTTTATGGGTGTCATTAGTACCAACTACCAATAGTAGCGGCGGTCGGTCAGCGGCAGCAGCGGTATTTTGACAGTTGGCGCTACTGTTTGCTTGCATGAAAAAGATTTACGTAAATCGTTCGGATGCCCATATCTTGAGGTTGGTAATCAGTGAATACAACACAGATTTATTTCTTATCCTTGAATATCACTTCAAAGTTTTAGGGTTCACCAAAATACCAATTGGAACGTAATAAATATTCGGTCCCCGCAATATTTGCAAATAAATTGCCTCCTACAATACGCCCACTTCAATTTTCTAATTCAAATCAGAGCGATCTCGAACAAAGGAGATTGGTTCGGGTTGGAAGTGACTTTATAGTTCATGAGGAGAGTTTTGAGCGCCTTTGTCATATTGATACCTAGTGCAAACAATGCCTTCTGGTATAACAGAATCCTATCTTAGTTGTTCCGGTACTTTTAAGGATTTTTAGGGTTCCCTACCCAAATGATAAAAACGGGATTACTAATACTTCTTTATGACGACCTCCGTGGCGCAGGGGATGCACGCTCGGATTCGAGTGGGTCGCGGGTTCGATTCCCGCCACGGGCCACTTTGGAATTTTATAATTTCTAAATTGGCTCAGGTCTGGTCTGGTGGGAGGCTTCGGCCGTGGCTAGTTACCACCCTACCAGCAAAGACGTACCGCCAAGCGATTTAGCGTTCCGGTACGATGCTGTGTAGAAACCGTTGGGGTGACATAACTTACCCCCTCCAAGTTAGTACGCTAACACCTTCGGCTGCATCATCACTTACCATCAGGTGAGATTGCAGTCAAGTACTAACTTGTATAGCGTAAAAAAAAAAAAAACTTCACTGTCCGTCCGTCCGTCCGCATGTTACCAGGCTGTATTTATTTTTCCGTGATAGGCACTTGAAATTTTTACAGATGTATTTTTGTTACCGCTATAACAAGAAATCTGTACAAGAAATACTAAAAAATAGATAAAAATCCCATAAGTACATCCATATAGAACGTTATAAAATTTCAGTCTTATTTACTTTTGAATTTGTGTCAGTGTGTAATTCTGCGACAATTTTTATTTTTATAGCGTGTGTGTAACTTAAATTACGCGCTGCAATAAAATGGCAAACAAATGTGACAAGCTTGCAGTGGTAATGGCTCTAAAAAGATAATAAAATAAATTCAAAAAAATACATTGCGTCGCTCGTTTGTTAGTTATTTTAGAGCACAATATGAACATTAGGAACGTTAGCTTTATTTAGTATTTTTAAAAGCATAGATAGAAATAGTTTGATTTTTAGGGTTCCGCACCCAAAGGGTGAAACGGGACCCTATTACAAAAACGCCACTGTCCGTCACTCCGTCCTTTGGTATAAAGGTTCGGAATTCTTTGTGTCCGACTCGTACTTGGCCGACGCGTGATTTGTGATATTATATTCCTCTTGGCTTATTTATTTTTTTAAAGAATCAATGAGTAGCTCTCAGCTATCATCATTTTCATAAAGTACTATAGATTTTCCGCCTGCGTGAATTTCACTTTTTCATAAATCCCGATTTATCGATTTCCTGTACCAGTTCCCTTTCTAACCTTTAATTCTCAGGAATTGTGCTATACCAATCTACTTATAGCTGCTGCTATTGATTGCTATAAAAGTTTCCGCGAATTTTGAATATTTCCGAGACAAACGTAGCCTTATAATGTTAATCCAGGTTATATATTTATAAGCTGTTTACGTTCTTAGTTCGTACTTGTGGCGTAATTGCATAACAAACATACAAACTCACAAACCTTTACATGCATAATTTAAAAGGTTTCTTAATCCATATTCCATACCGTTATTGCAGTAGTAATAACGTGAATATACATCATTGTAAAAGAATTCCCATTCGTCGTTGAAGAGACAGACTATCGAATCGATGATTGGCTGAGTGGACTTTTATTACGTGGGGAAAGGAAAGGATTCGTTTGAAATTCAACCCTCAAAGGGATGAAACGCAAAACTGAGTATAGGAAAAATTATGAAGGGTCTATTTAATTGGAGTTCGTCCTAGGTACTGAGCTACTATTTTTTTTTTTCATAGTTTTTTTAGGGTTCCATACCAAAATGGTAAAAAGTAAACCCTTACAGTGAGACTTTCTCCGTCCGTCCTTCCGTCCGTTCGTCAGTCTATCACACTCGATAATTTAGGTTTCTATTACTAAGACTTCACCGCGTATCCGTCCGTCTGTCACCAGGCTGTATCTCAGGAACAGTGATAGTTAGACACTTGAAATTTTCACAGATTATATATTTTTGTTAACGCCATAACAGAAAATACAAAAAAATATATATATATATTTAAGGGGGCTCCCTACAATAAAATAGACTTACCGTTACCGTTATCAATATCGAGCAAAAACAAGCAAAAAAATTACGTTTGCTGTGTGGAAGCCCCTTAAATATTTATTTTATTCTACTTTTCAGTATTTTGTTGTTATAGCGGCAACAGAAAAACATCACCATTCACCTGTGAAAATATCAAGTCTGTAGCTATTACGGTTCAAGAGATACAGCCTGGTGACAAATGGATGGAGGGACAGCGAAGTCTCAGTAATAGGGTTCCATTTTTACCCTTTGGGTACGGAACCCTAAAAACTAAATAAAATCAAATTAAATTTAGAATTTATATAGCCACATCAAATGAAGTGTGACTTTAAAGGCTATAACTATAAACCGATCCTTATGTAAGAATAGCGCGAAACTTTGAGCTATACGGGCTCTTTTAACGACTAACCAACATCTAAATCCTCCAGCGAAGGGACGAGCAAACGTCGTTGCAATAAAATACATATATGGGCAGGTGCAGTTACATGAAAATCTCTCTTATATGTTCAGTCTTTAAGTCCAAAATTGGGTGCGGGAATAAGCGTAGTGTGTTTAGTTTTAGACCAGGATCTAATAAACGCCAGAATTACTTAAAATTACTGAAAAGCTATATTAAATGTCGCTATCTCTGCCTAATCAGAAATGTTTAAATGCTTATAACTTTTTGTTATTTGATCGATTTAATTAGTTTTATTTAACCGACGTCAATATTTTTATCTTAGTTTGTACTAAGGTAATATTGATGATTTTCTGATAGATTGCAGATTAGCAGAGTGATGCTAAACTGCTTCCTGCTACAATACTATAATAGAGGTCCAAGATTGCGAGTTCGAAAGTGCGGCAATAAATAATATTATTTGAAAAACCCGAGCCGTCTAAACACAATTTTTACGTACACTAGCAATTAGCATCCGCGCACCATACAATTTTCAAATTGTACACTGTGTACTCACACTACAAGAAAAAGTTGCCGCACTCACGGAGCTGTTGTTGTTAGGCAGGGCTCTATCTGGTCGGAGCGCGAACGACTACATATTGATAAATCTATGATAACCCGGTTACAATATCTGTGGACCTAACGTCGATGACGTCACGTCGTGTCAGCGCTCTGATATGGTGCGCAAAACAAAAGCGCCGGGGCGAGCGTAGGGATGTGAAAGGAGAACGGGAACGGGGTACGCATTCCAGTGAGGTCCACAGATATTGTACTTCTTCTGCTAATGGTAAGTAGCGGAAAGTCTGGCAGTAAGTGTGTCTCCATTTAGTTCGAGTATCAAGAGACGTGTCAAGCCCGGATGGCTGTTATGCTTCAACAATTCTAGTGTCCACAGAGCAACTGAATGCTGTACAGAGCTGTTGGCGTATCATAGTTTTTTTTAAACGCGTTTTTAGTTTTAACGTATCGCACAACTGACAAATTTTTTCAGCTTTACGCTCGGCAAAACTGATTGTGCTTTTATCAACAATGTATAAAGTAAAAGCAAAGAACGCAAAGCCAAAAATGCGACCATTAATAAAATATAATTCAAATAACAATAAATAATTCTCAGCGACAGGGCGCGTTAGAACCTCCGTGAACTTAGTTTAAGGGCAATGGGTAATATCCGGGCGCGAAAATTCTAATTTTATTTAGTTTTTTGCTCATATAGTGGGCTAATTATACATCGAAGGTTAATGGCAATGTGTTTTGCGGGTACAGAATTTATGCATCTACATGTTTTTAGTAAAAACTCTGCTCAACAATACTCATTTACTTCATATTGGTTCCCGATAGCTCGAAATCTGGGAAACTGCAAAAAATTATCTTTCGGGAACCAATATGAGATGAGTGGGAACTTTCGAGCAAAGTTTCTATTAAAAACATGTAGATGCACAAAAAGTAGGCCCGCAAAATGTATTGCCATAAATCTACAATGTTTAGTTAGTCTAATATTTGCGAAAAACTAAATAAAATTTGAATTTCGCGGGCTGGTAGGGCCGCGACACCTTAAAGTCTTGAAATATTTAGGAATTAAAAAATTAAAGGACTTGTCATAAGCTCCTGCAATTTAGGCCATCATGAAACAATACTGACTATTGACTATTACTTATGATCAACTGAGCGTAAAAGAGCGGGACAGCTAGTAGATAATAATATATTATTATATATTATAGTATCATGGTATAACTACTGTATAGTTAGCCTCGTACAGTATTCGTATTTGTTTACATTACGGAAACATAATTTATGTGCTATACAAACAGTAGCTCGGAGGCCGGAGCCAAAGTAAACCTCAATCACTAAATCATAAATAGAAGAAACTCCATAAATTGTATCCTGTTGGGTTTGAAGGCGCTCTTCCAATGCTCCATAAATCTCTAACTGCACTGATGTTCTACAGTTAATTGAGTATTTTTTTAATGAAAGGTTATTGAAATTGACTGAAAAGTAAGAAGGTGTTTGTCTCCTTTTTAAGGCGTACTGTTGAGCTTACTTCTCTGAATTAGTGGTTTGGCATAGCAACCCTCGCTGACCATTTGCAGGCGGCTTTAAACACATTTTCATGTCATTTAGAGAAACTTTGAGGTATGCTCAATATGGTTTTCTTGACCAGTAAATAAATTATATTATTACCCGCAAACTCATATGCTTCTGAGATGCGTGCTTGGTATAGAAACCCCCCTAACCTTGTGGCAGCAAGGAGGTAGACGATAAGGTTTAAACCACTGTGGCTATCACTGGTTTGATTAATACTCCGTACATAATAATCGACTAGAGTAAGCTGCAAAGCAAATTTTTTTCATGCACTATTGTGCGCAGCAGTGAAACGGCGCTTTTATGTACACATACAATATTATTATGTATTATGTGTAGCAGTGAATTATGATTTATCCTAATCTAATACAAACCGCTATAGTACCGCAATAATATGCAAAATGGCGCTTGGCCCAAGCGACCCGTGAAGATTTATGAATTATAAATAATTTGCATGACCGCACTCTGTCGCCGATGCTGACGTCAGAACCAAAAGTCACTGTGATGTCACACTCTTACGTCACGTACTCTAACGCACACTTATTAGAAACGCGTACATAATTTATTAATTATATCATTAATCAATAATAATCAGCCCTTTCCCTTTGTCTTGTACTGCACAGTTTAAAAAATGAGCGTCTTTCAAATTGCCCAAAACACTAATCAAGTTTGGTTGAGCAGGTGAGGCCTGCTCAACCAAACTTGATTAGTGTTTTGGGCAATTTGAAAGACGCTCATTTTTTACTCACCCATTCAAAACTCTCTTATATTTTTTTCTGATTATAATTAATTATTATTTCGGTTTTTCACACACAAATCCCGCAAAAACCATGGACTTTTTCCTGGATAAAAAGCCTAGATGTGTTTGGTTCTAAATCGGTTCTGTAGTTGCGGCGTGAAGGAGAATTTCCTATACAAACTTCGAATCCGCGTCAAGCCCCTTTAAGAAAAAGAAAAGATTTTTCAAAATCATCCCGAGTTTCAAAAAATCTTACTTTAGTCTTACAAAATATTTATTTAAATACAATTTGTTTTCCCAAACTGCATTGATAAAAGCATAGTAAGCCTAAAATAGTGCAGTGAACGAAATGGATTTGTTATGTTGGTATACACTTGTCCAGGCAATGCCCGTTTAATTACTTCTGTTACAATGTTCTCTACAAATAGATCTATAGTGTTGACGTGCAGTGAGAGTAATACCACGTAATAGGTACATTCTTGGAAACCAGATCTCGAGACAAACGAATATAATCTTTATGGAAAAACAAATTAATTATAGATCATATACCTAATCTGAAAAAAAATAAGGTATTTATTGTGTATGGATATGGATATTATAACAATTTGCTATAGTATAGTTATTATTTAAAAGGTCAATCGATTTTGAAAAAAATATTGGCAACGCACTGTGCATTAAATTGAATTGAATGGTAACTTTTTGATCAAATTGATAAGATACGAGTATAAGGGCGCTACTCCATTGTCGCATAAGTTACACAGAATCACTAATGTTATCTCATAAAATTGAAAGCGTACACTGCAATGGATTGTCGCCTTTATAAGTATGATCATCAAACCGGCGTTCAAAGAAACAGAATTCAAATTAAATTCCTGCTTCAAAATGTAACATTTAAGAAGGTTGAAAAATAAAAGTTATCGTCACTTTTATTATAATGCAGTAAAACTATTTACTGCAGTTAAAAACTTTCCGCCCCGGAATTCCGGAAGCCATAATACTTAAGAAGCCACACAAATGTAAATTTATTCCGGACTTATATAAACTGTTATGATAATATCTCCCAGTAACGACTGTATAAAGTCGTAATGTGCAAACCCTGCGAATAAGATCTCACTTGGGACTTTAATTTTGTCTTAAAACAAGTGTTTGTCTTTGTCCATGTCCTAAACATACGGCTATCACGCGTAATCCATATTATCCGTAAAAAATATGTTGTTTGTCCCTAAATCACGCCAAAAGTCAGCAACAGATCACCGGTGCACACACATAGTTGAAAGCGTGTAAAGTGGTATAGATTACTTTTTTCTGACATTTCTCTATGACACTTTTGCGGGATTTTTGAAAAAAACTAAATTCAAACGGGTGAAACGGCAGGCAGGTATTTTTATAATTCGAGGTAAGTAACTTATACCTATCATTATTGCGGAATGTCCTAATGAATTTCATTACAGCGCACACTGCGCACGAATAAGTATGTGACCGGGGCATCATTGAAAACGTAATTAGGTAAAAGTTTATAAAATAGTTACCTATGTTGATGAAAATAATTAGGTACGGATTAATGAGCCGTAGGTAAGTTTGGTCCCGATGGGTTCAATTCCGACCAAGAATTTGAAATCACAATCAGGATTTTCATCGATTTCATTATGGTGCCTAATATATTATATTCTATTTACCTATTTCAAAGAAAAAGTTTAACCAAATTTAACTTTAAACCTTATGAAAGTTTGAATACATTTGATATCTTTGTCAATTTTGTTATTAAAATAAAATCATGAAAATAATAATAAAATTTGAGGATTTCTGGTTACATTTTACGGAACACTGTAAGAAGAATGCGATTCATAGACTTAATAAAAGTAATTAATATCACAATAAAAAACGCTTATTGCATGACGATTTTTAAATAAAAATCGTCATTATGATTGTAACCAACTTATAAGATAATGCTTTATTTTCAAATTGGCCTTGTTTATTAATATTTATTACAAGATCTAATTATTACAAATACCTGTTTTATTTTTTATGGTTCAGCCATTGACATCCGTTTCCTGAACTCTACAGGCTTCCCAAAAGGAGTCGGCAGAAGCCAGGCTGCCGGCGGAGCACGGTACGCAAAGGAATCCCATACTCCCGTCAACCTGACCCGTTTTCCCTGACAGAGGGCTATGCCAATTATATTTTAATATTTATAATAAGCTCTATCAGTGTCTGTCAGTTGCCATTATGCAATTTATTTATTTTATTTATTTAATCAAATAGAAATACATATTTTTGCAATTTGTTGCTTGGCACCCTTAAGCCTCGGCGGCTTGTCGGGGCGCTGCACATTCCTCTTTAAGCTATAATACTACTATACATAATATAATAATTGTACTATACATGGCACTGAGGTTTAATTATAAGTAAAGAAGTCTTGACAATAACAAAAAAGAAGACGGTAGGTTATAGACACATAGAAAGAAAAACTGTGGGTAGGACACGCAAAACTCTGAGCACAAACCACATTGAATGCACGCGAAGTGCGCCAGCGATTTGAACAAAAAGATCCATAACAGTGACCGAGAATATACAGGCTGTTCTCATTTTTAAGTTATATGTTTGAATATTTTTACGTATTCTGTATTATTTTTTGTTTGCCTAATCCGATACCCATGCTTATTTACCTAATATGTGTATATACTTAGATATCTGTTTTTTTTTATTTATTTATTTAAATATGAGTATAATGTTTTGTTTTTTACTATTTATATTATACGAATATGTGTTAATTTATTTTTATGAATGAGTAACGGGTTGTGTAAAAGATAGTTTTTGATTTTGTGCTTTATATTCCGTCTCGTTAGTTTTGATTTTAAGTTTAGTGGTAATTCGTTTATTAGTCTGGGCAGCAGGTAGTCCGTTGTTCGCTCTCCATAAAAGTTGCTAGCCCGAGTTGTTATTATTTTTTTATGCGTGCCCGCTCTTGTTTTTAATAATCGTGGTGTATCGTTTTTGAAATAATCGAAAAAGTTTTCACTGATAAGAGCATGTTGTACTTTATCTTGAATTGGAAGTACTTTACAGTATTTAAATACTGCGTCATCGTCTTGCATCTTGTCTCTAATTTTGGTCGGTAGTAATTGACAGACACTGATAGAGCTTATTGATTGCTATAGTAACAACGATGCGTAATAATCGCCCCCAGATTAACAACAAAACTGGGGCTCAAAGAAGATTTTAATTTAATTACTGAGCACAAAAAATATCAACGAAATATTCGAATCAGGTTGAAATATGATTATGTCAATTAAAATATTATCTCACAATTTTGCTATGGGCGTATGAGAATTGAGTTGGCCTCGTGTTCATTTACAACTTTTTTAATACATAAAGACCTCGAAACGTGTAGTCTTTCTTTTTTCTCTTAAAGTTGGGCAAAAAGGAGTACAAAAAAATAGTGACGTCACTTGCTAAGTCGATTGACTTAGTATTTTGGATAATTTATTACGGAAATATCAAGATTTGCTAACTCTAGGATATTTAAAAGACTACTGAGCATCATACGAGTATAATTTAACACACAGCTTCATGGCTTTATCCTTTTCTTATCTATGGATCTTTTATTTGTTGCTTTTTGGTTGTTATAGAAAACAGGGATTTTTTTTTAACAGAATTGCCATTATGACCACAGAATTCAAGGTCCAAAATTCCCTATTATCTTATACCGCAGAAACGATATCTACAGTAGAGTAGTAATACTAGAGTGGTTAATGAAAAGTAAACATTCAACATATTACATCGTGCTCTAGAATTTAATCTACCGAGGGCGCTAATTGTTAAACCAGACTCGGTAAACGTTCCACACGCTTATAAGCTAAGAGACAATGTATTAATGTGGGTATCCATCTATTTTTATAAATAAATTTATAAATAAATTATTTATGGGGTCAACAGTCGTTCTGCGTGGTCTTCTCCATGGGGAACAAGTCCTCACGGGGGTACGGGCCTCATGCCTCCTTACCCAGGCGTTTTGTCGCGAGGGACCCTTGCGGCCCCGGTAAAGAACTAAGGCCTAGCCTTCCTGGCTTGAGGCCTGCTGATTTTTTTCTCAGAGGAGATTTAGTACTTGGAACGCTGAAGTTCTTACATATACTCATATCTCCGTGATAAATATAGACAAGATCACCTTTTTAACGTGCCTACTAAAATACGGGGGTGAGATTTCTTGACATATACCTATAGGTACCTCTACCACCAATATGAACAATTGAACATACAAACAAGAGCAGGGAATAGCAAAAAGTAAAAAATGGGAAATGCTTTCCAAAAAACCAACTTCAAATGCCACTACAAAGAGTGAAATAATTTTTATTTAAATTTTAGGTACCTACACCAATTCGAAGTCGGGCAATGTTTCATACAATCCTTAATAGTCCTTCTTACTTCTGACTTCTTCTACTTCTTCATGACGAAGTCTATGACTTCGTCATTTCTTCGCACATCAAGTAAGTAAGAAGGACTATTAAGGATTGTATGAAACATTGCCCGACTTCGAATTGGTGTAGGTACCTAAAATTTAAATAAAAATTATTTCACTCTTTGTAGTGGCATTTGAAGTTGGTTTTTTGGAAAGCATTTCCCATTTTTATTTTATAATTTTTAGTGGAAAACAATAAAATGCACAAGGCGTGGTAAAATACCCAAATTGCTTGAGGTGTGTTCATAAAATCTGAAGAGATACCTCAAATTCACCAAGATCCCATCATCAGACCCTGACTTGATGACTTTAGTCATCAAATCAGTATCTGCTAGCAAATGCACCAGTAACTATAAAAAATACCCAACTCGCTTCAAGTATACTAGCAAAATTTGAAGAGTTCCCTCGATTTCACCAATATCCCATCATCAGACCCTGACTTGATGACCTTAGTCATCAAATCAGTATCTGCTAGCATATGCACCAGTAACTATAAAAAATACCCAACTCGCTTTAAGTATACTAGCAAAATTTGAAGAGTTCCCTCGATTTCACCAAGATCCCATGATCAGATCTCGACCTGATGACCATAGGACAACTTGGAAAATATTACTCTTTCTAATAATACTTAAATAGTTTCATGTGTCCATATAAAATTTGAAGAGTTCCCTCGAATTCTCCAGGATCCCATCATCAGATCCTGACCTGATTAAAATGGGACCATCTGGAAACAAAACCCTCTTCAACAAAAAAAAGAATTTTTCAAATCGGTCCACGCGTCTTCGAGTAATCGGTGAACATACAAAAAAAAAAAAAAGGATTCCGACGAATTGAGAACCTCTTCCTTTTTTTGAAGTCGGTTAAAAAGCGTAAAAATAAAAATACCATAATAATTAAAACATTCATTCCCACACCGAATTCATCACAATACAGTAGGTATATATTATTTTTTTAAATTATTATTTTAAATTTCATTTCATATCAATGATTCATTTGTGTTTAAATAAACATCAACTATTTTACATACATAAAGATTATGAAAAAGCTAACCATGCGATAACAGAAAGAAATCCTTAGGAATAAAATATATTTTTAGTAAGTCATTATTTCTCTGATATTGGAAAATCACAAATTAAAATATTTTTTTGATCGATTGTACTGTACGCATTATGTTTGAAGCCGAACAGCATAACTGACTTAGATAAATCAAATTTTTTAGTACCTACTATAGTTATAGTTTTTAGTGGCCTCTTGGGCTATTGCATCTGGAATATATGCAGCATACTGGAGACTAATTTAGCTCAAGTGTTTTTCGTAGCCCGTGCAGCTGCGATGTTGTGCAACGAAAAATGTATCATTTTCCTTAATTGGGTCGTTTAATAATAACCTGTTCAAAATTGTTTATGATAGTTTAATTGATATATTTATCAATTAATATAAGGATAAATAATTAGGTTTAGTAGCCCTTTATAATACTTTTCCCGACAACTTGAGCTTTGATAAAATTGTAGCCTACTATTTTATATCTTCGGATTCTGTGCTTGGGAACTCTTCTGATACGAACAGCTAAGGTGTGGGAACATCCTTCCAGCTTTTGTGTTCACAGTCAAGTATATTCTGGATGCTTTCGAAAGAAGGCAAGCGCGCTTCACCCTAGACCTCATCAGGCATGAAAATAAATACTTATAATTTTCCTAAATTTCTTTGACATCCATGGTCAAGATTTAGAGTCATTGCCTGAGTGTTTACTTAGGCAATGACTCGCAATTTTATTTACATAACCTACTACTTATGTCTTATTTGCTTACGAATTGCGATAAACTTAATAAGTATTAGTTCACTTCAATAAACTTTTTTATGTTTTTCGCCTTTCCCTATAATTTCTCCTCTTTTGCGTAAAACTGCAGTGTCAGACACTACATGTCTAAAAATTTCCACGGCTGTGCGCTATCAAATGAAAATTTTACAGACTTGACAAACGACATTAAAAATTCTGGTCCACAATGCGGGGAGTATGAAGCGCATTTCGCACCGCGTAACGATTTTTTTTATGTAAATCACATTGTTACCCGCTAGCAGAAAAATCAAATTTACAGCGCGGCGCAAACTGTAACTCGCTGTGACAAAATCACTCTTGCGTTTAACATTGTTATTTGTAAACTATTTATATTTATACAATGTGTACTATTCTGAAAAGAAAAATACAATTGCAAGTTGGCAAATGAATGGCATATTCATTTGCCAACAACGATTGGCGGTGTTTGTTAATCAATCCGATTTTAATCTTCATGATTGTTAATACAATTTTATACAGTTGACTGCGATCTAACCTCCATCTATCATCTAACGATGCAGCCGAAGATGTTGATTAAACGTACTTACTTCGAAAGTAAGTAACCCATGATGATTACTACACAGCAGCGCACCGTAACTCTAATTTAGACTTGGTTATACTGTCAGCGAGTTCTTACTGCGGCTGAAATCAACAACATAATTTATTTTTATAGATTTGTATCTAGATTTGTCCTACAAGAGATAGAAGTTTAACTCCTCAACATATACTCGTAAATTAAGGTAAATTTATATCTCTGTTCGATCGTATCAAGGTGCTGTCTCATCTTACTTATAGAGTGAGGGTAAGTAAAGCTGTGTAAATTTGCGTAGCTGTTATGTCTCTTGTATCTAAAATCCTAATTTAACCACAATGGCCAAAATCAGTCTGGGAAAACATAAAACGTAACTTTGGCCCTTAATTTATCGACAACGGTTTGAAAATAGTTTATATTTAAAGATTTTTAAGCTGTTGTAATAAATTCAAGGGATGACGTGAAAACTAACACTACTTATACGTCTTAGCTAAAAACTCACCAACCATGAAACGAAAACATCTACAATAAAAAAGACATAAGCACAGCCCTAATCCATTGTTACCCTATGTTATACTCTTACAAAGTGAGTTAGGTCCCTAACTTTATGACTACGTGATGACAGGTCGTCTTTACGACATTCTCCGACGATCCTTCTATTTACGGGTACGTATTAACAATAGTTGCTTTTACTCCCTTTGATATCTGTGAAGATATAAAAGTTCGATTTTTAACCTCCAAGGAATAGTGGGGTGAGCAGCGATAATGCAAAACCGTCGTAAAAAAAGATAATACATTTCGAGAACATAAAATATTTGCAGTCGCCACGATACCACGCCGTATCGTGGCGACTAACAATTTAACTATGAAAATAAACGACAGGGATAAAATTTGCATCTAAAAAATAACGAACGGTAAATCTGGATTGTCTCGTCGAAACCTACATAAAATATTTTAAAGTGAAATTACGAGTATTGTGGACTAGCTTCATGGCATGAAAATTTCGTTGTTGTTACAACCAGCAACCAAAACATAACTTTGCACGCACTACTTTAATTTGCAACCAGCAATCAAATCATAATTTCGCACACACTAATAGTTGTGATGGATATAGGAATAATAATTATTTCAAAAAGTATCCATGGCCTTTGAATCAGAAAATTCACTAATAATTATATCAGATATTAAGGACAACAAACAACCCAAAAATCTCAATTTCACATTTATATATAAATGTGTCGTTTATTTCATTTTCTTTCATAGCGAGAAGCAATTTAAAAATTGATGAAAATATAATATCGTTAAAGTTTACACAGACACACTACACGATAGATAAAGAATAACGTCATAATGACGAAAAACACCATACCTGTTAAACACACCATTCTCAACAAACCAGATCTTAATTTTTAAACTAACATCTATAAATAAAAGCATATTTTGATTAAAAAATCTAAATACAAATAAAACAAAGTTGTCAACGTAATCTTGTCCAGCTTTATTTCAAACTTTATTACCTAAAAGACCTTCAGGAGTCCTGTCTAAATTGAATCCACCTTTATTACAGCTACACATTAAGTCAACTTTTTACGACTTTTTGCTTTTGAGATGGCTATCTGAAAATAGATTTTTTTATACTCTCTAATATCTTTTGAGCAATAAAGATCTGAATTCCCTTTGACCCTTGATTGATAGAAGGCTGAGGAGGGTTGCGGAGGGTTGCTGCGATAATTCCGTACCGCCATAAAGCAAAAAGGTGACGGTAATACTTTTGTGTCCATAAAACACTTTAGTAACAATGACGAGACGTAAAATGACAACATGGACCTATAAAACTAAGCGAGGGACATTAAGTTTCAACTATTTTTGGAATAAATAATAAACTAGAGACAGTAAAGATATATGAAGGTACTATAATTTACATTTTCAGATAAGAAAATTTAGGTGACATCGGCTTCCAAAGTTAGAGCTATAACTAACATGTTAAAAATTGGCATGTGATTAAGTCGATGAACTTTTTGTGAGTTTTTTATTTACAATAGGTAAGCTAGTTCGTGGATAGTTCTTGGCTGCGATCTCATGTGGTAATATTATGTAATGATGAGTTCGAGGTTCGGATTTAAGTTGGTTTGATTCCCAGCACGGGATTCTTTGGAATAAACAATTTCTTAAAAATTTCTAAATTGGCTGAGGTCTTGTCTGGTTCACCTAAATATCTTCAGCATTTACCATCAAACTGTAGTCAAGTACTAACTTGTAGCGTGATTAAAAACAACTAGATATTACGATCAATAAATTATTCGTAGACGACTAGATAGGTATGCAGTTAGGTATGGGTCAAACTTCTATCGATAGAGTTGACAGTACATTGGTCTCCTTGTACATCTCAGGTAGAAACGCAGCCTAAATCCGGCAGTACATCACTGCGCTATTGGAGCTTATCACTGTTTTTGGCTTGTTTTCGAGAGCTTTGGCAACGCACCAATACAACAAACGCTTTATTTCACCGTCGCCGCCTCACCTCGCTAACCGACGCGATCAAAATACGTAATTGGTGCCAAAAAATGTTTAAGTGCTGATTGGCACTTGTATATGTATAATAACAACTGCCTTGTTGGTCTTGTGGTGATTGCAGAACACTAGATCCTGGGTTTGATTCCTGGGCTGGGCTAATAGTATTAGGGTTTGAACAGGGATGATAAACAGGCTTTCATCAAAATATTTATTTAATCGCTTTATTTTTAGAATGCTCTTTTAAAGCACTGAGCTATATCATACGCATATCTGTAAAATGTCTATTGGATGAATACACCTACTGTCTTTTCACAAAGTGAGAACGATATAGCGCTAGAAAGACTTGCAAACAAAGACGTATCTCGAAATCTCATATCAAATATGCTTTCCATGCAATATTTCTGCCTCACCGCTGCAAAAGAACAAGTGATAAACAATCCTTTTGGGAAATAGCCAGACGCTCGCTAGACTGAGATACACTGCATGAATTACCAACTAGCTTTTTCTTGAGGATAAATCCTTTATGTTTTGAGTAATCTCACTGCAGTAATTTATATTATTCTAACGTAATGACTAATGGAAAAAGATACACGGAAAAAAGATACACCATTCAAGTGGACCGCAGGTTTTTTGAAAGTGCGAGTCGCCCCTATTTTCGTATATAAAGTTAAGTAGGTGCTGCACACGTCTTGTACACAATACGTCGGACTAACGGACATAAATCGATTTTTAATTTTTGTTATTATCTTTAGAATTGACAATTCTAAAGCAGCAGCCGTGAAAAATCTCTATCTCGCGGTTTTGAAGAATGCTTTGGTAAATAGAGCTGCGCCCGTATTCTGTATCTCGGTGCTTATCAAAGAATGATAGCCACTGGCATATATTTTTTATCCATTGAAAGTTTGCTATGAAATAAAAATAACATTTCCTTAGCAAAACTTCAATGGATGAAAAACATTTGCTAGTGGCTTTCATTCTTTGATAGGCACCGAGTTACAGAATAGGGCTACTGGACTATTGTTCATTGTCTCCCTGCCAAACAGCCGGACTATTTATGGTAGCCGCTGGTAAATTACCCCATATAATTGAGCAAATCCCATTAATTGTAAATGTTAAAATAAACGAGCTTTTTTCTTGGTGCAATACTATTTTTCGAATGAGGCCGGTGTAGTTTGAAATTTCATAAGTGAAAGTATAATTAATATTTTGTTTTAAACTCTGTGTGAGTGTTTCTTATTAAGTGTACCTGTAAATTAATTACTACAATAATAGGTGAATTCACGCTGAAAATTTCTCAAACACTATTTGAACTGCAGACATGATTAACGTGTGAAAAATATATCAACTTCTTACTCCGTCCATATTCTTCATTTAGTCTAAGTACCTACTGAGCATAGTCTCCGCTTGAAGGAAATATATAAATGAGAATATAAATATTCGTCGCATGTAGAAGCTGGCGTGCAAAATGAACAGCCTCGTTTATCAAGAAGTTTGACGTCTTCTAGGAGCTGCTGGAATTTTTACACCTGCACTGCTTTTATCATTGAAAAGCTATAAACGGAAAAGCACATAATTTTGTTTTCTGCTGAATTTCCATAATCTTTAATTATTCTTTTTTTGTGTATATTTTAAATAGGCTAGCGCTCTCAAAGTTTGTAACTTACAGACAAAATGTTAATGTTGTTGTATTGCTTAACTCAAAAGCTATCGATTTACTACAAAAAAATATGGTCTTAGCGATCCCGTTTCTGCAAAATTGCCCAATAACTTCAAGTTTAAATTTTTTTGGGCAATGTTTTTATAGTTTCAGGCATTTTAACGTTTTACATTATTATTAGGTATCTAGCGATGGAGACTATTCTACCCAGTCGAATGAAACCATTTGAGAACATGTGAATCAACAGACTTTCAAGTTATTACTGATATTGTGTGCACATACCCAAAAAAACGCATACAAAATTGAAATGGCTCTCACGGGGAGGGGGTGAGGGGGTGCCCCCCCCCCCTTTATAGGAAGTTTTTTGCTTGTAATGAGCCATAGAACACTCCCTTAAATTATCGCTAGTACGATCACGGACACACTGTATATATTTCTATATAATCTGAATCTCGGAAACGGCTCGAACGATTTTGATGAAATTTAGTATACAGTAGGTTTTGGGGACGATAAATCGATCTAGCTAGGATTCATTTTTAGAAAATGTCAAATTTATCAAAAAAAAAAATATGACTCCTGCTGCCATCTGCCAGTAGTAATAGCGAAGTTCGGTAGTATATGTATGTGCAAGAAAATAGTTTCGTGCTAGTTTGTTCGATGTTTACCGTATAAGTAGACATTCCGGTCTCAGGGACTTGCCGTTCTATGTGAGAAAGGTATTTTCATCTCAGACACCCAATTTCATGGGAGTGCAAAAAAATTTTGTCCGCCATTTTGGACCGTCCACCATTCCTAATATGTATTTTTGATGACTTCACTCAACTAACTATGCGTATAAAAAAAAATCGGCCAAGTGCGAGTCGGACTCGTGCACCGAGGGTTCCATACCATACTTTTATGGTATGGAACCCTTTCCATACCATAAAAGAAGTAAAACATTGAAAGAATCACTTTTGTTCATGAATTTACGCGTATAAATTACATGTATGTACTTTTGTTGGCAAACCGCAAACGTAACTTTGTTTTTGGCGGTTTATTGTTATTATCAAAAAAAGTATAATAGTGAGAGAGTTGATTTTATTTTTCCTGTAAAATATACGTTAATTCCTATTGATAGTTACTGAAATAATCGAGTGTGACAGACGGATGGACGGACGGACGGACGGACGGAGAAAGTCTCACCATAAGGGTTCCATTTCTACCATTTTGGTATGGAACCCTAATAAGTTGCAAGTTATAATACGAACATTGCACGTTGTAAAAAAGATGTAATAAAATTATCTTACTCTACTATGTTAGAGTCAACAATTTTGTGTAAATAAGGGAAGAAAAATGTTCACACATTTTTGTTTTAAACTCTAGTGTTGAAACGAATCCAGCGTTGTATTATCACGACTAGAACACTTCTCGGTGTAAAACTCCAGGGACCTCGGTTTATATCAAAGTGTATGAGAACACAAGGGGAATATAAAAATTGTGCGAGTCGAGGAAACTGTGAAGTCTGTGCTTATGTTGCTGGAAAAGGTCGAGCTACAGCCAATTCCAAGGTTTTCTAGATATCACCTTCAGGTATTAGATGTAATTAGCTCTCTGATTTTTATAAAACTATTTTTTACGGCTCAGCCCCTTGATTATGTAAGAAAAACGTGTTCATCGTTATCGTAATCGTTTAAAAACTGCCCGCTGATTGTTTCCGTGATTTAGATACGTCAGCCAATAGGGGGGCCGGGTTGGTCCCCCTGTACCAAGGATAGTGTTCCTCTCAGAATATGTCATAAATGATTACATAAAAAGATTTGGGCATAGCTCAAACGCTGTCCAATTATTAAAATAATAAGACCGCTTAAGATCACCCACCTCTACTTGGCTCGAAGTTTCCGTGGTTACGACAAAAATCCTTCCTTATCACTGGTACATATCATAAAGAGTATCGCTATACAACATTTCAGCTTTCTATGACCAAAAGTTTGGGCTGGGTAGTGATGATGTGTGACTGAATGAATGAGTGAATGAACGGTTAAAATATGAATGAGTCATTGATTTTATTTTACAGGCTTCACACCTTTTGGGGGCATTATGGAACCTAAAAAGAAGCCATACAAGCGCAAAGAAATTCAAATGGATTCAATGACAAAAATATTCTGTCTTATATTGTAAAAAACGTAGTTCCAACTTTTACAGTAACACAACATATAAAAGTTAAGCTCGCTTAGTAAAAAATGCAGCGCAATGAATGGATGCATTTCACGACTCTAACCAGTTGTGTTGCAGTAGTGGTAACTTGGGCACAATATGAAAGTAAATCTCTTTCAGTTTTAATGCTTGTGTGGAGATAGTATAGTATACCTATGCCCATACTTAGAATATGCGGTGGAAGATTATGAGGATTTTTTTTTATTTTTTTTACATTTTTTTTGTATAGTTTTGTGTTTATATCCACGGTAAAATTGTTCTTAAAATTAGGAAAATATAGTTATACATTAATATGATAATAATATATTTAGCGTACGTTACTCGGAATCGAATGTGCATTGAGAAAAATAGTGCAAGTTAAAAACAAACAAATCTCTTGTACAAATGTTTGTAACCAAACTCCGACAAACGGCTTGGCCCATTTTTATGATTGTCTACATTCTGTAGTATGGTCGTAACTCGTAAGGTATTTTTCATACCTCTAAATGGCAGAACATTTTTAACCCGGTCAGCTAATAATAATTGAGTATAATTCTTTTTTCCTAAATATTTACGTTACATTGCTTCGTATTATCTACTTGTAAACGGAAAGCTCTGCTATATTTTTATTTGGGGTAAGATCTTTTGGGGCAAAACGAGGGCGCTCAGATTTAATTCGGCGGTTTCCTTTATAATAATAAAGGGGATTTAACGGAGGGAGCGCTGACCTTATCTTGATTTGTTCTGTCCCTGCTCCTGATTTTGCTGCGATATGCTTTGTACTACACGGCGGTCATTTCGCGCCGTTGAATTTTCCCATTTGGATTTATAGGGCATAATGTTATTTTTTCTCCAAATGACAGATTTAAGAAACACAATTCTTTTAATTTTTTGTTAGAAGTAGATGCTATTGCCATTGCTGTTGCTATTGCTATTGGGTGTTGTGGTAGGTACCTTCGTTGTTTCTGATTTCCTTATCGCAAGTGCATAAGCTACTTACTAAGGGATCGGAGCAATGTATATGATGTTGTCCACTATTTATTATTTATTTATTTATTATTATTGCCCGCAAGCTTTTGACCACGTCCCGTATCTTGCACTGCAGATTTTCCAAAAAAGTCTCTCACACAAAAAGTCTCTCAATCTTTAAATTATCAGTTATTTATTCAAGAAGCGTCAATTTTACGCGTATCAAAATATTTTTATCTTTCTAGGATTAAGAAAGTGTTGTTTAGTTTTCATAAACGCGCATAGCTCTGAAAAGTTACGTACTTTTATGGAAAAAACTCTCAAACGTGTTGCGATTCGAACTCTCAACCCCTTGACGAGAGGCAGAGGTCTGACCTTAGGCTCACTTATAGGTACGTATAGTAATAAAATACAACCTCATTCTATCTGAAGCAGTGAACCAATAGTCACTTATTATAGGTAAGTATAGTAATAAATAAAATACGATCTCTTTCTATCTCAAGCAGTTTATTATTCACCCGACTCATCACACATTCATTCATATATTTTTGTGAGGGCAAGCGAAAATAAATCGTTTTTGATAAGTGCTCAGCTGAATGGCTACATAAACACTTTTTATGGAGAGCTTATATTTATTTCGCGCCGACTTTTCCTCCCTTCGCAGAGTTGATTTTCTTTATACTAGGAACGAAATTAAAATACTTTTTTACGAGGAATGATATCATCACTACATTTTTCACAGGGTTTTCCCTTGGAAAGCGTTATTTTCACTCAGTATGAAAGGACACGTAAATAAAGTAGTGTGCTGGACGCGAAGAATAGGGAATGAAATTATTCGATAGATATTTTGATCCACGAAGACGCGCCCCACTCTATCAAAATCGCTTATGTTTTATTTGATTCGTATATAAATAATTATTTTTTATTAATTAATTATTTTTTTTTAATCGTATAGGAAAAATATCTTTAAAAGATATTTTTCCTATACGAAAAAATATCTTTAAAAGATATTTTTCCTATATCTCTATTCTCGATTCTGGCGTGACGAAAATTGAACTTGGACCGTCTAAAAGTAATACCATATCGCTTAAAAGGTCATCATTTTATATTAATTCCAATCTTGATTAATTAATTCTAAGTCATTCATCGGATATAAATTCTTCGCCCCATCTCTTCTTCAGTCTTATCGTATAGGATTCCGCGTATATCGCCCTGGATTCCACACGGTTGGTCGCAAGGAATTTTTATTGATAATATCTAAGAAATGCGATGGCTAGGGCATTGTTTATTTAATTGCGTGATTCTAGAATTTTACTCTAACTTTACTTAGCAAACTTACCTCTGCTCCGCTTGAAATTCTGTGGGAATTTCATAAAAGCCTTCTTATTTTCTTATCAACTTCAATATTAATTTTATCAATTAAATAAGTTTGGGTAGATTTAAAAAAAAGACGTGTGGCACTCGGAGACTGCCGCGGTAAAGCTATTGCATAGCATTTTTATCAACTTATTTTATGATACAACCTAACACATTTATAACGTGTTAGGTTATTTTCGTTACAGAATTTCTGGATTCGGTCTCCACGCTCAAGGCCCGCGATAGAGCGGGCCGGTCGGAGTGGGGGGTGTTAGGTTATTTTCGTTATGGAATTTCTGGATTCGGTCTCCACACTCGAGGCCCGCGATAAAAGCTATGCAATAGCTTAAAAATAATCCTTTCTTGGTTCACAAAATATATAGGACGGATTAGGAATATTTCTTCAAAATTTCAATTTGCTTCATTCAGCTATTTGGGCTATAAGTTATCTATAAGTCATCAGTCACTCAGGACAAAGCTTTTTAAAGTTATTAATGATGATTATTATAATTGGTCCCGCGCAGTATTATTATTGTCAAAGTTTCCGCATACTGAACCAAATAACTATTCAAACTATGTCACGGGCTCGTAAAATTGGCCATAAATCGGGAACACGTAATTCACAAATTGCCCAATAGGGATTAAAGTAACGACACATAACGGAAATGTATGTGAAACCCGTGACAGCCAATAGTGTCGCCTAAACGAAATGTTGATGTGAATAGATCTCTAAAGGCATCTCATAATGCAAGGAACTAGTAATCAACCCGCAACTTTGTTTGTTTTCAGCACTAACTATAGTAACGGTCTCTTTCTATTACGTAAAGCATCTTCAACGTAAGCTCAATAGAATCAGATTTTACTTCAAAACTTACTAAAATTTAAATTACATTGTAGATACATTTATATGTTATGATAATCAATCAAGGTACTTAATTTTCGTGCATCATATTACATAAATGTTTTGTCATATAAGCCTATCCTACAAACTTTAGAAAAGTTAATAATATATTGTTATACTTATTTAACCCCACACTGCTTATATAACTAAGTAAATAAGCTTTCAAAAAATTGGAAAATTGATTATGTATACCTTATTATCCGTTACAATTAAGCGTTATTTATCGTTTATTTCTGAATGTTCCTTACATTCAGAATTTTAAAATAAATAGGCGAGCACTGCGGTTCACGACCGCAAACTGATCGGAAAGGAGTTGCGGCGTTCGAAATAATTTATTGCTACAATGTCACGAACTGCACCCGCAAGTTCTTGCTGCGAACAAATTTAATCTAGAAATCTAGACCGAAATCTCCCGAACTGCCAAAACCACTTATACAATTACCCGATAGTCGCCAATGACACGAACCGAAAACTTCCATGAGTTCCTACAAAATTACTTCATTTTACTTGGAATTCAGCGCCAGTTAGGCGAACGTTCAACTTTGTGGAACTTTATCGAGAGTTCGCACAACACTTGCATTCTCTCTGAATTATTGTATAATATACGAGGGGTATAAAAATGACTATCGCATTCATTGTTCGAGCTCGTAGTTTTTATTGGCGACTGTAAACGTTCGGCGTGGGATATATACGACCAACGTTTTACTGATCGTGCCACTCTGGTGGACAAATTGGTTGAACTTTTATATACGCGTGGCCTACTTGTGCGCGATGAAGATATTTATTTAATTTTTATTTTAAAGGCTGTTATATTGGAGTATGCACGGTTCGGTGCCACACTCAACATACTTACTTTGATTTTTGGCGAAATTTTATTGAATGTTTGCGAATTTATTAAACTCAAAACTCAAACTCAAATTATTTATTTCATGTAGGCCTTATTTGTTGGCTAATTTGTAAACTAAGAAAACTTAGATCAAAAAATATTTCAGGCTTAAAATTTTACTCGTACTTATTTGCCAATACTTTGTGTAAACTTCATGTATTTAATTTATATATTTATCTACGCTCATTGCTTAAAGTTCGAATTATGAAATCAAAATGTGTCACATATTGACCTACTTTATTCACAGACTTCTATAATTATTAAAAAGTTATTCATTATAACATCGCTGTACTATGGAAATATCTCAAGATAGTTGAATAATTTCCATTACGATACTGGACTCTGGGTTCCTGTATTTTTATGTGTCTTCATAGCCAAATAAGAGTGTAGAGCTTTCTTCTTTTCTATATTGAGTCCACAGACAACATTTAGTTGGTAGTCCTTGCCGTATGGATGGGTCATGATTGACCATAGACAACAACAACAATGTCTATAGTCTATGGTTCTGCGCGCATATACGCAGTCTATATGTGTTCTGTGTACGCAGTTTACAACTGAATTTTGGCGCCATACCTAACTTTTAACATTTTAATGTGTTATTTTTGTTACCTACTTAGTCAAAACTTTGCGCGGAAAAATGTCTAGCAGTGAAACCTACCTAGGTGGAGTTAAATTTTCTTTAGTACGTTTCACTGCTAGACATTTTTCCGCGCTAAGTTTTGACTAAGTAACAAAAATAACACATTAAAATGATAAAAGTTAGGTATGGCGCCAAAATTCAGTTGCAAACTGCGTATAGTCTGTTAAAAAAGTCATGAAACAAAAAAGAGTAGAAAAATATTTATACAAGTCAGATAAACTATATTTTTAGTGGATAATTAAATAATCAAAAATTATACATAATTATTTTCAATATTCTGTATGAACACACTTTTTAATCAGTCATATAAGGCAGGGAAAAATTATTGTTTCCGTGAATTAATTGTTGTCTATGGTCGATCATGACTACCAACTAAATGTTGTCTGTGGACTCCTTAAAAAAAAAAAAAAAAAAACAAAATTGAGGATTGGCTCTACACTGTCTTTTGGCTATGACAACCACAGAGAAAAGAAAGTTATTCCCTGGTCTGTGATGACGACACACAAAAATACAGGAACCCAGAGCCGCGTATCGTAATAGAAATTATTCAACTATCTAGAGATATTTCCATAGTACAGCGATGTTATAATGAATAACTTTTTAATAATTATAGAAGTCTGTGAATAAAGTAGGTCAATATGTGACACATTTTGATTTCATAATTCGAACTTTAAGCCATGAGCGTAGATAAACTACTACTTTTTATCGATAATCATCCGATAACAGATAAATTGCGGAAACGGCAGTATCATCTTATTTTATTTATAAAATAAAAGTGTCCAATTAAAAGAGTACCTACATGTATCGAGTTTGACGTGAGTAACTCACAAAATTGTCGATTCTTGGACTAATTACCTAAAGTGAACACTTTTAAGTCAAGATTTTACAAACACGCAATATTTTATTCTTATAATACTACAGTATACTTGCAGCGCATCTCCCTAAAATTAACGTTAGAAAAAAATAGAGAACGGTTTAGAAAAAAGTTTAAATCTAAGCTCCGTAAATTCAGTGCTGCGTGTTCGCACTTCGTGTCATTCGAAAGGAGACTTTTATCATTAGGCATCACTATTGAAGTAAATCAAACGATGTGTTGTTCAGTGATTCATCACTGCTCATTTCCAATATGCGATCAGGTGACAACACCACATACATCACGAGCGAGCGCCACACCCTGAAATGTGGTTACTGCTGAGATAATAATGCGTGACTTGATTGATGGCGGGCGGTTATTTGCTGTTGCATACACTCCGTGCCACTGCATTAGCTCCTTCATCAACAGGAGGGTAAGAGAATGGCTCTCCTACAATGCTAGGAAGTATGGGCAAGGGTCTATTTTCTCTACGGGAAGGGACATTGTGGTTTGAACAAGGACGACCTCCCTGGCATATGCGCTCGGATGCGAGTGGGAGGTCACGGGTTTCGATTCCCGCCACGGCTTTGGAATTTTATAATTTCTAAATTGGCTCAGGTCTGGTCTGGTGGGTGGCTTCGGCCGTGACTAGTTACTACCCTACCAGCAAGGACGCACCGCCAAGCGATTTAGCGTTCTGGCGCGATGCTGTGTTGAAACCATTTTAGGTGAGTTTACGTTACAAGTTAGTACGTAAACATCTTCGGTTGCATCATCACTTAGCATCAGGTGAGATCGCAGTCAAGTACTAACTTGTATAGTGTAAAAAAAATATGCTCCACCCTATGATAATAACATCAAGATGAGCCCATCCGAACATTTTACGTAAACCTTCTTCATACAAGAGAATGTAGAGCCATGTGTCGAAACTCCTGCAAAATACTGCGTAGGCTTAGAGCGTACTACTGACGCCGAAGGGGGGTTAGGTTATAGGTGTCTTTGGCTCCACCATGGACGGTATCATCACCTTTCATATTTCAGATGTTATAACAGCCAAGCCTTAACATACCTATATAGTTAAAAAAACTAGGTCACCTGAGTAAAATAAAGGCAAACAACATTTCAAGAAACATCGTAAAAAATTGTTTAATGATGTGACACCGTGTCTGCCTGATCAAAGAGTACAATTTCTCTGTCACAAGTATAGACGACTACGTCTAATTGTGACAGAGAAATTGTACTCTGAAATTTTAGCATCATAAAAGTGCACAATATAGTAATGTAGATAAAGTCGATTACACACTCGGGGACAATATCCGCAACTACGCCAGTACTTACTTCTTGTACGACACCCTTTAGAAACATATGAAGAGTGTAACTAGGTACTAGCGTGGTTATAGATAAACAATAATTACCCGCAATTTGTATGTACTAACATAACAACTTTAAAAATGCCAAACCAAATAATATTTCCTGAAAATTTCGTCAGTGTATAAATATACATACACTTTTAGGAAAGTAGACTGTAAGACAACATAATACTTCTACAATTTTAACAAATTGTGAAAAAGTTAATGTTTGTAGACTATAATACTAACTAACTGGCTCCAGATGCAAACTCTAAATGTACGAGTATTAGTAATGCAAGCTTTGTATAGAAAATAAAATATTTAGGTATTTTGCACAGTTTCTGAAAGAGTAAACTTTGAAGTATTAATTTCTTTTAAACTGTGTCATTAAGATCCGTCTTCACAAAGCGGGATATTTCTTGAAAACCTCTTATACCTACTTACTCGGCCTGCTTAATCCTTCGTTAAGCCACAACAGAGTGGCGTAGCGGGATTTAAGCATTAAAATTAAAGCTTATGACAGATTTGCTTTAGAGTTCCGTTACAGGATCAATACTACATTCCGTCCATTCGATTGTGCTAAATCTAACGCGTAGGTAACTTATATGTGTAACAGTGACCCTAGCTGTGTGAGTTATTTTATCTACGATCGTTATAGACGTCTGTCGATCGCTCATTCCAAATTACTATAAATTGAACTATTTTCTCCCGCCTTTTAATTGCCTTCATTTCGATACTCGACTCGATAGGTTTTTTTAATAACAACTCATATATATGTATATAGAAAAAAAATCCTATATTAAAATACTTGGGTTTCTAACGATACCTTAAACGTCAAAATCCATTCTATTAGAAAGATACGAGGTAATAAAGAAATTTACAAACAAAAAAATATACATGCATATCTATATATATAAAAGAAGAAACTGACTGACTGACTGACTGACTGACTGACTGACTGACTGACTGACTCACTGACATATCAACGCACAGCCCAAACCGCTGGGTCTAGAGACTCCAAATTTGGCACACAGATACCTTATGAGGTCTAGGGGAGCACTAAGAAAGGATTTTTCAAAATTCACCCTGTAAGGGGGTGAAACGGGGGTCCGAAGTTTGGATTTTATCAAGTTAAAATACGTCTTCACGCCGCAACTACTATACCGATTTGGCTAAAATTTGGAATGGAGGTATATTATATCTTGCATTACCACATAGGCTACTTTTCATCCCGAAAAAATTCATGGTTCCCGTGGGATAAGTTAAAAACCGAAATTCACGCGGAAAAAAAATCTCACGCCGCAAGTACACAACCGATTTGGATGAAATTTGGAATGGAGATAGATTATATCCTGGGTTAAAAAATAGGGTACTTTTCATCCCGGAAAAATCCATGCGTTTTTCAGGAGAAGGGAAAAACAGATATTCACGCGGGAAAAATACTACTTCCCGCCGTAATTACTGTACTGATATGGCTGAAATTATGAATAAAGATATAATATTGTATCCTGCATTAATATAAAGGCTACTTTTCATCCCGGAAAAATCCGTGGTTTCCGCGGGAAACCTGAAACATTGATGTTCACACGCGAGAAATACTACTTTACACTGTAATTACTGAATTAATATGACTGAAAATCGGAAAAGAGATAGATTTTATCCCGGATTATTACAAAGCCTACTTTTCATCTAGGAAAATTCCGTGGTTTCTATGATAATAGTGAAAAACAGGAATCCACGCGTGAAAAATATTCCTTCATGCCGTAATTACTGAACTGATTTGGCTGAAATTTGGAATCGAGATAGATTATATCCTGGATTAATACAAAAGCTACTTTTCATCCCGGAAAAATCTATGGTGTCCGCGGGAAAACTAAAAAACTGATATTCACGCGGTAATTACTGAACGGATATGACTGAAATTCGGAAAAGAGGTAGATTTTATCCTGGATTAATACATAAGCTACTTTTCATCCCGGAAAATTTCATGGTTACTATGATAATAGTGAAAAACAGAAATCCGCACGGGAAAAATCTTCCTTCATGCCTTAATTACTCAACTTATTTGGCTGAAATTTGGAATAGAGATATATTTTATCCTGGAATAATATGAAGGCTTCTTTTTATCAAGGAAAAATCCATGGTTTCCGCGGGAAAACTGAAAAACTAACATTCACGCGCGAAAAATACTACTTTACGCTGTAATTACTGAACTGATATGAATGGAATTCGGAGAGAAGATAGATTTTATCCTGGATTAATACATAGGCTACTTTTCATCCCGGAAAATTTCATGGTTTCTATGATAATAGTGAAAAACAGAAATCAACGCGGGGAAAATATTCCTTCACACCGTAATTACTGAACTTTGCCTGAAATTTGGAATGGAGATAGATTATATCAAGAATCAATATATATTCTACTTTTCATCCCGGAAAAATCCATGGTGTCCGCGGGAGAACTGAAAAACTGATATTCACGCGGTTAAAATACTACTTCACGCAGTAATTACTGAACTGATATGACTGAAATTCGGAAAAAAGATAGATTTTATCCTGGATTGAATACGTAGGCTACTTTTTATCTCGGAAAATTTCATTCAGATCAGATTTAGCTCAAATTTGGCATATACGTGGCATATACATTTGGCAAAAATACATAAGCAAGTTTTTATCCCGGGAAAATCCATGGTTTCTAAGAAAATAGTTAAATAGCAGATATTCATGCGGGAGAAATACTCCATCGTGCCGTCATTTCTGAACCGATTGGGCTGAAATTTGGAATGGAGATAGATTATATCCTAGAATCAATTACTTTTTTCTCGGGAAAATCCATTGTTTTCGTGATAATAGGGAAAAACAGATATTCATGCGGGAGAAAATTTATTCCTTCACCCATAACTACTGAAAATTTTTGGTTTAAAGTTGAAATGAAGATAGATTTCATTTAAATTAACTCAAAGGGTACTTTTTATTCCGGAAAATGGATGGTTCCCGTATAATAGTTAAAACTAAAATTTACGCGTGCGAAGCCGCGGGTTTCTGCTAGTACAAGATACGCGTGATGATACCAAGATGCGAAAAACATAACCCCTTTTGCAGTCGGGTAAAAATGTTTGAAAACCAATGATGTAAAAGAATCGAATCTCAGTTACAGATAGATTTTACCACTATCTACAACATCTATTCTTCACTATAATTTCCCCACTTCTCTCGCAGATTCAGAGCGTCCTATATCAGAATATGTCTTCGTTAAACGATTCTTTTTCATTTTTCCGACTGTACTTCTGTCTACTCACTCATTAGCTAATGAAATTTCCTTTGGAAGGTCTCACTGTAAAAGAAAAGATACAGCCGGTTCAGATAAGGCTTAGTCTGTCTTTATAATGAAATTAATATACGTTTCGAGATAAAAGAAAAGTTGCGTTGTCATTTTTGATAAAATTTTATTTAAAACTTTATATTACCAATATACCTATATGTAGGTGCATTGTACATAATTTAATTATTTAAATGCGGACTATGCGACTACTATGTAAATAATTTTGCCAATAATAATAATAATGACCAAAAGTTGTTTACGCTGTGCGTTGTTTGACTACCTAATTAGGTAACGAATTGTTTGTAAATTATAGATATTTAATAAGATCTGAATTGAATTTTATAAATTGAATTTGTAAAACAACATTGAAATTATGAATGAATTTTTATCACATGCTTGTCAATAATACGGGCATCATCTCAAAATAAAAAGGGTTTTGCCATAGGGCACCACACTAGATAAGTGTGTGTTGGTAGGCTTCCCACACCTTTGAGAGCATAGGGCTAATAACCCCTAGGCGTGCGTACATGTTCCCTCACGCTGTTGGAAATAATCCCTGTTGAAAATGTTCCTCTAAAATAAATACTCGTTTCCTTCTTAAGAACATGCTCAACGATGTCCATGGAACATTTTCGACATACTCGTACCCTCAGAGAATTTAAACGCCACTCGCATTACATTCGGCCCTCAGCTATTTACAAAAAGGCGGTTTACGATCTGAGGCTGATAAATATGTATTAACGGTAAACTTTATATCGCACTATATGACACTAGGGCTACCAAAACGCGAAAATTCCATCAAATAGAAAAATATATCGATGTGATTAATAGATATATTATAGGTACATTGAAGACTGGACATGGCGAACAGCGCAAAAATTGTCGCCAGTTTACTGGCGTCATAAATGTTAATTCTGATGCCATTGGTAACCATAACTTAACAGCCATCTATAGAATTCTGATAAATGGCACTACTGTTTGCTTGTAAGAAAAAGAATTACTTAGGTACATATCGTCATTTAATTGTAATTAAAAAAATATAGAACCGAAATCCCAAGATTCTTTCGAGATATTTAGAAAAGCTAATTTCTTTTTTAACCAAAGAATCACGAGAGAATGAACGATGAAACTGTTTTTTTAACCAGAGAATGAAAAATTATAGCAAATTATAGAGTCTAGACTATAGAGAATATCTATCATTTTCTATTCTACGAGTATAAAAGAAGATACTAGTGCCCAGCTAGGATAAATGTTGACGGGATGATGGTAACGTTGAAAGAGTGATAAGTTTTTCCATTCAGATGCAGTTGTTCCCAGGATTGAGTATTGTAATAATATCCCACAAAGCTTATCAGTTCCTAAGTTTTTTTAGTTTCTGGCATATTTTAATGAACCGCCTGCTTCACTCGGGTCATCTCAAAAATTTTTCACATCTCTGCTTTTGATATAAAGAAAACAAAATAAGCTTTATAGGTCCAAAGGTTCTGAGGTTCTGGATGATTGTTCTGCAGAATGCTTAATTTAAAGATAATCTAGACGTGTATTTGTAACAACACTCCGGCGTGACCGATTTTTAGGAATTTTTTTGTTTACGTTTCGTTAGGTTTGCTATAAGTTTTTTTCAAAACCCTAAGCAAAACAACGTTGCTGCTTCAACTATAGTAAAATATATAGAACAATAAAAACCTATATTGGTTTCTAAGCAAAATGCTTTATAAAAAAAGTAAAAACCATTGATTTATAAACTAAGGATTGTGGGTCACCGCTAAAAAGTGTCCGAACCGAATGACATACAAAGCGCAAAAAGACATACCATCGCACTTCAGTCTCGTGTTTGAAAATTAGGCTGTATAGTAATGGTTTAAGACATAAATGATAATGTTTTAGTTTGTTAATAAAAATACTCATGTACCCTCGTTTATAAAGGTTTTCTCGGGACACTTTTTTCGTGAATTTTGTATTTACACCCGTCGTCCATAGATTAATAAGCCTATGGTAAAAACACAATTTTTAGAAGCAGTCGATAGGTTTCAGAGTACAACTTTTGTTTTTCGAGATGGATACTCAGACTCGTGGATCGCCATCCTTAGCACGACGCATTAACGCACCCCAAGTAAACCCGAGTATATTTGAAGTGTTATAGCTTTCGAGACGCCTTCAATGTTTAGGCTCCTCAGTGAAATGGTTGCGATCGCTTTGTTGTATGGGTTTTTACTGAGGAAAAATAATTTATAACTGACTTAAAAAAAACAACAAGCTATATAGATACACTAGTAGGGCGCATGTGTGCGCGGGCCACATGTGGCCCGCGTGCTGTATTCCCGCCTATAAAAAATCCCTTTGAAATTCCCCATACATTTTCTATAGAAAAATAAATTCCACCATTTTGGATTTTTTTCTATTCATCGCGTTGACCTTCAAGTCCTGGTCAACTCATGTCATGAAACCACTCTTCCATCTTTTATACTTTTCGAGATGGATACCGATGAAGTTTGTATGGCGGCCATTTTGAATCCGCCATTTTGAACTTTTTTTCAGCTAACTGCCAATTGGATGACGTTTCGAATGACATTTGGTCGAGCACCCCCCACCTATCTTCGATACCCTCCCCGTGCTCTTTACCCGTCTTCGAAATCTAACAGATTTAAGTTATATTTTTACTACTAACTGCAGGACTATTCGATAAAAATGCAAAAGATCTAACAATCTTAACTCATTATAAAGTGAAATAACTTAAATCTACTCGTATGACAAGCAATTTAAAGTTACAACTAACTTTTTACAGCTCTGGAGTCTGGGTCATAAAATTCTGATTTGTAACAAAACTTGGCATACCTTTGAATTTACTACTCAAACTTTTTTTTTTTAATTTTGTATAAAAAATTTCCTTGTTAAATAATATCAAAGATCAAAGATGGAGTCATGAGTCATAACATTAAAAAGTTGGAAACTTGTTTACAAATTATAAACCATCAAAGCTATACTCAACCTAATCAACTCTCCTTTATGTTCCAATCAAGGGTGCATTCTCACTGCGTCTAATAGCGTGAACTTTTTGTAAGCTATATAGTTTGACTTGAAAACGGATAAAAATAATGATAGTTCGTTTCTAGTTCGTTCGTTTCAGCGTCGTCCACTGCGAAGACCGAATGACGTAGCGGTAGCGCACCTGCTTCTGTGTCGGAGGTCATGGGTTCGATTTCCACTACAGGAGAATGTTTGTGTGATGAGCATGAATGTTTTCCAGTGTCTGGGTGTTTTTCAATATACTATATTTATGTATATTAATATGTATGTATATTTATCAGTCATCTAGTACCCATGACACAAGCTATCGCTTACTTTGGGGCTAGATTGCTATCTGTATAATTTTCTGATATATATTTATTTATATTCGTCAAAGAAATTGGATTTTTTCGGGATTTTTTTGTACTTCGGCCTATAGGAGTAACTATTATATTAATCTGTGCTATATAGATATTAGGTAAGTTTCATTAAACAGCCCTAATTTTGTCGTTTTAAACTAGCTGTTGGTTTGAGAAACAACGCAAGCAAAGATTGGTTATCTTGTCACGAACCGTTAAAATTAGCGAATTCGCGTTATCGCATACAGTGAGATTCAACCATTACACGATCGACAAACGAAACTTCTTAAGAAGTTCACAAACTTTACTGTATGACAGGCACTTTGATGTTACGAGCCTTTACTACTTTGGGCTATAAAAGCGAGCATGAGAACTGGGTAAGAATATAAGCGGTATTTACCCTTTGCTTGTTACTCTTCAAATATTAGGATACTTGAATAGAAGTTGGTGTGTAGGTACAAAAAGTTTGGGAGTTATAGGAATGATGAATATTTGGAGCTTGGAAGTTGTTTTGTTTCCAATATAATTGACCTAGATCTAGGAAAATTCGCATCGAACAAACTTTTACTGAAGTTATTAGTTTGATGAAAATCTGTTATTTAGACGCTGATATTCATTCGACTCTCTTTGCCTTGAAGCTAATATAAATTGTTTTCGAATTTGGAAAATAAACACTTTGTTTTTCTAAATTATTAATGCCGTACATGGGGACATTCATTCGATTTCGGAATAATTCCAAATTCAACAGATTTTCTAGGAGTTTACTAACTCTAATGTAATTAATCCATAGATATATATAAACGTAAATAGGTCGGGGCGCGAGCGACGACCTATTTACGTTTACGTTACCTATAGAGCCCAAGCGGGTTTTCCAATTTGGGCAAAGTATTTCTGCCACACTTTTGAAGTCGAGGGAGCCGCTTGGACCTCTATGATGTTATCATTATTCTTTCATAAACATCATAACAACAGTACAGTGCTAAAAGGAAGCAAGACCACTGCCAACGGACTCACATTGATATTTAATTGTTAAAAACTCAATTTTATAAAACACTAGGTAGGTACAAGATAGTACCGCTGAAGATGTTATTGTGAAAGTTGGAAGGGGTGAGTTACCTTCCATAACACCTGAGCCGATTTAAGAAAAATACTATGAATGCCGAACTGACCCGCGTGTTTGTCCATCGCGCACCACAGTTCCTTTCCTATACTTTAGGGAGTTTGTAAACACCATACCATTATACAAGTTTCGTAGCTATACGATTCTGTAGCCTGGTGATTATTTACGTCAGACGGGGCGTGCCGCATGCCTCAAATTGGAGACGCGGTAAATTGAGCAAATACCAAAATTTATGTTCAGATTTTCTCCTACCCACTTATCAAGACTTGGCCGCCGTAGAGCGAAAACTGGGTTAGCGAGCTTCGTTGCATTTAGATAGCATATGCGGGCCCCTTGTCTGCGTCTACACAATCAGCATTAGGTTTTCAAAATATTTGTTACCATCCAATCTAGGTAGGCAAGATTTCTTGGCTGCGTCGTTGTTTTCGCCAAATACGTTCAGCTTCTTCATGAATAGTTCATCTTTTAATTCTTAAAGGACATGATTTAAGAACCATAACATCTGATGTCACTTAGGTAAGGTTTTTTGGTGCTCAATTTAACACAGAGAAAAGCATTACAGTTTATTGCTGGAAAATGCACTTAGTATCTAATGATTAGAATCATGGCTAAAAAAGTACTTATATAAAATAACTAGCTGTTGCCCGCGGCTCCGCCCGCGTGAATTTCGATTTTTTTTACATATACCGTAGAATTCCTTGATTTTCGCGGGATTCTGGTGTGATGTTGTGCAGAAATCTGTTCTTACTTCGCACGGGTTATCTTGTGGTGATTTTGAAAACTCTTTTTTTTTAATAAAAAATATAAAGTTTCATTAATACGTAGTTGAAAGATCAAAAGGACGATTTTAACTGTCGATATTTCGACCCAATGGCACAGGTCGTGGTCATTACGTGACCACGACTTGTACCAATGTATCGAAATATCGACAGTTAAAATCGTCCTTTTCATTGTGATTTTTATTCTGAAACCACGAAATATGTCAAAAATTATTAAATCATGTGAAAAGTTGTACTGGTGGTAGAAATCTTCTTTCAGAGTTCGGCCGGGTAGGTACCACTGGGATAAAATACTCTGCTAACAATATTCCCCAGCCCAACATAAGAGTCTGTTAAAAATCTTTGCTTCATCTCAATACAATCCCAAGTATCAGAATGGGAAATGGCTATATATTTCTTTACGTATAAAAAGACTTATGACGGTCAATCGGTTAGGACCAGTTAAGACCTGAGAGTTAAAAATATTTGTGAACCATTATTTTACTCTTTCCATGTTGCTTTTGTTGTTTTTGATAAAAAAAGACGTGGCACTCTGGGAATGTCCACAAAAGTGAAAACTTTAATCTGTTCATCTCTCAACAGTGCCATCTCAAGGAACAGTACATTACATGACAATTAATTATTATTAACAAAAATTCAGTAGTACCTCTCTCCAAGTTTTACATTCAAGTTCCACATAATTTGCAGAGATGGCGCGATACGGTATAACGTGGTGATAAATTCATGATTTTTGTTCACCCTAAAAGTGAAAAATCTTAAACCATACAAAATCTTCTGCTAAGCATATTTATTTACGACTGTAAGGGTACTCCAGTCTGACTTGAGCCCTTACGTCCTAGCCCTAGGTGCTTGTCCATTCCGAGCTTCAAGTCACCTACTTGAACTCATCGATAAAGGTTCTGATGTCTATAATTTCTGAACTACAAAAGTGATGATGATAAAATTTATACGGAATTATCTTTAAAGAACCTCCTTTCTAACAAAAAAAGAATGAATGAAATCGGACAACGGGTTAATGAATTATAACTAAATACACATTTTGACTTTGATGCCGTCTTCCAGGGAAACCATGATGAATTTCGGGACAAAAAGTATCCTATGTCCTACCTCGGAGTATGAACTATAATCAAGTCAAGTTTCATTTAAATCCATCCAGCGGATTAGCCGTGATGCGCGGTCGTGAAACAGACAGACAGACAGACAGACAGACAGACAGACAGACAGACAGACAGACAGACAGACAGACAAAAATGAAACAAATTACAGTTTTGGGTTCAGTATCGACTAAATAGTGTCCTCCAACAAAAATTTTCAAAATATCTTCAATGTACAGAATTCGACCCTTTACAGTTTTATTATAAGTATATAGATTGCTATATATCGCCTCCACTTTTCTCAAGTTATCGCATAAAAATTTCCCAGAAACATTTCTTATCCCTTGTTTACATTCTAAACTCTAAAGAAACCTACTACCTCTCTGTTGTTGTGTTTGGTTGTAAATGTTTAGGACCAAAAGATTAAGCAGATGATGGGTCAGTGAGTGAATAAGCATGAACTGAAACCGATTGGTTACAGGTAGATGTTGAACCCATTTGGTTGGGGTATTTTAGTACCCCAACCCTATGGGTTAGACTTCTATCGCAAATTTAACCCTTGATTCGAGACGAAATAGGAAATATTAATCCTTAACAACATGGCAAAAAGTCTTTTAAAACTGGAGTTTCTTGTAAACTCAGTCTTTAAAACCTCTCGTGAAGTTCATTACGATAGTTGGAATAAGTTAAAGGTTAAACTGTAAACTTAAACAGGCCGTAAAGTTGACTTTGTATGAAAAATGCATTTGAAGCCGAGTGGAATAGAGAACAGAGGTGCACTGCGAATCAATAAAGCAATCTTTGACCGAAACATTTTCTGTTCTAGAATCGTTTATTTTATTTGTTGGAAACTTTTATACCTTCGCCTTCAATTCAATAACTTGTCCCGACTCGCTTGCTTTCTTCCGATTTCATTTCCAAATTCGTTTCCAGAAATTATTTTTACGGTTTGTTGCATGTTTTTAATGGATTTGTAAAAGGATGATAAACGAATTGCAGTTTCATTATATTTCAATATCATGTGTAAACTCACATTCATGATTTTTCATTCATAATTCATTAAAAAGATTAAGTTAGTAAGTTTTTCAAAAACAGTCATCTAGGTCAGAGAGTTTGGGCGTTGTTTAGTCGGTAAGTTGGTATATTTATTTTATAATAATATTTATCCACACGTGGTTTAATGAAAATGAAATCTACAACTGATTAAGATACACCCAGAAAAAAACAACATTTTTTTTGTTGGGCCATAATTTTTACAACTATTACAAATTTCATTTTAAGGTTTGAAAATAATCAAATGTGATAAACAAACAGACAGATCGACGGATGCAGCCGCAACATAGGGTTCCATTGTTACCATTTTGGTTCGGAACCCTACACCACTAAGTAACATGAAACAGTATACCTATCTAATGGCTGAAAAATATATTACAGAAATCAGTAATGAAAATTTAATTATCGCTGAAGATAAACTACAAACAATATCGATTTCGCGTATAGCTGCTGTATTTTTAAAACTTCATTTCGAAAGGAGAAAATATAAAACAAATCTTATCGCTTCGTTCTGTAATCTTTTCCACAGTTCCATTCTGAACCAGCACAATAATAAAAGCTTAGTGTGACGCATTAACAAAGAAAAAAGTGTGGACCGAATTTCAATCAAAACATGATCGTACTGTGTTTGTGAATCAAGTAGCGTCATGGCAACAAATACACAAGTTTAATGATGCACATGTAATTTGTAAACTTAGAACCTAATAATATAAATCTTCTTCGTATGAATTTTAAAAACAACTTTTTTCTATTAAATATTAAAGCACTAATTGGGTCCAGGATCCCGCATCCTGGAACATTCAAGAAATTAAAACAAATAAACCTAATTACTCTATTGTGGAGCAAACTCACCAAAAACCAATCTATTATCATGCCAAAGGATGATAATTTCGGATTACAAACTGTAGAAAAATCGTCCGAATCTCATTATACCTTTGAACCTCGGAAACGGCTCGAACAATTATCATGAAATTTATGTAGTATAGAGGTGGTTTTGAGGGCGATAAATTGACCTAGCTAGGAGTAATTTTTTTAAAAATGTCGTATTTACCACAAAAAAATTCCGAGCAAAGCACGATTACCCAGACATTCTTTTGATTATAATTTTTATCCAGATGTTATTAAGTGCAACGTAGGTAAGTGTAATATGTGCAAGCTTGTATATACACGTGAACCGATTTGCTTCACCATGTCGGTCCATCTTTTTTCAAGACTCATGGCGCGATGAAAAATATCACGTTTGTTCGTGTCGGAACTTCAGAAATTAGAAATTGTTGACGACAACGCGCCGCGACCTTAATCTTCTGGTTAGCTTTAAGTTTGTTGGGACTTTCTTCGTTATTTTCTATTTTTCCCGCTAAGTTGAGCCTGCGGTCATAATTCCTACAACTTACAAGAATGTGTAAAAGTATTCATATTAAAATATTTATAGTTGGTTTAGAAATAAAATGAGGTTAACTAAAGCATATTATATACAAAATTCTCGTGTTACAGTGATAGTGACCAAACTGTGCGAATAGGTCGCAAGCTATTTTTCATATCACTAGATGGCAAAAAAACGTATGCCACGAGTAGAAGTAGATAATAATGTAAAGAAATTGCAGCCAATACTGTTACTGATTCTGAAAAAAACAGCCACGTTTTTCCTTTGCTAAAAAAAAACTAAAGTTGTTTGATATTGTAAGCCGATAACAATAATAATTCATCTCATCGCTGGAAGTCGCGTCTGGTCGCAACGCCGCATTAAAATCGAAATGGGGAAAAATAAAACAGAAATTTTATAAGAGCGAGCAGTCTCGAAAATGTTTATTGCGATATTTTTCTATACCGTATCGTACCGCACTGAATCCAGCATCCAGCATCCAGCCACTGTATCCAATATCTCAGTCTCTCGGTCGCCGACGATTTCCAGTTCGCCGTCTTGAATAATACATGTGATAGTTGTATCACATCTACGTGATGTTCATCTGACGTAGCACGTATGATATGGTTTATGATATTCGCCATACTTCATTTAATCTGAGCGCGGAGATGCTTCTAACGATTTGGACACTTTGAAATTGCTCTTTCATGGTTCGCGAGTAGTTTGTGCGCATTAAAGGAAAATCTTGACTGACTATGTGACTTTTCTGAATTTTTAGACCACTGGATATTTTGGGCATGGTCATCAGATGTCCTCCTGACAGATACCTTCTAACAGATGTGATCCTGATGTAGTCTTTGCCTTAACAGAATTGTTAAAAAAAATACAAAATAAAAAAGATCTGGTTTCTCAAATTGTGATTAAATATTAGGACCTTATAATAGGAGTCAATAAGAAACTTTCTGAAAGGTAACATATATTAAGCGTGAAGTATGTCATGAATTAATAGCAGATGGAAAAAAAAAATTGTAGTTTTTTTTGAATCGAGGTAACTTAAACATGACTATATACCTATTTTATATGAATTAATTGAGGGTTCCATACCCAAAGGGTAAAAGCGGGACCGGGATTAACAAACGTGATTTTTCTGCTTGTTTATGCTTGATATTGATAACGGCAACAGGTAGACGCTTAAAATATTCACAGAATATTAAAAATATTATTTTTCCCGTAAAATATGTATACATATACATTACATAAATCCCTATTAATTATAATTATTTCAGATTTTTTTCGGTTGGTAAACTTCGGGTATAAGGGGGATCGGTATTTTTTCGACATATTAAAATACACAAGTAACTTTCACCCTTTCATAATAATTATGATACCCCACTTAATATTGTTATCTCATTGTGTAATTTTGCCGACCTTAAATCGCGTATGCGGTTACTACTTTCTAATAAAGCAAAGCGTTGTACATATACACACGAGTACACCTGATTTTATGACCAAAATGTCGGGAATTCTCGTTACAACCATGTCCTGTCACGTTGTTACGATGTAGCCCAAATTCTGTTCCTACGTAGTCATCGGTGTACGCTCAAAAACTGAATGGAATTTTTCGATATTTCCCAACATTCTGACATCAACCGTCTGTATTAAACGAGACAGGAATTTCGGCTGATGTTTTTGAATCTCCAGAAGCGGTAATTGACGTTTTTCTGATTGCCTGACTACGGCAGATGAAAATGCTGTGAAAACAGGAGCCCCGACAAAAGGTAAGGAAATAGAATCAAAATGTCTGTCTATGATATCTAAATAAATACAAGAACATACGTAAAAATTTCATCCTATTTTCAGGAGATACCTACTTAGTGACTGGGAATCAATCGACTTGCAAGTTAAGCTAATTCTTATATTCTTCGTGTTCCTTTTAATTACAAAGGTTGTTTATTTTTTCTGGGTTTTTTGAAAAGGAGAGAACAATTTTAGATTAGCTACACTAATACATAATATACTCATACATAACGCCGACGACTTTGCTAATTCTGATTAAAATTTTTTTTGTCTTGAATACCTCATTAATCTAGGAAATGCTTTAGGCTATATAACGTCATGCTTTAACCAATATAAGCCGCGTATCAATGAAAATATTGCAAAAACGGAAACTATTGTTCCTTTTCGAGAGCTTCCGTAAACGTCTAAAATCATGTATGAGTAATGTTTTCTCCTTTAAAAGTTCTAAAAAAATTCCACGACACCACGTGTCTATGTTTTATGGTCTCACTATATGTAAAAACCAAAATTATGCGAGCGGAGCCGCTGGCAAAAACTAGTTTGTACATATACGAGTATGTGGAAAATTTTAAACACGAGTTACATCAAAATAGGCACGAAATCGATAGGTAGATTTCGATTTTACACACGTCGAAATCTACTTTAATAACAACTTTATTCATTACATTTGTGTCCTTGACATGATTACAACATTTTTTAAATTGACCGAATAACTTCAAAATTAACGTTCAATTCGATTCGAAAGTTGATACTTGATAGGTTATATTATATATTCCCTTGATATTAGAAGGTTTTCAGGCCGTCCCCTAGATTATCTAAGAAAAACGTATTCATCGTTATCGTAATCGTTTACTAATTCTGCCCGCTGATTAGGTTCCTGATTTCCGTCAGCCAATCGCGGGGCAGAATTCGCTAACAATTGCGATAACGATGAATATGTTTTTTTAACACAATCACACCCCGTGTCTTTCAAAGAAAGTGGATCACTCTTATTCTACACAGTAAGTATAGCAAATCATGATCCCTTTTCCTTCCCGTTGCTTTCTTACCGTTTATTTTCATCTATTTACGAAATCAAATACTATAGTTTCCATTTTTCATTTCCTTGTCACGCCGTTTGCGCTAGACCTGCGAAAAGAAGCCAGTGCGTAATAACTGTCACTTAAAACTCCTGTTTTGTGTCCCGCCTTAAGTCCCGCAGAAGAAAGCTCGTATTACTTTTCATTTGCGTCATTGCTCGACTTTTCCGCTTTCTTATGAAAATATGACAGGATTATTTCAGAATTTCTGAAGAGAGTATTATTATAAGTAAAGTCGTAAAATATGAGAAACGTCTGGAAAATTAAAAATATAACTTTCAAATCAAAGTTTATCTTATGCTTTGCTACATGCATGAAAATTCAGGAAAAAGTCAGGAATATGAAATAAATTTCACAACCAATAAATTATTATTTATGCAAATATGATATTAATTTATGAAATTTAATATTTAATACGACGCATTATTTTTTATTTTTTTGGTGTTTGATAGTATGTACTAAATATACGCAAAATATTAAAAGAAGCAATTAACGAGCAACTAGTGATTATTCTTCGTAGAACTAGCGTAAGATTTGTTGATCGCTTGCAATGGCACAGTGCTCAGTCAAACTTTAGACAAAAGGTTTAAAAGTGTTGTTAAATCTCTCTTTCCCTAATGGGAGGCCTCAGCGCAGCGGGCTTACATTAAGAGGCTTAGCACTCTTAAAAGCGCTCTAAATTTTGTTTCTCTTGCATTATTATGCTTACGTAAGCTATTAAAATCTCAAAAATTTTCTTTACGATTACGTACTTTAAATGAGTAAAACGGAACAATTCAGGATCACTGTTTGTCTGTCCATCTGTTCGCCAAATATGGCCCTTTTTCTCAAATTCATACCAAACACAGGTGTAGTTTTAGTAGTCACAACCAGTAGGATGTTCCCTGTAATCCAAAAATCTAAAGCTATGAAGCAAGGGTATTATAGACTAGTTTTACATTTTTAATGTATCGTAGTTAGTGCATTAAGTGTTTTAAGAATCGCTGACGTCACTCTATTATTATCACAATCAATAATTTAACGAACAAAATTTTCAATAAAATTAGTTAATTTTATTGAGGAGTTTTATTGTGTGCTTGTAAATAACCACTACGATATCATTTTTTTATACAGCTTAGTACGAGAACATTACACAAGCATTCAGAAGATACCTACCAGAGGTATAATAATCTTTTAGATTATGTCCTTTATTTTGATCCTCAAAAAGAATTTTTTCTCAAAAGAGTAGTTTCCTCACATCAGTCTACTTCGGCCGTTATCCGTTTTGGATCAGGCGAAAATTGAATTTGCACTTTTTGGGTCGCGGCTCATCAATCTTGTACCGAGTAGCCAGATCTCATGATCGGAAGGGATAAGCAGCTAAAATGTTGACAAATAAAGTATAATATACTTTCTAGAAATTTAGAAACCGTATTAAAATCTTCTCAGACGTCTGGATTTGAACTCTTTACGGACTACGAAAAACAAAAGAAGGAGGAGGTTCTCAATTCAGTGCGTTTCAATGTTTTTTTTTATTATTATGATGTTATATATTTTTTTTGCCTCAGCTACTAGTCTATATATCGGATCTACTAGTTGATATTATACAGTTTTTTTTATTTCAGTAAAATTATTTTTGGATTTATTGATTAAAACACTAAGTATATCTATATATTTAAATAAAATATAAGTACAAGTGTGTTAACGTTTTGGCATTTAAAATAGAAACACATTCAAAATGCAAAACTAACAAACCATACAAAAATAAATAATATTTTAAAGTAGATAAATTGTAGTTTGTAATTTTATTTATTTTTATTTATTTATATTCGAAATAAGTAAATTAATTGTCATTTTTTATGTTAAAAAATGCTGAAACTTTACTGAACGAAAAAAACTTAATGCTGTTTATAATAAAAGGACAGCGTAAGTACTGGTTTATACTATTTCTAGGGCTACAAATTGCACAGCATCACTCGAGGTCTAACAAACTTCGCGTTTAAAGCGAAATCTGTTTCAACAAAGTGTCTCAAAACAAATTATTTCCCGACATTATTGTCCCGGGGAGCTATTGTTCGAACGAGCTGAGTTTAATAAAAAGGACTGAGCGACGGCAAAATGCAATATTCAATGACTTTAGCTGTTGTATTATACTTTAGTAGTTATAACGTATTAGTTGTTGGAGGAAGCGTAGCCTTCGCCTTTTGATTGAACGATGGCTCGCTTTATTGATTCGTGTTTAAAGCTTGCAAAATCAAAAAGAGCAAAACTGCTTAATTATTTACTTCCTTTGGTGCTGTAACCTTTTCTTGGATATTTTCCTGTACTAAAATTTCACTCCTTTTACTTCAGTCTTTCGATTCTTCACAGAAACCTTTTACGATGTCTCCTGTATTAGGTTCTTTAAGAACAGCTCTACCTTAACATTCGTAGCTACATTTTTTTTGTTGTATATAACTGTGCTTAGCTTTTGAAAAATTGTGAAGTTCGTTAGAGGAATAAATAAATATAGTACAATATGGTATCAAACATAAATATGTTCCGATGGCACAGGTTATGTATAAATATTACTATTAGGTAAAGAAACAACTTTCAAAATTCACATTCACAAAATGACTCGCCTTCGTCAACTATGAACACTATCGGCGCTATCAGACGGCCCTGTACAAAAACTATGCTGACGTCACATGTGGCTTCACGATGCTTGTATTAATTGATAACAACAAGCTTGTTTACTCTCAGGTTTGGGGCCGAATAAAACAAGCGATCAGTAGTGTTAAGCAACGTGGCTAAACTTCGCAGAGAGACTTCCCGTTTTTGTAATAATTAACTGTTGCGTGATGATAGCTTCTTGACAGTTATCATCGATAAGTCACGTGATCGACCGGATATCGTTCCCATACATTTAACAGATTTCGTGCTACAAGCGTACCAAAAACAATCGTTGAAATAGAATAGATAGGTAAGTCATTAGGCTTCGGCTGCTTGAGTGGAGACCGCGTATAGTTTGTTCGTTATAATTTTTTCGCGTGGTTGGTTGCGGTGTAGATATTTTCAAAGAAAATCAAACGACGCCGACCTTGCGCATGTACTTCTAACGACAAATTCTAAACGAATAGACCATACAAGCAAACATAGAAAAGTAAATGAAAATAGGGTTAACTTTACTTATTAGGGTTCCATACCAAAATGGTAAAAATGGAACCCTTATAGTGAGACTATCTCCGTCCGTCCGTCCGTCCGTCCGTCCGTCCGTCCGTCCGTCCGTCTGTCACACTCGTTTATTTCAGTAACTATCGAAGCTATCGACTTGAAATTTAGAATAGTTATAGGTAATAGTGACGCGACGTCATAACAATCGTAAAAATTTGAAAATTGATTTTATTTTTATTTAAAAAGGCGGGAAAACCGGGTCGATAAAATTTCAAAATGAGATAACAATATTGAGTGGAGTATCATATGAAAGGGCGTTACTTGTGTATTCTGAAACTAATTTTTATTTATTTTTATGCCTGATAGTTTTTGATTTATTGGGCAAACTGTCGAAAAAAATACCGTTCCCCCCCCCTTATCTCCGAAGTTTACCAATCGAAAAATCTGAAATAATTATGATCAATAGAAGTTAACGTATATTTTACAGGAAAAATAAAATCAACTCGCTGACTAATATACGTTTGTTGATAATAACAATAATCCGACAAAAACAAAGTTACGTTTGCGGTTTGCCAACAAAAGTACCTACATGTAAATTATACACGTAAATTCATGAACAAAAGTGATTCTTTCAATGTTTTACTTCTTTTATGGTATGGAACTCTCGGTGCGCGAGTCCGACTCGCACTTGGCCGGTTTTATTCTAATGGTTGAATTTTACACAAATTCTACAAAAGACGAATATCAGAACATTCCATGACACTTTTCTTCAGCCAAACCTTCCGCCAGAGCTTTAAAGCTTCCAAAACAACGTTAATTTCGTATGTTAGTTCGTTAATGTCTGGTTTATACACATGTTATTTAAGGGACTATTTAAAACATACTATGTTTATTCAGCCAGACCGATCGTAAGGGCTAACATCCCCCAGACACCAAAAACATTCAGCCGTGAGAATTGTTCAATGTTTGACGTTTATCTGGGGACTCCAGGCTTTCGTTCTATTAATGATGATGATGACGCAACACGTGTCAGATTTGACGCATTTGAAGGATATCAGGCGCCGATACTGAATAGGCGTTCACACTTCTAGGTCAAGTGCTTGCCACACACTCGAGCGAGTTTACTGACGGGCACGCAGTACTGCCTATCCCGTATTGAATTACTGAGAAAATCAATTGGCTAAAACACTCTTTATAAGGGACGTTTTGTCGGTACGATCTGCACTGCAAAATTTTTTGCTGTGTGTTTCGAAAATAATAATTACTTTGAAGGAATGAATACAACTGATGAGAACAAAATCGAGGGATACAGATTAATTTTGTAGCTTCATAATAATATCACATAGGTATCATCGAACATCATCATCCTGGATCCTGGTTGGAAGCTTCGTAAAACTAGTTTAGAGAATAAAATCAACCCAGCGGTGGGCAGTGTCTACTCAATCATAAAATATATCAAAAGCTTTTCTCAATGTGTTTGACAATTTCATTTATTATTTTCGGCACCAATAAAAAATACATACAATTCACTGTATTTTCTGATAGGAATTGAACAGTCGGAGCAGTTGTGTTTCTTTTTCCAGTACAATTTAGATTTAAGACCCAAAACACATAAAAGGTTTATATTAATTTTCTTTTTAGTTTTTAACTTCTTCAAAACACAACTTCACTTCAAAAAAAGGAGGTTCTGTATTCGACCCGTATGTTGGTATGTATGTATGTTTGACCGCGACTATTAATCTTCAGGTCAATCAAAAAAACATAGTGTGCTCTTCTTTCCGATATGTTACCAGACGACCTATTGGAACGATAAATCGTTACGTATAAATGGGGTGAAAAGTATTTAGGTGTATCAAGTAACGCTACCTACTTCAATTCAAGTGTTATTAGACCTAACAACTTTTGTTTCACGCAGTTTCGTTGCTGGATAGAATAAATTTTCTTTAATTTATTACGTCAACAATTTATTACTCCTCGTTATTTGTACGCTATTCAGTATTCTATTAATAATTCATTTCATTGTGATGGAAATCTATCTAAATGACTAATGAACTGACTCCTAGAGTCAGTGGTTTGACCTGTGTGTTAGTAGATTTGTCAATCAGTGATTCACCTTTACCCGTTCCTTTACCTTTTATATGTCTTTTAACCTACAGATTATGTATCACGTAATATCATAAAATACCAAAATATTATGCCAATATGTAGATAGTCTAGGCGCCTACTGCCTATAATACCATCATACCGTCTTCAGTCGGCCCTAAGTCACTTCGTTGAATTTTTCATTCCGTTCCAATGTAAAGTACTAAAATGTTGAAAGAGAATTTAAAACTCTGCCAAGTAGGTAAATTAAAGTAAAAGATTCTGAGAGAGTATCGCAAATCCCCGAGAAGTGTTTTAGGAAGGGCACTCGAAGATTGTGTGAGCGAAGCATCGCTTTGTAAGCAAATGCTTTAAATGTAGGTACACCGATATCTGAAGGACACTGTACGACAACTTTTTATTGCGTTACCACAGTTAAAAGATATTCTACTAAGTTTTAGATCGTACAAAGAGCAACAAAAGATATTGTATAAAAAATTTTCGTATCTCAACGGGGAACCGAGTTATGATGAAAAAACTGAATTTAACTGCTTTTTCGAGATGGCGGAAAATGCACAAGGTTAATTTGGTCTACAATTTGAAATTAAGCTTTTCTAGCCGACCCCCCCCCCCCCCCCCCTAATATCCCAAATTTGGCTTTCTCGGTTCATTTTCATTTCTAACCCGATTTTTTCGACGTCATTACTGGACTACATTCGTCACACACAAAGTCACAATTGGAGTCATATACTGACTTATAGTGAGCAAAAAAAGTGAACGCGAGGATTGACTGATATATTGGCAGTGTTCCTTTTCATTCCAAAATCACAATTATTTTATACGGAACACATGCCATGTTATTCATGAGAAAGAAATCTTGTAATGTGGCGACGAAAGACTGTTTCCCGGTAAAAAGATTCCCTACTAAAGAGTTCCCGGTGAAGCAAACACACATTTGTTTCGTTATAAATGATTGATGACACCGAGATATGAGTTACGTACTGGCAACGGAAATACGAATACGGGAAGAAAGCAAGATGTACGATAATTGATTTTCTCCTTTAGCTTTGATGTAAAATATAATACGGCAAGTACGAGTCGGAGTCATACAGTGCAGAAGGGTTCCGCTTTAGAATCACTTTTTTACATCTGACACTTGACAGTGTAAGATATAAAATATTGTTTCTACATTTAGGAGACTCTACATTGATAATTAATATTAGTTTACATAGTAGAAAAAGATATAATTAAATAGTTAAAAACTGCAGTCAAATATTGTGTAATTTGTAGCAACTTCCAAAACAAAAGAGGAGGTTTTTGTTACTTTTGGTAGTCAGTTAAAAAGCTTGCTAAAATAGTGTTCTTTTCTTATCTATTCCGCAATACGGTATTTTACTTCATAGCTTTATTGTAAACTAGTTTAGAAATAATTATATACATTAAAAATTAAATTCTTATCCGACAAGGAAATCAAAAGTTGCAAGCATTTGAATTTTTCTTCTTTCCCTTTCTCGCAAAACGAGTTAGTATGGCACGAGTGATAGTGACGTCACTATCCAACGTAGCTATCTCTGTCTAATCGTGATTATTAAATTGCTTATAACTTTTTTGTTATTTTCTCGATTTTATTTGTTTTTTCCATTATTGAACATTGCTTCAAATGGAGTAAGACAAATCAATTTTTAATTTGAGTATAATACCCTATTCCAATGTTTCAGGATTGATTGGAATGTATACATTTTGTTTTTATCCTCAAATTATGATTCCTTTCAATGCTTTGAACAGCCAAATACTGGGGCAAAGTCATCGTCCACCCATCGTCCATCCAACTTAATTTGTCCTTAACACAGATCGTAACAAATCTAGCAAGGACAACTACCGTTGAACTCTAATTATACTGATTATGTCATCATGTCATGTCATGCCACGTCATATAAGAAATTATCATAATATATAGTGGTATAAAGGTACTGTAACGGAATTATGAGAAATAAAATTTATTATTATTATAAAAAAAAAATAATAGAGAAGTTCTCTCAAGTACGCAGGCTGCATCACTATAAGTATTCCCCTTGGCTTGCAGCAAATGATGTTTAGATGCATTCTTGATGTGCATTTAAAATTTTCCATTTCCAAAATTCCCGTCTCCAATTGGGTTTTATTATATTGAAACATCTCTGCGAGAAAAGAGTTTTTTCTGAACAAACCATTGATTAAACATATAAAGGATCAGCACTTACTGACGTACGCATGTATTTTTATCATAGAGATGAGAGAACTAAGGAGGCGCCCCATTCATTCATTCTAGCCTATACATAGATCACCTTTTTATATATTATATATCATTGAGCCTATAGCTTTGCGTGACATGCAGCGCCATGTTGAGCGCTAAGATTTGCTGTCAAATGTTCGTGAACTGAGTTTACTAAATGATGCCATCTTATGCACCACTTTACAGATTAAAAATAGTCACGCTTATTTTGTAGACAGGGCCCATCCATATATTGTTTCCTAAATCTGTGAGTTTTAGGCTCCGCCCTGAAGCAACAATTTTAATTGTATTGTAAAACTGTAAAATGGCACTAATGTAAGCGGTAAAAACGCCATATTTGAGGAACTTTTGGTTTCAACATACGTCACATTTTTCTCTTCCTCTTAGCGTAGCGTACTTCATCATTGGAACAAACTAACAAAAGAATACCGTTGTGGTAAAAATACCTGTGAAGTCTAAACCAGAGGGACCGCGTACAGTTTTTCATTTACCAACGTCAGTCAGAGGGCCGTTCGCCGCTCATCACTTTGCTCGTGACACGAGGCGACAACTCGACATTTCCTGGGGTGTAAATAATGGAGTATGTTATCTCATAAATAAGTAAATAAAGTGTATGTTTGTTTATTATTTTTACAAGCTTTTATTTAACTTTCAATGTTTGCAGTTTATTCGAGTGAAATCTTGGAAGTTAATTTTGAGGCAGATATCTTCGAAAAGTTATTGAGCTGAAAATTTGTATGATATGTAGTGTTGATGATAATAATCTATGGTGGACTGTGTGACGTCGTTCTAAATCCAACATGGCGGGACACCCAAGACGGTGGACTAGATGTTTTGAATCCCTTCTTCATCACAATATGGATATCAAATGAAAAGGTTTACCAAGAAGAAAATTTACATAACAAGCTTTTAGGTAAAGCTTATTTTTTGTAGGGAAGAACACATTAATATGTACTTTGTAACTCATAAAAAATGTATTGTATGTTCTTGTCCACTAGAGATGTGCTTTACATTATGCTAAGATTTACGTCAAACAAAAAAGATAAAATAGAATTCCTTAATATCATAGGCTATGAAATAAAAAAATCGAGCGATTTCCATTAGCAACGTAGTACGTCTCTGGTGCACAAGAGCCCTAAGTTCCAACTTCCAAGTAATAAGTTTCCACACCCACAAAGCTGAATCCATTATACACTCGGCGAGTGTATCAAAGAAACCCTCAAAGCGGTTGATTTCTGTAAACTAGTACAATTTAGACATGGCTGCTTGAATTTCTCTACTGATACACCCACCATTAACTTTGAGCTTACTTGATTAAATTAAATTCTCGTTTGTTCAAGTAATATCAAGTTACGTTGAGATATTAAATTAATTGCACGTGAAAATATGGATTTAAGACAAGACAGTATGTACTTAAATCAATTTGATAATTGAAGTAGGTATCAACCTTCAATTCTTCAACAAATAAAAAATTAAAGCACAGAACTCCTCGTATTAGTGACGATATTAATTATTATAATAAATTTTGTCATAAAATTCAATTTATTTCCATGATTCAAGTCAAGCCACTGCCCCTATAAAATAATCCTATACCTTTAAACGAGCAATTCTTGTATATATATATATATTTCTATATAATCTGGATCTCGGCAACGGCTCGAACGATTTTCATTAAATTTAGTATACAGGGGGTTTTGGGGGCGATAAATCGATCTAGCTAGGATTCATTTTTAGAAAATGTCGAATTTACCAAAAAAAAAAAAATATGACTCCTGCTGCCATCTATTAGCCAGTAGTTAAACTACCGAGTGAAGCTCGGTCACCCAGATATTAATAAATAATATGAAAAATAAAACTCAAAGCATTTGAACCACTGCGTTAAGTATCTAAAGAGCTTTCCGCTGCATTATTCTATGACGTCAATCGTTAATTAAAACTTCCGATGCCGCACGTTAATTAATATTCAGATACATAAAATATAATAAAGATAGTTTCGCCTCTCGAACCACTATCAGAAACAACTTCTACCCTAATGGCGCCACAAAAACATTTTAGGTGCCGGAAAAGAAAGGAAAAACTAATTTCAATAAAATGTAACGGCGGAAAACGTGTCGGGGAAGCATTTGGAATTCAAATCATCTAGCTGTTAGACGCAAAATGACGAAAATATAAAATAAAATGTTACCCTTAATTATATTTTCCCCGAGCTCCACGGCGATTTTCGACGGAAGTTAGAGATGTAATAAGTCCGGTGTGTCTTGTTTTATATTATCTACTGGGGATCTTTGGGAGCTTTCAACTTTTTTATGCTCACTTATTTAAATATTAAACTTACTTAGTATGATGCTTTTGACTCTTACTAGGTACCTACTAATTGCGAAAAATAATCTTACTGTCAGAAAAATGCACGTTTTGGCGTTCCGAAACACAAACACAAACGAACAAACGCCTAATTTTTTTTGTATTCTATACCAAAATGGCACACTTAGGCCCGGTTTTCACTAATGCGGAGACAAGAAGACACGAACGGAGAGGCGCTACGAAGCTGTTTGGATATTTCATTGCGGAGAGGTGATGCGTAGCGGAGATGTGAGCTGTCCGTAGCGTCAATGATGTTTTCGCATAGTTATGCGAGACGCAGAGAGAAGGTAGCGACCAGCGGGGAATGGGCCGAGTGAGGGCCGCTCGACCTCTCGACTATAGGCATCAGACATCTCCGCTCTGCAACGCCGCACAAAACTGTAGAATAATGAAACAACTCCTCCCTTCTCCGCTCGATCCATTTCTACCGAAGCGGAGAGGAGATGTGGAAATATTGAAATCTGATTGGTTATTCAAAACACATCTCTCTTTTCCGCTTTGGTTGAAACCGGGCTTTCTACTGCGACCTTTTCCGTCTATTGCATTTTTAACATTAAAATCAAAAATATATATATACCAAGTTTCAATAGCCACAGACTTACCTGTATAAACAAACATAAAAGCTTACAGTAGCCGTAAAAATTAATGGGTAGCGGTCTCACTTTACAATTTGATCAGTAAATTCCAGTTCCAGCACTTCAATTAAATTATTAATCGACTTTCACAAATATCCTTTGACCCGTTATTGAACTTTCTCATTTTTTCGAAACCAACTCCGTAAACTACTTGCGCAAACTAACTTCACTTCAGTTGGAAAGCCCGAAGTTTGCAACGAGTTTGATCGCTGATTTCTAAAAATTTGTTCACAGCGATATCGAAATTCTTGATTAGTTTTTTGTGCAATACGACCGACATGAACGAAAGTTCTTTCTTTATAATAATCAGCAGTCACTTTAGGTTTTCTCCCCACGCCAAGGGGGTTTTCACTAGTAGGTAACTAGCTCACTCCCCTACTTCGCCCTTTTTTCCTTTGTTTAAATCATTAAAACAACGTCTGTGCAAAGTTTAAGCTATCAAGGGCCAAGTGTTTGGGCTGGACATAATGTAGAGTCGGTAAGTGTTTGAATTAATTAATTTAAAAAAGACCTGACTTTGGTATACTACGCTATACCTAAAAATAATCTGTATGGTCCAACAGACATGAAAAATCCAAGCACCAGCCGCCCAACCACGAAAGCAAAGTTCCCATGCAAGGATTGCCCGAATACCAGCACCTCCCACATGCAACACTACACATAATTCTTCACACGCTACACTTTCGACGCACGTTTCGTCCTGATATCGGGACATCCTCAGGAGATGTTGACTTCACAATGCGAGATTGTATTGCATGAAGATTTTATCAATTATTAAGAAATTTTGTGATATTTTATAAGCATAAGGTCGCTTGTTCACCGGAGATGTACTTACTAGCAACGTAGCGCATCTCCGTAACATCAAGAAATGCTGTGTAGCACATCTTTGATGGACAAACAATGCCTCAAGGGCCAAAACACCTTAAAGTGGTTAATTTTGTAAGAGTCACACATCTACGACCTTTTTTTTTAAAAGTGAGCCAATTGGCAAGGTAATGGAAACATGGCAGTACGCGTAGATTGTTATCATGTTCAGCGAACCGTAAACATGAATCACTAAAATCCTCACCCTTACCAGTAATCAACCCAGTATAGTTTAATAATAACAAACTACGTATTAACGTAATATTACAAACATCCACATGTATCAAATGTTATTTTATTCATAATTCATATTTGATTCTAAAAACCTGGGATTTCATCACTAACTGATGACTTTTAAAATTCTTGAAGTCCTAGAAACCTGATGTGCAAGCAATTAAAAATTTTTAAATTTGGTATTTTTACCCTAAACCCCTTAAACTAGACTAACTAACTAGGTTTAGGTCTAGAAAATTGATATAGGGACTCTTTGTTTTTTATTAAACCATCCCTCACATGGATGAAGAGAGATAATATAAGAAACTAGAGAGTGGGCTAGAGAAAAAAAACACGTCTGGTGTGCAAGAAATACCTACACCCCAAAAAAGGAAGAAATAAACGAAGTATTTAAATAAAAATATTGTCATGAACAACTTGTAAACAAAGATTAAGAAGATCTAACCAAAACTATTTTCAAGTAAAATGTTGCCAAGACGAGACCATATTAGGTATATGGCACGAACTGTCAAAAAGTCACAGATCTCATGTAGTGTCAAGCTTCTAATTGCTCTACACGCCCTAACTCAAAAGCCCTAATTTCGCAAACTACCTAAACACGTCCTTAGTCAAAACATATGACTTGGCTTCTTGTAGTAACGAAATGGCAAAACCACGTATTTTGAGTAAAGCATAGAGGCTTGGCTCTACATTAGATCTGATAAAAGTGTGAGCCATAATAACATGGCCTTGGCAACATTTTAGATGATTATGTTTTTGATGAGGTGAAAATGAATAAATAACAGGAATTTAAAATAGTTTCACATTAACGTAAGTGAGATTACGAGTAGGAATCTAACGTAACAGATAATATATATTTGATAATAAATAATAAGCTATATTACACCAGTAAATTAATTAAAATTTTAGATAACAAAACACGAAAAATTTACTCTAAAAACCAGCTGTAAAACATTGAGTCACAAAAAGGGCCTTTCATTTAATATAAATAATAAATACTTACGGTCATCAGAAAATCCTTTTCAATTTGAAACACAGAAAAGAATCCTAATCTATCTATACTTATAATAAAACTGTAACGGGTCGAATTCTGTACATTGAAGATATTTTGAAAATTTTTGTTGGAGGGCACTCCTTAGTCGATACTGAAGCCAAAACTGTAATTTGTTTCATTTTTGTCTGTCTGTCTGTCTGTCTGTCTGTCTGTCTGTCTGTCTGTCTGTTTCAAGACCGCGCATCACGGCTAATCCGCTGGATGGATTTGAATGAAACTTGGCATGATTTTAGTTCATATTCCGAGGTAGGACATAGGATACTTTTTATTCCAAAATTCAGCATGGTTTCCCTGGAAGACGGCTTCAAAGTCAAAATGTGTATTTAGTTATAATTCATAAACGCGCTGTCCGATTTCTTTCATTCTTTTTTTGTTAGAAAGAAGGTACTCCAAAGATTATTCTAGAAATATTCAAGAGTCATCAGTTCTGCTGTTCAGAAATTACAGACGCCTTCGCCTTCGCCTGAGACTTTCGCCTCATACCGTATAGCGCCATCTCTACAATTTACGTGGTACTTGAAGTCAAAGTGTGTCTACGGGATTTTTTTTATAGTTAATTGTCATGGAGTAATCTACTGACAGCCTCACTGTGTTCTGAGATGGCACTGTTAAGAAATAATTTTAATTTTAAGTTTCTTTTGACATTGATATAGTTTTCACTTTTGTCGACATTCCTGGAGACTGGAGAGCCACGGCGTCTTTCATCAGCTTCGACCGAAGTGTACCACAGACCAGATTATTTTTACCAGTAATTAAAACTTAATTGTAATCTCGCTGATGGTAAGTGACCGCCGAAGATGAAGAATTATAGACATGAACATTTAGCGTGAGTCCAAGTAACTTGGAACTCAGAATTGACAAAAAAACTATAAACGTATGGCTCATTTTAAGTTGTTTCGTCTTTACGTAAGGAAATAATAGGTATATGACCATTCTGATATTTTGGATGGTATTAAGCTGATGAAGTAAAGACTTTTAAGCCTTATGTTGGGGGATATTGTTAGTAGAGTATTGTATCGCAGTGGTACCTATACCCAGCCGAACTCTCCAAGAAGAGTCCTACCAGTTACCACCACACATGATTTAATGATTTTTGACATATTTCGTGGTTTCAGGAGATGACGAATAATGGATATATAACATTCCACGGTTACCTACTTACCTACACAATCAAAAGGATGATTTTAACTGTCGATATTTGGATCCATAGGTACAAGTCGTGGTCACGTTGTGACCACGACCTGTGCCACTGGGTCGAAATATCGACAGTTAAAATCATTCCTTTGATGGTGCGGTTATGTATTCATGAAACTGACGGTAAATTATTATTGTTAAGAAATAGGAGTTTGCAAAATCACCACAAGATAATCCGTGCAAAGCAGGAACGGGTTGCTACACAGCAGCGCACCAGAACGCTACATCCCTTTGCGGAACGAACGATCAGACCTAATTGAATTTCTCCTCCACCTTACAATAGCTGGACGTTTCCTCTCAGAATAAGAGTAGTTTGGTTAGTAAGTAGAGAAAGAATAAAGAAGAGGTGGATGGATTGTGTGGAAGAGGATTGCACGTTGACAGCTGATAGAGAGCATGGCTGAGAGAACGAGACTCCACTACTGGCCCGTCGAACTCGGGAACTTTTTTCATATATCCCGCGAAAAATAAAGGAATCCCACGGGATTTACAAAAAACCGTACTTTACGCGTGCGGAGCCGCGGGTAACAGCTAGTCTCTAATAAATAAACACTACACAATCGGTCACACACTGGAAAAATACACCGTGGCACTTGTCGTAAACGACAGATATTATTTTCGTAATAAACTTCGGGGAGAGAGCGCGCGCGTCCTTCCCGGACAGCTGTTGGGACTCTACTGCACAGAACACTATTACTCCTGCTCTGCTCAATTTTCCACAACTACATGTATAAGCAAAGATTCAGTAGAATTCAGTAGCGAAGTTTCAGGCCAAAATAAGATAGTCGTACATTTGAGGTGATGCGTTAACGATGTCTTGGATGATCCTTTGATGTGTATCTATCCCCGCTTGCTATGAATCTCCCGCGGATGCGGAGATTCCGTGATGTTGTAGAGATGTAGAGGCGAGAATCGCTTGGATTGAGGACTCGGTTCAAGTTCGTTGTACCCTTGTACCTAATTAAATCCTAAAATAAATACGATGAAAATAGATAATAGTTATCCAACTGCGGGGGATAGAAGATCAAATCGCTTGCACTGCTGCATAGGGATGCAGTATAAAATCGATTTAAAGTATTTTTCTAAGAGATCATGGTTTTGGGGCCAACTTTTCATTCCCAGTCAGCTGTGATGAGACCTAATCCATAACTTTAAAGCTCTTGGGCTGAATGTTTTGCATTTTAAAGAAGCGCTTTTTGTATTTATATTAGACTTCATAATCAAAAGCATATTCAGAAAACTTAGAAATATTTCGGGCCATCATAATATTGATATTTTTAAATATTATTAATTATAAAATTATAAAATATTTAGGTCAATGGATCATACAAAAACTTTCACGATTCAATAATATTCTATTGTTTAAAAATTATGAAAGTGCATTTTGCAGTACTTTCACAATACAAGTTTAAACGGAAGAAAACATCAAACCAACCCACCAACTTGACAAAGGATGTATAAAAAAATATTTTGGGTTTATTAGAGCTCACGTAAGAGTTTTGTAAGCTTAAGATTCCAAATTGAAGTTTGTCAACATACATTTGCAAAAATATAAAAACTTTGATTTGACTTGAAGTTTCGTAATAAGATGAACCATGACGTTAAAAAACCATGAGTCCGGAGACTCCAGCTTCTTGTAAATAAAATTGTACATCGCCCAAATATCACTGGTAACCCAAAGCAACGCAACCATCATCAGCCAATCAGTGCCTTGGCTGTACAACTAATGCAAACATTATAACCAACCAGTGCCTACGAGGCTTGACAAATTCAAGCATTTTATCAAAATGTAACTTCGTCTCTGCAATAAGTGTTTTTACAGAATCACACAGCAAACCACAGTATAAACTTGCTTCTCTGATCTGTGCTCCAATACCGATAGAGATAAAATTTATGAAGAAGCATAATTTATATTATTGTGCCATATTATTTTTTGGGATGTTACTATGAAAATATATGAACCAAACTTTTGTGTCTATGAAAAATAAGCTATAAACATTTCATGCTCATAATTACTTTTTTCCCATAAACTACCAACTTTTTTCTTATATTTCATATTCCCCACAGGTGTTTCGAAACATTGTATCTTATAGAATATAATTTGTAGAATAGAATACGGAAACACTACGTATATCTTCGGCGACTTCATTGAAATAACATCGTTAGAGCGGTCAAGAAGCTCTTCTTCTAACGAGGTGTGCTCTCTCAGCAATATAATATTTGTTACTGCAGTTTACCTGTAGTGTACATAGCTTATATGTCTGGCGGTTAGAAAATTGATGAGGTATTGTATCGTGAGCCGTTAATCCTTTTCCTGGGTCAAACCAAAGATTTTTGTATATGAAGGTGTCTTTTAATACATTTTTAGAACCTCCACAAAAAATCAAAAAAGTCAGTTCCGAAGTTTTAATTATTTATTATATTGTTCATAGATATTGGTGCGACATGATGGGTCAAAGGTCTTTTGAATAAAATAAATTTTGATCACGGTTTTAAACTAGTATAAGTACCAGGCCCTTGCGGTGTGCTCTATTACGCTATATTTTGGCATATATTACATAAAAGTTACATATTACATAAAAGTTATATCCAATTAGATAATCCTAATAATAATTATCCTAGAATAGACAATTCTAGGAAAATTATAATTATATTCTAGGAAATTATAATTTTTATTCTAGGACAATTATTGTGGAAAAAATGATTTTAAAGAAGTCCTAAACAAATAATAATAGACGATAACAGTTGTGGCAAACCAAAAAAAATGGGCAATGAAAAAACATCTCTGCATACTAGGTTAACGTATCACAATTGTAAAATACCAGTTTAGGCATCCTAACACTAAGTTGAGAGCTGTGTACAAAATTTCAAACTTAGCGCAAGAGTAAGACTTTCGCATACAAAAGATTCAAGTGGTTCGGAGTGCATCCTTCGCAATCCTTGCTGCAACATGGAATTGTGAAGCTTTGTAAAGTGAGCAATACTTTAACATTGTAAGTATTTTAGAACTCTCCGACAGTACAAACAAAAACCTTGGGACAAAACAAATGCTTGGAAGTAACGTCGAGGATTTGTCTGAAAAGTCCACGTGGGGAGTTTAAGGGGGTAAAACGCTGCAAAGACAAAAATTCCGCGCGTATACGAATATAAGTATATCAAATCAGAAATGTAACGTAGCTCAAAGTATCGCGTAGAGCCGAAGGACGTTGCGGACCCAAGATGGTGGAGTGGCGACCCCGTACGGGAAAGCGCAGTGTTGCGTATCTTCGGCCAGATGGACTGACGACATTAAGCTATAAGCAAGTAGACAATAATATGTAAGACTGTATGAGCTGGATATCATTGCAGAAGGCCTTTATCCATCAGTGGACGTCCCTCGGCTGAAATGTACACGAAGAATTGTTAAAATATATCTTACCAATCCCGGACAGAAGATTTAAGTTATTCAATTTTTCTCCTTAGAAATCTTCTTCATATAATCCCAAATGGACGAACCTGCAAATACTATGGCATGTACTTACGTATATAATAAATTGAAATATTGGATAGGTTGTAACTGTAATATTGATAAATGACTGTAACGTTGTTAAAATCCTCGTCTACATTTTCACTAACCAACAATTTAAATTTCAAACTAGGGCTACCTCTACCTAGTTAAGGCATAATAGAATTTTAATATTTAAGATCATTCATGTTGTTGCAGATCATAGAATTTATCATAATATTGTCATGATATGACCACATTTTTCATGATGGTAGTAGGTATACACGTAGTTTTACCTACTGCTTCGCGGATTTTAAGTGTAAGTGACTTTTTTAACATAGCAATATGAATTTAATGTCAATTGTATAACATAGAAAATAAATATTTTTTTGAGAATGCGCGAGGATTCCCCGGAAGATGCACCACCGCCCTTTTTGGCTTCTTTTTACTTTGTATCTTATGCAATTGATAGACCCTATGGGTCACATCGCGGCCGTGGCGGAATGGAATAGAAGCGACTTTTTTTACATAGCATAACGAAAATATATCAATTGCATAAACAGATCGAACCATAACCTAACAAAATATGATTCAAATTTTCATTCAATTCAAATTATTGATATAACACAAGTTTTATGAAGAGATATTCTAGTTTTATTAAAATTGTCTATAACAAATTCAGACTGCTATGTTTTACACTGTAAATAGTATGAAGCAATTTCACGAAAGATTTTCTAAGATCTGGCAAGGAAACTGCAATATCGTGAAATAAGATCTAGCCACGACAGACAAGAATAAGTAGATATTATATAGGATTGTCTTTTTTACAACTTTTCTCTAATTAATAAACGTTTTAATGCCATCCTATTGACATTTTGTTCGCGATACAAAAAGCTTTCAGTAACGGAGAAGGAAGCTTCTCGAACATCGAAGTTAGTTAATTATCTAGTTTTCCCGAACGCGTTGTGCAAGAAAGTTTCAAGTTTTCACAAAAGACGTTTTAGCAATAAAGTTAATTTTGTGGCAAATCAATAACCAAGAACTGAATGGTAAATAATTCTGAGGAGGCTGTTATAAAAGTATAGGGAATACCTACACGTTTATTTTATGTTTTTTATGTTTATTTGCAAGAGAACAAGGTGAATTAGGCAAATAATATTTGTTCTACTGTATGAGAGAGATAAATAATATAATTATTTTACGGGCAAAACCAGCGGATCCACCTGCAAGAATTTGGGTTTTTGTGTATTTTTCCTTGATAAAAAGTAGCCTTTGTTTTAATACAGGGTGAAGTCTATCTCCATTCTCAATTTCAGCCAAATCGGGTCAATAGAGGTCAGTCAGACAGTCAGAAGGAGTAACAAACTCACAAACACACATACACACAAACTTTCACCTTTATAATATTCGTGTGATTTGTGTGATACGAGTAATATCTCAGCTTAAACTCTTTGGCACTTTTTCTTTTTTTTTCTAAATTAAAAAATCAATAAAAGTCAGATTTTATCAATTATTTGGGGATAAAATTATTGAAACACAATATTAGCTCCACTTTATAGATAAATTAGAAAATATAAACATACACTTTCGCTCATGAATTCTAAGAGTAGTAGCAAGTGTTTATAAATACGTTGCACAGAAAGCAAAACAAATCCAACATTTGTTCAAATATTGGGCTTAATTATGAACAGATAACACGTTATATGTAGTGTCAAACAATAAATAATAATTATCAGATAATTATGCAAATTATAAAAGGAACGTATCCATATTTTAATCTTGAACCCAATTTTTCTAACAATGTCCAACAGTATAGTACCTATAAATGATATTCCAAACGCAAAATGTCCATAAAATGCTTTAAAAAAGGTTTGAAATAATGATGATGGTGGTCCGTGAAATATGGTCAGATTGTGATCATAGCTTACAATGAAAACAGCCAATATTTGACCAAACATTTGCCAGCGCGATGCAAATATTGTGGCAATGAGCAAACTTGGCGCATCGCCAACCGCCAATGAATCATAGCACGCTAAAACCACTAGTGATTTGTCAGCATTACAAGTGCTTGCAGCGGCTCGGTCAGAAACGTACCACCACGTGTTAGAAGGAACGTAGGATCCCACTAAAGCCGCGCACGTCTGATATGACAGCTGTGAATGCTAAAGATAGAAGCGCGAACAAAAATGTGCGCAAGGTTTTTTGTCAACAGTTTCTCACGTCCCCACATCCTGGGTGCAAACTGCAAGCTGTTGGCCGCGACCACAAAAATCAACACTACTCAGGACACGCGCGTATTTCTTCTAGTTTTCATAGACTTTTCGGTTCCGTACCCGAAGTGTAAAATAAGAACCCTATTACTGAGACTTCATCTCTTGAACCGTACATACATAGCTAGACTTGAACTTCAGTGTTTGGTGCTTGCAGTGCTTGCAGTTTCAGTGCAATGCTCAATGCGCGAGCCCGACTCGCTCTTGACCAATTTTATATTGTGGTCTCACAAGGTGACTCTAGTGGCCGCCATACGCTACAAATCGTTGTTGCTTACTTCTTATTGCTTGTGAGTTCTGTTGCGGCCCTACTAGCCCGCGAAATTCAAATTTTATTTAGTTTTTCGCAAATATTAGACTAACTACACATTGTAGATTTACGGCAATGCATTTTGCGGGCCTACTTTTTATGCATCTACACGTTTTTAATACAAACTTTGCTCGAAAGTTCCCACTCATCTCATATTGGTTCCGAAAGATAATTTTTTGCTGTTTCCCAGATTTCGAGCTATCGGGAACCAATATGAAATAAATGAGTATTGTTGAGCAGAGTTTTTGTTAAAAACATGTAGATGCATAAACATTGTGCCCGCAAAACACATTGCCATTAGCCTTCGATGTATAATTAGCCCACTATGAGCGAAAAACTAAATAAAATTTGAATTTTCGCGCCCGGATGGTACCCATCGCCCTTAAGAACATTGTCGCTGGTCAGTGCCCTTGCCGTATATTATGACTTATCTACGATCGTGACTCAAACCTGTCTAAATAAAAGGAAATTCAAAAAAATATTTGTCGTATTGTCATTCTTTGGGTCTTTAGCTAAAAAACAATTGTTGCTGCCAATTGGGGCTTAAACTTGAAAGTCCACGTTTCAGCCCCGTAACTTTAAAGACGAGAAATCGTTTATTTAGAAACCGCGAGTATAAGTAGGTAAGAACTTGGGGTAACTCAACTGAAGTCACAAAAAATTGCCTAACTTAATTATAAAGTTTGCGTCATTAAAATGTTCGTCGTTTCCTGAAAATTGAGAGGAGCCTACTGTTCCCGAGTTAACTGAATAGCTTTGTCAGTTAAATTCCGTCGGTTCGAGGACAAACTCGAAGACGTAAACTTGTCGCAATGATTATGAATATTCTGTGAAAACGTGCGCTTTAATTAGGTGTCTCCAAAGTTGCAAATATACACGTACCTATTCGTGAAATCAAATTAAATAATGTTAAGTACATCTTTATGCTTGTATCTAAGCGTGTCCCTTGTTTATCCCGTAAGGCAGGCCATGTTCACTTGTCACGTGATAAACCCCGCTACAGGTAGCCGTTAAAATGGACCTATTTCAGACGGCTGCCGCGCGCCGGCTAGGTTGCACGTGTTAGTTCTTGTACGGTCTATTTCACTGCGCTGTGTGCGCCCAAGTTATACGCGGTAGGAAAAGAGAATAATATCTCTAGGAGCCTAGCAGAGGCGGTGCCAGGCGCTATTGCGAACTTCATTTTTGAATTGCAATTTTTGTGTCAGCGCTAGGGTCGCTATTTCTTTAAGATGATTCTTGCGGAGTAAATTTTTCGTACCGTTAGGTACTAGTATCGTATTCCGTGACCAAAGGCTACTTTTAAATGATATTTGCAATAAAAAAGTTCTTCATAAAAATATGCTTCGTCGTCATGTTTCGCGCATCGTTAAGGTTTTGTCATCTTTCTCGCTGAAAGTCAATTATACCTAGGCAAATATGTAAGAAAAACGTATTCATCGTAAACGTACCTAACCAAATTCTGCCCGCTGCACTGATTGGCTGTAACAATTAATGTAAGCACCGGATTCCACCAATGAGCGGACAGAATTTATTTTACGTTACGCGGGCAGGTATGTTGAAGGATGAACACATTTTCACGCACTGTATATGATTGAAAATACATTTTCAATATTAAAAGGAGTAATTCTTGCCAAAGACACCCATAATAATCATATTCCCAGTCTCCGCGATGTGCTGTTGAGACAGCTACATAGTGTTACTTAATCATTGAGATGCATTCGCCTGGATAATCGCCAAACGTACCTTTTTGTCGCTGTTATGTTCTAATGAATTATGCATAGATTTGGCATCCAGTTCCTAGTTGCCGTTAGGTAATAAGATGAGAATATTGGGTGAATTTTTGAGAAGTGGTAGTAAGAGAGCTATAGCCACGTTAAAGGTAACCGCTGGAGGAAAACAGTCTTCGGACTGTGTTAAAATTTTTGGAATATCGATTTATCCAGATTTCTGAAATTCTCAGAAAAAGTAAGTAACTGTCGCCGATCCATCCTGTTTCTTATAATCTCGAGTAAGTACTACAAATCTCGGGAATTCCTGTCGCTCGTGCACATCCATAATTATCAGCGGAGGCTTTGAATGCACATCCTACTACCCTATTAATATTATAAACGCGAAAGTTTGTAAGTATGTATGGATAGATGGATGAATGGATGGATGGATCTTTGTTACCCTTTCACGCCCCAACTACCGAAGCGATTAGGCTGAAATTTTGACTATAGTTAGCTTATAAACCGGATAAACACATATGCTACTTTTATTCTAGAAAAAATCCATTGTTCCCACGGAATTCGCGAAAAACCGAAATTCACGCGGGCGAAGCCGCGGGAAACAGTCAACTAGTAAAAAAAATCATAAATAAAAAAAATATATAAAAATGCATAATCTTGTGAAGTGAGCTGATTTAGTACTTTCTTCAAACTATAGTTATTATTATAATCAATATTCCTAAAATATTTCGTAAGAACCTCTGTAGGTTTCTGTGCAATACAATGTATTTTCTTTTATTTTTCAGTAGGTTTATATTTATATTTTTCTATTTTCAGCATTAGCGAAAGAAACTGTTTGTTTATTGTGGCTTGAGCCACAATAAACAAACAGGAACATGCTCAGCGATGTGGCGTCTCTTGTTTACTTTATAAATACGTGCTTTTGTTGGATTAAGACATTTTATAAAGTTGAACCTCACGTAATATATTGTTTCGAACACTGTTACCTACCTAATTGGTGAGAAGGCATCACTTATACTTACTCATCGAAAAGTTTTTATTACGGGAATTCTTTAAGGAAACAGGAAGGCGCCGATTGCCCCAAGACCAGTCAGGTCCACTTATCACGTGATCGAAAAGTTACAGGTAGGCGTCTCGACGTACTAATTTCAGACGGCCGCCACGTGCCGGATACTTTGCTCGCGTTAGTGCGGGTACGGTCTGTTTCACGCGCTGCGTGCGCCCGATGACGAGGTAGCGCGAATAGGAACGCGATAAAATTATGCGATAGAAAGAGATGTTGTTTTCAGGGCGTGGCCAGACGCAATTGCGTACTGAATTGCACTTTTTGTGTCAGTTCTAGAGTCGCTATTTTTAGGGTTCCATACCAAAATGGTAAAAATGGAACCCTTATGGTGAGACTTTTTCCGTCCGTCCGTCCGTCCGTCCGTCCGTCCGTCTGTCACACTCGATTATTTTAAATCATGTTGCCGAGTGAGCCTTCAGTACCATCAGGTACTATTAGGTATTCCGTGCCCAAGATCCGAAGAAGGCAGAGATCTGATTTCGGAACCAATGGGTTATCACTACTCAATACTTATACAATTATAGCATCAAGTGTATTTCGTATTATTTTTTTAGGGAAACAATTTTTACACCATCGAGAAAATGATTTCGCTAATAAGGCGGACTTAATGACTATTGTCTTTTAGACCCCCTTTGACCTTAAAACATAATGCGAAAAGGATTTATAAATAATAATAATAATCGATGAGCAATGAGACGGACAGCCGGACGGACGGAGAGAGTCTCATCATGGGGGTTCCATTTTCACCATTTTAATATGGAAACCTAAAAAGAAACGAAAATTTTCTTCAACGTACTTAAATATTCAAAGTTACAAAAATATTCTTACCTTATATTTAAAGTTCAGAAATGTCAAGCGATGAGGCAAGCTCTTTATTTACAAGGAAAGGGATTCCCGTCCAATTGTCGTCCCCTCGCGACCTCATCTCGACGAAACTTGAGTTAATTAGCGGCATTATCGCTGTGTTGATGACTCGCTTTATTAATACTCGAGCTCTGTTCGGTTCGACAAACGTAGGTTATTATCTGGCGGTAAATACGCAAGTGAATCCCTAACTCCTGCCAGCGCCAACGGGTCTGCTATGGAAATAATAGTTAGGCAGTTTATGTCCGCTATCCTACATTCACTATGGCCGTGGATGAGTCGTGTCACGGATTAATATTTATGACAGTTACGTTAGTATTTATGACAGTTGTTCGTGACGTCCCAGCCGTGACAAACGGCCACATAGTGTTCTAAATGCCTGCTGAAATCAGGACAAAATTTTTTTTGTCAACATATTTCCTCAAAAAGTAGGCATTTCCATCTGCTTTTGTGCGTGCGGAAAGTTATTCTTTTCCGCACTTGTGCTTTTTTGTTTACCTCCTGCGCGGCACCGGAGCAGGTACACTTGAATGTTGCACCGGAACGCGGTACCGGAGCAAGGCACGCAAACACAGAGTAGGCAAACACTTAGAATAGTATGTTTCATTACAAGTGCGGAAAGGCTGTTATTGCAAAGAGTTCCGACAAATGTCTACCCGAGCCGAGGCGCAGCCGAAAGCGAGGGTTGACAGTCGGAACAAGTTGCAATGACGGTTCCGCACGTGTACTGAACGATTATTTTTAATACAGTTGCGAAAAAATGAAGCAATTTAATAAAATAATAAAAACACAATAAACTCAACTAACTTAACATTTTCTGAAAAACTATTTGCTTTTTTCTCTTCTCTCCACGCAATAAATTCGTCGTATGTAGATATGTAGCGACTTTTTGACTTTTCCGGTAAAATGTTCTCCGAAGGATTTTGTGCAACAAACAACTAAACTCGCAAAGAAAATTTCTGAAAAATGGCGCCAACCGTAGAATATAAGCAGTTTTTTTTTTCACCCATTCTGGTGATTTAAAAAAAAAATTTAAAAAAAAATTTGGTCATAGACTAAATAATATTCTGGTACGCGAAGGGAACTATGCCCATACAGCCAAGTCTTCAGTAGAATTTTTTTTATTGATATGAAATGAAAATGAAATTTAATGAGATGAAATGAAACCTAACCAAACTCATTCAATCAAATCTGATATTGAAACAAATTAGTAGCTTCTTTTTAGGAATATACGTATTTGCATGAATCATAAAAACTTCTATGAATTTTTTTAGTAAAAACTTCATGGTTGGTTTTTCTTTTTAATAGACATTATTTTGACAGTTGGGAAAGATAAAGCACGAGTTCGGGAAAGGTAAACAAAAAAGCACGAGTATGTAATAGCCCACATCCCGAACGCTATACGTCCCTGCAATACGCCACTTTTTGAGCAACTGTATTAAAAATATTTTTTTGCAAATGTTTAAAAAAACGTCGTTTAATTATACTGCACGTGCGTTCACTCGCCTCTAAAGTTAAACCGCGCCTATAGCCTTGTGTCAACAAACCGATACTCGTAAAGGAATAACATTCTTTCTGCACTTATATTGAAATATACTGTTTTCTAATTATTGTCTAGGAAAATATCAAATAGATAACACTATTTGACTAGTATCGCACATTTGAAACTTGAAACGGGATTTGAGATAGCACGCATAACCATAGTCATGTTTTAAGCTAAAACTTTATCGTAAGTTACTTTTGGTTGGGAGAAAACATGATAGTATATTTCGCGTAATAAAGTTGATGTTCGCGGGTTGGCGCTAAACAAGGCGGGTGAACCCCGTTCGTAGTTTGCCAAACGCAGGGATCCTAACTTATAATATGAAAACCTACGGAAAATTCGGAGTTGGGACATTTTATTCTTTTTTCGAAGCTCAAAGTAAAAGTAAAGTCATGAGGGAGGTAAAGAGGGCAATGGTTTACCATTTTCCTGATACTCTTAAAGGTCCACTCGTGCGAAACAGGGGTTTAATATTCGCATTTTTAACCCTACGTCTCTCATTGGACAATTTTGACAACTTACTCTGGGTTAGCGTGAGTTAACTCTGAGTAAACACACTAACCTGGGTTGACGCAAGTGGGCCTTAATGGGTTATAAATGCGATTTTTAGTGACCTGCGGGTTAAAAACTATACAGACAATTACCTACTTTAAAAAAACATGATGTGTTTTTTGTCTTTAATTTTACTTCGCTCATAATTACAATTATTGTAAGATATTTTCTCGATAAAATATTTTCCCAAAAGTTGCTACAAAGTCTGTAACTATTATGGATATTTATTATCTTTTTTATTTGTGTTAGTTGGTAGTAACTACAAAGATTCAAAAACGTTCAGAAAAAAATAGTGTAAACCAAAGTTATTATGTAATTACGTAAAACCTCGTTTTCCTGCCATTTTTCCGCAATGCTGCCTGTCTCACCTTCCAACGTATTCGTGAGGATGACATAAATAAAAACCGTCTTGTTTCTTGCTCTTAATGTAGCTCGATATTTTACCTACTATTTTACCGACTATTCAGTAAAATTAGTGATTTAGCTTTCGCACATTGTGAAGCTAGTCGCCTCACCCCATGGAAAGAGATGATACAGTCTAAGGTGGAGAGCGCTTGCCTAGGAGATGCCTATATAGAAGGCGCCCAATGGGAAAGACAATGCCTGGTGCCAAACCTTTGCAGTGCGTATCAGAAACGACGAATCAAACCGCTTCGTACGTGTCTTTGGTACCTACTACGATGTGGGGGTGAAAGCCTTTGCTATGCCTTGCAGTTCTATGGTAAAAAGGTTACTGGGGAACCAAATTAAATAGTTCTTGAGCACACTCCCCGATATACCTATATTCTATAGAAATATCTTAATATACATAAATCTTGTGTCACAATGTTTGTCCTCAATGGACTCCTTAACTACTGAACCGATTTAGTTCAAACTTCGTGAATATCTGTCATTTGGTCCAACTTAAAAGATAGAATAGTTTTTATCCCACGTGGACGAAGTCGCGGGCATCAGCTAGTATTTATATATTATAGAAGTATTACTAGAGTAGCTGAAGTCCAAAGTTTTCGCGCTCGCGCCATACATTACTGTGCCAATATTGATCAAGTTCACTCAACTGTGGCGACGCTCAACGCAAATCACGCAGTGTGTGACGGCGCAGAAACGATGCATATTTTTTATCTATCAATAAATCATTTATTCAACGTTCATTTATCCTACATCCGATTTCTCAATTTTGTATTATGTTCTATTCATGAGGCCTAATATTTTAGCTTTTCTATCGTGTTTTTCTGGAATGCAAAAAATTTGCTTCAGTTATCTATTTTCTAACGCCATCTACTTCTTCGATCCTTCTGAGAGTTATAAATTTGTACGCTCGAATTTTCCGCATAGTTATGTGGTTACTCCTCTAATTTTGAATCACATTGAAAAATAAAGATTGTTTTTTTTTTAAGTATAAGTGTATCAAAATTATAGCTGTCAAGTGTCAACGGGACTTGAACCCGCAACCACCACCTTTCGCGAGTGGCCGCTCTACCGATTGAGCTATGGGATAGTTTTTTTTTTGGTATTTACTACTTACATTAGCTACCTATATGGACGTTTTACAACTAGGTACTTGCGAAAGATGTTCACTTGACACCTAGGTATCTCAGATGCATTTCTATCCATGGCATTTTATATACCAAGCAACACCTACTGCTTTACGACAGAATATCTGTAGTACCTACCAATATGGACGCCCTCTGAAATGAGAATCGTAATAAATATAGGTAGGTACGATGTAGATAAGTTGTAGCTTCATAATGGTTTCAGTTCTAAGCTGAAATTCTGGCATTAACAATTAAAATATCTTAGTAACACCGTAGTTAAATACCCCATTTTAGTTTGACATAATATCTCTTTTTGACAAAATATGACCTGTGCGATTTACAAAACATTGATTAAGTACTCTAAACAAAATCATAAATTAACTTATGGTTATTTGTTTGGCGAGCTCCGGTCTAAATGAAATTCTGCATTTTATTTTTATATTATGACCACTAAATTATGTTTCCCCGGTATGTCGTTGTTTACGAGCGAATTATATTTAGCTTCGAGAGGAGTCTGCTATCGACAGAGGGTGCTCGATGGAATTGATGTTATCACGGCTCTGGGGTAAGTTGATGATAACGCGGCGGATATTTTACTTCGCCAACGCTCGGTTTCTGATTTGCCAAGACCCTGACATATTTTATACTAAACAGGCTGACCGATACCGAATCAATGCCGATTTAATAAAGCAACATCGAAATATTAAAGTATGGAAACCATCGTTATGTAGGTACGGATTGCGTCTTTCAAAATTTGTCACCAACGTTACAGGTAAATGTCAAAGCACCATTGGTTTTGTGATGTGTGTCATGGCAGCCATGATTGGCTGAAACAGTCTGTCATCCACGCGGAACCAACCAAAAGGACCACAGTAAAATTAATGGCGTCATTTTTGAGTGGGAGTCGTAGTTCCATGCTTTAGAATTTTGATGTGGAAGAATGATTAAATAATTTCTTTGCGCCTCTGATTTGGTCATTAAATCAGATCATTAGATGACAGATCATTAAATGGAAACAGCGAAGGAGACACTTCTTACAAACGTCATTGAATGAAACATGTTTCCCCTTGTCCTATTTGTTAGCGGTCCCGGCTAAAATTGGATATGTAACCGGTAGTGGCTGGAGAAACCAAATTTTGTCTTTAAGGTCCTGTTTTATGGTGCACAATGCAACTAGCTAATGGATCATTGTATGAAATGAAATTGAAATGAAATGAAAGAACAATGGTGCGAGCCCATACATTGGTTTCGCTAATGCAACATGAATGCAACTATAAATGAAAAAATATTTTTTTGATTGGGCCCGCAAGCCTGAACTCAATGCTAAAAGATTTTTCTCACAAAAAAGTGGAGAAAATTAATATTTATTTTCAAAATATTGTAATTGAGTTTTATAACAACAGCGACCTCCGCCATGAACCATCAGAGAGCATAGACAATACACTATATCCTCTTTGATAAATACTTGTCACTTGTTCGAGAATTTGTCACTGTTGACAGTTATAGCCATGTAGCTGTCGGATAGTGTTGCGAGATGCCGGAATTAAAAAACTCCAATCGACTGAAAGAAAAATCTAATAGAGTTAATAAATCAATATTCAATTAAGTACAAGGGTATTTCGGAAACGCTAAACTACCAAGACTCTATGCTCTATGCTCAAAATAATCGGTTGTAATAGATTTCAGTAATAATAATAATTAATAGGTGTACTTTTCTGTCAAATAATCATAAATCTGCAAACAGTTTATTTAAGTGAGACTGGCTCACACGGAAAAATAATATTCAGTTTTACTCCAACGCAGTGGAAAACCCTAAAGTAATTTAATCTTTTTATATTATTCGAGTAAATTAATTGCAAAAAAGGAACAATGGAAATTGATACATTTATTGTCGTGTATTCTACATTAGTACCTGAAAATAGGATTTTCTTCAGTAGCTGTTACATGTTGTTCTCATACAAAAGTGGACCGATCTTCAAAAAGATGGAGTATAAAAGTGGAAAAGTTTGGCATCCGGCAACACTGGCTGTCAGGAATGTGGAAACGGAAGCTATCAGTAATCAATTGAATTTCTTTAAATATTTTATTTTTTGACCCGTCCTTTACAATAACTGGTGATACCTTGAAAAAATTCAGTTATTTACTAGAATCGTCTTGTAATAAATGTTACATCTAGACGCTAAACTTCATTTGTGTACATTTCTGCCACTGTTCTTTATTTATTGATTCGAACATTAACAATTGAACACAGTTTATCATGAACGATGACAACTGTAAAAGTATAAACTGCGTTACAGTTATCACGCCCACCTCCGAAACAATCAATGTAGCAACTGTTCACTATTACAAAGGTATAACTTAAGTTTATAGTAAGGTACGTGCAGCATGCAAAACATAAATACAAAATTATAGGTGAGTGTATGTGTGCAGAAGACAGAGCTCAGTGGAGAGAGCTGGAGGAGGCCTATGCCAGAAGGCACGCCGAATTGCGAGACATACTATAATAAATTAGAATGTAAAATATGTATTGTTAAACTTGTAGCAAATTCGGAATAAAAGGGCTTTATTATTATTATTATGTATGTGCGCGTGTAAATCGGTGTGTGTGTATGTGTGTGTGTGTGTGTGTGTGTGTGTGTGTGTGTGTGTATGTGTGTGTGTGGTTGCGTGTGAGTGTGTATGCGTGAGTGAGTGTGTGAATGTGTGAGTGTGAGTGTAAAAGCTTAATAAGAAAATAGGTTTTTATTTTACTACTTTCAAAAGTTTCTCAGTCTCTTCATAAGAGAGTGATTGGAGCCAATTTAGACATTTTGATTTGCAAGAATTAGTTGTTAAAGGATATATATTCAATAATTTATTAATTCTATTGTATAAAAGGCTACTTAAATACGGATAATGGCGACTAGCAATCGCAGTGCGGGTTGCAGGCATTTTGCATACAGCATAAGATCTACGCTTAATTGGTAAGTTGGGATCATATGGGATCTCACGATGTTTGCGGAGGATCGTAGACAGGACAAACAGCTGTCTCACTGTAAGTACCTTGGTGATTTTGTAAAGCTGGTTCGTAGGAAAATAGATGGGTTTGTTGTACATGACCTTAAGAACTGATCTTTGGATTCTTTCCAGTCTCAGCATCAAAGTTGACCCAGAACCACCCCAACAGGTAATGCAGTATGTGAGAACAGATTTTGCCAATGAATCATATACTGTTTCTAAACATTTGGAATCCACTACGTTCCTTAGTTTTTTAAAAATAAAGATAAGTTTTCTGACCCGAGGCACAATAGAGTCAATATGTTGCCTCCAGGTCATCGAATCATCCATTATTACACCCAGGTACTTGGTGCTTTGCGAGCGCTCTATTGATTCACAATTGCAAAGTTTACTGTCATATAAACATGTGTGGGCACGGATGTTAAACGAAGGAAGGGCTTGGGAAGGTGAAGAAGAAGCGAATGAAATGAATTTAGTTTTAGGTACATTTATAGTAAGCAGGTTCTGTTGCAGCCACTTCAAGACGGATCTTAATGAAGATTCGGAGAGATTTTGGGCATCTTTCCAGCTATTTCCCTGGATAAGAAGTACTGTATCATCCGCATAAGTAATTATCTTACATTTAGGAAGTGGTAGCATACACAACTCGTTAATATAAATTAGGAAAAGGGTAGGTCCGAGGACGCTACCCTGTGGAACACCGAAATTAAGTTGAGACTCTTTGCTGTCATAGTCATTGATCCGCACGACCTGTGTACGTTCAGTCAAATAACTTTTAAAAATATATAAGATGAATTTCTTAAAGTTGAAGTGGTTGAATCAAACAATGCGTTGTTCTGTGAAAAGAGATTTTATTTGTTAGTTACAATTCTTCAAGGTTACTTACCGAAAATTCACACAATAACAATACAAACACACGTAATAACAAATACCTGTGAAAAGAGAAACGACATTCGAAGTTGATTCGTTCCACTTTAAGATTTAATAAATAATTTTACAAAGAAATCTGTATTGTTTTTCTGTATGCACACTCCATCTTTATTACTCATACTGAATCCTTGCTAACTTCATACCATATCCAAACATCATTGTCCATTGACATTAACACAGAGTAGGTCTTCAGTTTACGAGTGAACGGGTAAACGCCTGTTACGGGTATTTTTCCTGTCTGAACATAGGGTATATACACCAAATAAAGAAATACATTTTCTTTACATCTCCCACCCAAAGAAGAAAATTCACAATTTTCGACGAAACTCGAACATTCAATATAGGTTATATGTATGTATCATCAATCATCTAATGGAGAAACTGGTATAAGTTTTGTAATATGAAAAAGATTGGATTCTGTTTTTCTATGTCCTGTATCAATTCTGTATATTGAGTTAGAGATTTTTTCAACAATCTTATAAGGTCCGATTTTCAATTCATCCAACTTCTTTCTGTTTAGTTTGTTTTGGTTTTCTACGTAAACCATATCTCCCACTTTAAATTCATGGTATTTTCGATTTCTGTCGAATAGTGTTTTGTTGTAGTCATGTGATTTTATTGTGTTTTCTAGGGCTGTTTCTCTGTCTCTAATCCAATCACTTTTAGAGATTCCCTTCTTAAGTTCTTTCGGTAGGATATTAACGTCTGTTCCATATAAAAGATATCTTGGTGCAAAGCCAGTGATTGAGTGATTAGTATCATTATATATTTTTACACATTCTTGAGCTATTGTTGTCCACGACCTCTTTTTCTCTTTTTCATTTATTTTACACCTGATTTTGTTTACTAGAGTTTGATTAAGTCTTTCATTTAAACCGTTTGAGAAAGGTGCATTCACTGCTGTAAAGACCATTGGAATTTGCTTTTCATTTAAGAATTTCTTGAATTCTTTCGAATTGATTCCTGGGTATTGATCTGTGAGAAGCATGCCAATATCCTCAGTCTCTGATATATTCTTGATCAGTTTAACAAAATCCTCTGCCGTCTGAGTTTTAGATGTTAGGATAAATGCGTATCTCGTAAAGTGATCTACCAAAAGGTGAAGATATTTTTTTGTTGATCGTGAACCTCCAAAACCTCCAATTGTGTCTATAGATATTATTTCGAATGGTTTTGTGGCTGGGCCTAGGTGAGACATGAATCCATATTTGTCTTGTCCTCTTGTCTTATTTTTAATACAAATTTCACAACTTCTACACACTTTGGTAATATTTTTTGTCAAGTTTTTGGCAGTATAGTACGGACTGATCGTCTTCTGCATTTGGCTAATACCAATATGGCACATATTTTCATGTATAGTTTTTAATAGTCTTATACTAAATTGTTCTGATAAAATTATTTTTTCTCTATTCTTTATTCTTTTTAAGTATATATTTTGTTTTTCAATCAGTCTGTTTTTCTTATTTTTTATTTCCTCATTATTTTTCTGATCTATCAAAATATCTTCCAGTGCAACTAAATTCACGACTTTCAATTGTTCATCTTTGTTTTCATCTGATTCTAATACGGGATTCCTGCTTAGGCAGTCTGCTTCTAAATTGTTTTTTCCTGGAGCATATTTAATTTTAAAATCATATTGCGAGAGATAATATGTTAAATCACCAAGTTCTTCATCAGTCCTAGATTTCAGATTCATATTTTCTAGTGGTTTGTGATCGGAATAAACCGTAAATGATTTACCAATCAACCAGTATTGCCAGTATCTCACAGCTTCCTTGATTGCTAAACACTCTAAGTATATTGCTTTCTTTCGTTTTTGAGATTCATTTAATTTTTTTGAAAAATACGCAACTGGTTTTTCTTTTCCATCGGATTGGGGTTGTTTTAAAATTGCGGCAACTCCTTCTAAAGATGCATCTGTATAAATGTTAATTGGTAAATTTTTATCAAATATTTCTAGAACCGGTTTTGAGCAAAGCAAGTTTTTTATGATTTCAAATGCTTTTTGGCATCTTTCTGTCCAGACAAATTTTTGGTTTTTTCTGAGTAGATTGTGTAGTGGTTCCAGTATTATTGCCCTTTTAGGGATATACTCATGGTAAAAATTGATCTTTCCTAGAAATTGTCTCACATTTTTTTGTGTTTGTGGTACTGGAAATTCCTTTATAGAAATTAGGTTATCTTTCAATGGTTTTACAGAATTATTTTGAATTATGTGACCTAAGTATTTAACTGAATCTGATGCAAACGTGCATTTGACAAATTTTAACCTGAAACCTTCTATTTTAATTGCTTCTAGTAACTGTGTTAGATGGCTAATATGCTCATCAAACGTTTTAGAGTAAATGAGTATATCATCGATAAAATTAACTACAAAATCATTTAGTTTATACTTTCTTAATATATTACTTAATATTCTTTGAAAAATTGCCGGAGAGGTCTTTAGTCCAAACGGTAGGCACGTCCACTGGAAATGTCCGTCCTGAGTTACGAATGCTGTTTTTTTTCTATCTTCTATTCTTAAAGGAATAGACCAAAATGCAGAATTTATATCTAAAGTTGAAAAAAATTTGCAATTTCTAGTTTTTATCATTAGGTCTTCAATGAGGGGAAACGGTTGAGCTTGGGGCACTACTATTTTATTTAAATCTCTGAAATCTATGCATAGTCTGGATTTTCTGTTCTCATCTTTTTTAAATGCTAATGTAACAGGAGCAGCAAATGGACTATAAGATTCTTCTATTAGTTTTTTATCCAGTAATTTTGCTATTTGTTTTTCGATTTCCTTCTTGTCTTCTAAAGTACATCTGTAAGGCCTTTTACAACAGTATTTGTCCACTAATAAATCTATTTTCGCTTCATATCCATTAACTGTACCAACATCATATTTATCTTTAGCGAAAACTGATTTATATTGGCAAATAAGTGTTTCTATTTTACTTTTTTGATAGTTATTTAAGTGATTTATATTTAATTCGAATTCTTCTTCTTTAACATGTTCATTAAAATTTATTTTGTATTCTTTGTTATTATCATCTTCTTTTTCTATATTTTCTAATCCATTATCTGTTTGAAAATGTGTAGATTTTTTCCTTAAATTAGTTTCTTCACGGGACTGCTTTTGTGTTATTGTTAGGTCTTCATTTTGTATTAATTTAAACATTTTTATCATATCCAAGCCAATCAAGAAATCATATTTAAAGTTTTCTTCATCAATTATATATACATCAACATTTTCTTCTAACTCAAAGATTTTTATTTTCAAGTTTGTCAAACCACTTGTCTTTTTAACACCATTAATTGTTACTAAGTTTTCTTTATTTAATCCGTTCCCTGTCCCTTTTAACTTCAGTAATCTTGAATTAATTAAAGAAACGTTGGAACCAGAATCATAAATCCCATTTATTTGTAACTTATCATTCAATAATAGTTTGACAATAATTAATGGTGTTACTATTCGTTTTTTTGATCTGTCTCATTTAGTTCAGCTTCAATCACCGAATTGTTTACATGTTTTATAACATTTTTCTTCAGCTTATCGTCTTCTTTTGTTCTAAACCAGCATGTTGTTTCAGAATGATACCGAATGCCTTTATTCGATTTTTCGCATATCTTGCATGGTTGTTTATCATAATTTTTAATGTTAGTTCTTGTATTTCCATAACTTCCTTTGACATAAAAACTTTTTTTCTTCACCATGTGCTCATACTTGCTGACTTCATTAAATAAATCCACTGTATCTTTTAATGCTTCTCTATCAATCTTATTTAGAATGTATTCTGGTAAGCCGGCTGCAATTAGATCCACTAACGTACCTGTATCGATTGTTCTTCTCATTTCTAATAGGAGCTTTTCTTTCCTCATAGCATAATCCAACAATGACCCTTCTCTGTATTTGAATGAGAGTGCGTACGTGACGGGGTTCCATCCTTTGTTTGCAAACGATTCACAGAATTTGCTTTTCCACGTTGACCATTCAGAGTTCATAGTAAATTTTATAATCATCGAACTATACCAATCAACGCAACTTTTATCCATAAATAACCTGAGTATTTCAATTTTTTTCTCATCTGTCGTTACATCAAAACGTATGCATTCTTTTTCAAAAAGATCAATCCATTGGTTTGCATTGGAATTTTTACTTGTAAACTTTTCAATCACAAATTTTTCGGCGATATGCTTTAAACTCTGATTTTTATTGCTCTGTGTAGTTTCGACTAACTTTTCAAATAATTTTTCCAAAGTACTCGTTTCCGTTTGATGAACAGGTAGTTTTTCCTGATTAATCTCTTCCAAAAACTGATCCCCAAATTGTAAATTACCATCCTCGTCGATGTAAGTTTTTTCAAGTTCTTTTGTCATTGTGATCCACACTCTTCTTGTCTGGTACCTTTTTTTTAGACTATTTTTCACTTTAGTGTAAGCAGCTGACTTTATAATTTCTTTATGAAGACTAGCTAACTGTAATTCCTCTGGTATTGCGTAAACTTTGTTATCAATAGTCGTTATTGAGGTTATACAGAAAATATTTGATTTTCCGTCGCTTCCAGGCAATAAAGTAAATTCAAATCGAAGTTTCTCCATTTCTATTATCTTTTGAAAACAAGAATGTCGTTTTATAAGATGAATTTCTTAAAGTTGAAGTGGTTGAATCAAACAATGCGTTGTTCTGTGAAAAGAGATTTTATTTGTTAGTTACAATTCTTCAAGGTTACTTACCGAAAATTCACACAATAACAATACAAACACACGTAATAACAAATACCTGTGAAAAGAGAAACGACATTCGAAGTTGATTCGTTCCACTTTAAGATTTAATAAATAATTTTACAAAGAAATCTGTATTGTTTTTCTGTATGCACACTCCATCTTTATTACTCATACTGAATCCTTGCTAACTTCATACCATATCCAAACATCATTGTCCATTGACATTAACACAGAGTAGGTCTTCAGTTTACGAGTGAACGGGTAAACGCCTGTTACGGGTATTTTTCCTGTCTGAACATAGGGTATATACACCAAATAAAGAAATACATTTTCTTTACAAATATTCAGAGCAAAACCTCTAACACCAATATTTTCGAGCTTGGTAAGCAACTTGGGGACAGAGACAGTGTCAAAGGCTTTGGAAAGGTCTAGGAAAATGGCCACGGTCTTTAATTTGATATCAATAGTTTTCACAATATTTTCTGAAAGTGTCAAAACAGCGTCCTCGGTCGATATACCACTACGAAAACCGAATTGATTTTCTGATAATATGTTATTTTGGTTTATGTAACTAAGGAGCCTCTTGTTCAGAATTTTTTCAAATATCTTGGACAATGTAGTGAGTACAGAGATTGGTCTGTAATTTGTGACACTGCCTCTGTCTCCACTTTTGTAGATAGGGTGCACGACTGCTTTTTTAAAAGCGCGGGGAAAGGTGCCGAAAGAGATGCAGAGATTAAAAATATAGTGCAGGATAGGGATAAGAACATGTGCACAAGCTTTAATGACTGAAGCAGGAATACCATCCCAGCCCTCGGCGCACTTGTCTTTAAGTTTGCTGATTGCATTGGCTATTTCACACGATTCTACAGCAGTTAAAGCCATTCCATTAAGGCCACTACGGTTGGGGGGACGAATGTCGTCAGTCGATATCTGAGGTTGTTGAGTGATCTTATCTGCAAGACTTTTACCAACGTTTGAGAAAAAGTTATTAACTTTATCAACAGAATCATATGGATTCCTGCATAAAGTCAACAACTCAGAAGGATGTGACTCCTTCTGCTTAAGATTGGTCACTTTTTTTATTAAGTTCCAAGTTTTTCTTGGATTATTTCTGATCTTTTGGAATTCACTCCGTTCGAATTCATGTTTTACTTTTTTAAGGAGGTTATTACAAAAATTTCGATAGCGAAAGAAGGTGGCTTTAAGAATTAAATTGTCACGTTGTTTTTTGAATGTTCTATACAGCTTGTCTCTATGACGGATGCATCTCAGGAGACCAGGAGTAATCCAGGGTTTAATAATACGATTCTTGTTTGGAGTGTTGAGAGTGTGACTATTTACCTTTATAGCCTCTGAAATTGTATTAACGAGCTCATTGGTCGCTTTATTGGGGTCCGAAGAAGAAAGAATGGAGGAGAAATCTGCTTGTTCCATATAACTAACAATTCCTTGGAGATCCAATTTTCGAGATGGTCGACTGAAAATTTGTGCTCTAACTTTGGTATCACAATAGAATAGAATAGGAGCGTGATCAGTGATGTAAGAATTTAAAACCAAAGTTGTGACTTGATTAGGGGATCTGTAGATGATGTGGTCGAGACAATTGTTAAGTCTTGTGGGTAAATGGTGCGCAGGAAGCATACCGTGCCCAGCGAGCATGTTAAGGTAATCGTCTGCAGAGGAATCACTGTTATCTGGTGTTATATTAATATTCAAATCGCCAACGATTATTAGGTTCCTATAGGAGTTGTACATCTTAAGGGTTTGGTCGAGGCTTACTATAAACGGTTGTAAGTTTTTATAAGATGGGGAACGATAGATAGCTATTACTGCGAATGTGTCGGAGAACTTTATTGCAAGATTATTAGCATCGATAATATCAGCAGATTCCGCCGTATATGTTATCTCGGACCTAATGTATACAGCGACTCCATCATTTTGGCTTTTATGATTTGATGCATGTGACGTAAAACCATCTAGGGGAGGAAGATGGGGGCATTTCGTAAGCCAGCATTCGGATAAAACAATTATGTCAAGACGAATGTATGTGTAAAGGTAGGACGGTTTTGGCCTGTTCTCTCTAGTCAGGCGTTTTACATCAAGATCTTTAAGATGAAGATCCTCCAACCTTATATATGACAGCCTTATAGAGGAGCATCACTCCGACCTCTGACGCGCAAGTATTTCCTATGCGCACTACGGATGTTGCATGAGATAAGATGAAGTGGAAGGAAATCCTCGATCCTCGTTTCCTCGGATCCTCGATTTCAATTTCAGTATCACGAAAGCCAAGATCGGCTTATACAAGCAATGCATCAGTCGCGTGGGTCACCAACCATCATGACTGAATAGCGTGAAAGGACCAGTTTATACCACGATATATAATTATAATATATTACATTACTAGCAGTGCCCGCGGACTCCGTTCCGCGTTAGAAATATTTTTGTCCCGGCCAATTTGTCCCGCGTAAGGCTCGGTTTCCACAAAAGCGGTGCTGTTTGAATAACCAACCAGATTTCGTCATTTCGACATCTCTCCCATCAGTTTCGGAGATGTCAAAATGACAAATCTGAATGGTTACTCAAATGCAACTCCGCTCCGCTTCGCTTTGGTGGAAACTGGGCCTTATACCCACAGCCCACAGGACGCGGGGCATTTGGATGGATATTATACTGCCTATACTTATACTTACTTACCTGTCGCCACGCAACGGCCGCGGCGGCGCGCAACACGTTTTTATTTTGCTAATATCTTTGAAGATATTTGTTTAAACTGTATAGAGTAAGGAGCACAAATATTCTAAACTAAATTTCCGTTCTAAAAAACATATTTACAAAGATATAAATTAATACCATATTGGGTAAATAAGCTTCACTAAATTTATTTATTTTTAATCCACAATTTTAACAGTAAAAGCAGTTATTGTGAGTTTACCGTAGGAGATAGGCATATAATACTATCGTGGACTTTTTTACAGATTTTGATACGTTCTTAAATATTGTAGAACATTGTTTTGTTATATCTTCAATAGTTTCCGCAGCGCACGCGATGAAATAATTTTTTTTTGACTTGGATTACATTATTAAATTTTAAGTAAAGATACGTAATTATTATAGCCTATGACACTCCACAATAACGTAGCTTTCTATTGGTGAAAGAATTTTGAAAATCGGTTCAGTAGATCCAGAGATTACCTACCCCCTTACAACGTCACAAACTCACAAACTCACAAACATCGTTACGCTACTTCTTTATGATATTAGTATAGAAGAATAGAAAGGTAGGTTGTTAAGTTATATTTTAAGCATAATAAATACTTCTTATGTCAAAAATTGGAAAAGGTATAGTAGAATAAAAAGGCTATCTGATGTTATTTAAATACTTCTACTTTTTTTTTGTTTACTGGGTTAGATGAATCATTATCTCAAAATGATATGCTAAAATTAAAAAGATTACCTACAGTGTTTTTCTTCAAAAGGTCTATCACTTCGTACAATCTTTATAGTACGGAACCCTTCGAGTGTGAGCATAACTCGCACGTAACTTTTTTTATTATAGTAAAGGCCGAATGTAGCTTATTAAAATAAAAATTAATTAAAAAAACTCCAAGTATTTTTAAATGAATTTCGAAATTAATGAAAGGTATACGAATAAAATCTAGGCCAGTAATCTTACCAGAGGGAAATGTTAATTAGAGGGTTGATAGGCACAAAAGAACTCCGAGCCAAACCTTGACTTGAGACCGATTCCCTTTTAATTGGGGCCCCCTCTCTCATTTAATTAATGGTATCATTGTTTTTGCCACGTGTATGGGTTTAATATGCTTTTTACTGCAATCTCACCTTGCCCTTATTCTGTATCTCAGTGTACTTCAACGAGCTCATTCGAAATAATTTTTCCATTGAAGGTTGCCTCAAAATCTTAATTTCGTTACGCTTCATAAAACAGCAATGTATAATGATAGACTAAAGTGATTATTACTGCAAGTACCTATCAATGTTATAGAACACGGGCCCTAATAGTAAGTGTTATCCAATTTTAAATATTCCTTCACGCCATTGGTTGCCTGGTAGAAGTCGCTGTGTAGCGATTAGGCCGCCAAATTGTACTCCTAAGTTCGTTTGTGTTTTGTTTTTTATTTTTTATTCTGTGGTGTCCGCTGGTGTGCAATAAAGAGTTTATGTATTAATATATATATAGCTACTTGTGCTGATTCACTGACTGACTGACTCATTGATCACCTCTCCTGAACATTTTTGTATGAAAAAAATTTTTTTTACTGATTGTTTCGTATAGAGGGGAAAAATTCATTAAGAACAAAAATATGGAAAGAGCTGATGATTGAGGATTTCGGAGACGGGTGAAGAGCACGGGAAGGGTATCGTAGATAGGTGGGGGGTGCTCGACCAAATGTCATTCGAAACGTCATGCAATTGGCAGTGAGCCGAAAAAAATTTCAAAATGGCGCATTCAAGATGGCCGCCATACAAACTTCATCGGTGTCCATCTCGAAAAGTATAAAAGATGGAAGAGTGGTTTCTTAACAAGAAAAGATCAGGACCCGAAGGTCTACGCGATTAATAGAAAAAAAAATCCAAAATGGCGGAATTCGTTTTTCCATAGAAAATGTATGGGGAATATTGAAGAGACCACGAGTTGTAAAACATGAAGTGCTTTGATGTGGTTTTTTGGAAGACTAACAGAGAAAAATATGGAATGAGGTGATGATTGAGGATTTTAAAGACAGTTAAGGAGCATGGGCATTGGGCAAGGTATTATAGTTAGGTGGGGACTGCTGAAACAAAAAATACTCGGAACTTCATGCAATTGGCAATGAGCTGAAAAAAATCTTAAATGGCGGATTCAAGATGGCCGCCATACAAATTTCGTGTTGTTCTATTTCGGAAAGTATAAAAGATAAGAGAGTGGTTCCTTAGCAAGAGGTGATCAGGATCTCAAGATAGAAAATGTATGGAAAAAGATGACTAAGGGTTGCGATACCTTTATAGGCGGGAAGACAGCCCGCGGGCCACATGTGGCCCGCGCACCCACGCGCCCTACTAGTCTATCTATATATCTAATAATTAATAATGTTCCCCAAAACTGATTTTGGCCACAGTGGTCAATCTCTACGGAGTTGTACAGGTACCTACGCAAGAGAATATTCATAATGCACAATTAGTGTGTGCGCTCAGATCGGGGCACTCTCTATTTCCTAACTCTCTTTAGAGTAGTAAGTAGTAGAGAGTAGAGACGGTAGCTAGATTGAAGGGAGAACGAACAGGCGCTGGTCTGACGGTTTAACATGAACTACGAGGCACGGGGGCGAAACACCATCAATTACAAAACTCCGGGTTGGTAGATACTACTTGTTAGTTGCTTGCACTGTAACGCTACATCACTTCGCAGTGCATCTTTGCCAGTAGGATGGCCACCAGCCCCTTCCCGAGGCTTCCCGAGGAATTCAAACTCGACTTCCCTCCATATGCTACCAACACTACTTTGGACTTCTTTGGACGCATTATGCGCCGTGGGAACAATAGTTTGGAAAAGCTCATTGTGACGGGCAACACCGAGGGCAAAAGGTCGAGTGGTTTCTGTAGATGGGCCAGCTAAAGGACTCCAAGTGCACACACAATTGCAAGACTCAAAGAAGATGGAACCCGGCGGAAGAAACTGATTCGCGCGAGGTTGCAAATCCCTAAGACCACGATCTTCAGAAATTTACTAGATGAGGGAGAGTTGCTTCTAAAATCAAGAATGTGCCTAGCCTAAGGTAAAGGACCTGGGCTTAGGTAAAGGTATGAGGTAGGTATATAAGGAGAATTTCGATAAGGGAAATAAATAAAAATAGATAAAGAGCAAATTTGATAGACGTCTGATATCGGATGGAAGACGGGACCAGCGAACTGGAATGCGGGCCGAGCGCGGCCAATCATACAACTTGATACCTTGCTACCGTCAGCAAAAAAAATCCCTAATTTCATAATTTTCTAACACAAGTAGGTACATGTGAATGTCATAATCCTCTTACAGAAGATGGGAATAAATTGATAAACAAAAACAAAAACTGGATCGGATCTCTGTCTCCCGGCTTTCTGAGAAATTAGGTATAATAGGAAAACACTATGTAAATGAGCCCGACAGTTTACAATAATGATCGAAAGGCGTATAAAGCTTGCCAAATGCCAACCCGCACGTGGTGAATATATTATATTCTTTAATTTTTTTTTGTCAACGTTACCGACTGAAGCAGTTATGGATGATATTCTTCCATACGTTGATGCCAATTTATAAACATAACATATTACTTCACTCTTCCACTAAATTACCGGAGCTTAGAATTGAATAATTACTTAGGTATATTCATCGTAAGTATGTATGCACGAAAAGGCAGCTTTTTATCAATGAATGGTTCAAATGCAGTTAAAGTCTCGTTAGTAAATTATTAACCCACTTGTTCCTGAACCAATTTTTTTTCTCTGATTCTTTTGAAATTTTCAGTTTAGGCTAATAATATGCTAGATTTAACATAAAAAATACGAAAAAAAATTTTCGTTGCTTGGAAAGCTCGGAAAATGGCGTTCCTTAAAAGGAACGATAGTACAATGTACTACTATCAAGTAGGGATAGGTAATCCAAACACCGTTTAAGTTTTAGGTGTATTTATTTACGAATATGAAAATTTTCGAAACAGTTTTTTGGATGCAGAGTTATGTTACACTTTACAAAGTAAAATTTTGCATTTTTATGACACACGGAGCATCTGAGTTGGTTTTCTCGGTACCGAATCATATGGTCTCTTCCATCATAACGTGAATTTTCACGGAATGTGCTGGATACACGAGTGGCTTGGCGTTCAGTTTTCTTATACGATTCAAGTGTTTCTGTGGCAACACTTCTGCGGAACTGTAGAAAATCATATTGACCTCCATTTTTCCTGTATAATTGCCATGCATTATGTAATGCCATGTCTAGTCCATGACAGATCAAAGAAAAGTACCATTTCTTTCCCCGGATTGAAGTTCTATATAAGCCGATATTTTGGTCAGATCTATCAACCCCTCCCATATTTTCGTTATATTTTTTAACTACACCAGGTTGATCCACAAGTATGTATTTCTTGTTTTGCTGTGAGAATCGTTTTACTTTTGCTACAGGCTGAATCGTACAAGCGTTTGATGCAACAGTTACGACACTGTTATCGTGCCATTTGCAAACCAAGATTTGTTCAGCTCTGGTTGACTGGTGCTTGAATGTACCTCGGGCTGTCTTCTGTATGTCTTTGTTTGTTGGAAGTGGACATTTAGATACTCGATTTTCCCGTATAGTTCCTGTGGCTTTTATTCCTCTCAATCGTTGTTCATCTATAAGGTGAATTGATGTAAAAAAGTTATCAAAAAATAAATGAAATGGGGCTTCACTATTAATCTTTCTCAAAACATCTGCGTATTGTAATACCACGCTAGCTCCCAAACCCAAAACTTCTTTGTATTTATTTGCAAAAGCAGACTGTCCTTGGTATGGGTCAAACCAAAGTATAGTATAACCCAAGCGCGTCGCTCCTACCCAAAACTTGTATCCCCATCTTATGGGTTTCCCTTTGATAAACTGTTTACAGGGATGGCCTCCGTAGTAAGGGACCATTGCTTCATCAACACTATGATGCTCTTCGAAAGGTGCATACGTCGCAAAGTTTTCGTTAAGTTTGTCAAACAGTAGACGTAGTTTTGCAAACTTGTCACCAACCGATAGGTTGTTATTGTCGCAGCAATGAAGGTTTGCCATAATAAATGTAAATCTGTCCCTTGACATAGCGTTATACACCAGAGGCATACCGCAGTCTGAAGCATTTTGCCAGTACATGTTTCTTCTTGGTAATACAACATATCCGCTATAAAGAAGTATCGCAAAAAAGCACCGCATATCGTCTGAACTAACGTTGAAAGATTTGTTGGCGTTTTTTTGTGAAGCATATAAATTTGTGTATTGAACAAACATGTTGATTATATCTTCGTCAAACATCATTTTGAAATATTCTAATGGACTCTGATATGCAGAAGCGCTCTGCATGTCCTTCCATAAATCAAATGTGGGATCAATATCCCGAGTGACCCACTTGTAAGTTTTACTTTTTGAAACAGTAATTTGCTCATTCGCCGAACTACGTGTTGAAGTACCACTTGAAGTTGATGGAGACGCATAGTTTGACTCTTGGGAAAGTACTCGCCTGCGTTTCGATACCTGAATAAGTGGCACATTATCGTCTTCATCGCTGTCGTCAGCTGATGGAACACATACCTCTGCTTGCGCTCGTAATTGCGATCCAGGTAAATTATTCAAAGTCACCAAATTTTCGTCACCCGAATCTTCGTCAGTTACATCCGCATTGCAGTTTTCGGGTGGTAATATGGCAATTGATTCAGGAACTAACTCTTCATCATCCTTTTCGAGCTCACTTATTATTTCATGCAGCGTCAAAGGTCGAGACCATCGCTTCATTGCTCTAAAAAAATTAACTCGTTATAGTAGTGCATATTACTATCGTTTGATTAAAGGAACGGCAATTTAAATCGTAAAAATTGCACATTTACAATAGGAATTCAAAATTAGTAGACATTGTAACAAATAACAGACTAGACAAATTGCTTAATTCTGAAAATGCTATTTTTTTTTTTTGTATTTTACTATTTTTACACTTACCTTAAATTATGGATAAAACAAAGAACGTTTTTTAAAAATCTCAAAAAATTCAGTTTGTTTCAATTTACACACAACTACTTAACACACCAGTCCGTACACTTGTAACCTATCAACTAAAACTAAAACTGTTTATTTCAACAACCCTTAAGTGCCACAATATTTTTTTTTGTGCACCGTTCTTTTTATGGAACGATAGTAACAAGTGGGTTAAAAGTAGTTGTTTATAGTAAAGAACTAACAGAAATAGTGATATAATAATTATATATACATATATATAATGTATACCTACATAATTTTACAACAGATCTGCAAAGCTAGGGTGCGCTTAATGACCCCTTATAACTTGAGGGTGAATAATATAATTGACATAAATGTAATAAAATTACATATTTTTATAACGGTGACTAATCCGCGATTGATCTTTATCAAGGAACGAATCGGCTTGGGGGAAATGTGAAGCGAAATTATTATAATTAAGTATTTGCAATTGCGTGTTGCTTCAACCCCTGTCTAATTTTATGCACAAATTGCATGTCTTCGCAAATAATGGACATCAAAGGCCTTATTTACAGCTCTATTAATTCCCAACAGCAATCTAAGTATAAACAGAATCAATGTGATATTAAGACTTTAGACGCGCTAAATTTAAATACTCAAAAACAAAATGGGTATTTTAAGTATATATAATTAATTCCTGCTATATTTATCTTAAAATATCTTTAAGATTTTTTCCTACTTTTCCAGATAGTAGGACTTTTAGGAAGAACTGTCGGTTTGAAGGGCCTATAATATGCGATGAAATCACAGGGTAGGTAGGTATAACCTGTTCGCAGAAGCTTTGCCGATGACTTCTCTCACTTCGCTAAAAAAATATAATAGACCGTATCTTTTCATACTATCTACAGGCCATGTCTGATGATGTTGGTAGAGGAGAGGCGCTGATTACAGCGGTGATGAATGACGCGTCGCAAGTGTAGTCGCAAGAACAAGTGACTGATTGATCGATCACACCCATCCGCATCTGCCGGCGACGCTCAACTTTCGCTTTATTTCTAGCTGGTCATTAAGTAACTACCGCAATCAGGCATACGTATAAGGTATTCTAATTACTTACCTACTTACATTAGGAAGATGAAGCCCCGATTTATTAACCATGGTCCTTATTTCTTTGTATCTTTGCTGAGAGGAGGCCGAAATCTCGAATGTAGCTAAAGGTATACCTAACTAAGTAGGGAGTCCTACTTATAGGAAGGGAAACCTGGACACAAATCCGCGAGTCTCTATACTCAGAACTAGGGTTTGTGTCACAGATTCCCAAACGGCGCTAAGACATGCGCGTAAAAATACCTAATTTTGTCTTTTCTCTTTCTAATTCATATAGATAACAGAGAAAGGACATCGACAAAATTAGACAAAATTATCCCTGAGTAAGTTCACATGCTGGTTAGTGGATACGCTCATTTGCCCTTGTTTTTAGGAAGGAAGGGGTCGTCCAGAATTGGTTGTCAAGTGTCTGGGTGTAATTCGGGCAATTTTTGTGACAGAGGAATCCGGAATCCCACATAGTTAGCAACCGCATTCAAGATAACTCTGGCCCTGCAAAATTGCTGAAGATGTGTCACACGCGCGCCACCCTTTCTTTCTCGCTGGGACTAAACAAAAACGCATCCCGTCTGTAGGCTGAATAGACTAAAGCCGCACAATCTTGCTGACTGGGAGACGGTCAGAATACCCACTAAACCCAGCGGAGCCATATATACCTATCTGCGTCCCAGATTGGGCGCCAAAGGATTACGAAAGCATACCTACACCAATTTTGATGCCCCGACAACTTCGTGATGTATACCTACGGGGAGTTAAGTATAAGGTGCGCATATCTGCGCCTCCTTCCGCCCGATCTACTCCTACAGAGCATCAGCTGCCTGCAGTTCTCTCCCGCTCCGAGGCACCTTGACAGGTCCTCGCATGTCATGTGCAATTCAAGACGACATATTATATCGGCATCATCATGTGCAGGACCTCGACCTCGCGTTGAATTAGACTGTGGCTGAGCCACGCCTCCACCACAACTGCTGTTCGGGCTAAAGGGCAAAAGATCCCAAATATCGGAGGTTTTTGAAGTATTGGTTCGGTGTCTTACAATTTAGACGATGGCAACCCTATAATACGAGCAGAATCGGTTCTGTTTCAACCGTTCTACGACCATTAGTTACGTTACGGGTCACTCGACCGCTAAAATGTCACGGAGGAAATTTACTTATTATCAGGTAAATACGAACGCTCGTCTTGAATAGTTTCCAAACAGCGGTCAGAGGGTCGACTTGATCCGTCGGTCAATTTGTTGCTGGTGTTCTGCCATTGAAAGTTAATTGTATTATTTTATAGACCATATATTTTATAGACGACACACCTGCATGTGGCAAACGAATTTCTACGGGTTACCTACTCACAGACCATGAATTAAATTGTATTACTCATTTTATTACCTACCTACCTACTTATTTATTTGATTTTTAGGTAAACGCGAGTGAAAATTGTTTCACATAACAATAACCCATGTTTGCCTGATATAATTTGGCAGATCAGAATGAAAATAATGATGAACCAAATCAAAACTTTGAGATGCATTCCATTGCAGAAGCAAATCAGATAAGATGTAAGATTTTAATTATATAATTAATCAAAGACTTTTTAACTAATAAAAATACTTTATATATTTTTTATGATTTTTACAAAACTTGCATTACTGCTGCAGGCAAAAACTTTGTAATACTGAGAGTGAGATATTAGGAACTTAACCATCTGCTTAATGATTTTTGAGGTTATTGCAGTCTGGGTAAATGAGCAACACTCGCAATTTAGGAACAGAGAATAAAGTTTATAAAATTCTTGTCACAATGTTCGTGATGAAACTCCCAAATGGCTTGACCGATTTTTATGAAATTTGTGACTAAGTATAGGAGATCTAAATGAGAAATAATTTATATAGCAAAATAACTTTGCGGGGTCAGGGGTCTGATTGCATAAGAAAAACTTAATCATCGTAATCATTCTCTTTCCATTCCCCCATTGACTTAAACCAGGAACCAATAGCGGGCAGAATTCGTAAACAATTATGTTAACAATGAATACGATTTTCTTACAGAATCCAGGGACAGGTCAGTGGTGAATGGATGACAAAATACAGATTTTACATTTCACAAGTTGATCAACATAAATGTATATATTATTAAAAATACAACTCATTTGCTAGCCCAACCCTGACTGTAATAACTTACTAATGTTCATGTTCTTGCTTGTGGGCAAACATTGGTACTCCCGTAGACCGTATAGCTGCTGCTATAATCTCAGCGGACCGCACCATAGCCGAACTGTTTTGACTCAGAGCAGCAGTGACAGTTTCCACAGAAGTACTAATCATTTCTCGCAGCAACCTATTGTTTTCATTTATTGACTCTATCAGGTCAGAATTACAGGGTTTTGTGACTGGTCGTCTCAAGAATGACCTTCTTCCTCGGGTGCGGAAGTAAGTGGTACGCCGTAATCGTGTTGGCATCGAGTTGTGGTGTTCTGTGTTCCATACTATTTCTGGCTCCACTGAGGGTAGAATATTGTCAGGTGATTCCGCCGTTCTTGAAGGCTCTCTTGATGCTTGAGGGCTTGCAGGAAACGTCTAAAAATAATCCATGCAATAAATTAGTAAGAGCTAAGTTTAACTGAATAATTGCTTTGAATTGAATTTGACAATTTTCCAAAATGGGGCTCGATTCTAGTTTATGGTACTTACTAGAATTTTTAATAGACTGTTTTTTGTCAAGTAACTCTCAGTACGGTTTGCATGATGTCTGTCTCAATTCAAAAGTTCAGCCAAATCAGTTCAGTAGTTGTTGGGTGAAGGAGTATTTCTTCATACAAATTTCAGACTTTGGTGAGTTTTGAAATATATACTTTTGTGTTAGTGCTAACTCTCTTGACTAACATTCACCAATCAGTCAGTTTCAAATTCAAACTCAAAATATCTTTATTTCACATAGACGTACCTATATACCTCAGGGTACAGGCTCTTGTAAAACGCCAATATGATATTCATCACATATATTTTATGATAAGTTTACGAGGGTTCAAATGCGCCCTGAGAAGAAGCCCACAACATTCTCAGCTTCATCTTTTATAAATTAAGATTAATATTCTATCTCTAATCATATTTAAGTATTAAAGTATAATACCCCTTCTGAGTCACCGAAGCCATTAACTGAATCAAATCCTACAATATCTAGGATTTTCTCTTCCATGTCGGTGAGAACTGCCCCGACTGTGCTTTCACCAGTTGCCTGAATTGTGTCTCGGATCTTTCGTGCCTTTGTTTTAATTTTGGACACCCAAAGAGTCCAAATCTAAACAAAACAAGAAAATATAATTAATATTAACATAATAAGACTGTATTCACTCAAGCTTTAAGGATATGATGTAATAGTTCCCTAGTTGCGTCAAAATAGTTATAAATCATCAATACTAATGATATCTATTTTTATTTGTGAATTTGGGTTAAATCTATATAATCATCATTCTACGGGACAGTAGTTTAAATTAAAATCAAGGGCATAGACCTTTGCCTCATCAGAGTTTAAATAACTCTGTATAATATACTTCTTTTGGGAACTAAATATCAATTGGCCTGCAGTGAAAAAAGGACTCCAGAGGAAACGTGAATGGCCAAGAGGTCATTGTTATGCCCTCAAACCCTCTCTTGTCCACACTGTGGACTATGGCCAAACTTGTCCCATTCTGAGGTAACCTATCTCTAGCAAAGGGATGTAAAGGAGTAGAAATTTATGTTCTATTAGGGGATGATTATTGATAAGACAGTTTATAAACTAAGAGTATTTACATGCTGCCACTCCTGCACAGTCCTGCTGCATCCTAGTTTGTTAAGCTCATTGCTTAAAGATATCCAAAAGTCTATAACTTCTCTTTGTGCAGTATTCTCTAAAAACAAATGCAGAAATCTGTATATTATACAAAGGAAAAAAACACTGTTAAGATCATGCTGAAATTTGATATACAAATAACTAACATAATCTAAGCAACAGCTTTGACTGTATTTCATCCCCTAAGTGGGTAAAATAGTGTCAAAACAAAGCTGCATGTGTTTACAGTTAATTAATTTATTGTTACCATTATATTCCGAGAATTCTTATTCCATATCCACAAAATATAACTTTCATAACAACATAAATTATTATCGATAATAAAAGAACTTTGAAAGCTATATTTTGTTATAAATTTAACTCAAAGATGGGCAACGTGGGGGGCTTCCAAGTTGCTATTTTTGTCCAGGTATGTTGCAAAGTTTAATTCAGGGCAAACAACTTATGTAAGTATATTAAAAGATAAATATTTTAACAACAGAAACAAACAAAATACAAAAGACAATAAGTACCTCTGGCTAACCCAATGTTAGCATGTAAACGTTCTACGAGCATTTCTTTTTGCCTATTATTTGCTCTTTTTCTTATTGGTGTTGATTGTTGGGCCATTCTAAAGTTATTATTTTAATTATACAACGTCAAGCCGTTTTTATTTAAAGTTTAAAAACCACTAGTAAAAAAATAAACAATACTCTTCAAGGGTTTGTTTCAAAAACTTTTCAAAAATGAGAATTGAGATTTGTCAAATGTCAATTGAGTTTGACACTTGACAGCACAGACTTAACAGTCATAGAGATAAGAGAACAAAGGAGCCGCCCTATTCATTCATTCTATTTTTGCGTGACACGCGGTATCGGACATCATGTTGAGCGCCAAGATTTGCTGTCAATAATTAATGTTCGTGTAGGTAGGTACCTCATGGACTACAATTATTTCCCTAGGTGACGCCATCTTATCTGCCACTTTACAGATTAAAAATAGTCACGCTTATTTTGTAGACGGGGCCCATCTATATTGTTAGTTCTATATTACCTATTCGAAGTTTTCTCTCTTATTACCTAAGTAGGTACTCAATGATAAATTCTCAATTTTTTCGTCTACCTACTGGCGAGAGTAGTCTATTAGGAAAATTCAAATCAATAAAATACGAGTGCCTACTTAAATATACTTACTTGCACGATGCAAACAGAAGCTTAATGAAAACCAAAACAATAATAGCTTCGCATATAATTAACAACAAGTTGAAGAAAGTACTTTCCTCTCTCCTTTTGTAACAATTCGAAACATTAGGTACCTACTTACTTAACTGTCGATATTCAAGTTGTTTGCTCCAACGACCTCTTGACTTACTTAACTCTGAGAAACTCAAACTTTCTATAACTTTGGCTTGTAAATGATATCTGACATCTAGGTAGTTTAGATTGTATTTAGGGGTGAAACTATGCCAATGCCTTATGAATAAAGACGCACCGTCGTACAATATTACATACAGCCTATATAACTTACATAAATATACTGTAAAACATGTTTAAAACGATTTATTTTTAAAAATATTACAATTAACGTGAAATCAACGGGTCTGCCCGCGAAATTCAAAATTTTCGTGGTTTTTTGCAATTTGTACGCTAATTAGACATGATAGGCTTATGGCAATCAATTTGCGAGAATGGCAGTATCATCTTTAAGTACATGATTATATCAAAATCTTTATACTTGACTCCGATCTCACCTGATGGTAAGTGATGATGCAGCCAGATGCAGAAGATGTTATCGTACTAACATGGAAAGGGTAAGTAAACTCACCCCATCGGTTTCTAGTTTCTAGACAGCATCGCGCGGGAACGCTAAATCGCTTGGCGGTGCGTCTTTGCTGGTAGGGCGGTAACTAGTCACGGCCGGAGCCTCCCACCAGACGACCTGAGCCAATTAAGATATTATAAAATTCCAAAGAGGCCCGTGACGGGAATCGAACCCGCGACCTTCCATTCAAAGGTCGTCAAAAATATCGTCGTTTTCATTTTACTAAACGCTACGACTGAACTGAACTGACTTGGCCGTACTTACTTAGTTACAGATGTACGTCCTACTCCTACCTATACATGCACAGACAAAGAAACCATCATAATAATAATAATTATACCTATTATATTATGTACCTACCTATACCTACCTACGACTAATTTAAAATATGTTGTTTGCACACACATTTACAAGTTGGCTGTAATCTAGTGTATTACATTAAATTAACTGCGGCGCTGCGGTGCTGTCTAATTTATGGGTGCGCCGGTTGCTTGCATTTAGTTCAGACAATGTTATACCTACACTGCTCCAGGGAGCGCAAGGGACTTGAAATGAAATACATACGACTCCTGACGGCAAACATTCTTGGAATCATAAGAAATCCAAGAAATTCTAGAACAGTCACTTTTTGAAACAAATTTCTTTTCGTACAGAATGGGCACGCATGAATTCACGCACGGCCATCTTTATTTATAACGTGATCAACCATGTCACAAGTTGCCGTCTCGACGTACTAATTTCAGAAGGCCGCCGCCCGTTGGCTAGATTGCACGCGTTAGTTCTTGTACCGTCTATTTAACGCGCTACGTGCGCCCGATAGAGAGGCAACCTTAGTAGGTACCTACGTCGAAAGAGATAGAGTTACGCGATAGAAAGAGACCACAACTTTAGATGCATAGCGGGGCGGAGCCAGGCGCCTTTTGCGAACTGAACTACACTTTTTCGTGTCAGCGCTAGGGTTGCTAGTCTTTAAATCATCGTGCAGAGTGAGCCTTCTTTACCGTTAGGTACTATTATGTATTCCGTGACGTTAGCGCTAGCTAACTGAATACAGTACCATCTATCGAGTGATGGGTGAAACTTTGTTTCTAACTTTCTTCGAGTGTCCCACGACCATCACGTCTTTGTTGTTAGTTTAACCCTGGTACAATTGACGCGCTGAGGTGGTTCAGTTTTTAGAAAATAAGTAGTCGATAATAATTTTCCAGTGGGTAGCTGGTATAGGTAGACGGGCAATGAAAATGGTAATTGCGCAAAAATGTTAATGAAAATCTTAGTTTTCCACATAAGTAGCTCTTACTCACAGGCTTAAAGAAGTCAAAAAATCAAAACTCTACCGATAGAAATAGAAAGCTGGTTTGCGCCGAGAAGAACTGTTTGCTGAACAGAAGAACTGTTAGCAACTCGCATTGGGTTAAAACTATAAGATAACGGAGGCAAAATTCCTATTTTTGTATTATTTTTGCACAAGTTAGCAACTAGCATAGTACCTATGTTGACATGATACCATACCAAGCTAGGTTGGTAACTTGAGTTGCTCACTAACGAAACAGAATCAGCCCACAGGTAAGAAACGAGTTGAATGGTAATCTCATATAAGTAGTAACTTTGAGACCCAAATCAGTATGAAAATCAGACAAGGGTCAGGGAGGGAGTCCCTTCGAGGATAAGGGCTAAAGCATCCAGCGCCAGTGTTCTGTATCTCGGTGCCTATCAAAGAATGATAGCCACTGGCATATGTTTTTTATCCATTGAAAGTTTGCTATGAAATAAAAATAACATTTCCTTAGCAAAACTTCAATGGATGAAAAACATTTGCTAGTGGCCATCATTCTTTGATAGGCACCGAGATACAGAATAGGGCTACTGGTCCTGGCTTGTAGTCCGTTTGGTCTAATTGAACCCGAGGCCCCCAGGCGTTGAATTTCCCCGTTACGTTATTGTCACGGTAGAAAGCCACGGGCATCTGCTAGTCTCTTTTAATAACTGAAATGAGTAACTAGGTACAACGTATTGAGATCGCTAGAAACCAAAAAACCTACCTACATATTAATTATCACGTAATTAATTAAGTATTCAAGTGCATGCCGCTGCATGTAATTATCGAGTGAGTTCTTAATTGAATCTACTTGCAGTTTTCAATACAACTTTTTGAATACTCATTAACTTTATTAAAAAAGGTTCTCGAGATTTTTTTATAATATTATGCGATAATGATATACACGTACATAGATACTTAATCCAATCCCTACTTAAGTAGCTCTGTCTGTCTGTCTGTTACGCTTTCACGCCTAAACCACTGATCAAATCTTGATGAAATTTGAAACATAGATTTTTTCTCTTTAAGGATTTGAATTGATTGCTTTTATTTCATCAATTATTTATGAATAAACATTCAAACAGAGCCAGAAAGAAAAACACTGAAGGAACAAGGAAAAATACTTTTCGAGCCTAATATTACCTTGGGCTTTGTTTCCGAACATTACTATATTTTCGTTTTACGTGTAGAGTATCCGATACGATTAATAGTTCCATTATCTTTTTAACAATGCGACTGATTTCTCCGATCCATAATAATCCATGTTATTGGACTAAGTATTGGAGCAACAAACCTGTCCAGTGGACACTTTCGTTAAACTTTAGCGTTTTTTTCTTCTTTTATTTTTTTGCCATGTGGAAAGTTGAAAACTTCTGTAGTTTTGTGGTTATTGAAAGTTATAACTTAATAAAATTATCTGTAAACGGATATATTTTGTATACAAATACAAAATATATCCGTTAGAAATTGTTAGGTACTTTCAGGTTATAAAATTGTAACAATTTGTAGGTCTGATTTAAAAACTGAAATAATTTTCATTTTATTGTTGATTTTTCGTGTTAAGTATTCTGTATTGAAGTGTTAGCAAGCACATTATAATAATAAAACGATATTTCATAATTTTTGAAAGTTGCAAAAATGGTTGATATTTGGGTAAGGTTCTTCGGGGGTCATTTGTTTGCAAACGGCCCCTCTACACGTCCTTAATGGATTGCCGACTGTATAATCATTAATCGTGTCGGAAAGTATGGAGAAGTCTTTCCGATCATTCCAAGTCCATAAAAAATTGGATTCAATTTGTAAAACAAAATCCACAAAAATATCGAAAAGGAGCGCGATGGCGGGGCTTAATCTTTACAAGTCAATGCAATTATCCCCCACGGTTCTATCTTCTGTCTAGGGTTGCCAAATGCGAGGCTGACTTATCTGCACTGTTCTGGGGTATACGAATATCTGGATGGCGTTTGCGCAACTAGAAAGCAACCAAGCATTTTTTTATAGACAGAAAATGCCGAATCCATGCGTCAGGCGAAACGGAAAGGTTATGTGGTGCTTGCGTCCTCTAAAAACTGTCTGTTTCCATGACGGACCCGCTGGCGGAAGTACGGGATTCACTGTCGTATTCACCGCGCTCCTCATCGCGCACATCACCGTCAGCAGCCTGGCCGCTGCCGAAACCACCTCTAAGGTTCGCCTGTATCTGGCCTCACCTCCCCTCCTGGCCTGTCTAGGTATATATTTTGGGCGACGGACGGCCTCTTATGGCTTGGGTTTCTCTATCCAGAATCGCTGGGAGATCGCTGCCACCATTTAACTGCCCTCATTCATTCCCAATCAATTGAAAGAAACGGTTAGAAAGGAGCGCTTCGCGTTTTCGTGGACTGGACTGGGGACACACTGTAAAACTCGGCTGAGTTTGTGTGGGCTACTTCTCAGTGACAAGGCATGTTAGAACCGGTGTTAAGTTAGTTTTAAAGCCTTGATATAATTGTTTAGTAATTACAAATTATGTAAATATTTTCATAAATGCCTAAAGTTAGATCAATGTAAATAAAAAAAAGGAACATGAACTTTAAAAAAAAAACACTTATAAACTTAAAGAAATGACCTGAGTATTGGCACATTCCTGGACATGATTTTCTAATCATGAGGCAACCTTGATCCCGCCTCACCAGAAACATTTCCATAACAATTTCCTTATATTATTATGCACAAAGAGAAAAAAGCTTATTATTTCATTCTCATTATATCAATAAAATTAATCGACGGAGCAGTAGGGCAATCACGGGAAGAAATTAACTTTTGAATATTTTCGAACAGTTAAAATAGTTAGTTTGTCAAGAGATTCCATGTGGTGTTTTGACAGCTTTTGTATGACATATTATGATACAAAATCTGTCAAAACGTTAATATTTTGTCCTTAGTTAACGATTGAAAAATCAGCCCTTACTATAATAAATGTTTATATGTATTGATTAGGTGTAAAGAGCCAAGATTCATAAATATATTTGTGAGAATAATATGTTTTGATACATCGCATGTCGAAGTAACTTATGAGTCGATCTACAGGGTCCCGTACAAATGGGGTCGGCGAGCCAATGCATACAAATCTGTTTGATTAGGGATCCGCGAGAATGAAAACCTTATTATTATATAAGATTTTAATTTACCTGTAACTACTGACAATTTTTTCAATCATATCTAAAATTGAGTACATAATATAATACTAGCAACAAAAAAATTGAGTTGCAACCTAGAGCTCTAATTAAGGAACACACCACGGCTGTGCCCGCGAAATTCAAATTTTTCGTGGTTTTTCGCGATTTTTAAGCTAATAAGACATAATAGGCTTATGTCCGTCAAATTGCGATAATCCCAATATCTGCTTCACGTGTTTATATAAAAATCTCTGCTCGAAAGTGTCGAGTTAAAGAAATTAGTCCAAGATTTGCGAGTTACTCACATAAAACTCGATACTCGGACTAATTTCCTAGGATACACATTTTTATGCAAAGATTTTGATATAGGTACTTAATCATGTAAAGATGATACTGCCATTCTCGCAAATTGATTGCCATAAGCCTATCATGTCTAATTAGCGTACAAATTGCAAAAAACCACGAAAATTTTGAATTTCGCGGGCAGACCCGTTGATTTCACGTTAATGAAAAATTTTGTTTAAATCTAAATTCCAAACCAAGTTTTAAAAGACGATTATCATAGACAAGTATTTTATTGACTAGTAATCAATAAAATACTTGTCTAAGTAATCTAGTACCATGTCCACATTTATGCAAATTAGGTTATACTAATACTGACATAAGTTTAGTTCGACTCAAAGGACTCTCATAAAAATAGTCCAAAGAAAATGCTGAAAATGTAACAAGTTAAGGTAAGAGCCCTATACATAGTTAATGCCCCTAAAAGCCGTCGCTCAAGGAAACTTGTAGCACAAACAAAGAAATATTTATGTCACAAGCTTAGTAAATCTTAACATCTGTCGTTACTTCAAGAATTCTATGACGCAGTAAGAGATTTTGTCAATAGGTACTCGTCTATTAGGTACTCTGACTAAGGCTAATTTTTACCCTAACGGCACAGAAGAACTGCTTAATTTATGTCGGAAAATAAGTAAGATCCAACCTTTTTTAAGGTCGTGCGATAATTTTTTTGGTTGCATCGTCCATACCATCAGGTTAGAATGCAGTTAAGGCCTAACTTGTATGTAATCGAATAATAAAAGTTTTGTATGACTAGTCTAGAGGGTTGCATTACAAATAAAATAGTATTGCAGTATATTTATATTATTGTCATCCCTATTTTTATGACTGTTTATTTTCTTGTTTAAGAAATCAATGCTTTGATTCCAAAAACGGCTTGAAATACATGACTTAATAACGAATCTAGCCTAACATTAAGTTTGTTGATGAATGTAAAGATGTCAACAGCTGCTTTATTAATTTTTAGAGTAGTGTTCAAAGTTTGAATAATATTTTTGTTATTACTGAGAAACGCACCAAATGACATGGCCGGATTCTGCCCTCAAAAAAAATATTCATGGCCATTGACAAACAGTACGTCATATAAAAGCTTATAATTATGTCTTTACAATCGTTTAGTTTTTATGATCAGAAAACTAGCGAGAGACATAATATCAGCATAACAACTTGCAACAAAATGCGCATATATATTTTTAATAGCAAAGATTTTTTATTAAAAAATGATGCGTATTGGTTATGAACTTATTAATTTTTCATATTACAAAGCTTTGAAAATGCGAGTAAACATTTTGAAAAACAATTTTTTAATAAAAAATCATTGCTATAAAAAATATATAGGCGCATTTTGTTGCAAGTTGTTATGATGATATTATGTCTCTCGCTAGTTTTCTGATCATAAAAACTAAACGATTGTAAAGACATAATTATAAGCTTAAATATGACGTATACTGTTTGTCGATGACCATGAATATTTTTTTCCAGGGCACAGCTCCATACAAGTTTCGGCCATGTCATTTGCCAATATTATGATCTTTAATCAGCATATTTTAGAAAATCTCTCATTTTACGGCCAAGTAATTTGGCAAGCGGCATTAAATGTAGGCCAAGTTTCACCAAACCGAAGTTTCCGACAGAAGACGCCAAAGTTTCCTCAGATACGTACTGGGAGCAGGAGCTATGTCTATATGTATAGGATTTTCATGTTTTATTCGACTTTCGATGGACAAATTTTAGATGTAGACTTTCAAAGTTTCTTTCCAAGTTTTCTTTGTTTTTGTATTATGAGAACTTGAAGAAACTACCCATTATAGCAGTTAATTCATTGGTCAAACGGTTTGGCTTTAACTAGTTTTGAATACATAATCTCAATAAAAAGTTGACTCATTTGAAGCATCTTGAGAATACCATTAGGACGTTACGATGGTGAGTTAAGTAAATAAAATAAATAAATATAAATATATAGAGGACAACATCACATACATTGCTACGATCCCATAGTAAGTAGCTTATGCACTTGTGTTATGGAAATCAGAAACAACGAATGTACCACAACACCCAGACCCGCGACAATGTAGAAAAGTTATTTTTCTACATTGCCCCTACCGGGAATCGAACCCGGAACCTCAGAGATGGCGGCTCCTTGAAAACCGGCACGCTAACCATTCAACCACGGAGGTCGTCGAGGAATTATGACGTCACCATTAAGCTCACATTTTTTAAAACACTTCTGGTAACCCCAGCTTTTATAATATGTAAACGTCTTTTGAAATGCGCTCATATTAGTTGAGTTAGTTGTAGGCCCTACAACTACTCACCGAAATATGAACGCATTAGAAGCGAAAAATACAACAAATCAACAAACAAGTGTTTACTTTATAATAATTAATTTTTACTATGGTAATTAATATTATATTTTTTGTATTTATTAAAATTTTTATTAAAATTAAGAGTAATCGTTTATTTAGGAAGGTATTAGAAATCACCAACCTTAGAAAGGAAAGTTTTAAATTTGAAAGAGGTAAACCGTAGTTTGAATTGTAAAAGCATGAGGTATTTATGTTTAACATGGGTACTTAATAAAAAAAGTATGGATTTTCAGACTCTAAATAAAGTTCTACAATCACAATTAGGTAAATAAACTCCATCTTTCGCATTCCAAATGCATCGTCGAGAATATTCTATTAAAAGGCGATTCTCCCTTCAAAACGGATCATACTGCAAAATGATTTATTCACAAAGAGTTCTGCAGCGTCCACATCTTAAATCTCACCTTTGGCTCAAAGGTATAACCCCGTCTGCGGAATCCTAATAGGTTTCTGAGATCATCGATAAAATTGAACCGATAATGCGCGTCTCGATTTCAGAACGAGATTAAATCGATTCGAATTTATAATGATTATTTACAGTTTGCATTATTGACGTTTGAATTTAATAATGCCATTGTTTTAATACGAAAATAAATATACTTACAAACTTGTTTTGAAAGCAAAGATTTATATCGCTAGATGAGCCCTAAACCTCCAAAAACGTCCACGTTTTTGTCTTGTGTGCGACACGTTGTAACAAGTGAAACTATTATAGCATCATGCTGAGAGCACTCAACATTTTAGATGTAAGTTGAATAAATAAATAAATAAATGTTTGTGGACGTTTTTGATATGCGCAATGTAGGCTTAGGGCCGATCTTTTTTTATGATTTGGTTGCCAATCGTTTTTAAACCGCTGACCGCGTAGGTACCTACTACCTACGCCGCAACGCTACGCCGGCCGCCGCGCCGTGTAGCTTTGCCGGCAAGGTGGTGATGGCCAGAAAATGTCAAATGGGACATAGTATAATGGACATAGTACAGTAGTTACAGGAATGCAGCGAGTGCATTATCATCAATAACGTTGGATATTATATTAATAAATTATTGTTTCGAAGTAAATGAATAAATACGGACATTTTACGATAATTTTAGCTCAAATTCGGTGCTTTAATATAGTTAAATTAATATTGAATTGCGTGAACTGTTTGTTTTAGAGCTATTTACGTTAATATATTTTGAGCTACGAAAGGTTAAATGGCTGTAGCCTGTTATGTATAGGTAATTAAATAAAATGAATCGTCACTGACACGTACATAATACTCGTACTCGTATATTCGTACTGAAAATTGTGTTGTTTCGAGGGAGGGACAATACAATGCGACGATAATTTGGATACGTATCACATTCTGGCCCAAGTATTTTAGGGTTCCGTACCCAAAAGGTTAAAAACGGAATCTTATTACTTCACCGTTCGTCCGTCCATCCGTCTGTCACCAGGCTGTATCTCTAGAACCATGATAGTTAGACACTTGAAATTTTCACGGATGATGTATTTCTGTTGCTGCTACTATACTACTAAAAATAAAATGAAATAAATATGTACCTACTCGTAATTTTCTCGAAATTGATAACGGCAACAGTTAGACGCTTAAAATATTTACAAATTATTTAGTGATCGTAACTTTAAAATAAATAGGTTAAGTAATTAAAATAAAATAAGAATTTGTTCTCCTCCTCCTTTGGGGCTCCTATAAAATAAACGTGATCTATTGCTTGGTGGGCAGACGTGTTTACTGCTTAGTTTACTTTAATATACCTACCATTGAAAATGGGTTTTGATAGTAAGGAACCCTCAGTGCGAGAGCCCGACTCGCACTTGATCAATTATTTTAATTTGCAGGATTGCAAAATAACGCCTTTTTTCATTGAATTATTTAAATTGTTTTATTAGTTCCTTACGTCAGCATATTTTGATCATCCGTATACGGCAGATAATCTACAAAGATTATTATCAAAGTAAAATATACCATAGAGGTCCCGCGAGCGACGACCTAAATCTATGAATTTACCAACATCCAGTAGACAAATATTACAATAAATTTAAATATGCATCAAAATTTCACTCGCGGTGGGACTCGAACCCACGTCCCCTAGCTATCGCGGCTAGGTGCTCTTCCTCTGAGCTACGCGAGACTGTCTCACCACGACGAAATTCGGATGCATATTGTTTTTCATTCTTAGGCAGAACTAACTAAATATTACAAACTGAACTTTATCTACAAACCATAAAAAGATGTTACGATCTCCAACTTTTTGTGGTCATTTTTTGACACATTTTTTTGTTCCAACGTTCCTCGCGTCTGACAGTTAATTGGTTCCAAATTTATGTGTGTCACCTCTCTATCAATCTATTTTCGTTTAACATTTTTTGATAAGCAATAACCAACTTTGTTCTCTACAAAATTAATTTCAAATTCCCTTTTACTATCAAGTCAAAAGTGTGACCTAGTGCGTTATATTTTGTTGTTGGTTATCAACTGTGCTTCTGCATAAATAACATCTCATTAAGAATTTGAGAACGTGTTTCCAATAATATTTTTGTGCGTCATAAAATTATTTATTTGCTTTTTAGGTTTTTCGAAGACCAACCTTTTGGAGAGCTCCTTTACTATAAGCATGGTTAAAATTAAATGGGAAGAAGTGCAGGAAGCCGCAATTAACAAATGAACTACGGTGAACGGTTTAATTTGGAGCAACGGGAGTCGCAATAAAGATTAATTATTATTATTTCTTGTACACATAATATACAATTAGCATAACTACCAGCAAAGGTGTCTACACTTATGATCTTCGCCTAGCTATGGATTTTTTGTAACTTTTATGAGTTTTTGCAATATTTTTCATTGATTCTCCGCTCCTATTAGTTTATAACTTGATGTTATATAGCCTATAAAACCTTCCTCAATAAATAGACTATCCAACAAAAAATAATTTTTCAGTTCGAACTTTAAATTAGTGCGTTCTAGCAAACAAGCTCTTCAGCTTTATAAAATTAGTATAGATATCGTATATTTATATGTAAGCCACAAGCATCTGCCTAGATGTTTTTAACGCGAGTAATTAATTTAACTTTAACTGTCGCATCGTTAATCCGCACCCCCTAGCCCTAGCCTCGTCAAGGCAAAGTAAACATGAAAAAAACTTAAATGTGTTTTGATACGCCGCCTCCGGCGTTTGTTTTCCTTGAAACCATATTAATTCGGCTTCAATTGAGTGTGAGTTCATTAGCGACATTCTGTTTCGTAACTTTGATTTTATTTTTGGAGCACTCTATAACCCTTATTTTTAGAATTAGTTCTATCGTTTTGCCAGCTAACGGCTGAAATTGAAGCCAATTTAGTCCAGATTTGTACAATTTATATCTCGGGTAGGACAGATGTAGTCACATTAATTTTGACTGCATTTATGACAGTTTTCAGTTATCTCAATAAAAGTACCCGGAATAGTCCACAGTTGAAGTATTTTTTATCGTTTTGTCAGCTAACGGCTGAAATTGAAGCCAATTTAGTCCAAATTTGTCGTACCAGTGTACAATTTATATCTAAGGTAGGGCCAGTGCAAAGGATAAGTCACATTAATTTCGACTTTAATTATTTTAAATTTTAGTCAGTTCTCAGTTATCACAATAAAAATACTCGGATTAAGCCACAGTTGGAGTACGCGTACTTACTTATCAATTATTATCACGCGATTTCCGAACGTATTGTATATAAATGAATCTTGTCATATCGGTAACTTTGCTGAAAAATATAGTTAAAAAGTGGAAACGAAAACGCTGATTTTTATAAACTAAGCAATTTAGCTAAGCGCCAGTTGTGGTCATCCATAGAGGACACAAAAAATATGTCGTTAGTGTATGCTTCCTCTTTTGAAGTTTCCTAATCACAAACAAATACTCATAATTATAATAAGTAACAGCTTTTTACCACGTGGTGTAGGACTTAGTTATTTTCAGGGTTCCATAGCCAAATTATAAAAAGTCCTTTCATGTCTATAAAAAATTCTTACAGAATAAATCCATGAACTATCCCAGTCAAGTATTTTATTTTCAGTTACAATTTTGTAATTTTGTAATTTTTAAAACCCGTTTCTTCGTTACAAGGCGTTTTCTTGCCTTTGTTAAAACTAGAATTAACTACTCCTTATTAAATCTCAGTTAAAACTAGTTCTTACTAACCTAATAACTAGTTTTAACTAGGGAAAGCGCGTACTAACGAAAAACGAGTTTAAGGGTAATTCCCTGAATATGCAAATATTCAGGGAATTAGCAGGACAGATTAATTTATTTTGCTATAATCCGCTACTTGAAAAGATCGCAGAGATTCTTATATAAGTACTGACACGAGAGTCACTACGATTTCGCATTGCGAAGTCAACATCTCCTGAGGATGTCCCGGTGTCGGTACGAAACGTGCGTCGAAGAAAATGTTAGAAAATTGTGTGTGGTGTTTCATGTGGGTAGTGTTCCTGCATATTGTACCATACAGAATCTTTTCACGTAGCGGATTATAGCAAAACAAATTAATCTGTCCTGCTAATTATGGATTTCCGCAAAATAACGCTGGCTTCTATTCAATATTCAGGGAATTGTCATAGGCTATATGGAACCCTCATTCGGACTCGGACGACTCTTACTTGACCTTATTATTGTTTTTTCAAAGTTAATCACTCGTCACGTGTATCGGTTTTTAATTTGTTATTAAGCGCGACCCCTTGTTCATGAGAACATAATATTATTATTATTGTATGTAACTCGTAAGATACGCTCTGGGAGACAACACCGAGCTCAAATAACTTGAATAACCTCTGACGGAAAAAAACGTGATGTTATAAGTTAGTGGAGCAGTCTGTCAGTCTGTGGCTTCGTAGTTTCTTAACGAATCAAAAGATTTTTTTAAGTTTTGTAATACAGTTTTCTGTATGATCAGAGCAGTTGCATTCCCCGCGTATTTGGATGTTTACGATTTTTTGGAATTCAAATATATATGGAAATCCCGTCGCTCGACTCGCTCTATGGGCTGATTCTGTTCCATTCATCTATTTGTAACTTAATGAAAGAAAACGCAAGAAATAAGAATCCTATTTTTGTATTCTTTTTGCACAAGATAAACCAGGTTGAATCGTATCCAAAGTTATGTTTTTTTTTTTATTAATCCGACTTTCAAATTAATGTTTCCTATTTTAAAATATCATTTTCATAAAAAAAATCCTTGGGTAGTTATAGTTGTCAAGGGTTGCGCTTTTTTTTTAAATATCTATTTTGGTTTTGATTCGTGCCAAAACTTGGTACCGCCTTTGGTTTTTCTTCTTTGAAAGTAATAATTCTTTTTTTAGCGAGATTAGCGTGCAGTAAAAGGCTAATTCTTTCAATCAACTAAATATACTCATACCTACTATGAAAAGCAAATATAAATTTTCCCTATAAAATGAAAATTTTATTATAAATTATCGGCTTGGGGCAATATTTTTGTACAACAATAGCCAATAAATTTATGTTAACGACTCCTCTTTCTCCCTGGCTTAAAAATTAAGCCATTTTTTATTTGTTATTGTTACCTAAAACAAATTGGCGAGGCCACTTTGGCGCGGTCACACAACGTTTTGATTTCTTACCCACTTTATTTGATAAATCTTATTATTTTGGTTTTCTTGTGTTTGCCTATAGCCATAGGGTTTACACCACATTCATCCTAAGATACCTACCATTTTTAGATTTTTAGAAAGAAATAATACAAAACGTTCTGTGACTGCCTGCAACTTCAATTTAAATGTGAAGGCAACTTGAATTGTATAATGATAACTTAATATTACTATTATGCTATAGTTATACAATCTGAGTTGCCTTACCTATTTACCTACATTAGAAGAAGAAAAACAAGAGAAGAAAAAAATAGGCATTTTTGAAGCAAGCACACACTCGGTGCTGTGAATCAAGAAATAAAATATTTAATACGTCTATTGCTTTAGAGGTAAAATTAAAAGATTTCAATATAGGATATACAATCTTTCAAAGTACATTTAATTTCACAGTTGTGGACAATGTTTAGTTTTGAATTAGATTCACTTATTCATTTTACGCTTTATGTCAATAGTCGTAAAATTAATTCTTCAGTGTCCCCAAAAAATGTTTTGATTTCAATATTGTCTGCTTATATGCCATGACCGTTTTAAACATTTCACTTCACAAAAATAGCCGGTTACGTGAATAACCCACACATGAATAGATTTAATAAATGCAATCATTATATACCTAAGTCGCCGACGAATTAAAAAAAAATACTTCATTGGAGGATTCAACTAGTTATAAGTGATACCTAAGTGATAACCTATCATCAGGATTTTTTAAATTCCTTAAACTTTTCAGTATTTCAGTTAATATTTCCTTATTTCTTGTTTACGTTAAAAAGAAACCTTTGTGAAAATTCTCAGCATTACCTGTGTAGGTATGCGATTTGGAAACACCATGAAAACAAACACATAAATTGCATTCGTATACCAAACATTTGTACAAATAACGGTGTTATTCAAAAACTGCAACATTTAGAGCTCTCTGAAAAAATAGCCAACTCATTCCCACTTTATTATGTGGTTTGACAGATAGTGTGCGGCGCAACGTGGAAATCAGACTCTACATTGCGTAACCCGTAAATTCTTGCTACACAATCCGGAACTCTAGCCTCTTGAGAATAAAGTGAAGGTTTGTGAAGCTTAGTTTATCTAGTGCAAAGTAAATATTGTATTGGAGAGGTCCATATTCAAACCACGCACGGCTGGCATGGCTCCTGAATGGATATCTCGCGAAATGATATGGCTCTCTCGTTGCCAATAAAGCTTGATTTATATAAGACTGCATTTTACTCTTAAGATGGACATCGTTTCGGTTGTTCATTTTTGATTTTGCAAATAGTTCAAGTTTGGTGGAATTTTAAGTCTGGAAAGCATGGAACTTTTGAAAGAAAAAACAACGAAATGCCTCGCTAAGTATAATTAATCTATACCTAAGTGAAACAAATTCATAGGAAGTCGCGTCAAGTAAGAATTATACTTGAAATTAAAAGATATCTCTAACGCATATCAAGTCACAATGTTTGTAACCAAACTCCTCATAACGGCTTGACCGATCTTTATGAATTTTTTTGTGTACATTCGATGGGCCTAGAATTGCTCGTAAAGTATTTTATTCCCCTAGAGCCCTAACCTTAATATGGCAAAACCACGTTTGCCCGGAAAATTAGTGTCTAATATATAACATTCAGATGTCACAGTTAAACTGTAAAACAAAACGACGTGTCATAAGAGCCTTTGTATGCTAGGCCTATATGAAATACATAAAGAATTTTTCTATTATATTCTATTGTATTATATTCACAGCGTTTGTTACCAAACTCCTCCGAAACTTGATCGACTTTTTATGATTTTTTTTTGTATAATCGTAAGGTCTGAAAAAAGGTCATAGGTACACTATTTTTCATGTCTCTAAATGGAAAAACAGCGTTTGCCCTTTCAGCTAGTATACATAATAATGTAAAAGTGACTTTATTGAATCAAAAATATGAGTTTGTTTTCATTGCAGGGCGCATTGGTTCGAAAACCGTGAAATAATTACTGCCGTTATATTAAATGTTACAACCTAATATTTTACTAGCTAGGTATACTGAGTTTATAGACTAGACTATATGAAATAAATAAAGAGCTTTGAACTAGAACTTTAATATTATGAACTTGATGAAAATCGACGTTTAGAATTAAATGTAATAAGCTCCAAACGTACTTAGTTAGATCCGTATGCCTTCGATTCTCTCAAACGAAGCGTGCCACTCATTTATATTTCACTAGCTGTTGCCCGCGGCTCCGCCCGCGTGAATTACAATTTTTTTACATAATATACCTTCCTACTGGAATTCCTTGATTTTTCGCGGGATTCTGGTGTGATGTTGTACAGAAACCTGTTCTTACTTTGCACGGGTTATCTTGTGGTGATTTTGAAAACTCCTTTTTCTTAATAATAATATAAAGTTTCATTAATACGTAGTTGAAAGATCAAAAGGACGATTTTAACTGTCGATATTTCGATACATTGGTACAAGTCGTGGTCACGTAGTGACCACGACCTGTGCCACTGTTAAAATCGTCCTTTTCATTGTGATTTTTATTCTGAAACCACGAAATATGTCAAAAATTATTAAACCATGTGAAAAGTTGTACTGGTGGTAGAACTCTTCTTTCAGAGTTCGGCCGGGTAGGTACCACTGGGATAAATTACTCTACTAACAATATTCCCCAGCCCAACATAATAAAAGAGTCTTTTAAAAATCTTTGCTTCATCTCAATACAATCCAAAACATCAGAATGGACAATGGCTATATATTTCTTTACGTATAAAAAACCTTAGATGACAGTCAGTCGGTTAGGATCGATAAGACCTAAGAGTTAAAAATATTTGTGAACCATTATCTTACCCTTTCCATATTGCGGATGATAAAGTTTAAATCTTTTCATGTGTTAACAGTGCCATCTTAATATAAAGTCAGGAAACAGTAAATAACATGACAGTTAATTTTTATTTCAAAAAATTCGGTAGTACCTATCTCAGAGTTTTACATTCAAGTTCCACATAAATTGTAGAGATGGCGCTATACGGTATAACGTAGCGATGACGCCAGTTACATGATTTTTGTTCACCCTAAACGTGAAAAATTTTAAACCATACAAAATCTCCTGCTAAGCCTATTTATTTACGGCTGTAAGGGTACTCCAGTCTTACTTGAGCCCTAGCCCTAGGTTCTTTGTGCATTCCGAGTTTCAAGTCACTTACCTACTTGAACTTAAAGGTTCTGATGTCTGTAATTTCTGAACTACAAAAGTGATGATGATAAGATTTGTATGGAATAATCTTTAAAGACCCTCCTTTCTAACAAAAAAAGAATGAATGGAATCGGACAACGCGTTAATGAATTATAACTAAAAAACGTTTGGACTTTGATGCCGTCTTCCAGGGAAACCATGATGAATTTCGGGACAAAAAGTATCCTATGTCCTACCTCGGGGTATGAACTATAATCATGTCAAGTTTCATTTAAATCCATCCAGCGGATTAGCCGTGATGCCCGGTCGTGAAACAGACAGACAGACAGACAGACAGACAGACAGACAGACAGACAAAAATTAAACAAATTACAGTTTTGGCTTCAGTATCGACTAAATAGTGTCCTCCAACAAAAATTTTCAAAATATCTTCAATGTACAGAATTCGACCCTTTACAGTTTTATTATAAGTAATATAGATTATCGCTTCTTTTAAAATCTTTTTCATTCTAAAATAAACCTTATCTCGTGATCATAACATACAGATTTCCATGACAAGAGAAATTGTTGAATGGAGACTTGATCCTGTTATTTTATTAGAAGCTAGCGGAGCGATAAGCGTATTTTTTTCACTCTGCTTATTATAAGCTAATGTCTTATATCAATAGTGAATATATGATAGGCTTTGTAATACAAAAGGAACAAGCTGTTCACTAAAATGCTCTACAACGAATCTTTTGCTCAAGTGAAACTAACAGCTACAGCGATGACGAATTTGAGTCAACTGTCGAGATACAAAAACATATAATAGAATTATAGCTCTACAGGTGAATCTTTGTGCATTTGGTTCGGCAGCGGATATTCCTGTGCTGCAGCGAAACCTGTGAAAAGAATTTCTTGCAAGATTAACAGTATAGGACAGTAGTGTGTGGGTACAGAATACAGATTTATCCTACACTAGCTGACTCACTCGCGTTTTGTACGGGTGATCCCGTAGGAATTCCGAGTAATTGTTTCTTATCCTTATAGTCTACATTACGAAGGAAAACTCTGTACATTTCAGGATTTTAAGTCCCATAGTTTCGTTTGGGTTATTATGATTCATGAGTCGTAGTTGTAGCCATAATTATGATATTCAATACGATTCGATTTGCTCAAATCGATCGAAATCCTAAAAAGTGAGAATGACGATCGCTACATTGGTCACGTGACTTGTGCTCAGACAATTGTCACTGTCATACATTTTTTGATTTTCGTTCCACTACAGCGAATCAAACCGAATCAAAATGTATTTTAAGAGGTTCCATACCCAAAGGGTAAAAAAGGAAAAGGAAAGGAAACGAATACAACAAACGTGATTTTTTTGCTTGTTTTTTGCTTTAATTGTCTTGTTAACGGTAACAGGTAGAAGCTTAAAATTTTCACATACTAAGTATATAACTATTTATTTACTATAGAAATAAAATATGGTTAAATTAAAATATAATAAAAAATTAAAGGGGGCTCCCATACAACAAAAGTGATGTTTTTTGCTAGTTTTTTATTCAAAATAAGATTTTTGGAGTAGAGCAACATAAGCAGTGAAATTGCATAGTCGTACCTATACCCGCTCAGCGTATCACAGTGCACAAGCTGAAAGTATTGACAGTTTGAAATCAAGTATGATAGCAATTTCCTGGGCGCATCGAGTTTTAATAATAACCGCGCCTTTGCAACCGTCTACCGCCCGCCCGCCATCGCGCAGGGCTATTCACTAAAGTGCCACCTCGATCGAAGCTTAAATGAAGTTAATTGAATCTCGTGAAACCAACATCAAAAGATAATAGGCAGTTTGTAGTCAAGCACTCTGTGCTTTAGGCTACATCATCAGCAGTGCTATTCTAAAAAATGCCCATCTCTGAAACAGCTGCCAGACAGCTGCCAAGCCGAAGATGGTATGCAAAATTTGTGCTCTATTACAACTGACAAATTCATAGATGCATAGATGTACGCTCGTCGCTGCTTTAAGTATTTTTGCAGAATAGCACGGCAGGTATCATCTAGTTTATTTTCAGTTTTAAAACTAGTAGTTACCTACTATAATAATAAAGCCCTTTTATTCCGAATTTGCTACAAGTTTAACAATACATATTTTACATTCTAATTTATTATAGTATGTCTCGCAATTCGGCGTGCCTTCTGGCATAGGCCTCCTCCAGCCCTCTCCACTGAGCTCTGTCTTCTGCAACTCTGGTCCAGTAAGGCCCCAGGGTTAGGCGGATATCGTCTCTCCATCTTATTTTCGGGCGCCCCTTACTTCTTGTATCCTCTCTTGACTTACCTACTATAGTTCGTAAATAATTATAAATGAGGAAAAATAATAATCTGCACTCTTATAATACTTAAAATACCAATTCAAATCTTTCTATTGGATAGTGAAGACAAAATTATAATAGTAAAAACATACAATAGACGGAGATAGGCTGAGACGAACTTAAAAATCTCACCTCTAATTATGAAAAAAAAAAATGAAAATAGCTCTACTGTATTGAGCGAAATCACTATCAATAGGATAAAGACTAAACTTTGCGACCAGTAGATATCAGCAACTTGGTTTATGCAAAAGCTTACATATTATTATTTTTCCTCAACTTGCTTACATATCCCTCCTGTATTTTGAAACGCGTTCAAAAAAGCTAGAACCATAAACATATTTAATTATACTTAGTCGTTTTTAATACTCCGGAACCTGTAGGCCAGGTGTCCTTTTCGTAATTTAGAATCGTTACAATATCGATGTATTGGTTCTGAATGCTGTCCATGTCCATGTGATCCGGAGCATCCTTCTCCAACACCACATCTCGAATGCATCAATGCGTTGCCAATCAGCTGTCTTAGGCGGTGGTCTGTAACAGACGTCGTAGGTTAGCGTCCGGCGTGACGCTGTACGCGGCCTACGAATGCTTACTATGGAAATGTACTAGACTGGTCTCTCTGACACGCTCGACGCGGCGGTGGTCTGCAACGGACGCGTTTGGTCGCGTCCGACGTGGCACTGTACGCGGCCTATGCATAATCCTATACATTTAAACGAGCAATTCAACGAGATTTCTATATAATCTGGATCTCGGAAACGGCTCGAACGATTTTCATGAAATATAGTATATACAGGGGTTTTGGGGGCGATAAAGCGATCTATCTAGGATTCATTTTTATAAAATGTCGAATTTGCCAAAAAATATAAATATGACTCCTGCTGCCATCTATTGGCCATTAGTTAAACTACCGAGAGAAGCTCGGTCACCCAGATATTTACTATTGAAATGTACTAGTGCGGTCTCCTCGTTCGTGCGCCGCGTCAGGCGTGTGAGAGAGACCACACTAGTACATTTCCATATAAAGCATTCATAGGCCGCGTACAGCGTCACGTCGAACGCGACCTAACGTGTCTGTTACAGACCACCGCTTTAACTGTCAATGTCTCAGCAGCATACAGAAATATCGAGAACACAGACAAGACGAACTTAGGTGTTAATAGAAATGTGTCCATCCCTCGAAGTCTCATACATTTGCTAAAGCTTAGTTCGCGTTATAGAAACTGTATCAGTGTAATCATCTTTAGACACTGCCGATATGAATTTCCATTTCACTGAGCTGAGCTGTCACTAAGAGATTAAAACTCGCATTTTACAAACACAAACTGCAGCAGCAGTGCAGCAGCGAGGAGCAATAAGCATTAAGCAATCGTTTGAGACACGGCGAGACGCGATTTGCCTCAACTTCACTAGGCAAACTCTTCCAATATTTGCAGTCGAATTTTAAAATGGCTGCAATTCGACTCAGACACATTTTTTTATTTAGTCCTCCGCTTTTGATTCGCTGGATGAAAACGAAATGAAACAACCAAAAAATTTACGAGAATGACAGTTGTCTGCACGGGAAACAAAGCATGCTTCTAGAATTTGCTATTTTAAGTGTAAGAAGTATCCGCTAATAATTTGCATGCTTATTCCGCATGCAAATTATTTTGAGCATGCTCTAATAGCATGCTTTTTATTAGCATGTGTATAGTGTGTACCTGTACCTTTAAGTTATACGCCTGCCTATGTCAGATGCAATGCGTCCTTCGGCTTTCCATTGCAATATAATACGACTACGAAATTTCCATTGCAATATAATACGACTACAAAATTTCCATTGCAATATAATACGACTACGAAATTTCCATTGCAATAAAATAAGACTACGAAATTTCCATTGTAATATAATACGACTACGAAATTTCCATTGCAATATAATACGACTAAGAAATTTCCATTGCAATATAATACGACGCACTTTACTGTGCTCATCAGCCTGAGGCATCAGTTGAGGTCTCATTTGCCCAATAATCACGTCAGCGTAAAATACCTGGCACATATAGCGTAACATAAAAGTCCTACTACCACTTAACCTTGCTTCAGGATTCTGGACTCAATTGAGGTTGTTTGTCGATCGAAATCTATAATATATGATTACTTTTAAGTGGTTAGCCAGTACCTACGCAGTACGCAGAGACCAAACTAATAACAAAATTAATGAAACATGGATATAACTACGGGGGAAAGCTTTTGAGTCACAAACGATATGATCCGAGTTGAAAGTTTTGAAAGTCAATACCAAGTTTAGAGTACTCAATAAATTTTGCTTGAATTTGGGAAACTCCTGCGTCATTTTACTGTGAAATAAAAGTTAAGTTATTTGGTAGGTACTTATTTGTAGAGATTTGAAACTCTTTGAATAAGATTCTGTTGAAAATACTTTGGTTCAAAATCTTAAAATATAATATACGACTATATGTCCCCTAGTCTTGCACATAACAACTATGTTTTATTAAGACAATAAGTTATACATATCCAGCTTGCCGAAAGTTATAATTTTCCACACTGGTGTTTTTGTTTTTCCCCTGCATAATTTAACATAAAAATTCATGACAAAATGCATGCAGGAGGTTTTTAATCAAATAACTTCCTGTACAAAATTGTTGTATGAAATGTCTGTTTCACATATTACAAATAGAAATTAAAAATATTCAATGATTTCCTTTCGTTGTTTTATTTTTTTTTCTCTCGTTCATTGCATGTGCAGAATTTTCATTTTATTTCGGCGCTTTTAGTTTGAACTAACCGGGTTTCATCTAGAAACGACATATTATTTTCTACACTCGTTTATAGAAATGTACTATTAACGGCATATTTAGGTTAAATTATATTGCGAATTCTCCCATTCAATTCCGACACAGTCTGTTATAATGAAACAATCAACGGTCAATACTCAATCCGAATTTACTTGGACCTCATGTATTATTCATATTTTGTAATAACTACTTAGTGCATCCCCTCTCTGGCGCAGTGAGCGTGAACTTGGATTTATGTGAGAGGTCCCGAGTTCGACTCGCGGCAGAAGCCAGTAAAAACCATATAATTTCTAAGCTTTACAGTAGCTGTTCCACAATACCGGGAAAGATTTATGGTAAGCCCCTTCGCACAAGGCTCGTAAGCGTAAGCGTATCGTAATCTTCGCGTACGACGACAGCAGTACAAGCACAAACGTTTTCAAACAATTGTCCACAGACGAAGCGGTGTTGCATCGAATCGTAGAAGGCGTAATTGTCTCAATATGGTTATGCGTATATAGCGTCATAACGATACGCTTACGAGCAGTGTGCGAAGGGGCTGAAAGTGTGATTCTGTGCAGCAATCGTTAGGCCCGTTTTCAACCAAAGAAGTGCAGAGCGGAGCGGAGCTGTGTTTGAGCAACCCATCAGATTTCGTCATTTTGACATCTCCGAAACTAAGGGGAGAAGATATGTCGAAATGACGAAATCTGATTGGTTATTTAAACACAGCTCCGCCCCGTTCCGCTTTGGTGGAAACCGGGCCTGAGGGTTATTTACTCCTTTGTAGGTACTACGATTTATGATTACATCTTCGGCTGCATTTACTGATTTTGTGAAAAGGGATGGAAATGTGTAACAGGAAACTGGGGAAGCACGTTATTTGATTTAGCCAATGGTGCCATTTTGTGTTAGGTTGGTACCACGTCAGCCAATATAGTTTACAGGTATTACACATCATAATGCAATAACTGTAAAACTCATTCTTTTTTTTAGGATTCCTGATGCATTTCTGTTGCCGCTTTAACAACAAATACTAAAAAATAGAATGACATAACTATTTGCGGGAGGCTGCAATACAATAAATGTGTTTTTTTGCTCCTTTTTGATTAAGTGGGCAGGGTTGTTTATGTTTAGTTTACTTCAATATTCTTACTTGACCATTTTTTTTTATTATATCATCAGGTATAATGAATCAAGTACCTAGGAAGTGAAGTTGGGAAGCGTAAACGATAGATTCCGGGAAAGTCCTGCTATCGTCAAGGTAGTCGGCACTGCAGCGCTCGATTGTCACTAACTTATCTAGAACTCCTTCGAGTTAGTTAGCTGCTAGTCCAATTTAGTGTTCTACCGTCATGTAACTAGTTCCGAGAATTAATTATACAGAGACTGCAGCATGTGTGTGGCGCTACTGATTTTACTGCTTGCAGAACATCTTTGTTACACAAGTATAGCTTATTTTAGACAAGCCAATAAGTTGGTAACAGTGGTACAAACTTACCTCGGAAAATGTTAAGCCACCGTTACTATAATATTATATCAACACACTATAAATATTCTTGTACATATTCATACAAAAATACCCAATAAAATTCATCAAAATACCTAATAGTAATACAGTAAGGCAAAGGTCAAAGTTTATTTGAGTTTTCGCAGGTATAACGTTTGTAGATAGATCCTTTTATTCAAAGACAGTTTTTTTATACTGTATAGGTTTACGCTTGACCACAATCTCACCTGATGGAAAGTGTCGATGTGCTCGAAGATGGAGCGCGTTACCTAGAAGATGCCTATTCACTTTTTTTTTTAAAGGTACCCAGGTCGTAACATGCGGGGAACACAGATTTCGGGAGGGATTTCCAAACCTCAGCCATGCGTACTAAAAATGAAGAAGTGAATCGCTTCGTGCCTACTGGTGGTATAGCGACGACATAGGGATGAAAGTCCACCCGATGTCTTGCGGTGTGGTAGTTTGTACTTAACGGCGACTTTTATTGTTTATTACTTCGATGGTTTAATTCGAACGACATTTGAATTAATTCACATTAGAGGATGTGTCTAAGCCAAGTCTATAAGCCCGCAAGCCCGCATGTATTACAGCAGCGTCGAAGTGTAGAATTGAAGCCTTTGTCCTAAGTCCCGTACGTAGTTAGCAACGGCTAATGGCTATGACGCTCAAGTCTAATGATTAAGTTTCTTAGTCTCACGAGTCACGGTAGAAGTACACTAAACATGCCCATTAACGCAGGATCCTCTCACTTGCTGTTCATCATGATGAACATGATGAATGGCAGTCCATTATTATAACGCGAAGACAAAGATAACAGAATACAAGAACAATCGTTTCAGCCGATGGATGTCCACTGCTGGAAAAGGCCTCCTGTAATGATTTCCAGCCCGTACGGTCCTGCGCCACTTGTATCCAGCACCTTCCCGCGGCTCTCTTTATGTCGTTAGTCCATCTGGTTGGAGGTCTGCCAACACTGCGATTTCCCGTGTGGGGAAGCCATTCCAGCACTTTGGGTCCCCTACGTGAAACGTCCGTCGGTTGCCCTGTGCCCCACCCATTGTCACTTCAGCTTTGCGATACGTTGAGCTATATGTGGGTGACTATGGTTCGTCTACAGATCTCCTCATTTCTGATTTGATCACGTAGAGAAAGTCCAAGTATATTTCTCCCCATTGCCCACTGAGTGACTACTACAAGAATAATAATTGGTATTTAAAACATACCTAACGATAACATAACTAATTTTGAATTAGTTTCTTCCTATCCGGTGCATGCGTCTGGTACCTATGTTCCTATTTAGGAAGCTATAGCCAAAATAAGTCCGTGATCCGTTGAATATAATTTATAAATTTAGCAAAATGCATTAAAAATTAACCCTCAGTTTTTAGGCAGATCATTGCAGGAGCTTTAGATCGGCCTTGGAACTATGCAGTAGTATGCTCATCAGCCTACACGTCAAAATATAAAGTACCTGCCTACAGTCTATAAATTTTAAATTCACGTAGATACCCTCCTAGACTCCGTAGGGACCTTAGATCATGAAATTTGGGTATGAATAATGGATCGTCTTATAAATTAGCCGGAGACGTATCGAGTGGCTGATACTAATGAAGGCGGAGGTCGGAAGGGCTCGGCAAAGTTATTAATCTGTGGGAGGCTAGGCATAGAAGCTTTTCGACTTATAAAGTTAAGCGTCCACTTATACGGACGGGAAGGGGATTTTAAAAATGTCTCGTCTTTATGCTTCTAAGCAAAGACTTCTTCTAAGTGGTACACTCAATTTTCGTGTTCCAAAGTTTTGTTTATTTTTTGCTTTTTAAGGAAAATATATGTTTAATAAATATCACTTTACGATGAAAAAAAACATCTTGAAAAGACTTGCACGCCTGAATGTTCATAACAAAGTTCCCAAAGGTATGAGACCAATCCGCATAGGCATGGCGAACTCAAAGGTCTCAAAAAACTCAATGATGCAGGCATTCTAAAAGGAGACCCATGCCAAGCTGTCGAACGTTAAAAGGTATTGATGACTGAGAAGCCTTGCTACAAACTTTTACATAATTTTGGCAGGTACTGAGATGCTCTTCTTATATCGATGTATTTTCTACAATAACATTGATTGGCCGTAACCAATCGATGTACCGTAACCAACACCTCTGTATATAGGAATCTGTAGTGTTGTATAGTCTGATGATAAACAAATACTCGAGTAATACTTTTATTCATGTTTAATTTCAGAACCTACTTCAGGTTTGTCTATGTTACTTGATAAAGCAACAGTGACAAAACTTACGTTTAGGCCATCTGATACCTTATCAGAATATGATAAAACATGGGTGAAACACACAGATCTGAAATTAGTCTATATTGAACTATGTCACAGATTAAAGATATTGTATCTTAAACACAACATTACTGTCCTGAGTTACAAAATTATAATTAAAGTAGTTAGGCCTACTCTTATTCTATGTTAAAAGTAATAGCAGTTAATACTCATCATGTATTCTTTTGAATCGTTTTATATCATATAATTTTTCATCTATAACTTGAATAACTGAAATAGATACTTAATTATGCAATATTAAAGACAAAGGTCACTGTGTAGGTCTTTTGTGAGAAGAGCACCCCCACGCCTACACTAAAAATAGACTTTCGGATTTTTTTTTTCTTAATATTGTTAAGCATAATATATTTCAAACAAGTTATAAAGGTAATGAAAGATTTCAATGCCTTGAAGCCTTGGGAATCACTGAAGTAGGTCTCCGCAAAGAAGGCTTCTCACGAGGGATAGCATTACGCACAGCGCTGCCTTCAAAGCTCGAGCATTCTAGGTAAAATAATTTTATCAATCTAGCCAAATAAACCTATGGAATCTAGATAAGTCAGAAAGTAATTATAAGTTAGTATAATCTAAAATCCTCCGAGCGATATTACAACTTGAGGGAGAAATAAGTCAACCCCAGTTGGCGCCAATAGCACAAGAAATTTAGGTCATAATATGACCTACGCATTTATTATGGTTAGCTGTAAGAATTTAAGATTGAATAATGAAGAATTGAGCATTAAGACTAAAGTGAATGAGTTTGCTTTATTGCAAAAAAATGGAGGCTGAAGCAATTGATAAATTGTAAGATGTAATTGATAAATTGTTGGTTAACACATTTGAAAATACCTGCTGAAAACAAGCAAAAAGAAAGCTTTATGGTGTTTGAATTGCATACTAGAGAGCAATTACAGAAATTATTGAGGAAAAATCTATAAGTAATAAGATTGTATAAAAAAGGATGATAGACGACTACCTATTGCTTTAAGGTAGTTCCATTCTATCTATATGTGCCTACATTATACAGTTTCGAATTATCTAGAGTCGTGGAAAGCAACCCTTACCCTATAATATATTTCGCTTGAGTTGCTTATTTCAGTGAATGTACTTGAAATTCAGAGTTCGCTTTGTAATTTGAACTAAATTCCAAATTCGATTAAAATGCTCCGTTAACTTGCTTAATTTCAATTTGCGCTATGTGGCTTAAGATTTCCTTATTCTAAGCATAATACTGGGAATGGAAAATAATCCTACACTACAGTAGGTTTATTTTCATACAAATCACTGCAGGCAGCGTGAAGATTTGAAGACACCCTACTAAACTACATATGGAGACTCTGGCAGGTAAAAGGTGACTCTTAGTTTAGCTGCCTTTGCTGTAAGAAAAATTAGGCGATTCACAGATATTGATACAGCCAAGCTTGTTTATTACGCCTACTTCCACAGTGTTATGTTTTATGGTATTCTATTTTGGGGCAAAGCTGCTGATATTCGAACTATATTTTTATTGGAAAATCTGTCTTTGACTTGCCTTTGCACAGGTTTAAAGTCACTGTAAATAACATATTGTAATAAATCAAGGTTACACTACCATTGAAGAATTTTTAAATGACAAGGATTCTTCGAAAGGTATAAGGGATATGCTTTCAAGTCCTCACGAGATATCTTAAAGGTAATATGTAATATTTTTTCATACATTTTAACAAAATTTGCTTTTTGAAAAGAGCAAGTACCGAGTTTCTTGCCAGTTCTTCTCGGTACAAACCAGCCTTCTGAACCTGGCGGAAGAGTTTTGGCTTTTCACATTTATAGGCCTATGTGAAAAATTCAAGATTTTTCTTTTTTATTTTCACACGTCATGAAGGCAACATGAAGATTTGACATCCAGCCTGATACAAACAATCAAACGATTGTAGTGTATTATTTTAATTTTACGATATTCATGTAATTCCAGCGTCAGAGAGGAAGAGGGAGAGGAAGAGAGAGCAGGAGAGGAGAGGGAAGAAGAGGCTGGACAGAGAATAATAGGTAATATAGGTAAAAGTTTCGACCCCATGATCCTGTTTTTTGGAGCAAGGTGCTTCAGTTATAAATATATTACACACATCGCAGTATAGCCCCAAACCACCACTAACGTACCCAAACTAAACGTACGATAGCTTGTGTTATGGATACTGGATAACTGAGAAGTAAACACATTTTATTTAAAACGATATACCTACATAAAAATATTCAGATAACATTCATGCTCATCATACAAACATTTTCCAGTTGTGGGAATCGAACCCACAACCTCGGACGCAGAGGGCAGAACTTTACGCTGCGCCATTGCGGTCGACAATAGAGACGGAAGAGATATTTTTTATGTAGGTACACCTCCCCCATAAAATGCCTCATAATATTTTTTATTTCATCCCCTGTTTCGTGGGTCGCTTAATTTAATGGGCATTGTAAGCCGATTATTGGGCCATTTCGGTTTAAATTATTTAAACGATAAACGCTGAGCCGCGTTTGGTGTTTAAATAGTAATTAGCTGCTTTTATAACTTTTATGTGTTTACTTTTTTGAAAATCGAACGAAAGTTACCTGTGTGATTAAATAGGTGAATTTGTTTTAATGAAATTAAATCTCGCTAACCCTAACATTTCACGTAGACCATAGCTTTGTATTGTAGGTAATACTAGCTATTTTTTGTTAGAGAATTTTTGAATGAAAAACCGGACTTTGCTTTAAATGCTTTGCTATATTTGCTATAGGTTAGCTAATAATAGGTATACCTTAGCTAAAGGTTGAATTTTATGGGAAACTTCCTTAAACCAATAGGTAGGTTTAAAAGAAACTTATACGTATACTTTTTTCTTTTTTTTCGGTAAAATTACAACTCCCGCTTGACGGCAAAACTTAAATTAACGCAGAAGGCGACACTTGCAAAGCTTACGAGTAGATATGAAATAACTTCAAATACACTTTTTTTACAGTACATATCTAAAACGATTAGTTAAGTATTACGTACTTCACATGGAACTACATTCGTTGTTACATATATTAATTGAAACAAATAATTACGGGGTAAAATACTATGGAAAGCGTTATAGAATTACAAATTCACAAAGCCTGCTAAAATTCTAATCCCACCGTACCTATCAAATACCAGTATAGTGGAGTAACTAGATCATAAACGTTTCAGCCCGTTTTAGCTGGATGCCTGGACTTAGCCTGGTATACGCTGTACTGTAACCCACTTCGAAAATTGAACGCTTTTAGCCTTTGCCTGCTTTGTGCGTCGGCAAAACCTCAAGGGTTTCATCAATTTGATCGCTTTCAGCAAATTACTAACTACACAGACCCTCCCTTACCTGCCATTTGTATCTTAGTGTATATTCGGTAGGTAACCTACTAAAACTTAAAATACATAGCGAGTGGAGTGGAAGCGGACCGGGGCAAAAATTGATCTTAGAAAAAGACAAGCTATAAAACAAGTAATAAATAGATACATCGCTCTTGTACAAATTCCAATGGTTTACAACTAAAATAACGCAATCTTTAGCTAACTTAACTGCCTCTTTGGTTGATTGGTTACTTCGACTCCGGCACACGAGCCCTCTTACAATTGTCAAAACCGAAACCCGTGTACAGGATTCGGTGTCTACGTAGAATATGTAGAATGTAAATGTAACAGGTTATTGCGATAAAAGTCTTTGCCGCCTTGTTTTAAGAAGCGAGGGTCTCAATTCCCCTTTCGTATACGACAGGAGACTTGTGCTTGTCGGATAGAGAAACATGACTTTTGTTTATGAAATTATCATAAAATTCATTATAGTCTCAATATCCCGCTAATGTTGTTGATCTCTATTTTAGCGGTGTATGATATAAAATTGTATCGACTCTAAATTCTCAGTGCTGTTTCAGCCCCGTATGGCTCCCGATCCTGCCGCAATGTATTTGCTCCCAAACAACAAGTTAGCTACAAACCCGGGTCATTTGTAAATGCCAATATAAATTATCGTTCATTTCTACATTTCTTGATCCCGAGGAATCAACTTCGGGTGAACGGGGATCGAAAATTAATCGACGAGTAGGTAAGAATTGATGAATAGGATGAGAGTCCGTCAGGCTTCATTGGAAACAGTTGTGTGATGTCTCCAGCAAGGATACCTATTTAAATAATACTATGAAGGTATATAATATAGCCTACCTAATGAACAGGGTTGACCCTGGTCCCTGACCTTCCCTGAAAGTGGCTAATGTTAAGGGTCAGACAGAGGTGAGCGCAATGTCCGAGGGGTTTTTAGTGGGTTAATCCCACATATTAGTTTTTTATGGAATATGTTAATTTATTCCTTGAAAAAGTAATAATTCTGTTTTTTCTCTTTTTATGTTCCACAGCTTGGCCTATTGGCACAGGTCTCGTCAAAATTGCGTGTACATTCGTACAGGAGTGTGACAGACGGACGGACGGAGAAAGTCTCAGTCTAAGGGTTCCATTTTTACACTGAGATACTATGTACTGACGTAGGTACCATTTTTACCAATTTGGTATGGATTATGGAACCCTAAAAAGGGCATAAAGAGAAATGCCCAGATATGGCCCGGACACGCCCAAAAATGTCGCCTTTTGTCGAAAAAAAAAACAATGAAAACCTTATTTCCATTATGATATTGAATAAACTCTGAGGAAAACTATCTCTGATGAGATGAGCTCATAATATTATACGTAATCCTTCTACAGACAAGCAAAGATTTAAGTGCTATCCACGCCATCTGTCAAAATTCATAAGAACTACGTGGGGGCCGTGTTGCACACTTGTAGGTAAACTCTTGTACTGATTACTGAATCGGATAGGTCCTATAGCCGTGCAGTTGACCGGTTTCTGTACGAATCATTCTTTTTGACTGTTGCGATTACAATATCTTTTTAAAATAGCGCCATCTATCGTGAATATCTGTATTACTTTCACTAGCGCCATCTATGGTAATAATCAAATGTTAAGTTCAAGTGGTTCTGTTTCTAAGTTTATTTTGCTGTAGGTGTCTTTCATTTGGTAATAATTAGTCCAATAGAACTTGTATAGATGGCGCTAGGTATACCGATCGGCGATCTCTTTGGGCGTCGCACTAGACAGTTTTTATATTTATTAAGTATGCTAGTATATGATTTTATTGTTTTTGACTTAGAATGATAAAATCTGAAAATTTCAATATTGCAAGTAATGTTATTGTAATTTTAGGTTGGTACTTGGTAGGTTCGGTCATAGAGTAATAAAAGTATTTCGGTAGGTACTAAAAGCAAAGATAATTAAAACTTTTATCACCTTATGCTTAAAGTAGGTAGGTAGCTAAAAGTAGGTAGGTACTCACGTCACCTTACGTCCGACCTTACGTATGTTACTTACATCGGACTCAGAGTCCAGAGATGAAGTTGGTAGTGTTCTTTATGTACAGGTAAGTAAGTACCCACCTAAATATTAGTACATAGTATCTCTATGCTAAATATATTAAGTATTTTTGACATTCTTGACGGTAGGCTCAAACATGGATCAAATGGCGCCTCATATTTACGATGGGACGGAATATAACCAATCGTAAAATACACATGTTTAAAATAACCACAGTTCACTGGTCATTTGGTCAGATATTCTTGACATGAATTCTGTGTAACAACATGGTAACGCTAACGTCATATTCTTTCAAAGAGTCCAACAACCACAAAATAATGTTGCACTAGGCATAAATGTCTTTGGCTCTAGGTAGGTAAGTTATAGGTATTACTTATTTATCAACGGTAAACATAAAAATCCCATGCAGAATTTACAAAAAGATCCCTGCCATCAACATGAATCTTTCAGTCTGTATACCTCATACTACTTAAGTATTTACATGAGTAGGTACTTCTACTAATTAGATGGATACTAGATATATTAATAATTTGTAAGTAAGAGATGACGTTATATCGGGCTCGCAATTTTAATAAGGGAAATGGAAGAATTTTTAGATTATGGGTGGGGTCCCATGGCTGAAGAAAGCATTTTCGGATTAGCTAGAAAACATGGTCTTAAATCTAAATGCTCTTCGCTCATTATTATAGTAGTTACCTAATACGTAATATTATATAGAATTAACGTTATCACGGGTATCAAATTAAGTAGCCATAAGTCTGTAAGTTAATTACGTATGTACCTATCCACTTAAAAAAAACTCAAGTGGGTAAACCGGGTCATGACCAACCGATCAACTTGATCCCCCAATCAACCGGTTAGCCGTGGGACCCGCCGCATTTCGCGGGGTTGCAAAACCGATGCGAATTCAAACAGATCCGATACATAATGTTTAACTTTAAAAAGATCAGGTTGTCTTTTACCGAGGAAAGGTCAAAGTTTTCTTTCGAAATTGTCCTTGCCGTGCTGTTACTCGTATCACCTTGAAATTAACGTTTTGCGCTTTGAGCCACGCCTGTCGATAAAATCTGTAAAAAATATTTACAAAAAGGAATACTCCCACCAACTTACTCATCCAATGTTTCAGCATTATCCAGAGCAAAACCTTGAACATGAAAGTTTTGGTTTTTAGTAGTGGTTTCCTTCGTGTAGAGAAAGGATAAGAAAGGATTTGTTTTCGGGAATAATCGAGTAAAGCGGTGGTCTAGTAGAGGCAGATTCTACCACCATTCAATACGTGCCTGATGAGCGCCAGGGGGCTCATTTTGTACACACGCTGAGGGATACAAACCCCTCTACCAAACGCAAATTCAATATCTGGTATTTTTTACAGGTCAATTCGAGATTTTATATTTTCAAAACTAGCCAGTTTACAAATAGCACGTGGCTTCACTCGCATGAATTTCGGTTTCTGCAACAATTTCGTTATAATGAGCCAACTTTAAAACAGATAATATAATGTGGAGTCTCGGACCCGGAAGCTCTCGAAAGGGAACATTATTTTTTGTAATTTTTGCAACAACATTTATCATTGATGCTCCGTTATTGGCCATTACTCATAGGCCATAGCATGATGTTACATAGCCTTCATCGATAATTGGACTGTCCAACACAAAAATATTTTTTCATTTCGGATTAGTAGTTCCTGAGATCAGCGCGTTCAAACAAACAAACAAAAAACAAACAAACAAACAAACTCTTTAGCTAGTAGGCGTAGGTAACGGCTTCGGTCTGGTCTTGAAGGAGGCTATCCACTGTCTAGTTATGAACCTATTTGAGGAAGTTGAAACCGCAACATGTGTATAGCTGGGCATGGCATACTATTTGGTATTTCCCAACTAGGTATTAAAACCAGCATAGTTCCTAGTCATATAGATCACCCTTGCAAAAGTCCTTGCCAAGGTCAGTCCTTTACTTAAAGAATACTTGTGGTCAAAATGGATAAACCAATAAGTAGTAAGATACAAAGTAGGTATACAGTATGTATTTATATATGTACAAGGTTCATTTTCTTCGTATGTACTCGTATACCTATACTCATAAACCTAGCCACAACAAATATTTATAGAAGTTTAAACGATAGGTACTATTATATAGAAAAAAGAAAAAAGTTTATAATATTTTTGTTATTTAACTACGTTAAAATTATTAACATCAACAGAAGGAATTTTGGATTTATTATTATGCCAGTGTGCTACATAATAACAATAAATAAAAAAAAGTATTTTATAATGTATGTTTATTATTAGACTTATTGTTTTGTACCTAAAGGCCTTCGCTGAAAAAAAATCGTGTAGTATTATTTCTTCGTTTTAAATAATTATTCACACCACGGCTGTGCCCGCGAAATTCAAATTTTTCGTGGTTTTTCGCGATTTTTAAGCTAATAAGATATAATAGGCTTATGGCCGTCAAATTGCGATAATCCCAATATCTTCTTCACGTGTTTATATAAAAATCTCTGCTCGAAAGTGTCGAGTTAAAGAAAATAGTCCAAGATTTGCGAGTTACTCTCATAAAACTCGATACTCGGATTAATTTCCTAGGATACACATTTTTATGCAAAGATTTTGATATAATCATGTAAAGATGATACTGCCATTCTCGCAAATTGATTGCCATAAGCCTATCATGTCTAATTAGCGTACAAATTGCAAAAAACCACGAAAATTTTGAATTTCGCGGGCAGACCCGTTGAGTTCACGTTAAATAGTTTTAACACAGACTAGCTGTTGCCCGCGGCTCCGCCCGCGTGAATTACAATTTTTTTACATAATATACCTTCCTACTGGAATTCCTTGATTTTTTGCGGGATTCTGGTGTGATGTTGTACAGAAACCTGTTCTTACTTTGCACGGGTTATCTTGTGGTGATTTTGAAAACTCCTTTTTCTTAATAATAATATAAAGTTTCATTAATACGTAGTTGAAAGTTCGAAAGGACGATTTTAACTGTCGATATTTCGACCCAGTGGCACAGGTCGTGGTCACTACGTGACCACGACTTGTACCAATGTATCGAAATATCGACAGTTAAAATCGTCCTTTTCATTGTGATTTTTATTCTGAAACCACGAAATATGTCAAAAATTATTAAACCATGTGAAAAGTTGTACTGGTGGTAGAACTCTTCTTTCAGAGTTCGGCCGGGTAGGTACCACTGGGATAAATTACTCTACTAACAATATTCCCCAGCCCAACATAATATAAGTCTTTTAAAAATCTTTGCTTCATCTTAATACAATCCAAAACATCAGAATGGACAATGGCTTTATATTTCTTTACGTATAAAAAGACCTTAGATGACAGTCAGTCGGTTAGGATCGATAAGACCTAAGTTAAAAATATTTGTGAACCATTATCTTACCCTTTCCATATTGCGGATGATAAAGTTTAAATCTGTTCATGTGTTAACAGTGCCATCTTAATATAAAGTCAGGAAACAGTAAATAACATGACAGTTAATTTTTATTTAAAAAAATTCGGTAGTACCTATCTCAGAGTTTTACATTCAAGTTCCACATAAATTGTAGAGATGGCGCTATACGGTATAACGTAGCGATGACGCCAGTTACATGATTTTTGTTCACCCTAAAAGTGAAAAATTTTAAACCATACGAAATCTCCTGCTAAGCCTAGTTATTTACGGCTGTAAGGGTACTCCAGTCTTACTTGAGCCCTACGTCCTAGCCCTAGGTTCTTTGTGCATTCCGAATTTCAAGTCACCTACCTACTTGAACTTAATGGTTCTGATGTCTGTAATTTCTGAACTACAAAAGTGATGATGATAAGATTTGTATGGAATAATCTATAAAGAACCTCCTTTCTAACAAAAAAAGAATGAATGGAATCGGACAACGCGTTAATGAATTATAACTAAAAAACGTTTGGACTTTGATGCCGTCTTCCAGGGAAACCATGATGAATTTCGGGACAAAAAGTATCCTATGTCCTACCTCGGGGTATGAACTATAATCATGTCAAGTTTCATTTAAATCCATCCAGCGGATTAGCCGTGATGCCCGGTCGTGAAACAGACAGACAGACAGACAGACAGACAGACAGACAGACAGACAGACAAAAATTAAACAAATTACAGTTTTGGCTTCAGTATCGACTAAATAGTGTCCTCCAACAAAAATTTTCAAAATATCTTCAATGTACAGAATTCGACCCTTTACAGTTTTATTATAAGTATAGATAGATATAGATTTTAAGTTTTAATGCTTCCTAATCGTTAAGTAAACCAGAATATTAGGGTTCTTTTTTTACTAACGTGACTAGGTGTTTGAAGTTTGAGAATTGAAAGATAAAAATTCTTTACATGTGATACTTACTCAGTTACACAAAACCGAGGAAGATAAACAAGACAAGAAAATAACCATATATTTACCACAGATATTTACAATCACAATAAGGGAATTCACTCAGTGTCCCAAAATGGACATCGGCCGTGCCCTTTCAGGCACACCACCAACCACCACCACCGTCTTCCGTGTTCTTTGGAAACGCATTCAATTATTCCGTAGTTTTAACTAATATCAATTTCAGAGTGTAACGAAACGCATCTATATAGTCTATTCAGATATTTTCAAACTATATAAATTTTGTAATTTTCACACAAACGATTCATACACAATTTTAAGGACCTGTCGACGTCATCCATTGACGTGAATCGATTTTTTATTGCATAGTTAATTACAAAGTTCATCTCAACAACTCAACTAAATTGGACCTACTTATCCTCGCTCAAGTGAAATAACTTTGACAATTTTTGCAGGTATATAGCCCTAGAAACCATCAAATGCCTCGATGGTCTACTGGTGAGGATTTCTGACTGTAGATCACGAAGTCCTGGGTTCGATTCACAGATCTGGCTAGTGTAAAAAGTTACAAGATTTTCTGACAATAAATTCTTAATACAAGCCCTTAAGATTCCCAGTTTCCTCATACGGAGATTATATTTGCGTGTGTCAAGATTTGAGGTAACGTCCCATCTTATTAGGAGAGATAGGGAATAGAGAGTTCACTGTGTTTACACACATACTTGTGTACTATAATAATTATCTCCCGAATAACTGGCTAAATCTACTTGAAAATTAACCACAATTATTATTTTTATCATACAATGACTTCAGAACCCTTGGAAAGTCTAGACTTACATATTTGAAAAAATAGCAACCAGTGTCCAACGCGGAACATGAATACAAACAGCGACAGCACAAAGATCTTTTCCGGATCGTTACTCTATCCGATCATTGGACAAAATAATGATATCAGGACTGATTAATTTGTTTTGCTATTATCCGCTACTTGAAAGGATTCTGTATGGTGCAATATGCAGGAACACCATCCACATGAAACACCACACACAATTTTCTATCACTTTCTTCAGGTAGCGGATAATAGCAAAACAAATTAATCAGTCCTGCTAATTATGGATTTCCGCAAAATAACGCCTGCTTCCATTCAATATTCAAAATAATGTTTCCGGAAAATCCGGTAACCCGGATTCGGATGACAACCTGTTTAGTGAATAAATCTTATTTACATATAGGTATACTAATCATATTCATAATTACCCACCACAAAATTATTATGGTATTTTATTCACGTATCTAAAGCGTTTGTCGTAAAAGGACACAGCTGGATATTTTTTGTACACTTAAATTTTTTTTCATATAATATTTATTAATTTATATTAAAAAAATATCAATAATAATTAAATCTAAAATATATAACTAAGATCTAAATTAAAAAAATATTTACATTGACATAAGTTGTTTACACTTCAATTTAGAACTCGACTGCGAATTGGCTATGCAGTCGAAGATGTCATCGTCGGTATTAACTTGGTATTAGCTAAGGGGATAGCAATTCCTAATGGTTTCTACGATGTTGGTGGGTGTTTGTCTTCGAGTCGAATTTGAATCGCTTGGGAGTGCGACTTTGCTGAATTAATAAATAAAACACATAATATTTTATGCCAAACTTTCATTATAGAAACGAGTACATAGAGGTCCAAGTGACCGCTCTCGACTTCAAAAGTGCAGAAAAAATACTTTGTCTATGTTGACAAACCCGAGCCGTCGCTACACAATTTTTCACGCACACTAGCATCCGCGCACCATATAAATTTGAAATTGACACACTCACACTACAAGAAAAAGTTGCCGCACTCACGGAGCTGTCGTTGTTAGGTAGGGCTCTATCTGGTCGGAGGGCGAGCGACGACCTATAATTGTAAATCTGTATTAAGATATGAGCTTAAGGTGACACAAAATTAGGGCCCTAGTTGGAGCTGTGTTTGTATACATATATACGCAACCCGGTACATACTTATTTCGTAAAACTTACGGGCAATTTACCTTTAATTATACTATCAATCAATTTCACATTATTTGTTTACATTTCTGTGATAAAAATATACGTAAACTTTCCACTGATCGATTAATAAAATGTGTTTCGTCGTTAAAACCGCGGAAATGTCCACTTTGTGGTCGAATATTTTAGATGCAATCAAGAATTCATCCGATTCCTGCGTCAGCAACACAACATTGTGGTTATTTCTAGAATGATTGGTGAAGCGCGAGTGACACTCACACACGAAGGGTTCCGTAGCGAGATGATAATGCGGAAGCTAGAAGGCCTATTTACCTATAACTATTACTATACAAGTAGAGCAATAATGAGTTTACTGGATCAACGACCAAAAACAAGCAAAATATCACATGATTTTGTATAGGAGGGACCTTTAGTCTTCCTTTTATTCTAATTTTTAGCAGGTATTTGTTGTTATAGCAGCAACAGTAATACATCATCTGTAAAGTGTGTAGGTAACACGGTTCAAGAGATACAGCTTGGTAACAGACGGGCAGACAGACGGACAGATGGATGGCGAAGTCTTAGTAATAGGGTCTCATTTTTACTCTTTGGGTGCGGAACCCTAAAAATGACCGTCTCTCTTATTGATAATTCTAGATACCGAGAGAAACAGAAACTTAGGAATCAAATAAAACATATTGTCATAGTATAAAACTTGTGAAATGTCAATTTCCGTCTCAGTTTGTGGGGCAATTTATTAGTTATAGTCTGCCAAGCAGAGGCGTCTCTAGCCCTAGTGGCGCCCGTGTGCAGCCAGTAACCTGACGCCCTCGAGCGGGGTCAAAATGGAATACAAGTGACCGCTCCCATACAAGTACTTTGTATCGGAGCGGTCAGCTGATTGGCCAAATATCCATACAAAGTCCAATTTTTTTTTTGAGAATTCGATATGAGTTCCTTGGGGAAAGTTGTTCAGTTTCATGAGTAGAAACACCCCTCAAGAGATTTGCTCTATTTTACCTAACACCCTGTATTTTCAAACGGAAATTCGGATGCAAATGGTGCAATTTTAAATGATGTCAGGAAGCAAAAAGTTTTTTAGGAAAGAAGGGGTTATAAGAATAAAAAAACACAACTTTGTAGTTCTTTCAAAAATATTTAATTTAAAAACTATTATAGACTATAGTTACGTAACAGGACGGTCGTTCACACAAATAATATAATAACACACAAATGTATTTACAAAAAAGTTACTTTTCGAGCTTTTGCATTAGCGAAATCATTAACAATGTCATTAACTTCAATTTTGATTTCGTGTTCAATACTTATTAACGATAAATTTGTCAATCTACTTTGCGACAATGTTGATCTAAGGTAGTTTTTAATTATTTTTAGTTTAGAAAATGACCTTTCGCTATGTGCGACCGTGACTGGAAGTGTCAGGTATATCCTCAGTGCTGTGGACAGATTTGGGAACACTGAAATTAATTTATTCGTAAATAAGTAATTTAAAATATCCAACGGCGTAGTGGAATCATCAATAAACATTGGTAATAATTCGATTTCATTATAGAGCTCGAACTGTTCCACATCTAAAGAGCCAGCATGGCAAAGTTTATTTTCTAAATTAGAGCAATGTGTTTTTTTTGTATCAGTGTCCAAATCTTTCCAGTTTTTCAATTTTTGAAGAAATGAAAAAATTACATTATTTTCATTCAAAAGTTCGAACCGTTCGTCGAACTTAGTGATTGCGGTGTCTAACAAATAGTAGTAAAAATTTACTTTAAAATCTGTTTTCGCATCTGCTATCGGTTCATCCTCCGCCTCATAATTAAAAAACCTTTTACGAGCGCGAGGGCGTGCAGGTGTGGGAAATTCTACTATTGCCTCGACTTCTTCCGCTACAGTTTTCGCCCTGTTAAGGAGCTCCTCAAAAGCAGACTCATTACGAAATTCAGACAAACTTATTTTTGCATTATCAATCATTTTCACTGCTTCTGACAATACAACGTCTGACTTTTGAAGGGCCTTGCTAACTATATTTATCTTGCTTAAAATTTCAAACCAAATAAGCAGAGAGCAGATAAATTTAAAGGACTTAATTTTTGCCAGCAATGAATTTGCCATATTTCTTGACTCTGCATCTTTGCTCCTATCGGAATATATAGTAAACAAGGCATCATACACTTTTCCCAGTTCAAAACGTAGAGCTTTTACGGCTTCAACCCTGCTCTCCCATCGAGTATTTGAGAGTGGTTTTAGACTTAAAGTTGGCACTTCTTTAGCAAGTATTTGCCAACGTGCTGTTGACGCAGAAAAAAAAACATAAATTTCCTGCACAATTGAAAAGAAATTGACAATTTCTAATGAACTTTTAGCAGCGTCATTCACTACTAAATTAAGGCTGTGTGCCGCACAAGGTACATAAAATGCGCGCGGGTTTAAATCTAAAATTCGTTTTTGTAGACCTATATTTTTCCCTTTCATGTTTGCACCATTATCATAACCTTGACCACGAATATCTTGTATGTCAATTTCGTTTGAGATTAAAAAATCTAACAAAAATTGAGTTAAGCCCAGGCCAGTAGTGTCTGTAATAGGAAAAAAACCCAGAAAGTGTTCTTTTACTTCAGCCTTGTCGTTGCTTGCATTTAAAAGAACGTACCGTACGACAACCGATATTTGTTCTTCGTGTGCAATATCTGGAGTGCAATCTAAAATAATGGAAAAATATTTAGATTGTTTCAATTCCAAAACAATAGTTTTTTTTATTCTTTCTCCCAACAATTGTATTATTTCGTTCTGAATATTATGGCCAAGATAATGAGTTAGGCGTGACTTGGATTTTTGAATAAGGGCAATGTGTTCCGCAAGCACATTATCAAAGTTAGAGGTATATTCAACCAGCTTTAAAAAATTACCATTATCAGAATCGTAAAGTTTTTGAGATCTTCCCCGAAAAGCCAGACATTGCCTCGCTAAAAAATGAATTAGGTTGATTATTCGCTCGAGTACTGCAACCCAACGTTTTTTTTCCCGATCAATTTCATTTTGGTGCAAGAAATCTACTGACTTTTCTTTTAAAATAACAGTTTTCAATGTAATTTGTTTCTTAAGACATGATAGGTGCCCTAAGCTCTTTTCATGACGTTCTATAGCAGTAGACAAATGCTGCCAATCTTTGTAACCTATTTCACCATTAAAAGGAGTCAGACTCGCATCAGCATGAAACAGTTTACAATAAAAACAATAAACAGAATCAGTTGACTTAGAGTAAACCAGCCAGTCTCTTAAAACGGTTTCATTATTTAACATCTTTTTAGTATAATAAGCATTTGAAAAAGATCTTTTCGAACTATTTGAAGGATATGAACCCAGTTTTACCTGCACGGGCCCACGCTCCATCAAAAATATTCTCTGTTTATCGGATAACACCTGTGGCCATAACGCGAGATCATTCATTATATCTTCTCGAAGTATATTCTCCGGGGACGCTTCGGCACTAGGGGGTTCTTCGTCTTCTTCGACTACCGACGACAAAGACAGCAGCGGCGGCGGCGGCGGCGGCGGTGACTTAGAAGTGACGAGTTCTGCTGTAGAATTATCTTGGTTTTCATATGTCTCTATCTCCAGGTGTTCGTCCGAGGATGGACCGGGTCGAACAAAAAACTTTTTAATAGAACTTGTATTCAGAGACACTTCCTTCTCCAGCTTTCTTTTTCGACTCTGTGCACCAGACAGTTTCTTTTTTCCATCGCCATCAGACATCTAAAATAAATAATAAACTTAGTATACCTAGGCACCTAAAAGAACTATCAATGTAAATAAATTAATATACCTAGGTCCAGAGAAAAAGCTGCAACTTGGACTAGGACTTGGAGTATTATTTATTACAAGCTTCTTCCCGCGACTTCGTCCGCGAGGAATTCTTAGGTATATCGCGATTCCCCCGGGATCTGTGCACTTTTCCGGGATAGCAATTAGCCTATGTCCTTCCCCAGGACGCAAGCTATCCTATCTCCATACCAAAATTCATCCAAATCGGTTCAGCGGTTAGGCCGTGAAAGCGTAACACACAGACAGACAGACAGAGTTACCTACTTTCGCATTTATAATCATCATCATTTCAGAATAAATAAATAAAATTTAAAAGTAGGTAGTTCGTTGTTCAACGGTTAGGTACAAGTAAGACCTAAATAAATAAATAGGTACCTAAGTACTTATACTAGTAGGAACATATTACACTTGAAACTTACCGTTGTTTGTTCCGCACTGCAGTAGGATAAACAAATGAAAAATGCTAGGTCGTATAGGTACGAGTACCTATTTAACTTCGATATTACTACCTATCTATCACCGATGTTTTGTTTTCATGAATTTCGCTAGCTATTTTTGATGACCTCCGACCTCGAGGCATGTCGCAATAATTGTGAAAGCAATTAACCAAATCTTACCTTTTATATAATTTTTAGCAAAAGAAAAGCCGATTTACTTCATATTTACATGTTTACTCAAAGATGATACTTAATCCAATTGCATCAAGGCTTATTTCGCAAAACTACGATGTAGCGGTAAAACAAAAATTGCGGCACGCGTACACAAGCCTTTGAAAATGACCGCCGCACGTCCCTGGGAAATTTAATTTGAACTTTATAGCATTCTAATACAGCCGAGTTAGCAATAATTGTCGGCCGCGGCGTGTTGTCAAACGAATCAAAACAAACAGGTGCCGATGCCGGCACCCGCCTTTCGTAGCGATGCGACATTACGCCAATTTAATCTTTTATTATCTGTTTTAAGGCTGCTTTCATGTTGAAACAAAAGTAATTGTGTAAATTTAAATAGAGTAGGTAGGAAAAGGAGTAGTTTTGCTTTGCTACCGCGCGCCCGGCGTCGGCCACGGCGGGCGCAGGGTCTTTGAGAGCGACGCATCTTCGGATGTGTCGCAAGGGCGCTCGGCGCGCGGCGCCCCCTTTAGACCCGGCGCCCGTGTGCGCCGCACACCCTGCACTATAGGTAAAGACGCCTCTGCTGCCAAGTCTGGTTTGTACTATATTTCTAGCATAGTCTAGTCTTAGGATTTAATTCCTATGCTCTGTTAATTGCGTAGGCATTAGAAAGAATCACATCGATAAGTGTGTGTTTATGTGTGTGTTTTGTTACTCCTTCATGCCGCAAAAAAATTAATGAAGAAATTAGATTATAATAATATACTCTGGAACTATATAAAGTGTTAATATAGGCTACTTTTTCACACGTCAAAATTCAACTTTTACTGAGTTTTTTGCAAATATAGTAAGTAGGCTAATTAATTATCATACATCGTAAGCTTACAGTTTGGCTTACAGCAAAGAGTTTTCCGAAAATAACATTCATGCAATATCTACAGTCTTTAATAAAAACTTAAAACTTAAAAAAAGCTCAAAAATACTCTATTACTTCCATATTGCTCCAAAAGTGGGAAATTGCAGAAAATCATATTTCGGGAACCGGATGTTAGACTTTTATTTTATTTAGGAGAGTATGTGAACTCGTATTTAAAAATATACTTGACGTGACGAGATCATTAGCTTCAACAGTCAGTGCTTTATTATTAACGTATAACAAGTCTATAAGTTACTCTATAGTAACTCTAAAAAGTAACAAGTAGGTACTAACTTATTTTTTTATATCGCCTACAGCTAGCTAGATTACCAAACCGGCCAAGTACGTGTCGGACTCGCGCATGAAGGGTTCCCGAAACATTATCTATAAAAACTTCAAAAATCACGTTTGTTGTATGGGAAAAATAAATTAAATTAAATTTTAAATAAATTTTAAATTTTATTTTGTTCTGTTTTTCAGTATTTTTTTTTATACTTTTTTGGTATTAACAATTGACCTCAAAAAACAAAGTTAAGTTTGCGGTTCCGTAAAATAAAGGTATTTTTATGGTTTTACTTTTTCTATAGTAGTACGGAGCGAGAGCCCGACTCGCACCTGACCTTATTATTTATTATGGCGGCGATAGAAATAAAATATCATTTGTGAAAATATCAACTGTTCTAACTATCGCGGTACATAAGGGTTAATGCCTGATGACAGACAGACGTCGGAGTCTATAGGGTCCCCTTTAGGTACGGAACCCTAAAAATACTATGTCATAGTAATAAAAACTTATAACACGTGGCAGAAGCACTAGGTGTACCTACTGCATTCAAGAGCTGCTTAGGAAGAATAGTAAGTAGGTATAACTAATAAAAATATACCTAATATAATTATGTAAAGATATAATATATTTAATTAAAAGTGGTGTCAAAGTTTTTTTTTTACGACACATGCACTTAAAAAAGTCAACAAGATACAGACAAGACAATATTAATATAACAATACAAAATTAATAAATTAGGGTCACAAAAAATGAAATATTTATGTATTGTGTGCCTTTTTCATTGAAATTTTTTCTGTTTAAAGTTAAGAAAATAAGAAAACTTTTATAATATATATTAATTTCATCACATAACAATTAAAATCTGTGTTCACAATATACTTAAAAATGTATATTTTATTAATACTTTCATTTATATAGCTTTAACTTACAAGATCAATCGTAGTTGGTATTGTGCACTTATAGGCACTTTTGAGGATTTACCAGAACGCAGTTACTCCACAATTTTCTCAGGCGATCTTATACCTAGATGAACCAGAGTCACTAACAATAATATAACTTAAGAAGTTGAAGCTTGTGGATCCGATAGATGCAGGGACCCAAATTGTCGCTCGTCGCTATTCCAGCACTTTGGGTCCTGTACGGGAAAGCGCAGTATTGACAGTCCTCTTTATTTTATTGTGTGATATATGGGACTGATAACATTAAGAGAGTTGGAGAACGCCTCTGGATTCAAGCAGACCCAGCTGTCTGCAGTGGACGTCAATTGGATGAAAAAGCGAACAAACAGGAAAAAATAGGTATTCAAGATGATTTATAAATCACCGAGATCACTAAAATGTTTTTTGGTGTTGACTCCATTTTTTTATTTCGTGCGCACATAAGAAGACTTTGTAAAATATTTGACTAATGAAATGACGATAACTGTTAAGTACTTAATTATTCCGCGGCTTAAAATGCGACTGATATACATATAAATTTCACATTCCATGCTACATTGTTCGCAGTTTGGCAAAACAGATTTTCCCAACAAACATGCGAACCGACAGATCTTGTTAAGCGCAAGCAATTACCAGCGATCATTGTTTAATTAAACAAGAGGTTAAGGTTCCCACTCGCTATCCGCACCCATATCGATCGACATTTCGAAACGAATGACGCTCGTTTTATCGTCCGTGAGAGATATTGTAGAGCCTTTATCATAGTTTCTTTATTACGCCTGCGCGGGCGCCGACAACCTCATTCTACACTTGAACGTCGCGCACCCATCTCAGCCTGACGATAGGGTGGTGGGACGCATGCGGTTCCAAATTCAAATTATCGTATACGCGTTTCGCAGATAAGTGGTTTGGAACTCTTACTCTTGCTTCAGCGTTGTGAAAAATAACATTTGATTTTTTTTTATTAATATTGTGACTCTGTGTGTGTGGAATTAATTTCAAAATGAACGGTGAGTTTAATTTTTTTTTCTATTCCTCTCCATCTCTCTGGGAAGTACGTATGAAATAAGTCGACTGTAATGATACCAGAAACTTAATGGTCAATCTTTATATAATTAAAAAAATCTATAATTAGATAGACATAACCCGTTTCGTGTTTTTACTGCAATGAAAATTGCAGGAAAACAAAAGGAAAAATCGAAGTCGTCGATTACAATAACATCAACATAAAAATATTTATGTCAATGCACTTAACCCTTCATAAATATTATGAGAGTTCTAGAACAGAATCAGATCATACTTTAATGTTATTATTATTATTTGTTAAAAAAAATATATCGCCTCGACCTGGGCAAAGGCACCGAAAACATTACAATTGTGAGAGTTTTTTGTAATAATTACCAAGGATAAAGGAAAACTGTGCGAGATAATGAATATTTAAATGAATCTGTACTTACAAAAAGAAAATCCAAGAAAATTGTTCAGGCAAGGAGAACTGTATTTAGCTAACGCAAATAAATGTAAGTAGGTATTTAGGTTTTAGGATTCCCCACTTAAGTACAAAAAACCGCATTCTTAAAAAATCACTACATTTTCCATTTGGCCACCATTGGCGGTTTTGTTTCTCGTATAGGTTGACATTCGTATGGTACCATGATTCTAAATCAACATGAACTGGGAAGTATCTTAAAAAAGGCGTAAAATTAACACCTAATGACTTTTAGTATTGTTTGGAGTAACAAAAACCTTTTTAACGAGAAGAGATAAAGATTTTTTAACATAAAAATCCTTGCTTATAGATAATTTTTTCATAGAATGTGTGGATGGCAGCTATAGCCACTATGTAAATAAGAAAAACAACATAAGTGTTAGTCGCAGATTTTTCTTAAATAAGTAATGATTATAATAAATTAACTTTGTAAAACTTGTCGCCTGCTAACCTGTTTTTTTTTTTAATTTGCAATATTAGTAGGTGGTCAATCCGGTTTGGAATAATGGGCGATCCCAGAATTTGCTAGAAAGAACTATAACAGAAAAAAATCGTGATTATAATTATGTCACTGTCGTATGTCGAATCTTAGGCATGTGTCTTTTCGTTATGTGTATTTTCTTTAATCGTATGCATGCATGAGAGTACAATTATTATACTCTATATTGATTTAAAAAATATCGAACCAGAGGCCAGTGTGGTGGTATATTGGCAAATCATTTTTATTCTGATTACAAAGTAAGTAAAATAGTCAAGATAGGCACATCCGAACATTTTACGTAAACTTTCTTCATACAAGAAAATGTAGCGCCGTCTGTCGGAACTCCTGCGAAATACATGTTTATTTTTTTACATTTTTTTAATCTAATATGTGTCTGTTGTCACCTTGCCTGCAATATTATTATTAATTCAAAAAAAAAAAGAAATAGGTCTTTACCTATCTACCTATACTGACTACTGACGGGGGAGGGTGCAAAATAGTCATTTTTGCTCCCATAAACTGGCGACATTTTTCGCGCTGTTCGCCCTGTCTTTAGTATACAAGTCTGTGATTTATAAACACAACAACACGAGTTCACCTCTAACTTTAAGTAATCATAGCATAAACTACATTACTACACTAAAAGAGGTCAAAGGACGCAGGATGTTACGGAACCATTGGTGTGTTGATCCCACTCGCTCTTTAACGGTTCTTTACAATCAATATCAAAGGATTACTACAAGTAGTATATTGCTACTAGGTCGATGTTAACATTATCTCATAAAATAGTAAGTATCTAAATAATGTTTACCTATAAAGTATTTATGGTTAAAGGACAACAATGTTATATAATTATCACAGAAGGTCAAAACCTACAAAATGCAATGTAGAAAATTTATGCAATATAGGTACATAGTAATCCAGTTCAAAAACAGTCCATAAAATATACTCTAAAACGTTCCCGTACTAAAAGACTTACTGCCTGCCAAATTTTGAATTTGGCAGGCAGTAAGTTATGCAAAAAATTAGTTTATTATGTTTCAAAGGCACTGATCTCTTTTATACTAGTACGCTGGATCAAAAATTTTATACAATTGACATTTTTTGTGATAATTTGAAGCTAGTGACCGTCATTTTGAATCTCATTTTATTTTAGTTCCATGGACGCCAAGCTACGTAGCAATCAGCGCCAAAATGGCGAAAATCAAGACGTGGCTTCATTTTTACGTTGTCAGTCTGACATCCAAATAATAGAGATCAGTGTTCAAAGGCTAGGATGGTCGCAGGATCCTTACAATAGTACAGTTTTCATTACGGAAACTCGTTATAATTTTCCGCGCGGTTGAACGGATGCAGGTAGAAGTGTTTTCCATGATCCGCCATTTTAATTGTGCACAAGATGGGTATGACGCAATTTATAATGATCCTCCGTTTGTGTTTACATAATTGTTTACTCCTTCATACACGCCGTTTGCCTGTTTTTATGTAAACAATAAAGAATTTTCCCGACAGCGTTGAACTTCTATTGTAGCAATAAGTAGATTTTCTCTCTCTCAACTTCTTTTTAGGGTGCCGTGGGCAAAGATTTAAAAAACAGAACTCTATTACTGAGATTCTGCCGTCTATCTATCCATCTGTCACCAGGCTTGTATCTTTTAAACCGTGATAATTTGGCAACTGAAATGTTCACAGATGCTATATTTCTGTTCTCGCTATAACAGCAAATACTAAAAAGTACAATAAAATATAACTTTACGGGGGCTTCCATACAACAAATGCAAATGGCATAAATGCCGTTTCTATAGATGACCCGGCCAACGTTGTTTTACCATTAGGGATATAAAAAATAGCTTATACGACCTACTCTCAGACCTACAGAACATACACACATAACAATCGGTCGAGCCGTTTCGGATAAGCTTGGTAACAAACACGAGACACGAGAATTTTATGTTATAGGAGTACGGAATCCTTTGTGTGCGAGTCCATCTTATAGCTGAGCACGAGTCTTCTCTCAGAACGACAAAGGTTTGACCATAGCCCACCACGCTGGGCAAGTCTGAGTTAGCAGGCTTCACATACCTTTGATAACATTTTCGTATACTTTCAGACATGCAGGTTCCCTCAAGATGATTTTCTTCACCTTTAGACATGTGTTTTTAAGTTTATTAAAATGCACATAACTCCAGAAAGTCCCGGGATTCGAACCTGTGCCTCTCTGGCTGAGGTGTGAACCAATGGGCTATCACTCCTTTTACTGTTTAGGGTTGCGTACCCAAAGGGCAAATACAGGGCCCTTTTACTATGTTTTTTAGTTTTTTATTAGTTTACAAAGTTATCGTGAAATCAACGAGTGTGCCCGCGAAATTCAAAATTTTCGTGGTTTTTTGAAATTTGTATGCTTATTAGACATAATAGGCTTATGGCAGTCAATTTGCGGGAATGGCAGTATTATCTTCACATGTTTATATCAAAATCCTTGCATAAAAATATCTTTCCTAGGAAATTAGTTCGAGTATCGAGTTTGCAGTGAGTAACTCGCAAATCTCGGACTAATTTCTGTAAGTCGACACTTTTAAGCAGATATTTTTATATAAACACGTGAAGATGATATTGGAATTCTCGAAATTTGACTGCCATAAGCTTATTATGTGTTATTAGCTTAAAAATCGCGATAAACCACAAAAAATTTGAATTTCGCGAGCACACCCGTGGTGTGCTCCTTAATATTATTGCTTTTTTTTTTTGATGGATTGATGTGAAAAACCCGAACAATATATCGTAACATTTTTTTATAGCTAAACTAAAACCTACAATTAAAACTTACTTGCTTTGGTACTGCTAGCTGCTATAAGAGAAAAAACTGTATATTTTGATATGGTCTAGAGATCATTGGGTAAAATATTAAATACAGGTTTTTAAGATTCAAAATCCAAATACCTAATAATGAAACAGAAAAACCTTTAGAGTATTTTCACGAAAGTATAAAAAAGGACCGTATTCTATTCGTAATATAAAAACTGAGGGATACGAGGCCAACTATTATTATTATAACAGTCTCAGTTTGTATTATTGTTATATTCTAGTAATATATATTATTATTACATTAAGTAATATTCATATTATTATTCAGTACAACCATACCAACACAAACATGTAGCTTCAATTATATCGTCATTGTATAATGTTATATTAATCACTGCTTTATCTAAATCTAGAAAGCACGTGTCTGCCGCACTGTTTCATCATATAAATCAGGTGCAACAATATATTCAATGATAAACAATATAATTATTGCAATAACATCGATTACAAATATAACTAGCTTTTGCTCGCGGCTTTGCCCCTGTCAAATTTGCTCTTTTTTTTTTAAATAAAAGTATCGTAATTTAAAAGTTTAAAATAAAAGTATCGTAGTTTAAAAATTCATTATTTAAAATAGGTCTAACGGGTACACTTTTTTGCCGATTGTTATTATTTACAAGGTGTGGGTTAATAGGTACTTAACCCGCAGCTTACCTTGTAATTGATCCCAGAAACACATTAACGTGATAAAAAGTCTCAATTATTTTATTTTATTTTCAATACAAAAAAAATATTTCATTAAAAAATAAATTAGCAACCCTTACTGTGACATCAACAATCCTCATTTCATTATTCCCAGTTCATTGATAATATTGAACCAGCTGTTTTAGGGATGTCACTTAAAATTTATGGTACATTTTTGAACTCCCTATAGTTCCCTCAGGGTATGCTTCTTGTGATATTTTTTCATGTATATATATAATATAATCGTTCCCTACTTGACTTTTTTTTTGGGTTTTGGCTAATTACAGCAAATAATTTACACATTGTATATAAAATCTCGTGTCGCAGTGTCTGTAACCAAACTCCTCCGAGACGACTTGCGCGATTTTAATGTAATTTTTTTTCTTCATTTGGCAGGTATGAGAATGGGTTGTAAGCTATTTTTCACATCCCTAAATGACAACACAATGTTTGCCCGGTCAGCTAGCACCTACTCGGTATAGTATGCTCTATGGTCGAAGAGTTACGAGACTAGTCTATGGCACAGTTAATTAGCTTGATTGTTGACAAATTGATATACTTATTTGAACAAGCTGATTAGACCAAAAATAAAATCGGCTAAGTGCGAGTCGGACTTGCACACCGAGGGTTCCCTACCATATTAGAAAAAGTAAAACGATAAGAATCTATTTTTTTACCGAACCGCAAAGTTGACTTTGTTTTTGACTTTATTGCTAATACCAAAAAAATTATAATAGATATCTAAGACTTGATTTTATTTTCCCCCGTAAAATATACACTAATCCATATTAATCATAATTATTTACAACGGGGAACGGTATTTTATTCGACAGCATGCCCAACAGTTTGTTGAAATAAAATGTCGTGACATACAGACAAATAGACAGATGGACAACAAAGTGATCTTAGAACGGTTCCGTTTTCTTTTCCTTTTAAAGTACGGAACCTCAAAAAAATCCTATATTTTATAGTAAAATAAACGAACATGTGCAGTCTGTACAGTAATTTTTTAGCTAAAAAACACTACCACTAAAAACAAAAGCTCCTTAAAAAAATTACTTTACGTCCGTATTGTAAATCTGGTTTTATCCCGGACATACTACATTGACGTCATTTCCAATATCTCTTGATAAATAAAGGTCTGTCCACAAGCCAGAAAACTTCCATACAAAGGAAATCAGACTTCAAATTCAGGTTTTTGTGACCTTGCGTAGGTATTTCGAAATGACTTCTTGCGAAAGCTTCATATTAAATATTTATATAATATTTTGAATCTTTATTAAATACTACTTCCATAAAGGCTAAAATTTGTCAGTAAGTGAGTATGTTTGTGCCTTCTTGATTTTATCCCGAAAAATCCAATCAGTTTTTATTATACTCAAAAGATCTGTCATCTAAGGGCTTAGGTGTCTCTTAAAATATAGGGGTTGTCAGTGAAAACGAGCATTATCTTAGAATTAAGTCATTTTTACAAACCCATAGATCTTATTTGGACCTCTAGCGATGTTTCTATTCAATTCTTTGTATGAAATTGAGCGCTTTACATTTATTTTATTTTATTTATATTAGTTTTATAAAATTTACTATAAGTACATGCACAAGGTGGGCAAAAACATTTTTAAGGTAAAACACTACTTGCATAAAACTATAATGAAATTTAAAACAAAAAACACTGACATAGACAAAAAATAACTGAAAAATAATAGTTACCGACAAATCATCAGATCACCTTGTCAGAGAAAATGTTCGTTCTAATACTTTTCTTATTTGTCTAGACTCTAGTGATTTATTTTGAGCAATCTCCGGCACATAGGTTTCCCTCAAGTCATTGACCTTAACCGGTTAAATATTTTTTTATAACGTAGAAAGACAAGACGTTCACCCAATGTTAACGTGCCTCTCAGATGCAGTGCTTCCCATTTGCTTTGTATTATCATACAACCAAAGACACCTATACTATAGACCCGGCGGACCGAGCGAAAAAATGTCGCCAGTTTATGGGAGCAAAACTTCCTCCGGCGTCAGTAGTAAGCTGAAAGCCTACGCAGTATTTAGCAGGAGTTTCGACAGATGGCGCTACATTTTCTTGTATGAAGAAGGTTTACGTAAAATGTTCGGATGGCTCATGTTGCTGTTATTATCATAGCATACAACACACTGCAATCATCATCCAGAGAGCAGTACTATGATCTTTTTACTCATAGTCTTGGCTAGGGATGTATTTATGCTCTCTCGAAATCTGTTTGCCGTTTAAAATAATCCGGGTAGCTTTAAAAAAATAGGCATCTTCTTGGTAATCACCCTCCATCTCCGACCACATCATCACTTTCCATCAGGTGAGATTGTGGTCAGCCTATATTGAATAAAAAAACACCTGAGAAAGATAAGTAACATGTCTCAGAAGTGTTTCTCCAAACAGACAGCCGAAATCTTAACCATTATTATACTCGTACATATGGTACGTGTAACTTATTATGCATATTTCGAAATTGTTTTATAATATTTGCATACAGAAATGATTAATTGCAGCTAGTTATCGTTAAAAATTTCATCATCCTGCGGCGCAAAGTCGGTCGTTAAGTAAATTCAAATTAGATGAACGGTAAATTCAGGGTCGCCGGACGCATACTGAATGTTTTGGTTATGACTTTGGATAGATATATCGGATATTAATACATTAATACATCGGATATTAATGTCAATGTCACTATGTCGAAAACTCTTTCGACCACGCCTACCATTATTTTCCTTTTCTACCCATTTTTTAGTCAGTCCCATGGTTAAGGCAATTTGTCTAACACAACCGGTAACCGACACTTCGGCGATGTTGGAAGAAGTTTGTCCATTATACCGATATATCGGATTATGAGTTTAGTACGAGTTAAATGAGGAGGAGGAGGGAGGATAGATATTTAAATGATTTCATTAGAAGAGGGGTAACCTGGCATAATATGGTGCCGACTGTCCAAAAAGGTCGTATATACAGGTCGATATGGCCCCGAACTGTGGTTACCGCTAATTCCTCATTTAGGTTTCGAGCATTAAAGGTGTTTAAACTGATTGATTTGCATACAATACTTTTGTGACAATAATGACGTACATTTTGCCTCAATTCGAAATTAGTAAGAAAGCATGAACGCAAAGATTTGCATTAATTTGATTGTGTGAAAAAATTGCCTTACATTTTTTTTTGGTACATTTTACTATAAATAAAAATAAATAAATAAAATTTTATTTCAGAGCAAAACTCCATAGAATTTTGTTAGTAACAGTAATCTTAAACCTATGTTAGTTCCTAATCTTAAAAAACTAAACTCTATTGTTAGTATACACATGCTCTTAAACCTATGTTAGTTCCTAATGATAAAAACTAAACTATAATTGTTAGTATACACATGCACTTAAACCTATGTTAGTACCAATTCTAATTTCTACCTATCTTCGCCCCCCACCCCTGGCATGTGCACTGTCCCAGGACCTCCAGAACGGGCTGTCCAGTCTACAAGCCAATGTGCTGAGGAGGGTGTTGGTACTACTCACCAGTCTGCTCATCATGGACGCTATAAACCTACATCTAAAATATAGGAACCTATATGGATGTTTGTAAATCTTTCAATAAATGTTTATTTTTCTACTTACTAGTTACTCTTAATTGACTTTAATCACATCTGGTGATAAGTAACGATTCAGCCATTAATGTGGCGATGCTATTTGGTTCCGCCTAGGTTTGGTTGGTAATGCATGAGTATCACTCTTGACCATTTATGCGTTTTTGGGTTTTTGTCATTGATCATGGAGTATGGATATTAATCTTAGTTCAAGGTTTTAAACCATAAACAACATTAGTTATGGTACTTAACCAAAGTCAATGTTTAACGTGAACTCAACGGGTCTGCCCGCGAAATTCAAAATTTTCATGGTTTTTTGCAATTTGTACGCTAATTAGACACGATAGGCTTATGGCAATCAATTTGCGAGAATGGCAGTATCATCTTTACATGATTATATCAAAATCTTTGCATAAAAATGTGTATCCTAGGAAATTAATCCGAGTATCGAGTTTTATGTAAGTAACTCGCAAATCTTGGACTAATTTCTTTAACTCGACACTTTCGAGCAGAGATTTTTATATAAACACGTGAAGAAGATATTGGGATTATCGCAATTTGACGGCCATAAGCCTATTATATCTTATTAGCTTAAAAATCGCGAAAAACCACGAAAAATTTGAATTTCGCGGGCACAGCCGTGGTGTGCTCCTTAACGGAATTCATGAAAAACATATCTTTAATTTAAATAAAAAATTGGCACGAAAACACGTATAAGTAACTCAATTGAATTGTTTTTTTTTATTAATAATATCGATGCTTGTGGATTCAAAGGCAGACTTCTCTTTGATTTTGAGGTTGCTATGCACTTGCAAAAGCGAACAACTACCCGATTTGCAATTTTTTTAAGCCTCTGGCAAAAGTATCAACAAATGTGCGCTGCAATTGAGGCTGCAATCGTGACTGTTTTTTTTTTGTTTTTAACTATTATTTTATGTTTTCGACTATTATTTTATTTTTTTCACCTCAGAACTCTGAGATTATTTTAAGTCCATTGTAAGATTCCGATTCTTACAATGGATTATTCTTCTTCCGATTCTTTTGATATTTGAGAAATCATCCCAACAATTGAAGATGTTAGAGCAAGCTGGATCGGTAAATAGTTTTCCCTGTATGTCATTCTTGTGTGTATACTGTTTACATTAACATTCTAATGGTGCATTTGCTTGTTTACATAACAGCTGTTTGACTTCGCTCGCGATTTACATAAGATCTACAATGTCATCAATACACGTAATATAGTTAGAGTAATATTATATATTATGAACTTCGTCTTGCTAAGACTATTATTTTATTTACACACTTTAAGTTAGTACTTCAATCACACTTGCTATCACACCATGTTACTCAGCATCGCACTGGAACGCTAAACGTGCGTCTTTGCCGGTAGGTACTGGTAACCAGCCACAACCAAAGCCTTCCAGCCATAGGCTTATAAATCTATGGACGACGGGTGTAATACAAAATTCACGAAAAAAGTGTCCCGAGAAAACCTATATAACCTATATATAAACGAGGGTTTATGAATATTTTTAAAAACAAACTAAAACATTCTAACTATACAGCCTAATTTTCGTACTGGCTCGTGCCGGGAACTGAACTAAAGACCTCACGCTCGAATCCGAGCGAGCTGCGCCAGGAAGGTCGACAATTTGAAGTGTTGTCGGTTATTGAATGTATAGAATAGACGTACGTATACAGAGGACCCGACGGACAGCGCGAAAAAATTACAGTTTACTGGTGTCAAAATTGTTTCTTTTGACACCAATAGCGTCAGTATTAAACCGACCATTGTGTTGTGTATACACCGCGGTCCACGCCTTAGATCACTGTACTAGTTATTAGTGATTTATAGTATTTTTATCCTTAGAATATTTCCTAGTGTTTAAAACATAGATAGATACTGTTATAGACCACAAAGAATGAGAGTTTTATGATGGTATTAATGTACGAGTAGGTACAAATAAGCACATAAACAGTTTTCAGTTGTAGGAATCATACTCCACCTGTACTCAGTATAACTGTACCTCTGACAGAGAGGACTGTACTACGACCGATACGCCATTCGGTCGTCAAAGTCTTTTTTACAACACTACGATTTTTAAAATTGCTTAGTGAGTCAGCATTCAACTACGTTAGTAATATTATATATTCCAGGGGTCGGCAAGTATTTTTAGGCGGGGTCCGGATATTGTGGGAAAATTTTAACGAGGTCCAGAAAAAAAAACAACTGATGATAATTAAGTGCTATTTATTTATTAAACACAAGAAGATCAATGTGAAAAACTACATCGACGGTCTTGAGCCAGTTTTTTATACTTAGGTTCTCGAGAGGAACAGCAAATTCGAAGTGTGTCTTCGAGGTGGGCGTCTGTTAATCTCGAACGATATTTGTTTTTTAAAAAAATCATCTTCGAGAAAGATGTTTCACATAAGTACGTCGAGCCAAACATAGTGGCTAAATTGATAGCTAGTTTTTTAGTATGTTCATATTTTTCTGGGACATGTTTGGCCCAAAATTCTTCAGTGGATACCGTTTTATACATTTGTAAAGATAAATCTTCTTGCAATTCAATTATCTCCATTTGAAGTGATGGCTTTGACAGATTAAACAACTCGGCAGCGACTTCTGTCCATTCTGCCGCTGGATCAACCTCAAATGGCGATTTAAGAAACGGAGATAGCTTGCCCACCTCTGCAAAGTCTTGGAATCTTGTAGCAAATTCGTTCCTAAGATCAGCCAGAAATTTCACAAAGACTGTTATGTCTTCTTCAGAGTTCTCCTTTTTATATTCAAGAATTGTCGGAAAATGAATAAATTCTTGTCTTGCAATATCTTTTTCAAAGATATCTAGCTTGCGACGAAAGGCAGACACGCTTTGTACCAGGTCACATATTAATTTTCCATTTCCTTGTAACTCTGTGTTGAGCGCATTTAAATGTTTCAAAATATCTTTTAGAAAAGCCACAACTAGCATATTACGCTTATTTGTTATGAACTCAAAATGCTTTCTGGCTCCCTGCGCATCTAAGTTTTGCAAGAAAGTGGTTATTTGTTCTTTTATTAGCCAGAAACGTTCGATAACTTGACCTTTACTTAGCCAACGAACATTATTGTGTTGCAATAAGTCAGAATACGCTGAATCACATTCATAAAGAAACTCCTTGAAATGTCGGTGCTGAAGAGCAGAATGAGATCTAATAAAATTAATCAACTTGACCAGGTCGTCCATCACTTCTTTTTAGTGTAGCACTAAGTTTTCCACAAAGGGATGCCTGATGAATTATGCACTGATACGATATTAGACTTGAATTTTTATCCCTGATTCTCTTTACTACACCTTTTTCTTTGCCAATCATTGCTGGGGCCCCGTCAGTTGAAAGCCACACCATTTTATCGTAACTAATGTTAGATTTAGTAATAAATTCATCAATGACCTTGAATAAATCTTCTCCTCGAGTGTTACCTTTCAACGGCAATATTGCTAGCAACTCTTCCCTAAAAATCTGACACTCAATATCAAGAAATCTTACGAAAATAGACATTTGCTCATCATCAACAATATCACATGATTCATCAAGTGCCAAGGCGTAGCAAGGTGCCTTTTGCAGAAGTTCAAGAAGAGTGTTTTTGATATCAGCAGCTATAATTTCCGTTCTTCTTGTGTTACTTCTTGCTGACAATGGAATACTTTGAATTGCAGTGACAACATCTTTTTTTTCTTCAAAAAGTGCCGTGGCCACTTGCAACATACATTCTTTCACTATCTCAGAATCTGAAAATGGTTTCTGGTGTTTATTGAGCGTCCAGCACATACGTAACGCTGCCTCTGTGGACTTTTCTTGCTCGCTCATGCAACGAACTAGTAATTTCGTGCTCTTGTTGTAAGAACTCAGATATGCCTGAAGTTTTTCTTTACGAGCCTCACTGCCGAGAGGAAAGTTCTTGTGGAATTGCCGATGAGTGGTTTCGTAGTGTCGCTTCAAATTGTCACTTTTAACAATAGCGACAGTTTTATTACATATAAGGCACACTGGAACAGCTTGAGCCCTATCAGGCAGCGTAAAACAATATTGTTCAGTCCATTCTGCCAGAAATTTTCTATTTTCACTGTCCACTTTTCGCTTTTTAGGATCCATATTAACTTAGTTACGAAAAGGATTTTTATGAAACGAACGATATCACAAAAGAAATGAACGGTCGCGCTATGACATACCGACTGGCAACAATCTGCACTCTGCTCTCCCCCGCGCGCGCCCACCCGGTCACATCCCCGATTTCAATACTTGCTCCCGCTCGCACTTGTATCAACAAAACAAAAACAAACCAGTCGCAGGCGCACCGCAGTAATGTTAGCACGCGGGCGCTGTGAAATTTTCCCGCACAAATTTCCGTAAAAATAATATGTACTTCAATCTATGGATGTTTCGTGTTGTTGTCATTGTTGCGCAATGATTTTTAAATATTTAAATCACATAATTAGGCACGCACACTGTTACACCCTGCATAGAACACAAACTAAACACCAAGACCAAGCGCGCTCGCGAATTGCAAAAACTGTACAACACATTACAATATTTGGCGGTCCGAGGTGCGACCTTTCGCGGTCCGCAAACGGACCGCGGTCCGCCTGTTGCCGACCGTTGATATATTCGTTGATTCAACTAAGATAAATCAGGCCTACATAACATCAGAAAACAAATCTCACTTATCAGTTGGTTCAATCGCAACGTAGTAAGCAGTCACAGTTAGAACCGCGAGTATGTCTACGGCCACAACACAGCTGTTTGAGTTACATAAGAGTGTCAGTGTCATGACCACTAACGTGTTATGACGTCATCTTGCAAGAAGCGTTCGCGTGATCTGCTAAGCTGTGTTACAGCTCTGATGAAATAATTTATAGAAAATCGGCCGAGTGCGAGTCGGACTCACGCACGAAGGGTTCCGTAGCATTCATCTACATATAAATATGTATGTATGTATTCTTATTGAGAGTTCTAGACCATCGAGCAAAATCACGTTTGTTGAATGGGAGCCCCCTTCGAGAAAATTTCAAAACACCTCCAAATTTTATAGCACACATAGGATCGATGGGGATTCTTGAAACTTTTTTTGTAATGGTTAACCCTAGCTCTATTTGACTCTGTGGGAAATATAAATTTTATTATTGTTATTTGACCACTATTTTTAGGTCTAAATTGAACGGACTAAAAGTATTGTAAATTGTCGTTAATACATATTTATTATTCCCAGATGCTTCCGCATGTCCAAGCTTCCGCTTATAGTATCCATTTGGTTGTGGATTTTTTTTTTGCTTGATTACAGACACACCTATCTGATCGGAGACAATTTTAAGAGTATATATCTACTTCATTTTAAACTATTATTTAATCTTAATGTAAAATTTCAGATCTTATTATACAAACAGTTAAGATACACTGCATCTGACATGGGAAAGCGTATCCATATTATTTCGTTAACAAGCTTCTCCGAAACGGCTTGACCGGTTGTTATGAAACTTTCTTTGTATGTTCGGTAGGTCTGAGAGTAGGTCGTAAGTTATTTTTTATATCCCTAATGGCAAAACAACGTTTGCCGGGTCAGCTAGTTATTACTTTAAAAAATAAGCAATCCACTGAGTTTAGAATTGCAATAGTATGGCGCAAGTGGCGCGCGTTCAGTTTCAAGCGAGAAGTCGCGGGTTTGATTCCCGCCACGGCCACTTAAGAATTTTATAATTTCTACTAGCTGATGCCCGCGACTTCGTCCACGTGGGATAAAAACTATTCTATCTTTAAAGTTGGACCAAATGACAGATATTCACGAAGTTTGAACTAAATCGGTTCAGTAGTTTAGGAGTCTATTGAGGACAAACATTGTGACACGAGATTTATATATATTAAGAGATATCGATAGCAGCTTCAGCTGCATCAACATTTACCATTTGCAAGTGAAATCCCAATCAAGTCTTATAGAATGTAATAAGAAAGGGTATCTTCTTACTTAATGCAGATTATAGTAATTTTATTTTATTTATTTATTTGTGTGAATCTGTGCTATAGGTATGAGTGGTACCTATTAGGCCAAGTCACGTCAGATTTTGATCCAAGTAACTTTTTTCCGCGGCATTAATCCAGCTCTCCATGTTACTCATTTCAGCCGAATTGGTTCTTACACTACTTTTTAATTTGATAGAAAATATTACTTTATTATAAACTAGGATAATAATAATAACGTGCAGTGAAAGAAATATCAAAATCCAACGAAGATTTACAAAGTTACAGGCGTTTAAATTTTGGAGTGGGAGGATCTTCTATCCCTTTCTCGCAAAACGAAAATTTGTATGAAGCCGCACGAAGCTACTATGGCATTGGTAAGGTGTGACGTCACAATTTAATGTTGCTATCTCTGTCTAATCACAAATCTTTAAATGCTTATAACTTTTTTGTTATTTGCTCGATTTAATTAGTTTTTTCAGTGCACGTCATTAATTTAATTCTAGTTTATAATAAAGTAATAAAAAAATTGGAGTCAAATACCCAATTGGTTGAGTTATGAGTAGTTGCGGCCTGAAAGAGTAACAAACATTCACACACACTTATACACACAAACTTTCGCGTTTAAAATATAAATGTGATGAACGACTCTGAATGCGGTCGTTAAACTTATGATATTAATATTTACGTAGATACAAGCTGTTGCATGCGACTGTAGACCGTAACGGTTTTTAAATAATTCCGGAAGAACCACATGATATAAACAATATTTTTATCGATCTTTAAATTTGTTGCTATGTTCAACGTAATTAAATTAATAAACTGCAAAATGTAAATTGTAAATTAATTACAGTAACTACCTAACCAAAAAAAATTATCCTATACAAATATGTACTTTCAATTTTTTGTTTTCTTTTTTTTTATGTAATACAATGCCACTGTTATAGACGGTAGCATGACTGGACATAGTAAACATAAAAAAAACATAACAGCTAACAAGTGCAGTGAGATGAGACCAATGACATTGCAATGCAATGTACGGTGAGGCTAAGGTGCACTGTAACTATCTGACATGTGTAGGTGTATCACTTAAATAAGCGATGTCTTGCTGGTCTTTACTAAAACATAAAATGAAATATAAATAATGACGAAATACGCTACGCTAAGAGGACGGGAAAATGTGACGTATGTTGAAGCCAAAAATTTCTCAAATATGGCGTCGCGCGTCGTTCATTTCGGTACCGCTGACAGCACATACTCGTTCTGCTGTCGGTCGCATACATTACATTTTACAGTTTTGAAAAATTAAAAATCTAAAAAAAGCTTCAGGACGGAGCCTAAAATAATATGCGTGACGTCATTAAGCGCTGACCCCTTAATATGTTATTTAATCAATGTAAAATACGCATAGAATAAGCACGCATAGCTTGTGTTATTCATACATAAATACAATATATACAATATAGCTTGTGTATAGATACATAAATACAATATAGGTAATTATTGAAAAGATTCCGACAAATCCGACCCACACACCCATACACGCACTTGAAAACATTAATGCTCATTACACAAGCATTTTCCAGTAGTGCGAATCGAATTCACGAGCCTACTTCTATCAATGGATAGAGGAAGGCTCGGCTTGGACAATGGACATAGGCTAACGCATTTCTTGCGTTGTTGGGCTACTCTCGTCTTTAATTTTCCCAAGAGATTGGCATCAGACTAATGTGTTGGTTGCCTGTCGACATGGTGGTATCAATTCAAGTAGCAGATGCATACGATATGCACGATACACGCAAATAAATTAGTAGAATAATAAAGGCTGTTTGCAATTTTATCAATAAAAAATTGCGAGTCAAGTAGAATTCATTATTATTTTCCATACAACATATTAATATCTACCTAATCCATTAACCTAAATATAATTCCAATGCAAAATGACATGCAGTTTTATGATAGACGCGTTAATAGTTAGTGAAAAACCTTACAAGCAATATTGATAAATAGCGAGTTATTGCAGACACACAAGCCGATACGACGGTATGACAGCAAGAATCTAAAATAAATAACTTTGGAATATCATTCTGTTTACTATGAAGGGAAAGTCTAAAACTGAAAGCGTTCTAGATATTATCAGTGAATATTACAAGTAGGTACACGTAAATGATGCTACGCAGTATAATGAGAAGACGAATAAAGAATGAATGTTTTGAGCAAAGAGCAAATCAAGTGTAGCAATAGCCACTCACGCAGAATAATCGGCAAGCAATTGCTAACACGGGCAAAATTTCTCAGTTTAGAACACCGACGCAAGTTTGCCTGTTTAGCGTTTTTTACAGGATATACCTATTTTGGAGAGAGTACTTAAGAACCGCTAGACGCCGAAAGAAGTGACATCCTTATGTGGTTGATGTCCAGCGAACTGAACGAAACGTTTTTTTCCATATTTCTGATACGTACCGCTAAGATGTGGAACACCCTTCCAGCTCCTGTGTTCCCAGCCAAGTACAACCTATGTATGCATACCAAGTGCATTTTCTAGGCAAGCGCGCTCCATCATCATTTCTGCCCATCAGACATGATTGTAGTCAAGCGCAAGCTCTACAGTAAAAAAAAAGCATTGCCAGACTTTTGCGGTTTCCGGGAAAGAGGGACAGAGAGCGTAGGAGTTATTCAGTAAGTAGGTCGCTGGGTATACCACCTCTTCGAAAAGAAAGTGAAGTCGGGAAAGTGTCAAGTGACATTTATGAGTTTTTCCTTACTACCGAAGATAAATACCGTGTACCTTACCGTAATAGATACCGTGTACCTTACACGCAATTAGCCAAATAATAACTGCAACATCAGATGAATCCGTTGGGTGCAGTACCTAGGTATATGGCATCAAGCTCCACAAAAATAATAACCATACTTAAAAACATTCTAAAAGAATAATACTGTATTGTGTGAACTAACAGTTCTGGTAGTTTTTTTTTTCCTGGTTTATTTACTAACTCTACTAGTTTACGAGTATATGTGAGTGGTGAAAGGTGATCTATATAAGGGTAGAAGCCGGAAGGTATTTTTTTTTGCTATAGTATTCAGGTTTTGTTCTGAATGCCAGGCACTTGCAATTTTTTTCAACTTGACTTTAAAATGGATAATTAAAACGAAAATTTTGAAATAAAGAATTAATGACGCGAAATATGGATATACATCTCCCTTAATCCTTTCGCAGCATTGTCAAATTCGTTCAAGATTTCTTGTTGCTATTAGGTTGTGTAAAAATAACTTGACCAATACTGACCAATAATGTTGTTTTTCCAAACACTTACATAGTTGTAATAATAGGCACTTTTATGAATTAATTGTGACTAATAATTATTTAGCCTTATGTACCTGTAACTTCTAGTAAGAATTACATTATTACCTTCAAGGACTGATCTTTCTTGAGGACTATAAGTATAGGTATCATCTAACCGTGATTATCCGCTACGATATTATTTGTACAATTTATTTTTACGACTATCTGCAACGTATCTTTATAAAATTTTGTAACACAAGTAATTGTGATTAAGAGAATCGATTATTTATTTTGTAATACCTATCACAACCGGACAATCATATTTTATCTCCCATAATCAAGATTAATTACCAAAAAAAAAATATTTCTCAATCATAAACTTGAATTGCTATGGGTATACTTTGTTTCTTTTGTTTAACAATTTATATGCTATATCTAAAAAATTATTAGGGAATGGATCTTTTGTCAACTACTGTCATGGTGTTTAAAACTTGATCTTATCTACCTCTGGACCAGTCATAAGTAATTTAGAAATAAGAACTTAGGAATAGTGGACGCAAATGCTTGGACATAAATTGCCCACGTCGTCTGCTCGAAGCTTGTCTCACTACGCTCGAAGTGTTATCGAATAGCCTACGTCGCAGCATCTGAAACTACAAAGAGATTTATCTTATTTGGTTTTCCATAAATCCGGAACCACGCCGTTGATATAAAAAGCAGTCTATGTGTTTTATTCCAGGGTATAATATTGTATTCAGGAGTTGCAGCGTGAACGAGTCCACACAAACGTACACACAAACAAACTAATATTATAATATTAGTATTAATATTATAATATTAGTATTATAATATTATAATATTAGTTTGATTAGTTATTATACGTACATCATACGACGTTTAATATCGGCAGTTATATTTTCGGCAAGGGTGTCCCGATATTTAGCTATCACTACTAAACCTATCTAATACATAGGTAATAATAGATAATGGTATTATACCCAAGACTAAACCTAAAGTATGCGGTATCTCTGTATTATAGCCCTCCACAATCAAAACTCCAACCCACCGTACCTAACGTACCCACCCCAAGATCCTCATATATTATCATTTCTATATCTGAATGCAATATTAAAAAACTAACTAATTATTGAATGTTTTATGGTTGAGGTTTATTTTTTTTTAATTTATCTGTACTAGATAAATAAAATAAAATAAAAGCGTAGCTGTAATATTTTCTATTAAATCATCTATTAATAAATAGATCGTTACTCAGAAATCGATTAGTTCAATCGATTCTTGCTCATGATTAACTAAATGATTAATGAACCTTCAAAATGAATGCACAGTTATGAATGGAAATCATTACTGAATTGCATTTTATGATCTGATTAGATTTCAAGGTAAGCCTTGAAGAGTGAGTAAGAGTTATTCTATGATACTGTGTTTATTTAGAAGGTGTTATTATTTTTTATTTGAACATTTCATCAAATAAAATAGTCAGTATCTTATTGATATAGAGCAATTTAAAAGTAATATAAAAAAATATTGTTAAGTAAACGATATTTGCATTTTCTAGTAATAATAGTGGTCTGTATTTCATTATTCCTGGTCCTAATTCAATCACTGTTTTGCATATTTGAAGAAAAAATTTTAATACTATTATTAATCACTTATTAATGATATTCCCAACTCAAATTCAAGGCTCAACCGGTCACTAACCGGTTGTTGTATATTTTGGACTCCTTAAGTGGTCAAACATGTTGCTGTTATTGTTTTAATATCTATTGTTTTTGTAGCAATTTCGCGTGATTTCCTCCACATGATCAGAGGGCTGTGCTGATTCTGTATCGTTCAGTTAGTTAAAAACCCGCACTGGGTTATTAACTAAGAAAACTGAGGCAAAAATCCTATTTTTGTATAACTTAGCAACTATGGCATGGTATGTTAACATGATGCCAAATCAACCGAGGTTGGTAACTTGTGCAAAAATAATACAAAAATAGGATTTTTGCCTCTGTTTTTGTAGTAGCTAACCCGATGCGTGTTGCTAACTAACGATAAAGAATAGGGTATTTGACTCCATTTTTTTTATTACTTTATTATAAAGTAGAATTAAAATAATGACGTGCACTGAAAGAACTAATTAAATCGATCAAATAACAAAAAAGTTATAAGCATTTAAAGATTTGTGATTAGACAGAGATAGCAACATGACATTGTGACGTCACACCGTACCAATGCCATAGTAGCTTCGTGCGGCTTCATACAAATTTTCGTTTTGCGAGAAAGGGATAGAAGATCCCCCCACTCCAAAGTTTAAACGCCTGTAACTTTGTAAATCTTCGTTGGATTTTAATATTTCTCTCACTGCACGTTATTATTTTTATCCTAGTTTATAATAAAGTAATATTTTTTATCAAATTCAAAAGTAGTGTAAGACCCCATTCGCCCCCAGATCAAATTAATTAATTTAAAATTCCGATCCTGATTCCTAATTATTACAATTTGGAGTTGAATTTATTTATTCCAGAGATGAATATATCGAATTAACTGACGTCGAATTAATTATAATTAAATTAATATAAAACAGTACATTATAGTTAGAAAAATATAGAATCCGGAGATTATAACGCCATAAACTTTCACACGTTCTCACAGACAAAACACACACAAAACAAAAAATCACGAAAAAAAAAACAAGTAGGTTTCGTATGGGCACAATTTTATTTCACACTTATTTTGGCATATACTATGAAATCACAGACATACACGTTAATATCGTAGTTCTAGTTTAAGATACTTTTGACTTACTTATTGTGACAATAATTATTATTATAACAAACAACACAAAAATATACTGTATCAAACTTCTTGTTGAATTAATAATTAATTGTTTCCGACGTTTCAAGATCATTAAAAAACTCGTATCGCGAATATTAATTCATTTTTAATAAGTAAATATTAGATATAGATTTAATGATTACATTTATCAAATCATTACTACCTACCCAGATAACCCACCCAGCCCACTGTGGGACGTCCCGAGTAGGGCTCCTCTGCTCTCTGTAGAATTCTGACAACCTCTTACATAACTCATAGAGGACGGAATATGGATGCACGGATGATCATTGATCGCCCTCCAGCAAGCGGAGCGAGAGAGATCCTGCGAGAGGGATGCGTCGCCGAAATATTCCTCTCGTGGCGTGTCTCCTTCACCATCTTCTCTCAATCCCTTTTTTATGTCCCACTGCTGGGCACGACTGTCCTGTCAGACTGAGAGGGGTTTGACCATAGCCCACCACGCTGGCCAAGTGCGGGGTTGGCGGGCTTCACACACCATCGAGAACATTTTTTTTCATTTTTTTTGTGTACTCTCAGGCACGCCGGCTTCCAGCAGGAAAACATCTTTCCTTCACCGTTCAGCAAGTGATATTTAATTTCCTAAAAACGCATATAACTCGGAAAAGTCAGGGGTTTTCGTTGCCATGTTCAATGATTTTAATGAGTTTTGCTTTCTCGTAATAATCCGAAGGGACTTGTGGGCATTTCCACCTTAGCCATTAATTTATTTATTTGAAAGAGGTTAATTTCCTCCTCCGTTATAGGTTTCGACGCTCCCCCACTATATCCTCTGCTAATGATGGCCACCTATCCATCGCGCCAAGTTATTTGGAAATTGGTTGTTACCAAGGAGCATCGTCTTAAAAGCGCTACTCATTCCATCAAATGTATCCAGAAGGCCCCGTAGCACTCGAGCGTTTACTTAGCCCCCAAAAAGATTCATAGTTATCGGGCTGAGTTATCGAAAGAGCTTATAAATTTTTAGCTTTCTACACTCCTTTATTAAACCTCGACGCAAAAAAGGTTATAAGTTTGACGTCGATGTCTGTCTGTGGCATCGTAGCCTTCAAACGGCTGGACCAATTTTGATGCGTTTTTTTATTTCAAAGTCAGCTATCTTGCGGTAGTTCTGAGCTATGTTTGGTAAATATCAGTCCAGCAGTATCAACTCTTTTCCACATTAATGTAAGGCATTTTTGGCGTATCCACTCTATTAAGTGCTTCACTACTAACGAGTACATCTACATTTTGTTGCTTATAGGTTGTTGATATTTTGACACACAAAGCAATTATCCTCGTAAATATACTGAAATACCATTTTTTTTGATTTGAAAGGCTTCATTTTGTAAGTATATGGCTCTACTATCATAGAGATCGACCGAAATTAATCGGAAGCCAAAGTCTACAGCAATGTTTGATAGGTGGTACATGTTAAGGCTACCCCTCCAAAGGCCACCGTCCAACTAGGTCCGAAGCGCATGTCGCGCCTTTATGGCATGTCATAATCACCTATGCGGCTTTGACACGTATTAAAGTATTAATAAATTATACATTATGATCGTACTTCGGCATAATTTATAAGCATGAACCATAGTAATATAAAAAAAAGAACAGTGATAGCCTGATAGCTCAATATCTAAAAAACCTAGTAATCCTATTAATAAGTCCTTTACCGAGCTATGTTAACTTGATGAAACGTAATTAAACATGTATTAACAGATAAACACGCCTTTAATGACTTGGCTATCAAAATCCTGACCATGTTATGACATATCCAATCCTAAAAAGATCACATGACTTCGGCGCAGAAACTTTCATTCTCATTAATTTTTGAAATTCGTTGCGTAAGAGAATCCAAAGTAATCCTAGAAATACTCGTAGAATAGACAAGTTTATATATTCAAAAATTTTAAAACTGTAACTCATTAATTATGCTTATCGAAATAAATTACGAGTAAGCATACAAAAAAATGAACGAATTTTGTCTAAGCGTTGTTAATTTCATAATTAGACGCTTTAGTTGCAAGTATGATTATTATCATTTATAAATAAAATATAATTAAGAAAACCTTTTTTACGGATCCTTGACGGCTGTAACAATAAGAACGTAGAGTTTATGTGTTGCCAATAAGTTCTTTAGGGTTCCTGTCCAAAATTACATAGGCACAATTATTAGGCACAATAGGTTATATTTTGTTGTAAAACTTCATACTAATTTTTATTTTCATTTACTTCAATAACTACTTAATATTTATGTTTTATAACTTCAAACAAATAAAAATCACATTATTTGGTTTGGGCTCTATTATCGCTAAGGAAAAAAAATTCGAAAGTTGTATTTTTCTGTATTTCGTCAAAACCTCTGAGTGAAACGGTAAATCGAGTTTATACCAGCTAAAAGATAAACCGTGGAGAAATTTCGTAACTTTGCCTCTATTTTACTTTAGAATATAATATTATATTCTAAAGATTAAAGAAAAAGAAAATAATAAGCGGGTCATGTTTGAGTAAGGCTCGCGCTTTTGCGTGGTTTTACGGAACCCTCGATATGCGACTCTGATTCGCACTTGACTGGTATTTTGGACATTGAAATAGTGCTGGTGCTGATTGTTTATTTGACATTGTTTTAATAGCGTTATTTCATGCGGTATTTTGAAATGAAATGAAATGAAATGAAATGAAATGAAATGAAATGAAATGAAATGAAATGAAATGAAATTCTTTATTTCACATAGGCTTAGATATAAGCTCTCATGAAAATGTCGAGACTCTACCGCCAGGTTCGGAAAGCAGGATTGCACCGAGAAGAACTGGCAAGAAACTCGGTACTTGCTCTTTTAAAAAAAAAAAATGTCTCAATATACAATTTTTAGTACTTAGTATGAAACAATATTTTTAAGATATCTCGTGAGGAGATGGAAGCATATCACTATCGTTCCAAGAATCTTTGTTATTTAAAAATTCTTCAATGGTGTAGTAACCCTGATTTATTAGATGTTTTTTGACAGTATCTTTAAACCGGTGCAAAGGTAAGTCCAAGACAGACTTCGGGATCATATTGTAGAAGCGTACACTCAACCCCACAAAGGACTTTTGTACCTTACGCAAACGGTGTGGCACTACAACTAACTTATGTGCTCCACTTCTAATTGGACGGTTACTTATATCTATCCGTTTATTGTAATTATTAATATTTTGACGTACAAACAGTAGACAATTATAAATGTATTGACACGCCACTGTAAGAATGCCTATTTCTTTAAATTTTTGGCGAAGAGATTCGCGTGGCTTCATTTTGTATATGGATCTAATAGCTCTCTTTTGCAATACAAATATAGTTTGAATATCAGCAGCTTTGCCCCATAATAGAATACCATAGGACATAACACTGTGGAAGTAGGCGTAGTAAACAAGCTTGGCTGTATCAATGTCTGTAAATTGTCTAATTTTTCTCACAGCATAGGCAGCTGAACTAAGTTTACCTGCCAGAGTCTCAATATGAGCGCCCCATTGTAGTTTATCATCTAAGGTTACCCCCAGAAATACTGTAGAGTTCTCCATTTTTAGTGTTTCTCCATTCACAATCACCTTTTTGTTGCTAACTAATTTTTTTACGTTTGGAAGTGCGAACTCAATGCACTTAGTCTTTTTTTAATTTAAAACCAAATTGTTAACTGTGAACCAGTGCGATACGTGCGCGATAGCACAATTTACATCGTCATAATTTTCTTTACTTTTATCTATTTTAAAAACTAGGGAAGTGTCATCAGCAAACAATACTATCTCGCAAATACCATTTACATGGTGTGGCAAATCATTTATATACACTAAAAATAGAAAAGGGCCTAATATTGAACCTTGTGGCACACCCATAATGGGGGAACAACCCTGTGATTTTGTGTCATTTATGCATACCCTTTGTGTTCGATCACTTAAATAAGAGGCAACGAAATCAAGAGCTCTGTCTTTGATACCGTAATGGCTTAGTTTACATAGTAGCGTTTGATGTTCAACGCAATCAAAAGCCTTGGACAGGTCACAGAAGACTCCGATAGCATTCTGAGACTGTCCCCAGGCATCATAGATATGACTTAATAACTTGGCACCTGCATCAGTGGTGTTCCTGCCTTTAGTAAAACCATACTGCTCGGAATGAAGAATTTTATTTGAGTTAAAATGACTTAGGAGTTGGTCCAGTATGATTTTTTCAAATATCTTGCTAAGTGTTGGTAAGATTGAAATTGGTCTATAGTTATTAAGATCTTGTTTATCCCCAGATTTAAATAGCGGTATCAATTTACTATGTTTCATTAAATTTGGAAAAATACCTAAATCTTTTTATACTTTTTATCTTTGATTTTATATTTTGCTGTAAATAGGTAGGTAACTTAGAATTAAAATGTAAATATGTTATAAATTAATATAAATAAATTTATAAAAGATCAAATAAAAATAAAATCCTAAATCAACACATTGGTTAAATATTATAGCCAAACATGGGGCAATAGTGTCGATTATGTTGAAAACCACTTGCACAGACATTCCCCAAAGGTCGCCAGTTCTTTTAATTTTTATCGACCGGGAGGTTTTCTTTATGTCTGCTGCAGTGATATGTTCAAATTTAAATACGATAGAGCACTCTTTCACGTTGTCCCTTAAAAGTTTTTGAGCTGTTGTTGGTGAGGACTTTAAAGAATCCGTTAACAAAACAGGAACATTCTGGAAGTAGTTTTCAAAGGTATTCGCGACCTCTATGTCTGATGTTGTTGTTTTTGCCGGTGTTTTACGGTTTGAACATGAGTTCAAGCACCCATAAAACGTGGTCAAGGGATTTTGCTACGCTACATTGATGTGTTTAACTTTGTAAGTAGATAAAAATTAAAATACAACCGAACAAATTGTCCGCGTTGAAAAAAAAACTGATTTTGTTAGATATTTCTCGATAAATTACAAGTTGGAACTTTCTAACAAACTTTTTTCTTTCTACATTGAATAGAAGAAGGCGTTAATATGTAGGACATATTAATTTGTTTTGCTATAATCCGCTACTTGAAAAGATTTTGTATGGTACAACATGCGGGAACACTACCCACATGAAACACCACACACAATTTTCCAACACTTTCTTTGACGCACGTTTCGTCCTGACACCTTGCGTCGTAGAGTTTACTCTACGATTTCGCATTGTGAAGTCAACATCTCCTGAGTATGTCCCGGTGTCGGGACGAAACGTGCGTCGAAGAAAGTGTTTTAAAATTACCCCCATTTTATCCACATTCTCAGAATAGACGCAAGGTTGGAGTAATTTCCCTTGCGGACAAAACGCGGGAAAGGCAACCGTTTTCTCATGTTTTAGACGGTGGTGAATATAACTATTTCTTGTCCGAGGATACAATCAGGATACATCTTTTTCCCTGCCCATGCTAAGGAGCAGAATGCATTCAAACAATTATCTTCAAATTTAGACACGTTAAATAAGCGTGTCCTTTTAATACGTGTATGTGTAACAATAACTATTAACGGTTAAATAGTCTTGTTTAGTAACTATGGTGGAAATGTCTATTGTTTTGAGGTGTAATGAACCCAGACAATGTGTGGCTCAATTACCTATGTCATAATGTAGCTAAATTCCGTTTTATCTTTACATCAAATAGCAAGTAAATCAGTTCTATTCATTCAAAATCCCTACTAATATATAAATGTGAAAGTGAGTTTGTTGGTTTGTTGGTTTGTTTGTCCGTCAATCACGCCGCGGCCACGCAATGGATCGACCTGATTTTTTTGCACAGATACCTATAGTTAAAGACCCGGAGAGTGACATAGGCTAACTTTTATCCCGGAAAAATAAACCTATTCCTGTGGGATTGCATTAGAAGTGTAAATTCTCACTGTTTCACAACATATGTAATACGTATCTTTACTCACAATATATGTTGAACCCTAGACTCCATACAATATAGTTCAAGAATTCGGACAAAGCCTCAAAGGTTTGGAATTTTTTGGTTTCTATGCATATTCGAGGACTGGAAAATGTTACGAAATCGCAGGCCACCGCTAGTAGTATATATGATATTACTAGCTTTTGCCCGCGGCTTCGCCCGCGTGAATTTCGGGGTTTTACAAGTCCCGTGGGAGTCCTGAATTTTCTGGGAAAAAAACAGCATATGTGTTAACCTAACTTCAGAAACACGATTGTATAAAAATTTCTCGACAAAAAGTTCTCCCAAAATTGCTCCAAAATCTCCATTTTTCTAATTTCCATCGAAAACTACGATGGACATAATTGTAATTTTTGTTTTAATTTATCTGTAAAAAATAATTCCCAAAAACGCTCAGAACGACATTTAAATAAGAAAGAAAGAAAGAAAGAAATACTTTTTATTTGGTCACAACTTAGTGGTCACAAAATAATACTTATGACTATAACAAAAGACTTAAATAACTAATTAACACAAGGGCGTGACCAAACATAGGTCTCCGCATTAACTCAGCATTAAGCTGCAGCAAGCTGCAGCGCTGATTTTCAGTGGAGCCTAAGATGGGTGCGGTCACGGACGAGACCCGCAATCCACGACTCCCCGCAAAATATTAAATGTTAAAACAAAAACATAGTAACAATTAAATACTCAAGAAAAAAAAGGCATGCATAACAATCAGAACAACATTTAAATTATTAAAGTTAAAAAAAAAGATTAAATAAAAAAAAAAAACAAAAGCGATAATATTATTAACGGCGCAATGAGACACTTTACAGTACAGTAGCAAATACGTACATAAGTGCTGGACTGATCTATGTTATCAGCTTTTGTTGTAAATAACTGGCTTAGTTTTTGAAGTAATAAGGTAAAACAACGTTTTTCTGTTATATTCTTCCGCAACGCTGCATACTAACCTAACCTAACCTAACCCACCAACGTATTCATAAGAGTGAGAAGGACGAAAATAAAATCAACGTATCCGCTTAAGAGTGAAATAATTTCAGAACCTTTACCTTATAGGTATCCATTTTCGCATTTATAGCATAATTACTATCACATATTCTATTGCTCAACTAAAACACATATTTTTAATAGCGAAACAGTTCTAATATCAGAAACTATACAGGAACACCTTTTTAACATTTTATTAACCTGTATCCCATTGCTTAACCAAAACACACATTATAAATAGCGAAACAATTGTACTTTCAGAACCTTTATGGATAGGTACCCATTTCCACATTTACAGCATTACTAATGACTATACCATATCCCATAGCTCAACAAAAACATACATTGTAGGTAACGAAACAGATGTTAGTTCAGAACCTATATTATCATATAGGTACCCGTTTTCATAGTTATAATATTATTAACCTGTATCTCATTGCTCAACTAAAACACAAAATGCTAATAGCGAAACAGTTGTAATGTCGGAACCTATAATACAGGTACCCATTTTCACATTTATAGCAGTATGCATTATTTATAGCATTATTATTTATAGCATTACTATCCCATATCCCCTTGTTCAACTAAAACACACTTGTTAAATGCGTACAGTGCTATGTTCAGAACCTACATAGTGGCCATTTTCACATTTATAGTTATAATATCATCAGTTTTTGCCCGCGGCCCCGCCCGCGTCAAATTCGCTTTTTCATGAATCCTAAGGGAAACGTCATTTTGCCGTTATCGTTCCCTATTCCAACCTTTAAACATGCTTTCAAGCAAGTTCGCTTGAACAATCTATCTATAGATGTAACTATAGATTGCTCTAGAAAAGTTGGTATTTTGAGTATCCCACGGGAACTTCGGATTTTTCCGGGATAAAAAGTAGCCTATGTTTTAATCCGGGTAATAAGCTACCTATATTTCAAATTTCAACTAAATCGGTTCAGTAGTTGAGCCGTGAAGGAGTAACAAACATACACACACACAAACTTTCGCCTTTATAATATTATTAGGATATTAGGATTAGGATATCTTCGGTGGTACTTACGTAACTTCGCAAAGTTGTGGGCCGCACTGTACCTGACATGAGCGGGCGTATCACTTAACATCAAGTGGACGTCTTACTCGTCTCATAATAACTTCGTATGACAAAACTAATACAACAAATAAACTAAACAAATGCTTATAGCTTGACGTAGTAGGCACTCGTGCTACGACTTTTTTGAATCATTCAACTACAAAAAATCTTCAAAAATCCGCTGACTCACGCTACATACTATAAATTATAAGCCGTTATTGCATTACAATGGTCTTGACCTACCGCACCTTTGCTTGTCATAAAATCGATGTACTTGCGTTACACAACACCATTGAGTACTCGGCAACTCGGTTATAGAAGTGGAAAGCATTCACTTTACAAGAAATCGCCACCACCACGAATATGTCACAAAGCGCGGCAAACGGTTTTATATGCGAATACAACAATTGTCTTATTTGGCAAAGGGTTTTCTTGTCCTCCTCTGATGACCTGATTTCCGCTCAGTCGTAATATTAACGTAAAAGGTGTATGTAGATATAATTATCCTGTACCTAGTAATTAATTTATTTCTGACAGTATATGACTGCCTTGTTATTGAGCATGTTCGATCCCCAAGTCAGGTCCTTTCTTACAGCAAAATGTGTAAGATCGTGGTCGGGTCGGTCGTGAAAGGATCAGAAAATAAGTTTTATTCGTACCAAGTATTGTTGTACCTAATATCTCTGGTATCTACAAAAACACATTTATTTAGGTACTTATTACTACTACAGTATTAGTTATATGGAAAATATTGCCAGGTAGCGTTATAGGCATCAAATTGTTTACCTTGGGCTTTGTGATTTCGAAAATTCTTATATCTTTTTTTTTTAAATAAGTGCGTATGTGTGTCTCAAAAAAGTTTAATTGTTGATTAACTTCTGTTGGTTGACTACTTAATGTGTGACATCGCCAGATGAGAGTGTACTCTGTGTGATTCACGAATATTTTCAGAGATTGGAGTGGGTCAAGACTAAAGACTCATTAAATTAGTAAATTAACCCGTCTTGTGCTTTTTAACAGAATCCAAAAAGGAGGTTACAAAATTGCTGATGAAATTTTTTTAGACTTTTTAATTCGACTCATTTCAAAAAAAGAACTGCCTTATTGTTATATTCATGACTACTAAAATAAATCTGTCGCCAAGACGAGCCAAGCGAAGCGCGAGGGCACTACCTATCTTTTTCTCGAAGTGTTTCGCCGTATTTTTAAACCCTTATAACTTAGGCCTGAATTATTTCAGATAATCAAAATTCTCGGAAAATGATGTCGCCAGTGAACTTATTAAACCTATAAAGTTTCAATTTTATAGGTCTTATACTTTAGATTTTATTGACGTCTAAAAAACCCAAATTTCGTCACTGACTGACTGACGGACTGACTGACTGACTGACTCACTGATGATCATCAAAATTCCTAGGTACTTCCTGAAGACCTAGAAAGCTGAAATTTGGTATATAAGCTAGTATTAGCACACAACAAACAAAAAAATTCCAAAAGTTGGAAATTTAACCCCCCAACCCCTTAAAATAGGGGATGGAAGTTTGTATGAAATTACCGCAAATATTGATGCTAGAGGTCTCAAAATTGATATAGGGACTCTTTGTAATAAACAATTAAATACGTGTTTCAGGATTTTTAGTTAATCACCCCACATCCATAAAATTAGGGGGTTGGAAGTTCGTATGGGGTTTCCCATAAGTATATAGGTATAATAAAAACTTAATTTCTTGTTAGATATCTGCTAGTAATGCTAGTAAACATATGGAAAACACGTAAATTTTTCCACTGATTCCAGTGCCCAAGCGGCCAAGCGTCCAAGTGCCCAGTGCCACGTGCCCAGTAATATTACACGTTTCAAGCCCAAGTTCCAAGCATTTCATGTTTAACGAGCCGAGTTTCACTGCACGTCGAGTGACCATGATCCAGTGCTCATATAATACATATTCTACAAATAAGGAAAAAAATAAAATAGGTGAACCAAGGAGGGTTCCCTCATTTAAATGATAGAGGGGGGGGATACTTGATTCGGACAAATATCCACCTTGCAATGATATTGAAGAAATACACCAAAGAAAAGGAAATTAACCAAATAAAAAATATAGTCGTAAACAACTTACAAAAAGAAGTGAAATCCCAGCAAAAACATTTTCATGTAAAATGTTGCCAAGACGAGAACATGTGGCTCACACTATCAAAAAGTTATCAGATCTCATGTTGAGCAAGACTTCTAACTCTACACGCCCTAACTCTATAAATCCTAACTTTATAAACTCTACACTTTAGTCAAAATATATTAGTCTTGGCTGTTTCGTTACTGTCACATGGGTGTAAAGTAAAAATACTATGCATTGACTTTGTACTTTTCTGATATACAATACCTAGTTTCTGTAGTAACGATTATTTATTAGATAGGTATAGAGTCTCCTCAGAAACTGCACTTAGGTTTTACTAACTGCATTGGTTTCAAATACTTCATCACACTTTGCAAAAGTGTGTTCCTTTGCTTTAGAGGATATTTTTAATAAATGGAAGTTTTTTCCCATAACAATGGTGATATCATTTAATTTTAATGTGAAATTTCTTGAATTTTGCATGGTCCATTATGCCTCTTGCGAAACTCTATTAGAAAAGTACTAAACAGTGAATAAATTCTTCACTTTACGCCCATGTGACGGTACCGAAACAGCCAAGACATAATATATTTTGACTAAAGTGTAGAGTTTATAAAGTTAGGATTTATAGAGTTAGGGCGTGTAGAGTTAGAAGTCTTGCTCAACATGAGATCTGATAACTTTTTGATAGTGTGAGCCACATGTTCTCGTCTTGGCAACATTTTACATGAAAATGTTTTTGCTGGGATCATATTAATTCTCCTTCATATTCCGATAAGATGACAGCTCTGCCACAGCCAGAGAGAGATCAGGCGAAGGACCGATTGCTTCACATACTCTTCGAGGCACGGGGATGACACATTTCTAATATTATTTATTAGCCCTACCCGGGGATTGAACAAAGTAGCTTGAGATCTTCAGTCGAACATGCCAACCACCAAACCAACGAGGCTAGTAGCAATACAAGCGGAAGCAAGTCATAAAACTTTTCGATATCACTAACATTTTAAGCGGAATCAATTAAAGCTGCACTTTTAATTTTTATCCACGACAGTGTTGTCGCAATCGCTAACGACTCGAGGACTCATTAGACAAATGGATGGAATCTTGCGGCGTTGCACAAAAGAGAAAGCAATTTGAGCCGCGGGAATCTGAAGGATAATCGCCTTTTTTTCGCAACACGCTAATTACATTAATTAACTTTAATATCAATATATATATTTTTAATGCCAGTTCCCGAATGTCAGCCGTCGGGTTTATTTGTCTCGTTCCGTTAACACAACTGTCTCAAAAGGACCCGCAGTCCTTGACATAAGAGGACCTTTACACTCTTCCGTTGTGATTTGTGAACGTGAGTTCCGTATGCGATATTATTATAGTTCTTTGTTTTTTTTTATTTTCGAATTGAGAGGTAACATATTTTGTTTTGATATTGAGGACCACATCAGATGAAATTACACGGGTTAACTTGCACAAAAACACTCAATATGATTTACGGAATTGTTTAATGCTGCCACGTTTTGGTCACCTTCGTTTTATTTTTATTGCTTTTATTAGCGCCAAAATCGTACAATGCACTTCACTAATTATATTATTAAAATGCTGGCTATATTTGTCTTTGTGCAAGCGTTAATAAATATCAGGTTTTACACAGTACTCGTAAGTTCCTAGTGGTTACATTAATAGCTGTGAACCTTAGGTTGCCAGTTGCCACCACATAAACTGCCAACGTTAGATAAAACTTCAGAAATCCTGGTCATTTTGGTGAAAGAGAGTTTCTTCCCGGAAATCAGTTGGGGCGGGCATGCCTGGGTGGTGTTTTAAAATCTGCCATCTGATACAATTATGAACTAAAATTATAAGCGTCTCTTTCAGTTAATCGGAATTCCCTTTGACAATCTCTTGTGGACGTCCGCCTAAAACAAATCCGGAAAAACCCAGACGACTGACCCACGAACCCAACAGACGTTCGTTATCAATGGGCGTTCTCGATGGTAGGTTAGAATCAACGGTGTTGAAAGCGTTACCAAAGCCAGCGAGAGCCATGACACTGGCAAAGCAATTGTCCATTATTATTCTTATAATATCGTCAGAGACCTTGAAGAAGGCTGTCGTAGTACTGTTTAATAGTGATGATGACTGTAGAAATGTTGTAGTGTTTTTAGGGTTCCATACCAAAATGGTAAAAATGGAACCCTTATGGTGAGACTTTCTCCGTCCGTCCGTCCCTTCGTCCGTCTGCCACACTCGATTATTTCAGTAACTATTCAAGCTTTCGACTTGAAATTTAGAATGGTTATAGGTAATAGTGACCCGACGTCATAACAATCGTAAAAATTTGAAAATTGTTTTTAATTTTATTTAAAAAGGGGGGGAAACCGCGTCGACAAAATTTCAAAATGAGGTAACAATATTGAGTGGGATATCATATGAAAGGGCGTTACTTGTGTATTCTAAAACTAATTTTTATTTATTTTTATGCCTTATAGTTTTTGATTTATTGGGCAAACTGTTGAAAAAAATACCGTTCCCCCCCCCTTATCTTCGAAGTTTACCAATCGAAAAATCTGAAATAATTATGATCAATAGAAGTTAACGTATATTTTACAGGAAAAATAAAATCATTTCGCTGACTGATATACTTTTTTTGATAATAACAATAATCCGCCAAAAACAAAGTTACGTTTGCGGTTTGCCAACAAAAGTACCTACGTGTAAATTATACTCGTAAATTCATGAACAAAAGTGATTCTTTCAATGTTTTACTTCTTTTATGATATGGAACCCTCGGTGCGCGAGTCCAACTCGCACTTGGACGGTTTTTTTTATCATCCATAAACCAGTTAAATACCAACCCGGCTCAACTTTGCTCGAGTTTAAAAAACTTTAGGTAATGATTCAAGGATTTATTTTGGACGATGATGTTTAAATTGATAATTATATAGACTTTTGTGATATGTCTATCTGACTTTTTACTGTATCACTGATGTGATTTCGTGGGAATTCCGATTTTTCTCATAAAGTATACCTCGGTGGAGAATTTCAGCTTTTTATATCCAAAAGACAAATAACTTTTTTTGGACAGGCTTTTATTCGAGTGGGTCGCAGGTTCGATTCCAGCCACGGGCCACTTTGGAATTTTATAATTTCTAAATTGGCTCAAATCTGGTCTGGTGGGAGGCGTCGGCCGTAGTTACCACCCTACCAGCGAAGACGCACCGCCAAGCGATTTAGCGTTCCGGTGCGATGCTGTATAGAAATCGTTAGGGGTGAGTTTACTTACCTCTATGATCCAAGTTATAGTACGATAACATCTTCAGCTGCATATCATCATTTACCATCAGGTGAGATCGCAGTCAAGTACTAACTTGTATAGTGTAAAAAAAAGGTTGGGTTGAGCGATGATGAAAGTTAGGCACCCATACTGATCCTTCTAATATTTTCTTTCCAAGGCGTAAATTTTATGTCAATGATCTTACAAGTTTCTTTGACTTTTTATTTTATGCCTCGGTATCCTCCCAGGGAACCTGATATACTTAGGTACGACGGGTTCTATTTTTTATTGTTTGTTTACAAAGTGTCAGAGCGACTTCTAGAAAGAGAACCTTTATATAACTATGTACAATGTTATGCATGAATATTTTAGCTGCACTACTTTTATACCTACGTATTACGAAGTTCAAGGCCTTTGACAGTTAAGTTTTTCATTACGAAATTGATGGGGTGGTCGGACATTAGAGGTTATTCGCCTGTTTGGCTTTGTCTCTTGAAAGAGGCAGATTTAATTTAATTAGTAGCTAAGGTCTTCGTTTTCGTGTCGTAACGGTTCTAAGAGCAAGACCCGTACAAAGCAAAAATTCTAACTTGTAATAAATACCTGACGATGAATTAATTATAAATTTGTTTTGATTAATAAAATAATTATATAGGTACATTAATTAAGTCAAACATTAATTCATAAAAAAAATATTTTATCGTGCTTGACTTGTATGGAAGATCTGATGTCGGATATATGTAGCTACAATTATTACTATCATAATGATTATTTTAAGCAAAAATATTTCCTTCTTTGTTTATATTAATATAATTTTTAAACATGTTACATTTATTAATTTGTTGTATTAGAAAATTGTATGCTACAATCATATCATTCACGAAACTTTCCGTGGAAAAATTTATACACCAACTTAGTACCTACCTACAATCACTTTAAGTAGTAAAAAACAATAACATAAAAATAAACAACAATTTGAATTTGTATTTTACGATATTTTTTATTTTTTATGCAAAAGCTTTGATTTATGTACAACATAGATACCTACTAACTAGGCAGTAACTATGTTCTCATTTCAGTTCTCATTCATGCCACAATAACCGAACCCATTTGACTTGGAAGAATGCTTTTTTCCCCGCAATTGCGAAACCCCAAAATTCACGCAGGTGAAGCCACGAGCATAAGCTACCATACTACTTATTATGGTGTTCCGTGGTACAGCTATGAATACTTAAATGTTATTGTAGTTTCGTTTTACATACTTTGTTAAACTGGATCTGATATGATATTAATGTTTTTATCAGAGTTTTTAACTATTGCGTGTTTTGAATATATCCGTTATAATTATGGACCGGTTTATACAAAAAAAAAATGCCGAATAAGAAGCCGATTAATCTTGTGTGGCTATGGATAATAATGATTAACAATAATTCTTAGCCTATACTTTAGCTAGTTTTTGCCCGGGGCTTTGCTCGTTTGAATTTTGCTTTTTCATAAATCCCGTGAGATTTTTCTGGTGTAAAGAGTTGACTATTAATCTCCGTGTCTCCACTTCTCTGTACGAAAAATCACGTTGATTTTTTTATTGTTCCATTGCGACTGACTAGCACAGCGACAATTTATACTTCTCCTTGTGATTATGAATTTGTATTTAAGTAATCCGTATTTTTCGTCTTTTCAGGTGCTTCATCAAGCTACAACATGTCGATCGTGGATTCCTACAAAAGTTTCATGGAGAGAAACAGCGGTAAGCTCACATAATATTATACCTTCAATAACATTAAAAAAATCTTTCACGTTCAAGCTTACATACATTCGAGTACATAGACCTCAATATTAGGACGCGGCTCGCTGGGCAATTAATTATACAGGATTATGTAAAAAAATACCAAATCACTCTCGGCCCGTATTTGTTTACATTAAAACTAACAACTTTTGTTCTACGTGGCTAGCCATGGCCTAAACCTCCAGTCAAACCAGACCTGAGCCATATTAGAAATATTTATTATACTTATTATATTAGGCTGGAATCGAATCCACGACTTCCTACTCGAAATCGCGCGTGCGCCATTGCGTCAGTAAGGTAGTCATTGTTACAGGTATAAGTCATTAGGTACTTAGGTGAAGTCAGTAAAATCATCTTACAGAAATAACTTTGATTGATTAATGATATAAGCCAGCTCACTAAAGATCGTTCGTTGACCCATCAAAATTACTCAAGAACATAAACACGAAAAAACCCTCACTACACGAAACAAATTAACGATTTAAGAAGTTATCAATAACTCTAACTTATATACATTTTAATTCAAGCTCATTTCATAGTTTGCGAAAACAGATCAAAAGTTCGCTTGGGAGAGCGAATTTTGCAATTTTAATTTGCTTCGCTCGTGAACTAAATCGAGTTTCATTAATTCAACAGCTTTGTGGTGAGACTCTTAGCAGCTAAATATTTTAAACAAATGTTAGTCTGCAGTCCTTTAACATGCAAACTAAATGTAAATACGGGTATTAGTATAAAATGTAAATATAATCTCTGATGTCTCATTTGATAGGGATATTTTGACGTGACAACGTCTTATAAATTGGTTTGCCGGGTGACACTTCAAGAAACTGCGTTACGCTCCGCTCACGTTATGCGCTCACAATGAGAGCGAGTGAGAGGCACGCGTCCCTTCCACTCGGGCATGGTTAGCCCGCCTAAGAGCGAGAGAGACAGACATACGTTGTCACGTAAAACTTTCGCCCGTATACCGACTTTACAGGCAACCAATTTTTTTATTTTTCTAATATTACTAAATGAAAAGGAAGACTGACTGACTGACCTACCTCAGTGATCATAATCTACTGTATAACCTTAACCTTAATCAGCCTATGCACGTCTGCTGCTGGACATAGCCTTTCCGAGAGCGCGCTATCAGGGTCCTCCATCTTTCTCATTCATCTGCGGTCAGGCCAGCGACCTTTTTTAAGTCGTCGGTCCAGTGCGCAGGAGGTCCTACGCTGCCTTTACTGGTTATCTCCATTCCAGAATACGTCTACCCCAACGCAACGGCCGTCGTGCATCGGTTCTGCGACAAATATGGCCCACCCTTTTTTTACGATTGATAGGCTTGCGCTTGACCACAATCATGTCCGATGGGCAGAAATGATGAGGTCTAGGATGGAGCGCGCTTGCCTAGAAAATGCCTATTCATTCTTCTCTTGAAGGCACCCATATTGTAATTGGCTGGGAACACGGAAGCTGGAAGGGTGTTCCACACCTTAGTGGTTCGTATCAGAAACGTGGAAGAAAAACCCACTGCTACTTCAGGTCACTAATCCGTTGGGCTATGTCGCCTACACTGGTTCTGCTTACGGACAGATCTAATACGGATGTTTTTGTTACGGATTCTGTGCAAATTCTACTATCTGCTGCTGTATATACCCACCCCATGAAAATTCGTTATCTAAGGGGAAAATAGGAGTTGCGCCAAACCAGGGGTATCGCAAAGTTTGGATGCCGCAACCAAAGATCATTGATTAGTAAGAAGGGTATATAGAGTGAGTAGTACCAATAATAATCTTTGCCGCAACCCACCCGTTGGTAATGTTTATGGGGTAAGGCAGGCTTTACACACCTTCGAGAAGATTGTGGAGAACTTTCATATATCCTGCATTATGCAGGTTTTCTCATGTGTTTTCCTCATCATTAATTTTAAGTGACATTTAGTAGGTAAAAATGCAATTAATGTTGAACAGGGGCCTGACGGGGCCTTAAACCCCGAACCTTTGAATGTGATACGTAAACCGCTACTCACTCGGTATCACTGGTTACCTATTCATACATATAAAAGGAAAAAATGACTTGACTGCCTGACTGACTGACTAATCTATCAATGCACTGTTCAAACTAGATAAAGAATCGAAGTCAAAATCATGAGAATGATCTAGTATGACGTAGGCATTTGCTAAGTACCGGATTCGTGAAAATTCAACCCCTAGAGGATAAAACACTGATCACGCGAGCGATGCCAGGGACGCTATCTAGTTTAATAAATAACGCAGTCGCTTAAAAATATTACGATGATTAAATAAAACGACGATTGTTGCCTTGGCACTTAAGAATACTACATTCTTAGTAGTCGTAGAAGTATCATCATGGGTAATGTGTGTAAATACATAAACACGATATTATCATTCACCATGTGTTGTACTACACATTTGCAAGGAACGTGATAATCATACAAATGATTTGTAATCAACGCGGTAGGTCTATTCTTTGGCACGCGGTTTTTAAAACTGATAATACGTTTCTAAGCAATGATTTTCTAAGGTGAATTCGAGATAGAGCATTTTGTTTCGAGACTCTGATATAAGTTGGCTTCCCATTATATCCCTGATATAGTGGGCTCAACCATGATCACGTGATTTAACATGGTGTCTTCACCTCTATGGCATTATTGCATCGAATATAGCCATTAATTTCACTGAGCGAAAAAAACAGGTCACAGCGCGTTCAATAGGGATTATATTCGTAGATTTGAGATTGAGATTATACTTTACTAACTCTACGGATTTCTTTATAACAAATTCGTGTTGCGAACAGAACAGAACGATTGCTTTCCACACAGTTATGAAATTCTTTTGAGTGAAAATAAAAGAAATTGAAAAACTGACCATTAGAATATAGATTAGAATCAATATTGAATACGTACAATAGTAGGGGAGCCGACGCGCGACGGTGCTAAATCGGGAGTACGAGTAACTCGAGCGTCGTGTGGACACACGTTTGGACTATATTAATACTATTGCATTTTAAAGATTTTGAATGAGTCATTTTACCACTAAAAACAATTATTAGATGTGAAATATTTATGTCAGTGCAAAAATTAAACTTTCTCATGATTGAAGACAAATTAGAAAAATAACTGAAATAGCCTAAAACATTAAAATGTGACGCCGTAACCTTTTTGATGTTCTACCGAAATATTTCAGATAATTTAAAAAAGCTTATTTTTATATTATAGCAAAGTATTAAACTATTTTTTTGTGTTTGCTATCTGGTCTGTATCGACTGCGTAGTGCGTAGCTTAACGCGTTTAACGCATACATATAATTCATTAAAATGGCCATAATTTATTATTTTACGCTTTGTATTTCCGTGTGAATGACGTATCGTACTCGTATGTTCAAAATGGTTTGTTTGTGTTGGAAAAATCTATTCTAATTATATGAATATAAATAATTTATGTGACAGCTATAATATTTGAGTTGCAATAAAGCAAAGTCTGAGTAAAAAAAATATAAACCACATGACGTATCTACTAGCAAAGACGCACACCGCCAAGCGATTTAGCGTTCCGGTGCGATGCTGTGTAGAATCCCTTGGGGTAGTTTACTTACCCCTTCCGGCTTCCAAGTTAGTACGATAACATCCTCGGCTACATCATCACTTACCATCGGGTGAGGTCGCAGTCACGTACCTACTAACTTGTAGAGTGTAAATTTTTTTAGCGAGTAAAGCGAAAAACCAAAATTATCGAGAGCATAATTTGCAGACTAAAGTTAGCTTTACAATAAATAATAAATGAGCCGGCAAACGTTGTTTTGCCATTAGGGATATAAAAATAGCTTACAACCAGACCTACCTACCCTACCGAAAATAAGAGAAACTTTCATAATAATCGGTCGAGCCGTTTCGGAGGAGTTTGGTAACAAACACGAGTCTCGAGAATTTTATATATTAGAGAAGAAGATGAAACTTTTGAAATTGATACCTGTTATTACACGACTGCCTAAAAAATCGTTGATAGATTCATATGGCAGTCAGGGGGCTGTTCTGAGGAACACCTTCTATTCTAAGAGGTCCCCCGACTGCCATATGAACTTATCTGCTCAACTAAAATAACTTGTTTCTTACTCTTTAGTTCGTTTATAACAGGGCAGTCGTATTTTTTAATTACTTATTTTTATTGATGTTGTGTATAAAGTGCGTCATATCGTGGAAGATTTTGTAAAAAAAAAAACAATTTAAGTAGATTATGAAAAGCTTAACAATATCTACGTATCTACCTATCGTTTAATATACAAAACATCAATATAAATCATACCATATCGGCGCTATAACAATAATAAATTTCAGGTTTTAAAAACTAAAGGATAATGACCATGGATGTAAAAAATCCCGCACTGAGCTGAAGTCCAAACTTATTTTTTTTCTAGACGACCGTTTCCATATTAACTCTTAAAATTATTATATTTTTAATAAACATCAGTATTCCAAATTTATACTGCAAATACTTAAACAAGTGCAATCAATAAAATGTGTGTGTGACAGGAAATGTGCATTTTAAAAATAAAGTAACTTTTTTATGCAAAATCATATTTCGGATAAAACAAATTCCTAGTGCCAATGGTTCTATTTTATTTTTCTAGAGTATTTTGGTTTCGGTTCTTGAGAAAACTTGGTACCACCTTTGGTAATTTGGTTTTAGCCCCTGACGCAATAAGGCCGCGCTCAGATTTGAGCTGGAGGTCCCGAGTTCGATCACCGGCACAGGTCAATTTGGGTCATTATTTTCCAAATTGAGTCAGATCTGGTTTGATGGTTGGTTACTAGTATCCACTGTAACTGTAACAACACACTGACATCAATTAGCGATCCGCTGCTATGCTGATGTTCTAGCAACTTCCGAGCTAATATTATAACAAGGCATCTTCGGCTGCATTGCCACTTATCATCATTATTTATCAGATTCTTCTCAGATCAGGGCGCGTTTGAATCCACTTAAACTAGTCTTAAGTCGTTATATAGTTTTCACTATATTCTAATAAGTACACGTATTGTAACTGCTGTAAAAAGTCTATAATATGAAATAAATAATTTGAATTTGAAAAAATAAAACTTATCAGATGAGATTTTTGTAAGTTGTAGTACGTGAAATAATGCATCCTCCGTTTTGTAATATTAGTTTATGAAGTAAGTATATGCTTAGAAAGGGAAGCTTTTTGCAAACGATTGTAGCATAGATATGCAAATGAGAAATATGGAATAAAAAATTGGCATATTTTCATAATGTATCGCAACTTAACTCATTAAAATGGAGTATTATTCACACGCTAATTAAGTTAGCTTTGTGAAATTGAACGGATGCGTTTCGCAAGCTGTCGGTTTATTTCCACGATTAACAATCACAGCCTGTATGTGACTTGTGAGGTGTAAACGCCCATCCGGCATCTGCATTCTGCATTCGTTTTTTAGGGTTCCGTACCCAAAGGCTGTAAACGGGACTCTAATAGACTTCGCTACTACTGAATCGACGACCTCCGTGGCGCAGGGGACGCACGCTCGGATTCGAGTGGGAGGTCGCGGGTTCGATTCCCGCCAAGGGCCACTTTGGAATTTTATAATTTCTAAATTGGCTCAGGTCTGGTCTGGTGGGAGGCTTTGGCCGTGGCTAGTTACCACCCTACCAGCAAAGACGTACCGCCAAGCGATTTAGCGTTCCGGTACGATGCTGTGTAGAAACCGTTGGGGTGACTTAACTTACCCCTTCCAAGTTAGTACGCTAACATCTTGACTGCATCATCACTTACCATCAGGTGAGATCGCAGTTAAGTACTAACTTGTATAGCGTAAAAAAAAATCGACATGTCTAAAATTTGATATCGAGATAGATTACCCTGGTACAAAACATAGGCTACTTTTCATCACGGAAAATTCCACGGTTTCTACGAGATTTGTGAAATACCGAAATTAACACGGGCGTGCACTAGTTTGCTGTAAACAAAAACTAATATTTAATGAAAGCAAATCGGAATTGCGGGAATCCATTGTCAGCAGGACAGATTAATGTTTGCTATAATCCGCTACTTGAAAAGATTATGCAGGAACACCCCCACATAAAACACCACACACAATAATTCTTCCAAAACCTTCTTCGACGCACCTTTCGTCCCGCTACAGGGAAATTTTCAGGAGATCTTGTCTTCACAATGTTAAACCGTAGAGATATATTTTCAATGTTTTACCTAATGTGCTTGCTTATAGATACTCATGTAAGTATTTACTTATAAAATATGTAAGCTTTGTTTATGTTAGGTCCCCCATGCGATGGACTGACCAAATAAAGACTGCCCTTGCATGAGTGTACCAGAATGACAGCAAGCAGGGAGAAGTGGCGTATGCTCGTGAGGACAGTAACATCGGCCTCGAACAGTGTCAGCTCCTAATTTGATGACCACGACCGCTCTGTCAAGAGCGCCACGACAAAGAAGAAGAAGTTTATGTTAGCATGCGTATGTTCTTCTACCAAATATCAATTCCGCATTTATATTTTTCAGATCCCCGGACTGAGAACTGGTGGCTCATGTCAGGGCCGGGTCCTCTCCTCACGCTGCTGGCCTCGTACCTATACTTCTGCACGTCCGTTGGTCCTCGCTACATGAGGGATCGGAAACCTTACTCCTTGAAGCACATCATCATCTGGTACAACATATCGCAGATAGCTATGAGCATATTTTTGGTATATGAGGTAAGCTGTTTTTATTACTTTTCTTAGGGGTATACGTACCGAACGTGGCACCGATTTTCTGGTCCCTATTTCATAGACTTCGCGTTCTGTCATTTCACCATCTATGCATACTGTACTAGCATACTGTTCTAGATAATGGATTACATCCAAAGATTTAAATCGCAAGATGGGCCCCTAAGCATACAAAAATGTTGAGTGAGTGCTCTCAACGTGCAATAGTTTCACTTGAAACAGAGAAAGTGACAACGTGTCGCACACAAGACAAAAACGTGGATGTTTTTGGAGGTTTAGGGCTCATCTAGTGATTTAAATCTTTGATTACGTCTCATAATGGACCATCTACCTGTTTCACAGAATACGTATTAAAGTGCCGCTATAAAAACAAATAATATTAATTGTTGCATTAACAACCGTATGCATTTTATGGATATGATGTTGTGTTTTGATTAGTTTACTTTGATAACGTTATTCTCACATACAAATTTTATTCCTATTGCACATTAGCTTATTAATTATGGATTGACGTCATACGGGTTTTTGGAATAACGTCAGCAAATGTACCTAATAAAACTAAAAATAATATAATATTTTTCTTCTTTCTTGTAAGCTGCATCATTCAAAAGTTATGTTATTTTTTTTATATAACCGATCAGACCGTAACCTCACGCTGATTAATATTAATTATACTTTGTTGTAAACATTATTGTTGTTTTAAGGTTTTTCAATGGTTTTGCTGGAACGATTACTCTCTCTGATTCGCTTTTTCAAGCAAAAATAAAATAAATTAAAAAAGATATAAATAAAAATCACTACTATGAGGTTTTGTTTAAGTAAATATACAGCAGCATTTAAAATGTAAACCAGATTTTTTCTGATAATGGACTTTTCCTTAATATTTTAAGACTAAGCAAAGTTTTTTTTTGCGTTTAACCATTAGAAGCATTAGAATGGGGAATGTATCTACAGAATATAATATATTTTTTTCGGCGCCAACAAAACACTCTTATGGTTGTAAATTGATTTGAAAATAAGTGGAATTGTCTTAAAGTAGAGAAAATCCCCCGCAACAAATAGTTATTACCACAACTAAAGAAAAATGATTAACTAAATTTTAGTTTGCAAGATACGGATAAAAATCAGTGGACCGAAACAAACAAACATTTTTACTATTTTTTGCTCTACCTGTCGTAAAAAAAGGTAATACCAGTAAATTACATTTGCCATAGAGTGATTATAATGTAAACACCAAATAATCATAAAATAAAATTAATTATTTGAAATGAACAAAAACTGGATTGCAATAAAACAAGTGTAAAATTAACGCTATCATGAATCTGAGGATTAATTAAATTTTATTGAGGATTTATTTACTCATCAACGCGTAGTTCTACAAATTAAAATAACAAGTGGACATATTGTGTACAAATTAAAATAGTAATTTTTGTGAGTGCCTATACCCTTTAATGGAAACTCAGAAAAAGTCCTTAAATTAGACAATAAGCAAGTGCGCCTAGCACAAGTTAAGGAACAAATTTAAATTTTTGATTATGTAAGAAAAGAAAAAAAAATTAGGAACTTAAAATTTTCACACACAGGTTGTGTGTGATGGGAGTAAACATCGCACTCGGCACTAGGCCAGTATTTTTTATATGTACACTGGCTGACCCAGCGAACGTTGTTTTGCCACTAAAGATATAAAAAAATACCTTACGAGCTACTTTTAAACCACAGATTTTCAAACCTACCGAACACACACAGGAAATTTCATAACAATCGGTCGGGCCGTTTTGGAGGAGTTTGGTCACAATTGGCACGAGAATTTGAGATATTTCACGAGTATTAGTTATCCTTAGAGCTTAGAGAATGATATTCTTCACTTTGTCTTGTTCCAGGGCTTAGCCGCAGGCTGGTGGAGGGACTACAACTTTTCTTGTCAACCAGTCGATTATTCGGACGATCCAAAAGCACACCGGGTCAGTAAACACACCTTTTTTTTTAAAGTAACAAATATTGTGTATGAAAAGCAACCTCTTTTTCTTGAGACATAGAGATTAATGAAATTCACTCAAAATCTATATTTGTACAAATTAGTTAATAAAATCAGGAAGTCTAGAAAGAATAGGCCCGAAAGCGAAAACGTCCCAAAGTTTGGACTGATATCCGTAAGTATTTGCTGATACTTTCTTGGTGGAAAATATTTTTTAACTAAATAATTAAATACACTGGCAAGCGAAAGAACGTTCCATCACAATGCTATGTAGGAACCGTTAGGGGTGAGTTTCTTACCCCTTCCAAGTTAGTATGATATTTTCGTCTGTATCATTACTTACCATCAGATGAAATCGCAGTCAAGCAATAACTTGCAAATGCTGTTGACCCCGATAGAGGACTTCACCGTATCGGCTAATGGCCTAGTAGTTATAAGATTACATACCTCGGCCTTACAAGCACACCTTGAACTCATCATCTGATGTCAAAGTCAAAATATCTTTATTTTTAAATAGGCCTAATATACAGACTCTTGTAGAACGTCATAATATATTTGTCGCATATGTATGGTGATCACCTCAGATGTGTTGAGGTTTCCCAACGAAAGATTGACTAAGCGCATTTTCTACTCAGAACTTCAGGACGGCAAGCGGAAACCAGGCGGCCAGTTCCTTAGATACAAGGATGTTCTGAAGAGACACATGAAGGCATGCAAGATTGACCCCTCTAGTTGGGAAAGCTTGGCCAAAACACGTAATGAGTGGAGACGTCTGGTGCAACAGAGCTCCCATAAATTTGAGGAAAGTAGGAGGATTGAGATAGTTGGAGGATAGACACTAAACGTGACCAGCTTAAGAGTAGGCCCCACCCTCTAATGTCATGACTTACAACTCTATTGGCGATACGCTAACTTGTCCGCACTGCGCTCGTACTTGCAGTGCAAGGATAGGGTAAATAAGCCACATTAGGGCGCACCAACGAAGCTCTTTATGCAATGCTTCAGGAATGCAGTCACCATAGCCGAAATCGGCAAAGGGGATATATATATATATGGTGGTCACTACAAGTTGATTTAAAGCTAAGTTTACGAGAGTTCAATGCGCTGCACTGAGAAGAGATATGCTACGGTATCGGGGCAGAACTTACGTAGAGTTAAAATAATTGTTTGACACTAAGGGGTCCTACAAATTCATCCAATTTTGCGACTAAAACAAAGAATTTTATGGTTTATCGTTATGAGCGTACATAATGGGCTAGCAGATTACTAGATTAAAAACGTGTCATCATTCTTATTTCACAGATGGCAGCAGCAGTGTGGTGGTACTTCTTTGCGAAAATCGTGGAGTTGTTGGACACAGTGTTCTTTGTTCTGCGAAAGAAGAACAGGCAGATATCGTTCCTGCATCTCTACCATCACACCATGATGCCCATTTGCGCATGGATCGGAACTAAATTTCTACCTGGTATGTTTTTAAGACTCCGCTTATGGTATTCGTATTACGACGGATAAGTAGGGCCCAAAGAAATAACGATATCGCCATCATACTCTTGCTCTGAGGGCTATCGAGATATACATTTTTTTTAAGGCTAGCGCTTGACTGTAATCACACCTAATGGAAAGTGATTATACAGTCCTTCGAGTTTGACGACCTTCCTGGCGCAGGGGATGCGCGCTCGGATTCGATTTCGGGATTCAGGGATCGCGCGCTTTGGGATTTTATAATTTCTCAATTGGCTCAGGTCTGGTCTGGTGGGAGGCTTCGGCCGTGGCTAGTTACCACCCTACCAACAATACAATGACGTGCCGCCAAGCGATTTAGCGTTCCGGTGCGATGCTGTGTAGAAACCGTTGGGGTGACTTTACTTACCCCTTCCAAGTTAGTACGTTAACATCTTCGGCTGCATCATCACTTACCATCAGGTGAGATCGCAGTCAAGAACTAATTTGTATAGTGTAAAAAAAAAGTCTAAGGTGGAGCCGCGCTTGCCTAGGAAATGCCTATTCACTCTTGATTAATTAGGCGCCCAAGTTGTAGGTGGTAAGAAAGACAGTGCCTAGTAGGGTATTCCAGACTTCAATGGTTTTCCCATTTCAATGAATGCTCAACGTTGTAATAACTAATAAGTTGCGTGGTTTTTGAGTTATGGTACATCAATATAATAATGTAAATGAGTTAAGTGACCCTCAAAGCAAGAGTAAATAATATTTTGATTAGAACATTATGACGGAAATAAAAATCATTTACATTTCCCTATTATCGCACTTTGGCACCTAATAAAATTTTATTTTAGTTATTACTTTAATGAAAATCCTTATTTTTACGGAAGGTTGTTTACTGCAAATGTGTCTTCCTGCTCATTTATGTGAATAGAATTACGTCCCTTCGTGTTTTATGTAATAGCATGAAGATGAGACAACATTTGCAAACTAAATAAGTTTGAATAAAACGGAAATGTATGCTAAACAAAAATATAATTCCGAGGCCGCCCACATTACCGCAACTAGTCCATAGTAGGTACCTATCGTATTGAAAACATTCTTATAAAAAACAATTACATTTGCAGCTGTATAATTTTCGTAACATTTTTTCTCAAAAGATTCCAATAAAAAATTAGGTACCTACAACTCATAGGAGTCATAGGTATACCTGACGTAACCATATTTCCCTCTATGGGCGGGATTGTCCCGCTGTCCCCGGTGAGAACAAAAAATGTCCCGCTTTACCAAACTTGAACCTATATACACCCACCCACTTGTCTTAATTTAAGGAAAAGATAAGATCGTCCTTAAATGTTTGGATAAATATTTCAATCAGTTCCTTATTTTTCGTAAACTTATCTCTTACTAGTTGATCGGGCAAACGATGTTTTGCCATTAGGGATATAATAAAATTACGACCAATTCTCAGACACCGAATATACGTAGAAGATTTCATAAAAATTGTGTGGCACAAGAAGTTTATATATTTTTAGATTTGTTAAAAATACTTTTTTCAAGAATTCTGTTATTTTTTTTAATATTTCTTATTTATATGGGTATACAAAATTCCGAAAGCGTCCCGCTTTGCCTCGATATCAAAATGGTCATGTTAAGTATACCGAACTATGATCATTTAATTACAAACATCTTGCTTAGAAGGCCTTGTATGTGCAAAAATATACAACGACCGAACACACGCGAGGGTGTGCATATTTAATCAGACTAATAATACCTAATACTGATGTGTTTGTCCTTTAGCCATACACGTGTTTTAAAAGGAAGCTAGCCTTTATCATAAAGGCTTCTTTTAAGCAAATTCTTGTAATGTGCTCGTCATTATGAGGCACTAGTTGAGGAGTATTAGGGAACAAAACAGGATTTGTCCGCGAAATTGAATTTTACAAGATTATTTATTAGTAGTAGGGTACGGCGTAATTACCTCAAAAAACAACAAAACCCGAACATCAAAAGTATACTCGTAAGTATTAATCTGGCTCCACATTGTTCTATGCAGTCCGTCCACACACTGTGTGGTAAAAAGTTACACCGCTGAAAGCTTCGGGAAAGACCACGATTCAAAGAAAATGTATTAGAATTTAGACTAGTTCAGAGGGCTGATTCTGTATCGTTCACTTAGCTAGTTAGTAACCCTAACTGGGTTATTAACTAAGAAAACGAAGGGAAAAATCCTATTTTTGCACAAATTAGCAACCTAGGTTGGTATGGTATCATATAAGTATACCATGCTAGTTGCTATCTTGTACAGAAAGAATACAAAAATAGGATTTTTGCCTCCGTTTTCTTAGTAAATAACCCAGTGCGGGTTTCTAACTAACTAACTGAACGATACAGAATCAGCTCACTGAAATGTCATAATGCCATAAACACCGCCGGCTACGGTGTCTTTCAAACCAATACACAGCTAGAAGAAGTAACAACTAGCGAGCTTGCTTAAAAAATGCCCATTCCCTGCTAATTTGAGGTTCTCACTACATTGTATTTGGTAGGGAAGACGAAGATTGGAGAGTATTACATGCTTATCAGAAACGAGGAAGGAAAGAGCTTCCTACGTACTTGAAATGTGACTCAGGCTTCTGCTATCCCTGAAAAATAAAGATTTCCTTCTAGTAGGTAGCTTCCACCGCTAAACATAGGCTTCTTTTATTAGGGACTTTCAAATGCCATGATTCCGTGAATGCTGTATCTAGCGACTCCCTCAGGATCGGCTAATCCGTTATCCATTTACTTTATATTAGTATAAAGTAACAAAATAAAATAAGTATAAAGTGCCAAACCTACGTTTATGCTTATGGAATAAAATCCACTCAAACGAATAATGGGGCTACGGCTATAGGTTGTACGAAAGGAATTTCCGAGTTACGATTGCATGAGTTTTCGTCTGTTAAAGACAGAAGTTATAATTGAATCAGAAAACTTGAGCATTCAAGTTAGTGAATTGAAAATGATTCTTCAATCATTTAGAAAAATAAAAAAAAACAGACTAATTTCTAATTCACCAGTAATTGATGTTACGATTGGCGCCAGCTGTAAATTGATTATTTTTTTTTTTTTGGCAACAAAGATTTGAAAGGCTTCCAAGTTATTTTTATCCCGGGTAGGTGGTATGATCTTAATTCTAGGTGAACTGTTTACAATTAGTTAAGTAATATTAATTCTTTTATTTCCAGGTGGCCACGGAACCTTGCTAGGTGTCATCAACTCCTTCATCCATATCATCATGTACACGTACTACCTGATCTCAGGCCTCGGTCCGCAGTACCAGAAGTACATTTGGTGGAAGAAGCACCTCACCACCATGCAATTGGTAAGTAAAACTTGCTATTGTATGTTTATCTCGCCCCATTATTATGCTCATATCTCTTGAAATGTGAGAGCTTTAGCAATGATAGCCTTTCAATTCCAACACACTGGCGCATTGGCTGGAGGGTTGGCAAGCTTCATTTCTTTAAGAGATAGAAGGCTTCATAACATCATGCTATGACCAATAGAAGCATCAACAAAAAACTGTCGCAAAAGCGGGAAAAATATTGTTCCTTTTGGAGAGCTTCCGTTGAGTTTTATTATCCTCAAAAATTATTATCCTCTAAATAAAAAATCCGCGATACCCCATGACTATCTTTTAAATGGATACACTAAAATGTTATTACAGCTACAAATCGAACTCAGCTACTAATCTATGACTCCCATGGGATTGGTGAAAAACTGAAATTTACCCGAACAGAGCCGCGAGCTACATATACTGTGCGATTGCATAGTATCAACCATAGGCTTATAAATCTATGGACGACGGGTGTAATACAAAATTCACGAAAAAAGTGTCCCGAGCAAACCTATATAAACATTATTTTTATAAACAAACCAAAACATTGTAATTTATGTCTTAAACCATTACTATACGGCCCAATTTTCAAACACGAGACTGAAGTGCGATTGTATGTCTTTTAGCATTTTGTATGTCATTCGGTTCGGACACTTTTTAGCGCTGACCCCAACTCCTTAGTTTATAACTCAATGGTATCAACGGTTTATATGATGCATCGTACAATTATAATTTATTCGCAGTATGGGCTATGGTGTGTGTTATGTATACAGGAAGTGTTTTAATTATGAAGTACAGCATCAATTTCATGATAAATTACATATATTTGCATAAATCAATTTACATATTATCACATATAAGTACCTACATAGTCACGATCAGATGAATCGATGTTCATGTTGTTTTGTAGTTTTTCTTTAATGAACTACTATAAAATTATTGTAAACAACTAACAATATAAATCATTGAGTGTCAGAATATTAATTGATAATAATAAATGAATAATCAATTTTAATAATCTGACTGTTGAAGAGGGTTGTTTCGTTCGCGTTTTGAAGTCTAAACAATTTAGAGTATCTTTGAAATCGTCTTAATTAATTTTGACAGGCATGTTCCAATTAATACACTATGAAAACTATCATAGCTAGACCGCTATAAACGTGGCCCTCCCATGGTCTGCGGGACGCGAGGCGGGGGCTACTCAACCACTGATCTCTATTCTATGAATTAAACATTCTATACAATTCAAGCTACGTTCACTGTGGATCCATAGAATAGGGATCAGTGCGCTCAACTCATCTGTCAGTGACTGACGTGAATTACGCTACACACGATAATATTAATCATGCGACGTGGATAATGATACATACTCAAGAAAATACCATAGGCGAATTCTCAAGATGTGAGTCATTACATTGTATCGTGTATAGCCAATCGCATACCCGCCCCGCGTCCCGCAGATCATGGGAGGGCCAAGTTTCTAGCGGTCAAGCTATATCATTCATTTAGTATAATAAATATAATAAACAATAGTAATACTGTAGCATTACATTGGATTTATTAAAGAGTATGCACATTTATAGCCGTATTCTTTGTTCTTCCATATTTCCATATTTTCTTATTCAATTGCATAGTATTCAACATTATGTTATTTATTTTTCAGATCCAGTTCTGCATTATCTTCTACCATAACTTCACTGTTATGTTCTGTGACTGCAACTACCCTAAGTTCATCAACTTTTTGCTGTCACTCAACGCGGGCCTATTCCTTTACATGTTTGGAAACTTCTACTACAGGAATTATGTAAAGGGCAATTCCAAGCCAACAACCGACAGTCCCAAACAAGCGATAGCCAACGGCAAACCAGTAGCAAATGGTGTTGGTAGTGTAGCAAATGGAAATGGTCCAACGATAGTAGCCAATGGTAAAACGAAAGAATGCTAACGAACTGCTCAAGTTATTAAATAAGAATGAACCAACGTGATACTGATAATTAAGAGATTATAAATAATTATTTCATATGAATACTTTTCGTGTACTTAAGATGGTGTTATGAGTGAGTGTTTAATGTAAGGTCTAGGTCGTGACACCCTTTTACAAATAAGTTTTCTCAGTAAAGGGTGTTATAAAGTCAGCTGTGGTCATCTGGTCTTATGAATATTCTACTGACTGTGTTCATCGGTAAAGGCTACTAGAATGATGTATGATGTTGAGTCTCAATTTACTGTCATTTTTATTTTGGCTAGTGTTTTAAATACTTCTTGTACAGTTTGATATTTAATTAACTTACTCTTCACTGTCACAGTAAGGTCAGACAATGCAATGGAGTTTGAAATATTATGTATGATGGATTTTCAAAAAATTGAAAGTTTATATAACACTTGATAACGAATTGACAGCTAAAAATAAAAGTACGATATTCTTGTACTCATACTAAAAAATCCTTTTTTTATTAAAAGAATGGAAACCTTGGGAAGTATATTAAAATCCTTTAAAGAATTGACTTAGTCAACTGGTTTTGTGTAATGATATTAAATTGTAATCCAACCTTAGATTCAACAATTGCTCAAATTTTTGTTACTCAAGAGTTTACTCCGAGTTTATTCTGCATTTATCCCAATTGTAGAAAAGAGGATTCAGAGCATTAATATATATATAGCTGCTCGTGCTGATTGGCCACTGACTCATTGATCACCTCTCCTGAACAATTTTGTATGGAAAATTTTATTTTCAACAACCATTTCGTATACAAGGGAAAAATTCATTCGGAGGAAAAATACGGAGAGAGCTGATGATTGAGGATTTCGAAGACGGGTGAAGAGCACGGGGAGGGTATTGAAGATAGGTGGGGGGTGCTCGACCAAATGTCATTCGAAACGTCATGCAATTGGCAGTTAGCTGAAAAAAAGTTCAAAATGGCGGATTCAAGATGGCCGCCATACAAACTTCATCGGTGTCCATCTCGAAAAGTATAAAAGATGGAAGAACGGTTTCTTGACGAGAAGTGATCAAGACTCCAAGGTCTATTTGATGGATAGAAAAAAGAATCAAAATGGCGGAATTTATTTTTCCATAGAAAATGTATGAGGAATATTGAAGAGACCACGAGTTGTAAAACATGATGTGCTTTGATGCGGTTTTTGGAAGATTATAAGAGAAAAATATGGAATGAGGTGATGATTGAGTGTCCATCTCGAAAAGTATAAAAGATGGAAGAACGGTTTCTTGACAAGAAGTGATCAAGACTCCAAGGTCTATTTGATGGATAGAAAAAAGAATCAAAATGGCGGAATTTATTTTTCCATAGAAAATGTATGAGGAATATTGAAGAGACCACGAGTTGTAAAACATGATGTGCTTTGATGCGGTTTTTGGAAGATTATAAGAGAAAAATATGGAATGAGGTGATGATTGAGGATTTTAAAGACAGTCAAGGAGCATGGGCAAGGTATTATAGTTAGGTGGGGACAGCTGAAACAAAAAATACCCCAAACTTCAGGCAATTGGCAGTGAGCTGAAAAAAAAACCAAAATGGCGGATTCAAGATGGCCGCCATACAAATTTCGTGTTGTTCTATTTCGGAAAGTATAAAAGATAAGAGAGTGGTTTCTTAGCAAGAAGTGATCAGGATCTCAAGTTCTACGGGATGCATGGAAAATAATTCACTGTGGCGGAATTTATCTTTCCATGGAAAATGTACCTACTATGAGAATGATCTAGGATTTGGACGATGATTGAGGAGCACTGTCATGGTTTTAAAGATAGTTAAGGGCTGTTCGAACAAAAAATACGCTGAACCTCATCCGATGAGGTTCAGCGTATTTTTCTCTTCGAACTGCCCGTAACTATCTTTAAAACCATGACAGTGCTCCTTGGTAATTTATTCAGCTCACTGCCAATCGGATTCCAATGGGCGATGGAGATGACGGCGATACATTTATGGGCGGCAAGACTGCACGCGGGCCACATGTGGCCCGCGCACACACGCGCCCTACTAGTTACTATATATATAGCTGCTTGTGCTGATTCACTCACTGACTCATTGATCACCCCTCCTGAACAATTTTGTATGAAAAATTTTTTTTTCAATGACCATTCCGTAAAGAAGGGAAAAAATCATTAAGAACAAAAATATGGAGAGAGCTGATGATTGAGGATTTCGAAGACGAGTGAAGAGCACAGCCAAGGGTATTGGAGATAGGTGGGGGGTGCTCGACCAAATGTCATTCGAAATGTCATCCAATTGGCAGTGAGCTGAAAAAAAATTCAAAATGGCGGATTCAAAATGGCGGCCAAATGAATTTCGCCAATATCTCGAAGATTATAAAAGATGGAAGAGTGGTTTCTTGACAAGAACTGATCAGGACCCGAAGGTCTATTCGATGGATAGAAAAAAAAAAATCAAAATGGCGAAATTTATTTTTCCATAGAAAATGTATGAGGAATATTGAAGAGACCACGAGTTGTAAAACATGAAGTGCTTTGATGCGGTTTTTTGGAAGACTATCAGAGAAAAATATGGAATGAGGTGATGATTGAGGATTTTAAAGACAGTCAAGGTGCATGGGCAAGGTATTATAATTAGGTGGAGACTGCTGAAACAAAAAATACTCGGAACTTCACGCAATTGGCAGTGAGCTAAAAAAAAATCAAAATGGCGGATTCAAGATGGCCGCCATACAAATTTCGTGTTGTTCTATCTCGGAAAGTATAAAAGATAAGAGAGTGGTTTCGTAGCAAGAGGTGGTCAGGAGCTCAAGTTCTACGGGATGCATGGAAAATAATTCACTGTGGCGGAATTTATTTTTCCATGGAAAATGTACATAAGTACTATGAGAAGAGACAATGATCTAGGATTTGGATGATGATTGAGGAGCACGGTCATGGTTTTAAAGATAGTTAAGGGCTGTTCGTATAAAAAATACGCTGAACCTCATCCGATGAGGTTCAGCGTATTTTTTTATTCGAATTGACCTTAACTATCTTTAAAACCATGACAGTGCTCCTTGGTAAGTTTTTCAGCTCACTGCTAATCGGATTTCAATGGGCGATGGAGGTGACGGCGATACCTTTATGGGCGGGAAGACAGCACGCGGGCCACATGTGGCCCGCGCCCCCACGCACCCTACTAGTTAATATATATATAGCTACTTGTGCTGATTCACTGACTGACTGACTCATTGATCACCTCTCCTGAACAATTTTGTATGAAAAAAATTTTTTTTAAGGATCATGTCGTATAGAAGAAAAAAATTCATTCAGAACAAAAATATGGAGAGAGCTGATGATTGAGGATCTCGAAGACGGATGAAGAGCACAGCCAAGGGTATTAGAGATAGGTGGGGGGTGCTCGACCAAATGTCATTTGAAACGTCATCCAATTGCCAGTTAGCTGAAAAAAAGTTCAAAATGGCGGATTCAAGATGGCCGCCATACAAACTTCATCAGTGTCCATCTCGAAAAGTATAAAAGATGGAAGAATGGTTTCTTGACAAGAAGTGATCAGGACCCGAAGGTCTATTTGATGGATAGAAAAAAAATCAAAATGGCGGAATTTATTTTTCCATAGAAAATGTATAGGGAATGTTGAAGAGACTAACAGTTCGTAATTATGCAAGGTTGTGATGCGGTTTTTCGGAGAGTTACTAGAGAAAAATATGAAGAAAGCTGATGATTGAGGATTTCGGAGACGGGTGAAGAGCACAGCCAGGGTATCGAAGATAGGTGGGGGGTGCTCGACCAAATGTAACTCGAAACGTCATCCAATTGGCAGTTAGCTGAAAAAAAATCAAAATGGCGGATTCAAGATGGCCGCCATACAAATTTCGTGTTGTTCTATCTCGGAAAGTATAAAAGATAAGAGAGTGATTTCTTTGCAAGACGTAATTAGAATCTCAAGGTCTACGGGACGAATGAAAAAAAAAGTGGTTGAATTTATTTTTCCATGGAAAATGTGAATGCTACAATAAACAAGGCCTATGAAAAACTATGAAAAGTATGAGAAGAGATGATGGTCTACGATTTGGATGATGATTGAGGAGCACGGTCATAGATTTAAAGATAGTTAAGGGCTGTTTGAATAAAAAATACACTGAACCTCATCGGATGAGGTTCAGTGTATTTTTTATTCAAACAGCCCTTAACTATCTTTAAATCCATGACCGTGCTCCGAGGTAGTTCTTTTAGCCCATTGCCAATCGGATTCCAATTGGCGATGGAGATGACGGCGATTCTTTTATAGGTGAGAAGACAGCCCGCGGGCCACATGTGGCCCGCGCTCCCACGCGCCCTACTAGTATAGTATAAAGTTGACGACTTTGTCCTTTGGTTTTACAAATCCTGATTTCCCACATGTATACAATTTTTCTTCAACGCTTAAATTAAAAATGTGTAATTTATATAAAATATCATTTTCTGGGTAGTAATAATTTATACGTAATAACTTTAAAATAAAATTTTATGTAAAATATTATTAGATGATCTTCTGGATGATTATAAGAAATTGAGTAAGTACAACGCAAACACAGTAATGTTTTAATCTTAGTCAATATTATTATTTCTTTTGAACAAACTATACTTACTAAAAGACAAAGAGATTTTTTTAACATTCGAGTCCCTCAAGTGAAAGTGATTCAATTCGTCGAAAGACCAAAAAATAATAAGAATATTCATTAAAATTTGTTGATTTTTATATACTGATAAATTCAATGATAAAAGCAGCATGACTAAAAATATTTATAAGAAGGTATATTTCGCTGAAATTATCAGTATATATATTGTATCGATCTGTATACATAAGACTTGTATATAAATTAATGTAAGGATACAATAAAATACATTTTTACAAAATGGTGGAACATTTTATTACAATCTTGCATTCCCTTCCTCAGCTTCAATCAATTTCAAATTGTTCTTCAAAGCTATATCATTTTCCGATATAACTTTTTCCTCTTTATGACACAATTTTCCATTCAGAAGATTTTGTAGGAACTCTGTTAGAGGCGCATCCACTAACAACCAGACAGGTATCGCCACTAAATACGACATCACTATAAAGGCGATGGAGACTTCTATCTGTAAAAGAAATGTAATCATCATTATTGTTGTCTATGTCATCATCTTATTTATCGTCATCAAGAAAAACTACGTCATGTTTTAAAACGTTATACCTTCAACAACGTTTTAAAATATGTCGTGATTTTTCCTGTTGGATGTCTTGGGCATAAAACGCTTTGCTCGCATTTTTTTAAAGTACCGGTATTACTATGATGTTAAACTAGCGGCACGCTATGATGGCCGGTTTGACACATTACAAATAAATAAATTTTGAGTCCTAAACCTAAAACTACATTCGATAAAATTTATGAATCTCTGCACATCACTATCGTCAATAAAGTAATACAATTATTTCCTTCAAAGTCGTTATCAATTAATACGGAACTTCATGAGCGGACAAACGTCAAACCGGCCATCATAGCGTGCCGCTAGAATAACAGATGGATTGACGAAATAATTTCAGTAGCAGGAACAAACTGGAGGAGAAAAGCACAAAACAGAAAAACATGGAGTAAGCTAGAGGAGGCCTATACCCTGAGCGGGGTTCCAATAATATAGTTAATGTAATCCTACTTAATTACTTAAATAGTTGTTAGATAAATTAATGTTATTTAAGATTTATTGGAAATACAGATGCTTATTATTATTATTACTATGGTACGAATGATACTCACAAATGCGTGCAATTAATGAATAATGTACGTGAAAACGAAGACAAAATATGAATAAATACTGCAGCTCTACGAGTTATTAGAGATAAATTCAACGTGAGAATCTTCCTAATCAATTAAACTAGTATTACGAATTAGTAATTTTATGAATCATAAATGTAGGTGAGGAATTATTACATTACGTAATTCTGTGGTAGGTAATCAATTTATTACAACATTTTTGCTATATCCCGTAAAATAGCATGTAGCAAGGTATAGTACCTAGCACAGAAATATTCTTAAAATACATTTTCATATCCACTTTTTGATTTAGACCCGAATCTATTTTTGAATATATTTTTGAATCAAGTCAAAAATTTCTCCAGAGTCTCATAGAGTGTACAACTCTCCTATCCTGTGGAGGTAGTATAAGTTGTTTTATAAATTATTCGATTCAAGTTTCCGTTTTGCTGTAGGTACAATTTATATGCGGAGAAGTAACCGAAAATTGATTTAATAGAATTTCTAGAATTTATGATGACGCCTTCTTACAAGTCGACCCAACAGGCTTCTGTGTCACTATTCTGATCTGATGTGCGATTCGACTATTCTCTTCTGATTTCACTATTCTGATTCGAGTGCGACTTACCATTCGGAAGTTGTTTAGAGGCACAAGAGTCTTGAGACTGCCAGTTGCGACTCGTACTAAGGCCACATGCACCAAGAAAGCGCAATACGACAGCTTTGCAGGAATTTTCCAACCATTCCATTCCAATACGTTCCTGTATAAATCTAAAATTAAAAAAACCTGTGATTAGCTTTATTTGTTTTGCTATGAAAAAAAAAACTCTAAACTAAAGGAGTTTGACAGGAATATTTCTCATAAAGTCACCAGTTTTAATAAAATTGATATAAAAATTTAAGCTAAAGCCTCATCGAAGCCAAGGCAGCGAGGCATTGAACCCAAAATGCCTGGCAGCATTGCCCCTTTGGATAGCCAAACTTATTTTTTGGCCAAGGTAGCTGCCAGCTCTTGGATCCCCGGTAGACTCAATCATCCTTTTTGAAATGTCATCAAAAAGGGAACGAGCACCGGGGCCCCACGGCCCCAGGGTCTCAACTCCAAAAGGCACAAATATGAAGCTTCCATCGAGAGCTTCATATTTGCCCCTCTTGGCCCGTTCAGCGCTGGCCGCCGCCGCACCTGCCTTGGAGCAGGTCGCCTGAATATGGGATGCAGCCGATGTATCTACACAAGTCGCATCCCAAACAAGCGACCTACCCAATTTCCATGGAACGAGCGTCATACCGTCTGGTCTCTTACCATTACATTATTTTTTGTGCACTTTTACTTATTTCTGATTATTTAATAAGTAATAAAAGATATCTTATTTTGTGAGGCTTTGGTGTGGCTTAAGAAATTCGAATATTTGAAACGTCATGACGTCATTAAAAGGCACTCGAGGTGCTTGTCACTTAAGTTAGTTTATAATAATGGTGCCAATGGAATATTATTACTTACTCTCGAGTTTGAATACGCATCCTATAATCAGAACGCCAAGTATGGCCCCAAATGTAGGTTTATTTAGGCCGGAATAAATAGCCTTAGTGAATATAGATGCGTTGCTACCGTCCATGTAAAAAACGCTGCCTATGAACATCGTCCCGAAGACTGCAGGGAAAGTCAGGAGGAATAAATAACGATATTTCTATAAAAATAAGAAAAAGAAAAAATATTATTTTCACTTCTCACGCTCATAAATAAATAATTATTCAACTAACAACAATTTAACAAATCAAGAAGTAGGTAATCGTAGGGAGTCGCTGGCGGGAGCGCGGTGAATACGATAGTGAGTCCCGTACTCCCGCCAGCAGGTTTGTCGAAGGAACAGACAGTTTTTAGTAGGTGCAAGCCCCCCACATAGCCCCTTCGTTTCCTGTATCGAAGGGGTATGCGTCAGGCATTTTCTGTCTATGAAAAAAAACCGGCCAAGTGCGAGTCGGACTCACGCACCGAGGGGTCCTTACCATAAAACAAGTAAAACATTAAAATAATCACTTTTGTTCATGAATTTAGGAGTATAATTTACGTGTAGGTAGGTACTTTTGTTGGCGAACCACAAACCTTACTTTGTTTTTGGTGGTTTTCTGTTATTATCAAAAAAAGTATAATAGTTGGAGAGTTATTTTATTTTTCCTATAAAATGTACGTATGTTCCTATTGATCATAATTATTTCAGATTTTTCGAACTATAAACTTCGGAGATAAGGGGGAGGAACGGTATATTTTTCGACAGTTTGCCCAATAAATAAAAACTATCTGGCACAAAATTTCGAATACACAAGTACCCTTTCATATGATACCCCACTCAATATTGTTATCTCATTTTTAAATTTCAACAACTCAATTTAACCCCCTTTTCAAATAAAAATAAAAATGATTTTCAAAATTTTTATGATTGCAATGACGTTGGGTCACTGTTATCTAAAAATATTCCAAATGTCAAGTCGATAGCTTCGATAGTTACTGTAATAATCGAGTGTGACTGACGGACGGACGGACGGACGGACGGACGGAGAAAGTGTCACCATAAGGGTTCCATTTTTACCAAATTGGTATGGTACCCTAAAAAAGACAGTCGCTGGCTTCAAAGCGCAAAATCATGATATTTATAAAATCTGTGGATAACACTTGACGATAATTACAGGAAGCCTATGTTTAGTAATGGACGTGCACTGGGTGAAATGACAACGATGTCAACAAAATACATAAATACATTATGGTCACCATGTGGTACATAATACATTGTTTCATATTATTATAGTTTTTTTAGAGTATCAATTATTAAGAATTCTTTAGTAACGCCTGCATTGATCTACGAGCAAAATATGCAGTTAAGAAATATTCTGTTAAAATAATCATTTATTTATTTGGAGTAGTAAGAGCTTCAAAATTTGTTTTGTAAGTCGGTATATTAATAATCTTTCATATTTTTAGATAAATGAGAACGATCAACGATAGGTACGTTGCTTGTATTATAAACTTAAAGATTATAAGTAAAATACCTTGTATTTCTGCATGTCAGTTTCATTGGTCTGCAATCGATAGATCAGAAAGCCTAATGCTATTCCCAGTATAAAGTTAACGATGTTCGTATGCCCTCTTTTATACACGTGATTGAATGTTGGGTTATCCATGAAAGTTCTCGCTGTTCTGAAAAAATATATTTAAAATACCGTGAAACTAAAAAAAATGGAAAAAACTAAATAACTAAAAAAAAAAAAAATTGGAAAAAGGCGTGTGGATTGCCGCGGTAAAGCTATTGCATAGAATTTAAAGTTATTTTTAGTTTTGCCATCAATAGAAAAGTAGAACTTTTGGTACCAGGCTAGCTTAAAAGCAGGAAGTGCAACTACACAACTTTTTAGTTTTTATTTTGCCATCTATCGAAAAATAGCAGAACTTTTTTATGACTTTTTGAAATATCACGCACGTGATAGGAGTACCAGGTTATTTTCGTTACGCTGGATTAGGTCTGCACCGTCAAAGCCCGCGATAGAAGCTATGCAATAGCTTAAAAAAACTAAAACAATAAACTAAAACTTCACGCGGGTGAAGTGTGGGCATAAGTGAGATGTTCGTAGTCATTTTGTGAAATAGTTTGCTTGTCGATTTGTCTTCAAAACTGCAAAAGAGAAATGCCCGAAACTAGTAGTTTGCCATAAAACCTTTGTACACAAAAATGACAATGAAAATTCTAAGCGATTAACTTACACGTACAGAGAGGATTCACTGAATATATTTTTGTTCTTCACACTCTTACGATTACATTGATAGGTGTGACATATTATTATAGCGTTGCGGAAGAATATAACGGAAAAAAACGTTTTGCATAATCACTAAAAAAACTAAGCCAGTTACCAAAAGTTTGTCTATTATTGTTACCGAAACATAAAAAAATACAATTGCATCCATTGTAGTTTTCGAAAAAAAATTTGAAAATGGAGAGTTTAGGTCAATTTTGGGAGAAATTCCTATCGAGAAAATTTTATCCAATCGTGTTTCTGCTTCACAGTGATTAAATATAACATATTTTTAGATACCTAGATTTTGTTTATTAAAGACCCAAAATACATGACGTTTAAAGTTGAAAGTAATTATCTTTACAATTTTAACACTAATTGCTCAAATATGCCGTCTACGCCGTTTCAAAAAATGTGTCACAAGGAAACTTCAAGCATAAGTAACGTTTGGGTTTAAATAAATATTTTGTAATTTTAATAAACAAATGTGTATAATGCAAATTACTACTTACTCTGGAGATATCATGAGCACCGCATCCAAATTTTGAAAATAGGTATGTAACATTGGTGCTATTATACCAACAATGAATAATAGTGTTAGTGCAGCTTTCCTACTTTTGCTTTTTAACAATATACATGTAATGTAGCCAAGAACGTAGAGTTGCATATTAGCTGCTAAATACCTAGAACAAAGATATAAAACAGAACAATAAGTTATTTCCACAAATGTTGTTTATTGTTTGTCCTCAATGGGGAAAAGGATCATACTTAGTTGCAATGGACCTTTGTCTTTGGTAGATAAAGGCAGTATTTTCCCGAAAAAACAAAACTGGTTTTCGCGTAATTTCAAACCGAATTTGGTTAAATTCAAAGTTATCTCGGACGGTCAGCTTTTATTCAAAAAAAAATTTCGCGCAAATTTCACAAAATGAGGTGTTTGCTGAATTTAAATTAAATTTAACTTCTTGGCGTGTATTTCGGACAAGAATTAAAAATTTCCGAGACTTTTTTTGTTTCGATAACATATTTTTAGATAGATTTTGCAATTACAAAATTGCCAAAACCAGACTCTACAAATATGTGTATTCTAACAATCGCGATAAAAATATACATACATACAAACATACGGGTCGAATAGAGAACCACAGACCTCAAAATAAAATTACTAGTCAATTATTCATTGTTAAAAGATGGAATATTAATAAATTACCAAGTTTGTACCATGCATTGCTTATGGTCTAAGTAATTATTGATGTACAGAACATTAGCCCATCCAAAACTGCGACAGTCGTCCACTTCTCTAGTTACTGCAACCTGAAATATTTTGACCATTTAAAAAATGTTTTTCTTTCATAATTATATAAACTAGAACAAATAGATAAATATTATATTATAACATACATTCCAAAACGGCCCAGAGCCTGCGTATCTTAACCACGTGGATGTAATTGCTAACACCACAATATAAGTTGGGGTGAGTCTAAAAATAAAATAAAAAGTTATCAATTTACAGACATCGCAATCTAGCCCAAAAACAAGTGGTATGGGTATTAGAACTGTACTGTAACTATACAATATTAATATATATATAGCTGCTTGTGCTGATTCACTGACTGACTGATTGATCACCTCTCCTGATCAATTTTGTATGAAAAATTTTTTTTTCAATTACCGTTTCGTATAGAAGAGAAAAATTCATGAGGAGGAAAAATACGGAGAGAGCTGATGATTGAGGATATCGAAGACGGATGAAGAGCACAGCCAAGGGTATTGGAGATAGGTGGGGGGTGCTCGACCAAATGTCATTTGAAACGTCATCCAATTGGCAGTGAGCTGAAAAAAAATTCAAAATGGCGGATTCAAAATGGCGGCCAAACGATTTTATCCAATATCTCGAAGAGTATAAAAGATGGAAGAACGGTTTCTTGACAAGAGTTGATCAGGACTCGAAGGTCTATTCGATGGATAGAAAAAAAAATTCAAAATGGCGGAATTTATTTTTCCATAGAAAATGTATGGGGAATGTTCAAGAGACTAACAGTTGGTAATTATGCAAGGTTGCGATGCGGTTTTTTGGAGAGTTACTAGAGAAAAATATGGAGAGAGCTGATGATTGAGGATTTCGGAGACGGGAGAAGAGCACAGCCAGGGTATCGAAGATAGGTGGGGGTGCTCGACCAAATGTAACTCGAAACGTCATCCAATTGGCAGTTAGCTGAAAAAAAATCAAAATGGCGGATTCAAGATGGCCGCCATACAAATTTCGTGTTGTTCTATCTCGGAAAGTATAAAAGATAAGAGAGTGATTTCTTTGCAAGACGTAATAAGAATCTCAAGGTCTACGGGATGAATGAAAAAAAAATCAAAGTGGTTGAATTTATTTTTCCATGGAAAATGTGAATGCTACAATAAACAAGGCCTATGAAAAACTATGAAAAGTTTGAGAAGAGATGATGGTCTACGATTTGGATGATGATTGAGGAGCACGGTCATGGATTTAAAGATAGTTAAGGGCTGTTGGAATAAAAAATACACTGAACCTCATCCGATGAGGTTCAGTGTATTTTTTAATCAAACAGCCCTTAACTATCTTTAAATCCATGACCGTGCTCCGAGGATATTCTTTTAGCCCACTGCCAATCGGATTCCAATTGGCGATGGAGATGACGGCGATTCTTTTATATGTGAGAAGACAGCCCGCGGGCCACATGTGGCCCGCGCTCCCACGCGCCCTACTAGTTAATATATATATAGCTACTCGTGCTGATTCACTGACTGACTCATTGATCACCTCTCCTGAACAATTTTGTATGAAAAATTTTTTTTTCAAGGATCATGTCGTATTGAAGGAAAAAATTCATTAAGAACAAAAATATGGAGAGAGCTGATGATTGAGGATATCGAAGACGAATGAAGAGCACAGCCAAGGGTATTGGAGATAGGTGGGGGGTGCTCGACCAAATGTCATTTGAAACGTCATGCAATTGGCAGTGAGCTGAAAAAAAATTCAAAATGGCGGATTCAAAATGGCCGCCTTACGAATTTCGCCGATATCTCGGAAAGTATAAAAGATGGAAGAATGGTTTCTTGACAAGAAGTGATCAGGACCCGAAGGTCTATTTGATGGATAGAAAAAAAAATTCAAAATGGCGGAATTTATTTTTCCATAGAAAATGTATGGGGAATGTTGAAGAGACTAACAGTTGGTAATTATGCAAGGTTGTGATGCTGTTTTTCGGAGAGTTACTAGAGAAAAATATGGAGAGAGCTGATGATTGAGGATTTCGGAGACGGGTGAAGAGCACAGCCAGGGTATCGAAGATAGGTGGGGGGTGCTCGACCAAATATAACTCGAAACGTCATCCAATTGGCAGTTAGCTAAAAAAAATCAAAATGGCGGATTCAAGATGGCCGCCATACAAATTTCGTGTTGTTATATCTCGGAAAGTATAAAAGATAAGAGAGTGATTTCTTTGCAAGACGTAATTAGAATCTCAAGGTCTACGGGATGAATGAAAAAAATCATAGTGGTTGAATTTATTTTTCCATGGAAAATGTGAATGCTACAATAAACCCAAAGGCCTATGAAAAACCTCATCATGATGAAGTTCAGTGTATTTTTTATTCAAACAGCCCTTAACTATCTTTAAATCCATGACCGTGCTCCGAGGTAATTCTTTTAGCCCAATGCCAATCGGATTCCAATTGGCGATGGAGATGACGGCGATTCTTTTATAGGTGAGAACACAGCCCGCGGGCCACATGTGGCCCGCGCTCCCACGCGCCCTACTAGTTACTATATATATAGCTGCTTGTGCTGATTGGCCACTGACTGACTGATTGATCACCTCTCCTGAACAATTTTGTATGAAAAATATTTTTTTCAAGGATGATGTCGTATAGAGGGGAAAAATTCATGAGGAGGAAAAATACGGAGAGAGCTGATGATTGAGGATTGAGGAGACGGGTGAAGAGCACGGCGTGGGTATTGAAGATAGGTGGGGGGTGCTCGACCAAATGTCATTCGAAACGTCATGCAATTGGCAGTTAGCTGAAAAAAAATTCAAAATGGCGGATTCAAGATGGCCGCCATACAAACATCTTCGGTGTCTATCTCGGAAATTATAAAGGATAGAAGAGTCGTTTCTTTACAAGAAGTGATCAGCACCCAAAGGTCTATTTGACGGACAGAAAAAAAAACCAATATGGTGGATTTTTTTTTCATAGAAAATGTATGGGGAATTTTAAAGCGATTCTTTATAGGCGGGAAGACAGCACGCGGGCCACATGTGGCCCGCGCCCCCACGCGCCCTACTAGTATGTATATACATACTAATATACATGTTATGAGAAGCAAAGACAACAGATGGACCACAGAAATAACCACTTGGTGCCCGAACTACAATATCAGAAAGAGAGGAAGACCAGTCTACAGGTGGAGAGACGACATTGTAGAGTTCGCAGGCCCTTTGTGGCACAGAAATACCAACAACATCAAAACCTGGATACCTGGAGACTAGGGGAGGCCTTTGCCCGAAAATGGGACGAGTTGTAGTTATGCCATACTACAACTGGGCTAGTAATAATAATAATAATAATAAATACATAAATATAATAATACACTAAAAACAACCAGACACTAGAAAGCATTCATGCTCATCCCACATATATTTTCCAGTTGTGGGAATCTAACCCACGACCTCCAACGCAGACGGCAGGTTCGCTACCGCTACGCCATTTGGCGTACATCTTTTTTTACGATATAGGCTAGAGCTTGACTGTGATCACACTTGATGAAAAGTGATGATACATCCTAAGATGGAACGCGCTTGTCAAGGAAATGCCTAATCACTCTTGATTTGAAGGTGCCCAAGTTGTAGGAGTTGAGAAGACATTGTCTGGGAGTGTATTCCAGATCTTACTCCTTCAGTGCGTATCAGGAATGAGGAATCAAACCGCTTCGTACTTACTTCACCCAAGTAATCATCAAAGTTTTTAGTAACAGAGTCCACTTGACTTCATGCTTCTCTGCGTATATTTGTAGCTTGTAAGACAACAGGAACCCAGACATGACGAAAAATGTTTGAACGACGATCATACCGTTCAGGAATATGTAGTGCAATATATTATCGTAGAGCTGTAATAAAAAAATATATTGAAAACACATTTTCAATTACACCAATGGAAATTTACATTCTATTTATTCCAAATTGGGCATATACATTGCTTATATCCGACGCATAGATGCAAGTAAAATAAATGATAACACTATCCTCCGACTTTTAATTCGGTGCAGGAAAATTATGTCATTTAACATGTCTTAATAAAACGAAATAATATACTGTATAATACAATACAATATTTAAGTATTTCACATAAATATTAATTTTCTTAGAACGTCATTTCACTTATTTACAAAATTTTACGTAAAATATAACAGATTTATTGGAGTTTAGAAGAATACGAAACGTCAGTTTACTGCATAGAATTAAAACTCAGAGTACCTATACGCTATAAATCATAGTATTCAAAAAAATACCGTTTCAACATATTGCACATTCTCCGGCGCTATTGCGAACGGTAAGAGAGAGTGGCAGAATATCACCCCTATCATTGTTAATGTTCTGAAACAAGGCAAAACAACGACTGTAACAACAAATATTTATTCGGTACTAGCAGTTGCCCGCAGCTCCACCAACACGAAATTCAGTTTTTTGTTAATCCCATAGGAACGATGGATTTTCTGGGACCAAAAGTAGCCTGTATGTTAATCCACGTTATAAGCTATCTATGTTCCAAATTTCAGCCAAATCGGTTTAGTAGTTATCCATCCATGTATACTTATAAACTTTCACTTTTATAAATTAGTAGAATAACAGTATATGATAAGAAGATAAATTGTAGAAATTGCCATTCATTCACATATTTTAAGCTATTGCATAGCTTCTATCGCGGGCTTTGACGGTGCAGACCGAATGCAGAAATTTCGTAACGAAAATAACCTGGCACTCCTAAAGTAGAGCTTTTGGTACTAGGCTAGCATGAAAGCAAGGAGCACAACTCCACAACTTTTTAACTTTTTAATGACTTTTTGAAATATCACGCCGTGATATTTCAAAAAGTCATTAAAAAGTTCTGCTATTTTTTGATAGATGGCAAACTAAAAACTAAAAAGTGTGAAGTTAGCCTGGTACCACAAGTTCTACTTTTCGATTGATGGCAAAACTAAAAATAACTTTAAATTCTATGCAATAGCTTTACCGCGGCAGTCTCCGAGTGCCACACGCCTTTTTTATTTTTATTTTAAATTTATATACATGCTTATGTTGCCAGTCAATAAAATATTTTGTATTGTGTAATTTTGTTTGCTTAGTTGCTCTGTAATGAATGTACACATTGCACAATTCACATTGCTCATATTACGTTTTTTTTTTACCTATAAATCGGCAAAGCTCTGTGCTTTTCCTAACAATAAAAATTTTGTTTATTTAGTTGCTCTGTAATGAATGTACCTATTTGACTTAAAAAAAAAAACTTAATATGTGCCAAGGCTCTGTGCTTTACCAAACACCAAGAACTAATTAGTTATTTACAGAAATAAATAAAATCTGTTAAAGTGGATTTTTGACCTTATTTAAAATAGTTCAAAATTTGTCGATGCCAGACCAACCTCGCAATATGGCGTAGGTTCTCAAACGAACTATTTTTAATAACATAGTACAGGATATTAAGCTTTAGTAAAAAATAAAACTTAGAACAGTATCAGATAGAAACTAGTATTATGACTCACCTCAGCCCATGGAAAACTTTTAATCGTTCCTCACGTGACCCAAGGTTCGAGTAAGTGGTAGTGAGCCTCTTGAAGTTATGCGGAACAGAGAAACACAATAACAGGCCATCACCTACAAGTAATTACGGTTAATTATGACCCTGTCATTGTTTCATTCAATGTAACATACTTACATAAAAACTCAGATGAACATGAATGAAACGTAGTGGGAAAACCCCATTAAAGGCAGGTTTCCATCAAAGCGGAGCGGAGTAACCAATCAGATTTCGTCATCTCGACATCTCCTCTCCCCAAACCAAATTCTCCTCATCTCCTCGACCAAATCTGATTTGTTACTAAAACACAGCTCCACTCCGCTCCGCATTGGTGGAAACCGGGCTTGCATCCTCACAGAAACAGGGTGCAATCGCGTGAACAGCGATACCATAGCAGTATAGCTGAAGAGCTGACTGTACTATAGTTGAGCTAAGCTGAAAATGCAATAATTTTAGGAAAGGCTTGTGATATTAGTTCATGTAGCGTCGCCAGGTACAGGCAAACTTCTTTAGCATGAAATAAATTACCACCAAAAGGATCCAAATTTCGCTTGGTTCAAGGTTATATACTGAAGAAATTAGTCGTATACTGTACATATCTTTAAACTGTGGTACTATCATGGTATTTCGTGGTAACGGTTATTATGAGTATATCCATAACCAGTCAGTCAGTCAGTTTTACTAACATACAACACCTGACATAGGGCGTAAGGATGGCTCCAAACTCGTAAAAATATGGATTTACAGCATCACTGATCTAAGTAAACATTAGCCTTGCTTGAGGTGCTTCCTACATTTTATTTTTCTTACACTCTTACTAACTAATACGTTAGTGAGTGCAACAGGGACGGATTTTGTGCCAAAAACAACATAGCTGCAACTTTTCTATTGCAGGTACTATTTACTTTTCTGTGCTATTACGCACGTTTTTGATACGACCCAATAGGATATAGGATAGTTGGAGGGCAACCCTATTATCACTTTAGTATCTCAAGGGGGATTCTGTATCGTTTGATAAACAATGATTAAAAACAAAATACTTTAAAATTATCCAAAAATACTAAGTTATTAAATTAGCAAACCCGTCTGAATGGAAAAAATTGTGTTTATTTCCACGTGTTATTCATGTTTATTTATGCAAATAAATTATACTTACTATCTTACTCACCTATCAATGCCGTTTTATACATATATCATGTTAGGTAAACAAATAACTAAACAAAAAGATGGACAGCTAAGGAGTGTTACTTACTTACTTTACTTAGTTTACTGCAAACTATTACTACTATACTTACCAATAAAAGAAAAGTTTCAAATAAAACTTATTTTATTTAATGGCGCAATAATTATTGTATATATTAATTATTGCGTAATAATTAATAATTATATATTATAAAAATACTTTCGTGGATCTCGGAAACGGCTCTAACGATTTTGATGAAATTTTAAATTTCGGTACTCGCTAATGTGGTGCTTGAATGTTTATGTGTGTGGCACCGGCTTTTATAATATAATATTTATATAAAATAGGTTGTATAAAATTTTCTTGAGATGGCACAGATAAAAATACCAGTTGGCATCCAAAATAGATGTACTTTAATAGATGTATAGATAAATGTACTTATTTAAATTTCAAAATGATTTTTAAATGTATTCTAATGGTAGATACATATAATTTATTATTCCAGGCCACAAGGATAAACGAGTCTCCAAGGTCATAGATCAAGGCAGGTTACTTTGAAAAGTGCCTAATGTGGTAGGTACTTTGTAACGAAATAGGCACATTGTATATAATGGATTTACCGAGGGCAACGGAGCAGTTACCCACTGCCTTTTTGCTAAATTAATTTTATCGTCGGTAAAATCACTCGACATGGTTACCATTAATGCGGTAGCATGAGCCCATTTAGAAATAATAAAATCTTAACGTTGAACCCGGGAACTCCGAATTTAGGATAGGGTTATTTTAACACTGCTGAAGTGAACCTAACTTGAATGGGAGTCGGACTTACAGCAAAAAAGCTAAGTTAATGTCTGACGTTCCCATTACGTTACTTACGCCCTAGATTTAACATAAAGCTACTGTTCAGTTCAGTCTAATCCAAAAAATCTGCTCAGTTTTAAAAAAAGGTGGGGACATAAAAAAGGGAAATGTTGTATTGGTTTTCATTTAAACAATATTTTAAAAGCAAGCTTACGTATCCGCATTCTTCTCATCCAACCCTTTCATTTGATACCCATATTGTAAGAGTGCGTTATTAGTAACTATTTAGTCCGCATCATGGATTAAAATGACGTAATATATTTTACCAAAAATCCGTGAAAACCAGGAATTCCTTCCGCCAACCACATTTCCTAGTTAAAATTCTCATTTTACACATTTCCTTAATGAGCCAGTAATTCTATACAATTCCTAGGAAATACAATTTATTACATACGTTTCCTGTAACATACGGTCTATATTTAATTTCATTTCGATCGGCTGAAAATAGCTGCTTTAAAATTGACTCACCTGCACAAACATACATTGCAAGTTAAATAAAAGCTTGTAAGATACAAAAGATATACTCGCCTGATCTGTTCTGTCCCTTAACAAAAATAACATCATACAGACTTCCCAGAACATTTAATGCTAATAAAACCAATATGAATACTGCAACAGCTAAGTCCCCAGCGTCTTTGGTTGGTTCTTCTCCACTATTACAATAGGGCGGCGAACTTATTCTACATTTCAACTCATAGTTGTTCCACAAAGACTCATTAATGCATGCTTCAAGAACTCGTATCAATTCCTCTGTGTTACGTGACACAGCCTCTGTGTCATTTTGTAGGAAAGTCTTGCAAGTCTGGGTCACACAAATCCCATGGTGAAGGTATGTGTGGTTAAAATGTTTCCTTGTGTATTCCGAATAATTCTGTAACCAAGAAAATACATGATATTGTATATTTTATGCCAAACTCATTTTCATATTGTCCGCGGAAAATTAACGCGTGGATAAAAAATACTTTAAACTAATAGACATATTATATCCTGGACAAAGCGGACGGCGCGAAAAAATGTCGCCAGTTTATCGGTGCCACAAAAGCTTGCTTTGCCACCAACAGTACCTAGTCTGTGTGGTCTTCTCCATGAAGAACAAGTCCCCACAGGGGTACGGGCCTCCAGGCAAGCCTTCTTACGCGGGCGTTGTATCGCGGGAGAGCCTTGCTCCCCCGGTGTTGTTATTTTAGCCCCAGCAAGGAGCTAAGGCCTCGCCTGCCTCGCTGAAGGCGTGTTGGTGAGGTGAGTGTCGTTGCCCCACGCGGTCAGTGATTGTGTCGCCGCCCTGCGCGGTGCTGGTGGATGGTGGGGTAAAACCAAAAGTAAGGCCACACTGTAGTTCGTTCAGTAACGACCTATAGAATTTTGGAATTTTGACAGATGGCGCTACTCTTTGCTTGTAAGAAAAAGGCTCGGATGCTCATATTCTGAGGTTTCTTGACTTTTTAGTAAATTCCAGTCATGTAACTAAATTATAAATGACAGATTTTAAACCCACCATGCGAGTCACACGAATCGGTGGGATGTAGACATACGAGTATATTATCGAATTTATATAGTTCGTTTCAAACCATCACGTTCAAATTTACAAAGTAATGCCTATATATGTGGAAGGCAAGTTAAAATATTTCCTTCATTACAATAAATGAATATTCGAACACATTCCTTCTATACACGTTTGTGCTACACATTTGACCAAATTATAACGCTAGGAACATTGTACTGGTTGTTTTTAAATACAGCATTATAGAGTATGGTTATAAATATAATAAAAAATAAACGGCTGAGTTTGTTTGTGGGCTTCTTCTCAGCGACAGGGCGCTGTGAACCCGCGTAAACTTAGAGAGCGTGTGACATGACTTGTCATTAGTGCCTCATTATGCTAGGCCTAGTATGTTCTATTATATTCTAATAATAGATACGAGTAGGTATAATGCTTTGATAATTTTCTAACACCTGGTAATTGAATAAGCAAGGATCTATTTACTTCAATATTAATGTCTTCAGTATGAATCCTAATTTTATCAGTTTCTGAGAAAAGTGCCCATAAGTGGACCACAGACAGACAGCCGGACAACATAGCTATCCTATAAATGGTTCTTTCTCATTTGACATAAGGAACGGCTATCCTATAAATGGTTCTTTCTCATTTGACATACGGAACGGAACCATGAAAATCGGTTCATCTGTATAGGAGCTTTGATAGCACGAACAATTTGTTCACAAATTAAACACACACATTCAACTTATAATATAACCCAGTAGTTAATGCTTCAGAGAAATAGACATTATATACCCTGGACAGGGCGGTCGGCGCGAAAATCGCAATTGAATCGGTGCCAAAAATGCTTGTTTTGCCACCAACAGTAGTCCATGTTGTAGTTCGCTCAGGAGCCACCTATAGAATTTTGACAGATGGCGCCACTGTTTGCTTGTATGAAAAAGGTTTACGTAAATCATGATGCCCATATCCTGAGTTTTATTATCAGTGTTCAGAGGTTAGAAATGCTTCAAACCACTGATCTCTATTCTATGGATTAATCATTCCATACATCTGGCAGTTAAATTTTTGTGCCGAGTTGACGCGCTACCCTCGAACATCCACGGTACTAAATTGACATTTGTTGTTAGTGACCCGTCGTTTTGAATGTAATTTTATTATAGTACCAGGCATGGACGCTCACGACAGGTTACGCAACAATCAGCGCCAAAATGGCGAAAATCAAGTGTTTTCATTTTTACGTTGACAGTCAGCGATCCATAGAATAGAGGTCAGTGCATCAATGATCAAACTCAGTGACTCACATTGTTAACATCAAGTTATAAAACTCTGCTCAACAATACTCATTTACTTCATATTGGTTCCCGATAGCTCGAAATCTGGGAAACAGCAAAATATTATCTTTCGGGAACCAATATGAGATGAGTGGGAACTTTCGAGCAAAGTTTCTATTAAAAACGTGTAGATGCATAAAAAGTAGGCACGCAAAATGCATTGCCATAAATCTACAATGTGTAGTTAGTCTAATCATCTCAACCCCTTTTTATGTCTCACTGCTGGGCACGGGTCTCCTCTTAGACTGAGAGGGGTTTGGTCATATCCCACCACGCTGGCTAAGTGCGGGTTGGCGGGCTTCACACACCTTCGAGAACATTTTTGTGAACTCTCAGGCATGCAGGTTTCCTCACGATGTTTTCCTTCACCGCTTAGCAAGTGATATTTAGTTTCCTAAAAACGCACATAACTCGAAAAAGTCAGAGGTGCACGCCCAGGATTCGAACCCGCGACCTCCTTATGAGAGGCAGAGGTCATAATCACTGAGCTATCACTGCTTAGTTAGTCTAATATTTGCTAGAAAGTAAATAAAATTTTAATAGGCATTTTCTAGGCAAGCGCGATCAATCCTAGACCTCATCATTTCTGTCCATCAGATATGATTGTAGTCAAGCGCAACCTATCTATAATAAAAAAATAAATCGCGGGCTGGTAGGGCCGCAACACCTTGACTTACCCGCATCATGTTATACAGTTCGCTGTCAGTGTCGGACACAACGTCGACGTCAACTGCACAGTACAAGCCATCGGGGTTGGTGATGCAGTGGTCATAGTCGTCTAGGTGGAACAGTGGCGGCATTCGGGAGAAATTCGCATCTGAAATAATATTTTAAAATTAAACAAATACAGTTGTCTCGACGCCAATTACGAATTTGTCCCGTTTGGTGTCGAGACACTAGGTCCGTGGGGCAAGGGTGTCCGTGGGCTCCATAAACAACTCAGTAAACGGCTTACGGAGGCAACAGGCGACCCTAGAGCAGGCAGCTTTCTCGCGCAACGAATTTCAATCGCTATTCAGCGCGGGAATGCTGCCTGCATAATGGGCACCCGCCCTAGGGCTTGTGCTCTTTTTATTTAAATTTGTAGTATTTTAATAATTCTTAATTTTAATTATTTAAATTTTTAGGTTGTTATTTTCAATATTTTAAATAAATAATAAATAAAATAAAATTTATTTGCATGAATAAAAAATGGTTACAACAAGATGACATAAAAAAATACAACTATACCTCACAATCTTCTGCTAACAACAGTGTGTAAATATTTTAAAATCAGAGGCATGTCCTTCAAAATTTATTTAAATTATTGATTAAAATTAGCAGAATTCTATTCATTTATGTTAATTTAATTTACAAAGAGGACAGTAATAAAATTTATCGTCAAAGTCAATGACATTAATTAAGTTTTAATAGCAAATTTTAATCGTGTATAAAGTTTTAGTAATGCATGAAGTGACAAAGAGAGAGGAAAAAATATACAAAAATTAAACTATGAGAAATTATTGTCAGTTAGGTATTCGTCAACGTAATAGATTTTTGAGCTCAAATCAACAAGATTTTTCGTTTAAAAATTATTAATGGTAGTTCCTTGTACCTGTTTAAAAGTTTCATTAAATTATAAAGTCACTGCCATACAGAAAGCATTTTTAGAGCAAAGGGCCAACTTTCGGTGTGGTACCAATAGCTTAACTTATTTTTAAGTCTACGATTTTTAAGCGGATTAATTTGAGCTACTGTAGGGAACAAATATGGGTGTTTTTTTACAAACAGCAATGTCTGAGTCAACAAAGGTATGATCTTATTATTCCTAAACAATGGTTTACAGCTGTCCAAGGGATCAGGACTTATGACTTCACTCGCTTACTCTTTAACGACGCTTCTATCTATAAATTATATATTATTTGAATACGTATAAAACTTGGCGGGATTTGAACCAGCATCCCCAAGCTTTCGCAGCTGAATTATCTACCAATTGACGCCTCTATCTGTTGTATAAGTTGTCACGGGCACAAATAAGAAATTGTAATTCTATGCGCCAGAGACGCTGACAAAAGCATATTACGAGTGTACCAAGAGCATTGATAAAACATGATAGTTAGTTGGTTCTCTTGAAATATAAATAGGGTTGCCATCTCTAAAATTTAGCAACAGCAAATTTTAGCAAATTTAGATTTAAGAGCTTAAACACGGACATTTCAACAGATTTTTTTAAATATATAATAATAATAATAAGTTATAAGAAACAGACAGATAAACAATTGAAATTGTCATAAATAACTTTTGTTTACACCTCTTCGGGATGGCTCCCCGAATGCCCTCTAACTAGGACAAATCCGGGGAAATTCCGACGGTTTGCAACCCTAAATACATAGTCACTTAAGAAAAACAACACTTTAACCTTCCTTTCATGTAGCTTGTTATGAAGCATATATTAAATATTACCTAATCGAGTTTGTACTATTTTTGTTATCTGTTTTTTTTTTTCTTAATGCTTAGGAATTTGAGCTTTATTTTGACAAATTCTTCGAGATAAATCGAACTTGCTGTACCTACCGGCCAATCAGCGACTGCCAAAAGTTGCAGGAAATACATATCTGTCGTGGTCTAGTGGTCGTAAAAATTACATACTCATAATTGCCGTGTAATTTAAAAATGGCACGATATTTTTTCCAAAATTTGACTACCACTGCTTGGTTGTCAAATTTAATGTCAAATTTGTAACTTAAGAAAATTTTTATTTAAATTTCGAATTGCATGCTCTACACGTTAAGCCAACATGAAGGAAAATTATTTATTACTTTTCAATACAGTAAGCTGCTTAAAAACTAAAGGGTCAAAAATCAATTTTTTCAAAATCACTTTTATTCCAAAAAAAGGGCCTAAATCACCTATATTTTCATATGACACGAAGACTCTCGTCAAAATCAGCCTTTAAATCACACTTTTACGCATACGCCCTTTTGGCATTTTCACACTTTGGTGGCAAAATTCTGAACAAAGTGGCCATCTTAGTTGCGTCCCTAAAATCTAAAGGGCCTCATTTTGGAATGTGTCCCGTTTTGCATATAAAACATAAGTACACATATAACATTTTGTTTAATTGAATTGATACATTTTGAAGTGTCCGATAAGAAAATAAAAAATGTTTAATTTGTAGAGTAGTTTCTGTGAAATGCCTGTTTCGCCTTCAAACATTGTAGCGCTTGGGGTGTTTTCCCCTAAGACAAATAAATTAGAATTTGGTGGTGATGAAAATGAAAGTGTCTCTTATTAATTAATTAGATTAGAAGACACACCGTAAACCGTAAACCGTAAATTAAATTTAATTCAAAGGAAATTAAGTACTTACTATTAAGCTTGTAAATCACACTGTAACACTGACTTGTTAAAATAAAAAATATCAAAATTTGTCCTTTCATTTTTGCAATAGTGTTTTTTTTTTATAAAATTATTAATAATGATATCACTAGTATTATAATGATTTGCGAGTTTTCGAGGTTTCAAGAGAAAAATCTTCAACGCATCGCGACGCACGTTAGTTATGTATGAAATAAATACGTAAACATTAGGTTATATTTACTAAGTTAAGAATACATAAAAACTTGTCTACTTTCAAACGAGCTCTTTGACATAATGATAAGTTTATCTCTTGAGCCTCTTGCCCTCAGCAGTTCAGACCAAGAAAAAGTATGGACCGAGTTCATATGACAAATTATAGGATACATATGTATTTGACAAAAATATTGTTAGAGCCGGTTTCACAATCACCAGATAAACTGTATCTAACGAATAAACTTAACATTTTTTGACAGATTGCTAATACAAAAATTGTCACAACATCAAATATATTCGCTAGATAATTCATTTATTTTCAGCTTTCATGTACAATATGTTGTTCTTAATTAATTAAAATTATTACACATATATTATTATATTAGTTTATCTAGTGATTGTAAAACAGGACCTAAGTTTATATTTTAATATATTTTTACTGACCAAGACAAATACTTACTACGTATTTAATCAATGCATTAAAGTAGCGACTAAGTAAATACGATTGTTGCAATATTACAGAGTAATTTCAACATGTGGAAATAAACTTATAGGTACATAACACACTTGAATTGGCTTCCTATATTGTGTTAGTCTATCTTTTTTTCAATTCTAGGTTCGTACGACATGCGTAAACATCGCGCGTCAGTGACACAATGCACTCATTATCTTTTTTTTTCTCAATAGTATAGAATAAAGTCAATATCCGCGTAATTTGTAAGTAAAGTATTAGTAATTAATCCGCTTAATTCTTTTACACTATTCACATACCTATTGAAATGATTTTGTTTAATATGTTCAAATGAAATAATTGTGAGAACATTACTGTACGCGTAGAATAGGTAGTCCCTATTCAGGGAAAAAACCGGCCAAGTGCGAGTCGGACTCGCACACCGAGGGTTCCATACTATAAAAGAAGTAAAACATCCAAATAAACACTTTAGTTCATGAATTTACGAGTATAATTTACATATTATAGGTACTTTTGTTAGCGAACCGCAAACCTAACTTTGTTTTTGGCGGTTTATTGTTATTATCAAAAAAAGTATAGATGTTAGAGAGTTGATTTTATTTTTCCTGTAAAATATACTTTAACTCCTATTGATCATAATTATTTCAGATTTTTCGATTGGTAAACTTCGGAGATAAGGGGGGGAACGATATTTTTTTCGACAGTTTGCCCAATAAATCAAAAACAATCAGGCATAAAAATAAATAAAAATCGGTTTTATAATACACAAGTAACGCCCTTTCATATGATACCCCACTAAATATAGTTATCTCATTTTGAAATTTTGACGACCCGGTTTTCCCCCCTTTATAAATAAAAAATAAAAACGATTTTCCATTTTTTATGACCGCAATGACGTAGGGTCACTATTGTCTATGTCTATTCATAATTTCAGGTCGATAGCTATTATAGTTACTGTAATAATCGAGTGTGACAGACGGACGGAGAAAGTCTCACCATAAGGGTTCCATTTTTACCATTTTGGCATGGAACCCTAAAAATAAACATTTTTCATTGTTTGAAGTTTCATTACCAAAATTTTAGTTTATTTATGGCCGACACTCGTATCCTTTCCTTTTCAGATTTGTCCTATCAAAGATATAAAAAATAGCGTCAGCTCAAATTATGTAAACTTATTATATCTGGCGCCTGGTGATGTAAATCAGCATACAGGGATAGGTCATCAGTTATTATAATTCTGGCCGTTAAAAAATTGTAATTTGGAGAATTTCTAGGTTCTACGTAAGCCCGAATGTGCGCAATTCTTATGCGCTACTCATCCCGCCGAACACATTCAGAAAAATCCATAGCACTCAGATTGATCGTTGCCAGTAGTGTTATTGCCATTTTACAGATTTGACAACTTAAAAATCCGTCTTCAGGGCGGAGCCTGAAAATATATGCATGACGTCACTAAGGGCTCATCCTATATGTTACATCCATGAGGAAAACAAACCGTTTACTAAATCCCACAGCTATAATTTTAAAAATCCGTAGCGCTATGTTAAAAATCCGTAGGAGTTCGTAGACTGCCTCTACAAAAATTCGTAGGCGTGCTTTGTAGACAATTTTAGGGTTCCATACCAAAATGAATAAAAAAAATGAAAAATAGAAGAACATTTTATTTGATAGTATTCCAAACTTTATAAAAAATTGTACGCACTTATGTACTAAAACGATTTGTTGGATGTCAACCACATAAGGGTGCCACCGCTCTCGGCGTCTTGAACAGTCGCAGACCTATGGTAGAAAGGGGGTACAATTGAACCCGATGGTGAAACTTAATCCATCCATGTGTCTATTACAGTCGATGATTTTACAGTTGCATGAATAACATGACAATGGTGCGGCAAAAATTTAGTTTTTAAGTACTGAAAATCTTACCACCATTATAAAGATGTTGAAATATAACTCGTCTTAAGCCTATAAGCTAGGCTTATAAAAGTAGGTATTTTTTTTTTAATTTTCTTAGGGTTCCATACCAAAATGGTAAAAATGGAACCCTTATGGTGAGACTTTCTCCGTCCGTCCGTCCGTCCGTCCGTCTGTCACACTCGATTATATCAGTAACTATCAAAGCTATCGACTTGAAATTTAGAATAGTTATAGGTTATAGTGACCCGACGTCATAACAATCGTAAAAATTTCAAAATTGTTTTTATTTTTATTTAAAAAGGGGGGAAAACCGGGTCGATAAAATTATTGAGTAGGGTATCATATGAAAGGGCGTTACTTGTGTATTCTAAAACTAATTTTTATTTATTTTTATGCCTGATAGTTTTTGATTTATTGGGAAAACTGTCGAAACCCCCCCCCCCCCCCTCTTATCTCCGAAGTTTACCAATCGAAAAATCTGAAAGAATTATGATCAATAGAAATTAACGTATATTTTACAGGAAAAATAAAATCAACTCGCTGACTAATATACTTTTTTTGATAATAACAATAATCCGCCAAAAACAAAGTTACGTTTGGGGTTTGCCAACAAAAGTACCTACATGTAAATTATACTCGTAAATTCATAAACAAAAGTGATTTTTTCAATGTTTTACTTCAATTATGGTATGGAACCCTCGGTGCGCGAGTCCGATTCACACTTGGCCGGTTTTTTTTGTTTTTATATGTCAGTCATGTTTCGTGGGAAATATAATATTTCCTCTATATCTACATCTAACCAAAAATAAGAGGTTTTGGTAGTAGTCACGGAAGCCTTAGTTCACGTGTGTGATCGACTTGTGATAAGTCAGTTTTTGTAGGCCCATACTATAAAGTGTTTATTATTATTAACGCCTCGTTTCACAATATTATAATAATCATTAATTTATAGTAGGCAATGTAATTAGCTCACTGATTGCTTAACTTGTACCTACCTCTTTTGTACCTACGTACTAGTTATAACTTATAAGTAACCTTCATGGGTTATAACGGCTATGTATACCGTTTATAGATATTTCAATGTACGAAGACGCGCCCCACTCTGTCAAAATTGCTTATGTTTCATTCAATTCGTATGGAGTTTGACAGGGTGGGGCGCGTCATCGTGAATTGAAATATCTATAGGTAGATAAGTTAATAATTATATCAGGTGAGTATTTTTGTCAAGGCAAAATTTATACTCGCGAAATACGAAAACGCTTTACCGGTAATACGTTATTATTATTATTTTTAAGGTTTCGTACCTCAAAAGATAAACAAACTGGGACCCGAAAAAGATCACTTTGTTGTCTGTCTGTTTATCATGATCGATTATTTTAGTAACTATTAAAGATATCGACATGAAATTTGCAATTAGTAGTTGTAGGTAATAATTAATGGCCAACTGTTGATGCAATCATAAAAAAATTGAAAATCGTTTTTGTATTTATTTAAAAAGGGAGAAAGCCGGGTCTTTATAATTTCATCATTAAATAACAATATTAAATGGGGTGTCGTATGAAAGGGTACTGTTTTACTTGTGTATTCTAACACAAGTAACGCCGCGTCTTAATAGTTTTTTATTTATTGGGCAAACTGTTGAAAAAAATACCGTTCCACCCCTTCCCCCTCCCCTCATCTCCGAAGTTCAATCAATAGAAATTGATGTATATTTTACAGAATAAATAAAACCCAGTCTTTAACTTTTCTACTAAAAACAATTCTTTTACTTCTGTTTATTTCTCACTCATAAAAACAAAGTAAGTTTTACGGTTAACAAAAGTGATTTCTATAGTTTTACTTTTCCCATTGTATGGAACCCTCAGTGCGCGAGTCTGACTCGCACTTAGCCGATCCTTTTCTATACCGCATTGCACAAGAGTTGCGTGCATCTAACTTTTCTACACAATATTGAAAGTCATACTCGTAGCTTTCATAGTTCAGCGACATCCTAACCTAATATTAACTAATTAACTTTCTTAATGACTCGCGCTTTCCAGTCATTTGGATCAACCTTTGAACCTCGGATGCAGTACTAAGTAAAGTAATGTAAATGAGCTAAATTGAAATTTGCACATTCGATTCATAACAACACAATAAAACAATCGTGTTGAAGTAAAGCTGTTGCGGTCTTGTGGCGGTGTGGACGAAACGCGAAATAAGTTATAGTGAATAAAATTTAAAATGTCGGGGTTTTCACAGAGTATTGTAAATGGATACAATTATTTATTTCACGAATTGCATAGTAAGTATATATTTTTTTTTATAACTAAATACTGATATTTTTAATTGAGTTTCGAGTTTGTATGAATTATTAATTTTATCAATATTTTGTTTTTGATTGACAAGACTTCATCACGTAGGTAATTTTATATACAAATACCTACTTACACAGATTTTGCCTAATTTTCTAAACGATTTGTGCTTTTTTGAATTCTAGACTACAAAAGTAAGATTTAAATTGCATCAACCTTATTGGTTATTTAACTTGAATCAATGGAGAAAATTTATGCCCCTTTACAACATAATGGTTTTTTCGTAGTAAAGTTTATACTTAAACGTGAAACTCCAAACTCAACAAGCTACACAACTTAGGTATAGACTATAGGCGTCATTTTAAATCGTATGATACCATCACTTTTTTGTCCGGTGGGAGGCTTCTGCCGTAGCTAGTTACTACCCTACAAGCAAAAGACGCATCACCAAATGATTTAGCGTTTCGGTGCGATACTGTGTAGAAACCTAAAGGTGCTACTTAACCATTTAGCGGTAAAAAATAAAAAAAAATAAAAAAAATAGTATTTATTCAGCCAAAAAAACTTAAGTTGTAATTAAATATTATACAAAAAAAACTTTATTACACAAGGTGGGCCATAGACCTCAGGTAACCAAGGAGTAAAATATCCATAATAAATCCCCTTGATTCCCCGAGATCCGGGAACCTACCGGTAGTAATGCTCATTTTCACCAACATTTTAAGGAACGCCTAAGCCCATAGGTGACAGTTTTCACTTACATCAGCTGTCACCTAAGGGCTTAGGTGACTCTTAAAATGTTGGTGAAAACGAGCATAAGAGCTGTAACAAGATCGGCTTTATTGTCACTTACCTACCATGTAATATCACGGTTAAGTAGGTACTAGTCTAGTGATTTGTTATTGTTTCGGTGCGACACTGTGTAGTAACCGTTAGGGGTTACTTAACTCTTCCACGCTAGAGCTCTAACATTTACCACTGCATCATCACTTACCATCAGGTGAGATCGCAGTCCAGTACCAACTTATAAGGTGTAAAAATGTCTTTACAACGTAAACAAATTGATTTTATATTTAAGTTGTAAGGCCCCTTATACCTACCTACTTGTTATGTACAAGTATTTCACAAAACTAGATTGTTGTGTACGGCGTTTGAACCGCGCTTATTAATTTTGTATTGTATGATTTACATTGCATTGTATGATATACTTGCTTTTGCCCACGTCTCCACCCGCATACAATTTGTTAGGGTTCCGTATTTTTTTTATTTGGTAGGCCAATCCCGAGGGAACCATGGACTTATCAGTGGTGAATTGTTGGCGTGTCTTTTATCATATTAAATCTATTTTTTAAAGGTTATCCGCTTACACTTTTAATACTCTTAAATTTATATTTATTTAAGTTGACGATGATAAATATTTTCCGATTTCGATAACACTAAACTTGCGTGGGCTTTGATTAATTATGGATTTTACTGAACCAAAATGTAGAGTATAATCTAAGTTCTTTTCAATTTTCAAATTATACCATCTAAGTTCCAAAACCTTGAAGGCCTTGAAAAAGTTTTCCTTAATGAATATTATAATGCTCTTTGGATTAGATATGTTAAAAAAAATATTTACCAGCAAGTAGGAATTCGGACGAATTAATTATTTTTTTTTGCCTTTGACGTAGTTTACCTACGTAACAACCAGTTTAGATTCTTTAGATGAGAAAAAGTCGACGCATTTGTTTTGTTGCATACGTAATTCCCACAAATTATGTTTATTATTTATTTATTCATTTCAAGATCTCTACTGGTACAATTTGTGAAGACTGTGGTAACACATGTAGCTACATGATCGAACGGGAATGGGAAATAACACTTTTCCTTGCATCGCATGGGTCATGCAATGTCATAGGTGGGTCTACGCTAGGCGAATCGAGCACGAACCAACCACGAGCGGAGCCGTTTCGCTTCGTCGTTCGCGGCGTCAAGTGTGGACGTACAACGAACCTACAACGATCACTGTCCTCATTGATTTATAAACTAAGGATTTTGGGTCAGCGCTAAAAAGTGTCCGAACTGAATGACATACAAAACGCGAAAAGACATACAATCGCATTTCAGTCTCGTGTTTGAAAATTAGACTGTATAGTAATGGTTTAAGACATAAATTACAATGTTTTAGTTTGTTTATAAAAATATGATGTACCCTCGTTTATATAGGTTTTCTCGGGACACTTTTTTCGTGAACTTTGTATTACACCCGTCGTCCACAGATCACGAAGCCTATGACTGTCCTTCAATCCCTTTTTGGTCGTCAAAAAGCGACAACAGGCGGAACGCAGCCGAGCACGAACGAAATGCTTGCAGCGCGCTCGTTCGAGGCTTGCAATAAGTCGGTCCACTCTACACGAATTGTGTTCGGCTCGTGCACGACTCCACCTTGTATGGCATTCCGCTAGTCATCCTGATACATCACTTATTCATTCCCTTTCTGTATAATATCGTCAACCTACCAAACCGAAGCCATGCTATTATGGTATTCTGTGCCAAAACATAATGCATCCACTGCGAATCCGATTTGCTGACACTTTTTTCTTTAAATAAAGAATGATGAGACCTACTACCAGTAAATATAGAAGATAAATAAAAATGATGTAAACCAGTGGATTGTTATGGAGCCGGTGGAAAACCGTTCAAATTGAGATCAACTTTCAGGGGTCAATGCTAAAGTTTAGCATCTGCGCGGATTTGCTAGAGTTTTAAGCTTCAATTTCGGAGCCTATTTTGTTGGGATGACCATATTCTTACAAATTGTCTTACTGAGCATTCTAAAAAAAATATCCTCATACCAACAATAGGTGCGTACAAATACACCTACGTTATACCTACATAATGTAATATTGCAGACTCGCTTAAATAAGTCGGCGTAGAACCCATTTTCTACTATTGTAGAGTTCCTTGCGAAGATATTTTTTCAATATTTATAACCTAACTAACTTTTATGTAACATTGTTAAACTAAGCTATTCGTGGTAGGCAATTAATTAATTAATTAATTAATATTAATTCGATTACCTGACCCCGGAATAAGACGGTGACGGTACTTACCTCATTTTTAGGATTCCGTACACAAAGGGTAAATAAAGTAATCCTATTACCGACACTTCGCTGTCCGTCTGTCCATCCGTCTGTCCATCCATCTGTCTGTCGCCAGGCTGTATCTCTTGAACCGTGATAGGTATAGACTTGAAATTTTCACAGGTGATATATTTCTCTTGCCACTATAACAAAAAAATATTTAAGGGGGCTCCCATACAACAAACGTGATTTTTATGCTCGTTTTTGATTTAGTGTGCAGGGGTGTTTAGTTTTCTTTAATACTATAGAGAATGTGTCTTGATGGTACCAATTTTTAAAACAATAACCCCACGTCCAAGTCCATATATTTGTCTAGACATCTTTTGCAATATGATTAATAGCATTAGTAATATATGCAATCGCCAAATACACGTTTCATAAAACATCAATTAGCAATTAGTAATCACCTAGATTAAGGTAATCGGTTAGGTCATTATTAATTGGGGAATTATAAAACGAGCGAACAAAAAAAAACTTTGCGACTGATGATGACATACTGTTTTAATAACTTGAGCGGTATGAATTTGAGTAAGCGAAAAATTAACTAAACTGACGACGAATATTGATTTATAATAAAATCCAGAACGAGCTTACAAAAAGTGGATTGTGATAAATCCATTTCAGATATTAAAATTTTATCCGAGCGACTTCATTACTAAGTGAGCGACTGGAAATACAGAGAGGGCAACTTCAATATTAAGATAGATTCGATTTTTCTAAGTGAGGTTATACTTAGCGAACTACTAAAAAGTTCACTTTGAGCAAAGTTTTGTAAGCTGCTTTATTAATGATTATTGGTTACTGATATTCTATTTGAGGGCTTATGTTTTTTATTTTAAAAATTATTATTATAAATCACATTTTTTTAGGTTATGTTTACGTATTTTTTGCCAGTTTGCTAATATTTTTACGAAAGATTTGTATCACACTGTCACTAACTTTCGTAAATCACTGCACAAACGACTTAGGGTCCAGGAGCGAGCGAAGCGAGCTCGGGACTTGAGGGCACCCCGACTCGGCTGGGTTAGGTGACGAAGAGGATGGCGGGGCCTGCAAGGCCCGCCATCCTTCTGAGTGGTTATTTTCTTTTATGACCACCCAGAAATAGGAGCCCCGCGAAGCGGGGCTCCGTCGACTGGCCTTTAAGAAGATTAAAGACAAGAAATGAGAAGAGGTGAAGATTTTTTAATTTAAAAAAAAACGAGGCCGGCCCACTAAGTCCAAGCCAGCACTTATTTACCAGTGACGATGAGTAGTAGGGCTCCTCATACCTATCAATGTTTCTTAGTATTAATAAGAAGGTTTTTTTTTAGTTGACTGAAGCGTCTTATTTTATTTTTTGTTCATTTGATTGAAATAAATGCATGCATATTACTTTATTTTTACGGAGTACATTGTTTTATTTAATTACCCTTATATTTCAATAATAAAATTTCTCAACTAATAAAATAGTGTTTCTTCAAATAGTTATTTCATATTATTTTTATTTTTTAAATGTGAGCTCATTATACTCTGCTCATTAGTGTATTTTTCAAAGTGGTTTTTGTATTCGAAACACTTCATTTAAGATAAAATGCCGCTCAGTATAAAAAATACATTTGCCAAATATTGAAAAAAATGCAGGACGTAACGTTGACACTCAAACAAATATTAGGTCGCTCAAATATTATGAAGCTGCTCATTTTGTATTTTAAGTAACTCAAATTAATGTTTGTAAGTTGCTGTTCTGTTGATTTCTCGTCACTCGCAGTCAGTCGCTCACTTTGTAATTCTATAACCCAAATTAATTAATTTTGACATTTAAAACTGTAATTTACAGTCACTCGTTTTATTACTACCCTTATTAATTTACCGCAATTCATACCGTGAAAAATTCAAGGAATTTAAAACATAAAATATAGCTCGGATGTTGTAAGTTGTACAACATAAAAAATAATTTTCATACCAACACTTGAAACAAATTTTCGCAAGTATAACAAACATTTGTGAGTAAAAAATAATAAATTATATTGTTTGTTTAACTTACAATAAAAACAAGAGTACTAATAGAAAAAGTGTACAAAGAAAATTGTAATGCAGAACGTAAAATCAACATTTATATGAGAGTAGGTATTCCATGTATAACCAAGCTGTTTGGCCGCTATCACTAAATTCACTTCAGGTCTAAGACAACTTTATACCGGCAAATAAAGCAAATCGCCCTTGTATCGTTATAAATACTTTATGATAGTGATTTTGGCAAAAGTGCGGCTGGTTACCTCTCTTTTGGCAGAGACAATTAGAGTTCCGATGCGATCTGTAGCTTAGTTACTCGTGATCACTTAAATTTTCAATGCAAAGAAATAAGAAGAAATAAGTTTTATGTATGTTTTGGATGGGTAGGTACATAACCAAATAAACTGAGGAAACACGTTTGTAAAATACCTAGATTAACTTAGTGTTTTTAGGGTTCTGTATCCACAGGGTCAAACTCTATTACTAAGCCTCCACCGTTTATCCGTCCTTCCATCTTTCTATGACCAGGCTGTGTATCTCTTGAACCGTGATAGTTAGACAGTTGACATTTTCACAAATGATGTATTCCTGTTGCCACTATAACAAAAAAATCAAAAAAATATAATGAAATAAATATTAAAGGGATGAAAAAAACTTGATTTTTTCCCTCGTTTTTGGTCGAATACGCAGAAGCCCCAAAGTACCCTGCTACAGTAGTAGAGAGTAATCGGGCTTCAGTTGTGTGATGTATTTAGATATATTTTTATTTTATTTTGAAAGAAAATATAAATACCTAGTGGTACGGAACCCTTCGCGCGCAGTCCGACTCGCACTGGGGCGTTTTCCTTTCAAACAAAACCATTCACTGTAATTAATTTAATTTCATAACAGGATAATTTACAATGAACCTACAGAAAAGAGCAATTATTTTAATTGCTCGAAACAATAAATATTTCCCAATATTTTCGATAAAATCCTAGCTTAGCTTTGGACTTACATAAATTGAAGTGCGAGTCAGACTCGCGCACCGAGAGTTCCGTTCTGTATTAGAAAAAGATAAATTTTTTTTTTTTTCCGAACCGCAAACTTAACTTTGCTTTTTGAGGCAAAGACTTCTATGTAGTGTAGGATACATATAGAAGTCTTTGTTTTGAGGTAATAAAAAAATGAGGTAAAATTAGGTAATTCCTTAAACCTAAAGAAGTATAACAGACACAAAGTTTATTTTATTTTTCATGTAAAATATAAAAAGTCAAATGATTTATTTCATTTAGGCTCATTTTGCAAGCACTTATGAATATAGTCACAATCTTGTATGGTTATTAAATAGTGATAACTATTAACGACTTTAAACTAAGTTTACGAGGGTTCTTACTCTTATCTCATTTTGAAATTTCCCCCTTTCCTCTAAATAAAAATAAAATCGATTTTCAATTTTTAATGATTGCACTGACCGCGGGTCATCATTATCTACCACTATTCCAAATTTCATGTCGATATCTTTAATAGTTACTGAAAATAAAGGGTCGTGACACAAAGACAGCCAGACAGACAGACAGACAGACAGACGGACAACCAAGTGATCTTATAAGGGTTTCGTATTTTTTCTTTTAAGGTACGGAACCCTAAAAATATGTCGTTAATAAATCACACTAACTTTCAAAGCATTACAATTCTACTCGTAACAGTAACGAGTATAAACTCTGATCCTATGAAGATTTGGATTAACATCTTTATAGGTTTTGTATGTTATGTAATAGGGTATTTGACTCCAATTTTTTTATTACTTTATTATAAAGTAGAATTAAAATAATGACGTGCACTGAAAGAACTAATTAAATCGATCAAATAACAAAAAAGTTATAAGAATTTAAAGATTTGTGATTAGACAGAGATAGCAACATGACATTGTGACGTCACACCTTACCAATGCCATAGTAGCTTAGTGCGGCTTCATACAAATTTTCGTTTTGCGAGAAAGGGATAGAAGATCCCCCCACTCCAAAGTTTAAACGCCTGTAACTTTGTAAATCTTCGTTGGATTTTAATATTTCTTTCACTGCACGTTATTATTTTTATCCTAGTTTATAATAAAGTAATATTTTTTATCAAATTCAAAAGTAGTGTAAGACCCCATTGTAATCAATGATTTTATAGGTATAGATCTGCCTACAAATACGCAGTCTCAGCCCTATTTTATCTACCGCTAGGTATCACAAGAGGCTTATGATGGTGATGAATAATCTCTTTTCATCATACGAAAATGAAATAATGATGAATTCCTTAAAATTAAATAAGGAATTGCACACAAATGGGCCTTAAATTTTCACGTCCCTCTTAAACCGAAAGCTAAATAATCATAAAATGAAATCTAAATTTTTCATTTAAAATTAGAAGTATAATTAGTAGTATTTAAGTGGTACTTAAACAAACTACATTTTTGTATTTAATTACCACTGTATTTAATTGTTTAAGTACCACGTAAACTTTTGAATTAATTTCGAACAACTGAGGATAAGATACTTATTCTAACCAAAAACGTTAAATGGTTGAAATGTTCAGTGTATCCGTATTGTAATTTACCTTCGTAAACAAAATTATAATTTAATATATTCCTATTATTAATTCCATGATAACGTATTCGAACGGTTAAAAAAGCATAGTCACTGTAAAGGTCAAACATGTATTGAATGTTTGTTTATACATCATTTTCATTGATACGAAAATTTATAGGTGGAGATTATAAGCCCCTTTTATTTTTACGTAAAAAGTTTATGAAAACTATTTGGTATAAGTTAAATTGTTTATTGTTACGAGTGAGATAAGTAAGATATGAGTTTGTAATTATAAGCTTTAGCTATAAAAAAATTACTATCTTGAAAGTCAATTTCAGTCTAGTAAAAATACGGAATATTTAAAATAATTGTCATATTTTTTCAAAGTTTTTAATATACCTATGACGTTACGAGACTCTACATACTCTGGTTCTATCAATCAGCAATCTGATATAATGATTAAACCAGCAATAGGACAGAACTGCCTAATTAAAGCTAGAAAATAAGTTAATAATTAAAACAAACTGCATGAGCTCGAACTGAACAACTCGATGGAAGTTTGGGCTCTTTCGGTATGTTTTAACTATGAAATACAAATAATGCAATTAATTAGGTACAAATCTATTTTTGAGGTGAATACTGGGTAAACCACTTCAGTTAGGGCTAATTTGCATACATCGCCCATAATGTCATGATCTTAGTTCATGTAATTTTTTTTTTTCACAGATCCTGTAACGAAAAATTGGTTCCTAGCTGGCAAACCGTACCAGATCGCTTCAATATTAATATTATATTTGATATTTGCGACACGATTGGGCCCCTGGTACATGAGAAATAAAAGACCGTACGACTTGAGAACAGTTATCAAATACTACAATTTGTTCCAAATTGTTGCCAGCATATATCTATGTTATCAGGTATGTGATGATTGACCGCTGAATTCTTATTGAAATTGTACCTTAGAATCTGTTTACGTTTAATTACATTTAATATAAATGCATGTTTAATACATGGCCGAGAAAAACATTTATCCGCTAACTTTTTCGGACCAAATATGAATGTGTTGTGCTATGTCCTATTCATCGAAAACAATATTCAATGATTAAAGATTAAAAATTAATTTACCGATGATTATGATTAAAACCTATCAGTGATTAACGATGGTTACAAATGAAAACCGATGACAAAAGATAATCACCGACCATTAACAAAATTTAATAATAATGTAAATTAAAAAATATACGAAAAACAATTTACCGTTACGCAAAAAAAAAGAGGCCATGCAAAAAATGCCCGATTGAGAAGTGTTTGGGATTTATTTTCATTGAAATGTTTAAATTAATTTATGTTACCAGCCATGAGTAGGTACAATTATACTTGGTAGCTTCAACAATTTTTAACTAATACGTAACAATGGCGCTTCAGTTTATTGACTTTAACCAATGTTGCGATTACCAACGGTTTGAAACAACCGAGCCAAAGTATGCTTATCAATAAAATAACAATCTGTAACTTTTGTTTCAAGGGTTTGGTCTACATCTTCTCAAAAGAATTCTCTTACCTCTGTCAAAACCTGGACGATCCAACAACGCCGAGAGCATATCAGGTAATTTTATGTAAATCATTTTTGTTTCTTACTTGTTATCTGGAAAATGAAAGCTTCTAGCAAATTGCCTTTGCGTTGATGATATTGTGTAAAAAGACACTCTATTTACACATCATCAACGCAAAGGCCAGGCCCACAAGAGAAAAATAAAAAGGCGTGTGGCACTCTGAGACTGCCGCGGTAAAGCTATTGCATATAATTTAAAGTTATTTTTAGTTTTGCCATCAATCGAAAAGTAGTGCGTGATATTTCGAAAATTCATTAAAAAGTTCTGCTATTTTTCGATAGATGGCAAACTAAAAACTAAAAAGTTGTGGAGTTGCGCTCCCTGCTTTCATGGTAGCCTAGTACCAAAAGCTCTACTTTAGGAGTGCCAGGTTATTTTCGTTACGGAATTTCTGGATTCGGTCTGCAAAGCCCGTGATAGAAGCTATGTAATAGCTTAGCAGATTAAGCATTCCTATATTAACTTACTTGAAGTGAAAAATGTTTAATACGTATTGGTTACATGAACATTTTATTCATTTGATAAAAGAATAAATATATTTTTTTCTATTGCAACCACCGATAAGAAACTTCGTGATATGGGCATTCGAACGATTTACGTAAACATTTTTCGTTCAAACAAACAGTAGCACCATCTGTCAAAATTCTGTTGAAACAAAGTTCCACCAATCGCTCTCGATAGAGCGCTGCTTAGAATTAGTTCGTGCTAACGAGTTCAATACCAAAATATACGTGATTTTACTAGTAAGAGGAACTTTCATTATAGACTTTCAAAGAATTTTGCAGGTTTTCCTTGGTGACGGGATTTTCGCCACTCAGTAATTCAATTTATTTTTGCCTAGGTCCCTGCTCGATAACCTCCGAAAATAAACTTTGTTTTAAAAATAAGAAAAACCATGAAAACTTTTTTACAAGTAAATACACAAATGTTTCAGGTAGCAGTAGCAGGATGGCATTACTACATGGTCAAAGTCATCGATCTCCTGGACACCGTGTTCTTCGTCCTGAGGAAGTCTGACCGGCAGATAACGTCGCTGCATCTTCACCACCACACGCTGATGCCTCTCGCCAGCTGGATTGGAGTCACATATTTCCCAGGTGTTTAAGATCGTCCTTTTTATAGGATTGCGCTTGACTATAATAACACCTGATGGAAAGCTATGATACAGTCTAAGATGGAGCGCGCGTACCTCTACCTTATTTTTCATACGCATGGCATGGGTTTACATTGCTCTCCCGAAATCTGAAATTCCAGTATCATAAACCCTATCTTCTAGGCATCTTCTAGGTAAGCGCGCTCCATCCTTGACCACATCATCACTTTCCACCACGTGAGATTAATGTCAAGCGTAAGCCTACATCGATTAAAAATAAAGATGGATTCAGAAAGAAGATAGTTCCGTGCCCAAAGGGTAAAACGGAACCCTATTATAACTAATAAGACTTGCCGTCTGTCTGCCACTAGGCTGCATCTCTTGAACCGTGTTAGACAGTTGAAACTTACACAGGTGATACATTTCTATTGCCGCTATAACAAAAGATCCCTTATATGGAGACTAATTGTAAAATTAGTAGCCACATAAGTTCACCCTTCAAAAGTTCATAGTTTTGGCACGAACTTTTGGGTGTAAGCTTACTAATAAATTTTTCTTAATTCTAGGCGGTCAAGCAGCTATCATGGCGTGTTTGAACTCATTCGTGCACGCCGTCATGTACACTTACTACTACCTCGCAGGTCTGGGAGAGGATTACCAGAAGTACTTGTGGTGGAAGAAACACGTCACCCAGTTGCAATTGGTAATGACCTACATTACATTAAGTCTCTCTCTCCAGTCGCTTCTTCATTCCTGAAGATCGTGGTCCTGGGGATGCAACCTCGCGCGGATTAAAGTTTTCCATCGGGTTCTGTAGGAGGCTAGCCGTGCAATAGTGTGAAACTTGCATTTGGAATCTTTTAGTTGGTCTGACCATCTGGTTGGTGAGCGGCCTCTCGCTCTTTTTCCTTCGGTGTTGCCAGTCACAATGAGTCACAATGATTACATTAAGTAGAGATACTTATATCTCTCTCTCTCCAGTTATTCCTTGATTTCTGAAGATCGTGGTCTTGGGGATTTTTCAAGCTTCGCTCGGATTATATTCTTCCACCGGGGTCTATCGGAGGCCAGACTTGCAATTGTGTGACATATGCACTTGGAGTCCAGTTGATCTGACTATCAGCGGGCCTATTCCTAGTTGTTTATAGCGACTAGGAATAGGCCCGCGAGCGAGCGAGCGAGTAAACGCGAATTTGGTTTAAGTATAGATCACCTACCTATCCTGCCACAGCTAGAGGTAAAAACGCGACTTTTCTCCATACTTACTGTGTTACCAACGCCTGGTCTCCTATTTTGGACGGGCAACACCGAGGGCAAAAGTTCAAGAGTCCGCTCACCAACCAGTGTGCTGATGCCGAGTTTTTTTTGAAATATTATGTTTACGTGCACGATTGCGAGAAAGTTAACGCCGATTTGTAATATAGTTCACAAATTTTGTCAATAGATGTCGCTATAACAATTCTACTGATGTCGCTACAACGATTCTATTTATGTAGCGGCCTTTCCTCAAACTTTTGCACAAGCATGTTCGAAATTTCATAATTGTCTCAGATCTGGTCTCCATCCGTGTGATGCTGTGTAGCAACCGCTGGTATATTTAAACTTATCCCCTTCAAGTTAGTACGATAAATAACATCTTCGGCTGCATCGTTTATTTCCAGTCAATCCAATCAGGTATCCCAGCCCCAGGAATCCAATCATCCGGTTGGCTTTGATTTGTGTGGCAATAGAGGCTTTATAATATAAATCTCGCGAAGATAATGGTATTAACAGCAAATTTTCATGTTTCAGAGCCAATTCATAATCGTCGGTGTTCACGCATTCAACAGTTTGTTCTACGACTGCGGATACCCGACGTGGATAAAGATCGCAATGATCATATATGCGGGGATATTCATAAATATGTTCGGACAATTCTACTACAACGCTTACATAGTAAAGAAACCGCGAACGAATGGGAAGGCCCCAAAAGACAAATCTGCCACAGAAAAGCACAACAATGGACTAGAAGTAACCGATCAAATAAACAGATTTAAAAATGAAAAGGAATCCAACGGTGATGCGTCAAAAGCTCGCCTAAGAAATGGAATAGATCCCAAAGCAACTTTGAGCAATGGACTAAAGAAAAATATTTAAATACTCATTAGTAGAATAAGTAATAAAGCTCCTTTATTTAAGTATCAAGTTGTTTGTTTTATTTTTAAACACAAGTTCCTACCTACGATTTGCAGCAAAAACATACCTTACAAATGGAATAGATCCCAAAGCAAACTTGAACAAATAAAAAAGAGAAGTTTGTTGCGTTTTTGACCTCAAGATCCTGCCACCAATTTTTTTACGCTAGTGTGGTCAATGTTAATTTTGTGAAAACTCCGCCCGGTATATCCGTAGGGCATTTTTTTTAATCCTTCCAAATTATGAAGAAAAATGTGTGCATTATTTTAGCTTTCTAGGTCCAATATCTATATTATCAAAGATCCAATTATTTATCGAGGATGAGTCAGTGAGTGAATAAATGGATGGATGAGTCAGGACTTTTTTTAATGTTTTTGAGGAAATGCCTGATGCTAACCCTCCATCAGTGGAAATAGAGTGATTAAGTTGCACTCATTAAAACCTGGCTTCTGACAAGTCCAATGACGAAGTAGGCTACGCTAAAGATGGATCACTATGACGGTAGGACGGGATCCATGAATGGTCTAAAAATGCCTCATCGTAATGACAATATGACAATTATTTATCGAGGATGACTCAGTGAGTGGATTAACAGAGTGAATGGATGAATGAGTCAGGAGTTTTTTTGATGTTTTTGAGGAAATGCCTGATGCATGCCCCTCCGTCAGTGGAAATCCCATTAAAACCTGGCTTCTGTCAAAACCAATGATGAAGTACGCTACGCTAAAGACGGATCACTATGACGGTAGGACGGGATCCATGAATGGTCTAAAAATGCCTCATCGTAATGACAATATGACAATTATTTATCGAGGATGACTCAGTGAGTGGATTAACAGAGTGAATGGATGGATGAGTCAGGAGTTTTTTTGATGTTTTTGAGGAAATGCCTGATGCAAGTCCCTCCATCAGTGGAAATAAAGTGGTTAAGTTGCACCCATTAAAACCTGGCTTCTGTCAAGTCCAATGACGAAGCACGCTACACTAAAGACGGATCACTGCGACGGTAGTACGGGATCCATGAATGGTCTAAAAATGCCTCATCGTAATGACAATATGACAATTATTTATCGAGGATGACTCAGTGAGTGGATTAACAGAATGAATGAATGGATGAGTCAGGACTTTTTTTGATGTTTTTGAGGAAATGCCTGATGCATGCCCCTCCGTCAGTGGAAATCCCATTAAAACCTGGCTTCTGTCAAAACCAATGATGAAGTACGCTACGCTAAAGACGGATCACTATGACGGTAGGACGGGATCCATGAATGGTCTAAAAATGCCTCATCGTAATGACAATATGACAATTATTTATCGAGGATGACTCAGTGAGTGGATTAACAGAGTGAATGGATGGATGAGTCAGGAGTTTTTTTGATGTTTTTGAGGAAATGCCTGATGCAAGTCCCTCCATCAGTGGAAATAGAGTGGTTAAGTTGCACCCATTAAAACCTGGCTTCTGTCAAGTCCAATGACGAAGCACGCTACACTAAAGACGGATCACTGCGACGGTAGTACGGGATCCATGAATGGTCTAAAAATGCCTCATCGTAATGACAATATGACAATTATTTATCGAGGATGACTCAGTGAGTGGATTAACAGAATGAATGAATGGATGAGTCAGGACTTTTTTTGATGTTTTTGAGGAAATGCCTGATGCATGTCCCTCCGTCAGTGGAAATCTCATTAAAACCTGGCTTCTGTCAAAACCAATGATGAAGTACGCTACGCTAAAGACGGGTCACTATGACGGTAGGACGGGATCCATGAATGGTCTAAAAATGCCTCATCGTAATGACAATATGACAATTATTTATCGAGGATGACTCAGTGAGTGGATTAACAGAATGAATGAATGGATGAGTCAGGACTTTTTTTTGATGTTTTTGAGGAAATGCCTGATGCATGTCCCTCCGTCAGTGGAAATCCCATTAAAACCTGGCTTCTGTCAAAACCAATGATGAAGTACGCTACGCTAAAGACGGGTCACTATGACGGTAGGACGGGATCCATGAATGGTCTAAAAATGCCTTAAGAGACCCATGAACTACAATGATTCCATACATTCGAAGTACCAAATCATAAATTCTAATTCGTGCATATTTCGATCATGTTGTGGTGTTATTCGGGTTCATATAGTAATAATCTATGCTCTTGGCCGTACTTGATTCTTAAATACTTCTCTAAAACGAAATATAAATGAATTGAATGAAACGAAAAAAAAAATCTTTGACATATTATGCAAATTAACGTTTTTACCACTGATCAGGAAAGTAAGAATTATTTTAGTATAATATTTTGTATCCTCTGGTTACTGGTAACTAAGGCATATCACAAATATCGTTTTGACATTTCATAAGTGCCTATCCTAATCCTAATCCTAATATATAATATTATAAAGGCGAAAGTTTGTGTGTATGTTTGTTACTCCTTCACGGCTCAACTACTGAACCGATTTAGCTGAAATTTGGAACATAGGTAGCTTATAACCCGGATTAAAACATAGGCTACTTTTTATTCCGGAAAAATTCGTAGTTCCCGTGGGATACTCAAATACCAAATTTTCTAGAGCAATCTATAGCTACATCTATAGATAGATTGTTCAAGCGAACTTGCTTGAAAGCATGTTTAAAGGTTGGAATAGGGAACGATAACGGGTAAATGACGTTTCCCTTAGGATTCATGAAAAAGCGAATTTGACGCAGGCGGGGCCGCGGGCAAAAACTGAATCTATTATCACTATAAATGTGAAAATGGCCACTATGTAGGTTCTGAACATAGCACTGTGTGCATTTAACAAGTGTGCTTTAGTTGAACAAAGCGATATGGGATAATAATGTTATAAATAATAATGCTATAATGCTATAAATAATGCATAATGCTATAAATGTGAAAATGGGTACCTGTATTATAGGTTCCGATATTACAACTGTTTCGCTATTAGCATTTTGTGTTTTAGTTGAGCAATGAGATACAGGTTAATAATATTATAACTATGAAAACGGGTACCTATATGATATAGGTTCTGAACTAACATCTGTTTCGTTACTGACAATGTATGTTTTAGTTGAGCTATGGGATATGGTATAGTAATTAGTAATGCTATTTAGTAATGCTATAAATGTGGAAATGGGTACCTACCCATAAAGGTTCTGAAATTACAATTGTTTCGCTATTTATAATGTGTGTTTTGGTTAAGCAATGGGATACAGGTTAATAATGCTAAAAAGGTGTTCCTGTATAGTTTGTGATATTAGAACTGTTTCGCTTTTAATAATATGTGTTTTAGTTGAGCAATAGAATGTGTGATAGTAATTATGCTATAAATGCGAAAATGGATACCTATAAGGTAAAGGTTCTGAAATTATTTCACTCTTAAGCGGATACGTTGATTTTATTTTCGTCCTTCTCACTCTTATGAATACGTTGGTGGGTTTTTTTTTTTTTTTAGAATGTTAAAATTAAAGACCGCGGACTGTGCTCGTCCACGACTTTTTTTTTGTATTTTGAAATGTTTTTTATGCTTTATTTCGTAAAAAAGATGTGAACATCAGGTGTTAGTGTTTTAGTAGAGTATTACATTTTTGTTACTTAATTTCTACTTACTAGTACTCAACTAATTTTTTTTTTTTTTTAATATTATAATTCCTCTTTTTTTTTTTTTTTTGACTATTTTTATTATTATTATTGTTTTTGTTTTTTTTTTTTTGTATTATTATTATTTTCATATTTAATTTAACTCTCACACCCGGCACATGATAAATATATATAAAAACCAAAGACGTATGATAAACTTACTTACATACACATAGATTAAATAAACATACATAAACTTTACACACATACATATATGTACCGGGCGGAGGACTACACCCCGGCAGGGGAGACCAAACGGCCGGGGGTCAGGGCGACAGGCTAAGAAACCGACGGACTATCCTAGCCGAGTCGAGCACCACCGCCTTCTGCATCTTGGCCGCAAGTGAACTGCCACGGAAACCCAGTCGCCGCAGATGGTGAGCGAGGCTGACTGGGATTAAATCATTAGCAGATATCACGATTGGAATGGTTTCAGTGGACTCCACGTGCCACATGGCGGAAACCTCGTGAGCCAGATCCAGATACTTTCGTTTTTTCTCCGTCTCAGCTCTCACGAGGTTCTCGTCATACGGGATCGTGATGTCCACCAAAAACACCCGCGACTGTGCCCGGTCCATCACCACGATATCAGGCTTGTTAGCCAAGATAGTCCTGTCCGTGATGATTGACCGGTCCCAATAGAGCCGGACGCCGCCGCGCTCGAGGACAGGAACCGGTGTGTACCTATAATAGGGCACCCTCTCATCCAGGAGTCCGTACTTCAGAGCAAGCTCTTGGTGGAGGATTTTGGCTGCTTGGTTGTGCCTGTGCAAATACTCAGTGTTGGCAAGCGCCGAACACCCCGAAAGCACATGTCTGAGTGACTCACCGGGATGGCGACAGGCTCGACAAATGTCGTGAGTGCCATCCTTCAGAATGTACTTTCGGTAGTTCCGCGTCTTAACCACCTGATCTTGTATTGCACAGACAAAACCCTCGGTTTCCCCAAAGAGGTCACCGAAACGCAGCCACTGCACGGACGCTTTTCTATCCACGTGGGGCTCATGAAGAGCCTTAAAAAATCGTCCGTGCAGCTCCTTCCCCTTCCATACGGACTCCCGGTCAGAGGTGCTAAGCACAGCCTGTCCCCGCCACTCGGTGTTGGCCAAAGATAGGGGAGTAAGTCCTTTATCACATTCTATGACTTCCCGATGCACCGGAGACTCCCTTTTCGTCTCAAAGTATGCTCTGAGACTGGATATCTCCCGATTGTGCATGGTCTTGACGTTGAGCATGCCTCGACCACCACACTTTCGGGGGATATACAGCCTCATGACAGACGACTTTGGGTGGTGCATGCGATGGGCAATCATAGTTGTGCGGACCTTTCTATCCAGGGCGTCTAGTTCGGTTTGAGTCCATCTGAGCACGCCAAAGGTGTACATGAGGACGGGCATGACCCAGCCGTTATAGGCTCGGACCTTATTGGCATCCGACAAATAACTTTTACAGATCTTTGCCAGGCGCCGAAAAAAGACCTCGCAAACAGACTGTTTCACATCCGCCTCCTGAACCCCTATTGATTGTGACATGCCCAGATACCGGTATGACTCAGCCTCGGAGAGGGTCTTGATGCTCGACGGCTCGAGATTGATCTCGGCCGAGCGAGCGACCCGTCCCCGCTCCACATGCAGGACCGCACACTTGTCTACCCCGAGTTCCATTCTGATGGAACTGCTGAACTCAGTGGTGATGTTCAACAATTCCTGCAGACGGGAAGCGCTGGGTGCCATCAGTTTGAGGTCATCCATGTAGAGAAGGTGAGGTAACTTCGGCCCTCCTCTCCGAAACTGAAAGCCTGTCCCGGAACCCTCCAGCAACGTGCTAAGGGGGTTCAGAGCCAGGCAAAACCAAAGCGGACTCAAACAATCGCCCTGAAAGATACCCCGCCGTATCCTGAAACGGTCATCCGCAGCCGCAAGCCGCTCGCCATGGAGACAAAGGATCGTGCTCCATTGCCCCATACATTCTCCGAGGAAGTCTCGAACTGCACTGTCAACTTTATACAGCTCGAGGACCCTCAGGAGCCATGAATGAGGCACCGAGTCGAACGCCTTTTTATAGTCAATCCAGGCAGCGGAAAAATTCCGACGGCTGCGTTTGACCAAATGGCCAGCGACGGAGTCGATGAGAAGGAGCTCCTTAGTACCGCGACTACCACCCCTACACCCGTTCTGAGCCCCAGACATGATCCCGTGGTTGTTTACATGATGGGTGATTTTGGAGCTCAGAACGGATGTAAGTGTCTTATAGATGGTAGTAAGACACGTAATGGGGCGGTACTTAGCCGGGTCAGTGGTATCCGTGGTCTTTGGAGCTAAATGAGTGATCCCGGTGGTGAAAAGGTTTGGGAGCGCCCTTTGCTCAAGGGCGTCTTGGAATTGTCGAGCCAAGGTCGCATGGCAAGCCGAGAAACCCTTTAGCCAGTAGTGATGCAGTCCGTCAGGCCCCGGACTTTTCCAGTTCGGGGCCCGCCTTACCGCATCAGCTACATCCTCCGCAGAGATGGCGACCGGGTTCATCGGCTCAATTGAGGCACATGCTTCCTCTACCGCCGCAATCCAAGGGCCCTCTTCGTGCTCCACCTCTGTCGACCAAACACTGCGCCAGAAAGAGATTAGGTCAGCCGTGTCTGGTCGCTGAGAGGAGGAGCAGACCGCTGGGCACTCCAACTTTTTGTAAAACCTTTTCTGATCACTCACGAAGAGGCGATTTTGCTGAAATCGCTCAACTCTTTCCGAGTACCGCCGAATGCGGTTCCCCCATGCAGCGATTTTCTGCTTCAGGTCGTCGATGCGCTCCGTTAGTTTTTGAGCTATATCGGGCTGGTCTAGGCGAACCCCCAGCCCGTTAAAAGCTATCCTAACGGTGCGCACAATCCTTGGCCTCGTGTTGCCCGACCTGAAGCTTTGTAGTCTGCCAATGAGGCCTCTGGCAAGGGTGATACGTCGTTCTATTCTCTTCTTCCAGGCAGGCTCTGCACTGGATCTAGCGGCACACCGTCCAGGTTTCTTGGCTTTGACGCCAATGAAACGATGGACGGCTAAGGCAGCGCCGAAAAGAATAGAAGCCGTATCATCCAAACCAGTGCTGCTCTCGAGATGCTGTGGCAGCATTTGGTTAATGGCCTCAATGACATCCCGCGTCGCTACATTTAGCGAGAGCCGGGAGAGCCGCGGACGATTCTCTAGAGGAGCAATTCGGATTTCAGCAATCGCCTCTTCTAAAATCCTTCCCATCCGCTCTAAATCCAGGGCGACTGTTCCCTCAGTGTCCTCCTCCACAGGCAAATCTTGAGACACAGTCTCGGTCTCTTCACGGACAGGGGCCGCAGGAGACACGACTTGCGCTGTGGTTGAGGTTGGCACGTCGGGAACAGCCTCACGTCGCAATCGTTCGAGCTCGGCAGCGCCGAAGATGTTAGAGCGCATAATGAACCGAGCTCGATCTGCCAGTGACAGCTAGTTGCGGCTCAAGCAGCAGAAACTGACGATACATTGCCGCTCGGTAGCCAGTCCGTCCGGTTTCCCCCCCTGTAGCCCTGAAATACGCTCGCATGACGTTTTCATTCATGGATGGTGTCCATCGCATGCGGCGTACACCACCAGCGGCGGGTTCCGAAGATTGGGCCCTAGAGGACCCTGTCGGAGCCAAGCCATCTGGTGGGGATTATTATTATTATTTTCATATTAAATTTAACTCTCACACCCGGCACATGATAAATAAATATAAAAACCAAAGACGTATAATAAACTTACTTACATACACATAGATTAAATAAACATACATAAACGTTACACACATACATATATGTACCGGGCGGAGGACTACACCCCGGCAGGGGAGACCAAACGGCCGGGGGTCAGGGCGACAGGCTAAGAAACCGTCGGACTATCCTAGCCGAGTCGAGCACCACCGCCCTCTGCATCTTGGCCGCAAGTGAACTGCCACGGAAACCCAGTCGCCGCAGATGGTGAGCGAGGCTGACTGGGATTAAACCATTAGCAGATATCACGATTGGAATGGTTTCAGTGGACTCCACGTGCCACATGGCGGAAACCTCGTGAGCCAGATCCAGATACTTTCGTTTTTTCTCCGTCTCAGCTCTCACGAGGTTCTCGTCATACGGGATCGTGATGTCCACCAAAAACACCCGCGACTGTGCCCGGTCCATCACCACGATATCAGGCTTGTTAGCCAAGATAGTCCTGTCCGTGATGATTGACCGGTCCCAATAGAGCCGGACGCCGCCGCGCTCGAGGACAGGAGCCGGCGTGTACCTATAATAGGGCACTCTCTCATCCAGGAGTCCGTACTTCAGAGCAAGCTCTTGGTGGAGGATTTTGGCTGCTTGGTTGTGCCTGTGCAAATACTCAGTGTTGGCAAGCGCCGAACACCCCGAAAGCACATGTCTGAGTGACTCACCGGGATGGCGACAGGCTCGACAAATGTCGTGAGTGCCATCCTTCAGAATGTACTTTCGGTAGTTCCGCGTCTTAACCACCTGATCTTGTATTGCACAGACAAAACCCTCGGTTTCCCCAAAGAGGTCACCGAAACGCAGCCACTGCACGGACGCTTTTCTATCCACGTGGGGCTCATGAAGAGCCTTAAAAAAGCGTCCGTGCAGCTCCTTCCCCTTCCATACAGACTCCCGGTCAGAGGTGCTAAGCACAGCCGGTCCCTGCCACCCGGTGTTGGCCAAAGATAGGGGAGTAAGTCCTTTATCACATTCTATGACTTCCCGATGCACCGGAGACTCCCTTTTCGTCTCAAAGTATGCTCTGAGGCTGGATATCTCCCGATTGTGCATGGTCTTGACGCTAAGCATGCCTCGACCACCACACTTTCGGGGGATATACAGTCTCATGACAGACGACTTCGGGTGGTGCATGCGATGGGTTGTCATAGTTGTGCGGACCTTTCTATCCAGGGCGTCAAGTTCGGTTTGAGTCCATCTGAGCACGCCAAAGGTGTACATGAGTACGGGCATGACCCAGCCGTTATAAGCTCGGACCTTATTGGCACCTGACAAATAACTTTTACAGATCTTTGCCAGGCGCCGAAAAAAGACCTCACAAACTGACTGTTTCACGTCCGCCTCCTGAACCCCTAAAGACTGTGACATGCCCAGATACCGGTATGACTCAGCCTCGGAGAGGGTCTTGATGCTCGACGGCTCGAGATTGATCTCGGCCGAGCGAGCGACCCGTCCCCGCTCCACATGTAGGACCGCGCACTTGTCCACCCCGAGTTCCATTCTGATGGAATTGCTGAACTCAGTGGTGATATTCAACAATTCCTGCAGACGGGAAGCGCTGGGCGCCATCAGTTTGAGGTCATCCATGTAGAGAAGGTGAGGTACCTTCGGCCCCCCTCTCCGAAACTGAAAGCCTGTCCCGGAACCCTCCAGCAAAGTGCTAAGGGGGTTTAGAGCCAGGCAAAACCAAAGTGGACTCAAACAGTCGCCCTGAAAGATACCCCGCCGTATCCTAATTCGGTCACCCGCAGCCGCTAGCCGCTCGCCATGGAGACAAAGGATCGTGCTCCATTGCCCCATACATACTCCGAGGAAGTCTCGAACTGCGCTATCAACTTTATACAGCTCGAGGACCCTCAGGAGCCATGAATGAGGCACCGAGTCGAACGCCTTTTTATAGTCAATCCAGGCGGCGGAAAAATTCCGGCGGCTGCGTTTGACCAAATGGCCCGCGACGGAGTCGATGAGAAGGAGCTCCTTGGTACCGCGACTACCACCCCTACACCCGTTCTGAGCCCCAGACATGATCCCGTGGTTGTCAACATGACGGGTGATTTTGGAGCTCAGAACGGATGTAAGTGTCTTATAAATGGTAGTAAGACACGTAATGGGGCGGTATTTAGCCGGGTCAGCGGTATCCGTGGTTTTTGGAGCTAAATGAGTGATCCCAGTGGTGAAAAGGTTTGGGAGTGCCCTTTGCTCAAGAGCGTCCTGGAATTGTCGAGCCAAGGTCGCATGGCAAGCCGAGAAACCCTTAAGCCAGTAGTGATGCAGTCCGTCAGGCCCCGGACTTTTCCAGTTCGGGGCCCGCCCTACTGCACCAGCTACATCCTCAGCGGAGATGGCGACCGGGTTCATCGGCTCAATTGAGGCACATGCTTCCTCTACCGCCGCAATCCAAGGACCCTCCTCGTGCTCTACCTCCGTCGACCAAACACTGCGCCAGAAAGAGACAAGGTCAGCCATGTCTGGTCGCTGAGAGGAGGAGCAGACCGCTGGGCACTCCAGCTTTTTGTAGAACCTTTTCTGATCACTCACGAAGAGGCGATTTTGCTGAAATCGCTCAACTCTTTCCGAGTATCGCCGAATGCGGTTTCCCCATGCAGCGATTTTCTGCTTCAGGTCGTCGATGCGCTCCGTTAGTTTTTGGGCTATATCGGGCTGGTCTAGGCGAACCCCCATCCCATTAAAAGCTATCCTAACAGAGCGCACAATCCTTGGCCTCGTATTGCCCGACCTGAAGCTCTGCAGTCTGCCAATGAGGCCTCTGGCAAGGGTGATACGTCGTTCTATTCTCTTCTTCCAGGCAGGCTCTGCACTGGATCTAGCGGCACACCGTCCAGGTTTCTTGGCTTTGACACCAATAAAACGATGGACGGCTAAGGCAGCGCCGAAGAGAATAGAAGCCGTATCATCCAAACCAGCGCTGCTCGCCAGATGTTGTGGCAGCATTTGGTTAATGGCCTCAATGACATCCCGCGTCGCCACATTTAACGATAGCCGGGAAAGCCGCGGACGTTCCTCTAGAGGAGCAATTCGGATTTCAGCAATCGTCTCTTCTAAAATCCTTCTCATCCGCTCTAAATCCAGGGTGACTGTTCCCTCAGTGTCCTCCTCCACAAGCAGATCTTGAGACACAGTCTCGGTCTCTTCGCGGACAGGGCCCGCAGGAGACACGATTTGCGCTGTGGTTGAGGTTGGTACGTCGGGAACAGCCTCACGTCGCAATCGTTCGAGCTCGGCAGCGCTGAAGATGTTAGAGCGCATTATGAACCGAGCCCGATCTGCCAGGTTTTGTTCCGTGACAGCTAGTTGCGGCTCAAGCAGTAGAAACTGACGGTACATTGCCGCTCGGTAGCCAGTCCGTCCGGCTTCCCCCCCTGTAGCCCTGAAATACGCTCGCATGACGTTTTGATTCATTAATTGTGTCCATCTCATGCGGCGTACACCACCAGCGGCGGGCTCCGAAGATTGGGTCCTAGAGGACCCTGTCGGAGCCAAGCCATCTGGTGGGGATGATGGAATTGCCGGCCGTCTAGATGGTAGTGCCGGCCGGCTGTTGGTGTGGCTGGCGGACCGCATGCTGCCACGTCCAGCGCCAGCCCCAGACGCGCCCTGGCGCCCCCCAGGCAGCGACCCTATAAGCGCATTCTCTGTGTTTGAGTCCATCATATTTTTAAAAAGGGGGGGAGGGTGAGTGGCAATTACATCACCCGGGGTCCACTCAAGTCCCCGGGGAGGCTGTTTTATTATAGAAAGCCAGCTCGCTCTTTTTGGGAGAACCATAAGCCAGGTGTACACAGAGCAGCAGCTCCGCATACACCCAGCTTAAAGACTTTAAATGGTTCTCCCATCCCTTAGTCGCCTCTTACGACACCCACGGGTAAGAGATGGGGTGGCAATATTCTACTCTGCCGTTGCCACACGGCATTATTATTATTATTATTATTATTTTTTATTTTTTTTATTTTTTTAATTTTTTTTTATATATATATATTTTTTTTTTTGTTCCTTCGTCATACATTCGGTGTGCTTAATAATACTAGGTTACTTTAGTTGTTAGTAGGTGTGCAGCCGGTTTTGTGTTGTGGTTGCGTCAGGCCTAACAGTTTTTCGGCCAATTCTATGTTCCCGTCGCGAATGGACATCTTAGCGTTTTGCTGGATAATCTCTTCAGTCGACGCACTTTGAGTGCGGTTGATGAGTTTGGACACGGCGTCAGTGCTATCATCGGTATAGTAAATGCAGTGCACTTTATGCCTGGATATTGCGACGACTGCATGAGGTACGCTATTATGGATCTTCTTAGGGCCCTGTTGTGTACGCACAATTATCACATTGTCAAATGACGCTCCCTGGGCCTCGTGGATTGTGTTTACGCGTGATCCTTTACCCGTTCCGTAGCCTTCCGCTTTTAAAAGCTCCTTCTCGGCTTGCGTGTGGGTAAGATATAAGGTACCGTCGGTATCTTTGGGGATCGTTGCGCCACTATACCCTTTCAGCTCCAGGGATCGTACTATTGGTTTTGACGAGTATATGCCATCGTAGATGATATTGAGGGCATATGCTACATCCATGGGATTTCTGTGCATACACAAAAGTTCCTTATCTATGTTCGCTATCACGTCGGGACGGCTGTATGCTAGGTGGAAGGCATTGTTCCGCTCTATGTAGGATAGCTGGTTTATGTCTCCGAACAAGAGGATCTCCTCAGTTCCTGCGAGTTTAGCTGCCATGATTATGGCCCCGAAGTGGTTCATGAGAGCCTCGTCCACTATTATGCGTCTGCATTTAGCTTTCTCAGGCTCTCCGAATCCTCTTACCAGGACCGATGCTAAAGTGCGGACTTTGGTCTTCGTGTCCGTTCCTATACATGGTGTGAGCTGCTCCCTCAGGTCCTCCACGGCCTCTCTTGTTGTGGAGACTACGACATCCCTTTCCTTATCGAAGTTCCTGACTATCCAAGTTGTTTTACCGCAGCCAGGAACTCCGTTTACCCAGGTTATTTTGGGCACTGTCCAGTGATCTAGGGATTCGTCTTCTAAACCAGCCAACTCTCTAGCCTTTTCCAACGTCCTTTCACCCAGCATGACCCTGGTGCATTTGGCCACTATTAAGATTGGATTCCCCGCTGGTGAGTAGAAGGTGTTGTTCTTGTTCTTGTAAATAAAGCCCCCCGTTTCGCTATAGGCAGCCATATATTTGCCTCTTATTGTGCCTGCTATAAGTTGTGAGGTCTCGTTGTTAAATATGGCCGCTTCTGCTTCTTCCAGTCTCACGCCCAGCATACCCTGGGCCTGTAGCCGATAAGACTGCGCGATCTCCTCACATGTCTTACGGCTGATCCCAAGCTCTGCCGACACAAGTGCCCGGAATTCCAGGAAGGCATTAATTACAAGATCCCTGGGGTTGTCACTGTTTCTGAATTTAGGGGTTTCCACCTGCCCCATTTCCGCCCTTGTGGGGTTTTGACGGGGTTTGATGGCTGCCCCTCTTTTTTTTTTGGTTTTAAGGCTGCTGGTATTGCCTTGGCTAATCTTTCTGTGTGTTTTGAGGCCCTGGTCCACAATGGGTCGCCCGAGATGCTCTGAATGGCTGCGTGGAATTTATTCACAGCAGCCGCGAAGGACCTACCGGCCTCAGTTGGATTAGGCCGGAGTCCGGCTTCCCCATTGGACTCATCAAGTTGTCTTTGGAGTCTATCGGATCCACAGGGCCGCGTTGCTGGGAAGTACGTTGGTGGGTTAGGTTAGCTTAGGTTAGTATGCAGCGTTGCGGAAGAATATAACAGATAAACTTTGTTTTACCTAATTACTTCAAAAACTAAGCCAGTTATTTAAATGTCGTGCTGAGCGTTTTTGGGAATTATTTTTTACCGATACATTAAAACACAAATTACAATTATGTCCATCATAGTTTTCGATGGAAATTAGAAAAATGGAGATTTTGGAGCAATTTTAGGGAGAACTTTTTGACGAGAAATTTTTATCCAATCGTGTTTCTGAAGTTACGTTAACATATATGCTGTTTTTTTTCCCAGAAAATCCAGGACTCCCACGGGATTTGTAAAACCCCGAAATTCACGCGGGCGAAGCCGCGGACAAAAGCTAGTGTTTTGATAATTTCTTAATCACTCTGCTATACCTCTCAATTTAACACTAATGTTTCGATAATTTCTTAATCACTCTGCCAATCCTCTCAAATTATTTATTTATTTATTTATTTATTTATTTATTTATTTATTTATTTATTTATTTATTTGAAAAGTAATCAACAGCGTTACAGTAAAATTGTTTACAATTATAAGTTAGTTAAATAATAAGGCCAAAATGATTACACAAACATAATTATAAGAATAACAGAATGAAAAAGGTAACATTTGGTTAGTAACATTTGACAAGCCAATAACTAAGTACTAAAATACTACTTGAATTACAAAATGATTTTACAAAATAACAACCTTTGATCCAGGTAAATTAACAACGTAACAAAAGATGTTTGTGTATGTGTGTGCGTGCGTGTATGTGTCTGTGTGTGTGTGTGTGTGTGTGTGTATGTGTGTGTATGTGTGTATGTGTGTGTTGTTGTGTGTTTTCAAGTCTGGGGTTTATACTACTTTACTACTTTTGTAATTTTTGAATATCTCTTTTTAGTTGCGTTTTGGTTAGGTGAAATAGATCTAGGTTGTAATACACCTTATTGTAGGTTTTAGCTAGACGTAATAGTACAGAATTTTGTGCATAATTTGTATTAACTTTAGGTAGTACCAAGAGGCGTCTCTGACGAGGTCTAAAGGAAGAGGCATTGAGTGAAAAACTCGCCAGCAGAGCGGGGCAGTCAATTTTCCCAGTAAGGATAGCTTGCAGCAGCAACATGTCGCTCGTGCTCCGTCGCTTCTCTAGGGTGTCGATTTTATAGTGTTTGCAAGCTTCCTCATAGCAAGAGAATTTTTTAAAATCTTTAAATGCAAGATATTTTAGAAATTGTCTTTGAACTGATTCTATCCTTTGAGAATGTATGATGTAGTGGGGCGACCAGATGTTACAGGCATATTCGAGCACACTACGAACAAAAGTATAATAGAGTGATTTTATACACTCTATGTTTTTAAAATTACGAGTTACTCGCTTAATAAAACCCAATTGTCTATATGCTTTGTCTATTACAATATCAATATGATCATTCATGGAAAATTTGCTATCAACTTTGATGCCTAAGTCTCTTACCGTATTCACTTTTAATATACACTCACCATTAACCTTGTACTCAAATTCTATTGGTCTTAATTTACGAGTTAAGGTTATGTGGTGGCATTTTTTAGCATTGACGATAATCCTATTTTTAATATAATATGTCGTTAAGGAATTAAGATCTTCTTGCAATTTAAGGCAATCGTCATTGCTGCGTATGCCTAGGAATACTTTTTTGTCATCTGCGAACATTAAATGTTGGGCGTGAGAAAAGCAGATTCCTATGTCATATAGGTAGGCATTATACAAAAGAGGGCCTAAGATAGAGCCCTGTGGTACGCCTGATTGTATTGTTATGAAGTTACTTCTAGCGCTACCTGTCACGACTGCCTTCATACGGTTCTTGATGTACGAAGTGAACCATCGGTGTAAGTTCCCACTTATTCCTAGCGAGTTAAGTTTTTGGAGCAAAATAACGTGATCCACTCTGTCAAATGCTTTAGCAAAATCTGTGTAGATCACGTCGACCTGATTTCCTTCATCCATCTTCTTGAGCACGTAATCTATGAATACGGCCAAATTAGTCACAGTGGAGCGATTTTTTACAAAACCATGCTGCTCGTGCGGAATCGATCTTGAGATAAATGGACTTATTCGCCTGTAGATAACTGTCTCGAATAGTTTGCTCATCCCATTAAGAATCGATATTGGACGGTAGTTTTCAATTTGAGTTTTTGATCCACTCTTATGAATAGGCACAATTAACGCTTCTTTCCATTTATCTGGAAAGGTGCAAAAGACATTAAGCGACAGATTAAAGATAATAGAAAGCGGTTTGGCCAGAGTGGAAGCACATTTATTTAGGAAAATTGATGGTATGCCGTCACTACCTGCTCCCTTATTTGTTTTTAATGTTTTTAACAATTTACGAACTTCATCTTCGTCTATAACAATTTTACTGATGGTTTCATTATGCACTATAGTTGGAGGACTTGGTTCATCGTACGAATTCGCTGGTTTTACAAATACACTCTCAAAGAATTCACTGAAGCCGTTATTAACACTAAGGTTTTGATAATTTCTTAATCACTCTGCTAATCCTCTCAAATAAACACTAAGCTTTTGATAATTTCTTAATCACTCTGCTAATCCTCTCAAATTAACACTAAGCTTTTGATAATTTCTTAATCACTCTGCTAATCCTCTCAAATTAACACTAATGTTTTGATAATCTCTTAATCACTCTGCTAATCCTCTCAAATTAACACTAAGCTTTTGATAATTTCTTAATCACTCTGCTAATCCTCTCAAATTAACACTAAGCTTTTGATAATTTCTTAATCACTCTGCTAATCCTCTCAAATTAACACTAAGCTTTTGATAATTTCTTAATCAATCTGCTAATCCTCTCAAATTAACACTAAGCTTTTGATAATTTCTTAATCACTCTGCTAATCCTCTCAAATTAACACTAAGCTTTTGATAATTTCTGAATCACTCTGCGAATCCTCTCAAATTAACACTTATGTTAAGATAATTTCTTAATCACTCTGCTAATCCTCTCAAATTAACACTAATATTTTGATAATTTCTTAATCACTCTGCTAATCCTCTATAATTAACACTAAGCTTTTGATAATTTCTTAATCACTCTGCTAATCCTCTCAAATTAACACTAATGTTTTGATAATTTCTTAATCACTCTGCTAATCCTCTCAAATTAACACTAAGCTTTTGATAATTTTTTAATCACTCTGCTAATCCTCTCAAATTAACACTAATGTTTTGATAATTTCTTAATCACTCTGCTAATCCTCTCAAATTAACACTAAGCTTTTGATAATTTCTTAGTCACTTTGCTAGTCCTCTCAAATTAACACTAATGTTTTGATAACTTCTTAATCACTCTGCTAATCCTCTCAAATTAACACTAAGCTTTTGATAATTTCTTAATCACTCTGCTAGTCCTCTCAAATTAGCACTAATGTTTTGATAACTTCTTAATCACTCTGCTAATCCTCTCAAATTAACACTTAGCTTTTGATAATTTCTTAATCACTCTGCTAATCCTCTCAAATTAACACTAATGTTTTGATAATTTCTTAATCACTCTGCTAATCCTCTCAAATTAACACTTAGGTTTTGATAATTTATTAATCACTCTGCTAATCCTCTCAAATTAACACTAAGCTTTTGATAATTTCATAATCACTCTGCTAATCCTCTCAAATTAACACTAATGTTTTGATAATTTCTTAATCACTCTGCTAATCCTCTCAAATTAACAGTAATGTTTTGATAATTTCTTAATCACTCTGCTAATCCTCTCAAATTAACACTAAGCTTTTGATAATTTCTTAATCACTCTGCTAATCCTCTCAAATTAACACTAATGTTTTGATAATTTCTTAATCACTCTGCTAATCCTCTCAAATTAACACTAAGCTTTTGATAATTTCTTAATCACTCTGCTAATCCTCTCAAATTACACTAATGTTTTGATAATTTCTTAATCACTCTGCTAATCCTCTCAAATTAACACTTATGTTTTGATAATTTCTTCATGACTCTGCTAATCCTCTCAAATTAACACTAAGCTTTTGATAATTTCTTAATCACTCTACTAATCCTCTCAAATTAACACTTATGTTAAGATAATTTCTTCATGACTCTGCTAATGCTCTATAATTAACACTAAGCTTTTGATAATTTCTTAATCACTCTGCTAATCCTCTCAAATTAACACTAATGTTTTGATAATTTCTTAATCACTCTGCTAATCCTCTCAAATTAACACTAATGTTTTGATAATTTCTTAATCACTCTGCTAATTCTCTCAAATTAACACTAATGTTTTGATAATTTCTTAATCACTCTGCTAATCCTCTCAAATTAACACTAAGCTTTTGATAATTTCTTAATCACTCTTCTAATCCTCTCAAATTAACACTAATGTTTTGATAATTTCTTAATCACTCTGCTAATCCTCTCAAATTAACACTAAGCTTTTGATAATTTCTTAATCACTCTGCTAATCCTCTCAAATTAACACTAATGTTTTGATAATTTCTTAATCACTCTGCTAATCCTCTCAAATTAACACTTATGTTTTGATAATTTCTTCATGACTCTGCTAATCCTCTCAAATTAACACTAAGCTTTTGATAATTTCTTAATCATTCTGCTAATCCTCTCAAATTAACACTAATATTTTGATAATTTCTTAATCACTCTGCTAATGCTCTATAATTAACACTAAGCTTTTGATAATTTCTTAATCACTCTGCTAATCCTCTCAAATTAACACTAATGTTTTGATAATTTCTTAATCACTCTGCTAATCCTCTCAAATTAACACTAATGTTTTGATAATTTCTTAATCACTCTGCTAATTCTCTCAAATTAACACTAATGTTTTGATAATTTCTTAATCACTCTGCTAATCCTCTCAAATTAACACTAAGCTTTTGATAATTTCTTAATCACTCTGCTAATCCTCTCAAATTAACACTAAGCTTTTGATAATTTCTTAATCAATCTGCTAATCCTCTCAAATTAACACTAAGCTTTTGATAATTTCTTAATCACTCTGCTAATCCTCTCAAATTAACACTAAGCTTTTGATAATTTCTGAATCACTCTGCGAATCCTCTCAAATTAACACTTATGTTAAGATAATTTCTTAATCACTCTGCTAATCCTCTCAAATTAACACAAATGTTTTGATAATTTCTTAATCACTCTACTAATCCTCTCAAGTTAACACTAATGTTTTGATAATTTCTTAATCACTCTGCTAATTCTCTCAAATTAACACTAATGTTTTGATAATTTCTTAATCACTCTACTAATCCTCTCAAATTAACACTTATGTTAAGATAATTTCTTCATGACTCTGCTAATCCTCTCAAATTAACACTAAGCTTTTGATAATTTCTTAATCACTCTGCTAATCCTCTCAAATTAACACTAATGTTTTGATAATTTCTTAATCACTCTGCTAATCCTCTCAAATTAACACTAATGTTTTGATAATTTCTTAATCACTCTGCTAATCCTCTCAAATTAACACTAATGTTTTGATAATTTCTTAATCATTCTGCTAATCCTCTCAAATTAACACTAAGGTTTTGATAATTTATTAATCACTCTGCTAATCCTCTCAAATTAACACTAAGCTTTTGATAATTTCTTAATCACTGTGCTAATTCTCTCAAATTAACACTAATGTTTTGATAATTTCTTAATCACTCTGCTAATCCTCTCAAATTAACACTTATGTTAAGATAATTTCTTCATGACTCTGCTAATCCTCTCAAATTAACACTAAGCTTTTGATAATTTCTTAATCACTCTGCTAATCCTCTCAAATTAACACTAATGTTTTGATAATTTCTTAATCACTCTGCTAATCCTCTCAAATTAACACTAATGTTTTGTTAATTTCTTAATCACTCTGCTAATCCCCTCAAATTAACACTAAGCTTTTGATAATTTCTTTGCTAATTCTCTCAAATTAACACTAATGTTTTGATAATTTCTTAATCACTCTGCTAATCCTCTCAAATTAACACTTACATTTAGATAATTTCTTAATGACTCTGCTAATCCTCTCAAATTAACACTAAGCTTTTGATAATTTCTTAATCACTCTGCTAATCCCCTCAAATTAACACTAAGCTTTTGATAATTTCTTAATCACTCTGCTAATTCTCTCAAATTAACACTAATGTTTTGATAATTTCTTAATCATTCTGCTAATCCTCTCAAATTAACACTTACGTTTAGATAATTTCTTAATGACTCTGCTAATCCTCTCAAATTAACACTAAGCTTTTGATAATTTCTTAATCACTCTGCTAATCCTCTCAAATTAACACTTATGTTTAGATAATTTCTTCATGACTCTGCTAATCCTCTCAAATTAACACTAAGGTTTTGATAATTTCTTTACCGAGTTTTTATCGGAAATAAAATTTTGTATAACTTTATAAAATGACTGATGTAATGAAAACTTGCCAAGACAAATATAACTTTTTTTAAAATTTCACATTTTTGAATAACAGCAATTGTTATGGGTATCCAATAAAGCAAAGATATAGAGTTTAATAATTGTTCATATTGTTTTTTGTTCCTATAAATACAAATTTCGATTTTACATAGAACTTGGCACTAATTTAAATCTCCATTCTTTTTGCGGCAAGCATAATTTTTGTATTGAACATTTATGTTTTTGGTGGGTTATTTTTTACCGATACATTAAAACAAAAATTACAATTATGTGCATCGTAGTTTTCGATGGAAATTAGAAAAAAGGAGATTTCGGAGCAATTTTTGGGAGAACTTTTTGGCGAGAAATTTTTATCCAATCGTGTTTCTGAAGTTAGGTTAACACATATGCTGTTTTTTCCCAGAAAATCCAGGACTCCCACGGGATTTGTAAAACCCCGAAATTCACGCGGGCGAAGCCGCGGGCAAAAGCTAGTATGAAATAAAGAGAATATTTTGATTTGATTTATTGAGCTTTTTGTTTAAATACCTAACGCCTGACATGGATAAAATAGCAATATTTTAATTCAGTTTGACGACATGAATGATCGGAGACTCTCAAGCGGCGCGAATACAGTAAACTCGTTGGACATTATGTATTTGAGCCGTTTGGGGTCAAGACGCTGGGTCAGTGGGGTTCGAGTACATACTCGGTTCTTTTTTTACAGGAATAAAAGCGATTAATCGACGCCTCTCTCGACCAGAGCAGATAAGCATTGCCATCTAACGAGGCAATGCTGCTAGCCTTCTGGGCAATTTTCCAATCGACACCTTCTTATTTTTATTAAACTATATATTACTTAAGATTTTATTTTCAGTATTGTTATATGTATATTATACTTATAATGTTAATAAAGTAATACTTGCAAATAAATTTATTTATCTATGAATCCAAAAAAAATCTTTAATTAATAAAGTGTTCTTGTTTGTTGGATTGCCTTGCACCCAAGCTAATTGCGTCAACTTAAGAATAACAACCTTTTTATTTTTGAAGCAAAGAGTAAGTAAAGACGAGCAAAACGTTCACCTGATGCGCCTACTCATGTCAGATGCAGAACGTCTTTGCATTCATTACATTGAAGTACCGCGCTCGTCTTGCTGACACATATGGCCCGGAGCATAGATTGATAGAGAATGGAGACATCGTAGTTCACAGGACTCTTAATAAAACAAGAGTCCGTTTACCCACGATGTCTCCCATACATTCGTAATACCAAAATCATTTGTAATTCGTGCATATTTCGATCATGTTGTGGTGTTATTCGGGTTCATATAGTAATAATCTGTGCTAGGGCATGGCTTCTCTGCCTGGTTGTTGTTGGAGTTCGGGCAACGGACGCCACAGCCCCATTCGTCCGTCACTCGCAGGCTGGCGCGCACGGAAGCCGAAGAATGATGTTCGCCCTCCAGCAACCGGTGCGTCTCCAGCGAACCCGCCTGTAATTTTTTAATGAGATTTTCTTCCTTCTCCGGTGTAGGTGTAGACGTTTCGACATTGTGCCCTCTGCTGGGGCTCAGAGGGACACGGGAAGACACGTCACCTATGCACCGTGCCGAGCTCTATTAGCCGTCGGTTAATTATTGAGTGACGTTACCAGGGAGAAGCGCTACAGAGGGGCACTAGAGGGGCACTGTAGCGCTCGGGCACTCGTGGAGGTAGTTGGCCAGTTGGCAAGGGTATGGGTCCCTTATGGCCTGTAATTTCGTCGGCCTTGTTGCCCACACTACTACTACTACTATAAAATTAATTATTATTAAACAAAAGAAAAATATTTAACTTTGCGTTGCCAGACGTCTCAATTTTGGCGGGACTTCATGATTTTCAAACCAAAATTAGATGTCCCGCGCAGAACAGGCTCAGTTCAGCTTTTTGGATATAACTCGTTTACACACAGTAACTGAGATAACTTTTAAGTTTCCTTGGGGTCCTAAAATGGATTCGGAGTTTTCTTCCGTACCTAAAGTATAACAAAACCACAATCTGAATATTTTACGTAAACCTTCTTTCATACAAGAAATAAATCGCGTCATCTGTCAAATTCCCGCTAATAAGCCTAAATGTGGCGGAACCATCCCTGTGGAAACGCACGTAGAACTATTTACAAGTATAGTGACCTGTAGCTTGGACCGCGTTCCATAAACAATACAGCGGTCGGCTTGATATGGAGGCCGTTGGTGTCAAAACAAATTTTGACACCAGCAAAAGGACATTTTTTTTGCGAAATTCGCCGGGTCCTGTGTATATATGTCTATTTACAAAACCATGTTTATCTTTGCTGTTGAGGGGTTTAGCCCTACAATAAAAGACTACAATAGAAGAATCCAGGATTATCGGCAGACCACAACCCTCTGCGTACTCATGAAAATACGGAAGTGGTTAGTTTTGATACGAAAAAAAAAATCATAGGCGTAGAAGTAGTAAGTCAAAAACAACTGATACAAATACGTTTGTAGCCATTTGTATCAATTAAAGAAACGATAAATATTTAAATATATGGAATGTGTTTGAAGTTTGAACCTTTTAACTTGATCTATAACTTTTAGTTTATTGCCAGTAACTTAGTGAGAAGGTTTACTTTTTTTAGTGAATATATAAAGTTAAATAAAAAAACGTGATTTCAAGGTGTACAAAGTGTGTACTGTTCGTAAAAATTTAAATTTAAGGGCATAAATTATAATAGTTCGCGGTCGTATGACAAAAACACGTATTATTTAAACTAATTTTTTTTTCGTGAATAATTTTGTGACTTTTTCATCGCAAACGTTAAGAGTTCTATTTCTAAAGTACGGTCAAGTCAAAAACCAAAAACGGTGCCCGCTCTGGTGGCCGGATCGAGACCTGGCAAGAGCGCTGTGAAAACGCAAGTGAATCCCGTACTTCCGCCAACCTGGTATATCCAAAGCACAACTTTTAGTGGGTGCAAGCCTAACAAAACCCCTCAGTTTCCCCTGACGATGGAGTATGCGTTAGTAATTTAGTGTGGATAAATAAAGGCTGGATTCAAAAAGGCTGGACCGATATATTTCATGTAATATTCCTGTCCTGGAGTCGCTGGCACCAGGCGGCGCAAGATCGAGGTGTTTGGCGGTCATTTTAGGAGGCCTTTGTCCAGCAGTGGACGTCCATCGGCTGAAATTACGACGATGACTACGAATATTCCTGCATGAGCGCATTGCTTGCAAGTTATATGTATATGGACTTTTGATGTTGACCGTACATGATGTGATGTGTTTTGATGTTGATTATTGATGTCGTTTTACTGTATTACTATACTAATTTTACTGTTTATAGAGTATTTTCTCAATATTAGTAATTTATGCCCCTAAATATTGGATACAAGTCTGATTCCGAACACACAGAGATACTTAGATTAGCGCGAAATAAAATATACCTATGTTCAGATAATCAATAACTAAAACTAAAATGGCGGAAATAATAAGAAAAGCAATTTACGGATATAAATTTCTTTTTGATGAAGCGACCGGTAATTACAGTTTATGATTAAATTTATTTAAACCGCAGTTCTCCAAGCAGCTGTTAGGGATAGTGAAATATTCTTTGAAACATTCCTTTTGAAAATCGCTTCTTAAAGAAGCAGCATTACAATATTAACTGAAAGGTTAAATGTTTTGTGTACTCCGGTCTTAAATCTTGACGAATAAATGACTAGCTGGGAGTAGCTAGTCCTTCATTCGTCAAGATTTAAGACCGGAGTACCGGATGGCCGATGGAGCTGAAAAGTCCTGGAGTGGAGACCGCTTATAAGCAAGCGTTGCGTAGGGCGCCCTCCAACTCGCTGGACTGACGACATAAAGCGGGTGGCGGGGAGTGGCTGGATGAGGAAGGCTGAGGACAAGGTGTGGTGGCGAGCGTTTGAAAAGGCCTATGTACAATAGTGGATGTCCGCAGGCTGATGTGATCTTAATAAAGATAACCTAGTTATAGATACAATACTATATTAAGGGTAACTAACTATATAATTACATTTATTTTAGATCCTAGGACAAAATCATGGCCATTTGTGGCAAAACCCTACGAGGGTTTGACTCTTTTGATCCTGTACTTGATGTTCGTACTGAAATGGGGTCCCAAATTGATGAGGAACCGGAAGCCATTCAATTTGAATAAAATCCTGATTTTGTATAACGGCGTACAAATTATTTGCTGCGCTTATGTGTTTATTATGGTAAGTTTTTAAAGACACTATGAGATGTGTTTGTTCAATGAATTTCCGTATATGAAGTTTGATGCATGAGTTTGATGATTATCGACAACATTATTTTTACCTAGGTATCTTATGTTTTTAATATTAGTTGTTAAAAGTTACTTTTTCTAGGCTAGGATGACTGTTCTGTCTTGTAATATTTGATCCGAAATGGATTGATGAACCGCCCACTTTAGATGTTGAGGGTACAAGGGTGAAAATCAAGTCTGTTCATGATTTTTTTTACAGGCCCAGTCATTTCAAAATCTGGGCGATGATACCCATCCAAGCAGACTCCAAGAAGTCTTAGTTTTTGATGTAGTTCAGCCTATTGTACCATCTGGAAAAGATCATAAGTTATAAGGTCTTATCACCGATAAGAAATCTCAGGATACTGGCATGCAAACGATTTACGTACACCCTTTTTTTAGATAATTTTATGATTTCACGAGTACATATCACGATTACCTACTTATGCCATTTCGTACAAGCAAACAGAAGCGCCATCTATATCAAAATGATCGGAGCGAACAGCGTGACCTTATTGCTGGTGGCAAAACACGCATTTTTGGCATCGATAAACTGGCGACCGCGACATTTTATCATACCGTCCGCCCTGTCCAGGGTACGTGGCTTATGGTCTTATTAAAAAAATCGAGTTAGCTTTATGCATAAAATCTTTCCAGGGTCTAAAGCACGCGTGGGGCTGGGGAGCTAAGTACCGCTGGATCTGTGAGCCGGTCGACTACTCTGAGTCGGAAAATGCAATGACGATAGCCAGGATCTGTTATATCTACTTCCTTCTAAAGATTGCAGATCTTGCGGACACAGTAAGTTAAGGTTCTTTATATCATGTGATGTTGGGCAGACACAATGGTTTCATACTCATAGCATGATACTAAGTCAGTTTTGGATTTACTTTTAACTTAACCCTAGAACAACACTAACGTAATAAGAAGGTATAATTCTATCAAAACGGCTTATCCGTACTACATGAGATACTGCGCTTTAATTTCTAACAAAGGTCTAAAGTTTTTTCTTGCCTCTACAAACGGCTAGACAGATATTTATAAAAAAAATTATTATTAATATCTATTATTTCTAGCTACTATGTGCCTAAGCTATGTATATGCCTTTGTATTTGAAATTAAACAAATACAGGAAACTAATTATTATGTGACTATGTGCTACTTACATTTCAAGAACGTCAATTGAATTTTAAATAAGGATTATTCCGGACTAATTTTAAGTTAATTTTATAAGCAACAAGCTGACCCAGCAAACGTATATATAACTTACGACCTATTCTCAGACCAATCGAATGTAAACAGAAAATTCTAGAGAAATCGGTCGAGCCGTTTCGGAGAGGCTTAGATACAAACTAGTAGGGCGCGTGGGGGCGCGGGCCACATGTGGCCCGCGTGCTGTCTTCCCGCCTATATAGGCCGACAATAATCCTCCTACAATTTCTATCGAAAAAAAAAATTCCGCCATATTGGATTTTTTTTCTAGCCATCAAATAGACCTTTCTGTCTTGATCAATTCTTGTCAAGAAACCGTTCTTCCATCTTTTATACTTTCCGAGATATCGGCGAAATTCGAATGGCGGCCATTTTGAATCCGCCATTTTGAACTTTTTTCAGCTCACTGCCAATTGCATGACATTTCGAATGACATTTGGTCGAGCACCCCCCACCTATCTTTAATACCCTCCCCGTGCTCTTCACCCGTCTCCGAAATCCTCAATCATCAGCTCTCTCCGTATTTTTCCTCCTCATGATTTTTTCCCCTCTATACGACCCGAACCCGATCCTTGAAAAAAAAATTTTTCATACAAAATTGTTCAGGAGAGGTGATCAATGAGTCAGTGAATGAATGAATCAGTACGAGCAGCTATATATATAGTAACTAGTAGGTCGCGTGAGGGCGCGGGCCACATGTGGCCCGCGTGCCGTCTTCCTCCCTATTTGCCTTCCAACTTTTAGTCTCTTCAATATCCGCCATACATTTTCTATGAAAAATTTTTTTCCGCCATATTGGATTTGTTTTTCTAGTCATCGCGTAGACCTTCGGGTCCTGATCAATTCTTGTCAAGAAACCATTCTTCCATCTTTTATACTTTCCGAGATATCGACGAAATTCGTATGGCGGCCATTTTGAATCCGACATTTTGAATATTTTTTCAGCTAACTGCCAATTGCATGACGTTTCGAATGACATTTGGTCGAACACCCCCCACCTATCTTCAATACCCTCCCCGTGCTCTTCATCCGTCTCCGAAATCCTCAATCATCAGCTCTCTCCATATTTTTGTTCTTAATGAATTTTTCCCCTCTATACGAAACAATCAGTAAAAATTTTTTTTTTCATACAAAATTGTTCAGGAGAGGTGATCAATGAGTGAATGAATGAATCAGCACAAGCAGCTATATATATAAGAACTAGTTTTTTGCGTGGGGGCGCGGCCCGCTAAAGCGGACCGCGTAACTGCTTGGAGCAATTTACGTGATCGCTCATATTTGGATTTTGCGAAAAGTCCGTATTTCGATTTTTCCCGAAAAATGGGGTAATTTTTTACACAAATCGACACCCGAAGTACGATCATCCCATAAATATGCAAATGTTCTGATCTTGCCAACTGTGACAAATTTGAATTAAATGGTCCCAGTTTAAGGTAGAACACTGAAAATTTTAAAACACCACAGCTCGGCCGCCATCTTGTTTTTCCAAATTTTTCTTCTTTTTCTAAAAACCATTTACTCATTTCCTTAAGTACCGCGAGTTTGAACGAAATCGGTTGGAAAACAAAAGAATTACGAAAGTCATGCCGGCCGCCATCTTGTTTTTCTGAAATGTCATAATTTTTTCCTACTCTACTCCCGCACTTATCCACGTCTCCCATACATCATTGTATCGTTTTCGATTTGTTTCCAGGAGAACAATGTCAATTTTCTTATAGCACCTAATCGCCATACAGTTTAGTATGAAAAAAAAAATTCCGCCATTTTGTATTTTTTTTTCTTTTCAATAAATAGATCTCTTCGTCCTGATTATCTTTTGCGAAGAAACCACTTTTCTATCATTCATACTTTCTGAGATAGACACCGACAAAATTTGTATGGCGGCCATCTTTTTTTCGCCATTTTGAAATTTTTTTCAGCGCATTAGCAATTGCACGAGGTTTCAAATGACATTTGGTCGAGCACCCCCCACCTATCTTCAATACCCTGGCTGTGCTCTTCACCCGTCTCCGAAACCCTCAATCATCAGCTCTCTCCATATTTTTCACCGAGTCATTTCTTGACTTCTATACGAAGCCACAAGTGAAAAACAAATTGTTCATACAAAATTTTACAGGAGGACATTTTGGGGAAAATCACGAAAACTACCCTAAATGTGGCAACACAGCTTATATATCTCGATACTGCCGGTCGAGTTACACAATCGGTTCATACATGTCGACTTTCCGAAATGTTGCCAAGTGCCTCAAAAACACGATCAAAATATTCAAAAAAATTAAATAAAAACAAAATGGCCGCCACCCCATTCCACATAAATATTTTACATAGTTTCGTATTCTTCCTAGTAACTACAGGATTAACCGCTCCTGATAACGTTACAATTTTTCATCTCGCTCGCACCCAGGCGACATGATGGCCCCTGAAAAGTGACCATGTCGAAAATCACTTTTACATTGATAGATTCCAGTGTTGCCAGACCTCGGCGACAAAAATACCCAAATGTCATTTGTACCAGTAGGACACGTGGTCGCTCATACTCGGATTTTGCAAAAAGTCCGTATTTCGATTTTCTACTTTTTGGGGAAAATCTCGAAATTTCCCGAAAAATGGGGTAATTTTTTTTCCCCCACTCAATACTTCAAGTCGAAACGCACAATCGTCCCATAGAAGTTGAAGCGCTCCGATGTTGCGAACTATGAGAAATTTGAATTTGAAAATCGTTTTTTTCGTACCTCAGACTGATTGGCCGCCAGAACAGCCGCCATCTTGGATTTTAAAAAATTATTCCCATTTCGTCAAAATTCAGGATAATTGTGGGCGAAACAAGAAAAAATTATCATCCACAACCACGCCGTTTAGGATCTATGGCGCCGCGGTTTGGGGTCGAAAAATGAAAAATTTAAAAAAACCACAGCTCGGCCGCCATCTTGTTTTTTCAAATATTTCCAATTTTTCTAAAAACCATTTACACATTTCCTCGAGTACTGCGAGTTTGAACGAAATCGGTTGGAAAACAAAAGAGTTACGAAAGTCACGTCGGCCGCCATCTTGTTTTTCTGAAATGTCATAATTTTTCCCTAGTCGACTCCCGCACCCGAACACATCTCTCATACATCATTATATCATTTTCCGTCTCCTTCTGGGAGAACAATTATGTCAATGAGTCAGTCAGTGAGTCAGTGAGTGGTAATCGAGCTATATATATTATAACTAGTTTTTCGCGTGGGGGCGCGGCCCGCTAAAGCGGACCGCGTAACTGCTGGGAGCCATTTACTTGGTCGTTCATACTCGGATTTTGCAAAACTCCATATTTAAATTTTTCCCGAAAAATGGGGTAATTTTTTTTACCAATTTACACCCCGAGTCTTAACGTACGATCACCCCATAAACGTTCAAAGATGTTACCAACGGTAATAAATTTGAGGTGGAACAATGAAAATTTCAAAACACTACAACTCAGCCGCCATCTCGTTTTACAAGATTTTCCATTTTTTCTATAAACAATTTTCTCATTTCTTCAAGTACCGCAAGTTTGAACGAAATCGGTTGGAAAACAAAAGAGTTGCGAAAGTCACGTCGTCCGCCAGCTTTTTTTTCTGGAATGTCATAATTTTTCCCTAATTGGCTCGCACTCAAACACATCTCCCATACATAATTGTATCGTTTTATGTGTTTCTAGGAGAACAATGTTAATTTTCTTATCTCCCAATCGCCATACAATTTAGTATGAAAACAAATTTTCCGCCATTTTGAATTTTTTTTTTCTTCCAATAGATAAACTTACTCGTCCTGATCTTCTATTGCTATGAAACCACTTTTCCATCTTTCATACTTTCTGAGATAGACACCGCCGAAATTTGTATGGCGGCCATCTTTTTTACGCCATTTTGAAAATTTTTTTCGCTCACTGGCAATTGCACGAGGTTTCGAATGACATTTGGTCGAGCACCCCCCTATCTTCAATACCCTGGCTGTGCTCCTCACCCGTCTCCGAAATCCTCAATCACCAGCCCTTTACAGGAGGACATTTTGGGGAAAATCTCGAAAACTACCCTGAATGTGGCAACACTTTCTATATATTTCGATACTGCCCGTCGAGTTACACAGTCGGTTCATACATGTCGACTTTCCGAAATGTTGCCAAGTGCCTCAAAAATACGATCAAAATTTTCAAAAACAGAAAAAAATACAAAATGGCCGCCACCTCATTTGCGGTAAATATTTTACACAGTTTCGTATTTTTCCTAGTAATTACAGGATATACCGCTCCCGATGACGTTTCAAATTTTTATTTCTCTCACACCCAGGCGACACGATAGCCCCTGAAAAGTGACCATGTCGAAAATCACTTTTACTCTCATAGATTCCAGTGTTGCCAGCGCCGGGCGACAAAACTATATTATTATTATACTCGGATTTCGCAAAAAGTCCGTATTTAGATTTTTTACTTTTTGGGGAAAATCTCGAAATTTCCCGAGAAATGAGGTAATTTTTTCTTCCCCAATCAATACTTCGAGTCTTTACACATAACCGCCCCATAGAAGTCGAAACGCTCCGATGCTGCCAACTGTGAGAACTTTGAGTTTCAAAATTGCGGTTTTTTCATACCTCAGACTGATTGGCCGCCAGAACAGCCGCCATCTTGGATTTTTAAAAATAACTCACATTTTGTCAAAATATTATTATTAAAGGATAATTGTGGGCGAAACAAGAAAAAATTGACATCCTCAACCACCCCGTTTAGGATCTGTGGTGCCGCGGTTTGGGGTCGAAAAATGAAAAATTTTAAAACACCACTGCTCAGCCGCCATCTTGTTTTTCCAAATTTTTCTTCTTTTTCTTAAAACCATTTACTCATTTCCTTGAGAACTGCGAGTTTGAACGAAATCGGTTGGAAAACAAAAGAGTTACGAAAGTCTAGTCGGCCGCCATCTTGTTTTTCTGAAATGTCATAATTTTTTCCTACTCTACTCCCGCACTTAAACACGTCTCCCATACATCATTGTATCGTTTTCGATTTGTTTCCAGGAGAACAATGTCAATATTCTTATAGCTCCTAATCGTCATACAATTTAGTATGAAAATTTTTTTTCCGCCATTTTGCACTTTTTTTTCTTTCAATAGATAAATTTACTCGTCCTGATCTTCTATTGCTATGAAACCACTTTTCTATCTTTCATACTTTCTGAGATAGACACCGACGAAATTTGTATGGCGGCCATCTTTTTTTCGCCATTTTGAAATTTTTTTCAGCCCACTGGCAATTGCACGAGGTTTCGAATGACATTTGGTCGAGCACCCCCCACCTATCTTCAATACCCTGGCTGAGCCCTTCACCCGTCTCCGAAATCCTCAATCATCAGCTCTCTCCATATTTTTCACCGAGTCATTTTTTGACTTGTATACAAAGCCACAAGTGAAAAAAAAATTGTTCATACAAAATTTTACAGGAGGACATTTTGGGGAAAATCACGAAAACTACCCGAAATGTGGCAACACTTTCTATATATTTCGATACTGCCCGTCGAGTTACACAATCGGTTCATACATGTCGACTTTCCGAAATGTTGCCAAGTGCCTCAAAAACACGATCAAAATTTTCAAAAACAGAAAAAAATACAAAATGGCCGCCACCTCATTTGCGGTAAATATTTTACACAGTTTCGTATTTTTCCCAGTAACTACAGGATATACCGCCCCTGATGACGTTTCAAGTTTTCATCTCTGTCGCACCCAGGCGCCACGATAGCCCCTGAAAAGTGACCATGTCGAAAATCACTTTTACTTTGATAGATTCCAGTGTTGCCAGTCCTCGGCGACAAAAATACTCAAATGTCATTTGTATGAGTAAGACACGTGATCGCTTATACTCGGATTTTGCAAAAAGTCCGTATTTCGATTTTTTACTTTTTGGGGAAAATCTCGAAATTTCCCGAGAAATGGGGTAATTTTTTCTTCCCTAATCAATACTTCGAGTCTTTACACACAATCGCCCCATAGAAGTCGAAACGCTCCGATGCTGCCAACTGCGAGAAATTTGACTTTCAAAATTGCGATTTTTCATACCTCACACTGATTGGCCGCCAGAACAGCCGCCATCTTGGATTTTGAAAAATTACTCCCGTTTTGTCAAAATTCAGGATAATTGTGGGCGAAACAAGAAAAAATTGACATCCTTAACCACCCCGTTTAGGATCTGTGGTGCCGCGGTTTGGGGTCGAAAAATGAAAAATTTTAAAACACCACAGCTCGGCCGCCATCTTGTTTTTCAAAATTTTTCCAATTTTTCTAAAAACCATTTACTCATTGCCTCAAGAAACTGCAATTTTGAACGAAATCGGTTGGAAAACAAAAGAGTTACGAAAGTCACGTCGGCCGCCATCTTGTTTTTCTGAAATGTCATAATTTTTCCCTAGTCGACTCCCGCACCCGAACACATCTCCCGTACATCATTATATCGTTTTCTGTCTCTTTCTGGGAGAACAATTATGTCAATCAGTGAGTCAGTCAGTGGTAATTGAGCTATATATAGTATAATAAATAGTTTTTTGCTCTGGGGCGCGGCCCGCTAAAGCGGACCGCGTAACTGCTTGGAGCAATTTCCGTGGTCGCTCATACTCGGATTCTGCAAAAAGTCCGTACCTATTACGGTTTTTCCCGAAAAATGGAGTAATTTTTTTCACCAATCTGCACCCGAAGGTATGCGTATTTTTCTGTTAACCATTTACTCATTTCCTCGAGTACTGCGAGTTTGAACCAAATCGATTAGAAACAAAAGAGATACGAAAGTCACGTCGGCCGCCATCTTGTTTTTCTGAAATGTCATAATGTTTTCCTATTCTACTCCCGCACTTAAACACGTCTCCCATACATCATTTTATCGTTTTATGTCTGTTTCTAAGAGAACAATGTCAATTTTCTTATGGCTCCCAATCGCCATACAATTTAGTATGAAAAAATTTTTTCCGCCATTTTGATTTTTTTTTCTTCCAATAGATAAACTTACTCGTCCTGATCTTCTATTGTTATGAAACCACTTTTCTATCTTTCATACTTTCTGAGATAGACACCGCTAAAATTTATATGGCGGCCATCTTTTTTCGCCATTTTGAAAATTTTTTTCGCTCACTGGCAATTGCACGAGGTTTTGAATAACATTTGGTCGAGCACCCCCCACCTATCTTCATAGTCTCCGAAACCCTCAAACATCAGCTCCTCCATATTTTTCACCGAGTCATTTCTTGACTTCTATACTAAGCCATAAGTGAAAAAAAAATTGTTCATACAAAATTTTACAGGAGGACATTTTTGGGGAAAATCACGAAAACTACCCCAAATGTGGCAACACTGCTTATATATTTCGATACTGTCCGTCGAGTTACACAATCGGTTCATACAAGTCGACTTTCCGAAATGTTGCCAAGTGCCGCAAAAACACGTTCAAAATTTTCAAAAACAAAAAATAATACAAAATGGCCACCAGCTCATTTCCCAGAAATATTTTACATAGTTTCGTATTTTTCCCAGTAACTACAGGATATACCGCTCCCGATGACGTTTCAAGTTTTCATCTCGCTCGCACCCAGGCGACATATAGCCCCTGAAAAGTGACCATGTCGAAAATCACTTTTACTCTGATAGATTCCAGTGTTGCCAGTGCCGGGTGACAAAAATACCCAAATGTCATTTGTACGAGTAAGACACGTGATCGCTCATACTCGGATTTCGCAAAAAGTCCGTATTTCGATTTTTTAATTTTTGGGGAAAATCTCGAAATGTCCCAAGAAACGGGGTAATTTTTTTCCCCCACTTAATACTTCGAGTCTATTCACACAATCGCTCCATAGAAGTCGAAACGCTCCGATGTTGCCAAGTGGGTGAAATTTGAATTTTAAAATTGCGTTTTTTCGTACTTCAGAGTGATTGGCCGTCAGAGCAGCCGCCATCTTGGATTTTTAAAAAATACTCACATTTTGTCAAAATTCAGGATAGTTGTGAGCGAAACAAGTAAAAATTGACATTTTCAACCACCCCGTTTAGGATCTGTGGCGCCGCGGTTTGGGGTCGAAAAATGAAAAATTTTAAAATACTACAGCTCGGCCGCCATCTTGTTTTTCCAAATGTTTCTAATTTTTCTAAAAACCATTTATTCATTTCCTCGAGTGCTGTGACTTTGAACGAAATCGGTTGGAAAACATAAGAGTTATGAAAGTCACGTCGGCCGCCATCTTGTTTTTCTGAAATGTCATAATTTTTCCTTACTCGACTCCCGCACTTAAACACGTCTCCCATACATCATTGTATCGTTTTCGATTTGTTTCCAGGAGAACAATGAGAATTTTCTTATAGCTCCCAATCGCCATACAATTTAGTATGAAAAAAAATATTTCTTAATTTCAAAATTTTTTTCTTTTCGCTAAATAGACCTCCTCATTCTGATCTTCTTTTGCTAAGAAACCACTTTTCTACCATTCATACTTTCTGAGATAGACTCCGACGAAATTTGTATGGCGGCCATCTTTTTTACGCCATTTTGAACTTTTTTTCAGCTCATTGGCATTTGCACGAGATTTCGAATGACATTTGGTCGAGCACTCCCCACCTATCTTCAATACCCTGGCTGAGCCCTTCACCCGTCTCCGAAATCCTCAATCATCAGCTCTCTCCATATTTTTCGCAGAGTCTTTTTTCGACTTCTATACGAAGCCATAAGTGAAAAAAAAATTGTTCATACAAAATTTTACAGGAGGACATTTTGGGGAAAATCTCGAAAACTTCCCCAAATGTGGCAACACTGCTTTTATATTTCGATACTGCCCGTCGAGTTACGTAATCGGTTCATACATGTCGACTTTCCGAAATGTTGCCAAGTGCCTCAAAAACACGATCAAAATTTTCAAAAACAGAAAAAAATACAAAATGGCCGCCACCTCATTTGCGGTAAATATTTTACACAGTTTCGTATTTTTCCCAGTAACTACAGGATATACCGCTCCCGATGACGTTTCAATTTTTCATCTCGCTCGCACCCAGGCGACACGATAGCCCCTGAAAAGTGACCATGTCGAAAATTACTTTTACTTTGATAGATTCCAGTGTTGCCAGTCCTCGGCGACAAAAATACCAAAATGTCATTTCTACGAGTAAGACACGTGATCGCTCATACTCGGAATTCGCGAAAAGTCCGTATTTCGATTTTTTACTTTTTGGGGAAAATCTCGAAATTTCCCGAGAAATGGGGTAATTTTTTCTGCCCCACTCAACACTTCGAGTCCATACGTACAATCGTCCCATAGAAGTCGAAACGCTCCGATGCTGCCAACTGTGAGAAATTCGAATTTTAAAATCACATTTTTTCGTACTTCACACTGATTGGCCGCCAGAACAGCCGCCATCTTGGATTTTGAAAAATTACTCCCGTTTTGTCAAAATTCAGGATAATTGTGGGCGAATCAAGCAAAAATTGACATCTTCAACCACCCCGTTTATGATCTGTGGCGCCGCGGTTTAGGGTCGAAAAATGAAAAATTTTAAAACACCACAGCTCGGCCGCCATCTTGTTTTTCAAAATTTTTCCAATTTTTCTAAAAACCATTTACTCATTGCCTCAAGAAACTGCAATTTTGAAGGAAATCGGTTGGAAAACAAAAGAGTTACGAAAGTCACGTCGGCCGCCATCTTGTTTTTCTGAAATGTCATAATTTTTCCCTAGTCGACTCCCGCACCCGAACACATCTCCCGTACATCATTATATCGTTTTCTGTCTCTTTCTGGGAGAACAATTATGTCAATCAGTCAGTCAGTGGTAATTGAGCTATATATAGTATAACTAGTAGGTCGCGTGTGTGCGCGGGTCACATGTGGCCCGCGTGCAGTCTTCCCGCCCATAAAGGTATCGCCCATTGGAATCCGATTGGCAGTGAGGTGAATAAATTACCAAGGAGCACTGTCATGGTTCTAAAGATAGTTACGGGCAGTCTTCCCGCCCATAAAGTTATCGCCGTCATCTCCATCGCCCATTGGAATCCGATTGGCAGTGAGCTGAAAAACTTACCAAGGAGCACTGTCATGGTTTTAAAGATAGTTAAGGGCAGTTCGAACAAAAAATACGCTGAACCTCATCAGATGAGGTTCAGCGTATTTTTTGTTCGAACTGCCCTTAACTATCTTTAAAACCATGACAGTGCTCCTCAATCATTATCCAAATCCTAGATCATTCTGTTCTCATAGTATGTGGGAAAGATAAATGCCGCCACAGTGAATTATTATCCATGCATCCCGTAGAACTTGAGATCCTGATCACCTCTTGCTAAGAAACCACTCTCTTAGATATCTTTTATACTTTCCGAGATAGAACAACACGAAATTTGTATGGCGGCCACCTTGAATCCGCCATTTTGGTTTTTTTCAGCTAACTGCCAATTGCGTGAAGTTCCGAGTATTTTTTGTTTCAGCAGTCCCCACCTAACTATAATACCTTGCCCATGCTCCTTGACTGTCTTTAAAATCCTCAATCATCTCCTCATTCCATATTTTTCTCTGGTCAGTCTTCCAAAAAACCGCATCAAAGCACTTCATGATTTACAACTCGTTGTTTCTTCAATATTCCTCATACATTTTCTATGGAAAAATAAATTCCGCCATTTTGATTTGTTTTTCTATCCATGGAATAGACCATGGAGTCCTGATCACTTCTTGTCAAGAAACCACTCTTCCATCTTTTATACTCTTCGAGGTGGACACCGGTGAAGTTTGTATGGCGGCCATCTTGAATCCGCCATTTTGAACTTTTTTTCAGCTCACTGCCAATTGCATGACATTTCGAATGACATTTGGTCGAGCACCCCCCACCTATCTTTAATACCCTCCCCGTGCTCTTCACCCGTCTTCGAAATCCTCAATCATCAGCTCTCTCCGTATTTTTCCTCGGATCGATTTCTTTTCTTCTATAAGACCCCATCCATTAAAAAAAAAATTTTCATACAAAATTGTTCAGGAGAGGTGATAATCAGTCAGTCAGTCAGTCAATCAGTCAGTGAATCAGCACGAGTAGCTATATATATAGTAACTAGTAGGGCGCGTGGTTGCGCGGGCCACATGTGGCCCGCGTGCAGTCTTCCCGCCCATAACGCTATCGCCGTCATCTCCATCGCCCAATGGAATCCGATTAGCAGTAAGCTAAAAAAATTACCAAGGAGCACTGTCATGGTTTTAAAGATAGTTAAGGGCAGTTCGAACAAAATAATACGCTGAACCTCATCGGATGAGGTTCAGCGTATTTTTTTGTTCGAACAGCCCTTAACTATCTTTAAAACCATGACAGTGCTTCTCAATCATCATCCAAATCCTAGATCACTATCTCTTCTCATAGTATGTACATTTTCCATGTAAAGAAAAATTCCGCCACAGTGAATTATTTTCCATGTATCCCGTAGAACTTGAGATCCTGATCACCTCTTGCTAAGAAACCACTCTCTTATCTTTTATACTTTCCGAAATTTGTATGGCGGCCATCTTGAATCCGCCATTTTGTTTTTTTTTCAGCTCACTGCCAATTGCGTGAAGTTCCGAGTATTTTTTGTTTCAGCAGTCCCCACCTAACTATAATACCTTGCCCATGCTCCTTGACTGTCTTTAAAATCCTCAATCATCACCTCATTCCATATTTTCTCTTGTAGTCTTCCAAAAAACCGCATCAAATCACTTCATGTTTTACAACTCGTGGTCTCTTCAATATTCCTCATACATTTTCTATGGAAAAATAAATTCCGCCATTTTGATTTTTTTTTCTATCCATCGAGTAGACCTTCACATCCTGATCACTTCTTGTCAAGAAACCGTTCTTCCATCTTTTATACTCTTCGAGATGGACACCGATGAAGTTTGTATGGCGGCCATCTTGAATCCACCATTTTGAACTTTTTTTCAGCTCACTGCCAATTGCATGGCATTTCGAATGACATTTGGTCGAGCAACCCCCACCTATCTTTAATACCCTCCCCGTGCTCTTCACCCGTCTTCGAAATCTTCAATCATCAGCTCTCTCCGTATTTTTCCTCGGATTGATTTCTTTTCTTCTATAAGACCCCATCCGTGAAAAAAAATCGGTGTCCATCTTGAAAAGTATAAAAGATGGAAGATCGGTTTCTTGACAAGAAGTTATCAGGATCCGAAGGTCTACTCGATGGATAGAAAAAAAAATCAAAATGGCGGAATTTATTTTTCCATAGAAAATGTATGAGGAATATTGAAAGGACCACGAGTTGTAGAACGTGAAGTGCTTTGACGCGGTTTTTTGGAAGTCTACCAGAGAAAAATATGGAATGAGGTGATGATTGAGGATTTTAAAGACAGTCAAGGAGCAGGGGCAGGTATTATAGTTAGGTGGGGACTGCTGAAACAAAAAATACTCGGAACTTCACGCAATTGGCAGTGAGCTGAAAAAAAAAAACAAAATGGCGGATTCAAGATGGCCGCCATACAAATTTCGTATTGTTCTATCTCGGAAAGTATTAAAGATAAGAGAGTGGTTTCTAAGCAAGAGGTGATCAGGATCTCAAGTTCTACGGGATGCATGGAAAATAATTCACTGTGGTGGAATTTATCTTTCCATTGAAAATGTACATACTATGAGAAGAGACAATGATCTAGGATTTGGATGTTGATTGAGGAGCACTGTCATGGTTTTAAAGATAGTTAAGGGCAGTTCGAACAAAAAAATACGCTGAACCTCATCCGATGAGGTTCAGCGTATTTTTTTGTTCGAACTGCCCTTAACTATCTTTAAAACCACGGATGAGGTTCAGCGTATTTTTTTGTTCGAACTGCCCTTAACTATCTTTAAAACCATGACAGTGCTCCTTGGTAATTTTTTCAGCTCACTGCCAATCGGATTCCAATGTACGATGGAGATGACGGCGATAACTTTATGGGCGGGAAGACAGCACGCGGGCCACATGTGGCCCGCGCCCCCACGCGACCTACTAGTTAATACTGTGACTGGACTACCTTACCCAGAAAACGTTGTTTGTGTTGTTTAGGGATATAAAAAATACCTTACGTACTACTCTCAGTGCTACAAAAACAGCTTCAGCTTTTGGCTGAAAATTGAAATTAACACAAACCCTACTTTTTATTCCGCAAAATCGATGGTTCCCGTGTGCAGGGAAAACTAAAATTTACGCGGTCGAAGCCGCGGGTTTCTGCTAGTTTATTATAATAGTAGTAATTCATTTGAATAGCTTTTCATTATAAGTATGTACGTTTCTATTAGACGGAAATCAGAATGTACGTAGGTATTGCCTCTTTGTCCAGAATATTTAGTAATGAACATGTGATTTAGTGATGAGTTCCGAATCGTTAAATAACCCTGAATAATTCAGTAACCCTGAATTTTTCGAAAAAAAATTATCGCTAGTTTTTTTTTGGCTTTTGAATAAATTAATTAAATTAGGTACCACTTAAATTTTTGATTTTTTTGCAACTACTCTGGGTTAGTGAGAACTGAGAACGTTTGTCATTTTTACACACATTCGCGTGATACACGCAAAAAGTAAATTCACTCGTCTAGAACAATAAAATATTTTATAAATATAAAATAGAGGATGTTTCTAAGTTTCTTGCTCATCATACGAGTATTTATTATCGTTAGGCAAAAAACTGAAAAATTTGAGTTGGAAATAGCTTATAGATGTGTTATTTACATATATGTCATGGGCAGTATTTTCTCTTGAAAAGGACGTGTTTATTAAGATTTTAAAAAAGCAGAATCCTCGCGAAGGAGGTCGCGCGGAAAACCTAGTAGTTCAATAAATAAACGTTGATATACTGCAGTGCGCCACTCCTCGATGCAACACGCCCGCAACGCTTGCACTTTTCAAAGGAAATCTTTTTATTACGTACTATAGCTTGACCGCTATAAACTTGGCCCTCCCATAGTCTGCGGGACGCGGGGCGGGTATGCGATTGGCTATACACGATACGATGTAATGACTCGCATCTTGAGAATTCGCCTATGGTATTTTCTTGAGTATGTATATGTATATATGTATATGTATCCATATCGATATAGATTAATATTATCGTGTGTAGCGTAATTCACGTCAGTCACTGACAGCTGATTAGTTGAGCGCACTGATCCTTATTCTAAGGATCCACAGTGAACGTAGCTTGAATTGTATAGAATGTTTAATCCATAGAATAGAGATCAGTGGGTGAGTAGCTCTCGCCCCGCGTCCCGCAGACCATGGGAGGGCCAAGTTTATAGTGGTCTAGCAATAATAACGTAAATTCGAATTAAAAATTAAGTAATAATTCCGTCAATTATGTCAAAAGACTTGTAAGTTGTAATCTCTAATGGATCGCAGACTGTGACCGTAAAAATTGAAACACCTGATATTCGCCTTTTGTCGCTGATTGTCACATAACCTGGTGTGAGCGTCCATGGAACTAAAATAAACTGACTTTCATAACGACGGTCACTAGCAAAAATTGTCAATTTAGTATCAAGGAGCTTCAAATCAGCACAAAAATTGGTCAATTGCGAGTCGGGCAAGGATTCCGTACAATAGGCTATTTGACTAAATTTTGAAAATTATTTTAAAGAATTTATTACTACCTATTAAGCACATTACATTGATATTTCGCGGAAATTTAATGTAATTCCCTTTAAAAACCACTTTTAAAATTTCAATTTTTAAAACCGCGCCAAAAACGCCAATTTTGTAATGGCGCTTGTCATCTGACTCGTGACGTCACACATTGTCAAACGCATATAAACAGACTACAGTACCGTACAGTTTAGTTGAATTTTTTCGCTTTTCTTTAAATTTAATAAAAATTAATATATTTTAACAGAAAGAATGGTGTACAAATGCTGTGTAGTACCATTATGTACAAATACCTCCATAAATTGCCCTCAAAAAGTGTTTGTGTCTGTACCAGATCATAGAGTAAAGTAATATTGTACCAGATAAAAGGCGAAAAAAATGCTTACAGTTAGCTCGAAGAGATCCAAAGGCCTTTTTATCGCATTCAAATGTTTTTATGTGTGAAGATCACTTTGATGTAAGTATCTACCTAATAATTACCTTTTAATTTAATATTCAAGCTAAATATAATATCGGTTCTTATTAAAAAATAAGTTATATAACCTAACATCTAAAACTCACCCCAATTTAGGTAATATGGGTCTAGCATTTAGTCTCTTTGTGTATTTTAACTACCTAATATAATATATGCATAGCTGTTATCTCTTAAGTTTATTATCTCAAGTTTATTATGTTTATTGGAACATAATAGGTATGTCTTTACTTGCTAATATCGGTGCGCCGCTGTTGAATTGCAGATGAAAAAAGACACTATTAACTACATGAAGTACAAAATGGGCTTCAGCCAGAAGATACTTTTGACAGAAGAGGCTGTGCCAACTAAATTTTATTGTCAAGAGGATCGCAGAAGTCGGCTATTTGATACTGTATCTTCTATCTATGTTCGAATGTTTGGGATATTCCTTTTTTCCGATTACATAACATTTTTCATAATACCGACTCAGCCTAATGTTACCGAGCACTTTTCACCCGTTTGCGAATGTTATCTTGTTAAAATGCTGTTCTTTTTGTAGCAGATGACATCTGTGACTATCCGAACCATAATTTAAAGCTTGCGGAACTCCAGTCCAAGTAGGTTTTTTTCATTAGTTACAAATATCCTTTGTTTGTATGCTTTTAATTTGGTCCGATTTATACTTTTTACAAATGACATCAAGTTAAGCTAACCTAATAAATCTTATTTAGGGCTTCAGATAAACAATATAATAATATAAGCTGATATATTTTAAAAATTAAGTTAAGTTAAATGATTAATGATTATAATAAATAAAGGAAGGACTAATATGTTCGACGCGGTAGGTACTTACATTGCTGTTTTTATGTTTTTCAGTTCCGCGCCATAATAATCAGCATTATTCTTAAAGTAAAGTGCAACCATAAAAGCATCTACCTTAGGTAGGTTCCTATTATCAGCTCGCACAAAATTTGATTCCATTCTGCGATTTGAAATACTTAATTATTTATTTCCTTAGTATGTTTAGTTATAAAGTTAACCAGAAAATTACTGTTTAAATAGCTAAAAGATAAAATAAAACGCCCGCCAAACAAAACACTCAGAAAAATCAGTACAAAAAGCTGTTATTTTCCCGCAAATTTTCGAGTGTGACGTCACCAGAGTTGCAACCAATCACAGGGCGTTCCTGTCACAGGTAAAATATCAAAAATAATTATAACATTATTAAACTCTTATTTTGCTGAAAAATATACATATATTTGATTAAAATAAAGTGAAATATGCTTATTTACGTTGTTATTAGTGAGATTTACCACAATTTCAGGTATATTTTCAATGTTGTCAAATAGCCTATTAAGACCCATCCAACCAAAATACCTAAAAATAAAAAAGAGCGAAAATCGCGTTTCTTATATGGTAGCTTATTGTTGTTAAGGGAGATTGAAAATATGTTTTTTTTTTAATTTAACTATTTATATTTGATTAAAATAAAGTGAAATATGCTTATTTACGTTGTTATTAGTGAGATTTACCACAATTTCAGGTATATTTTCAATGTTGTCAAATAGCCTATTAAGACCCATCCAACCAAAATACCTAAAAATAAAAAAGAGCGAAAATCGCGTTTCTTATATGGTAGCTTATTGTTGTTAAGGGAGATTGAAAATATGTTTTTTTTTTTAATTTAACTATTTAGTTTTAAAGTGAATATATAACTAAATATTTTGTGAATATTATAAGTGTCTAACCTGTGCCGTTTTCAACATCGAGCAAAAAAAAACGGTATAGCGTCATCTGTGAAAATTTCAATTGTTTATCTATCACGGTTCAAGAGATACAGCCTTTTAACAGACAGACGGATGGACCGACGGACGAAGGGCGGCGAAAAAGGGCCCCGTTTTTACCTTTTGGGTACGGAACCCTAAAAATGAACTGCCAATTGTATAGAATGTTTCATCCAGCGTACTAGTATAACAGAGATCAGTGGTGTGACCTAACTTCTCCGAAACGGTTTGACCGATTTTTATAATTTTTAGGGTTCCATACCAAAATGGTAAAAATGGAACCCTTATGGTGAGACTTTCTCCGTCCGTCCGTCTGTCACACTCGATTATCAGTAACTATTGAAGCTATCACAAACAAAAGAGTATTTTTTTTTAATTAAATAAGATCTGGTTTTATATAATTTCAGATATTCTTCGTGCTCCGCAAAAAGTTCAACCATCTTTCCTTCTTACATATCTATCATCATACCGGCATGGTTGCCATAGTGTGGGCGGCTGTCACTTACTACCCGGGTAGGTCTTTACTTAATCAGCACCTTTAGCCATTTCACTTATCTACAATGGTCATAGAAACGCTCATTTCATGACTAAATGGCATGAAATACAGAAAAGTCTGATAAGACGTCATGTCATGAGCGATTCACAGATTTCTACGCCATATTAGTACAGTAGTAAAGAGGCATTGATGGATGAACGTGTAAATGTGAGCCAAGGCAGAGCCGAGGTCAACATACGTGAGTCCATTAATAACAATATGTAACATGTAAATCGTATTTAAATAAATAATTGTACTTTATATTGTATTAGTTGAAATTTTTATAGTTGGGTTTTTTCTTGGTTTAATTAATTTTTCAACACGCTTGCTCATAAAGTGGCTCTAATTTCACCGCAATTAGGCACATAATGACACCTGTAATCGCAAACTGTGACTTTCTCATTACTATTATTCACTAGTGAGTTAGACAGTTTTATCATCACACTTGCTCATCGCAAACTGTGACTTGTTAATTACTATTATTCACTAGTGAGTTAGAAATAAAATTGTTTTTAGTATTATTTTATTCACAAGCGTGTTGAAAAACGTCGTATGATACACGTGAGTATTGATGATTACCGTCCGATGGCTCAATGGCGCCTCAGCGGTAATCACTAACTTTACTCACTTGTGCCATAAACTACTATTGTTTTGGGTGTCGTATAATGATCCTATGTCGATGGTGTTTCCAGGTGGGCACGCCACCATGGTTGGGTTGATCAACTCGTTCGTGCACTGCGTGATGTACGCATACTACTTGTTGACCGTGGCTCTCCCTGAGGTCAAACAGTCTGTGACGTTCAAGAAACTCGTTACTCAGATACAAATTGTGAGTATACAGCTGCTATAGATATTTCAATCCACAACGACGCGACGCGCTCCACTCTGTCAAACTCCATATACATCGAATGAAACTGCGATTTTGACAGAGTGGGCCAATGGAGTGGGCCGTGTCTTCGTGGATTGAAATACGTATCTATATACTTCGGTTGTTCGGTCTTATAAATACTATTTAATATTCGTGATTTTGTATGTTTGTATGTTTGGCATGTTTTTAACTCAATTACGTCGCAACTTTGACGACCGAATGGCGTTACGGTAGCGATCCTGCCGTCTGCGTCGGAGGTCGTGAGTTCGATTCCCACTACTGTGAAACGTTTGTGTGATGAGCATAAATGTTTTCAAGTGTGTTTTTCAATATGATAATATATTATAATATTTATCAGTTATCTAATGAATCTGAAAAGATTTGACTGAACTTTGAAATGTTAACATCGTTAACATCGTTGCAAGTAATGTTGTTTTAAAATGTTCATACTGACTTTGTATGAAATTGTAAAACAATATTACAATAATACTGCTTTAAGAGACGGTGGTAGGTCCCCTGGACTTGGAACTCTCTCAATACGAACATAGACACTTCGTCACTGGACGATAGTCTTAAGACATACGTTCAATTGACTTTTTTAATTTTTACGTTTTTCTTCGTGGTTTTAAAGAATAAAATATTTTATTTTCAGCTACAATTCTTCCTGTGCATAGTCCACTACGGATCTATATTATTTAAGCCCGACTGCGCTTACCCAAGATGGACGGCAGCGGTGTTCCTTCCGCAGAATTTATTTATGCTTGTTCTATTCTCGGACTTCTACTTCAAAACTTATGTCAGAAAACTAAAGCCAAAAGAAATCATGGAAAAAGAAAAAAATATGACGGATTTTGGTGAAGCGAGTCAGACGAAAAAATTTCATGAAACTTCACAATTTACTAGAAGTAGTGTTAAAAATGAAAAAGTATGTTAGTACCTGGTATTAATTAGTAGGAAGTTATAATTATTTAGTAACAGCAAATTTCATATCAAGCAAGAGCTCCAAATGATTTTTGACCCACGACGGAATAGAGTATATGCGTTTAGGATGAGAGATCGTTTATACGTTAGTTTGTTGATTTGCTTTTTGTTGTTACGTTAATTTATAGTACATAAAAAACAATAATCCAATATTTTTGCGTTCTTTGTTTGTGCATCAATGTTCCCATTTATTTCAAAAACGGCTGGACCGATTTACATACAATCGCATGTACCTATAATGTTTAGGATTTATTGGCGATGGTTCATAGGTATTTAGGTATTATTTGCGATAATACCTACCTTGCACACCAAGGGGCACCACGATAAATGTTTTTTAACACTTGAGAGCGAATTTTTTTTATGTTGTCTTTCTAGTAAACTCCTCGTGTTAGAGGTCTTTTGATACTATGTTTTAACTAGGCCCACATATAATTATTTTTGGTGATGAGCATCTGATGATGCAACTTGGGACTGCTTATAGTACGCTACTCAATAATCGTAACTAGTAAATCCTAACAAAGATTAATGATTCTGGACCTGCATAGAGGAACTCATGAATGATAACTGATAAGCCACTCGAGTTTGGGCTCATTTGGTTTGGTTTAACTATGCTTTAGCACATTTGATCTGGTGACAAAGATCAGGTGATCTTAATTTCATTTTGTAATAATATCGCTTAAAATGTATTGTGGAAAATATAATAATTTTAAAACAACCAGCACTTTTGAAGACTTGTAATTGAAAAAGGATTCAATATTTTTTTAAACTCCCCGAGTAAAGGAAAGTAAGTACTAAGAACCTATCAGTATACTTACAATTATTTATAGTGTATCAAAATTATCGCTGCCAACGGGACTTGAACCCGATACCCGAACCCGAGCTATCGCGGCTGAGTGCTTTGTCAATTGAGCTTTGAGAGCAACTACCGCTGACACGATAATTTCGATGCACATTGCTGCAGTCTTACGCAGACTGCGGAGTCTTCACTGGGAAACTTCGAACTACGGTTTTAATGCAATTTCAAAGTATTCAAATTTATTAAAAAGGACGTGAAACACTGTAACAAAAGTATAATTAATTAAAAATGAAACCAAATAAAATCCGTCGAACTGTCGTTTCTATTTCCGTTTCCAATATCAATTAATGCAGTTAGTATAGGTAATTACTCGTAAGTTATATGAGATATGTCGAAAAATTATAATTGCACTTTCCATTTTTAATGAAATAATTGCTCAGCACCTTGATCTGTTTCATATACCTAAGTTTGAATAAGTATACTTCATTAAAAAAAAAAATGTAAATGTGTTATCAACGATTGTACTCAGAATCTGACTCTGTTTTAGCACAAGCTGTAAGTTTAGCAAAATAAATTAGTCACCAACTGGTAACATCGATTTAAATACAATATATTTAAGTAATTTTTTTTCCTCCTATTATTATTATTACCTAATACTGTGCATTGTCTCATCTTATTTTTTACCTCATCATTTTTAAAGTGAAACTTATAATATATTATTTTATCGTCCCAAGTTTTCGTCCCGGGTTTTTATTTCAATGATGTTAAAAAAAAATTAATAGATTTTATTTACACAAGGTATACAAATTAGTACTTGACTGCGATCTCACCTGATGGTAAGTGATGATGCAGCCGAAGATGTTGACGTACTAACTTGCAAGGGCAGATAAATTACGGCGTGTGCGAAAGTATCATTTAGTTTATTCCATATCTAATTTAAATATCCACAGCACCGGTCCCAACCCAATGTGTACTAAACTTTACAATCAGCTCCCAAAAGAACTGAAAGCAGAAGAGAATACAAATACATATATTCATAAACAATTTAAAAGACTTCCTGCAAAAAAAGCGTATTATCATGTTAATGAATTTTTAGATCAAAAATGAAAGCATTTGTTACAAGCACTTATTTGACACAATAAGTACGCCTCCCTGGTTGCGCCCTTACAGGGTTCCGTTATTTTAATGGACATGTAACTAAATAAATAAATGAATAAATGAAGTCACCCCAACGGTTTCTACTCTACAGCATTGCACTGGAACGCTAAATCGCTTGGTGGTACGTCTTTACTAGTGGGGTGGTAACTAGCCACGGCCGAAGTCTCCCACCAGGCCAGATCTGAGCTAATTTAGAAATTATAAAATTCCAAAGTGGATCCGTGGCGGGAATCGAACCCGCGACCTCCCACTCGAATCTAAGCGCGCGTCCCCTGCGCCAGGGGCGCGTCCCCTGGACCAGATGTTGAAATAGGGAGGCTAAGAGGATAAAATTTCCAAGTGAGACAAGTTACTGAGTGGGGTTGATACCCCAGTCAGTAACTTCTTTCAAGAATTAAAAAGTAAATAATCTTTTAAATAAATTTAAAAGATTCTTTACTTTTGAATTATTGAAAGAAATTTCAAAATATCTCATTTTGAGTGGGGTATCATATGAAAGGGCGCGTTACTTGTGTATTCTTAAACCCATTTTTATTTGTTTTAATGCCTAAACAGTTTTTGATTTATTGGGCAAATTGACAAAAAAATATCTACTCTTCCTTATCTACAAAGTTGAAGCAAAAAAAACTGAAATTGGTACGTATAAAACAATTATGTTTCTTTTTGCTTTTTAATTTAATTCAAAAAAGTTAGGCGGAAAGGCATCCGCTGTCAGCCCGCCATTGCTAAACTCCTCGTATTTTTGCCACAGATTCAAATATAATGTATTTAATTGATAATTTATGTCTTTCAAATTATAGCTCTAAAAAATAAAAAAGTCATCTGCATTAGCACATAGACCTCTTGGCCCTTGGGCATAGCTGAAACACGGAATACATAATATTACTGACATAGCTGAAGAGGAAATAGGCATAGCACACTGGACCAATAGATATTGGCGATCTAAGGTGCTGGAGTAGCGACGCTGCACTAGAAAATTGGTAGGCACCCAACTAGGTGGACTGACGACATTAAGGGTGACAAATCAACATCGAGCTATGCTGCGCTCTACTGCGCTGTGCTATGTTTGGTCAACTCGCTCGTCTAATATTTTAACGGGGATACAAACAAACCATGCTGTGCTGCGTTGTGTGAGGCTACGCTCTGTTTAAAAACGCAGCAGTCTCGAGCGAGGCGCGCTACCCGCCGTGCTGAGCCGCGCTGTGCCGATCTGTAGTATGTTGTTTATGGAGCTTTCATCTTCATCGTATTCAACTATATCGTAATGCTTACGTTTTTTTGAAAATAAAGTCATTTTTGACGAGATAAACGATTGCAGATTACTTTTATACTGAGCTAAGCAAAGCGCAGCACAACTTTATGTTGATTGTTAAAAAAACGAAGCTTAAGAAACACAGCACAGCACAGCGCAGAACAGCGCAGCATAGCTCGATGTTGATTTGTCACGACGACGACGACAAAACGACGGGGGTTCACTTTATCCAAGTGGTTACAATAGCCATGCAGGTCCCTTGAGGAAGCCTATATCCAGCAGTGGTTGTCTCTCGGTCTCAAACGATTGCAAAGTAACATGCTAAAATTACAACTCTATGTGATGGCGACCCCGCGCTGTGTCGGCAGACCTCCGACCAGGATGTACTGACGGCATTAAGAGGTTCTCGGGAAGTAACTGGACACAAGTAGCGCAGAAGGGTGTCGTTTGGAAATCATTGCAGGAGGTCTTTGTCCAGCAGAGGACGTCCGTCGGCTGAAACGAAGGGACGAACGAACTCTATGTAAGACGCTGTACTTTTTCAGCATACGTAACCAAAGTAACCAGTCACATCTCATCTGAACCACATCTCATTTTTATGTCCCACAACTGGGCACGGGTCTCCTCTCAGATTGAGAGGGGTTTGGCCATAGCCCACCATGCTGGCCAAGTGCGGGTTGGCAGTCTTCACACACCTTCGAGAACATTTTTGGGGACTTTCTTTCAAGTGATATTTAGTCACTTAAAAAGTCAAACTACTCAGAAAAGTCAGAGTTGCGTGCCCAGGATTCAAACCCTCGACCTCCTTATGAGAGGTCAGAACCACAGAGCTATCACTCACTGCTTCTTACCTAAGCAAAGTATTTCCTGAAAATGTTAGGAGGCTAATCTTAACACCTCCTTGGGGTTAGTCGTAGTCGACCCGTGGGCTGGAGACACCTAATTAACTTTATTAGTTCTATGACTTGTCCCACTTGTCTCGAACCTACAGCTTTCGTGTTTAGCCTGACTGCCGGTCGATAGTTGCGCAGTGCACACCAAACCCTCAGCCAGTGCGGTCGGTGTACGGAACACGGCGTAGACACCAGTCGGTATACATCGGAGAGTGTTACGTGTTTTGTCGATACGCAGCCGGTTTTACCCCTAACGTTTTATATTACCCCTTCATGGAAGTACACGTGAACGAACGTAAGTATATAATCATCAAAAAGTTAATATTAACAAATCGATGCAAATATTTTGAAAAACGATTTTTTTTTAAATCCCAAATTTTTTTATATTCTATACCTACAAAATATGCTAACTGCAATATTTATTTTGTCTTGTCAGTAACTACTATGTGAAAACATGCGATGTGATCCCAAAAAGCGATTGCTTGTTTACTTTCATGAAAACGTCTGAAATGTTTATGTAACTGCACTGGTTTAATACTTTATGAATTTTACTTTAAAAATAAATTAATGTATTATAAGAAGTCAACTACATTCTATTATTCTGCTTTGTTACAAAACTTAAAAAAAAAAAAAAAACCGGAAAAGCAGTTTTCATTCACGCAAGCTGCTAAAATATTTATTGGATAACTAGGTTTTGCCCATGACTTTTCGTTCATTCATCAATTTCATTGTTGTGGCATGATGAAGAATAAACTTCCAAACATACAAACATTTTATATTTGTAGCCGTAGCTTACATAATTGGAAACATAGCTTTTAACCCTTTGGGTGACTGTGGATTTTCGAACGAACAATCAATATAAGTAAGTGGTACCTCTGTAGAGATGTTCTATTTTGGTAGGTATACCTATACAGCTATTCATTTGTGTACTTTTTAATTAAATTCATACAAGGTTCAAGTCAGTATTTTCCTGAACCGTCCGGCAAAAAGTAATGTTTTGTATACATAAACGACTTTAACTCTGCACCTACCTGGACTCTGGAGGTCTTATACAACATACAATAATGCTTAGAATTTGTAAAGAGTTATTTATTTTTAACCGACTTAAGGTTAAAGGAGGAGGTTCTCAATTTGTCGGAATCTTTTTTTTTTATTTTTTTTTATCTATGTATGTTCACCGATTACTCGAAGACGCGTGGACCGATTTGAAAAATTCTTTTTTTGTTTAAGAGGGTTTTGTTTCCAGATGGTTCCATTTTAATCAGGTCAGGATCTGATAATGGGATCCTGGAGAAATCGAGGGAACTCTTCAAATTTTGCTAGTATACTTAAAGCGAGTTGGGTATTTTTTATAGTTACTGGTGCATATGCTAACAGATACTGATTTGATGACTAAAATCATTAAGTCAGGGTCTGATGATGGGATCTTGGTGAAATCGAGGGAACTCTTCAAATTTTGCTAGTATACTTGAAGCGAGTTGGGTATTTTTAATAGTTAATGGTGCATTTGCTAGCAGATACTGATTTGATGACTAAAGTCATCAAGTCAGGGTCTCATGATGGGATCTTGGTGAATTTGAGGTATCTCTTCAGATTTTATGAACACACCTCAAGCAATTTGGGTATTTTTACAACGCCTTGTGCATTTTATTGTTTTCCACTAAAAAGTATAAAATAAAAATGGGAAATGCTTTCCAAAAAACCAACTTCAAATGCCACTACAAAGAGTGAAATAATTTTTATTAAAATTTTAGGTACCTACACCAATTCGAAGTCGGGCGATTGTCTATGACTTCGTCATTTCTTCGCACATCAAGTAAGTAAGAAGGACTATTAGGGATTGTATGAAACATTGCCCGACTTCGAATTGGTGTAGGTACCTAAAATTTAAATAAAAATTATTTCACTCTTTGTAGTGGCATTTGAAGTTGGTTTTTTGGAAAGCATTTTTACATTACATTTACAAGAGTTATTAGTGTTCGGTTGCTGTTACGCATATAGATTGCATGCCGAAAGCGACTCAAGATTTGAATCTATAATCCAGCAATTAGTACTAATCCCTCGGAAATCGCGTGCTTTGGGACTCGAACCTCGCAACCAAGAATATGAGGTCGAAAAACATACCCACTAAGTTATCACTGCTTGTAAAACTTAAAAATTCCAAATTTTCTTTCTTTCTTTTAATAAAGTTCTTGTGACAATTTTTGTTACCAAATTCCTTCAAAACGGTTCGATATTCGTGTATGTTCGGTAGGTGAGGTTTTAGTAGGTCATAAGCTATTTTTTAGTGTTAGAGTGTAATGTTTTTAGGCTTCATGTATGTATGTATGTAGGTATGTATGTATGTATGTATGTACATATGTAGGTATGTATGTATGTATGTATGTATGTAAGTGAGTTTCTTTATTCCACCATAACTTCTGAACAACTGAATAGATTTGGACATATGGGGTATCGTTAGAATCCTTACATCATTCCGAGTAGCATAGGACATAATTTTTTGGAAAAAGTCATTTTACCACAGGGCAGTCGAGTTTTTTAATTTTTAAATTATTTACTTGTTTATATCCTTAAAGACAAAAAAACGCTCGCCGGGTCAGCCAGTAATACTATAATATTAATACGTAGTAGACTGAAAATATTATAAGCTACAAAATATTTGAGGTAAAAATGTGCGTAGAGAGCAACGACCCCACGTAGCGCGTAGCAGTGCTACGATCCAGAAAGCGATACCTCATTTACTTTGTAAATTATGACTAAATGACCAGTTTTTTTTAACTTGTTTAACAATTTGCATAGACACCTTAATAATTTATACTATTAAACCCAACTTATTTAAATATTTTTGGTAATAATTGGTTTAAGTAATATTTTTTTAAACAAAGAAAAATATTTGTCAGTTATTTACAAATATTCAAGGACAGGCAATGTATGCAATGTCTAATGACGTCACACGTAACTACGTGAATATAACGAAGCGTTTTCGTGGTCAATTCACACCTAAATATTTTATCCCAATTCATTGTTTAAGCCTATTTTGATATATCTCTTGATACGAATAAATAAATACATAGAATTAGAAATAGATATTTAAAAAAGACTAGCTGACCAAACGTTTTTTTTTCATTAAGGATGTAGAAAAAATAGCTAACATGCACATGCACAGAAAATTTCATAACAATCGGTCGAACCGTTGCTGAAGAGTTTAGTAACAAGAATTGGAACGAGAATTTCATATATTAAAGAGATATTCATATACTCGAAATTTCAATTAAAAAGTAAATCCTTTTCAAAGCGAACGGCCAATACTTAGTTGACGCAGTGCGGTACGGGTAAAGTTTTCTTCGAAGTCGACTCCATTTGCACCAGCTTGCGACCTCGACCTTAAACTTGCGATGGTACCTGATTTTAGGAAAACGGTGAAAATAACATGGTAAGAAAACCTGAAAAACTGAAAGTTCTCCAGGATGATCTGAATAGTGTGAATCTAATTTCATGAAACTGAAGTTGTTTGTTTTTTTTTAGGGTTCCGTATCTCAAAAGAAAAAAACGGAACCTTATGAGATTACTTTGTTATCCGTCTGTCTGTCACGACCCCCTAATCTATTCAAGATAGGAATAGTTGTAGCTAATGATGGCCCGCCATCATTGCAATCGAAAAAAAGTTCTATCTATCTATTAAACACAAAAAACCAAGTTAAGTTTGCCGTTCGGTAAAAAAAGTGATTCTTATGGGTTTACTTTTTCTGATAAAGTACGGAACCCTCGGTGCGCGAGTCCGACTCGCACTTGGCCGATTTTATTTTTTGTTTGTTTGAACGCACTTAAGACTACTGGTCCCAATTGAAAAATTATTTATTGGATAATCCATTTATTGAAGGTCCAATTCCAAGAAAGAGGTGAACCGCCGAATCCTGCTGGATTGGGCAGCGTTCGGGAAGCTTCTTGATATCTTCTCCTCTTATATTGTGCGCCTTGAGACTAAGGTTTTCAAACAGTGCGTGTTGCCAGTAATAGCATACGGATCGGAAACATGGTCGTTTACCATGGGCCTCATGAGCTCTGAGTCACTGAGCGGGCGACGGAGAGAGCTATGCTCGGAGTTTCTCTGGATCAAATCAGAAACGAGAAGATCCGTAGACAAACTAGTCACCGACATAGCTTAAAGTATCGCAAAGCTGAAGTGGCAATGGGCAGGGCACATAGCTCGTAGGACTGTACGTTGGAGACCTAAAGTGCTGGAATGGCGACCACGCACGGGAAAGCGCAGTGTTGGCAGACCTTCCACCACATGGACATTAAAATAGTCGGTCCGTCGTCTGAAACGAACAAGCGAACGAACCTGAAGGATCTTTATACCTACATTATTACCAGTACTAGACAGTAAAAGGATTACGTAATGGTGACGATTTTAGCAAGAATATCAGTCTTATCTGAAAGTTTGTACCTACTTCCTTAACAATTCTCTATCCAAAATCTGACCTTTTGTTAAACGCAAGGCAATAAATTATTATTACCGACTACTATTTTGGTCCCATTTCAGTAGCAGCAGCTATAGTTCTAATACTCCAAGAGCGATGGACAGATTTGTGTTATTACAATAATAATAATTTTAAATACTGAAAATTCGTGCTTTTATCACAGAGGCCGTGTTTTTTAAAACAAAATAGCTGTTGGGCCTGACCTCTTTTCACATGTTATAAGATAACTTTCTAAGGAGTTCTAGAAGACTCAGTAGCTATATTCATATGCTTTTGTTACGATCAAATAGTGGGACATAAAAATAAAAAAAAACCAACGGCCACATTACTGGAAAAATTAATAGCATCACTGTTTGGTAAGAAATATAGTTATTGCATTTTGTATATTTAATTCTCAATATAAGTATAACACACTTGTAGTATACTTTCATTGTATACGGCAACTTCGCACCTTCAGATATTCAGTTTATTATCTATTTTTAAAACTTACCGCCCGACACACCCACGTTGGAACACGTCGTCCGAGCGAGCCTCATTCTTTTATTGTGCGCGGCAACGAGCACTCGACTACAAAAACACGTCTCGTTTTTGTTAATTTAGGTTCAAAGTGAAAAAAAAATTAAGTGTTCAGTGTTAAAACTTGCTTAATTTTCTATACTGATAATGCTTAGACGCTAGTAAAAATTATTATTATAACAAAAATAAAATAAAATCAAATCATATAATTGTGCATTCATCTTCGTCAGACTCCGAGGAAAGAGGGTAAGTGAAAATTAACCTTTTTTCCAGATATCACATCAACTCAAATATCAATGCTGACGAAAGTGTGTCCAAAAATTGAAATCCTAAGGCATCTCTAAGCTAACTTGGAGGGTATCACATTGAGGTTATCACGAAAGTATAGCATGATGCGCGAAATAGTCCAGGCATCTCTAAGCTAGCTTGGAGGGTATCACGTTGAGGTTACCACGAAAGCATAGCATGATGCGTCAATGCTCCTGGAGGTTGACTGCGGGTCAATACGAAGGATTCTAAAAAAAACTCAAAGGACTTTGCGGATACCAACGGGGGACGATGTCGGTGTGGCGCTGTTCTCGGCTTCACTACAAGTGGCTCCGCATGACCTCCAGGACTTTGATCCCGAATTGCTATCGGCGCTCAGTCACAAGAACTATATTAATGGTTAGTCCCGACAGTTGTAAAATTCTAGCCGACCTTCATTGCAAAGAATCAAATAGTTTATTTGATATACTTGCCTGGCTTATGAATAGCCAGTTAAATGTTATAGCCTTTTATCAGTGACAACTATTTCACGACTTAAAAACTAATTCCACGAGGGTACCAACGCGTCGAACTTTTGTAACTATGTACCTACCTACAACTATATACCTACAACAATAATGTTTAGATTTTGTGGTGGAAAATAATTTTACTTACTTTCGAAAATTAATGTTCAGATTGTGTAATGGGATGATAATTTAACTGTTAGCTCAAAACTCAATAAATTAACAATATTATGTATAATGTACCATTAGTCTGGAAGTTTCATTGAAGTGAATTGTTAAATTCTTTCTGAAACTAATAAAAATCTTAAACCACAACGCGTCCTGAACTGAGAAGAAGCTTAAGTATTGACAAATGACATTTTGTTTCGACAAATGATAAGTAATTAAAGTTCACGAACGGGACCAGATGTTTTTTCGGAGAAATAGTTTCGCAGCAGTATAGCAGGTATATGCAGCAGTATAGTAGTAGTATAGCAGGGCGCGGCGGGCGACTTTGCTATCGACACCCACCGCTGGGACAGCGCAATCTCGTTTCTCGAGAAACTAGCTGGCCCCCTCTCGTTACGGCTCGGCCAGCAGGGGGGGGGCGTGACACACTTGAGTATTGGCGATCAGCCGCGAGGAAGATGCGACGTGACAGTGAGTTTCCAGCATCAGCCACAACAACGACCAGGTTCATCGACGACGCTAGACATTAAGGTACCTATATGCCAGTTGTCTTCAACATTTTGAAGTTTATTGGTTACATATCACTGACAAGGAATCCGTCACGATCTATAATCTAGAATTTCGGGAGTTATAATAAGTGAAGACTGTTTTTTGACTTTCACTAGGTGTACAAATGTACGTACATTCAATAAAATATTTTAATGAATTGAACAAATTAAGGAACTAGCTCCAAAAAATTATTAATACATAATACCATTTTAAAAATCGTACACTAACACAGTGTACCGCCTTTACACGTTCACAGCAAAGGAAAAGCGACAAATGTCTTTGACAATCGACATTTCATTTTTGGGTGAGATAATGTGAGAGTGAGTCACTGCATGTTCGATTATAGTTAAGATGTGTCTAACCTCAAAATCTTACGTAGTAAAAGATACATTCTAAATTTAAAGGCGTTGAATGAATTTGTGGTTCAAAATCTTTTGAAATTGATAGTTCATAGAACAACTTACAAGCGAATACCTAAAAAGGGTTTTATGCCTATGAACTGAAGAATCTTATTTTAAAGTACCGATTCATCCTTGGCAAAATACATAAAGAAGTTGTGACTCATCTCAGATACTTACCGCGGTTTTTTCATGAAGATTATTTGTTAGGTGTTAGAGTGTTAAAGTTATTTACTACCCTCAAAACAAGCTCAGTTTCCTGGTTTTATTTTAATTTCTGACGATATGGCAGTATCGTTACCGCAAACTATGACGTGAATGATGTAACAATTCAAATTCTGTAAAGAATTTTATACGCTTAACGCGTTGTATCACCTAAGAGTTAAGCTTAATTCCGATTAAAAGTCCTAGTCCGTATGAAAAATTAGACTTTAGACGCAGCTGTTAGTCCATCATCGGTTATTCTATCAGATGGCCAGTGGTTACAAAACATTTTTTGAAGTCATCTAACTCCCTTAAACCTAAAAGGTTGAATTAGTGATTCACACGATTTCCCGGTCTAGATGAAAAATAATTCTTTTAATTAGAGAGATTTTTGTTTTTGTAATAATTAACGTTAAGATGAATCGAAATACCTCTTTACAGAGTTGATGGCCATATTTTTCGATACATTTATTTTGATACACATGATTTACATCAGTTGCTTAGGGGATATCAAATATCCTCATTTAAACGATTGGGTTAGTTGTTTCTTATATTGAAATTAAAGATAATCAAAAAGCTGACCAAGAGTTACATCCAGTTAATGGGATTAAGCTATCGCTGTAAAATTATATACTTCAAAGTTATTCAAAGAATTTATTCCAATTCACTTTAAAGTTATTCAAAGAGTTCAATCCAGTTATTGAATTTATCGCTTCTTGCAAAAATGCGAAATGTTATCAATACGAATGATGTCTGAACCCAGACGTCTTAGAAACAGACGCATTCTGAACATTTTGGAACACCAAGTTTACCTTTGCTTTTCTATCCATTCTTCTAGAGTTAGAATGCTTAAAGATACTATTATAGAAAATGCTTAAGGCATACATCGTCTAAGGACCTTTACAACTTAGGGTCTTCTCCTTTTACATAAAGTGTCAAAAGACTTACTTCTTATAGTATATTTATTGATAATAAATAAATAAATATGGTCTTTTCGTAGGGAACCACAATTCATAGGAATTACTGTGGGAAGTTCTCTGAAGGCATTAAAGAAAAAAGAAGGACATTTTGTTGGAATTTTTAATAATTTATATGTTTCAAAACTTTTGTGTTATTTACAAAGTTTTGTGGCAATACTGCTTTAATAACGACAGAGACCCGTACAATCCGTAAATTATAAGTCAACCTCGTAATTTCCAACAGAACAACTTGTTAACGACGTAGCATTGTGACGTCGGCATTGAGTTTAATTTTTTGCTGATGATTTTGGGTCAAATTAACAAATTAAAACAATGCTAAAAGGAATAAATAAATTAACGTCAGGATCCTAAGATCGTATGCTAACACATTGCTCAATGGGTCTTAATAAGAGTTAATTGATCCTGTAACTTTATTAGCCTTAGGCAGTATGCACATCACATATAATGAAAACATTAATATCAGTAAAAGTTAGCATTATTGTATAAATCAAGAAAATTATTGAATTTATACAACGTCGGCTACCACTCGTGGCCAACCAGTTTTACTCATACCATAAATAAATAATACAAAAAGCCTTTTTTATTCTTTGATTAAATTTCTTAAGATTAATTAAAAGCAAGATGAACAATAACCTATGCAATCAATAATATAAAACGTAACTAAATTAATATTTTTTTAATTATAAATTTAGTGTAACTCATAACATACTTTAACGAAATTATAAAAATATGCCACAGCTTTGAAAAACAAATCGATATGTTGGTTATAAAATCTTAGACTAAAACATACGATAGACAACCTCCTGATAACGTTTAAGCGACGTCATAAGGTCGCCTGCAAACAGACCACCACGGAACAGGTGCTGGCGGCGGTCAGTATAAGAACGTGTCTGCCGAGGAATATGCTCTCTCACGAGAGGGGTCTGCGTTTCAGTTCACTCAGAACCAGGTACGCAACACTTTCGAGGTGAGCACGTAGTTTGTTGCTTGACCTCATCAGAAAGACAGTCGGTAGGTCACAATTATTGCAGACTTTTGCTAAGTTTTATAACCGCCCAGTGAGCGATGATGCTTCATTCACAAAAGCTATTTTGCTTTCTAATCATTAATCATTAACATTATTTAAATAATGTGACTGTTTTATTAATCCAGTGAATTAAACGTAAAGATTGGTTAATTAAATTCTTCTGTGGTATAAAGAGGACATATTATAATAGAAAACAATTTACAATCTATTTATGTCCACAATTTAACAAAAATTTTCATCTCTAAACATCTACAAGTGTGTTATACTTATATTGAGAATTAAATATACAAAATGCAATTGATGATTAAACGAACTTACCTGTAAGTGAAGTTCTATCACAATTGTATGAGTATATTTAATTCGAAGATATAAGGTCCCTCCCATACCCAAAGCCCATAAGTATTACGAAAATTTTGTTAAATGTACTCTAAAAAATGAGGCTCGCTCGGACGACGTGTTCCAACGTGGGTGTGTCGGGCGGTAAGTTTTAAAAATAGATAATAAACTGAATATCTGAAGGTGCGAAGTTGCCGTATACAATGAAAGTATACTACAAGTGTGTTATACTTATATCTTCGAATTAAATATACTCATACAATTGTGATAGAACTTCACTTACAGGTAAGTTCGTTTAATCATCAATTATGGATGATCGTTGGTGTTTAAGTAAAGTTTCATAACAAATCTAAAAGTACTTATTTTACAATTAGCAGATACCCGCGGCTTCGCACGCGTAAATTTTAGTTTCAACTATTCTACGGACACCATCCATTTTCCGGAATAAAAAGTACCCTTTGTGTTAATTTACATGAAATCAATCTTCATTTCAACTTTAAACGAAAAATTTTCAGTAATTTTGCGTGAAGGAATAAATTTTCTCCCGCATGAATATCTGTTTTTCCCTATTATCACGAAAACAATGGATTTTCCCTAGAAAAAAGTAGTTGATTCTAGGGTATAATCTATCTGCATTCCAAATTTCAGCCCAATCGGTTCAGAAGTGACGGCACGATGGAGTATTTCTCCCGCATGAATATCTGCTATTTAAATATTTTCTTAAAAACCATGGATTTTCCCGGGATAAAAATTTGCCTATGTATTAATCCAGGATAAAACCTATCCCCTTTTTGAATTTCAGACATATCCGTTCAGTAATTACAGCGTGAAGTAGTATTTTTCCCGTGTGCATATCTGTTTTTAAGTTTTCCCGCGGAAACCATGGATTTTTTGGGACAAAAAGTAGCCTTTGTATTAATCCAGGATAAAATCTAACTTCATTCCGTATTTCCGCCACATCAGTTCAGTAAGTAAGGCGTGAAGGAATATTTTTCCCGCGTAGATATCTGTTTTTCACTTCTATCATTGAAACCATGAATTTTTCCAGGATAAAAAGTAGCCTAGGCATTAATTCAGGATATAAACTATCTCCATTCCAAATTTCAGCCAAATTGATTCAGTAGTTGCGGCGTGAATAATTTTTTGCGCGTGAATTTCGGTTTTTAACTAATCCCATGGAAACCTTGAATTTTTTCGGGATAAAATGTAGCTTAGGTGTGAATCCAGTATATAATCTATCTCCATTCCAAATTTGAGCTAAATCGGTTCAGTAATTGCGGCGTGAACGAATATTTCTGTTTTTCACTATGATTATACTCGTAGAAGTCATGAAATTTTCCGAGATGAAAAGTAGCCTACGTATTAAAATCTATCTTTCTTCCGAATTTCAGCCATATCAGTTCAGTAATTACAGCGTAAAGTAGTATTTTTCGCGCGTGAACATCAATGTTTCAGGTTTCCCGCGGAAACCATGGATTTTTCCAGGATAAAAAGTAGCATTCGTATTAGTCCAGGATAAAATCTATCTCTATTCCAAATTTCAGCCAAATAAATTGAGTAATTACGGCAAGAAGAAATATTTTCCCCGCGTGGATTTCTGTTTTTCACTATAATCATAGAAACCATGAAAGAACAATGGTGCGGGCCCATACATCGCTTTCGGTCACGTTACGCTATTGCAACTATAAATGAAAAAATATTTTTTTGGTTGGACCTGCAAGCCTGAACTCAATGCTAAAAGATTTTCTTACAAAAAAGTGGAGAAATATTATTATTTATTTTCAAAATATTGTATCTGAGTATTATAACAACTGCGACCTCCGCCATGAAGCATCTGAGAGCATAGACAATACACTATATACTCTTTGATAAATACTTGTCACTTGTCCCAGAATTTGTCAATGTCGACAGTTGAGACCATGTAGCCATCATGTAGCTGTCGGACAATGTTGCGAGATGCCGGAATTAAAAAAATCCAATTGACTGAAAGAAAAATCTAATTGAGTTAATAAATTAATATTGAATTACAAAATCACAAATATTCAAACAGTTTATTTAAGTGAGACTGGCTCACACGGAAAAATAATATTCAGTTTTACTCCAACGCAATGGAAACCCCTAAACTAATTTAATCTTTTTATGTAAATATATTCGAATAAAATAAAATGCAAAAAAAGAACGATTGAAATCGACATTTATATTTATTATTTTTTAAAAAAAGCAAGTGCCGAGTTTCTTGCCCGTTCTTCTCAGTGCAGTGCTACTTTCCGAACGAGGCGGTAGAGTCTTAACGTTTCGCAAGAGCCTGTAAGTTAGGCCTATGTGAAGGAATACAATTTTTGAATTTTGAATTTGAATTTTGACACAGTTATTATTGTCTTGTATTCTACAGTCTGATCTAAGAATTAACGTAGTACTTGAAAATAGGTTTTTCTTTAGTATAGTCTGTTACATGTTGTTCTCGTATAAAAGTGGACCGATCGTCAAAAAGATGGAGCATAAAAGTGGAAAAGTTTGGCATCCGGCAACACTAGCAGTCAGGAATGTGGAAACGGAACCTATCAGTATCAATTGAATTTCTTTAAATATTTTATTTTTTGACCCGTCCTTTACAATAACCGGTGATACCTTGAAAAAATTCTGTTATTTAATAGAATCGTCTTGTAATAAATATTACATCTAGACGCTAAACTTTATTTGTGTACATTTCTGCCCATGTTCTTTTCCGGGATGAAAAGTAGCCTTTGTATTAATCCAGGATAAAATCTATCTCTTTTCCGAATTTCAGTCATATCAGTTCAGTAATTACAGTGTAAAGTAGTATTTCTCGCGTGTGAACATCAATGTTTCAGGTTTCCCGCGGAAACCATGGATTTTTCCGGGATGAAAAGTAGCCTTTATATTGATCCAGGATACAATCTATCTTTATTCCGAATTTCAGTTATATCAGTTCAGTAATTACGGCGTGAAGTAGTATTTTTCGCGTATGAATATCTGTTTTTCTTTTTTCCTGCAAAATCCATGGATTTTTCCGGGATAAAAATTAGCCTATTTTTTAACCCAGGATAAAATCTATCTCCGTTCCAAATTCCAGCCAAATCGGTTGTGCACTTGCGGCATGAGGATTTTTTTTCCGCGTTAATTTCGGTTTTTTTACTAATCCCACGGGAACCATTAATTTTTTCACGATGAAAAGTAGCCTTCGTATTAATTCAATATATAATCTATCTTTATTCATAATTTCAGCCATATCAGTTCAGTAATTACGGCGGGAAGTAGTATTTTTCCCGCGTGAATATCTGTTTTTCCCTTCTCCTGCAAAACCCATGGATTTTTTCGGGATAAAAAGTACCCTATTTATTAACCCAGGATATAATCTATCGCCATTCCAAATTTCATCCAAATCGGTTGTGTACTTGCGGCGTGAGATTTTTTTTCCGCGTGAATTTCGGTTTTTTACTTATCCCACGGGAACTATGAATTTTTTCGGGATGAAAAGTAGCCTATGTAATAATGCAAGATATAATATACCTCCATTCCAAATTTGAGCCAAATCGGTACAGTAGTTGTGGCGTAAAGACGTATTTTAACTTGATAAAATCCAAACTTCGGACCCCCGTTTCACCCCCTTAGAGGGTGAATTTTGAAAAATCCTTTCTTAGTGCTCCCCTAGACCTCACAAGGAACATGTGTGCCAAATTTGGAGTCTCTAGACCCAGCGGTTTGGGCTGTGCGTTGATATGTCAGTGAGTCAGTCAGTCAGTCAGTCAGTCAGTCAGTTTCTTCTTTTATATGTATAGATGTACATTGTACAGTCACGGAATGAAAAGGTTCGTCACCTTAGTATCGGTTTTCGCTTGCACTAGTACTGCAAGATCCATTATGCCAACATACTTAACATAGTTTCAAAATGTAATATGAGCTCGCGATTCGTTGAACGAATCAATTTAGAAACACTTTCAGTCTGTTACAGTACATGACATATTATTACTTTCTGCATAAAGTTTATAGGCATCATGTTCAGTTGTTTCTAGCTTCGCAAAATACGATGTCTTGTTGTTCACCAGCTCTTGGAGTGTGAAGCGCTTTCCTAATAATAAATTCAAATCTTTTTTTTATGTCAATCAAAATCGATCAAGTTATTAAAAAAAAATGACTTATTTTGTGTTAAGTATAAATAAGTATAATGTTACGGAATCATGTATCTGTTCTTCATGTAGGTGTTTTACAAAATTATAATACACGTTTGAGGACAAATATTGCTGCATATTTTTGGTATTTCCAAACCAGCAGGCAGGTACGTAAGAATAGTCTCTACCGCCACGTTCGAAAAGCTGTTCTGTATCGATATAAACGGGTAAGAAACTCGTCACTTGCTCTTTAATATAAAATAATTGGTCAGGTGCGTGTCGGGCTCGCGCACTGAGGGTTCCGTACTATATTAGAAAACATTAAACCATAAGGCCCGGTTTCCACCAAAGCAGAGCGGAGCGGAGCTGTGTTTGAGTAACCAATCAGATTTCGTCATTTTAACGGGCCTAAGAATCACTTTTTTACCGAACCGAACTTAACTTTCTTTTATGAGGTTAATTGCATATACCAAAAAAAGTATAATAGATAGAGAGTTCATTATATTTTTCCCGTAAAATATACATTGATTCCTATTAATTATAATTATTTCAGAATTTTCGACTGGTAAACTTCGGAGATAAGGGGGGATTAACGGTATTTTTTCGACTGTTTCCTCAATAAATCAAAAACTATCGGACATAAAATAAATATTTTCATTTATTTTTTAGGATACACAAGTAACGCCCTTTCATATAATATCCCACTCAATATTGTTATCTTATTTTAAAATTTCGACGACCCGGTTTTACCCCCCTTTGTAAATAAAAATAAAAAAGATTTTCAATTTTTTATGATTGCACTGCCGGCGGGCCATCTGCATTATCTACACCTATTCCAAATTTAATATCGATATCTTTAATAGTTACTGAAATAAAGGGTCGTGACACACAGACAGACGGATAACAAAGTGATCTTATAACGGTTCCGTATTTTTTTCTTCTAGGTACGGAACCCTAAAAATAATAATTGGAACATTATAGCGGAGGAGATAAGTCATTATTTTTTTGTCATGAATCTCTCACTTATTTTTACAACAATTAAATAATTTATTTAATAATGTTCCTATAAAACGTATAAAAATATCACAAATTGACGTTAGTTCCCCATCGGTTGCGGAGCTTTAACGGCGTAGACGGTTGTTTTTAGAGATTTTTAGTGACCTGCAGTTTAAAGCCAATAAATACAAAAACATCATGTATTTTGGGTGTTTGATGTAAATTTAGATTAGATACAGTTTTCTGGATAGAAATTTCTCCTAAAAGTTGCTCCAAACCCTCCATTCTTCGAATTTTTATCGGAAACTACTATGGATGTGATTGTAATTTTTGTTTTAATGTGTCTGTAATAACAATATCCAAAAACGTTTAGAACAGATTTTTGATAACTGGCTTAGTCTTGTAATTAGGTAAAACTGTCGCGCAACCACAAACGTATACTTAAGAGTAAAAAGGACAAAAAATATCTCCAGGACCACAACTTTCTGTATGTGACTCTTGATCCAACAGCCCAGCGAAAGCTCCTTGAGATGTTTGTCGGAGCTCTTCGGTATAAAACATTATTCGCTGAGTACACATTCCACATAGCGGAAGTTGACCGAAGTGGGACCGAAGTTGAACGGAGCGAGCAGTGTGGAGGGTCACTTCGTCTAACTTCGCCAACTTTTCTTAGTACTTCGGTAAACTTTCTGAGTACTTCGCCGAGGAACTTCGCGAGTAGTGTAGAGGCCGGGTTACACTTCCCCCGTTTTCACGAGAAGAACTAATGAAAAAAATCTCGTGTGTTTGTAACGAAACTCCTCAGACACGGTTTGACCGTTTTTTGTATATATTCGGCAGGTCTTAGTATAGGTTGATTTTCATACCCCTGTGAGAAATAATTTATATTGCAAAATACCGTTAACCAAAACTGCTAAATATTTTACAAAATGAATCAAAAAGGCAAAGCAATTTAAATTTCACCTTACCTATTCATAATATGGCCATTAAAGTAACAGCGTGCCTGAAAATCTGGACAAATTGCATCAATTAATTAACTACATACATAATCGTGTCAGTAGGCCTCGCTCCTTTACAATTTCCCAACAATAATCTAAATACAATGACGCGTTACGCTCGGACCTTAGCAAATCGTGACCCAAAACTACTCTCTTGACATACCCAGTGCGTTATACTTCAAGCCTGTACAATGACAACTTTATTACACTGCTGAAAACCGGAAAATTGAACTTTATACCACACAGTATTGAATTCCTTTTCGAACACACGAGCTGAAGAGAAAGATTTCTGTTCAGTAAGTACAAGTCAAATGACAATAAACTTTATGCGATTGAAGTACGGTAAGTTTTCGAATGTGTTTTGAGTGTTTCAAGCATGGCATAGGAGGTTGCAAGTGCAATTTTATGCGTTTAGTTACGCGTTGAAAATGACCTCTCAATCAGGTGTGATGGGGCATTATAAATCATGACGAATGACATTGACAGTGGAGTACTCAGTATTGGAATATAATGGTTTGTTTAACGGTTCATGCTACTATTGCAAGGGCCGAGTTGCAGGAACTGCATTGATACAAAGACTAGCTGCTAACAAGACTCTTAGAAGGTACAGTAGATATGATACGATTAATCAGACTAATAAATGTCGTTAGGCATGTTTAGGATAGATCCCGACAATCAAAAATCCAAATAATCAAATGTATGTAGAAAAGCGGACTAACATTTAACAACAATAATGTAGTTCAAAGAAAAACCAGATAACACAGAGCAAAGGGCCAGATATAAGTCAAAAATCAAAAAAATCAAAATCAAATATTTTATTCAATGTAGGTACCTACCATTGCACACTTATTGAAAGTCAGGAATTACAAATTTTACATAAAAGTAAGTAAAGTAAATTTTACATAAGTAAGTAAATTTTACATAAGTAGCCCAGTTGATCATTTTTGTAAATATCAAGAATACGCATTCTAAAAGTTAACTTTTCGGTTTTGTTCATCATTTTGAATTTAAGTTGGTCGATCATTTTTAATTTAAATCTGCCTAGATTGGTAACTTTATCGTACCTGGATTGGTTATTGGTACTGAAATAGCACGATAGAACTAACCCCTAGACCTAACTAAGAGCGAATTAAAAAATAATTGGCCAAGTGCGAGTTGGGCTAGCGCACTAAGGGTTCTGTACCATCAAGAGTATATTCCTATTCTATTAGTATTTATATAAACTAAACACCCCTGCCCACTAAATCAAAAACGAGCAAAAAATTCACGTTTATTGTACTCGTATGAGTGCTCCTCTTAATTTTTTTATTTTAATTTAACTATTTATTTCTACATTAAGTAGGTATATAACTAAAAGTTCTGTTAATTACCGTTATCAATATCGAACAAAAACAAGCAAAATAGTCACGTTTGTTGTATGGGAGTCGCCTTAAATATTTATTTAATTCTATTTTTTAGTATTTGTTGTTATAGCGGCAACAGAAATACATCATCTGTGAAAATTTTAAGTCTGTAGCTATCACGGTTCAAGAGATACAGCCTGGTGACAAACGTATGGACGGACGGACAGCGAAGTCTCAGTAATAGTTCCTTTTTTACCCTTTGGATAAGGAACCCTAAAAATCATGTCGTGTAAAGCGGGGTGTTGTTGTATTAGTATTAGCGGGGTGTTGCATTGCAATGGTAATACAAGCGACAGCATTTCACCCTTGATCTAGTTAACACGACGTTACAGGAAGCCGTACAAACGCACCGACCGGCCTGTTCTGCGAAACTGAAGCAGGTCGCAGACGGTTAACTAAATATAATCACTAATCAGTGTCAGTTAACAGATCGTGTGAGGTTACTAGGCTGAAGAATCCGCGAGTTGACAGACTACGAATGTAGGTATAATTAGCATTTCTAGTATCAACCGAGTGTAATTAGAGTGTACAAAATCTCAAACTAAACTAATTTACCAGGTGTAACAATTGTGTTACTCTTTTTTAACCGACTTCAAAAAAAGGAGGAGGTTCTCAATTCGTCGGAATCTTTTTTTTTTTTCTTTTTTTTTTTATCTATGTATGTTCACCGATTACTCGAAGACGCGTGGACCGATTTGAAAAATTCTTTTTTTGTTTAAAAGGGTTTTGTTTCCAGATGGTCCCATTTTAATCAGGTCAGGATCTGATGATGGTATCCTGGAGAAATCGAGGGAACTCTTCAAATTTTATATGGAGACATGGAACTATTTGGGTATTATTTGAAAGAGTAATATTTTCCAAGTTGTCCTATGGTCATCAGGTCAGGATCTGATCATGGGATCTTGGTGAAATCGAGGGAACTCTTCAAATTTTGCTAGTATACTTGAAGCGAGTTGGGTATTTTTTATAGTTACTTGTGCATATGCTAGCAGATACTGATTTGATGACTAAAGTCATCAAGTCAGGGTCTGAAATCGAGGGAACTCTTCAAATTTTTCTAGTATACTTGAAGCGAGTTGGGAATTTTTTATAGTTACTGGTGCATTTGCTAGCAGATACTGATTTGATGACTAAAGTCATCAAGTCAGGGTCTGATGATGGGATCTTGGTGAAATTGAGGGATCTCTTCAGATTTTATGAACACACCTCAAGCGATTTGGGTATTTTTACAACGCCTTGTGCATTTTATTGTTTTCCACTAAAAAGTAAAAAATAAAAATGGGAAATGCTTTCCAAAAAACCAACTTCAAATGCCACTACAAAGAGTGAAATAATTTTTATTTAAATTTTAGGTACCTACACCAATTCGAAGTCGGGCGATTGTCTATGACTTCGTCATTTCTTTGCGCATCAAGTAAGTAAGAAGGACTATTAGGGATTGTATAAAACATTGCCCGACTTCGAATTGGTGTAGGTACCTAAAATTTAAATAAAAATTATTTCACTTTTTGTAGTGGCATTTGAAGTTGGTTTTTTGGAAAGCATTTCCCATTTTTATCAATATATGTGAAGTAATGTATCACATACATGTGAGGGTTTTTGTAATATCTCAACAGTCAATAAATTTTTAGATTTAATTGGCGTAAGTTGTAATAATAAAAATACACATTTCTGGTTGTAATTTTGCGTGGTGTACCTTCTAATCTCTACTCTGATATTCGTGGTAATACTATTTTAAGCTCTGTTAATTGAGTTATACGCCTACCTGAATTAAGTTTTTCTTACAGTAAATTCTTTTTCGTATAAAAAAACTGAAATAAAAGGTTGACACATGTCTAGACAATGCTATAAACTCAGAATAGAGACTATAGTAAAGGATTTCACAACTCATTATATTTTTTTTAATTTTTACAGATTGGGGACCAAAAATGAGTTACTTGGAGAAAATGGATCGATACTTAGACTCATTGAAAGTAGGAAAAAGTAAGTTAAATAGTTGTGTGTTCATAACGTGCATTCATATTGATTATTATAAACGTGACCCGATTTTCATATCAAACTTCGACCATGACCATGGAGAAAACGCGGACCTAATCTCACTATGAAGTGATTGAAGCACTAATAATATCACAAGCAAGATTGAAGCACTAATAATATCACAGGCACGATTGAAGCACTAATAATATCACAAGCACGATTGAAGCACTAATAATATCATAAGCACGATTGAAGCACTAATAATATCACAAGCACGATTGAAGCACTAATAATATCACAAGCACGATTGAAGCACTAATAATATCACAAGCACGTTTGAAGCACTAATAATATCACAAGCACGATTGAAGCACTAATAATATCAGAAGCACGTATCGTACGTGCGGACAGGCGCTGCATGGAACTCATTTGGTTTTTTAGATTTTCAGATAGGGTCAGGTCTGGTCTGGTACAGGTTGAAACCGTTTACCGTGCCACCAGCGAAGATATTATAGGTTACCAAGCAATTTAGGGGTTCCTCTGAATGTTTAGTATGAGTTAATCTTGGCTGCATCGCCTATCATTAGTATCACATAATCGTTGGCTACGGCTTACCTTCAGATAAGATCGCAGTTGAGGTTGATAATCCCAGGTAGATCTCAAATTGTAGATTCATAACACTGCCATTCACGTCATTATAAGTGCAGCCAAAAATAAAAAATATAGAGTTACAAATTACGTATCATTTAAAACTAGAATTCAAAAAAAAATTGAAGAACACCGTTATCGCACCCAGTGGAATTCGAAGCCGCATATTCCAGCTGAGTGCCATTGAGCAATCATCCTGGGGAATCTTATCCCCCTGGACGTCAATTTCGATACGTATCATATTCAGTCCATAGGCAGAACTGTGGTGCGATAGTTTCAAAGACCCATGTTTTGAAATGGAAACATATTCCAGGTGCTCTCGTAGACTCGTGGTTCATGATGTCGAGTCCCATCCCGATCATCAGCGTGGTGGTTCTGTACCTGTTGTTCATCAGGATCGGTCCCCGCATCATGAAGAACCGCCCTCCGCTGCGGATCACCAAGCTCATCAGCTACTACAACGCGTCGCAAGTGGTACTGGCGGCTATGATTTGTGTCAAGGTAACTTTTTTTATAACAAAGAATGATGGGACGAGCAAACCGATCATCAGTAGGCCTAGTGCAGGTTTTTGTACAACTTTCGAGTCGACTCGCTTCGAATAAACGGAACGGATTTCTCCATACATCTACAGCCAGCAGCGCTCCAACCGGACAGCCTTCGGAGGATATGTTCACAATGTTTTCGCTTCAGACTTTTGACGTTCCGTTTATTTGAAACGATTAGACTCGAAAGTTGCACAAAAGCCTGTACTGATTCACTGATGCTATGTAACACCCATGCACATGTAATATTGTAATGTATGTCCATGTACCTTTATATGTGTGCGTACTACCGCGATGCTGTATGCGTTTGGATCTTAAGCCTCGTTTCATTCGGACGTACCAGTGGCGACGAGTTCATTCGGACGTACCAAAGATGCAGTGCGTTCTATAATTTTTCATTGCAATAACATACGATACAGTACACTGAGCTCAAAATCCTGATTCCTGAGACATCAGCTCTTGGTCCCAATGTACCCAGTCAGCGTACAGTGCCTATCAGTACTGCTTCACGGCAAAATAATTGACACAGTGGTGGTAACTACCCAGACGACCTCCGGAGAGTCCTACAATCAGTAGAAGGGTTATATCAGTTCATCAGTTTACAAGTAGCATTCCTATGTATTCATGAATAATCTGTACTAAGCACTCTAACCTACTTTGCTCATTTGGCAACGCGTAGCAAACAGTATATTTTTACATTATAATATTATGTATTTTTAGTATTCAGGCGCGTCGGGAACTCAATTTGAAGCCGTCACTGCTGCATAATACTGCATTTTATGCACAAGTGCGTAAAAGTAAATAAAATATAACAATAACATTCCGGCTCTAGGTTTTAGTCCTTTTAAGCTTTGATAGAGTTATAAAATGAGCAATCGAAAGGATTTCTCGTAAATCGTATAGATAAAGTCATATGGCTAATGACGCAGATTTTTGGATCACGGAGAGAATAAAGTTATTCCCAGCATAGCTCTCATTATCGTCTTCCAGTGACTTGGTACAGTTACCTACCTTTATTAATTTTCTAATATTATTTTCAACCCACTTGCTCATAAAGTGGCTCTAATTTCACCGCAATTAGGCACATAATGAATCCTATAATCGCAAACTATTACTTTTTCATTACTATTATTCACTAGTGAGTTAAACAGATTTTTAATAGTATCTACTAAATAAAATTATTTTTAGCATTATTTTATTCACAAGTGTGTTGAGAAACGTCGTATGATAAACGTGAGTATTGATGATTACCGTCCTCGGCTATCTTAAGACCTCAATGGCGCCTTTACTCACTTGTACCATAAGATACTATTACGGGTACCTTTATTAATTTTCTATTATTTTTTGTTTGCAGGTGTTCAAGTTGAATTTATTCCGAGATGGGATACTGTACGCAGGGTGTCGATATCCGTCCAACACACAGAATCCAATGGTGAGACATTTCATGATTTATTAATAGAGTATAAAAATTTTACATGGGGTTATATAAATAATCGAGACCAAATGTATAATTGATGCAATTCTTTAGTGATTGTACATTTCAACAATCACTTCAATTAGGGGCTGATCAAAATGCATTTTAATAAAAGTAGGTACCTACCACCAATATAAAAGTGTACAAAAAATGTAAGTTTTACATTAAATTGCTTAACATTATTTCTACAGACTGTAATTGCTGTCTATACCTAAACTGTAGTGTGTTTTCTAGTAAAATGTAGTTAGTATTGTATGTTGTTACAGTTGTTAGACTTAGGCTGGTGGTATTTCTTCGCGAAATTCACGGAGCTATTGGACACAGTCTTTTTTGTGCTTCGGAAGAAGGATAAACAGGTAATTTTAATGATTTAAAGTTTAAATGGATATTTAACATCATTTGACCTTGACTTCAATTTTTTTTAATGTCACACTTGTTATACTTTGTCCATTTGTTTATTTTCTTTTTGACGCCTGAGACAGATATTAGCAACAGCATGTGTGAAAAAGAAATTATATAGCTATATGAATGACCAGAGAGACCCCACTTTACGTTTATCTCTCTCTCTGGTCCCTCGGTATTGCTAATATCTGTCTCATGCGTCAAAAAGAAAATAAACAAATGGAGAAAGTATAACAAGTGTGATAGTTAAAAAAATTTAAAAAACCCGACTTGAAAAAAAAGAAAATAAAGGAGTATAGTTGACATTTTCTGGTTAATATTTCTTCAAGTTAATTGTTTTTCCAGTTAACGTTCCTCCACGTGTACCACCACGTAATCATGGCGCTGTACTCCTGGAGCTACCTGAAGTTCGCGGCGGGCGGGGAGGGCGCCATCCTCGCGCTGCTCAACTCTGTAGTCCACGTGGTCATGTACACGTACTACTTGCTGTCAGGCTTGGGGCCGAGGTTCCAGAAGTATTTGTGGTGGAAGAAATACGTCACCAAGATGCAGCTGGTAAGCTAGCACGCATTACTGAGTCGTTGTCACGTCATGTCTTGAAAATGAGGGTTGTTTAGGGTTCCTAATATAATAATAATTCGAAAGGAACTTTGTTCCAACCGAGTGTTCGACGACACTCACGCATTTTATTATTTTAGAGGGGAAAAACCCGGACTTTGAAATTTCAAAATGTGATAACAATATTGTTATATAAAATTCTCGCGTCACAATATTTGTAACAAAACTCCTCTGAAACGGCTTAATCGATTTTTATGAAATTTTTGTCTAGGTTTGGTAGATCTGAAAAAAGGTCTAAATCTATTTTTCATACCCTAAATGGCACAAAACCCCCCCCGGTCAGCTAGATAAGTTTTAAAAGATAAAGTTTGAGATTACTTTTTCATTGTTGTGTAAGTATCAGGTATGCATTAAACTGCATTGCAATATTGTTCGCCATAAATACAATTATTATATTTAGCTGATTTAATTTGAGAAGGCATACCGACTACCATGTCGCGATGCCCCAGTTATTCGCATGCCAAAAGAGTTCTAATTCTATCATGTCTAAAATAAGCTTTAAATGTTCTATTGGAATTATTCTGAGCGCTCTGTTACCTAACGGTAAGTTTGTATTATGTGCCAAACGTCGACAATAACTCGGCTGAATTTCTAGCTCTTTTTATTAGCCAGAGGCAGGCGTTATTTTGCGGAAATACATAGATAATTTGCAAGCAGATTAAACTATTTTGCTATAGGTAACGCGCTACATGATAATGATATTATATTATGTATGGTCCAAAAAGCACCCCCCCGATGGATTCCAATCTTGTCGCGATGGGGGGGCTCAGTAGCCGTGGTTGGGCCCCACGGTGAAGCCAAAAGGAATCCAGGAGGGGACGCTCGGAGTGGGCCTGGAGATGGGCCCGCTCTGGATGCGTCCAAGAGGGGTGCGGGGGACAGAGTTTTCTGTCTCCTGCAGCCAGGAGGGGTCGCGGGAGGAGAGGCGTGTCGGTGTGTCGTTGCCGCTCGCCCTATCTCCCGCGACCAAACGGTGGCGCACCGTTAGATGCGTCGGCGGCGGGGCCGCAGGGGAAGAGGAGTGTCGGTGTGTCGTTGCCGTTCTCCCTGTCCTCTGCGGCCGTTTGGTGGTTTGCGGCGGAGCCATAGATCAGATCCGCCGCGGGGTATGGGAGGTCGATGCCTGCGAAGTGCAGGAGCAAGCTTCGCAGGTATTGGCTTACCCGTGCCCACGGCCCCTGGGTGACGGTCCCGGGGGGGTCCGTCGCCTTACGGATGGGCGCCGAGGAGGTAAGGCCCGCTTAGGTGTTTCTGGCGGGCCTTGCTGTTGGAGGGGAGCTCCATGCTCCACCTCGTGGAGGGGCTGCGCAAGCGGCCGGGCACCGGCGGGTTCGCGGAGGTTTGCGCAAGCGTTCTCGTGTTCCCGTCATACGGTGCGAGGAGGAAACACCGTGGGGTTTAGCCGGTAAGAGTCCGGCATAACCCAGCCGCTCCTCCGGGCGACTGGGTATCCATGAGGATTCCCCACGATAAAAATAAAAAAAAAATGGTCCAAAAAGCAGTCGGTAATAATAATTTAAAGGCAAGACTGTAACCGCACACAGTGTACCGTAGGTACAGTGCGACAAGGCTATTTTGGCGCGTGGCGCAAGTCTGAACTAACGCCGCTATCTTGTATTACTGTTTGATAGTTCGCTCTGTCATCACTATTGTATGTTATGTTGTTTTTGCTTACTATTAACTATTTTAAACTAAAATTGAAGTAAAATTCAGGAGATTTTATTTTATGGCTGCTTTTGTTTTGCAACAGCGCCCTCCTTCAAGTTCCAAGAGAGCCTTGTCGGACTGTATGTTATTTGCTGCGTTATTTGCTTATAGCAATAGCGCCGTTGTATAGCTTTAACCACAGATTAATAAAAAATTAAACGCTTTAACCCTTTTTCTGCCAATCCACTTTTTAGATTTCGGATCATCCGGTACATCGAAGTATTCACTTTTCCATTCAATTCATATTCATAACCCTTACCCATAAACCAATAGTTGTATCAAGAAGGCAAGTATGTTCTGGCGCCTTGAACTTTTTGACACGCAATGCCGATTAGGTTTTCATAGGCGGCCTTCGAATTTTATATTCAGTTTCAAGTTGTGCGATTCCCCTTGATATAAAAGTAATAAATGACGATATAAATAACTAAAATTAAATAACGAATTGACTTAAAGTAAGATAAACCCATAGACATAATATTTACAGGACCCGTACGACTAAAATGTCACCAGTGCACTGGCTTCGAAAATATTTTTTAAGATTTTCGCTTTTCGTCTAAAATATTTAGACGAGGTTGTTCTGTCCTTTTAAAATCTTTGAGTAATCCCCGAAATGCGTAGGTACCTATACATAATCGCTTAGCGGTGCTCAAAGACCCCTGCAGCCTAATGCTCGGTGTCGGTGCGTATTTCTCGACACAGACATAGGGAATTACGAGTACGTAAAGAATGGTCTGGCCCTACCACAAACCAAAACCTCTACCATGTATCCATAACTTTTCACTTATGGATATCACAGGCACTAATAGGGTGTCATTTTGCTCCTTTTTTATATAATACTAGCTGACCTGGCAAACGTTGTTTTGCCCTTGGGGATTTAAAAAATAGTTGAATTGAGATTTAAACTATCCTATCTCTCAAGTTGGATCGAACTGCACATGGTGTGCGAATTTTATTATAATCGGTTAAGTGGTTTAGGAGTCCATTGAGGACAAACATTGTGACACGAGATTTATATACGAGTACTAGCTGATGCCCGCGACTTCGTCCACGTGGGATAAAAACTATTCTATCTTTTAAGTTGGACCAAATGACAGATATTCACGAAGTTTGAACTAAATCGGTTCAGTAGTTTAGGAGTCCATTGAGGACAAACATTGTGACACGAGATTTATATATATTAAGAAGATATATAATATAGTTTATAGTATATTATCATTGCATAAGCTTTAATTTTTACGTTATTAATTCTCTTTTATTTGTCGAATTTCGATACATGCATAATATTATCATGGTATCCCGTAATCGTAAACCTCTATTTTTGTTTCTAATACCTACTTAAAATCTGTTCAGTGGGTCCATAGGTTTTGATACAATCAAACGAAGTAACAAACTTAGCCTCTTAATAATATTTCAAACAGTAGTAGTAGTTAAAATAAATGTTTTTTCCAGTTGCAGTTCGCTCTGATGCTGTCATACTGCGCGTGGACGCATTACTCCCCGAAATGCCAATACGCAGCCGGTTTCACCTACTTCATCTCTATAAACGTCACCATATTCCTCCTGCTGTTCCTCAACTTCTACTTCAAGAACTACAAGAGCAGGAAGGAGGCCAAACAGAACGGAAAAGTACAGAACGGGAACCACTCCATTTCTACGAATGATAAGAATCTTAACACTTCTAATAATGATAATATTAAAACAAACGGAGTAGCAGACAAATGTGGGAAGAAAGAAAACGGTTTACACCCTGATCATGAGGTAAATTCAAAAACTAATATAGAAGAGTTAATACCATTTGAGGTCAACAAAGCGTGCGGAGATTACATTAAAGACGGTAAAGTGTTTTTAACCAGGCGCACAGCTAAATCGGCTTACGGGCAAGAATACGACTTTGATAGCATAGTAAAGAAATGATTCTCCTAAACACAATAATTAGATTGTTCTTTTGAGACTGATGTTTGTGATGACGATGATGGATATTCTATAGTAGCCTTAATTATGAATTAAATGAGAAATCTATTTATAAGTGATTCAGGATGTGATTTTGAGAGCGGTTGTAGGTACATTCTTTGTACTGCTCGTTTTGGAAAATCTCGTAATGTGTCATCTGGCAAAAAAGGGTCATTGGAAAAATAAAGGGCCAACGCTGAAACTGTCCGTTGATTGTGTGATTAGTTGATCGATAATAATTACAGTTAGATAAATGTTAAAGTTATTATGCGAATGCAAAGGTCGTTGAGTGCAAAGATTTTTCTATTCAAAACTCAAGATTTTATCTTGCATATTAATGGCTGCAACTATTAGGCGCTTGGGTATTTTTTAATAGTATGAAGCGTGGTAGAAAAGGCAGGATCTATTTGATTAATGAATGAATGAATGAATGAAATGAAATAATATCCTAAGGTGTATTATTATACTTTTCTTTTACAAGTAATACCTTAGGTGTAATTATTTAAGGTGCATAATGCAATGCAAACCCAATGCAAATTCATCTAATAGTAGGCTTGTTGACAGTTGAGCGAAGTCAAAATCAAAGTGTAATATTAATTTGCATTCGGTTTTACCTTCAGCTTCGTCCTCGCAGATTTGAGTTTTTCGAAAAACCATAATTTTTTCTGAAAAATTAAGTTTTAGGTAAGATTAAGCTATTTGTAGGTACTCCAAAATCAGCCCCAGTGGTTCAGTATCTGTGGCATTAAGCATTAATAAACATCCAATGAGTATAAAAATATTCGACAAAAGATCCGTTCTAACAGACGCTAATTAATCTGTTGGAGCTGATTTTTATGCGTAAATAGAACACCCCTAAGATAGAAATAATTTTATTATTAGAATAAGGTCGTTTTATTTGCAACCATGCAAAGGCAGGGTAATAATAAATTATTATTATATGATTGGCATAGATAGTGAAATGTTTTATATTAATTAATATTTTACTATTGTAGTCGCTAAACAGCTAATTGTAGGCCGTGTTTAAACTGATGGACAAACTTTTATTCATGGTAAATTAAAAATGTTTTCGAATCTGCTTTATCCATTTGTCTGTGTACCTGTAAATGTCAGGACATACCTGCGTCGCTTAGTGTTTGCCTCAATACGCTTGCAGTGTTTTGTAAGTAGGTAATACACATTATCCGAAATATCACGTTCGGCATTGCATCGAATATTTAGTCAGGCGAAAGCAATTCAGCTAACTAGGTTTCGGATTTATTTCTTGACAATAAGAGCTGATATTTTGTTAAACATAATAGCAGACGTGGTCTTTAGACTATAAAAAAAAGCTCTTAATTCAACTGTATTTCAACTGTATTTACAAATGGATTTCATAGAGAATGGCAAATAAAATTAGTCCGTCAGTCTAAATCTTGTCCTTGAAAGACTACTGTGTTAAAGCTTTAAAATTTCAAATTAATAAATTAAAAAACAATGCATTTTAAATTAATTTAAATGCAGACTATTAGAAATATAACATGTCAAATTCGTAACGTTAGTAAACCAATAAGTAGAGAATGGTTATGGTGCGATATTGTAAGTTTAATTATGTATTTAATATTTACGCATTACTTATAAATATCGAGGTAAGGTTTTATGCAATGTTAATTTTTATCAAAGTATGAAAAGCATAAATATAAGCCTGGGGTACCGAGCCACAGAAATAAAGTGTAAGAGCATTTTAGTAGCTCAAAAATATGAGTTTTTAATTTGTCTCTTTATGGTGCCTTTTCGCATTTACTTACGCCCCGCTCTGCTCCCAGTCCGGCAAACTATGTATTTCATGCTCAAGTACCAAGATAGTAATTTTAATTTTAAGTGAATTCTACGGGGAAGAAAAATGCTGACAGTGAAAAAAAAATCTAGAGTCCATGTTTGAATTTTTCGGCATAGTGATTTTTCCATTAATTAGTAAGTAGAATAGAAAATTCGTTTTTACTCAATAACATTAACATTTTTAAATAATCCTTCAATGTTTTGTTAAATATAAGATATCCTCTCCCATACTATAGTAAATGTAAGCTCCTAACCTTTTCGCGATTTTTAAGCTAATAAGACATAATAGGCTTATGACAGTCAAATTGCGGGAATCCCAATATCATCTTCACGTGTTTATATAAACATCTCTGCTTGAAAGTGTCGAGTTAAAGAAATTAGTTCGAGATTTGCGAGTTACTCACATAAAACTCGATACTCGGACAAATTTCCCAGGATACACTTTTTATGCAAAGATTTTGATATAATTATGTAAAGATGATACTGCTATTCCCGCAAATTCACTGTCACAAACCTCTGATGTGTAACTAGCAAACAAATTTCAAAAAACCATGAAAGTTTTGAATTTCGCGGGCAGAGTCGTTGATTTCGTCTTAAAGTGTAACCACGGTATGGTTGCAATTATTATAGCCTGTAGCTGTAGCCATATGACATATTGCGATACAATATAGGTATTACATGGAAATAGAACAAAATTAATCACTACATTGATCACTTTTGTTTCATTTCCGTTCCATCTATTGAATCGCAATGTAAGGCTAGACCGCTCATTCCAGTGGCGAATATTTTTTAAACAATTATGAATGTGCATATTTTGATAGTGTGGAACAAAGTCAATTTTAATTATTGTATTATTTTTGTATCGGTTAAGAAATGTTGAGTTCAAGCATAAATGGGAATTTTACCAAGTTTGCGTCATTCCAACATTGTGTTAATGTTGGTCTTCGGGCAAAACTCCCATTACACTTTTGAAAAATAATTTGTTTCGCAAAACTTTGTCGAAAAAATTAAATTGCATCGATTTTAATATGATAAGTTTATGATCCTCGATTAAAAATTTATGTATAAAAGTACTGTCCACATCTATGATTATGTATAAAAGTACTGTCCACATCTATGATTATTAAAATATTGTCCACATTCTAAGAAGTTCAACTTAAAAAGTTCCATAGCAATAACTATTGTCCATAAAAATCGCTTGTTCTTATGAAATATGGCATATCGTAGTTTAAAAAGCTAAGTAATCCATTAACTGTCCAGTGAGATAATACGCTTTACAAAAATTAGTTTATAAAAAAATATATACCTAATTTAAATAATATGTGTATGAAATATATATTCTTATTCGAATCGCACAATTATCTTGTAAAGACAGTTTTAATAATTATAATTATTAATAATTGTAATAATAAAATAATTTGGGATAATTTTTAAAAGAAGTTGTAAGACGTCAATAATTTATTGTTAAGGATGAAAATTAATAAATACGTTCTAAAAATATATCAACATTGTATTTTTTTTTATTGTTTATAAAAAACTTACTTTTCTTATGGGCTAAAATATACAAATTTTAACGAGCTAGTATCTAAAACACTTATAAGGACCACAAATATTTGTTTAATAATGATCGTCACGCGCCTGGTTATTTTATGAAGCAATTTACCATCAGCAAAGTATTTAATAAATAATACGAGTTCCATTATGAATACAATATAATATCTACTTAATAATAGAAGAAGAATAATAATGATAGCAGCATTCAGTGGCAAAGGTAGGTCATAGCAACGAATGTCATAGGCAGCAAACGTCACATCATCAGACGATTTCGTGACAAAAAAAAATACCGTAGCGTTAGCGGCTGAACTTTCGGCAGGTATATCCCGACACTTAGACATAATATAGACAAATATAACATAACAATATCCTTGGCGTTTGGCGAGTTAGCATACCCCTATATTCAATACTATACTCTTATATGATAGGGATCGAAAGAAAAAGCTGGAAGTAAATATTCATTACAAAAACGTTGCGTTTATGTATTTTGCTGTTCTTGCCTTCTTTTTGCCTGATATACATAAGGTTGAAAATGTGATAACAACTTGAAAGTTTACAGGAAAAACTTCCGGGTTTAGGTACTTAGTTCCCGACTCGGTGCTCGGTAGACAAGACAGGTTGCTATTAACTCTATACAGAGGTAAGTAACATTTTGTTTACTTTTGAATAAAAAATAAATGAATATTGGAAATATGTGAACGTAAACAGAGATAAACGAACAATTAATATACAACTATTTCTTCCAAGATTCCTATCAAAATGAATTTAGCATTCCAGTGCGATACTCTGTGAGTCTGTAGCAGCCGCTAAGCAGCTACGAAATCCAAGTCCCAGAATATCTTTGCGGACCAATGACAAATTAGACCATATTATGTCTAACCGAAACATTGAGTAACTAGAGGTACTCAATGACCCGAAAGTATATTAGCCTCCTGGCTCCTACATTTTCCCAGCAGAAAACCGTTGTTGTAGTAGTATGCAAGAATAGAATAGAATAGCATAGAATATAATAGAATAGAAAAATTCTTTATTTCATATAGGCCTTGCATACAAAGGCTCTTATGACACGTCGTTTAGTTTTACATGGTCACTTTAATGGTGATAACCATTCACGACTTAAAACTAAGTTTACGAGGGTTCACAAACGCGCCCTGCCGCTGAGAAGAAGCCGACAACAAACTCAGCCGGGTTTTTTTATGTTATCACCATTTAACAACAAGTAGTATAGATAGTAAATACTAAATAGGCTATGTAACAACAGAGCAATTCATTATCGATCAATTACATAATTACAAGTACATAATTACAAAGGAAGAATCGAGAAAAAACTTGTGTCACCCTTTTATTGATCATCGTCGGATAACGTCGATTTAAAGATGTGTCAAGCTTGCCAATCCACACCCGAGGGTCTGATTGCGAAAACGTATTCATTGTTATTGTAATCGTAAATCGCAAATTCTGCTCCCCTATTGCCTGATGTAAATCGGAGAACCAATCAGCGGGCAGAGTTTCTAAACGATTACGATAACGATGAATGCGATTTTCTTACACAATCAAGGGGCTGGGCAGGGGTTGGGGGTTTATGCGATTCATGCAGCATATGTGGTAAGTCGAAATTGGGATGAGAAGAATATTTATTTGCTTTCAGCTTTCAAGTGACAAGCTTGTGTTTTTCGCGATTTTTAAGCTGATAAGACATAATAGGCTTATGGCAGTCAAATTGCGATTATCCCAATATCATCTTCATGTGTTTATATAAAAATCTCTGCTTCAAAGTGTCGAGTTAAAGAAATTAATACGAGATTTGCGAGTTACTCACTTAAAAATCTTTAGTCGGACTAATTTCCTAGGATTTTGCAAGAAATGGAAGTTATTTTTTTACATGTTTATATGAAAATTTTGGCATAAAAATGTCTTATGCAAAAATTTTGATATAAACATGTAAAAAAATAACTTCCATTCTCACAAAATGACTGCCATAAGCCTTATGTGTAATTAGCGTACAAATTGCAAAAAACCACAAAAATTTAAAATTTCGCGGGCAGACCTGTTGAGTTCGCCTTAAATAAAATAAATATAGTTTTCAATTTCCAAGTGATATTGTTTACATAATATTATATATTGTTATATTAATTTTAAATAGTATTTCTTTCATATTAGAATATTATATTGGCGATACCTGGCTAGTTCATGCAGGTTCAGTCAACCCTTCCACGGTGTTCTATACGGCTCTACAGAACACTAAGTTGACTTATCCCAGCCGGCCGCACTTAGCACGGTAAGAATTTTGAACTGAACCATTCACACTTGAATTTATTGTGTATTCAAAAATACTACATTTATTATTAAGTTTAAAAACTATGGATATACTAAATCATTCATTGCTTTGTTAAAAAATATTGTAATTAATAAATTTTTGATTATTTTGGCGCCCACCTTACCTTGTAATTTAATTTTTACCTTGTAATCATGTCCGTAATTATGAAATGATATTTTAACCTAGAACAAAATTTTTCATATATTTTTGATGCAGTTCTAGATGATATTTTACCTTATATATTCTTTTATTATCTAGCAATTATTTTATTGTGTATATTTTTATGTCGCGGTTCTCTGAAAGGCTCTAACGATTTGGGTGTTTTTTTAATAAAAAGGAAAAAAATTACAAATAATGTCATAGCGCCATCTCTACAATTTATATGACACTAGGATATCAAAATTTGTAAAACGTACTTTCAATTTTATAATTTTTCGTCAAGTAATCAACACTCCTCAGCCTCACTGTTTTGAGATGGCGCTTATAATATTCGAATACCTATTCGTTTTCCATCCAAAATAGTAACCGCGCACCCCGTAATTATCTAAATTTGTTTCTTTATTCAAATTACAGATGCACTGCTACATTTGCGTCACATATCTGATGATCATAGCTACTGCTCACCCACCAAAAGTTCGAGAAGCTTCCAAATCACTAGAGAAAAGGTCCATATTCAACGACGTGATTCAATCTTTAAGAATCAGATCTCAACTGCCCGAAGATATCAACTTGAACGACGAAAATAATATCGGACAAAACGACGACAGATATTATGAAAATGAACCTTTACAACTTCCGAGCGACTTTGAATTCATGCCTCGAAGAAACGATAGAATAGAAATGCCGACGCTTAAATATCGATTTCCAAAAAGTCTTGGAAATAATAATTCAGATTATCCAAAAAACGAAGTGGTGCTATACATTAACACACCAATGGAGTTAAATGACGTTAAAACTACGACGCAAAAGCCAAAGAAATCAAAACGTCCAACACTAACAGCGGTTAATAAAATTAAAATTTCTACCAAAAATACAGAAGAAAGTGATAGTGAAACAGAAATAGATACAGCTGATAAACCCTTTATGAACATGATGACAGGTCTTAGTCAAATCGGCAACCGTGAATCCCAAACTGTAGTGAAACCAACAGTGATCGTTAATTTCAGAGGATCAGTGATGCACAGGGAGAGTGATATAAAACTTGAAAAAAGGAAAAGTAAAAACGATACGTTTACACCTAATAACATTTTTAATATAAAACAAGAAATAAACCTCGACAGGAGTGATGCAAGTGAGTTTGGTGATATAAAGAAATTGCCCTCGCGAGTTAAACAGAACGTGTATGTTTCGAGTAACGAAAGGGCAAGGATCGAGGAGGATATGATGATGTGTGAAACTGCCTCTTGGAAGGAAAAGGATGGGAAAGAACATCCGGATCGTAAACAGGACCTTTTACAAATACTTGTAACATTATAAAAGCACTTTATTTTTCATCTTATTTACTAAATCTTAGATAAAATTTAGAAAACTGTGGTGTCCATATTATAAATCTGTAACTTAAAAATAAAGGCTATTAGTTCGTAATTTTGAAACCTTCATAATTATTCTATTACATCTGTCGGTCTACATAGGATGTGGTGTACTGATAATTTTTAGTTTCCATACTATAGGTCTAACTTACCGTGAGTTTGTACTGACGAGAAATAAACGTGATACAACGTTATTTTCTGTCTTTGGATTGACGCATTGATTGAATAAAGAGTTACCTAGACGTTTCATGTTTATGTTTCGTCAGTGGTCAGTCAGACACCTTTCCAATTTCCTTGTAGATTTCCTTGTAGATTGGAAAATTTAGATATTACAAATTTTCAAAAAAAGTCCTTGCCAAGAATCGAACTCGATACCATGCCATTTGCACTGTAGAGGTCGTCAAACTTACCTAATAATAAATGCATGTATCACAGCGAACTTGATTATCCTTTTACGATAAGTTAAGAGTTGATCCCGTTACTAAAGTCCTTAAAAGTCCAGACCACTGATTGCTTACTATAGCTGAAACTCGTAGGTGGTGGTACGCTAGATAATTACAACTTTTTATAGACATTATCACATACATGACGTCAAAGAAACTGTAAATTAATACCAAAAAAATTGGGTTTATCTTATACGACCTAACGGAAACATTTTCCAAAAGAGGCTTTATAATATGTTATTAGGGGTTACACCTCAAAAGTTTTAAACACACTAAATTTTCATAAATGTTAGAAAAATCTGTAAATACAAGAGCTTTATTGCAGAGACCCCAAACTTATCTTATTTTGTTAGGTTTGACTGGATCTTAGCTGCATGGTCCAGTCAAGCAAGTCCTGGATTATTGCATTTTTTGCAAATTCATACACTTCAAATGTGTTTAAGACTTATTTCTAACTCTAGTGAGACCAAGAAATATTATAAAACAGGTTGACAGACGAAGGAATTGCTTCATAAGCGTTCCATTTTTACAATTTTGTACGGAACAATAAAAAGAGCTCACATGTACGATTCTCGATGAACCCAGCGTATTGCTAACACCCAAATTAATGTACCTACATTTTATTTAAAATAGATTGAAATTCACGGCGAAGCCAAACAGTAGGAGGAGCCCTTATATAATATTTTTTTTACTCACATGGGCCGTTTTAGAAAGACGTCGACCCATCGCGGTTGATATAAACCACTTTGGGTATCACTGGTTTATTATATCGTCTTTCTGTCAGCCCATTTATCTTTCAACGTTTTTTTTATCAGAAAATAATAAGAACTGGTGTAATAATTATGTCCTAAATATACCTGTATTATTTTTATTGCATCGTTCTGCATTACTTTTTTCTGCGTCACAAGTTCCTATGCTAAACTAAAGTCTATTATACTGGTCATCATCATAAATCAAACGATTCTTTTAATATAAATATTAATTACTCGTCTTCTATCCATTTAATCATAGAAAATAATATATGACTTAATTTGTGATAAATCGATTTAAAGTTCAAGCACCTTTTTCTCTTTGATGGAGACTGATCTCTAATGGCGTCTTAATAGGCCGATGAACCAAATAACTACTTAATGAGTGCTAAATAATAATAACTAATTCATTATTTGAATTATATTTTTTCACGTCTCAAAACTTAACTTTAGAGGGAATGTCGGTTATTTCTCTTCTTTTTGGTCGTTTCGCTCTTTACACAGTGGTCATGGTGTAACGATTTGCCTAACAAATCTGAATTCTAATTAATAAAAATTTATAAATTGTAGGAACTACAAAATTATCTGGCTAAGTCACGACATCTGTTGTCAATTAACTGAACTAGCTTGTGAAGGCAAGATGACATGAGACCTTTTACAAAATTATCTGGCTAAGTCACGACATCTGTTGTCATTTAACTGAACTAGCTTACGTAAGGCAAGTTGACGTGAGACCTTCATGTATCATGCAATCATTAGCCAAGATTTCATACGATGTCAGCTCACCCTAGCGGCGAGTAGCTCAATCCTTCTAGAAATTACTGATGATTAAGGAATTTATACACATCCTGTAACTAGAAACATCCATTCACATAGATACTAGCGACCTATGTGTTGGATAGCGAGAAATTAAGTTCTAGATTGATCGATCTGCATCTTAACCGGAAGCCAACGGCACCTAAAAAGTGCTATAACAGAAGGCATAAATAGCACCCCGCAGTAACGAGATCTTCATTTTTTCTAACGAAGTTATCTACGCTAGGTCAATTATATATTCAAAACTTTAACACAGTGTTCTGCCAGTCTGTGTAGTGAAATTCCCGTTCTTCGGTGAGTTACCAGTGATTTATAAAATTCCTCCACTCATTAGGGAACTATTATGTGTAATTCTTAACGGATCTCTAAAATCTAACTACTTAATTCCTTTTCATAAACCTCATAGTTTTACCTGTATTGCTGTAATGAACTTTCTTTGGTTTTGTTAAAGCTACCGCCCTATTAATGAACATCTATCTGTAATTTTCTCATCCTACTAAACTATCTAGGTTCTCTTAGGGTGTGAATTGTGAAACCCATCCTGTACACAACGCCGGAACCTCCGTGCTGTCTTGCTATGGCAAGAAAGGACGCTGGGCGAGCGCGGTGGACAGGATGGCATAAACCAAAACTCGAGCTCATACGAACAATATACTGTTCCCAGGGACCTTACACCAGCGGTTCTGCTGACCGCTGAACTAACGCCTGCATGTCTACCTACGAGGAGTGTATTCTCTGCCTGCAATCTACTTCCGTCGACGCTTGGAGAGGCGTACTTACTACGGAGCGACCTACCGCGCTGCCGTACTCCAATCCTGGGCTGCAGACCTCTCCGGCCGAGCGTCCATCACCATCCTGCGGCCAGAGCCTTCACCGACAGCAGACTACAGCCCGAGCGACGCGCACCTTCCGCCCGTCAGAAACCATAGCCAGGACAGTACTCTTGTCCTGTAGTTATCGTACTCAGTAATTGCCATTCTCCAAACATAGCCTTGTACACCTAAAGTGTAACATTGGGGCCAAACATAGCCTTGTCTCACCTCTAAAGTGTGACATTGGCGCCCTCTCTAATTGTTTTTAAGCAAACGGTCAGTTATTAATAAAATTCTCACAAGGCTATATTATTCTTAAGGTATTGGAGACTCGCAGTGCTGACTACGGTAGCTACGGAACTAATCTAGCGTTGTGTTCGGTGTTGGGTTTAGATTAAGTTCTTACTGTTTATCTAGGTTATTCTATTGCTAGTTATCTTTATTGTGAACTGGTAACTCATTGAAACGCTACACACAACTCATATTTTTTTCTAATATTTAATAGCAGTAACTACTAAGATGGCTTTTCCTATTAAATTCTTGTCACTACAAAAGACTGAACTCGAGTACGAAGTAGCAGTTCGTGGCTATACTCCTGCAGACTCTGTACAGGAACTACGTAGGCAGATTGTTAAAATTTCAGAAAAAACTCAATCAGAGGATATCCTAGAATCCCATCTGGAACCTTTTGACAACCTGAAACAGACAAACGAATCACTGACTAAAGCTAGCACTAATATTTCCGTACTAAAAACTAAAATTAACTGGAACTTATAATTGCGAACTAAAAGTCTATTACATCAAATTAGCCATACTCCGAAAACTAAATAACCTAAATAACTTTGGTTACCTATCAGATAGACAATTCTCAAAAATTGACATTCGTAGCCGCTGACGGCGTAAAACTAAATTCGTTATGATTCGTTACTTACCTATTCGGTTTTCTAATCATATAATCATACACATACTTAAAATTCATGTAGGTAATTTCACTTAAATGAATTAATACTAGATATTATTATGGACTTTTGTTTTATTAATTTGACATAATCACAGATCACTATACATATTATTAGTTACAGGACATAAATACTAACATAGACATAAAACACTATTCCTAAAAACATTCTAAACATCATACTCAGACAATACTATAACTATTATTTATCTTCGATATCTACCACAGACATTAAACTAATACGTTCCTATGATTACTTGACCACAGAGCAAAAGTTGACCTCAGACTATATTACGTTAATAACTTATCTACCACAGACACTAAACTAATATGTTCCTATGATCACTTGACCACAGAGTAAAAGGTGATCACGGACTAGATCACACTAATAAGTTATCTACCAAGTCTAAAGACTATGTATCTCATATCTTGCTATAATAATATTTCTGAGTTACTCTCAAGAATCAGTGTTATGTACTTATATAATGACTAAAGTATATTGAAGTTATCTTATCATTTCAGCTAAACACCACACAAACATAATCCCACTTAAACTAATACTACCAAATACACTTGTAAGATGTCTAGAATAATTGCACTCTATTTAATACTAAATATTCTTGCATTTTATAAATTACAGTACCTACATACTGTAAGCTCTACCCAAGTGTAATGAAAGCTCGCTGACCTAAAAGGCGATAGCAACCATTACAATTCTGACTTGTCACTGAACTAAAAGGTGAACAAGCCCCAAGCTGACCTACAGCTATACGGTGCTATCATATTCTAGACAACTTAATACTGAACACCTATTACTATTGCAAGTGAGCAATAGACACTAGCTAAAGCTCTGTATGATAGGAAGCAGCACTCTAGTTTTGTGAAAGAGGATTGCAGTCTAATGGAAGATGGATGAATATATGGAGAGTAAACGTGATGAATGTGTGTTGAGATGAATGTATGTGTAGCTAGCAGTAGTAATACATTAGGGTAGTAGTAGGATTTTACTTAGGCAAAATCCTTGCCTAAAAAGGGGAATATGTAACGATTTGCCTAACAAATCTGAATTCTAATTAATAAAAATTTATAAATTGTAGGAACTACAAAATTATCTGGCTAAGTCACGACATCTGTTGTCAATTAACTGAACTAGCTTGTGAAGGCAAGATGACATGAGACCTTTTACAAAATTATCTGGCTAAGTCACGACATCTGTTGTCATTTAACTGAACTAGCTTACGTAAGGCAAGTTGACGTGAGACCTTCATGTATCATGCAATCATTAGCCAAGATTTCATACGATGTCAGCTCACCCTAGCGGCGAGTAGCTCAATCCTTCTAGAAATTACTGATGATTAAGGAATTTATACACATCCTGTAACTAGAAACATCCATTCACATAGATACTAGCGACCTATGTGTTGGATAGCGAGAAATTAAGTTCTAGATTGATCGATCTGCATCTTAACCGGAAGCCAACGGCACCTAAAAAGTGCTATAACAGAAGGCATAAATAGCACCCCGCAGTAACGAGATCTTCATTTTTTCTAACGAAGTTATCTACGCTAGGTCAATTATATATTCAAAACTTTAACACAGTGTTCTGCCAGTCTGTGTAGTGAAATTCCCGTTCTTCGGTGAGTTACCAGTGATTTATAAAATTCCTCCACTCATTAGGGAACTATTATGTGTAATTCTTAACGGATCTCTAAAATCTAACTACTTAATTCCTTTTCATAAACCTCATAGTTTTACCTGTATTGCTGTAATGAACTTTCTTTGGTTTTGTTAAAGCTACCGCCCTATTAATGAACATCTATCTGTAATTTTCTCATCCTACTAAACTATCTAGGTTCTCTTAGGGTGTGAATTGTGAAACCCATCCTGTACACAACGCCGGAACCTCCGTGCTGTCTTGCTATGGCAAGAAAGGACGCTGGGCGAGCGCGGTGGACAGGATGGCATAAACCAAAACTCGAGCTCATACGAACAATATACTGTTCCCAGGGACCTTACACCAGCGGTTCTGCTGACCGCTGAACTAACGCCTGCATGTCTACCTACGAGGAGTGTATTCTCTGCCTGCAATCTACTTCCGTCGACGCTTGGAGAGGCGTACTTACTACGGAGCGACCTACCGCGCTGCCGTACTCCAATCCTGGGCTGCAGACCTCTCCGGCCGAGCGTCCATCACCATCCTGCGGCCAGAGCCTTCACCGACAGCAGACTACAGCCCGAGCGACGCGCACCTTCCGCCCGTCAGAAACCATAGCCAGGACAGTACTCTTGTCCTGTAGTTATCGTACTCAGTGATTGCGAGACTCCAATCATAGCCTTGTAGACCTAGTATTTGGGCCGAACCACGACCGTACTCCCGCTGAGCGTTTTAAATCTAAAGACCGTTTTGCAATATATAGCCTAGTATACATTTTTGAATTGTTAATATAATTTACTTGACAAACTACTTGTGTTCTATTTTATTTATCTCTTATTCTAACTAAAAACTGCCACACTCTACCAGTGTGACAATGGTAATATCATTAGGAAACACTATTAGAGGCAGATGTTATGAGTTATCCTCTTCACCAGTATACGCCACTTCTCCCTGCTTGTTGAGACCCTGGTGCACTCATCCAAGAGGCCAATACCAGCATCCTTGACGTGGTCAGTCCATCGCATGGGCGACCTTCCGCGTGGCCTTGTGCATTCCACTTTGCCCTACACAATAAGTCGTTACATGGAGTCGATCCCTCGTTGGGAAACGAGACCGAAGAACTTAAGGATGCGACTCTGTACCAACAACGATAAACGCCTTGTAATGCTGATTTCTTGGAGTATAGAAATTTCGGTTATTTTTATTGGAAACTTATTATTAATTTAAAATTTGAGAAACTATAGTACATTACTGCAGCGGCCATCAAAAGAGGCGTTGATGGACGAACATACATACGTGAGTCAATTCAGTTTTGATATTTCATAATCTTCTGATGGGTTTGACTACAGGACAAGACTACTCTAATGGTAGTTCGAAATCCAACAATTCTTTTCTGTATAATAAATCTTGTAATCATTATTATTAAAGTTGAGTTGAGGTTTGATATTTTGTTCTTATTTTCCAAAGTACCATAAGTAATGTAAAGAATCCAAATAAGATTTAGAATAAATACCAATAACTAGTCCAATACATAAATAATTTGAAGCACGTTTTATGTGTAATATCAATTAAAAATAAACAGAATACGCCATTTAGCGACTCACGACGACTTTCACAATTCACATCCCTACTGAGTTACTACTGAAACTCGAATATGTATCACTTTAAACTCTCTAACGCTAATTAAAGAATCGATGGATATTTAGTATTTTTATAGCAAGATCGGTGGATGTGGTGGATAATTAATTACTGACATGGATTGTAACACTAATTGTTACGAACGTCTAAATATGGATGATATATCTGAAAATAAGGAAAAATTATATTTATTATTTATAGCACAAGCTTTTTATAACTACTAACAACGTTTAGATTTTTCTTAGGATTTATCACCTATTCATTAATAACATTTACCTGTACTTTAAGACATTTTTTTGTATATTTTATGTTTTTAGGTTACATGGCAAAATTAACATTTAAAATGGCTTTTTGCCAGTTCCTGAGAAAAACGGTCATAATTGGCAGACAGACAGACAACAAAGTGATCCTATAAAAGTTCCGTTTTTCTTATTTGAGGTACGTAACCCCAAAAATTGTGCCTGCTGCACGTAGTAGGGCCGTGACCGCGAAAACCAAAAGCTTCCGAGAGCACTTTGAGTGATAGCGTCACCGAGCCAAACAGCAGCCTTGAGTCGGCGCGTGCGCACGTGCAGCTCACACTTCGCTTCAGCTCTTGGACACTTCGCACCGGTTTCGGCAGCTATAGCTATACAATGACGCCGAGCTTTCTGATTGGATTTACTGTAAGTTTTTTTGTTATTATACTTTTATTTCCAACCAGGAGCTCTGTTTTTAGTTTTTTTTTTTATATTAAGAGATTTTTGAGCATTGTTTAAAAATAGCACAAACACATAGCAAGTCAAAATTCAGAGCCCATTTAGGAGTGTAATTGAGATAAAGTTTTGGACATACTGACAAACATAAAATCTAGAACGGTCCTTTTCGATTGAACACCTTGAACAATGAACAATTACCTTAAATCCAATTTTATTTAATGGTTAAGATACGTAAGTGTTTGATTTCTATATCAAATCTTAAAACAACTTTATAACGTCATATCTATCATGGACACGATTAAGTTGCGTTATTAAAGCTTAAACCATTGGTACTCTACTTAATGTCCCAAAAAAGTGAAAAAGATTTTTCACTTCACACGCAAATAAAGATGCATACAATTAAAATCTTTAATTACCTGCAAGTATAACTAATAAATACGTAGATTAATAAAGAATTAATCAAGTAGAAAGAAAGTATAGTAGAGTTAAAAGGAAGTAGAGTTATAAAGGAATAAAGAAATTGATGCTGACTGTAGCTTAGACTACCTTACTACTAACTACAACTCGAGAAGCTAAAGATTCTATGTATACTGTGGTATGTATAATGTATATTCCTCCACTGTTAGCTAGCTAAAGATTAGGAGTTAGAACTCATTGTAAAGATGAACACTTTGTAAATTATTTTAAAATCTTTACTTCACTAAGGTTCTCAATAATATACCAATTAACTTAAAGCTTTGAGTTAGAACAAGAAATATTATTAGAAGTTCCGTCATTTTTGCTAATAATACAAATATTGTTTGAGTTATCGAGATCTAGGTATATGTATCAATAATTTTCGCGATTGTTTGAATGAGTTTTATTTCCAGTTATTTCCAGTTAGATTTTTCTAGTAACGATAGAAATATATTTCCAGTGTGAGGTGATGCTATGTAGTAGTTTGAATTTCGGGTCGATATTTCGTTTTCGACCCAGTTTATCTCTTGGTCCAACTGGTTAACTGGTTCAATAACATTTTAAAACGTGAATTATGCTGGTATGCACTTAAAATTAAGTAGGTAGTATTTTCGTTATTACTAGATAATAATTATGTTAATAGATAAAAGTAGGTTTTTTCTTATGAAAATATTTTTAAAATAACCCATGACAACAGACGAAAACAGACGAGCGCGGGTCGCGGTTTTTGAAAAGAATAAGATAAAAATAAACAAATACACAAATAAACGAACACATGGCAATTGCACGACTAATCAAAGGTTGTGCAATTGCCATGTGTTCGTATAAATATATTGTATTACTAGCTGATGCCCGCGACTTCGTCCACGTGGGATAAAAACTATTCTATCTTTTAACTTGGACCAAATGACAGATATTCACGAAGTTTGAACTAAATCGGTTCAGTAGTTTAGGAGTCCATTGAGGACAAACATTGTGACACGAGATTTATATATATTAAGAATAGTCTAAAAGACTTTATGTGTTTTTGCATTGATAAAATTAATTATTTCTTTTTATGTTTTATATTTTTATACACCAACGGTTGTCGGATTAGGTACATACTGCACCGAACTACTAATCACCTAAAAAGTATTTTGTATGAGCAAGACGATATTGATTCGTATATATTGTGTATAATGTATTATTTATATCACGTTCAAGTATGCGCCAGATATATGGCCATGCAAACACAATTTAAATAATGTTTAAACTAGCCATGTCTGCAAATTCAGCATTATTTAAACAGCCAAGCAATAGTTACAAAATATGTATATTTTGTTATTGACAAAGACCTTTTAAAATAAAACATAATTTATATCTATTTTATAAATTTTAAAATAAATATAATTTATATTCTGGATAATATAGTTCTTGTTTTATACACACAACATACTTGATTTTGCTGTTTTCATAAGCATTTAGCCTGATGTTGTACCTATATCAAGTACTTAAATACTTAGATTAAGTTATGTAATTTTGTATAAAAACCAATAAATTTCTTTCTTTCTTTAAAAATGTCACAGTGGTTGTATCAAAACTCCTCTGAAACAGCTTGACCGGTTTTTATGAAATTGTAATTTTTGTGTATATTCGGCAGATCTGAAAATAGGACGTAAGTGAGAAATATTTTATGGTGAAACTGGTATATAAAAAATCAACATATATCTAAAACCACATTATCTTTCATGACCGCTCTAACAGACGGATATCATCGCACAAAGGATTTATATTATGCAAATATAATAAAAAGTGCGCGAGCAAGTACCTGCCTAGTTATTGTAGGAGACTTTCACAGCGCATGACATTACCCCCATTTTACCATCTCTACCAGGTCACAAACTAATAATTTGCGAGCAATCTCTCATCCTGATAACCACCTGCTTTCCACAAAGCTTGGTTGTGGCCAAGCGGAAACCTATTAAGTAAAGGAAAAGGAAACGTAATTGGATGACATTAGATTCAAGTTCGAGAGATGAAAGCCTTGTGGGTTAGAACTCCGGGCACCTTCGAAAGGTTCAAATCCGATGTCGAATTCTTTAGAGTAAAATCAGTTCGAAGCATCGAATTAGGAGAAGTACACTACATAAAGTTGACAGCCAGTCAATTTTCTGGTACGGAACTTTTAATTTTTTTAGAGCGCCCTTAGCTATAATATGTCGATAACTATAATTATGGAAAAAATATCAAAACCTGGGTGCCTTCAAGAGAAGAGTGAATAGGCATTTTCTAGGCAAGCGCGCTCCATCCCAGACCTCATCATTTCTGTCCATCAGATATGATTGTAGTCAAGCGCAAGCCTATCTATAATAAAAAAAACCATGTATGGGAATGAAAAATCTGATTGACAAATTGATCACGTGAGTTCGGTATCGTACAATTTTTGAAATTCGTACCATAATGAGCATTTGATATTTTTCTTTTGCCATCATCATAGCTAAAGGTTCTCTTTGTATAATCTATAAAGTTATTAAAAAAAATAGGTAGTTCAATTCATGTTTTATGACGTAACTTTTTCATCAAATCTCGTTCTGAAAGTAATATTTACAATAGCTGTATAACATTGTTTAGAGATACAGGTTAATTTTATGGACAACTAGCTGTTGCCCGCGGCTCCGCCCGCGTGCAGTTCGTTTTTTTTACAAAAATGTTTCCCGTGGAATTTCTTAATTTTTCCCAAGATTTCCCGTACAAAATGAGTGGTCCTTGGGTTCGATGGACCCGTAAAGGAGTCTTCTTCCAATCTCTCCTGTCAACGTGCTATCTTCTTTTACACAATTTACCTATATCTTCTTTGGTCTTCCTCTACTTATACACTCTGTCGAAATCGCTTGTGTTACTCAATTCGCATGGAGTAAGATAGAGTGGGGCGTGTCATCGTGGATTGTAATATCTATACTAACCAAACTTATCTTATTCTGAGATGATACCAACGCCCAGATATTGTAATTAAGCATTCTGATGCGCTACTGTGTACGTAGCAACCCGTTCCTACGTACGGGTTATCTTGTATAGTTATACCAAGTTGCACGATCAAAAGGACGATTTAAACTGTCGATATTTCGACCCCGTTTTGATTGTGCTACGGAGATAAGTAGCTATAGGTTTTTTTAAACATCCCACGGGTGCTCTCAAATTTTTCAGGATGAAAAGTATCTTAAATGTTGACCGGGCATATATATAAAGTAGGATCATAAAATTTCATTAAAATCCGTTACTTGAAAGACGCCTGCTAACTGTTTTTGTAATGTTTTCTTTCCCGCGGGAACTCGATTGGATTAATAAGTTTTACTATATATATATTTTGTTAAAAAGGCAACATAAGGTATCAGCATAACCAATTTTACTAAATTAAGTTCATTAGTTGTTGTTTACAAAGCTGTTAAATTAATTGCAGTTTTTTAACTATCCCACGGGAACTCTTTATTTTACCGGGATGAAAAGTATCCTATATGTTGACCAGGGACATAGGCTACCACCACACAAAATTTCATTGGAATCGGTCCAGCCGTTCCAAAGATTAGCCCGTACAAACAGACAGACAAACAGACAAACAACAGATTTATTATATGTATTGATTACCGACCGGCAGATATAGCCGCAAGCGACAGCTAGCTACTAATTCTAACACGTTCGGTTAGTCAATAATATTAGCTGATGTGATCTTACAACAAAAGAATTGACTAATCGAGGCAATAACCCCGCTACCGGTCTCTAATAAAAACGATAAACTTACGTTTTTACGAACACATCTGTGACGCCATGATTGGAATTGCAAATACATCTACAGGTAAATTTGCAACATGGGGTCATCGAACTTAAAATCCTACCTATTAAAATTCAGAATTTTAAATTCTATACCACTTTTAATAAATATTATCCATGTCTACATTGACAAATCATCATTATTTTCTTATTACACATTGATTATTAAGCTATTGCATAGCTTCTATCGCGGGCTTTGACGGTCAGACCTAATCCAGAAATTCCGTAACGAAAATAACCTGGCACTCCTAAAGTAGAGCTTTTGGTACTAGGCTAGCATGAAAGCAGAGAGCGCAACTCCACAAATTTTTAGTTTTTAGTTTGCCATCTATCAAAAAACAGCAGAACTTTTTGATGACTTTTTGAAATATCACGCAAGTTTCATGCTAGCCTGGTACCAAAAGTTCTACTTTTCTATTGATGGCAAAACTAAAAATAACTTTAAATTCTATGCAATAGCTTTACCGCGCCAGTCTCCGAGTGCCACACGCCTTTTTTAATCTGTGGGACAACCTGTTGCTATATTATAACAATTTCAATTTCTTAATACTGGTTTAAGGAATTCAGTAAATTAAAAATAAACTTTAATGAAATAATAACAGTAATACGAGTGTGTAAGAAAAAATTGAAGAGATATTGAGAAGGGAAATCGACAACCGTAGTCTACCGACATATGACTTTTCTATCATCACAAACAATTCCCAGCTGTGGGAATCAAACCCACGACCTCCATCGCAGACGACAAGATTGCTACCGCTACGCCATTCGATCATAATTTTTGCCACAGCTTTGAAGATTTGTCCTGCAAAAAATAAAATAACATAAGCTTAAATCGTATTGTATCATTTAGTATGAAATCAATATCAAGCATTGATTTACAACCGATTGATTGTTTGATTTAAAAATACCTAACACTCGTAATATTCAGAATACTCACAACAAAATATGAATACCTTTTTCTCAAAACTTATTAACACCAAATTGCATTTAAAATTATTAGGATCAATGTTTGCAACTGATGATGAGAGTGAAAAAGATTGCAATAGTAAAAATCTTATTTTACAACCTTTACTGAATTAGCTTGAATTAGATCTAGAGTAGATACTTATCTCATCTTTGAGCGCTTGAACTCTGTCCGTGAAAACCAGTTTTCTTTAAAATCACCTCCGAGAAATGTCTATTGTCCACAAGAAATAAAAACGAAAGCTCTCTCTACTCCGACCTCGATGATACAGAAGTACAAAATTAACCTATTTCTTAAACGACAAGACCATTATGGCTCTACACGCATATATTCAACAATGCGTACTAAATTAAGTATTAAAAATAAAATATGTTTTAATTGGTATCGTATTATGAAAATGCAATATGCACTAATAGGAAATCATAATGTTGTAATACCTCTTGTAATTTTTTAAAGAATGCACCGAACAAACCTAGGGTTACTATAGAGACTGTGACTTTTAATTGGGCATTCGAGTGATAGTAATGTGTCCCAGACCGATTACAAAGATTCAAATGATTTATATTATTTAGTCTTACAAGCACTTATGAATGGTCGATGCTCATGAATTACTTATACTTTTTAATTTCACTTATCTTAATCTCAATTCACACCTGCCGGTTTATAAGCGACAACTACTTCTAAAGCTCTGCTAGATAGAGGCCCCTCCCTTTCAGCAAAAAAAATAAGAAAAAGCATAGATCCACAGAATATAGATCTACTACATACTACTCCACTATAAATTCCCATACTACATGAACCAATGAGACCAATAAGAAGAACTTTTGTTCACATGCAGGTATTTTTGCCTACGTTAGGTTTATATTTTCCGTTATTGACTAGTCTCTCTAGTAGTCAGGTATTTTGGCAAGTAGCCAATATACCTATCCAAGTAAGTGGAAAATTAAAAAATTTTAAACACTCACGACTCTTATGGACTTGAAATTGAAAAAGTATTAAATAATATTTTTAAAACTCCCCGACTAAAGGAAAGTAAGGACTAAGAACCTATCAGTATAATTACAAATCCAAGAAAATCCGCCGGAGCTGCTATGTTCTGCCTGTGCCGGTGTTGATGGTGCAAGATGTTGGTGATTACCAGTGTGTGTGTTCACTTTATTCATTTGGTAACTAATTTAATTTCTCGATCTTCTTACCTATAGGTACTAAGTACTAACTGCATTAATTGATATTGGAAACAGAAATGGCAATGGCAGCTCCGACGGATTTTCTTGGATTTGTAATTATACTGATAGGTTCTTAGTCCATACTTTCCTTTAGTCGGGGAGTTATAAAAATATTATTTAATACTTTTTCAATTTCAAGTCCATAAGAGTCGTGGGTGTTTAATTTTTTTTAATTTTCTACTTGTTTTATAATTTTTCAATTATTATACCTATTAGGTATATTATTACAAAATAAAAATTAATTTTTAAACTAGCCACTATCTCCTCTATGCAGCGTCGGAAGGCTTCATTGACCCTTGTCATCAGATCAAATGTGTTAGAATAGTTAAACGAAACCAAATGGGTCTGAGTTCGAAGTATTTGAATAGTTACGATAGTTAAGTAAAACTCAATCCAAAGTTGCATCATCAGATATAATGTTCTCGTCACCAAATATGTGTGAGCCTCGTTAGAATATATCAAACATAACCTAACCTAACCTAACCTAACCTAACCTAACACTAGGAGTTTACTAGAAACATTACTAGACACATTAGAAAATTTCACTACCAAATGATAAAGAAACGTTTATTTTGGCGCCCCCTGCTGTGCAATCACCGTAACAACCTACCTACGAACCATTACCAATAATTCACTCATATTGTACAGAAAACTGTATCCAAATCGGTTCAGTCGATTTAGAAATGATTGGAAACATTCGTTTGCAATATTAATGTTTATTATCGCGCCCCCTGGTGAGTGATTTCCGTAACAACTATCTATTAATGCATCCAAATCGATTCAGTCGTTTTTATTCCAAAAGCTTAAATTGGGAACATTGGTTTGCATTCTAAATGTATTTATGGCGCCCCCTGGTGAGCGATATTCGTAACTACTATCTACGAACCATCGCCAATAAGTCACTAATATTTTATTAAAAACTGTATTGAAATCGGTTCAGCCGTTTTTGAAATAAATGGGAACATTCGTTTGCACTATAAATGTTTTTTATGGCGCCCCCTGGTGATCGATGTTCGTAACAACTATCTACGAACCATCGCCAATGAATACCAAACATTATACAGAAAACTGAATCTAAATCGGTTCAGCCGTTTTGGAAATAAATGGGAACATTGGATGTGCACAAACAAACAAACAAACAAACATTTTTTTATTGGATATTCGTTTTGTGTGAACAATTTAACACACAAACATACAAAAAATTTCATCAACAAACTAATGTACAAACGGTCTCTCACCCTAAACGCATATACCCGTACTCCGTTCCGTCGTGGGTAAAAACCAAGAGTCGCTAAGAAAAATTTAGCGCAGGAGGGAACCGGCGCTGTGGAACAAAGCCTTTCCTTCTACCTTTTAACTTATAATACGAGCTATATTAGACCCTGAGAAACGGATTGCTACTCAGAAGTTCTAGAAAAAGAGAACCAATAATACTTCTTGAAGGAGTAACCAATACCCCGTTTTTGGTCGAACCTTTGAACCGAACCCAGGATCTCCTGAACTACAGTCAAATACCTATACCAAAGATTATTCAATATATTAATAATCTTTGCCTATCTGGGGACACGGTAGTGTCCCCGCCAAGACGAGCCAAGCGAAGCGCGAGGGCACTACCTATCTTTTCTCGAAGTGTTTCGCCGTATTTTTAAACCCTTATAACTTAGGCCTGAATTATTTCAGATAATCAAAATTCTCGGAAAATGATGTCGCCAGTGAACTTATTAAACCTATAAAGTTTCAATTTTATAGGTCTTATACTTTAGATTTTATTGACGTCTAAAAAACCCAAATTTCGTCACTGACTGACTGACTGACTCACTGATGATCATCAAAATTCCTAGGTACTTCCTGAAGACCTAGAAAGCTGAAATTTGGTATATAAGCTAGTATTAGCACACAACCAACAAAAAAATTCCAAAAGTTGGAAATTTAACCCCCCAACCCCTTAAAATAGGGGATGGAAGTTTGTATGAAATTACCGCAAATATTGATGCTAGAGGTCTCAAAATTGATATAGGGACTCTTTGTAATAAACAATTAAATACGTGTTTCAGGATTTTTAGTTAATCACCCCACATCCATAAAATTAGGGGGTTGGAAGTTCGTATGGGGTTTCCCATAAGTATATAGGTATAATAAAAACTTAATTTCTGAAATTTGGTATATAAGCTAGTATTAGCACACAACCAACAAAAAAATTCCAAAAGTTGGAAATTTAACCCCCCAACCCCTTAAAATAGGGGATGGAAGTTTGTATGAAATTACCGCAAATATTGATGCTAGAGGTCTCAAAATTGATATAGGGACTCTTAATAATAAACTACAAATAAGGAAAAAAATAAACTAGGTGAACCAAGGAGGGTTCCCTCATTTAAATGATAGAGGGGGGGATACTTGATTCGTACAAATATCCACCTTGCAATGATATTCAAGAAATACACCAAAGAAAAGGAAATTAACCAAATAAAAAATATAGTCGTAAACAACTTACAAAAAGAAGTGAAATCCCAGCAAAAACATTTTCATGTAAAATGTTGCCAAGACGAGAACATGTGGCTCACACTATCAAAAAGTTATCAGATCTCATGTAGAGCAAGACTTCTAACTCTACACGCCCTAACTCTATAAATCCTAACTTTATAAACTCTACACTTTAGTCAAAATATATTATGTCTTGGCTATTTCGTTACTGTCACATGGGTGTAAAGTAAAAATATTATTCACTGACTTTGTACTTTTCTGATATACAATACCTAGTTTCTGTAGTAACGATTATTACTATATATATAGCTGCTCGTACTGATTCATTCATTCACTGACTCATTGATCACCTCTCCTGAACAATTTTGTATGAAAAAATTTTTTTTCAAGGATGGGGTCGTATAGAGGGGAAAAATTCATGAGGAGGAAAAATACGGAGAGAGCTGATGATTGAGGATTTCGGAGGCGGGTGAAGAGCACGGGGAGGGTATTAAAGATAGGTGGGGGGTGCTCGACCAAATGTCATTCGAAATGTCATGCAATTGGCAGTGAGCTGAAAAAAAGTTCAAAATGGCGGATTCAAGATGGCCGCCATACAAACTTCATCGGTGTCCATCTCGAAGAGTATAAAAGATGGAAGAGTGGTTTCTTGACAAGAAGTAATCAGGACCCCATGGTCTATTCCATGGATAGAAAAAAAAATCAAAATGGCGGAATTTATTTTTCCATAGAAAATGTATGAGAAATATTGAAGGGACTACGAATTGTAAATCATGAAGTGCTTTGATGTGGTTTTTTGGAAGACTACCAGAGAAAAATATGGAATGAGAATGTCTGTCTTTAAAATCCTCAATGAGAATGAATGTCTGTCTTTAAAATCCTCAATGAGACTGAATGTCTGTCTTTAAAATCCTCAATCTGATGATTGAGGATTTTAAAGACAGACAAGGAGCATGGGCAAGGTATTTATAGTTAGGTGGGGACTGCTGAAACAAAAAAATACTCGGAACTTCACGCAATTGGCAGTGAGCTGAAGAGAAACCAAAATGGCGGATTCAAGATGGCCGCCATACAAATTTCGTGTTGTTCTATCTCGGAAAGTATAAAAGATAAGAGAGTGGTTTCTTAACAAGAGGTGATCAGGATCTCAAGTTCTACGGGATGCATGGAAAATAATTCACTGTGGCGGAATTTATCTTCCCATGGAAAATGTACATTCTATGAGAAGAGACAATGATCTAGGATTTGGATGATGATTGAGGAGCACTGTCATGGTTTTAAAGATAGTTAAGGGGTGTTCGAACAAAAAATACGCTGAACCTCATCCGATGAGGTTCAGCGTATTTTTTTCTTCGAACTGCCCTTAACTATCTTTAAAACCATGACAGTGCTCCTTGGTAATTTTTTCAGCTCACTGCCAATCGGATTACAATGGGCGATGGAGATGACGGCGATACCTTTATGGGCGGGAAGACTGCACGCGGGCCACATGTGGCCCGCGCACCCACGCGCCCTACTAGTTTATTAGATAGGTATTGAGTCTCCTCAGAAACTGCACTTAGGTTTTACTAACTGCATTGGTTTCAAATACTTCATCACACTTTGCAAAAGTGTGTTCCTTTGCTTTAGAGAATATTTTTAATAAATGGAAGTTTTTTCCCATAACAATGGTGATACCATTTAATTTTAATATGAAATTTCTTGAATTTTGCATGGTCCATTATGGCACTTGCAAAACTCTATTAGAAAAGTACTGAACAGTGAATAAATTCTTCACTTTACGCCTATGTGACGGTACCGAAACAGCCAAGACAAAATATATTTTGACTAAAGTGTAGAGTTTATAAAGTTAGGATTTGTAGAGTTAGGGCGTGTAGAGTTAGAAGTCTTGCTCTACATGAGATCTGATAACTTTTTGATAGTGTGAGCCACATGTTCTCGTCTTGGCAACATTTTACATGAAAATGTTTTTGCTGGGTACTATTTACTATACAATAACCAGTGAAGTAAGCAAGTGCCCGCCATGCAAGAGCAGCCCGGAAAGATGTACCTATAAAATCTTTTATTTATAGGTGCTTATGAACAATGAATATGTCACGAATATGTCTGTAATTTCAAATCCAATTAAATAAAGTATTAAACACAGTGGACCCTAATAATTATACCGATGTATGCAAGTTTCTATATGTCAAGGATTGGGAACAAAAAATACATAGAGTCAGTTTTCTGAGGCGGAATTGTCCACTGTCATTATTCATTCTGTTTCATTATTAGCCAAATAGTAAAAGCAACACCCTGAAGTTTCATAAACATAATGAGCCCGTTTTTATTTTAAATAAAATAATAACCTAATAAACTATGATTAATAATAAGAAATAAGTATTGATACAAAATTATTAAAACAGTACCTAGTGATTCATCGCAATTCGCAACAAAAGAATATTTGCGTATAATTGTGTATGTAATTGTAAATTAAAAAAAAAACACATTAAAGAGTTAATGTATTTTTTAATTACGCTAAGCTTCCTTGAAAAGAAAATATGAAAGCAATTAGCGCCTACTTATTTAAACCATTGTGTTTTTTTTCTTATCTTTTTCTTTTGTTAGCCGAACGGTACCACGTGTTCATTTATGAAATACCGCTTCTAACATTTATCATAATAACAAGTACAGTTAAAAGTTGTAACTTAGATCTTTTGACCTTTAACGAGCTTTAAATAATACGCCTCCTCCTAACTGTATCTATCTATCAAAATGTTTAACCATTTCCTTGATGACTATCAATGTGAGCTCAAATTTTGATACGTATTTATAGACAACCGATTAGGTTTTATTCATATTATGATACATTATCATCAGTTATTTATTTATTGATTAAGTAACTATTCTATGGATTTAAATGCACATCTGAGGTTACAATAATTCTCACCCAGCTGAGAATTGTTAGGATAGTTCAGAAAAACGGTAAGTTTTATTGTAAAATTAGTTCAAGCGAAAATTGTAGAGCAGTTAATTATGTATCAAAAATGTCATTACTTTTTCGTAAGAGCCACCGTTTCTAAGATATAAAGCACCAAATATCCGGAACTTTGTAATTTTCATAATATTATACTCGTACGTTCATGTGTCATCGAAAAATAAATATCGAGTGCAATGGAAAGCCATTTTATTAATCTCTGACGTTAGAGTATCAGAAATTCATATCTGACGTGGTTCAACAGTGACTGTGTTCCCAAAAGTTAGAGATTTATGTGCATTTGACAAAATAATATCATTTGGAAAGCAACGTGAGGAAATCTGCATATCTGGGCGTTCACTATAATGTTCTCAAAAGTACGCGAAGTCCTACACCAAAACTCACATACGAGTATACAGGGTTATAGAAAAAATATCGGAAACCTCTCGACACCTAAATGATATCATTAAAAGTAACAACTTTTGTTCTACAACTTTTGTTTTAACTCGATATTTTGAGAAATATCACTTATTCAATATTTTGCATACATTCTTTCTTTGTAACTACTCTGTAGCCTACTACGTAATATCGGCAACGTCGCAGCGGTTTGGCAACAGGGATAGTCATGATCGCTGATTACCTGTATTTCGTTTCACAGTGTAATGTCACTTTACAGAAATAACATAATTTATTAAATTTTTGTATGACATAAATTAATGCGAAATTTTGGAAAGTTATAGAACAAAAGTTTTTAGTTATAATGATATCATTTAGGTGCCGAGAGGTTTCCGATATTTTTTCTATAACCCTGTATATAGCCGGCGTTGTGGGCTAAGGGTCATTCTCAGAGGAACATAAAAGGGTTGATGATGATAATAAAATATACACTAGCTATGATAACACCCCTGTACTTGTCAGACCTAGAAAATTAAAATAAAGAGAAAAATCACCACATGTCAAAGAGGCCTCGAAAGAAACGTGCTAAATCATATCTCAATTTGACCAGTTTGTAATGCATCAAGAACTGACCAGTTATAAGAAACTATTGTAGGTACTAAAAAAACTTGAGGCAAAAACGTAATCTTCAGTAAAGTTGGAGTGGAAATAAGTATAGTCATCTATATTCACATTAGTGTTCAAACCAAACCTAATAGTCTTATATTTCGAGATACAAAGAACGTAATAAATTGTAATCTAGTAGCCATTCTAGATATTTTATGTCGACATTCGAGGCATGTTTACTGTCTTTAAGCCTGTGAAGTTTAAATATTTCTCAAACGTACAAAATCTGTATTGACTTTATTATTATAAGTGCGAAAATAAGTACGTTTATTTATTCATCTTTTACCTGTACTCAGCTCAACCATTATAAGATATTATTGTATATTAAAATAATCTTGATTCGAAACAAATCAGTATAAGATATCCTAGCTACTATCGAGGAGACAAAATTTTTGTTTAGTAAGTATAAAAAACTTTGGAACTCTTTAATGCATATGAAATTCCATGATAGAGATAATCTGATATTAAAATAATTCTTATTTGAAAGGTTTTGAGCTTCAAAACTTCACTTAGATTTTATGAAATTTGATAGGAGGGTTATATTTCGATAGCAATCAATCGAATTGACTCAATAAATGAGGAACTCTGAAATATCGAAAGTTGCAATTAAATATGACGTTCATGTTGATAGTTCTACAAGTAGAAAAGTTATCCTATTTATAAATTCTACGTGAATAAAAGCTAAAGTGTACGGGGACGAAGCAGTGGCAACAACTAGTACGTAACTCGTTAATATTTTTTAATTCGCGTTGATGTCTTTTTTATGATGGATGTCAATATCCTCAGCATATGGAACGGCTATATTTATTTATAGTTTGAAATGTCAATTTCGATGCTTTTAATTAAAACCAGCTCATAAATTATACTATCCCTTGACTGTACACTTTTAACGCTATCTAAAAAATCGTCTATTAACGTTTTTGTTCACACAAAAACTGGACTTTCGTGAAATCATTCTTGATATAATAAGCATAGCTATAAATTTAAGATCAATCCCATTATTGACAGTATAATATGGTCGTCAAATAGCTATGTTAAGTAAACGTGTAGAACATTTTATGACATGTATTTGAAAAAACAAGAATATAATTAAGAAAGGAGCAGCTATTAATTTGTTTTGTATTTGTGTACCAATCAGCCGTGCTATTCTGCAAAACAGCGACGAACGTACATCTCTGCATCTATGAATTTGTCAGTTGTAATAGAGTACAATTTTGCATGCCATATTCGGGTTGGCAGCTGTCTGACAGCTATTTCATTTTGTAGAATAGCACAGCAGGTATGTAATTTTTATTTGATTTTTAGTATATTATGTGCTCATTACTTATGAGAGATAGTTGACATTGATGCCTATTCGTTCTAAAGGAAATAATATTTGAAACATCTAAAGGATATCCTTATATACACACATAATTATATAGGTACTAACCTATGACTTTTTGCAGAAAAACATTTCGATTTTATTCAAAATATAAATTCTGAAGTAGAAATAAAAAAAATCTATTCAAACCCAAACAGTAGTTTTTGAGAAAATGGCGGATAAACAAACAAATAAATCATCAATTTGAAAAGAGCAGGGCTGATTTGGTTAATGATTTCTTAGAAAGTAACCCATATTTTACGAAAATATTAACCAAAAATCGGCCTAGTGTCTTTAATTAATGTTTATCTGACAAGTAGCCTGAGTTAGTAGCTGTAATATCTAGCATTTATACATCCTTGCCGAGCTTGATTGACTACTGGCATTTTAAAATGAAATGTATACCTAATTAGGGTGCTTACAAACGAATATTTACTTTTAAATCTCAAAAATGAAATTAAGCTTGCGTGACATTACTTTTTTTTGGATCCCCTCCTTCTATTAATAAACAGAAAATTCAACAAATAAATTCAAACGACATATTCGATTGACAAGGTGATCATGTGACTTCAGACTTCGGTGATCGTAAACAACTATACTTTTCATACACGAATCTTTCACTTCATTCCATATAGTTATGGAATGAGCGATTGGCAGGTTTCTATAGCGATAGTACAAAAATAAAGGCATAATATGGTTAAGGCTGCAAGTGAGATCGCATTCAAGAAAACTGAACCGAAAAAAATAAATAATGTATAGTTTAAATTTTTTCGATATACACTTCCTAATATTAGTGTTGGGTATAGATACTTCAATTGTTTTCATTTTATTATTGTAAGTAAGTAGGTAGATATTGTTCAAGTTGCTACACTTACCTCAAGCCTTGACATATAAAATTAAAATAGTTAAATGAATTCCTCTCGTAATTTATCGTTCTAATATTATTAAGTGACTTCTACTATTCCTATTTGGTTTTATTGCTTATTTTATTGGGCGTGTTTGTAATGGCTGAATATAATATACTAAACATGAAAAAAAAAAACAAAAAATGGTTATACTGTTTCTCTCATAGCAACAGAGTTATGGCTTCCTAATTGAAAAGTTAAGTTCAATGTGCCAAAAGCATAATATTTTAATATTATTATCATGTTTATAATATAGCCTAAGAATTCAGAGGTCCCAGACTCCCAGACATACTATATTTTCTGAAAGATATAATAATATATCTAAGTAAATGTAGAGTTGGTCCTATTTTTATTAACCTTCCTCAGCTGGTACCTGTAAATTGGCCGTCTAACCAACTTTGAAGGTATGCTGGCTTTTAATGTAGGTACACAATGCGAATATTATGAACCCAAGGACCCATAATTTATCTTTCAGAAAAGAAAGTTACGTACGTCTGGATAGTGGGAGCTCTGGGAGGTTATGACAACTATCGAAGATGTAGTGCAGAAAGATCAATCCCATAACCCATAGGTTCCGTATGATAACAAGTTTTAAAAAAGAATAATTAACATATAGGTAAATCACATAAAAGTAGTGGCTTCCACTTACTTATAGTTCATTATACATAATTTAGTTCTTTATCCATAAGTACTCATTTTACTGATATACTCGTAAACATGGAAATTACAAAGGACCATTATGCTTTTGGCAGCTACAAGCTTATACACGGTATACACGGTAATAAAATTTACATAATCGCATGTTGATCGAAGATGACTATATTTATTGTAATAATACATGACCAAAAAATTGATTTACGAGTTATTTATAAAAATAGTTGTAAGTTGTATATTATATAAAGTCTGTAAGATTGAGGATATTTTAGTTATGTTATGATCTCCTAAGAGGTTTTGATAATACTAAAAATTATTTTTTAAATGTGAATGTTGTTACAACAAGAAACCCAAATGACTTATCACATCTGCATCCATGGATGCCAAAGCTCAGAGAAGATTTTATTTAAATGATTAAATAGCAGATAGCATCGCTTTTCTTATCGCCTACAAACAAACTCGAACAGATTCATTATAAATCGGAATAGGCGAAGTGAGAGTTAATTTTATTGACTTTTTCGATGTGCCACTTTTATAACACGCGTGAACATTTTTGTGACCCAGTCAGATCAAATATAAGTACCTACCATCCGCTTTATTATTGACCAATTTACCTAATCTAACATTGACACTTTCCCTATCTGTGCATAATTTATCTGTGATTGATTTAAACAGAGAAGGCAAACATAATACTTAAAAGAGTCTTATATTTAATAGCTAATCTTATGTTAAAACAATAAAATCCAACGATTTTCGACAAGTTAAGCTGTACTTAATGTTATTTTTTTTTAATTTTCAGGTGCTGCTAGCGTGCTACTTTGTAGAGATTTCAAGTCGGCCGTCAAATAACGAGTAAGTTATTATATTTATTTCTTATAATGCATAATTTTTATATAATTTGTAAATTTTGGAAAAATCGAAATTTTCGTTAAATTAAATTAATAATTACCCATTTAGAACGCTATTCGTACGACATAATACGAATACCCGCAATAAATATTTGAAGCATGAATTATATTATTAAAAAAAATCGTATTGTTAATTTTTTAATTGCTGAGAAATAATCCAATAAAAAAACTGAGAAATAAATAGAAAGAATGTACATATACTGAGTGTAACTTTTATTTTATATTAATTTAGTGACTAAAATACCTACATGTACAAAATGTTAAAACGATAAAATTTAATACAAAGCAAACAATAAATAACAAAATTAACATAAAACCCGGTGTAAAATAAGTAATAATTTTAATTAACTTATGTATGTATTTTGGGGTATATTGTACTATATTTCTTTATTTTATTTTGAAATGATGATATATTTTATAAATGTTTATTGTTTATAAAATAAGTACACATAACTAACAAGGTATATTTAATCAAGAGTGAAACTAGTTTAAACTCACTTTGGCCGGGGCAAGGTTCAGGTATGCACTTCACTGTATTATTTACTGACTTCATCGCTTATACACACGCTATAATAATAACCCGCTTTGCTTAAGGAAGTATAATTAAATTAAATTCTTACACGCCTACTTTAAAAACAATGCTCTCATTTTAGGACATCGGCCCCACCAGAAGAACCAAAAGCAATCGCAGACAGAGCAGATGGAACTATTTATTACCAAGCAGACACAGATATCAACGTTCAAGAAGACAGTACTAAAGAAATTGTCGAGAAGATCAAAGCAGTCAATAGTATTATCGATAAACCACATCGTCCACAAATTAATTTCAATTCTCAATACAGTGAAAACAGCAATGGGATTGACGAAGAAACACTAGAAAAAATAAAACAGATTATCGCTTCAGGGAAACTTCATTCATATTCTAATCCAAAAAACCAACCAAAGAGCAGTAATTTATTCGACGATGATCGAAACCCATATTCTAGAGCTTTTAGAGTGATGCCAAATATGTTTTACCCAAATACAATACCGATAATGCAGACGCCTTATTATAATCCATATGCGATGACTTACCCATTATTTATGGCACCTACTAGTGATATGCTCACTAAATATGCCAGTTATAATAGTCTCAAATCTCAAAATCCAAGTGATCTAAAATCAGTCCCCAATGAGGCGTATCAAACTAGGCAAGAACAGCAGCAACAGCCTCTTTTCCCTGGTTTTCCTTCATTTTCATTCGAAAATCTCTTCCAACCATTTAGTCAATTTCAGCCATTTAGTCAACTTTTTCCTGTATTGATAAAAAATCCCTTTGTAGCTTTCTCTCAAGGTGGCGGGTGGGACAATTTTATCGAATATGGTCAAAGTGCAGATGTGTGTAGCAGAAAACAAAAATCATCGGATGACAAGTATCGTGAGATTATTATGAAGTTGCTTGAACAAAATGCAGTAGAGCACACTAATAATATGCAAGATAACGATAATAAGAATTCTGAACTAAATATCAATTCGAGAGAATCACGTGCTCTTCTAAAAAGTGGCACTCCTAGTGAAGCATCTGAGCAAAGAGTTGATAGCAAGAATGCTAGAAAGATTTACGTAACCAAAACTAGTGTAACACGTAAAACTACAAAGAAACCACTGATAAGAGATCACAAGACAGAAGAGTTGAAAAGCGAAGATGATGAATCTTTACGTTTAACATTAGGGAGTGGATTCAATTGGTTTGGAGAAAAAAAACCAGTAGCACCAAGCCCCGGATTCTTTATAAACAGACTAAGAGTTCGTAAAGGAGGTGTAGCTATTGCTGGTCCTGGTGGCGTTGCAACGGCTGGAAGAGGAGGCACAGCAATCGTCGGTCCGGGTGGACTGGCATACACTAAACCTGGAGGTTTAGCTATCGCTGGTCCTGCAGCTCGCGTCGTAGCTTTACAACCACAACATGATTTCAATTACGTGTTATCTCGCTCACTAGAATTAGATGAAAAATCCCGAGCCAAAGTACCAGTAAGAGAAGGAAAATTAGTAGCAACTGGTCCTGTTATTTACTACCATCCCACAGAAGCACCTGCCATAAAAACATGATTCTTTTCCCCTCCTATTTGAAAATTTACTTTATCTCTAATATTAATTATTATTTATTTGCTTTTGGCTAATAGATTCCTCGAGGCTGTGAAGAAAATCGTCCATCGAAACCAAGAAATAGTTACTGATGTTTATAATTACGATGGGGAGAAATTTGTACGAAACCTTAATGAAGATCCGACATACGTTTTTCATGTAAGGCCAAAAGCTTTGGCCGTCAGTGGGGAAAATGGCGTTGCTATATCCAACCCTATATCAAGAGTAGTGATTCGTCGTGGTGAAGTCGCCTCTATCATTCATAGCCCGAGGGCAACTGCTGTGGCCGGGGCAGGAGGCGTAGCCCATGCGGAATCAGAACTTGACGTATACGAATATGACCCAAACTAATAGCTATTTATTTATTGTTGTCAGTAATTCGAAAAATAATTTCGACCAAACTTGAAAGTGTTTTTCGAAAGTCTATTTAAACATAGCGTGTAAGTCGTGAAAAGAATGTTGCATTTATAATTAATGATGATGTAGTTTAACTCACTAAATAAATATGTAACATAAAATGACCATGTATTTTAATTTACCCGAAACTTCTCTTCATAGATTTCTAGAATTTACAGTATTTATTACGATATACAAGACCCATGTTACAAAGTGGAGCATAATATAAAATAATGTTTACTTATTACTACAACATTTTGGGTTCGATTCCCAGTCTACAAATAAAATTTGAGAGCACTTACAAATAACAATCTCTGATTATTATTTTAAATATAGTTTTAAAGTTAATCCAGATGGAACGACATTTGAATTTACAAACTCCAGCAAAAAAGTTACAACACAGTCAAAATTCGTCGACCTTTACCACCAAATACCAGCCACTTAGTGTTTTAAAAAAAAATCTAAATTTACTCAGATGTGGTAAGTATAAATAAGCGGCTGTTTACCATTTACCAATGAAAAAGCATTTTAATTTTACGCTGCGGTACTGTCTAGCAACTAATAAAGATATACTTTTTTCTAAGTCTACATCATCTTTGGCTACATCCTCAGGTAAGATTGCCTTATACTGTGGCCTTATAAGTGTCAATATTATCCACCTCAGTTGTATTGCCATACAAATTGAGTCAGGCGCAACTAAACCTTACGTGCATTTATTGATTCCCTATGATATTTTTAGGGTTGCAGTACAATACTTACCTTTCTATGGAGGAGCCAAAGGACAATATTTAGAAATAAAGAAAGACACAAAAGGAGCAGTTGTTAGTGAGAAAGTAGTGGCAGAAGACTCTATTAGCAGCGACAACGTAATGAAAAATAACGACGATAATCTACTGTCTAAAGTACTAACCGTCAATTTACAAAATCTTAGATCATTGTCAAATAATTTGTTGAAAATACAGAATTTAGCGAGGAAAACTGGTACGTTAGGCAACCAGGAAAGGATCAGATTTAAGAACCAATTGTTTGCACTCGGGGAAGCTGCGTCTAATACAATAAAGTTGATAGACGAAATTGGTGAAGATGTGGATGTGTTATTTAAGAGAAACGCTACGCTTTTGAGGCAGTATGATGACAGTTATGAAGATGTAAGTAAATATAATTAATAATAATTCATTACTCGTATTACTTCAGGAAAGTGCACTTCAATGACCACGTTAGGAGGTATTGCTACGTTAGTTATTTGAAGTAGTCTACCTTAAATAATCTTAGGCAAAACTTGTAAAGTGTCACATTACGAAGACATAGCACAAGTTCTAACGTTTTTTGTTTTTGTTTTAAGAATCTAATAATGGAATCTATGAATCTCTATCTATGAAATACAATAATTTTACGATTGAAACAATTCATATCTACGAATGATAAAAATTGTTTCAATCCTAAAATTATTGTAAGATACAGTCTGACAAGTGACAAGGCTCTCTTGGCACTTGAATGACATTGATAGGAGAGCGTTGTTATAGTACAAAGGCGGCCAGAAATAAAATCTCATCAATGTTACTTCAATTGTAGTTTTATATTAGTTAATATTAAGCAAAAAATACAACATACAGTAGCGATATTCCAACAGAGTGAACTATCAGTATCACAAGATAGCGGCATTAGTTCTGATTTTGGCCACGCGCCAAAATATCCTCGTCGCACTGTATCGTACATTTACGTTTACGCTTATTAATTATTTAACTATACGAACTTTTGTCTAAGATTATTTTTATTAGCTATCCGTTATTAAAAGAATTATTTGTGAATATAATTTTGAAACAAACGGACAGTATTCATTCCCTTTCTAGGCAGCCTAGCGTTTGATCAGTAATAGCTGTTACCATTGACTTATTAAGCCTGTTACCTTTTAATTATCTTTTTTACTACTTTTTAAGTGTTCTTTATTTCTGTTAAAGGTCGGAGAGGAAGGTATCGGCATCGACTCTCCAGACACCAGTGACAGTTATGATGGCTCTCTAATCGCTGAAGCTAAGCCTTTTGGTCAGTAGACTTTCCATATACTATGTGACGAGCACGACACTCGTTGAGTGACTGTGTCGCGCGATAAACAATCGATTCGACTGTGTCGACGATAAAAATATACAATACAAAATAATTTTTCATCCCACCCGCTCGGAAAAGAGATCTTTAATGCCCAAAATACGGGCGGAAAATGCTATTATATTCCCAAGGCCGCAAAAGCATTTTCATTTCTCCCTAGGGTGGGAAATAATTTTCAACCCTAGGACAGAAAAGCATTCCAAATTTCCAAACATGATTTGTAATCACGAATTGCGTGGAATATCTGCATGAAGATATCATAGAGGTCAAAGAGGCCGCCGATGACTTTGAAATTGCGGCAATAAATACTTTGTCTAAGTTGGCAAACCCGAGCCGTCTCTACACAATTTTCACGCACACTAGCATCCGCGCACCATACAAATTTCAAATTGACACACTCACACTACAAGAAAAAGTTGCCGCACTTACGGAGTTGTTGTTAGGCAGGGCTCTATCTCGTCGGAGCGCGAGCGACAACCTATCTTATACCTTTAAACGAGCAATTCATGTATAAATATATCTTGTACATATTTCTATATAATCTGGATCTCGGAAACGGCTCGAACGATTTTCATGAAATTTAGTATACAGGGGGTTTTGGGGGCGATAAATCGATCCAGCTAGGATTCATTTTTAGAAAATGTCAAATTTACCAAAAAAAATAAAAATATGACTACTGCTGCCATCTATTGGCTACCGAGCGAAGCTCGGTCACCCAGATATTTATAAATCTATTGAAGATATCTTATTTTTATTAAAATTTTAAAATATACTTTGACAGGTCTAGCAGTAATCTCAGAGAGTGGTCTGGCCGCCTCGCGTCCCATGGCAACTGCAGTGGCCACTTCCGGAGTGGCCATCGCGCAGCCAATGGGTACGGCCATCGCCGGCATCGATCCCTCACTCCTCGGGATTAACTTCAACATCAACCAGCAAAGAACATACAAAATTAATGGAAAAGTGTATTAAAAGGTTTTCGGTCTAGGTACTCTATAAAAATAATTTATGAAAATTCTAGTTTCATAAAATGAACTTTTTAATATTATGACACAATTAGTGTTTGAAGTTCGTTTTATGTATCCATGCTAAACAGAAGAATAATTGATGTCTGTATTTAAACAAAATATTTATCTAGTCTAATTACACAAAGTGATTTAATCGTTTAAATTGAGTAGTTTATATACCGGTGTTTTAATTAAATATTTAAAAGCATACACAAAGGTGGTACTAATTTATTACGACATAATTCATCAATTATTATTAATTCAGAGTTTTGTGAACAAGACTTATTTCAATTACACCTACCTTGTTATGTGTATTTTTAAATCATATTTACCTAAAGTTTATGTATAAAATTGGATTTTGATTTAAAGATTAACCTATACATGTATTTCCTATTCATCATTTTAAAAATAAATTAGATCAAGATATTAAAATTAATATGTGTTATATTATAATATTATATTTCATAATTATAAAATGAATAAAAATTATAATTAATATAACGTATAGTTTTTAAATTACACACTGTTTTATTTTATTATGAATAAACGAGTGATTTCAAACGAATTTCAACAAGGAGATGTCCCGACTCACCTTCATCAACCACATCATTGGACCCTGCATGGGCAGCGCCCTAATATGGGCATGGTATAAAAACCGGGCAAGTGCGAGTCGGACTCGCGCACCGAGGGTTCCATACCATAAAATAAGTTAAACATTAGAAGAATCACTTTGGTTCATGAATTTAAGAGTATAATTTACATGGAGGTAGTTTTGTTGGCAAACCGCAAACATAACTTTGTTTTTGCCGGTTTATTGTTATTATCTAAAAAAGTATAATAGTTAAAGAGTTGATTTTATTTTTCCTGTAAAATATACGTTAATGCCTATTGATCGTAATTATTTCAGATTTTTCGATTGGTAAACTTCGGAGATAAGGGGGGGGAACGGTATTTTTTTCGACAGTTTGCCCAATAAATCAAAAACTATCAGGCATAAAAATAAATAAAAATTAGTTTTAGTATACACAAGTAACGTCCTTTCATATGATACCCCACTCAATATTATTATCTCATGTTGAAAAATTCTCGACCCGGTTTTCCCCCCTTTTTAAATAAAAATAAAATCAATTTTCAAATTTTTACGATTGTTATGACGTCGCGTCACTATTATCTATAACTATTCTAAATTTCAAGTTGATAGCTTGAATAGTTACTGAAATAATCGAGTGTGACAGACGGACGGACGGACGGACGGACGGACGGACGGACGGACGGACGGACGGAGAAAGTCTCACCATAAGGGTTCCATTTTTACCAAATTGGTATGGAACCCTAAAAAATGGATCCCCTGATTACAATTATTTTCTCGACGGCCTAAAACATGTCAATGTGGGTAAATGTAAACAGGGGTCAATGGAAATGCATTCAATAATTTCGTAGTCTTTGTTTGTTTGGTCTTTTGTCTGAAAATGTCTGAATATACTATAGATGTGTTTCGTACACTCTGAAACTGATATAAACTAAAAGTACGCGCGTTTCCATTTACCCCTGTTTACATTTACCCTCATTGACCTGATATAAAAGTGGAAAGGAGAAATCGTTCCCCTATTTTTTACACGGGGGATATTGTCTTCCCTCGTACACCTAAGCTCAGAGAGAGAGAGAGGGAGATAAATTAGAGCTATATGTAGGAGGAGAAGGTATGTTTTATTCTATACCGGAGAGAAATGATTACGGAATACGGCCCCCATTCTAGCCAAGCAAAAGTCTGAGGGTTTGGTTTGAACAGAAATTAGTTTTGTAAGGAATAAAAACGAGATCACTCGAGTCAAGTAGGGGTTTATCAAGGAGATATAAATATGTATACGATTTACGAACGTTATATTTTACAATCTATGACTTCTTTATTTAATAGGTACGATGTGCGGGCAGTGGGCACGCATAACGTTGCGTATAACAAGTCCGATAACATCTGGGCGACATATACGGCGAATATATGGCAATCCAATTACGTGATCATAATAGCCAAGTATTTGTATAATAACACTAATATTGCAAACGCGAAAGTTTGTACGTGTGTGTGTTTGTTTCTCTTAACTCCACAGCCACTCAAATAGCTCAGATTAGGAATCAAAGCTACTCATTTAGCTTAGGAATGGATACCTGTCTTGATTATATCCCGGGAAAAACAAATAATTCTTTTTAGGTACCCCGGGAAGAATCCACCCTTCGTCCGAGATTTGAATAAAGCGATGCAGCCGGATAAAGCTTCTTTAACTTTATTACTTTATTACTTAATAGTTGACCCGGCAAACGTTGTTTTGCCATTAGGGATATAAAAAATAGATAAATTGAGATTTAAACTACCCTATTCCTATCTTTCAAGTTAGGACAAACTGCACACAGTGTGCAAATTTGATTAAATTCGGTTACATTGTTTAGGAGTCCGTGGTGAACAAACAACGTGACGCGTAATTTATATAATATATTCAGATGATGTTTTTTTTAATATAATGGTGAGTAAAGATGCAGACAAAGAAATAAATAAATATTCAAAGTATCTTTTAAAATGATATCCCCTATCGAATACTTCACGGCATCGCACCGGAAAGCTACTTTGCTTGTCGCTGGACGTAATACGCATGTCGCTGCACGCAGGGTCATAAAAAAAGGGAAACAGGACGGATGATGTCTCATGCACGGCAGACCTCCTGTAAAGCCGGTAAATGCGATAGAGATCGCAACAGGTCAGTTTCTCCTTATTTATGTCTCCGCGTGCAGCGACATATAGCTTTGACTCTAGCTGCGAAAACCGTGCAGTATGATTGTACGTTATGACTTATGAACCATCTTTCAAAATTCTAAAGATCTTTATTTCACATAGGCCTAACGTACAGGCTATAAAACGTCTATATAATATTTGTCGCGTAGTGTGATAATCACAAGTCAACTTAAAACTAAGTTTAGGAGGGTTCCAACACGCCCTAATCTAATCTGCTCGTAGAGTTAGTTACTCTACTTCATAATAGGTAAGCCTCTTATTAAGCTGTAGAAAAAACTAACAGAATATGGGGCAAAAGTATACCTAGGTAACTTACCATAATAATGAAGGAATCAGAGAATTTATGTTTTATGTAGATATTGTATATGTATAGGCAGCATTTTTTTATGAATTTTCAAAAATAAGTAAAGCCAAAGAATTATAGTACCCTGCGGGTAATAAAATTATTTACGAGTGTTTAAATATTTTTCATCCTGTATAGCGAGTATAGCGCTATCAAAGTGCTTTGTCAAATTGAATTATTGTTTTTGGTTGTGAGTGACACACAGTTGTAAGAAATAACTTACACTCACGCGCCTAATATAACGGGAAGGAACTTCGTATTTTCCCATGATTCAGCTTTTAAAATTACAATGATTAATGTTATTATGAAACTTCTTTTTACGACGTACAACTAGCTTTTTCAGATCTTTACCAATGCCTCACGATGGAGATTAGAGAATTATTATGGAAAATTTTAAATTCAGCAGAAACAGAGAGTACCTCGAGCGGGAAGTACACAAAAGTGAATCCAATATTCCCGCCAGGCAGTGAAAGAAGAATCCCATTTTTTGTGGATAGCAAGCAAGACCCACATAAACTCCTCAGTAAGTCTTTTAGGGAGGAAGTGCTTTCGGCATTAAAGTTATGTATTTAGTAATAACTAAGTTGGTATACGTTATTAATAATATGCTCTAAGTTTCAAATGTATATAAATTCCCTTATTATGAATAACACCTAATTATCTAGTTGTTTATGAAATGCGCACGCAATATATTGTGTAGGTAGTACTCAGTCTAGATCTAGAAAATGGGTAAGCATATTAATTATGATACCACGTGTAGGACCTTAAATTTACATTATTAACTTTAATAATTATCTTTTGCGTCTTTTTTCTCGGCAACATTGTAAATGTTGCGTATACATAATAATAAATTTTTGTATTTAAATATCTCAATACGTGGAGTAATTAATTGAAAATAAAGATTTTACGTGAGCAGAAAATGTATTAGGGCCTTTTAAGGTTCCGTTAGGAAAGGGTAAAAACCTTACTAAACTTTCACTGGACGCCGTCCACCCGTAGCGTCTAGTCTAGTTACCGTAATTGATGATTAGTATAATATTATATCAGTTCTATAGTCAGTATTTACTTAAAACACTAGCTATGCTTGTTTTGGGAATAGATTACAATGTTTGTAATGTCCTGATGTACCTATTTGTTTAAAATGCATTTCAAGTAAAAAAAATTAATGTTATGAATGATATAAAAAAATAATATTTTTTTATTATACATTATAATTTATGTATTTACTAACCCAACGACAAAGGTAAAAGCCGATATGATTGACGTCATTTGGTCAGCGGGCTGACAAGAAGGCGAATAAGTTCGAGGAAGACGTCAAACCCGCAATCATTCCGGGAAAGGATAAACAATATGCGGTAAAGCACTTTTATCTACGCTCATTGCTTAAAGTTCGAATTATGAAATCAAAATGTGTCACATATTGACCTACTTTATTCACAGACTTCTATAATTATTAAAAAGTTATTCATTATAACATCGCTGTACTATGGAAATATCTCTAGATAGTTGAATAATTTTTATTACGATACGCGGCTCTGGGTTCCTGTATTTTTGTGTGTCGTCATCACAGACCAGGGAATAACTTTCTTTTCTCTGTGGTCGTCATAGCCAAAAGAGAGTGTAGAGCCAATCCTCAATTTTGTTTTTTTTTTTTATATAAGGAGTCCACAGACAACATTTAGTTGGTAGTCATGATCGACCATAGACAACAATTAATTCACGGAAACAATAATTTTTCCCTGCATTATATGACTGATTAAAAAGTGTGTTCATACAAAATATTGAAAAGAATTATGTATAATTTTTGATTATTTAATTATCCACTAAAAATAAAGTTTATCTGACTTGTATAAATATTTTTCTACCCATTTTTGTTTCATGACTTTTTTAACAGACTATACGAAGTTTGCAACTGAATTTTGGCGCCATACCTTTTAACATTTCAATGTGTTATTTTTGTTACTTAGTCAAAACTTAGCGCGGAAAAATGTCTAGCAGTGAAACGTACTAAAGAAAATTTAACTCCACCTGACATTTTAGTAATTGCAATAAAAATGACTCACAATCTTTTACCAACAAAGTGAAGGATTTACGACAAACGTTAGCAAGATTTTATGGTTTGGATTTATGATAATTTGAGCGTAGATAAAGTAGTGTATGAAACTCTACATAATTAGGTATTAAAACACTCGTGTGATACTATTAAAAAACTCGCCTGCGGCTCGTTTTTTAAACACACACTCATATTTTAATACCCCCCATTATGCATCCGTTGCATAAACTACTATTATGACAACGCTCCGTATGTACATAGTACCTACGATGTACAGTTTAGTACCAAAGGATGCATGAGGATACTATTACTTTATTTTTTGTCCCACGATACGGAACCTCCATGTGTGAATTCGACTCGAACTTGGTCAATTTTGTAACGAAATAGAATTAATTTTGGGCGAACTAGGATTACTCGTAGCTCATAATATGAAATATGAACACAAAGCAATAAAGTTTTTCTATTAGAACCTTGTGTTTCCGATCGATTCTTTTGTTGTGTATGCATGGTTATCTGGAATTGAGCCAAATATTACAAACACACGGCATTTCTTCCGGCAGATGATGTATTGATTAGACACAATAGGTACTTATTGTAATATCATCATCATTATCAACCCCTTTAGGTGTCACAGGTCTCCTCTCAAAATAAGAGGGGTTTGGCCAAAGCCTACCACGCTGTCCAAATGGGGTTAGCGGTTTCAGATAGGTACTCGTACCTATGAGAACATTATGGTAAAGTATCATGTATGCAGGTTTCCTCGCAATAATTTCCTTCACCACTTATCAAGTGATCTTCGATATCTACAAACTAATTTATTTATTTATATTAATACCTATTTCAAATATATATTTTGCGAAATAGTGATAACAAAAAAACCACACACCCAGCTGCGTTTTTTCGTTTGTTTTGGGCTTCTTCTCAGTTCAGGGCGCGTTAGAACCTCCGTAATCTTAGTTTTACAGTCGTAAAATATAATAGTAATCACTAATAATAATAAGCGTAATCATTTTTACTGACTATTCGTAAGTAAGGCCTGTATGAAATAAATAAATCATTTGAGTTTCATTTGGGTACATAGCTACGAAAAGTCGGAGGTGCCCGGGATTCAAACGCACGATCTCTCGACGAGAGGTAAAGGTATGAACCACTGAGCCACTCGTACAATATACTGCAGTCATCATCATCCCTATCCTCTGCCATAACACGGGACTCCTCTCAGGGTTTTCTTATATGGCATTCTCTAAGGTAACAGCGAGGCAAGAAATTATAATATAGTACTAGGTCAATGAGGACTGAGGAGTCCTTGCAAAAACCTAGGTCCAAGCAAAGATTCAAATCGTTTGATGAGCCATGTCCACGTTTTTGTCTTGTGTACGACATGTTGTCACTATCTCTGTCACAAGTGAAACTACAGCCATTGAACTACAGCATGCTGAGAGTACTCACTCACTGTTTGTTTGTGGACGTTTTTGATGTGCGCAATGTAGGCTTAGGGCCCATCTTCCGTTTTAAATCTTTGGGTCCAAGCGTTATTGATGGCCTGGAACACCTACCATGTTTTTTACACTTTACTAATTAGTACTTTTAGACGGAGCTTAAGTTAGATTAGTTAGTTATAGTATCTGTAGCCTCACCAGAGCAGAACATTGTCACTTAAGTGACTCAGCTCTTAAAATGAGAATTAAAAAAAAATAGTACTTGAATGAAATTTTACCTGATGGTAAGTGACGATGCAGCTGAAGATGTTATCGTACTAACTTGGAAGGGGTAAGTTTAAATAGCCCCTGACGGTGCGATGATGTGGCGCTAGGACACTAATTCGCTTGGCGGTAATATACCCTGGACAGGGCGAACGGCGCGAAAAAAGTCGTCAGTTTATCGGTGCCAAAAATGCTTATTTTGCCACCAACAGAAACCTATAGAATTTTGACAGATGGCGCTACTGTTTGCTTGTACGGAAAAGGTTTACATAAATAGTTCGAATGCCCATATCCTGAGGTCCCTTATCGGTGCTCACACCAGATAAACTGCTGTGCTATTCTACAAAATGAAATAGCTGCCAGACAGCTGCCAACCCGAATATGGCATGTAAAATTGTACTCTATTACAACTGACAAATTCATAGATGCAGAGATGTACGCTCGTCGCTGTTTTGCAGAATAGCACGGCTGCCCCAGTGAGGTCGTCAAAGATCGTTATTTTGAGAGAATGAGACATTAGTCATTAGACTAAGAATTCTATAGTATCGCGGAATGAAAAGTTTCGTCACTTTAGTATCGATATTCGCTTGCACTTATATATTATTATATATCAACATACCAAAACAATCGACTAAAATTACATTACAAAAGGAATCAATTTGAAAATTGTCGAACTTTTTCATTCCGTGACTGTACCATGGGACCTTTTGGAAAATAGTGCCAACTGTTAATGGGGATCACAGAAAATACCCTCTTTCGTAGGTATGCCTGTAAACTACACTGACCAAGTCCGGGTTGGTAGAATTCACACAAACTGAGAATGTTATACAGACGTTCTTTCATGCAGATTTAGTTATATTCAACGAATTTATATACGATATCAAAAAATAATTTCCACATTTCAAGAGCACTTCTTTATGCTTATCGCAAACTTAGTTTTAAGTCGTGAATGGTTATCATTATTAAAGTGACCATGTAAAACAAAACGACGTGTCATAAGAGCCTTTGTATGCTAGGCCTATATGAAATAAAGAATTTTTCTATTCTATTCTATTCTATTCTATGTTGAAAAATAGTGAAAAGGGGCGTATCAGGAAAATCCATCGAGGCGTGGCCGCAACCCTACGCTCGGCTTCATATAAAGCTGTGTCGCGCAGGATAAGTGCATTTTCCGAGTTGCGCGCGCGCAAGTGATTTACGTTTCTGACGAACATGGCGCTCCTTATAACAGTGAGTTTTATAATGTATTTTTAGGATTAATATCATATTTAAAGGTCGTAAATTATTATATTTTAGGAAAAAAAACTTCTTTCTTCACTAAATTGAACAGTGTATAATTACAATTCAAAAATTATTTTTCGGTAGACTCGACATGTGTGTGACGTGATTTTGATGTGTTTGCTCGAGGTCACAGACTGTCTGAAATTCCACAAACTTAGTATTCTGTACTCTACCAACATATAAATTTCTGCACTCCACCTCCACATAACTATGCCTAATCTTCCACTTCTTCGTACACAGTGAATGACAAACACATACTCTGACTTTTTATATGTATATTACAAGTTCATTTATTCATTTATTTATTTAATTACATTTTCATTAAAATAATGGAAGGGCCCTGTAACCAGTAGGAAGTTAGTTCCTACTTGACCGCTAATTCATGACCTGGTGGTAAGCAACGGTGCAGCCGAAGATGCTAACTACTAACTTTAACGGGGTGAGCAACATGCAACTGTTGCTACACAGCATCGCACCGAAATTTTAAATGCTTGGCGGTGCGACTTTGTGTGTAGGGTGGTAGCCAGCCGCGACCGAAGCTTCTAACTTGTAAGCTCCCACAGAAATCAAAGTTCACATCAAATGCGCTATGAAGGTTCATAATGTATATACATAATTCGAGAACATATTCTGCCTTATTGTTGAAATTATCATTAAAGCCGGGTGCCGAAGCACGACAAGCGACCTCTTTATGTTTTCGAAATCCAAAATAACAGCCGTGGTGCACATAAGTATGATATTAAGTCTTACTTCAGTTTCGTATACCGGAAAATTGGCGGGAAATGTGGAAATTTTCCATTGAATGCACTCACAAACACTGTGTGTTGACAGTTTTTCGTAGTGTCTAGAGTTTATTTATATATTTAGCCTTTAGTTTACATACATTTTTACTATTAATTAAGGCTATTAATTTGCAATTTTTTTATATCCAGATTAGTAATTATACTTTTAACCGACTTCAAAAAAAGGAGGAGGTTCTCCATTCGTCTCAATCTCATAGAACTGAAATTTTTGTTGCATTTACCTACAACTTTTCTTGAATTTAAACAATTCCGGTCAAAATTTCCAATGTTCTTCAGACTATAAGTATTATTATAATTACCTATTATAAACAACCAAATCATCTAAGAATGATCAGTTAGATATTATTTAGGTTACCTGAGTAGTTATAAATTTTAAATACTTTCAGTTTTTTGTAACATTTCGTATGAAACTTAAGCATGGTAGAAAAAAACTTATATTTTCTTTTATTCGAAAAGTCTTTGAACTTACGAATAGGTAGATATCTAGATTAAGTCTTTGAACTTACGAATAGGTAGGTATCTAGATTTTAAAGTTAGGTGTTTTGAAGCCTGCACGTGGAATACCAAGCAAGTACGAGCAAGATAAACGCGTAACGGCTTATTTACGCTATTTTAGGATACCTTGACCCCTGGTTACTTATGTCTTGTGTAAAAAAAATATTGCGTTATGAGTCATTCAACTTAGGCTCGGTTGCTTGACTTGACTTTAACCAAAACGTTATAGTTAAATATGGCGGTCTGACTCTTATGCATTTCGAAATAAGAGTCAGGCCGCCATATTTAACTATAACGTTTCGATTAAAGTCAAGTCAAGCAACCGAGCCTTAGTGTTTATACACACAATGTATTTTTTCGTACTTGAGTTTTTTGCCGAGTTTTTCGAGTATAGTGCACAAGTGTGGTCTCTCAACATTCTATTCCTGTACCTCATAATAGGATTAGACGATGGCTCAGACACGACCGGAGATTATATCATAGGCGGAGATATATCAATTGAAAAACCGACGGCTTAACGTGAGGCCTCGGAGAACACGGCACCACCAATTTCCAAATTTCGGGCTAGAACTTCCTAATAGGAAACTGCTATTTATTAAGTCTACTAAGAATTTCCTGATAGGAAAAGGTTTTAATAATTTTTATGGGCCCCATTGCGGAATCGAACCCAGCACCTCGTGATCTGCAGTCGAACACCATTAGATCAACGAGGCAGCTTAGAATTGAACTAGGAACTTGATAAAGTTTTAGGCTGTTTGTCCACTGCAGCCGTCACCTGTAGGTACATTCTCAGAGAACGAGCAGACGGCACCGAAGCGCGAAGTACGAGTATAAGTGATCTTACATTTTAATCATGGCCTGCGCGCCCGTCACTTCTCAGCCAAATTTCGTTCTCGCTGACGTGGCGGTGACGGCTACAGAGGACAAACGTCCTAAGTAAATTGTAATTGAGTTTATTTGAATTTGGAATGAATTGAATTCCCAGTGTTTACTTTGTTACAATTACGTACTACGTGCTGTCCGAGCCTCATTTTAGTCACGCCTCGCTCCCACGCACGATCTCCAGCAAGCAGCCAGCCATTATGTCACCCATGACACCCATGTGCATGATCACGCAAGTGGGTGAAGGCCCCGACCGGCGATACATGCTAATATCAATATAGCACCCGCGGGGCCTTCCTTCCGCCCGGCCATTGCCTTTAGGGCGTGCGCCGACTTGAAAAATGTGTATCGTTTTTTTTTGACGTCTGTAAAGAAAACATCACTAATACCTGCTCGCGACACCGTTACCAACACCTCTCACAGTTGCCGAAACAGACACCTCACGTAGTTGTTCAAATATTTACTTCTATCGGCACTCCCAGGCTGCCCAGTCATTTCTTTTACCCCTTTGGTCTAAAGACCCCTTTAGACCAAAGACAACTTTTTGTACGAAATCCGAGTCGACTCGCATCGCACAAGCGAATCGAATTCCTCCATACATTTACAGAAAGCGCCATCTATGGACAGTCGCCGACATGAGGTTGTCAATAGATGGCGCTGGTTGTAAATGTATGGGAGAATTCGATTTGATTGTGCGATGCGAGTTGACTCAAAATTCATACACAAACCTGTACTAACTACTAACCCCTTAGGTAAAAATAATTTTACAAAGGTGATTCGAATTTCGAACCGTTTAATTTCTTCTGTGATAGGTGCGGAACCCTCAGTGTTTAGTGTAGTGTAGAGTAAAGGTTTTGTGGTAATGCAATTCCACGTAAGTCAGAAGTCATCCTTCCATATTTCTAACGGAAGAGCAGTCATGCGTTTTGTTTCCTTTAAGCAAGCTGTTGTTAGACACATCCGACTCATTAGTAGACTCATAGTACGATTGTGTTAATAATAATGTAGAATTCCTTATAGTATGTTCTAACTCTACATCCGTACTAAGTATTGCATAATTTTCATTGTTGTCGTATAAAGATAAACATAATTACCATAAAACCTACCTACTTAATACAAATTTTTACAGAGCGCCGCACGATAGGAAGTTTCATATAAATAAATTTGAAGTGAAAGGAGAGAGATTCGAAATAAAAATAAAATTTTATTAAGTAACTAGCAGATACCCGCGGCTTCGCACGCGCAAATTTTAGTTTTAACTATTCTACGGGCACCATCCATTTTCCGGAATAAAAAATACCCTTTGTGTTAATTTACATGAAATCTATCTTCATTTCAACTAAAAACCAAAAATTTTCAGTAGTTGTGCGTGAAGTAATAAATTTTCTCCCGCATGAATATCTGTTTTCCCTATTATCACGAAAACAATGAATTTTCCCGAGAAAAAAGTAGTTGATTCTAGGATATAATCTATCTGCATTCCAAATTTCAGCCCAATTGGTTCAGAAGTGACGGCACGATGGAGTATTTCTCCCGCATGAATATCTGTTATTTAACTATTTTCTTAGAAACCATGGATTTTCCTGGGATAAAAATTTGCCTATGTATTAATCCAGGATAAAACCTATCCCCTTTTTGAATTTCAGTCAAATCCGTTCAGTAATTACAGCGTAAAGTAGTATTTTCCCCGCGTGCATATCTGTTTTTAAGTTTTCCCGCGGAAACCATGGATTTTATAGGGACAAAAAGTAGCCTTTGTATTAATCCAGGATAAACTCTAACTTCATTCCGCATTTCAGCCACATCAGTTCAGTAAGTAAGGCGTGAAGGAATATTTTTCCCGCGTAGATATCTGTTTTTTACTTCTATCATAGAAACCATAATTTTTTCCAGGACAAAAAGTAGCCTAGGCATTAATTCAGGATATAAACTATCTCCATTCCAAATTTCAGCCAAATTGATTGAGTAGTTGCGGCGTGAATAATTTTTTGCGCGTTTTTCACTATTATCATAGAAACCATGGAATTTTCCGGGATGAAAAGTAGGCTTTGTAATAATCCGGGATAAAATCTATCTCCTTTCCGAATTTCAGTCAAATAAGTTCAGTAATTACAGCGTAAAGTAGTATTTTTCGCGTGTGAACATCAATGTTTCAGGTTTCCCGCGGAAACTATGGATTTTTCCGGGATGAAAAGTAGCCTTAATATTGATCCAGGATATAATCTATCTTTGTTCCGAAATTCAGCCATATCAGTTCAGTAATTATGGCGTGAAGTAGTATTTTTCCCGCGAGAATGTCAGATTTTCACTTTTCCTGCAAAAACCATGAATTTTTCCGGGATAGAAAGTACCCTATTTATTAACCCAGGATATAATCTATCTTCATTCCAAATTTCAGCCAAATCGGATTTGTACTTGTGGCGTGAGATTTTTTTCCGTGTGAATTTCGGTTTTTGACTCATCCCACGGGAACCATGGAATTTCCCGGGATGAAAAGTAGCTTATGTGCTAATCCATAATACAATCTACCTCCATTCCAAATTTTAGCCAAATCGGTTCAGTAGTTGCGGCGTGAAGACGTATTTTAACTTGATAAAATCCAAACTTCGGACCCCCGTTTCACCCCCTTAGAGGGTGAATTTTGAAAAATCCTTTCTTAGTGCTCCCCTAGACCTCACAAGGAACATGTGTGCCAAATTTGGAGTCTCTAGACCCATCGGTTTGGGCTGTGCGTTGATATGTCAGTGAGTCAGTCAGTATCTTCTTTTATATATATAGATTTGGTACCTAATAGTGTTGAACGTAAAACCCAAGTTCCGATTCGCAAGGAAGTTCCCTATGAACTTCAATCTTTTATGTATTTTCGCTGAATCAGCTCCTATGCATCTCATTTGTTATGTAAACAAATAGGTACCTTAAAGTACCTTTGTTCTTATGGTGTTAGTGATGCGAGAATGATATGATATGATTGTAATGTACGAACACCTGTTTCCCCACCAAGATCTCGGGATGACTGATTGTTCTCATCGCCAAATTTGTATGTAAAACTTATGTTTATTACTCCTTCATCATCATACATACATAGGTAAATATGCTCAACTAATGAGTGGATTTCTCAGAAATTTTGGATAGATATAGAACAGCAAAAAATTACTTATGCATCGAAAAGATGGAAAGATGTTGGACAATATTTACAATTGTTTGTAAATTTGAGTAGGCTGCCTATTAAGCACATAAATTGAAATCATCTTTTCTTCTTCCTCTTCGCGATCCTGAAGACCAGAATTTAAGATCTAAGTATGTAGAACTTAGCTGTAGCAGTTTTGGAATTTCGTTTTCTACTAATCCAGCGGAAATCATGGAATTAAAAGTAATAAAAAATATTGCTTTAATAATCTATTTATAGTTAGTAGTTGTAGTGTATAGCTCTTTGAGATTGGCGTATTGTCTTGTATATTGACTTCCGGTTTGTTGACACTTATACGGTTGTTAGTATCATGTATAAATATGGCGGTCCGATAGACGGGCGGGTATTGTTGTACGAGCATCGGGTGAGAGTGGTACTGTTATTTACGTAGCGGTAGTTATAGTGATAGTGAAGTGTTTCCACGTAATTTATACATTGTGCAGTGTGGGAACACCACAATGGCGACGAGGATAAACTGTAAGTCATTTAAACTTTTAAAGAAAAGGAGGAAACAGTGTTAGTTTATCATGCATGATAATGTTTCGAATTATTATCAAAAGTGGTCTTTTAGTTTTAAAAGCTCATTGCTCAGCTGCAGTTACACCTTTTTACCTTGCAATTGAAAATTTTTTCAATTAAAAACCTGCGGGTAGTTGAATAATACTAAAATTGCAAATGTAAAAGGAAAAAGGGGAGTGTGGTTTCAAATCTGTTTCAATCTTGACTATGTTAATTAATTTTCGTTATAAAATCATTCGGGAACGCCTGTATATAGCTTAACTATCGAGGCAAACATTTATTTCGAACCAGGATATCATGAATGTGTTTTCAAATCTGTTTTCATCCTGACCGTATTAATTCATTTTGGTTATAAAACCATTCGGGAATGCTTGCATACTGCTTAACTATCGAGTCAACCCTTTATTTCAAACTAGAATACGTCATACGACATAAAATCAATAAATGCGGTATAGAATGAGTTGCTTCTGGTTTGATCAAGAAGAAGGGATAGCGTAGCGTTAGTCTTTGGAGATAATAATTATCGCACGATCCATCGTGTAGCTAATACGATTAGCACAACGATATTTAACGTTAGTGTGATCAAAACAGGGGTCAACAATAATCCTCATACTTTCTAAATCTAGTTTGCTTTCACTTATAGTCTAAAATCGTGTGAATTTAAAATTGAAATCATTAATAATAAAAATAGCTTATAACATTTAAATAAATTATTAGTTAAATACACTTTCGAACTTTGAAGTTAAGTTGAATGAGTGATCAGCCCTTTTAGAATTATAAAACCTCAGTGTTAACTGTTAAGGGCAGGTTTAATTACCAATAACCTGTCTCTGAGTTGTACAAGTAATCTTTAAATATTGGAGTCACTAAGTTTAATGCCGAGTGCTAAGGGGGACCTGCAATGGTCAACCGCTCGAAAGTGCCTGAGATTTCTCGGACCGTAAACTAAGGTGCTGAACTTTTCTTGAACCGTAAACTAAGGTGCCGAGCGTTCTCGGACCGTAAACTTAGGTGCTGAGCTTTCTCCGACCGTACACTAAAGTGCTGAGCTTACGGGTAAACCCTCTCGGAATCGTAAATCTGAGCTTACGGGTGGTCTCTCTCAGACCGTAAATGGGTGTCGAGCTTACGGGTAAACCCTCTCGGAATAATAACTCTGAGCTTACGGGTAAACTCTCTCGAACCGTAAACAGGTGTCAAGCTTACGGGTGAGTCCTCTCAGAATCGTCAATCTGAGCTTACGGGCGAAAGCCCTCTCGGAACTATAATTCTGAGTTTACGTTAAACTGAGCTTACGGGCGCAAGCCCTCTTGGAACCAGGATTCTGAGCTTACGGATGAACCCTCTTGGACCGTAAACCTAAGTAAACCTGAGTAAACCTAAGTAAACCTAAGTAAACCTAAGTAAACATGAGTAAACCTAAGTAAATCTGAGTAAACCTAAGTAAACCTGAGTAAACCTGAGTAAACCTGAGTAAACCTGAGTAAATCTGAGTAAACCTGAGTAAACCTGAGTAAACCTGAGTAAACCTGAGTAAATCTGAAGTAAACCTGAAGTAAACCTGAGTAAACCTGAAGTAAACCTGAAGTAAACCTGAAGTAAACCTGAAGTAAACCTGAAGTAAACCTGAAGTAAACCTGAAGTAAACCTGAAGTAAACCTGAAGTAAACCTGAAGTAAACCTGAAGTAAACCTGAAGTAAAGCTGAAGTAAGCCTAAAGTAAACTTGAAGTAAACCTAACCTAAAGTAAACTTAAAGTAAACGTAAAGTAAACGTAAAGTAAACTTAAAGTAAACTTAAAGTAAACTTAAAGTAAACTTAAAGTAAACTTAAAGTAAACTTAAAGTAAACTTAATGTAAACTTAAAGTAAACTTAAAGTAAACTTAAAGTAAACTTAAAGTAAACTTAAAGTAAACTTAAAGTAAACTTAAAGTAAACTTAAAGTAAACTTAAAGTAAACTTAAAGTAAACTTAAAGTAAACTTAAAGTAAACTTAAAGTAAACTTAAAGTAAACTTAAAGTAAACTTAAAGTAAACTTAAAGTAAACTTAAAGTAAACGTAAAGTAAACTTAAAGTAAACTTAAAGTAAACCTAGAGTAAATGTAAAGTAAATCCAATTACAAATTCTTAACAGAATTGTAAACCCTAATAGTTGAGCATCTTATCACGATCTGCAAGCGTTATGTAACATGTTGTCTCCACGTGTTGGAAGTTGGAACGGTTATGAGTAGCGGTCATGAGAAAGTCACAAGGATTAGTCCTAGGTTCAAGTCCTAGGTTAGTTGAGTACTGAGGTTATTCAACCTTACTTTTAAAGTTGAAAATTGTAGCGTTTTCCATAACACACATACATCTGAAGATTGTTGGTAATTTACTGATAATGAGTATTATTCCAATAAATTACAATCTGACGACCGAATGGCGTAACGAAAGCAAACTTGCCATCTGCGTCGGAGGTCGTTGGTTCGATTCCCACTACTGTTGAATGTTTGTGTAATGAGCATAAACATTTTCTGCTGTTTTTCTATATATTATAGGTATGTATTTATGTATATTAATATCTATGCACATTTTATTTTAGGTGATTATTTTAAAAGAGGTATTATTTATTTTTATTTTATTTTAATATATTATTGTATTTAATTTTATTATGATGTTCAACTGGGTATATACCTTTTAATAAAGATTATTATTATTATTATTATTATTTTCAGTTATCTAGTACCCAAAACACAAGCTATCGCTTACTTTGGAGCTAGATTGCGATGTGTGATCCTGATATATATTTGTATTTATTTAATTGCTGTGTTAATTATATATTTTTATTTATTTGTCCATTTTAGCTACTTATGTTCACAGGTTGCTTACCTAACGCAATAGACAAAGCTAGCCGTAACAATCATGAGTTCGTATTATAAAATCGTATTAATCTAAAAAAAATATATAAAGTACAAAAGTATATAAACACTACGTTATAATATAGTAGTTACTTATACTTCAGTAATCAATAGTCATATTTTTATGTAACTAGAATTAATGTACTAGAAGAACCTTACAAAATATAAAAATTCAACAAATGGTAATAAAAATACAATATTCCATTGACTTTTTTGTGGCGCTTTTCTGTAACGGTGAACTTTTAACTTGAAATCTTATAGAACTTTATAGCTCATCAGGGTCTGCAAACTAAAATAATAGTAGGTACAGGTTGATCCGCACCTGCGGGATTATTATACTGCTTACTTGGAGGAAAAAGGTAATGTTCGTCTGGCATCATCATCCGCCCCATGGAAGTCATCCTGCGCTGTATACGTACGTGGTTCTTTATATTTATTCATTTATTTCTTAAATTATTATTAAAATTGCAATTGTCATCTTAATATCAATATAACGTAGTTCAAATTCATGATACACAAACACAGTTTTAAAATTAAATATCCGCAAAGTACTGATGTCACATGGATAAAGTATAGTTTAAATTATAAAAATAAGAAGTTGTAGTATTGTAGTGTCAGATGTAATGATACGATCAAAATATTATCTTAAATTATATCAAAGGAATTGGGGTAAACAGTACCATTATTTAATTTCAGTTAGTTTTGGGATTATCGTAGGGTAGTTTGAGTAAGTGTGTTTGAGATAAGACGAGTGGCGTTTGGTTGATTGTTATTAGCGTAGTGCATTTGCGACTCAATTCACAAAAACTTAGTTTGGAGTCGTGAAGTGGTGCCATCAGTGTATGGATGGTGCAGGATGAAATGACTCGTCGAGGGAGCCTCTGTTTGCTGGGAGGAAGTGTTTTCCATTCTGTACTAGACTTTCTTCCTAAAATCAGTAAATTCGTGGGGACCGTTAACTTCATTTCACTATGCGCTGGTTTCCGGAATGGAAGAAAGTTTTAAAGTTTGGATGAAGTTTGAATGGGTCGGTTCTCAGTTCTCACAGTTTAAAAAAAAAATTACAAAAAGGAAGGGAGGTGAGGTGTATAGTTCTTTGACAGGCGGATGTGCAAATAGATATAAATAACATCCGCGCTGTGTTAGTCAGTCCGAACTGGTAAAACGCGTCATAGGGAATCGTAGCATATTCAAATGGGAATAGCAATATGATGTGGATAATGAGACGTATACTTCAAAAACAAAAAAATTACAAAAAGGAAGGGATGTAGTGTATAGCTCTTTGAGATTGGCGTATTGTCTTGTATATTGACTTCCGGTTTGTTGACACTTATACGGTTGTTAGTATCATGTATAAATATGGCGGTCCGATAGACGGGCGGGTATTGTTGTACGAGCATCGGGTGAGAGTGGTACTGTTATTTACGTAGCGGTAGTTATAGTGATAGTGAAGTGTTTCCACGTAATTTATACATTGTGCAGTGTGGGAACACCACAGTAGTGATTTTCAAAATCCCACAGGAAATGTCATAGTTTTCGGGATAAAAAGTAGCTTATGATCTTCACCAATTTCTAATCTATCTATGTACCAAATTTTATCAAAATTGGTTTAGTGAAAACATAATCGCGAAAGAGTTACTTTCGCATTCATATAATACTCGGTACTTCTTAGAAATAGTTCTCTTAACTTTGCGTGTGATTTTTATTAGTATAGCCCTTTATTTAATGTAGTCTGTGAGTATAGCTTGTTACAACTAGAAACCTACTTCTACTTTGAATTCTTGAAGTGCCGCAATGACTGGAGCGCCACACTTCTACGTCGGATGATTACATGGTGCCGTGTAACTAGTTGTCATCAGAATTATAAATAAACAAAATATACGCGGACAAACAGAATTACCATTGATTTGTGTAAATGTATGCGTGCCGTTGCGCACTCTTCACTTGGGTTTGAATGCCAATGTTAATTGATACTTGTCAATTAATCACCTATCGAAGATAGTGGAGCACTGATTTGAATGGCTCTATGGCCCACATCCATGATAAGCCTGCAGTCGTGACTTTTATGGCATTCGTTTTATGATCAAGAACGCCAGAGTACCCTAAGGTTTGTTATAGAAAATCTTAAAACATAATATAACTATATAATAATAAAATCTAAAAACATAACAAAAGTAATGTCCGAGAGACTATAACCGGCACTAATTTTATAGGTCAGAAAATAATGTTTTTGTAAAGTTTAGTTTTACCATGATTTTCCTAATCGTAAAAAACACAAAAAAGTAAGTATATTTATCTATAACCCGGTTTAGTTCAACTTTGTAATGCTCTCCATTTTAAAATAAAAGAGCATGCTAATTTCCAAAAATAAAGAATGTTTTAATAAACCATGTACCATACCGTATAATACGGGTAAAAGTGAAAAATACTTGGATTCAACACTGTGGCTGAGACAGTAACATTTCGATTGGATAGATAGGATCGAATGGCATTCAAAAAATGTATGAGAAATTATCGCTGAATGGATGACGTGACGTATCAAATTAGGGATGGGTAATAATTTCGCATAATTTTTTGCAACTAGGCTGCTTGTCTAAGGCTCTAGGGAGATAAAATAAGGTCACGCAAGCGAAGCCGTAGAGGCACTCAATCTAGGGTTTAAATGAGGGTATGTGGTAAAATCCGTATCGTGTTATTAATACGAGTATAATGTTGTAATGCCCAGTGTACGGCATACGGCCTCCCGGGTCGCCGCGAAGGATGTCGCTCGCTAGGCGCTAATGTGTCTAGAATTACAAGCAGATCAAATCTGCTGGGATGGTACAATAGGCCTACTTTTAAGTAACGTTACGAAAACATTGTATGGTACGGATAAAGTAGGACAATGGTTGCCTTTATCAATAACTATCTATCCTGTGGCGCTACAGCCCCTTGTGGGCAATGGCCTCCTCCACAATATTCCTCCACTTGTCGCGGTCCTTCGACTCCCTGCGCTAGTTGGTGCATTTATCCATGCTCCGTAAGTCTTTCTCCACGCCATCAGCCCAACGTTTTTTGGTCTGCCTTTTGGTCTTGTTTGTGGGGGGGTCCACTTGGTCATGATTTTCACGGCTCTATACTCTGACATTCGTTCTAGGTGGCCCGCCCATCTCAAGCGTTGTGACTTACAGAACCTGACGCCTTATCAATAATTCAGTTAGTAGGGTACCTAAAATTGCTTAGTGAAAATTTCAAAAAGATAAAGTAGAAGCGATTATGTTGTTTTAGCCATTTAAAATTGAGTGCGTCTATTCTAAAAAATAATTGATTAATGCAATAAAAAATGTCTCCATAATAATTGTTCTATTTTCAGTACATTGCGGCGGCGCTCTGCGTAGCGAGTGCGGCGCCTCCTCAACGCCTGTACCAGCACCCTGAACAGCTTCGACAATTGAGCATGTAAGTAGAAAGGTATAGTTAATTCGTTCGTTTCAGCCTCCTGTAATGATTTTTAGCCCGCACGATCCTTCACCAGAACTAAAATAACGAAACCTCAGGATATGTGCATCTGAACGATTTACGTAAACCTCTTTCATACAAACAAACAGTAGTAGCACCCATCCGTCAAAATTCTATTTTTTCACGCTGTCCGCCCTGCCCTATGGTATATGTCTATTTTCGCCACTTGTATCCAGCGCCTTCCCGCGACGCTTTTAATATCGTAAGTCCATCTGGTCGAAGGTCTGCCAACACTGCGCTTTCCCGTGCGTGGTCGCCATTCCAGCACTTTGGGTTCCCAACGTCCTTCGGTTCTACGAGGTACTCATATTATGTGCCCCGCACTTCAGCTTCGCTATACATTGCGCATAGGCATAGTACTACTATAGAACAACAAGACGCCAAGAGCGTAATCACATCTTTATGTTGTTGACACATAAAGATCCGCACACTTTTGATAACATTAAATGTAATGTGAACTCTCACTCATGAACGATTTCTCACGATGCCTTTGACTGTCATTATTGTATGTCCTTTTAACTTTTTCAGCTCGGACTATTACATAGATAATCCGGAAGAGGCGTATTACCAGCAGGAACAAAAGCGAGGCAGCGGTTCATCCAGGGGCGCCCCAGAAAGATTAGAGACCCTGGAGCCCGACAGCGAGGTTGAGCTCATACCCGGGGCTCAACCGCCGCAACAACCACCTCAACAGGTAATTAGTTCCGATTTCTCAATGAACTAACAAGATCAAAAGTGGGAGTATGTCACTCAACAACGCTCCAGCGATTCCCTGAAATCCGGCGACGTCCTACCGGAGCTCACTGCTCAACCGCCACAGCAACTGCCTCAACAGGTAACTGGTATGGTCCCTAGTCGTGTGAGTGTCATTAATATAACAGATTACCTCACCCGGATCCCAAAAAAGTTTACCCCACTTATTAGTTTGTAAACCATATTATCAATGGAGAAACTCATATTCACACAAAAAATCATCTAAATCGACACAGCCTATAGAGAAACCTACGATGTTTTTGAAGTATTCTATATATTTTCTTACTTTTTGATTTGCAAATAACTTAACAACGTCAAAGTGCTAAATGTTCTAGCATCATTTTAAAATATTGATGTCTTAGGTTTAGAATTTCCTCTTTGCCTAAGCAATTTATTCTAACATCTTTGCATTCTAAACTAACTTCAAATGCCGCTTTGATACCAATTTATTACTTTGGTGTTAGTACTCATATTATTTTAGTAACACAGATAAATACAATTAATAGTACATCAAAATAAAACTCAATCACAAAATGTTAAAACAAAATAAGTTATAAAACTTGCGGACACCTGCAGCTTAGCTCACTCATTCCTTCCTTACCTAGGGGTGGTGTTAAGTGTTACAGTTATCTAGAGAGTCCGATCCATGCAATCCGCAAACCTAGCGTTTATACCTGAATGACGTTTTCTTCTTTTCAGCCACCAGTTGTCCCAAATGTGCCAGGATTGGTTCCTGGACAAAGAGTCTTCATCGTACACATGCCAATACCTGGAATTAGGTGAGTACCTTAGTTTTGTTCGTAACAATGTGCTCATCTTAAACATTTCTTCTACATATTTAAGTATATAGCAAAGACACGTACGAAGCACTTTGCTTTATCAACCATCTCAAAGTTGCATTTCAACGCTGAGGCCTGAGGCAAATCTGCGCACAATATCATCCAAAATTGGCCAAGTGACGTTTTATCACTGGTAAGATTGTGATGAAATGCATCTAATCTTATCTTATACCTTTAAACGAGCAATTCTTGTATATATATTTCTTTATAATCTGGATCTCGGAAATGGCTCGAACGATTTTCATGAAATTTAGTATACAGGGGGTTTTGGGGGCGATAAATCGATCTAGCTAGGATTCATTTTTAGAAAATGTCGAATTTACCAAAAAATAAAATAAGACTACTGCTGCCATCTATTGGCCACCGAGCGAAGCTCGGTCACCCAGATATTGATATTTCACAAATCGTCTACTGAGAGTCCTTTAAATTTTACATAAGTAGGTAGGTACCTACAGTGCTAACAAGTTATCTGTGTGGCGAAAAGTGAAACTATAAGGCAGTGCGGCAGTTAGACTCTGATTAAAACATAAGTCTATCTCATACGAGCTACTATGGAATCTCCATAAATGAATACGAGAAACGAATTCTAATAAAATAGCAGAACTAAAACGACGCTAACAACATCCTTCAGTTCCGCCTTGTAGTGCTTAATACGTATGAGAACAAGCTCAAGCGTAATAAAGTTCATGTAAATTGTACCTACATAACGGTAACAGCAATTACGCATTCGCGGTTATTCTGTCGGGTTAGTACAAGTTTAGTACGAATTTCGTGTAGACTCGCATCCACCTCGCATCGCACAAACGAATCGAATTCCTCCATACATTTACAGCAAGCGCCATCTATTGACGACCACATGTCAGCGACTGACCATAGATGACGCTGGCTGTAAATGTATGGAGGAGTTCGATTCATTTGTGCGATACGAGTCGACTCGAATTTTGAACAAAAACTAGTACTAACCCCTCTGCTGAGACTTGAGAGTTACCTAGTAGCGTTGCAAAGGTTTCCTCTGTGATTTTGTGCCTTACATTACTACTTACAACCTAGCATTATGTTCAATTTTTGCTATAACGTTACTTTGCGATGTTTATTTTTTCTTGGGCTAAGTACTGGCTATTATCCTGGTTTCCATGAAATAGCTGATGTAAAATATTCACACAGCACATCAATGCTGTTTAATACAATGTCCAGCATGCTCTCTGAAGGTTAAAAGGGCGAAAACCCTATGTAAAGATCCACTAAAGATTATGGGAACTGTTGCAGTATTTTGAGGTTGTGATTGAGACAATGATGATGAAATGAAAATGAAATCGATCCTAAAGCTATTAGGTATACCTGTATTTTCAATTTCCCCAGGCCTGGAACAGTAGGAGGTTATCAGCCAGTGTACATCGTAGCAGCAGCGCCGCAAACTAATGGCGCATACCCAGGTAATGTACCAAAGTACGTCCTAAATCCTTATAACGACATTGCTATACCAAGTCCTTGAAAAAAGAGATGATCAAAATTAGATTTGCCCTGGTAATTTTTGATATCTTTAAGCGATTTTACTTAGGTACTTTAATTGCTAGACAAGAACCAAACACTACGATTTTGCGCTGTCTGAAATCAGCGCGATTTTTTTTATTTCTATTTAAGTACAGGGGGTCTTCTAACACGACTTCAGGTGCGTAGCTAGTTTACCATTCTAACATCTTGGGCCCTTAACGTTCATCAATCCTACGACCTTTGTACTTTGTCCATTGCCACTTAATTTCGCGTAATGTTGCCGCTGGAACTGTCTATTAGGAAATCTCCGATGTTGAAGAGCATTTTATTTATATTAAGGAATATAAAATGTTGGTATAATTCACCTATTTAATTCTACAACCAGGTTACCAAAACCCACTCCTCGTGAACCCAGCTTACGGCACCCAGCCCGCTGCAGGAAGCTACCCCGCTCAAGGAGTTCAAGGCAACCCAAACTTGTTGTTCAGCGCCACAGCATACAACAGACCTTTCGGTCTACCGCCTCAAGGTCCAACGGTTTACCAGTAAGTTTACTCTTACGTCCGCAAGCGATCTACACCGCGACCTCTCGCTTACCAGCTATCCTCTAGAATAAAATAAGCTACGGGTACAGGTAAAATCTCATAATTATATCATACTAGCTGTTGCCCGCGGCTCCGCCCGCGTGCAGTTCGTTTTTTTTACAAAACTGTTTCCCGTGGAATTTCTTAATTATTCCCAAGATAAATGAGTGAATTCGGGTTGGTAATTTTTCCAAGATAAATGAGTGGTCCCTGGGTTTGATGGACCTGTAAAGGAGTCTTCTACTCTTCTTCCAATCTCTCCTGTCAACGTGCAATCTTCTTTCACACAATTCACCTATATCTTCTTTGGTCTTCCTCTACTTATACACTCTGTCAAAATCGCTTATGTTATTCGATTCACATGGAGTTAGACAGAGTGCGTGTCATCGTGGATTGAAATATCTATACTAACCAAACTCATCTTATTCTGAGAGGATACCAACGCCCAGATATTGTAATTAAGCATTCTGATTCGCTGCTGTGTACGTAGCAACCCGTTCCTGCTACGTACGGGTTATCTTGTATAGTTATACATAGTTGCACGATCAAAAGGACGATTTAAACTGTCGATATTTCAACCCCGTTTTGATTGTGCTACGTAGATAAGTAGCTATAGGTTTTTTTAAACATCCCACGGGTGCTCTCAAATTTTTCAGGATGAAAAGTATCTTAAATGTTGACCGGGCATATATATAAAGTAGGATCATAAAATTCATTTAAATCCGTTACTTGAAAGACGCCTGCTTTGCCTGTTTTTGTAATGTTTTCTTTCCCGCGGGAACTCGATTGGATTGATAAGTTCTACTATATATATATATTTTGTTAAAGAGGCAACATAAGGTATCAGCATAACAAATTTTACTAAATTAAGTTCATTAGTTGTTGTTTACAAAGCTGTTAAATTAATTGCAGTTTTTTAACTATCCCACGGGAACTTTTTATTTTACCGGGATGAAAAGTATCCTATATGTTGACCAGGGACATAAGCTATCACTACACAAAATTTCATTGCAATCGGTCCAGCTGTTCCAAAGATTAGCCCGTACAAACAGACAGACAAACAGACAAACAGATAAACAGACAAACAGAGAAACAAAAATTTGAAAAAATTTAAATTAGTTCTATTTCACTTCTTACATCCCCCTGACTCCGTTTTTAGCATTTTTTTATTTGTACAGAAATTCGACCTCTACAGATTTATTATATGTATTGATTATATAAGTTTTCATCATTTTGATTAACGATGACCTCAGTTAGATATACATGTATGAATTTTATTGCCTGTATTTTTTTATTTTTTATCTTCTTCCACCAACTTCAAAGTATGCGTGGTGGTTAAAATGTCGCCCTCATAATCTGTAGGAAATTAATAGTGAAAGAAAATAGTGAGATTACCAACATTCCATAATAATTATATTTTCCATAACGGTCGCAAACCATGAAAAGAGATTTTTTGGCAAGGGAACACCATATCTCCATGAAATATTTGAATATGGAGTTTAAAATATTTTGAATAGACATAATGGTCTAGGATCCCGCTATACAACGACCTTCACCGAGCTGCTTATTGGATGAAATAAAGGCAGACGTAGCGCGCCGAACAACCAAGTGAAGCCAAGTTCGGTGCTACTAAATGCGTGGGTAATACGTTTTCGCGCTCAGTACGCCACCGGGTGTCAATCGTGTTACACGTCTTCGTGAATGTACTTCGCTGTGCAGATTTTGTACTCATAATGTCGTATTGTGTCTTCAAGGACTGCAGAAACAACTCACATACACAAAAAAGTCACGATGGAATATCTTTTCACAGGAATTTTGTTATTTTGCATATTTTTTAACGAAAATATCTTTTAAACACGACTTGGAACACAAAACCTAAACAATATTTCGTCACACTTAACCAGTGTTGCAAGTACTTGTCTTATTTATTTTCCCCAATTTTGGGGAATTTATAATGAGTTTGTAGGGTTCCATACCAAAATGGTGAAAATGGAACCCTTATGGTGAGACTTTCTCCGTCCGTCCGTCCGTCCGTCCGTCCATCTGTCACACTCGATTATTTCAGTAACTATTAAAGCTATCGACCTGAAATTTGGAATAGTTGTAGGAAATTGCGGTGCGCCGACAATGAAATCATAAAAAATTGAAAATCTATTTTATTTTTATTTAAAAAGGAGGGAAACCAGGTCGTCGAAATTTCAAAATGAGATAACAATATTGAGTGGGGTATCATATGAAAGGGCGTTACTTGTGTATTCTAAAACCAATTTTTATTTATTTTTATGCTTGATAGTTTTTGAGTTATTGGGCAAACTGTCGAAAAAAATACCGCTCCCCCATTATCTCCGAAGTTTACCAATCGAAATATCTGAAATAATTATGATCAATAGAAATAAACGTATATTTTACAGGAAAAATAAAATCAGTTCTCTAACTATTACACTTTTTTTGATAATAACAATAAACCACCAAAAACAAAGTTAGGTTTGCGGTTTGCCAACAAAAGTACCTACATGTATATGATATTATTATACTCGTAAATTCATGAACAAAGTGATTCTTTTAATGTTTTTCACTCGATGCGCGAGTCCTACTCGCACTTGACCGGTTTTTTTCTTTTTCTAGACATTTTTTTAAATATTTATTTAAACTGCCTACGTATGGAGTACATACAGAAATTAAAAGATTTTTTTTTGAATTTGATTAACATTATTAATAGAGTTATTAGTGATAAATGTTTAATCATACGATTCCATCAAATATCAAAATTAGAAACCAACGGTAGAAGTGTAAGAATAGACGCACAATAGACAATATTTAAAAAAAATTATACTAAATAAAGGTGTTTAAAAAAATGTGATTAGTTAATATTTAGTTCAACTTAGGTTTTTTAATCGGGAAGTTTATTGATATTCATATATTATTATGTAATTCTCGGGGTTATAACCATACCTAATTTCGTCGGAATCTTTTCAGTAGGTAGTTTTGCAGAAAGGTCTGATAAGAATTTTCTTCAAGAATCACCATGCCAGTAAAAGGTGATTTTTTATGAATTAGTGCGTCTTAATTATACTTCAATTTTGATAGGGAGCCCTAATTTAAAAAAGAGCCATAGAAAAAGTAATAGATTTTGTTTATGGGTATTTACTATTTTAATATCTGATACTAGCAACATTACACGCACAAACAAACGTCGTGTTGCTACGGTGTAAGCAGCGCGCGTCACGCACACATAGGCAAAACTCGCAGTCACTCGATTGTTCGGCGCGCGGTGTCTGTAAAGTCTGTGGAAAACTATTTTATATCCAATTAAATATATCAATAAATATATCACAAGTGGGTTGCCTAAAAAATTTCAGTCCAGGATATGATTAATTAAGAATTTAAAAAAAATCCATTGTAACATGAACTCCTATTTGTTAGAGTTCCGTTGACATCTTATTCAAATTAGATTGGATGAGCGATTCAGGTCGCAAATTGCAATTGTGCATAATTGTGCATAAAACCTACGATTTTATTATCCGTTAACTTTCTTTTGCCAAAAAATATAGAACAGAAATACTTTCCTCAGTCAGGAAAGTATTTCTGGCAAAAAGCACTAATTATAACATCCAATCTAATTTGAACTACGATGTCAACTAAACTGTAACAAATAGGAGTCCATGTTAAAATGTTTTTTTTTTAAATTCTTAATTAATCATACCCTGGACTGAAATTTTTTAGGCAACCCACTTGCGATATATTTATTGACATATTTAATTGGATATAAAATAGTTTTCATCCAATAAGCAGCTCGGTGAAGGTCGTTGTATAGCGGGATCCTAGGCTATAATGGAATTGAGTACGTCGAATAAGTTGATTTACGAGTACTATTGAAAATCTAATTATTATTATTTATTTCCAGACAAATACCAGCTCAACAGTTCGTTCAGGTGCCTGCCAATGCTATAAACTTGGCACAGCTGGTGTCTCTACAAGGACAGCAAGCTCTAACGAGACAGGAAGCTAGACCAAGTGGTAGGATAGTCTTTACAAGCTTTTATTTAGTTTCACCGGTCCCGATGCTTATTTATTTATTTGTCTGTAATCAAATCTTGCAAGTTACATATAATCTAATTTCCGATTACCGATTGAGCTGTGCATATAAATCTGATGACAATGACTATTATGACATGGAGCTGATCTGACGATAGAATCAGAAGGTGTCCATAGGAACTTGGTTGTTAAACGACACAAACACAACCATAGGAACTCGGTAATTAATCGGCATAGCGAGATTGGACTCGTCTGATTTGTCTTGACAAATACTTTGGTGCTAGATGGTAACCGTGGACTCTGTTGATCGAGCTAGAAGATGATCATAGGAACACAGTAATTAATAGATATAGTCCCATTGAGTTTGGACTCGTCTGATTTGTCTTGACGAGTAATTGTTGCTAGATTTTAATTAGGGTTTGGTGATGAGAAAAATACGGATTTCTTAAATGATAATTGTTTATAAATATTAAACGTACTGACGACTCATTGTATATCCTAATGAGCTTATACTAGAGATGAAGCGCGATGTTTTTAAAAACAGATAGTGCAGAATTTACAGCAGTCGTATCCTTCTCACTGTTCTAAGGTACAAAATCATTGATTTCATTTCGATTTTGTAATAAATTATTTTTTTTTGTCAATAGAACCTCAAAATGCTGAACAGAAAAGCTCCAGTCAAGTGAGCATCGAGTCAAAGGAATCTACCGCAGAGCAGCACAGGAGCGAGAAGACATCTCAAGGACTGAGTAGTAATAAGGCGTAGGCTTAATTTATTTAATTGTATAGTATTTATGTATTTAATTCCCAATAGAATTTATCTCTTTGCCAACAAAATAAATACGTAAAAAATTATTTCTAACATTGAGGTATCTTCGAACCAGCAAAACCAGATGTGAAAATAAATCAAATTTAAGGTTTCTCTAATTAAACGTACAACATTTTTATTGAATTCTGTTACAATTAAATGATTTTCAGGTTAGGTATATTAATCTAACATCTATAGCATAATATTATAGTGTATGTTTTACGTACCTGAATAAATGTAAATGATTTGTTTTTTGTTGGTTTAAATTCCTGCATCCTATTGATATCGTGTTGTAGTTTCATTATAAACACAACTGCAGCTGCAGTGTTATTCTACAAAATGTCCATCTCTGAAACAGCTGCCAGACAGCTGCCAAGCCGAAGATGGCATGCAAAATTGTACTCTATTACAACTGACAAATTCATAGATGCTGAGATGTACGCTCGCCGCTTCTTTAAGTATTTTTGCAGAATAGCACGGCTGTAACCATAATTATGTCTTAGCGTCGATCGGTGCAGAATCGCTCTAGATCCTGCGAGTGATGTCCAATTTATAATCTGTGCACCGCCTAATCGTTAACGCCTGTCAAAATTGCATCTTGGCTACGGTTTAGCAACTTTCGTGATAAAACCGTAATTTTTTTAAATTTAGCGTTATATCGCATTTATTTTTTGAATTTTCTTCCATTTCGCCCAGATCATGGGTCTTCGTTATTCTAAAGCAATTTCTATACGTGACTACGCAACGCTATGTGTCACTTGGCTCAGCCTGCAAGCAGTGCTATATTCCCTTATTTTACTGCACCGCGGGCAGCGAGATATGGCAGTGACATAATAATATGTTGCTTATAACTGAGCATACAAGGGGCGAAGGCGACGAATATTAGCTATCCTTACATATAGAGCGATAGTAGACATACCCCGCCGGGACCGGCGGGTCGCTTTCTAGACAAGAAACGATCTAGGCCACCACCATAACAGGCTGAGTTTCCATTTTACCTAAATAGATAAATCAGTAATCAAAGGCTTTAATAACATACCGCAGTAAATAAACTGGCCCTAAAGTAGATGGCAATTCAACTAAATAAAGATGTTCTGCAGAGCGGGTTTTAACCGACTTCAAAAAAGGAGGAGATTCTCAATTCGTCGGAACCTTTATTTACTCGTATTTAGCTGCATCAAAAAAAATCGCAAATCGAATTATCCATTCAAACAAATAATATCCGTAAGTGTACCAGAAGAAACCTTAGAAATGGGATCGATAAGTCATATTATGGCTAAAGCTGATAATTACGCTTCACCTATAATAAAACTAGCTGACCTGGCAAACGTTGTTTTGCCCTTAGGGGTAATAAAAAATAGATAAATTGAGATTTAAACTATCCTATCTCTCAAGTTGGATCGAACTGCACATGGTGTGCGAATTTTATTATAATCGGTTAAGTGGTTTAGGAGTCCATTGAGGACAAACATTGTGACACGAGATTTATATATATTAAGATGTGCCTTTTTGCCAATATCTTTGTATAGTCAATGTGGGTAAATGTAAATAAAGGTAAATGAAAACGCGCATAGTTTTTAGGGTTCCATACCAAAATGGTACAAATGGAACCCTTATGGTGAGACTTTCTCCGTCCGTCCGTTCGTCCGTCCGTCCGTCTGTCACACTCGATTATTTCAGTAACTATTAAAGCTATCGACCTGAAATTTGGAATAGTTGTAGGTAATTGCGGCGCGACGTTATTGCAATCATAAAAAATTTAAAATCTTTTTTATTTTTATTTAAAAAGGGGGGAAAACCGGGTCGTCAAAATTTCAAAATGAAATAACAATATTGAGTGAGGCATCATATGAAAGGGCGTCACTTGTGTATTCTAAACCCGATTTTTATTTATTTTATGCTTGATAGTTTTCGATTTATAGGGCAAACTGTCGAAAAAAATACCGTTTCCCCCCCTTATCTCCGAAGTTTACCAATCGAAAAATCTGAAATAATTATGATCAATAGAAGTTAACGTATAATATTATACAGAAAAAATAAAATCAACTCTCTAACTATTATACTTTTTTTGATAATAACAATAAACCGGCAAAAACAAAGTTATGTTTGCGGTTTGCCAACAAAAGTACCTACATGTAAATTATACTCGTAAATTCATGAACCAAAGTGATTCTTTTAATGTTTAACTTCTGATATAGTATGAAACCCTCGGTGCGCGAGTCCGACTCGCACTTGGCCGGTTTTAATTACCTAATATCAGTTTCATAGTCTATTTTCGTCTAAGCCGTCTAAGTCCAGTCTCAGACAGTATACATAGGATACATAGGATAGGATACATAGTATACATAGGATAGGATAGTAGGATAGTAGCAGACTTTAGATGAGTTTCGTAAAACTCTGAAACTGATATTACGTTATTAAAACTACGAAATTATTGAATGCGTTTCCATTTACCTCTGTTTACATTTGCCCACATGGACCCTATACAGTGCTTGAATATAAGACTTCCTTTGAAGCGGTGCAGATAAAGTGGTAGTACTGGTAATGACATCTCGCAAGCAGGTGCGCGGACTGCCCGGTCAGGAAGCAGACCCGTTTCTAACCATATACGGAAAACCCGTAGCTCGATGGAAAACGGTATAATAAGGAGAGGATACTATAAGCAGCGTGATTCAGAGATCTCTTGAGAAATTAGGTAGGTACATGGTTCGAAACGGCTTCGTTGCAGCTATAGTCTAAACTCTAAACCATAGCCATTCTACAGTATTGGATTAATGATCGATATGCTGATGATAATGATAAAAAATTATATTATGGTTAGCAGGTGACGATGCTCTGGGTTTGATTACCAGATCGTAAAATTTAGTAAAAGTTTTAAATTGTATCTATTGTAAAAATTTTTAGTAAGTACGTACTTGTAATTTTGAAACTGGCAGTTTTTCGCTACCGTGCCTCAGAAAGCACCTTGAGATATCATTCCTGCGCCTCATCTCTCTCCGGAGCTGTCGTCCTATAGGATAGAATTATGAGAAAGAAGGAGTAGAGATTAGTGCGTTTCTGCGCAGACACATTTTCACTACAATTCTTATTTATTTTTATTTATTTTTAATAATATTATGTCCCGCGTTGATGAAAAATCTAGGCAGAGATTGATAGCCGTGGCTGGATCGGTATGGAGGACATTATTTTATAGAATGGTCAATTTTACTAGAGGCAAGATCGTAAGTAAGCGACAGATCATCATAAAATAAATTTGTAATTCGAAAATTTTAGTCAAATTAAAAAAAATCTACTATCACTTTAAATGTCTCGCGAATTCGCAAACCTTGCAGTAATTAACAACTTTCTTTCCTTCATATTACTAGCAATTAAATAACAATTTGTGGAATTATTGGCAACAATAAAATGTTTACAATTCGCAAGCCTTTCGCTGGCAATTAGCTGATTGGTCTGCGAACAATGGAGCCCACTGACCGCTTTTCGTTTTATTTGAACCCGCCATTGACCTTGATACTTCAATCATCACTCAAGTGATATAGCTGTAAATTATGATTATTACCGCACAGCCCAAAAACAACGGCCAAGTGCGAGTTATTGTACGCTCTGAGGGTTCCCTAACAATTAATACGTGCGTGACTACTGACTGAAAACACCTCATAATTTCTAAATTCACACAGCACTTGTTTTTCGGCTTCTGTGCATAACTTCCAGCTCCACTTTAGGTATGATTTTGCCATCTTGCCTCAAATACGCACTTCCGAGTTTTGAGGCCCTGGGATTTGCTCTATTTATCACTATAACGTCTCTTTCCTGGGGGGCTACGGGTCATTCCTCCAGAACTACTATCCACTACAATACACAACATACTCGTAGTTTTCATGCTTTCACACTTATAAGCACATTTTTAAGATTCCTGAGTTGGATGAATGAAATCCCTTTTCAATTTCCTTTGATAATTTTATCAAATAAATTTGCACCGTAGTTTATGATATGGTTACACCTCCCAAATATTTTTAAATCAGGGAATAACCTGGGCCATGAGGACAGTGAACTCGAAAATATTTGATGAGTTCCGTTTTGCCATTTAAGTACGTAACCCTAAAAACCAACAAACCATAATAAAATTGACAAGGAGGGAAACACTTTATTTTATGCAGGCTTCATAAAAAATGATTGTTCTGTATGCAGACCAAAATAAAAAGATCTGTCAATTGCTTTGCAAGACTTTTAGTTCGAAGAACAGTACATAGAGAACTAGAATGCACGGGATCACAATAGACTGGGATGCGATAGTGATGACTCACTCAAATTAAGATGGAATCGCTTTCCAAAGAAAGGTGTTGGGTTTGCTGCAATTACAGTGTCGGGGCAGTTATGAGCTTTTTTTGCTGAAGCCCCGTTATCTTGGTTTAGATGCGCGGCAAAAACGCACCGAGCGCAGTGTGGACGCTTATTCCGCGAAGGTCGGACGCGAAGCACGAACATGTCTCCCAAATGCCTGCTCACCCTGTTCGTTGTAGCCTGTCTGGCTGTCCCTCAGGCAACGGCCAGGCCGGTGCGGAAAACGCTGAATTTCAACATGTTCGTGCTCAATCCCCATCAAGACTCTCCAGATCGGTCCATCCTAGCTACTGACGGTGTGTCGAGGTTCGGTCCTATCCTGGAGTATTTGGTGCAGCGAGTGCAAGGGATGATGTCGGTCCGCCTGCCTCACAAGGAAGAGAGCTACCACACCGACGAAAAAGTTCCCGAAATTTCGGAGAATGAGGTTGATGGAACTCAATCGAAGATGCCAGGAGTAGTGGTTCGACCGTCTCGCGTGAAGCCTGGGACCTACGATGTGGAAATCGACGTTGTGGTGGACGATGGACAACCGAATAAGATCGACTGATTTTTGTTAACGACTTCATTGATATCTTTTCGTAAAGTTGAACTTAAGTGATACTATTTATTGCATAATTTATTGAGCAGCGTACTTGTTTTTGAATGTGTAAATTGTTTATTTATTCTTGCCATATTGCCGAGTTGAATAAATTATTTTTGTGATGTTTGTAGTTGGTGTTCTGCTTTATCTTGATCTACGCAAAAATATGAGGTTTTGTTTTAAGTTTTGATACAATTTATTAGGTAGACTTTGTATGTTCAAGACTGAATGAAGGATTTGAAAATTGAAACTGAGATAATATTTTTCAGCTAGGTATAAACTGTACCCAACACTACCAATGCTTCGATTGTACGAACCAACAAAATATCCTTCGTTCACGCAAAATATTAAAAAAATGTTTTAATGAAATATTCCCTTGCGATTTTAATTTTAGAAGTTTTGGAAGAAAATGATTAGCGTAAATTTTATCGCGCAATAAGTGCTGCTAACCTAATGTTGTACACATTTATAATTTCGTCCGTTAGTCCGATTTTAATTCGTAAAGTCTGTTTGAAAGGATTTTGTGTTTTTTACACAAATTGTAGTAAAATTGGATATGTACTTAAAATAATTTTTCGCTATAGTTATTTTCTTCCAAAATTATCAAAATCTAAAATACAAGTGCAATCAATCTTCTGTAAAACCATTTCTTTATGTTTAAGAGCCTTTAATTTACGCCTATGTGAACATTTTCATTCTTTGCATAAACGTCACTTTGGGTATATTACGTAGCTCATTCTGAATGCAAAAAAAATCAATTGCGTGCAGTGTGTATATAGAAGGTCATAAGTGCATCTAGTACTTACATGCACGCTATAGTTTTACTTGTACTGTATTCAGTACTTGGGTATATTGTGGTATAACAGAATTCTAGCGGTGTATCGCTCTTCCACGTGGGTATATCCCGTTACGCACGACTCAGGTCTGGAACAGTAATTCATACTCGTAATGACGTAAGTAGTACTTTATAGTCTGCGTTGCAGTCTTTGCTCAGGCGAGGTTTAGATTAGCAACTAAACTTGCAGAAGTTCAAGACTTCTGCAAACTATTCCTGCGTTGTTTAGTAGTTTGCGTGACTTTTTATATTGCTTTCAGAAGTATTTTTTGTCAGAACTTTTTTTTAATCTATATAGGCTTACGCTTGACCATAATCTCATCTGATGGAAAGTGATGATGTGGTCGAAGATTAAACCTCGCTTCACAACTCGACGACGTCCCTGGCGCGCGGTCGGATTCAAGTGGGAGGTAGCAGGTTCAGTTACCGACACGGATAACTTAGGAATTTTAAAATTTCTAATTTGGCTTAGGTAGGTATTTATTTATTTATTTAACACTTTATTTGTACACCACAAAACAATATTACAACTAAGAAGTAAAAATTAATTAGTACAAAAGGCGGCCTTATCGCTAAGTAGCGATCTCTGCCAGGCAACCTACAGATAAGGAAAATACAGAGGAACCACGGACTGCAGGTGGTGCAAAACTATAACAAATATACTTAAATTCAAATAAGTACACACTACTACATACACTAGATTACACAAATAAAAATAATAAAATAAATATTATAAAAAAAAAAACTAATAAATATACTCAATACCCAATAATTATAATATATTATGTATAAATCCCGTTATATTACAAATAAACAAATAATAATACTTAGTCGTCATTAAGTAGTCAAAGTTTCAAAGTAATGCTTCTTGACAGAGTTTTTAAATGTGTAGAGAGTTTTCGACTGCCGCACCTCTAAGGGAAGTGCATTCCATAAAATAATTGCCCGCACATTGAAGGACTGCTCATACATCTTAGTTTTATGGGGGGGAATTGTGAGAGTCAATGTACGAGACGGCCTTAGGTCTGAATGCACTCCCAGAAATTTAAATAGGTATGGCTTGGTCAGCTGTGGCCGTGGCCCCAAGCGCATTTACCATTCCGGCGCGATGCTGTGTAGCAAGTAGTAGAGCCTCTACATTTAGTAGAGGTGAGTTTACTTACCCCATCCAAGTTAGTCCGATAACATCTAGGCGGCTTCATCACTACTTATCATCTGGTGAGGTCGCAGTCAAGTGTGTACAACGAATAACTACTATATACTTATAGTAAGTATAGTGTAAAAAACTCTATTTTCTGACCTATGTAAGTAGTACTTACACGATGAATAGTCATTTAGTTTTAACATAATTGCGTATAGAGCACTTACTTTTATACGTACCTACTTACTTGATCAATGAAGCCATCGGCCTTCTTCTAATAGAAGGTCGGAGATCCCAAGCCCCATTTCGAGTTCGATTCCTTGCATAGTTTATTTTACGAATTTTAAGATATCTAAATTTGCTTATCTTTGGTCTAGTCAGAGTTTACAGCCGAGGCTGGTCAAGTGCTTACTGCTTACCATCATAGCGGGAGAAGACGTACGACAATCAGAAGTTGTGCAAATAGGTTGGTGCGATACTGTGTAGCAAGTAACAATCGATTGGTGCTATTTACCCTTTCCAAGTTAGTACGATAAAGTTATCGTGTAAGTATGTCTCTCTTTACTTACCATCAAGTGATACTTAATATAGCAGTTAAGTTCTTACTTATAATAAGTAAGTAAAAATAAAGTTGTGGGTTGTAAATGAGATGACATAGGAATTAGGTAGGCACCTCAGCTTCTCATACTTGTAATCTTCGTGGAAACGACAATAAGTGCAATAAGACAAGGGATAAACCACGAATGGATTATTGTTGTTGTTCACAAATTACAATACTAACAAATACGATTAGTCTCTATAGTTATCTATTGTAGGTCTTATAAACATTTACGACAATACATTAAAAATAATGCATGTCCTAGTTACACCGCCAGAAACCTTCACTGATGTAAACCACGCTCGTAACTCATAAGTCCTTAGCTCATTAACACACAAACACAAATATTCTGAATGACAAAGAGTTACGGATTTTATCACCTCGGCCCGAGACTATGATTAGAACTTGGTTTTGCTTATTTCTTGGGTTACAACTTACTACGAGTAGTTAAAGGTCTAGTGAGACTAATGACATATTTCGATTCAACGGATAGAATCGAATGGAATGAAAGTTACAAATGTATGAGAATTAATGGAAATATCGCTTAATTAACCACGTAACGTATCAATCAAACCAACTATCAAACCTATAAAAACAATCTATTTTTCAAAAGAAAAATGCTTTCCAAAAAACCAACTTCAAATGCCACTACAAAGAGTGAAATAATTTTTATTTAAATTTTAGGTACCTACACCAATTCGAAGTCGGGCAATGTTTCATACAATCCCTAATAGTCCTTCTTACTTACTTGATGTGCGAAGAAATGACGAAGTCATAGACAATCGCCCGACTTCGAATTGGTGTAGGTACCTAAAATTTAAATAAAAATTATTTCACTCTTTGTAGTGGCATTTGAAGTTGGTTTTTTGGAAAGCATTTCCCATTTTTATTTTATACTTTTTAGTGGAAAACAATAAAATGCACAAGGCGTTGTAAAAATATCCAAATTGCTTGAGGTGTGTTCATAAAATTTGAAGAGATACCTCAAATTCACCAAGATCCCATCATCAGACCCTGACTTGATGACTTTAGACATCAAATCAGTATCTGCTAGCAAATGCACCAGTAACAATAAAAAATACCCGACTCGCTTCAAGTATACTAGCAAAATTTGAAGAGTTCCCTCGATTTCACCAAGATCCCATCATCATACCCTGACTTGATGACTACAGTCATCAAATCCGTATCTGCTAGCATATGCACCAGTAACTATAAAAAATACCCAAATCGCTTTAAGTATACTAGCAAAATTTGAAGAGTTCCCTCGATTTCACCAAGATTCCATGATCAGATCCTGACCTGATGACCATAGAACAACTTGGAAAATATTACTCTTTCTAATAATACTCAAATACTTTCATGTGTCCATATAAAATTTGAAGAGTTCCCTCGATTTCTCCAGGATTCCATCATCAGATCCTGAGCTGATTAAAATGGGACCATCTGGAAACAAAACCCTCTTAAACAAAAAAAGAATTTTTCAAATCGGTCCACGCGTCTTCGAGTAATCGGGGAACATACATAGAAAAAAAAAAAAAAAAAGATTCCGACGAATTGAGAACCTCCTCCTTTTTTTTGAAGTCGGTTAAAAAGAAAATACACCAAAAGCAAAAATAGTTCAACAACTCCACAGTGATCCCACATCAAGGTTAACGCCCGGTTTCTGCCAAAGTAGAGACGAGAAGAGATGCGCTACGGATATATTCACCAATGCGTAGAGGAAATGCATAGCGTACACACACACGGTCAGAAGAAGTGAGCTCTGCGTAGCGGAGATATGAACTATATGCGTAGCGACAATAAAACGACATTGTCGGGTGTCCGTGGTCTTCAGGGAGAAGGCGGAGGGTATTTGACTCCAATTTTTTTATTACTTTATTATAAAGTAGAATTAAAATAATGACGTGCACTGAAAGAACTAATTAAATCGATCAAATAACAAAAAAGTTATAAGCATTTAAAGATTTGTGATTAGACAGAGATAGCAACATGACATTGTGACGTCACACCGTACCAATGCCATAGTAGCTTCGTGCGGCTTCATACAAATTTTCGTTTTGCGAGAAAGGGATAGAAGATCCCCCCACTCCAAAGTTTAAACGCTTGTAACTTTGTAAATCTTCGTTGGATTTTAATATTTCTTTCACTGCACGTTATTATTTTTATCCTAGTTTATAATAAAGTAATATTTTTTATCAAATTCAAAAGTAGTGTAAGACCCCATTGCCAAATGCGCTGGCCGAACGCCTGTGGCACTGCTCGAGCGCTCGACGCATCTCCGCTCTGGGTGCGCCGCTCATGGCACAAAATTCTATAGATATACGAGAAATCTTCTTTACTGTCTGCTTGATCCATTCCTGCGAAGCTAAGCGAATAGAAGAATGTGGAAGTAACGGAATCTGATTGGTTATTCAAAACACATCTCCTTAGGGCCTTAGGATCATTGTTTTAGTACAGAATCACTAGAGCGTTAAAGGATTTTCGCTTTTGAAGTAATTTTAAATAAGGAACTCAACAGTTGGTCATCGATCCTACGACCTTTCGTATTGTATACTTACGGCCAAATCACAAAACTTTTATGACTGCATTTTACGCTTGACCAATTTACAACAGATGCACCAATAAGTATATGATAAATATACTTACGCTGTGTACTAGTAGGGACAACAGTTTTAAACCAGATTTAAAATTTCTCAAAAGTAAAAATTCGTGAAATGTTTGTAGGCAGCAGTACCGTAAAATCACCACATTTTAAAGTGCCAGTCATGCCATACAAATTTTATCCAGTTTGTAAATAAACGAGATAAAATGAGAATATAAAACCCACATGTAGAACAGTGTCAATGCTAGTGATGCCTTCGCAGTGCCAAATAAAAGAGGCTGCGCTAGCAAGTTTATCAATAATACCCAGAGAGTTCTTATACATAATTTTTTCTCTAACACCTGTAAGAGTATTTAGCACATCTCCACATGTAGTTATTATAAGTACTAAGGATAGTTCCTACTACACTCGATAGCTTGACAATACGTTCGTCTCTCAATTACCTCTCGTATCTACCTAAAATTACGCGTCACGTTGTTTGTCCGCGATTCACTCCTAAGCTTCTTAATCGATTTTAATGAATTTTGCACACAGTTTGCAATTTGATCTAACTTAAAAGATAGGATAGCTTAAATCTCAATTTATCTATTTTTTTTATATCCCTAAAGGCAAAACAACGTTTGCCAGGTCAGCTAGTATTATATTAAGGGAAATATCCGGTTCATACTTAATAGTACTTAAATGAGTAAAATTTAAGATAGAGCTTGGTGACTGACGGACAGACGGACGACGGAATATAATAGAGTCCCGTTTTTAGGGTTCCATACCAAAATGGTAAAAATGGAACCCTTATGGTGAGACTTCGTCCGTCCGTCCGTCCGTCTGTCACACTCGATTATTTCAGTAGCTATTCAAGCTATAGACTTGAAATTTAGAACAGTTATGGGTAAGAGTGACCCGACGTCATATCAATCGTAAAAATTTGAAAATTGTTTTTATTTTTATTTAAAAAAGGGGGGAAAACCGGGTCGACAAATTTTCAAAATGAGATAATAATATCTAGTGGGGTATCATATGAAAGGGCGTTACTTGTGTATACTAAAACTAATTTTTATTTATTTTTATGCCTGATAGTTTTTGATTTATTGGGCAAACTGTCGAAAAAAATACGCGCCCCCCCCCCCCCCTTATCTCCGAAGATTACCAATCCAAAAATCTGAAATAATTATGATTCTTTCTATGTTTTACTTATTTTATGGTATGGAACCCTCGGTGCGCGAGTCCGACTCGCACTTGGCCGGTTTTTTTTTACATTTTGGGTACGGAACCCAAAAAATGGGCTGTTACTCAAATTGAACCCCAAAAAAGAAAGCACAGCTGACAACTGGCAAGGTCACACATCCTGTCAGTGGGCCAGGCTGGGATCAGGCCGTGCATAATAAATACTTGACGTGGGCATTAGACTCCTCACTCTCTTACAATCAGTTTTGGTGTAGACGAATGTGCGTGTAGTACAGAAGAGCAAAAGAAAATATAAAAAAATCTTTCAATCACTCGCGAAGACTTATGAAAATAAAATGTAAAGAAAATGAAGCATTAAATAAGTAAACGAACCGACTCTATGGTGACTATGAATAAATGATTGATTTGGATATTATAAACAAGAAGTGCAAGTGCAAATTACCTTGCTGTGATTTCTGAAACAAAAAAAATTACATGCAATAATTTTATTTAAAAACAATATACTTACCTATATTTTGATCAAGATGTTTAAGATTTAACAACCTTTGTTAAAATCAATCAGAATTGTATTTTTTTGAGAGTTTTTGAATAAAAGTGTGACGGTGATGTGTGCAGTCCAGAAAATGCGTATTTTTTTGACGATTCTGTGTCTCAATATATCAGTGGTAGTATCAGCTCCACTACTACAATTGCTGCAGCCCTACCCGAGGATAGGGTTGCCACCATCTCAACAAAACTTGCAACAAAACCCCTTGCAACAACAATTAATGGAACTGCAAGCGATGCAACAGTTCAATCCTATGCCACAATTTGGAATGTAAGTATTAAAATATGTAAGTATTAGCCTACTTATTTAGGGATCACAATTTGGGTGAATGTAAACAGAGGTAAATGGAAACGCACGTAGTTTTAATTAATATCAGTTTCAGGAAAATTTAAAATTATTAAAGTTCTCCATAATGTCCTAAAAGGTGTGTGATGCCTGCCAACTCACACAACTCGAGCCAAACTTTTCTCATCTTTGCTTGTGGGTCATATTGCCTCTACGTAATAGATCATCTCGACCGAAATTGATGTCAAAAATGGAACGCCCGAGATTATTTCACGTATATTTTTTCTCCTTTTAAGGGGCCTGTGAACTACGATGTCTCCGTTAATGCAAAATACCAAATCATTTGTAATTCGTGAATATTTCGATCATGTTGTGGTGTTATTCGGATTCATATAGTAATAATCTATGCTCCTGGCTATATTTGGTTCGGAAATATTTCTTTAAAATAAAATAATAATCAATTTTGATCAAAATTTTTATAACTTTGGTCGAGTTCCGTAATACCAAAAATTATGAACGAAAACTTGTAACTTTCTTTATTAACTAGTGTTTTTCTTTAGCTGGACATTAAAACTGTGCTCCTGAACTAATGCGACGTGAGATAGTGTTGTTTTTATTATAAAACAAATAAGCAGAAAACATGTTCTCTTTGACATAAAAATAAGCAAAACTAAATTCGTTTACAATTTCGTTTAACAACAGTATTTCGGAACCAGATATGGCCAGGAGCATAGATTATTACTATACGAACCCGAATAACACCACAACATGATCGTAATATACACGAATTACAAATGATTTTGGTATTACGTTTGTATGGGAGACATGGTAGTTCACAGGACTCCTGGGTGACCGAGCTTCGCTCGATAGTATACTACTGGCCAATAGTAGCAGCAAGAGTCATATTTTTTTTGGTGAATTCGACATTTTCTAAAAATAAACTAGATCGATTTATTGCCCCCATAACTCCCTGTATACTAAATTTCATGAAAATCGTTCAAGCCGTTTCCGAGATTCAGATTATATAGAAATATATTTATATATGCAAGAATTGCTCATATAAAGGTATAGGATTACAAAATCTTTGTATTTTTTTACCGTTTAAGGAACTATGGACGAAGCAGCTCATGAGGTTTCATTTAGTGATAATCATGATTACTGAATTAATTCATATACTACTTGGAAGAAAATTTTCTAATCCATTATTAACTAGGCTGTCATTTTTTCAGGAATCAACTTCAACCATTCATAATTCTACTACCAGATCAATCAATAAATACAAAAATAAACATAAATCCGCAAATAAGCGATCGCATCGATAACGAATTAAATCTGAAGAATGATAAAACGAAAACCAAAGATGATGATGAAGATTCAGTAGTCATAGACGCTGAATCAAAGAACGCTTTACCTATACTTGAAGAACAAAAAGCATTTCTAGTTATACCTAACGCTAGACTGTCAATTGGAGACCTCATATCAGCCATTCCATTTCTGCCGATAGAAATAAATGTGCCTGATACAATATCCTGGGCTTACGATGGCATTTCAAGTGGAATTGCAGGTATCATTTCCATAATTGGAAATAGATTGCCTTTCCAAAGACCACAAGATGCGTCGATGAAAAATGTTAATCTTAAGTCGATAATTAATGAACTACAATTGAAAAATAGAAATAGTATTAGACCGTTGGTTGTGATGCCTTTAGGAGGGTTGAATAGGCCAATTTCACTACTATTATAATCATTTGTAAACCTAAATTCAAAATTTCAAAAATTAAATATGCACTTTTTAAAATCACTAGCAATGTTTAAGTGGTAGATATTAAAATAATAAGTATTTTGAAAAATCTCATACTTTATTGTGCTTACAGATTTTATAACTGACTTAATGTACCACTGATAAAATATAAGACTTATGCGATTTGTAAATTGTAACCAAGACTGGGTTCAAGAGTTTAACTTTTATTTTAATCACGAACTCTACGGTTTTTACAGTGGCATCTAATAACGTATAAAAATAATTATTCATAGCAGAATTTTACAAAGTATCTAAAAGTTACACTTTTAAACTCCAGTCTGATTTATTCCTATCAATAAAATTGATTGAAGCCAAAAGAAAATAATATTGTTTAAATCACGAATGTGTAAAATAATTTGATGGTTTATATACAGACAATTGGTTGATATAGGTACTCAATAAAAGACGTTTATAAAACAATTTTAGAGCCTACATGATTTAACTTTCGTTATGGTATGACAAGTAAAAGTACTTACCAGATAGATTATAAACTGCTAACTTATCCTACTTAACTAAAATGGCAACGATATTACTACCTTTTATAACATCATTAGAAATCGATAACAATACCAAATACAGATTAAAGTGTCACTACATATATCAATTCAAATTCAAACACCAATTTAATCCTTTGTGGTTAAAATTGAGTTTCAATCCTCACATGAAATGTATCTGGTTTCTTTATAAAATAACTGCAAAATATAAATCAACTTTTATTTAACAACACAATATCGAAGATTGCCTTCGGAAACGGTAACATCTTTATGAACATCCTCAGAATAATCTTTAGGAGGTTATTCAGTAAAAAAAACTTGAAATAGTTCATTAGTATTGCCCTTAGACGTAAAATAAAATCCTATTGATTTAATATTTGAGATACCACTCAATTTAAGGCAATTTAATCTGTATATTCGTTGAATATCTCTAGAATACTTTCCTAATCCAGTTTAACAAAGATGTCGATATAATCATAACCTAAACCTTTAAAATTGACCAGGTTTGTAGTTGCTAGGGCTCTGTTCCTCCTTGGGTACGATGATGGAGACTGGGTAGTTGAACTTATAGAAGAATCCACGTGGGGGGCCCTGCAAAAGAGATACGGAAAGAATATATTAAACGAAAAACCAAAACTTTTGAAAACTAAAATGGCATTTTTTTTAATTGGGGTTGAAAAAACTAACCACAATGTTTAAAAAACTAAAGGATTTTAAGCGATCATCGTCACCCGCGACATTTGCAGCACCAGAGGAACTGCAAATGCGGCTCTTATGGACTTTGTTAATCCGCTCTTTGAATAACTCTGTGTTTTAGCTTTGAGGGACCACTGCTGTTGGTAGCCGGCTCCATAGTTTGCAAGTGTGCAGAAACAAAAGTACTTTGGAGGATTACGAGTAAGAGTTCAACTCACAGTAGGTTCGGGCTCTTCGTATTTGTCAGGTTTGGGCGATGTTTGGTAGGTCGGCAACTGCGCGTTCTGGTAATACGCCTTGCCTTCCCGTGCCTCTCCAGGGGCAGCCACCACGTCATCGCTCAGCTCGGAGGCGGCGGGCTGGTAGTCGTACTGTTTGTTGTAGTACTCTCCCCTGGAACAAAAGGAATCTGGGGTTTAGAGTGAAATGAAAAATTGAAAAAATAGTGCACATGTGTGCGCTAACTCAGGTACAGTCTTTATTCCCTCTCTCTCAATATCCGATGGGACAACAGCTCTGACATGAACGAAGAGAGATCAGGCGCAGGACCGACGGCTTAAGGTGCTCTCCGAGATAGGTACGGGATGAAACACCACTAAAGTACAATGTTCAAAACACATACAAGTCCAGTGACTGTAAAGACTTCAGTATCCGAATTCATCTCTGGTATTTCGGATGTATGGTGCATTGCCCATTACGTCTAGCATAACATATTGAGATATTACTATAACATGCTGTAACTTTAAAATCTAAGTATCAAAAAAAGGAAAACATTACGAGGAAAACAATTTGAAACCCATGAATGTTCTCAAAAGTTTGTAAAATTCCCTTGACCAGGGTAAGTAGGCTATGGGAAGGTTCATGAAATTCTGTGGTCAGATAAAATCTGTGGAATGGAATGGAATGAAATTAAAAAAAATTAGATATGAGAATAACAGCTGTCTGCGCGGAGGTTAAGGTATTTTATACATTTTTTTGAATTTCGTTCCAATCGCATCGAAGTGTCATATTCCTACTGCTGCAGTGTCTCCAATGGATTGATATAATAGAATTTACGGCATATTTTGGTAACATCGTCAAAATTATGATGATCTTCTATGTACTTTCTATCTGTAAACTGAAATCTAGATTTAAACCTACTGTGGGTCGGGATTCTGGCGAGCGGCGGCGGCAGCCTCCTGCCACGCCTTCTCGTGAGCGAGACGAGCCAGCCTCACGTCCTCAGCTTCTTCCACTGGCTTCAGAACCACCTTGGGGATGTTGTCTTCCTGGTGGAAGCCTTGGCCGTCGGACCAGTAACGCACCTAGACACATGAAGACAGGTATAATTTATACGATCATTCGTGTTGGTTAATTTTATACAAAACATCTAAGTCCACTAGACACGACTACTTATGTAAACTTGAATAAATGTAAATTTACCTACGAGAAAATTTATGCGCTAGATGCAATGACCTTGACTGATTTCAATGGAAATTTTTGATAACTAGTTTTCTTGCTTTTACTGAATTATTTATCTCATCATTTATAATTTTTAAAATAACATTAGGGTAATTCGTACAAGGTTAAATTACATCATTTACTCGTAGGAACAAAAATTAGAAAAGCATTAGTTAAGCAAAGCGAGACTGACTGCTTCTAATCTGCACTCACCTATAAATGGTGAGTGCAGATTGCGATCTCACCTGATGGTAAGTGATGATGCAGCCAAAGATGTTAACGTACTAACTTGGAAGGGGCAAGTCTGTGGGGCAAGTAAAGGCAACCCAACGGTTTCTACACAGCATCGCACCGGAACGCTAAATCACTTAGCGGTACATCTTTGCTGGTAGGGTGGTAACTAGCCACGGCCGAAGCCTCCTACTAGACCAGACCTGAGCCAATTTAGAAATTATAAAATTCCAAAGTGGCCCGTGGCGGGAATCGAACCTGCGACCTCCCAATCAAATCCGGGCGCGAGTACCCCTGCGCCAGGGAGGTACTCCGGAATTCCCTAAGCAAACTAATTAATCTCAAAAAGAAGAAGGTATTACCTTGATAAGTTCGTTGTTGCCATCCCTAAAAGTGTAGGAGCCAGTGACGTCACCAGACCGGACTCTGTTCTCGACCTTCGAAGACTCGGGTGTTTCGTAGCCGTACACATACGCGCCTAGACCGTCTTGGCCGTGGTACTGACTTGCGTCATAGACCTTTAGAATAAATACAACGCCAAAATTACAATAAATGATTTAGTGGAAAATTATAAATTAAGTTTTTTTCTTGACAAGATTCTCAATAAAATCTGAATGTCATAATTGGTCGAATCGGAATCAATGTAATTTCATAGTATGGAAATATTAGTAGATTTTCACAGTTCCTTCTCCCGAGGGGATGACTAATCTATGCCGAAATTGGCTAATATGACTTTTTGGGTTAAAATGATAATAATAATTATTGCGTTACCTCTTCGACGTAGGCATCAGGGTTTTCGATTTCTTGACCAGATCTCCAGTAGTGGCCGAGGGTAGGGCCGGCCTCCTCTGAACGAAACCTCGGGTCGTCGTATCTAACCTGTAACAATATTCATAAAATATTTATACGAGCTATTAAAAAATTAGAAAACTTTATTCTCAAATGGATGCTTTAGCAGTTTATTTTAAACTTGACAGCCAAGATTACTTTAATCTTGGCTGTCAAGAATATTTTTAAAAATAATATAATAATTTTATTTTCTTCAAATAAAATCGGAAGAACAGACTTGCAAGAAAATAATAACAACAAAAAGTTGTACCTACTTGTTGTTGTATTGACTTGACGACTATGTTTTCATTTTCTTTTCTCCAGTTTAGTGTTCAATTTAATTTAAATTCAATTTTATTAACATCGAGGTCCTGCGAGCGACGACCTATTATAAATATATGTTTCTGGGGACACGGTAGTGTCTCCACCAAGAAGAAGTATTAATTTTAATTTCAATTTTATATTATTTCAATTAAAATGTTTTTATTTTTAATTTCGTTACAAAAAGTAAAGTTATTATTCTAAAATTAGTTCAGCGTCATCATTCTAAAGAATTCATTTTCCTAGAATAAGCTAACTGCTCGTTAATAATTTCTTTTTATTGCTGAACAGTTCCAACAAGACTTATACCTTATTCTCACTATACAAGTGTTGCGCAATAAATTCGGTCACCACTTCTTGTTTTATAAGACTTATAGGTATCCAATACAATGCAATTAGCAAATCTTGTGCTAGAGTTTCCATCAAACTTCACAATTGTAAAGATATTAAATTTAAAAATGTTATAGTCATGCACTTAAATGATCATAACGAGTAAATGTTTAAACAATGTGCTTTACACCTCTAAAAAATTACACCTACTAGCATAGCTTAACACTCATAGTCATTAGTGACTTAGTGAGGTTCTTTGTGTCCTTACAAATAAAGCGTCTTTTAGTCTTTGAATAAGTAAAGAATAAAGATGAAATGCAACAAGTCTTGCAATGAAAAGCAATATAAGTCAACCTGCTAACTAACATACCTTTATTAACTAATACTTAATTAGCTTCGAAATTGGAATCTCTTTGAATAAACATAACATAGCAACACCAATGTTTTGTACTTCGCCCAATCATGATTGCTATGGCCAGGTTGGTTATAAAGAGGTTAAGATGGAAGAGGACTTGTATAGTGGTCAAATTGAAAGTGGACTTGTATAGATAATAGCTAGAGCACTTATTTCATACAAATTGTAATTTCTTACCGCTACATTACTATTATTTTAATTAATTAGTAACACAGATGAAAACGTGCTGTGCGCGATTTCCTTTGTTATTTAGATACTTATAATACGTAGTTTAATCTTCGCAGTTCCTCAATTATTGAATGCTCTCGCAATGCCGCCAACAGGAGCCGCTGGAGAAATATCGCTAAGGCAGCAGTGGCACATCATTAGACGTAACTACGAAAGTATAACCACGACCACTCTGTCAAGAGTGAAAGACTAAGAAGAAGAATCAAGAAATCTACGCCGATCCATCCCACTTCATCACAATCGCTTATGTTCAAAAAGGAGTTGGAAGGAGTAGGGCACGTCTTCGTGGATTTATCTGCCTACATTTCTACAATGTTTATGCATTGGGTACTAACCAGAGGTTTCACATCCACGCGATTAGAAAGTTTGGGTTCCGTGAACGGGGGGCTGTTGAGGTACCTCTGCGCCTCTTCGGGAGACAGATCCAGTTCGAGGATGTTGTTGGAGTCAGCCTGGGGGGCCGCCGCGGATAGCGCGACCTGCGAACAATGAAACAATTTTATCATCATCATCACCTCCCTGTGTCATCTTCAAAACGAAGGTGGTCAACTTGCGAAACACCCATCTTTTGTCACCTCTTTTAAGCATGCTTAGCCTAGATCCTTCCACCCACCCTTAAGTAATTCAACTATCGGTATAAGTCGATGTCGACCTGGAGATCTTTTTCCGGCAATTTTTTCATTTAAGGTTTATCGTGGAAATGAATTTCGGGCTCCTCGTAAAAATATTTACTGGTGGTATATTGCAATTTGCATCCCTCTTCTCCGATCCTTCTTCCAGAAATTAGATACTAACATTAATAGATAGGTAATATTTAAAGCTGATACAAGATTATTTGGTTCTTCCGCTAACTTTATGTTATTTATGACTATATTTTACGAGTACCTACTAGTATTACATATATAGTTATAGACGAAGATATATCTGGTTATGAGAATGATGTAATGTTTAGGTATATAGTATGTACTCATTACTTATTGATTACGCATCATTAATTTAATGACATGTCATTAAATTTCATTATATTTATTGATTAGTCATCTTCACTACGCCACGCGTGATTTACCTGCATTCAGTACCGGTTTGTAAAGTACACATGACGATCTTGATATTGTTTAATCAATGTAAACAGTTTCCATTACCATAAGTGTCAATAAAAACAAAGATAAATGATTTTAAATATTATAGTTTTAATGTTACTCTACCACAACAGAGCAACGGATCGCCGTGATATTTTGCACAGACATAGTTGAAAGCGCAGACAGTGTGGCACATAATAGGCTACTTTTTATCCCAGAAAAATCAACGATTCCCATAGGATTTATGAAAACTCGGAATTCAAGCGGGCGGAGCTGCTGGCAACAACTAATAGCTAATTAAACATAAAAAAAGAATCATGTTTGTTCAAAATTAATTTGTAGTCAGGACTAATAAATTACTTTCTTTATTACCTACTCTTACAAAAATATTCAGACCCGTTTATAATTTATGCGCTTAAGTCGTGCTTTGCGTGCCAAGTTACACTTATGAGCGTTTAAAAAATACATAAATTAAGGATGTGGTAAATATTTCATCTAATTCGAATGAATGTAATAAGAGTTATAAAAACCGGATGGGAAAATTGAAAATATTGTGTTAAAGTTAAAGGCTTGTAATTTCATGAGCAAACGTCGTAATTAAGGATTACAAAACCTATCAAATAAATTCTTCTTAGTATAATTCACCTTCCTTCATTCATCGTAAGCCTTTTTGACGTTAAGACCCTAGCTAAATTGACGTTGTGGAATACTACGTAATCATTCCAAACACGTTTTAAAATTTCGTAGAATCAATTATATTAACTTTTATGTCTGTCACGTTATCGCTTATCCCTTCAATAAGATCATTTAAACTTCGATTTTTCATAGGACACATGAGCAGCAAAAGTTCTGGTTCTTATTATCGCTTGTTGAATCATCTCTTAGTTTTATATAGAAGGTGACAATATCATCAGTTCAGTACGTAGTATCTATTTCCGAATTTGTTTTAACACTTTGTAGGGGCATCCCTCACATAGGCTTGTGTATGCTCGATGCATTATAAGGACAAGCCCTATGAGATTCAAGTTAGTTACGTTCTAAACGCGTTGCACATAAGTCGTCTTACTTCACCTGTAAACTTGTATGTTAGATTTATTGTGTTAATCTCTGAATTTGTTCAACTGAAATTAAAATTAGTTTTTATTGGAGTCTATCGTTTTTAATTGAGCATATTCCCCAAGACAGAATTGAACACAGCCGCTGTACAATCAAGTACCTAAACACTTAAAAATGTATTAGTGCTACAATAACGTAGCCATCCCTTATACGTGTTAGAAGACCCAATGATCGATGTGTAATCAGTGTGGGGACAGGATGGCTTGAGGCACGATGAAATGGTCTGGGATGGCCCCGGTGTCGGATTTTGGGCTGAGATAAAGGACCTGAAGTAATGCCCAGTAATTCGCTCGTTTGTTATGAGTATACGTGGCCATTGTGTAATGCAAGCATCTATAGGCTTCGAAGTACGAAAACAAGGGTCACTGGGACAAATCTTTTATAGAGATAAGTGTATCCTTGTACAAGCACTTTTCTTACTATTTTTATATAACATGTTCTGGTACCAAATAAATAAAAAATATTTATAACGGTCCATAGTGTATAGGAGCTATTACTTGTTAGACAGTCGCATATTTACACATTACTTATTGTACCCACTAAATATTTACATCGTCGTACCAAAGAGCATTTATTTGTCGTAGTAATACTAAACAATATAATATTTATACGAATTCATCGGAATATTTATGCCTGTACATATTATGCTTTTTAGGTTTTGTCCTCCATAATATATTCCTTCTAATGTTACAAAATAGTGAATTATTTATATTTTGTAGATTTGAATGATACCCTTTTCAAACGGTTCCCTCTGAATTTACAGACAGAAACAAGCTTTACATAAGCCATTTAAAAACTTCAGTTAAGGAAAAATCCTGGTGCCAATGCAAAATTTTTAACCGTCGTAAATCTTATAAACACTATAGTAATATCAAACGAAGTAGGTACCACCCACAGAGTGTATTCGACCACGAATTTATAATTTGCAAGTATAATTTTCTTTATATTATTGTTATTTATCTGACCGTAGGTTGTAATATGACACCTATAAACCACCACATTTTTATTTACGTTATGTTTAAACTTCAAATATAAATTAGGTATTTATTTTTTGTTACAATTAGGGTTTTCTGCTAAATTCTTCTAAAGGTATCATAATATCATCGTTTTTATTATCATTTCTTTTGTTGTTTTTGTTTTTGATTCACTTATTTGAAACAACGGCTGTATGTGTATTATTGAGTTATGTCACCGAATATCTACTCACTTTACTCACGTTGTATGTCTTCTACGTATTAAAATCTTCTACGTAGTAGCATCAAATTAATGTATGAATCATGTAAGAATCTGGATTAACAAATAATTACCATAATCGTGTCCATATATTTGTGTGTGTATTATAGTGGATCCGCATACTAAAATATCGGTGACAGCGATGAGGCGATTTAGTTCGTGACCGCGTCATATTTATAATCCTTCATTCAGTCATGCAAAAAATCACTAAACCAGTGTTAATTTGATATAAGGGTTTTGTAATATTGTTATCTGTACATACATGCAATTACTTATAGGAATTAGTTTTATTAGTAGACTAGTAGGTCGCGTGGAGGCGCGGGCCACATGTGGCCCGCGTGCTGTCTTCCCCCCTGCTTGCCGTCCAACTTTTTCTACTTAAACATCCGCCATGTACATTTTCTATGGAAAAAAAAATTCCGCCATTTTGAATTTTTTTTATATCCATCAAATAGACCTTCGAGTCCTGATCACCTCTTGTCAAGAAACTATTCTTCCATCTTTTATACTTTCCGAGATATCGGCGAAATTCGAATGGCGGCCATTTTGAATCCGCCATTTTGAATTTTTTTTCAGCTCACTGGCAATTGGATGACGTTTCGAATGACATTTGGTCGAGCACCCCCCACCTATCTCCGATACCCTTGGCTGTGCTCTTCATCCGTCTCCGAAATCCTCAATCATCAGCTCTCTCCATATTTTTGTTCTTAATGATTTTTTCTCCTCTTTACGAAATGATTAGTAAAAAAAATTTTTTTCATACAAAATTGTTCAGGAGAGGTGATCAATCAGTGAGTCAGTCAGCACAAGCAGCTATATATATAGTAACTAGTAGGGCGCGTGGGTGCGCGGGCCACATGTGGCCCGCGTGCCGTCTTTCCCCCTATTTGCCGTCCAACTTTAAGCCTCTTCAACATCTGCCATACATTTTCTATGGTAAAAAAAAATTCCGCCATTTTGATTTTTTTTTCTTTTCATCGAATAGACATTCGAGTCCTGATCAGCTCTTGTCAAGAAACCATTCTTCCATCTTGTATACTTTCCGAGATATTGACGAAATTCGAATGGCGGCCATTTTGAATCCGCCATTTTGAATTTATTTTCAGCTAACTGCCAATTGGATGTCATTTCAAATGACATTTGGTCGAGCACCACCCATCTATCTTCAATACCCTCCCCGTGCTCTTCACCCGTCTCCGAAATCCTCAACCATCAGCTCTCTCCATATTTTTGTTCTTAATGATTTTTTCCTTTCTATACGTCATGATCCTTGAAAAAAAAATTTTTCATACAAAATTGTTCAGGAGAGGTGATCAATCAGTCAGTGGCCAATCAGCACAAGCAGCTATATATATATTAACTAGTAGGGCGCGTGAGTGCGCGGGCCACATGTGGCCCGCGGGCTGTCTTCTCTCCTATAAAAGAATCGCCGTCACCTCCATCGCCCATTGAAATCCGATTAGCAGTAAGCTGAAAAAATTACCAAGGAGCACTGTCATGGTTTTAAAGATAGTTAAGGTCAGTTCGAACAAAAAAATACGCTGAACCTCATCGGATGAGGTTCAGCGTATTTTTTGTACGAACAGCCCTTAACTATCTTTAAAACCATGACCGTGCTCCTCAATCATAATCCAAATCCTAGATCATTGTCTCTTTTCATAGTATGTACGTTTTCCATGGAAAAATAAATTCCGCCACAGTGAATTATTTTCCATGCATCCCGTAGAACTTGAGGTCCTGATCACCTCTTGCTAAGAAACCACTCTCTTATCTTTTATACTTTCCAAGATAGAACAACACGAAATTTGTATGGCGGCCATCTTGAATCCGTCATTTTGAATTTTTTTTCAGCTAACTGCCAATTGGATGACGTTTCGAGTTACATTTGGTCGAGCGCCCCCCACCTATCTTTCATACCCTGGCTGTGCTCTTCACCCGTCTCCGAAATCCTCAATCATCAGCTCTCTCCATATTTTTCTCTAGTAAATCTCCGAAAAACCGCATCACAACCTTGCATAATTACCAACTGTTAGTCTCTTCAACATTCCCCATACATTTTCTATGAAAAAAAAAAATCCGCCATTTTGAATTTTTTTTGCTATCCCTTGAATAGACCTTCGAATCCTGATCAGCTCTTGTCAAGAAACCATTCTTCCATCTTTTATAATTTCCGAGATATCGGTGAAATTCGAATGGCGGCCATTTTGAATCGGCCATTTTGAATTTTTTTTCAGCTAACTGCCAATTGCATGACATTTCAAATGACATTTGGTCGAGCACCCCCCACCTATCTTCGATACTCTCCCCGTGCTCTTCACCCGTCTCCGAAATCCTCAATCATCAGCTCTCTCCATATTTTTGTTCTTAATGAATTTTTCTCCTCTATACGAAAAGATCAGTAAAAAAAATTTTTTTCATACAAAATTGTTCAGGAGAGGTGATCAATGAGTCAGTGAATCAGCACGAGCAGCTATATATATAGTAATATTTCATATTTCTATACTCGACAGACGCTTTCTATATGTCTCTCTCTCTTTGTCCAGCTATCCAAAGGCGCAAAGGATGAACAATTCCAACTTACTAACTCCACTCAGAATTATTTGACATGATTTGGAAATTTAACCTAAGAATTTCATGATCAGCAGTCGAAATTCTTAATACTATTAGTTTACCAACTAATGTAATAAAGCAATTTCACTAAAAATAAATCCGGACTAAACTGTCATAAGGGAATATCACGAAACATTCTTGGCGTAAACTCAACCATGCCCCCAGATTTATTTTTATACTTACGTTGATTTTACAAAAAAAATCTACCTAATGGTTACTCGGACCTCTATCGTGATAGGTATAAAAACAAGAGATGCTTTATTACCTATAATTAATTGTGGTTTAGATAACATGATACAGGTATAAAAAAGCTTCTTACTCTTTGACCTCTGCGGAAATACCAATAATAAAGTATATAGATACTAAGTATATAGGTACTTATACACGGTATTATACTAAGAACAACAATATGATAGAATTTACATAATATTACTGTAGCTTTGAATTAATTATTTCTTGAGATTAGAAAGAAAAAAAATTTCAAAGCATTTTTGTATCTTACAGTAACTTATGGACAGAAAATTCCTGATCTATCCCTCATATTATAATAATCCTTCTTCTATAAAAGAAACGAAAATGGAGTATTTTTCGCAGTTCTCTACCCACAAATTAGCATGATTGCTTACTGACCCAAATCAAGTCAAGACTCAAATCCCGAGCTATTTGCATTCTGCGAACACGACTGCTCCGTCAATGACCGCACCTACATTCGCAAGCCGTTGATCATTCATCATTATCTTTACACCCTAAGTATATCCTGTGAGAGTATTTTTGTATCTCGACTGAGTATGAGTCTCTGCTTCGATAGGTATGTCACCTCCGTGAGTTTCGACTCACACGTATCTACGTTTTATGTAAAACTGTATCTGTATCCTTCTGTTATTAATACACACATTATAAAAGCGAAAGTTTTTTAATTATGAATGGATAGATCTTTGTTACTCTTTCACGCCGCAACTACTGAACCGATTTGGCTGAAATTTGGAACATAGATAGGTTTTAGTATAGCCCGGATTAACACATAGGCTACTTTTTATCCCGAAAAAAAAACGGGATTGCCGAAAAACCGAAATTCACGCGGGCGGAGCCGCGTGCAAATGTTCTGTTCTGTTATTTGTGGTCTGAACTCTGGTATGTTGAGAATCTGATATTGTAATAATCTGGTGTTTTAAGAAACAATGTATTACGCTCTGGAGCTTTTTTATCTAATGTTAGTATAATTAATACGCCTAATGCCAGTGATGAAACTGTGTGTGTGCTATGTTTAGAAGATAATTTCACTTTTGAATAAAAATTAGGTAGGAGGAAAAGGATCTCAGATCTTAGCGTGGTGTATCAAATATGAGGAAGCAGATTGAAGACCTTTGTGATGCTTAGCTATTCCATTGAAAAAGGTGGCTATAATTCTAGAGCATACTCGTCGTAAGTGAAGTGAAAGTGTAAAAAGTTTGTGAAGTTTCGATATCGATTTGGCATTTAGTGAATAGCCCTGCAGCGTCACCATCTTTCGTCACTTTGACCGCGATATTAAAATATACAATCAGAAAATAAATATATCGATGATGCGTAGTGTACCTATTGCTGAAATTTTGCATATGTGTAGACTACTACAATTTAGAGAAAAAAAGTGTTTGTTTTTTTAAGATTTGTTTATCACAAAACAACAGAAAACAGAATCGATAAAATAACACGTATTTAGATAAAATTAAAATGTTACAAAAACTCCTCCTATCGTTAGCAATTAATGTTTGATTGATGTACCTATGATAATAAAACCTAATTACAGTTCTTTACAATCAAATTAAATTGACTAGGTACCTACCTCGTCAGTTGTATCTATGATATTAAACCACTTTTTTGTTCCTAATTGTAATTAGTAACTAACACGATGATTATGTAATGATATAGTGTATATTATATTACTCGTGTGCTTTATTTTTATCCTTTAACCTTGGTTTGACCCGGATAGAGTAAAAATTCCACACTATAAAATAGTTTTCGATCACCTAGGTAGGCCTATTTATTAAATCGTCTATATGCGAAAAAGTTGCAAACAATTGGTATCTGTACCTATTGTATGCAACTTTGTAGACCCACGCGTCCTGTGGTGACCTTATTTTGTTTTCCTATGATAAAAAGTGAGCTATTTTAGATGCTCATGATATACCTACTAAGTAGTACAAAAAAACTAAGTAAAATATTTTTTGTTTCATAAAATATAAAAAATATAGATGATGAGGACATAGAAAGGGAGCGGAGAGCGTTGGCGGTGCGGTGTAATATGTTGGTCCACAGGTTTTCACGTTGCAGTAAAGAGGCAAAAATTAGTTTATTTAAAGCTTTTTGCCAAAGCTTCTACACGGGATCCCTGTGGACCAGCTTTACACAGGCGTCGCTGAACGCAATTCGGGTTCAGTACAATGACGGCTTCAGAGTGTTGTTGGGCTTGCCGCGCTATTGCAGCGCTTCAGAGATGTTTGCGTCCGCTAAAACAGACGATATTTTTATGCTATAAGGAGGAAGCGTATAGCATCTCTGATGCGAAGAGTGTGGGCGAGTGGCAACAGCATTCTGAGGGCGTTAGGACAAAGACATGACTCTCCAGTATATGGAATGTATTTGAAATTACATGTGGATTGACTGATTTATTATTATGTTAAATATTATTGTAATTATTGTAAGTTTGACATTTTAATAATCTAAGCAATTAATTAATATTATGTATTTGTATAGGGGCCATAGTTGCCACAAATAAATAAATAAATAAATAAAAGTTTCTTGTTGTTGTTGTACATATTATGTTGTTTTTATCATATTAGATTTTATAAAACTGTTACAGTTTTGTGCCTCAGACCAATTAAAATCAGTGTTCCCCCACGCCCCCGACTATTATAAATATTTAATACTTGCTAATATTTTTATATTTATGCTTGTTGCAGATTTTAGCAGTACAAGTACCTACCTAGGTACCTTATAGAGCTTAAGCAAAAGTTTTTACAGTTACTTAGGATAAGAACGAAAATATTTTTTTTGATTCCTACTAATTAGCCGCATTACGAACTCACAAGTAAAAAGTTATAATAAATACTGCATTTTTTTCTGAGCATCCTCTTTATGAAAAATGAACAGGATACACAATACACAACCTCCCGTAAACAATTTTTCATATTGACGTTTCCTTGTGTATTCAATCGATGACATTGGGCCATTAGGCAGTTGTGGCAAAATGTCGCAAAACCGGTCAAAATTATTGTGTTGAGTTAATCATCAATTTTCTCAAGAACTTACACGTTATCCGCGGCAAGGTGGAGGTCAAAATATTAGTGTTGTATCCGTGAAAACGTGAGTACAACATTTCGCAATGCTTAGTCAGTAAGACAAACAATGATTCAAACGAGGATATGTTACTTACGCATCGAAGATTTAAATCGCAAGATGGGCCCTGTGGCCCTAAACCTACATTGCACGCAGCAAAAACGTCCACAAACATGTTGAGTATATAGTGCTATAGTTTCACTTGTGACGGAGAGACTGACAACGTGTCGCACACAAGACAAAAACGTGGACGTTTTTGGGGGCACACATTTTATTTGGGGGTTTATGGCTTTACATTACAGGAGTCGCTGCATTCGCATGTTTAGGCCACCAAAATAGTCGCTGCCCGCGATATACCTAATGGGGCAATAATATCGGTGGAAAAAGGACGGCGAAGCCTGTTACCCGGTAGGCTTCATGGTTTGTTTCCCTATTTTGTTTTAGCGAATTGTTACACTGAGTTTACTGTCGTCCTTCTCACTCTTTGTTACACTGAGTTTACTTTCGTCCTTCTCACTCTTCCGAATAGGTACGTTGGTAGGTGCGACATACAGCGTTGTGGTCTGCAGAAGAATATGACAGAAAAACGACGGTTTACCTAAATATTGAATGGAAGCAGGCGTTATTTTGCGGAAATCCATAATTAGCAGGACTGATTAATTTGTTTTGCTATTATCCGCTACTTGAAAGGATTCTGTATGGTGCAATATGCAGGAACACCATCCACATGAAACACCACACACAATTTTCTATCACTTTCTTCGACGCACGTTTCGTCCCGACACCGGGACATCCTCAGGAGATGTTGACTTCACAATGCGAAATCGTAGAGATACGATTTCGCATTGTGAAGTCAACATCTCAACATAATAGCAAAACAAATTAATCAGTCCTGGTTTACCTAAAACTAAGTGATAAGTCAGATATCAAAAATCAGTTCTGAGCATTTTTGGATTTTATGATGACTGGCACATTAAAACTAAAATCACAATTATATCCATTGTAATTTCCGATAAAAATTAGAAAAATTAAGATTTTGGAGCAACTTTTGGGAAAACTTTCAATCGAATCTGGCGCATGCAATTGTGCATCGAACTTTATAAGCCTGACTTTTGACTTTGATCTGCAGTAAGTTACTTATCCAGCAAAGAACATTTGCATATTTTTCGTGATTGGAAAATTACTGTGAGATGATAATTTATACAGTTTTAGCGTATGCACGTCAAATCTGTATTTCCTGTTGATCGGACAGGTAAATTGCATAGATTTAACAGATTTCGAGGTTCCCCGGCCCGTCGTGACTTCCGAGTCGTTACCATGTTTCTGTTATATAACTCTTTTTATTATGTTAATAAGATAATTTGTCCGTAATGTAGTAATGTGTACTAACTGTTACATATTGAGCTACCGTCAGTTTTTTATTCAATAATAGGTATAGGTGTATCCATATAAAAACAAATCTGAGTGTGGATGTTGTGGGACATTCGGTAGAAACAAAGTTTTGAATAACATCTAAAACAAAACTCCATTTTAACTGTGTGTGTGTGTGTGTAATTTCACCCATCGCTCTATAGAATGGTGCTGTCCTTAGCTCGCGCTTACGAGTTCGTCCATTAAATTGCTATACGTGATTGCATGCGTGGCGCGTGCCTATTCTGTTGAGTAGTAAGAGAAAACTTTTAGATTTGCGTAGATTTTCTTCGTAACGGAATTTTAGTGACGCAGAAAAACATTTTCTTTCGCTTAGGATCCTTCGCGATAGGTATATCATCCGGAAAGAAACTTTGTTTCAAAAATCGCTTTTTTTCGATAAAATTAGTTTCAGTTAAGGCGAAATCAACTCTGCCCGCGAAATTCAAAATTTTCGTGGTTTTTTGCAAGTTGTACGCTAACACATCAGAGGTTCATGGCAGTCAATTTGCGGGAATGGCATAGCATCATCTTTACATGATTATATCAAAATCTTTGCATAAAATGTGTATCCTAGGAAATTAGTCCGAATATCGAGTTTTATGTGAGTAACTCTCAAATCTCGGACTAATTTCTTTAACTCGACACTTTCAAGCAGAGATTTTTATATAAACACGTGAAGATGATATTGGGATTATCGCAATTTGACTGTCATAAGCCCATTATGTCTTATTAGCTTAAAAACCGCGAAACACCACAAAAAAAATTGAATTTCGCGGGCGCACCCGTGGTACGTCCTGAAATCAAAAATAATTTATTTAGATTGTCGGACTAATTTTCTAAATAGTATACTTTTAAGGATAGATTTTTATATAAATAAACCTGTGAAAATTACAGAAAACTAAATAAAATTTGAATTTGAGACTCCCGAGACGATTTTGCATTGTAAAGTCAACATTTCCTGAGGATGTGACGGTGTCGGGACCAAAAGTGCGTCGAAAAAAGTGTTGTGTAATGGGTCGCAGCCGATTATGAAGTAAACACAAATATTTACTTAGCTTTATTTGAAACAGAGGAGAGGTTTTACAACGTACTTATTAGCTATTTAACCTATTTGGTAATGCACTTGAAGATTTGTAGAAACACTCTGAATTGGAGTCTGTTATAGTTCAATATTTTCAAAGAAATGCAATTAATAAACAATTATTATTCAATGAGATGGTTTTTAGAAAGGAATCTGACCGTTAATGTACCTATTATTAATTTGTGGTCAAGTTATCAACTTGTAGAAACACTGAATTGGAGTCTGTTATAGTTCAATGTTTATATCAAAGAAATGCAATTAATGAACAATCATTATTCAATGAGATGGTTTCTAGAAAGGAATCTGACCGTTAATGTATTATTAATTTGTGGTCTCATCAAGTTATCAATTTGAAAAATTTCAAATATTTATCGTGGTTGCTTATCAAGTAAATTATAGTTTAGTACATTGAATATTTTAGGTAATATTACAGTTGGAAGAATTCTGTGTGGTGTTTCATGTGGACGGTTTTCCTGCATATTGCACCATACAGAACCTTTTCAAGTAGCGGATTATAACAAAAAAAAATTTGTTCTGCTCATTATGTATTTCCGCAAAATAACGCCTGCTTCCATTCAATAGTCTAAAAATGTTAGGTAAGATCTTCGCTCGGTAGCTACTGGCCAATAGATGGCAGCAGGACTCATATTTTTATCTTTTTTTGGTAAATTCGACATTTTCTAAAAATGGATCCACCGACGTACCTATATTGCACCTAATAATCCTAGCTAGATCGATTTATCGCCCCCAAAACCCCCTGTATACTAAATTTCATGAAAATCGTTTGAGCCGTTTCCGAGATCCATATTATATAGAAATATATATATATATATATATATATACAAGAATTGCTCGTTTAAAGGTACTATGCGTGCCAACTAAGAATAGGACCGCGCTTGCTGCCAACTTCACACGATAACTGTCAAAATAGTACTGCCAGCAAAAAAAGTGCAGAACAGAAATTTCATATATTTTTTATTGTTCATATTATAGTATAGATTTAATTATTGTATAATCATTATATTCATTTAAAAATACTATTCTTGAATTTAATTAATGGATAATTTTGGATAAATTAATTCTACAGGTATGGAAACACTTTAAAAAATGAAAAAATACATAATTAATGTTACTGGTCTCCCTAATATGTCGCCATTTTGTGACGCTATTTCATTTCCTACTCATTTATAATTAATTTGGCGTGAAAAGTATTAGAAATACCAAAAAAGCGTATATTAAACATTTAAACGGAATATAATTTGTTTACTGATTTTTTTGCACACCATACACTTTAGTAATGAAGTTTGCGCGTATTTCTGAACAAAATGGCGTCTTGACAGTCCTATTCTCATTTGGCACGCATAGTATAGGATTGCGCAGCCAATGTTATCCATCGGCTAATGAACAATAAAATAATAACTAAAATTAATTATAAATATGAATACAAAATATTTTCCTTGTAAATAAAACGAGTTTCTTATATTATGTACGTGTACCTAACTATATGTATATTTATGTACATTGTACAATGTGTTTATTTCTCTTCTCTAATAGGTATATACAATTCTCGTGTCACAATGTTGATAAAATCAAACTCTTTCGAAACGGCTTGACCGATTTTAATTGAATTTTTATTCAACATACGGTAGGTGTGAGAATATGTGGTAAGCGTAAACAACGTTTGCCGGTCAGCTAGTATGATAATATATACTTAAGCCTTATAATAGAAACTTGTAGGTATTTATCATCACTATTAATAATACAATGAATCACCAAGTCATAATTATTTACTATTAATATTTATGTGATTGTTTATATTATTATTTATATTTTTGGAATAATTTCATATTACCTAGTGCTCTATAAAATACGAAAATATTTTATTAATAGGTGCTAGCTAGTTACTTATTTCTGAAATCAGCAATAAATCAAAAATAAATATACAGAACTGTAATATTTATATTATTGTTTAAGTAAACAATTAAATATTTTATTCGTCTAAACTATACCCCCAATTAATTAACATTCCTAATAATACTTAGAGAAAAATTCACTTACAGCTATCGCCAAAAAAGTTCCGACACGGAGCATCTTCAAAAAAACCGCAGTCAGTATATTTGTCACACAAGATGGACTTCACAACTCAAAATACAGCGGAAAGATGCGCAGACTCATCTTCTATATACCGGCATAGCCTCCCATGACGTCACGACCCCCCGCGAACACCTCCCGCAAACCTGTTCTGAAGCTCATCTTCATTACACCAAAACCTGTATTACGAATCTTTATTAGGTATACTTTTATCATTGCAACGGTTGCGTTCATTGCTATGGAAATTAACAGCCCACCCTGTATGCTTTTTCCCATAATCCTAATGCGTCCTCCCATCATCCCATTAGTAATTAAGGCCTACCTACGCATGATTATTAATCCATACTATAAGTCCTATATTGTGCAACTGTAGCTTGGCAACTTCGTGCGGGACCCTCCTGCGGGGTGACAGACGGTGGGGGAGGCAAGGAACATAGATGTCAGCGGTTAGCGGGTGGTATACCGGGGAAGGGTAAACTTCTCTGCATGTATGCGTTACCGCGTCCCCCGGCCGTCTGTCACCCCGCAGAGGGGTCCCGCACGAAGTTGTCAAGCTATAGCTATCATCACTCACATGACACATCAGTCATCACACACACTTTTTGTGTGTGCTTGATTTTTGATACAGAGAATTGCTAGACCTTTGATTAGCATATAGGCTACGTTTTGTTCCCGGCAAATCTATGGTTCCCGCAAGATAAGTAAAACACATAATTTCACGAGGTTGGAGTTTTCAATAAAAGCTCTATACTGGTGATGAATTTTCCCTTACCTAGGTGAAGGTCGTAACTCTCATTAGTTCTCGCTGACCTTTCTCAAAGTTTTGCTTATCCTGCAGGTCTTATAGAAGATAGCATAAAAGTTAAACGTTTCAGTTTACTTTCCACATACTTGTACATACAGGTTTTATAAGGAAATCGAAAATCCAACAACTTGTACCGTGCTTGTACCTATAACTACGTTAGTAATATTATATATTCCTTGCTATAACTAACCCCACTCGTAAAGTGGTTGTGCTAAATTGGTAATCAAAGCGGATTAAATAAATTATTATAAAATCCATAATTAATGGCCGTTAATGGATATTAGGTTATATGTCAACAATAAAATCATTGTCATCAAACTATTGGCATAGTAGTTGCATTAATGATTCGTAATACAACGCCTGAACTGTGGATGTCTTACAATGCAGATTTTCTAGTAAGATCGAGAAGGGCCTTCTTTGGAATCAGCAATGGATTGCAAATAGTGATTTATGGTACTATATTTGTGTTTCATATTGTAGACGTCGCGTCGGTGGCTATTTTAATAATGCTACGTCAATGTCAAGTCTACTCTGGGTCTACTATGGTAAGTAGGCAGTTTAATAGCAGGTGCTCTTTTAATTGCTGCATTGCGTAGGTATAATGCATCAAAGCGAATCGCTTATGGGCACGGAATACATAATAGTACCTAACGGTAGAGAAGGCTCACTCCGCAAGAAGATTTAAAAAATAGCTTTGAAAAATAGACTCTAGCGCTGACACAAAAATGGGAAATGCTTTCCAAAAAACCAACTTCAAATGCCACTACAAAGAGTGAAATTATTTTTATTTAAATTTTAGGTACCTACACCAATTCGAAGTCGGGCAATGTTTCATACAATCCCTAATAGTCCTTCTTACTTACTTGATGTACGAAGAAATGACGAAGTCATAGACAATCGCCCGACTTCGAATTGGTGTAGGTACCTAAAATTTAAATAAAAATTATTTCACTCTTTGTAGTGGCATTTGAAGTTGGTTTTTTGGAAAGCATTTCCCATTTTTATTTTATACTTTTTAGTGGAAAACAATAAAATGCACAAGGCGTTGTAAAAATACCCAAATCGCTTGAGGTGAGTTCATAAAATTTGAAGAGTTCCCTCGATTTCACCAAAATCCCATCATCAGACCCTGACTTGATGACTATAGTCATCAAATCAGTATCTGCTAGCATATGCACCAGTTACTATAAAAAATACCCGACTCGCTTTATGTATACTAGCAAAATTTGAAGAGTTCCCTCGATTTCACCAAGATCCCATGATCAGATCCTGACCTGATGACCATAGGACAACTTGGAAAATATTACTCTTTCTAATAATACTCAAATATTTTCATGTGTCCATATAAAATTTGAAGAGTTCCCTCGATTTCTCCAAGATCCCATCATCAGATCCTGACCTGATTAAAATGGGACCTTCTGGAAACAAAACCCTCTTAAACAAAAAAAGAATTTTTCAAATCGGTCCACGCGTCTTCGAGTAATCGGTGAACATACATAGAAAAAAAAAAAAAAAAAAAAAAAACAAACGCTAAGTTGTGGTCACTTTCTATCGCATAATTTTTTCTCATTCGACGTACTAAGGTTGCCTCGTACGAAGTGTCCTTGAAGCCCTAGATTACCAGCGCACCTATTCTGGAACTCAGTGCCTATCAAAGAATGATAGCTAAGTAGGTACGAGTACATATGACTTAAGAAATTTGTTTATTCGCCTAGTTACCCCATGTTATAGGTATGAGAGAATACTGTTGCTGGTAGATGGTTCCATAAGGGCCTATTTTCAGGCCGAAAGCTTCAAGTAATAGGTACCACCTATTAATACTTCCCCATTTCAATAGAAGAAAATGTTTGTCACGCACTTTTCCTCGAATCTATTAAAACTAAGTTATAAATATTTAAAGTAACGTATGAATAATTCAAATATTAAAGGTCGTCATTACAACAAATAAGAAAATCTAAGAATCGAAGATGATAAAACTGAAAACAAAAGAAACATGAAATCGAGGATATTAATTCGGTAAACCTAAGTAGCGGAAACGTATCGATTTTATGAGCCAGATTTTACACAGATTTCGTGATAATTCATAATTATTTAGATATCCCTCTCTAAATGTATGCTAATCGGTGCCTGATTTAGGCTCGGCTTTTTAGCATCTGGCACGGAATATCTCTTTCAAAATGTACCAAAACACCTCAGGTTATAACATAATACCTATGCTGCAGTTACATTCAAAATTCCGGTGGCAAATTAAACTGTAATAAACGATTTAACTACCTAATCATTTACACATAATATAGTTCAAAATTTCGGTGGCAAATTAAACTGTAATAAACGATTTAACTACCTAATCATTTACACAATAGTTCAAAATTCCGGTGGCAAATTAAACTGTAATAAACGATTTAACTACCTAATCATTTACACATAATATAGTTCAAAATTCCGGTGGCAAATTAAACTGTAATAAACGATTTAACTACCTAATCATTTACACATAATATAGGTATCTAGTCAAAGAAAATGTGAAAATTCTCGTTTGTTCCCAAATTAATTATATTTTAATACTCACCTTAATTAATATAATCACCCTTAAATCCAGTCAAATTACATCAACTCAAGAACCTTAGAAACTTAAAAAGTTAAAGTTAACTTAAAAGGCAATTTTTTATAAGTTCTGGTGTTCTGAACGGATATACCTCTCTCCTATGTAGGTATCATAGGTAAGTTACTGTAGTTAATTAGGTACAATTAAAACAAGTGAACAAACATTTTGTACCTATGTGCCTATTTAAATGTACATAATATACATAATGTGACTCGTGAATTGATTAATTACAAGTTTAAGGACATGAATAAAAATGTAAAAATATTAGTCAGTAAAATGTTTATGAGGGAATGATTTAAGAATTTTGACCACATGAATCACGGTATATTGCTTATGCGTATAAACAATATTTCACAATATTTAACACTCTCGCGAATATAATGATATTATCACAGTAAAGCTTGAGGCGGATTTTAAAAAGGCAACTCCTATAAATAAGAAATAGGAACCCATTATTTTTTTTATTCAGTCGATACCTAACCAGCCCCCATTTTACTGAGTAAGTACTTATTGTAAGATGAGCACTTTGACAGCAAGTCCGGTTCCCAGTTTTTACTTGTAGGTTAGGTACTCAATGTTGATTTTAGATGCTAAGACACGACGTCTGCTGTCTCGCCGTGATTCCTTTAGGTTACAGGCAAACTCTACAATTTGTGCACAGTCAACTTTCCCGGCACTCTTTCACAACAGATCAACTTTTCTCAACAGATGGGACACCAAGATCAACTATAGTGTGTGTGTGTAGTGTTATCTTCAAAAAACATTACGGCATTAGAATCTTGATGCAGACTACACGTGAAAAGTAATGGTAGAGTTTTGACATTTCAGAGCCTGTAAGTTATTTTCATACATTTTTTTTTTATTTGCAAACGTTTATAGAATAATATTTAAATTTATTTTTCACTTAGGGGTATGAAAAATAGCTCAAGACCCACTCTCAGACCTACCGAACATGCACAGAAAATTTCATAACAATCGGTTTAGGCGTAACAAACACGAGTCACGAGAATTTTATACATACACCTATTAGAGATTTAATATTCATTTTCAAATAAAATCCACCGAACGCATGAGTTTCTGACTTATTCATATGGTTACCAAATTTATTTACCAAATTTACCAAAGGTATTTCCCAAATTTTGAAGCAATTGTTGAATCAATATCAATAATAATTTGGTACCAAACAAATAACAAGAGTATCTCTAACTCAGTTATTAAGGTCAGGATCAAACTTAGTGAACTCTGGGCTGACCGTAATCATTTCTGAATACTTATAAGGAAAGTTATTTTTAGAACAAAAATAATTTTGTAGCTAATTATTACCCTTCAAAGTCACTGACATCCCGGGCAATTCCAACTTTATCCAACCACCTAACTCCGCTCGTAACAGATACATAGATCGCGATTATTATCAACAAATCGCGTAAAGTTCAAGGTGACTATAACCATTGATGGACCACGTGGCAGAACCGGCCCCGACGCAAACGGTCAAAGGCACATCGCACGAACTTAGCAACTTAGCACATAATAGAAAGTTACGAGACTTGTTTTGTAAGGAATATCTACATCTGGCCTTTAGGAAAAAGGCCAGAAATACATAGATTTTATCAAATACTAGATTTTAAACTATTGCTTTATAGGCTTATGAAACTTGTATCATTCGCGTATTCTCTTCCCGTTGCAAAGTTTATACTCAGACCTCAGAGAGATCTTTGGACGTCATAAGAAGGCCCAACGTCATTAAGGGGACAATGAAGAGAACCAAATATAATCGGAATCTCTCTATTCTATATGTATGAGTTCCCCAATAGATGGCTCCGCAGTCTGCCTATGACTGAAAAGTGAAAACAATGTGGATCGAAATTATCATGTCAGCGGTAGTTTGGTAGAGCCCCCAGCCGCGATAGGGGATGGGGATACGGGTTCAAGTCCCGTTGGCAGCGATAATTTTGATACACTTATAATGATGAAATCAGAAATGTGGAGATCCATAGATGAAGTGGAGTCACGGCCACGGCAGCTCAAACGGGCATTAAGTAAATAGGAGGAATACATAGTGCTTATGACCGATTATGGACGTTGGACATCTAAAGTGCTGGAATGGCGAACCACTGGAAATCACCAGGTGGGCTGGGGGTCGCTTGTTTCGAATGTCAGCATGAAGTAATGCACAGCAGCTGTTCCGTGCTGATGGGTCATCAAAAAACGGAGTTTACCCTGCCCATACCCAGAAATCCTAAGAGATTTTTCTTCCCCGAAAAAAAAAAAGAGTCAAGCGATGTAAAACCAAGTTGGTAATAAGTATGCTGGAAATCCATACAGGAGGGTTATATCCAGTAGTGCACATCCATTGGCTGAAACGAACAGTCTGTCAGTCATCCTTTTCCACTGTACATTTCAAAGGTTAAATTAATTCACAGTTTCAAAATGGGCAACAAAGAATCAGTCCGCGCTACGCACTTCCAGCGTCCTGATCCTTCAGCTCACAGCGCGGAGGACGAGCCACCCGAGGAGCATCACATCAGCATCAGCAATAAAATGGTGATTGCTTACCTTTCATCATCAATCACCATCAAAATCTGAAAATATTGGGATAGACACTCAATTTATGGATAAGGAATTAAGTAGGTATAAACTTTACTTTGTCAATTAATAACAGCTGATACTTACTGGTGAGAATAATCTAACATCGACGGCTTCACGTGTTTACTAACGCTCGTGGGACGTAAATTGGATCTATAGACTCTTATAGGTGCAAAGGATTCTCTATTGAACACGGCCTACGATTGTGACTTACATATGGGCTTATCTATGTAGTCAAAGTCTAGATGGCTTAATGTTCTGGAGCATCAAAGGTCAAGGGTAGGAGTCAAACCTGCGGCCATGAGCTATATTTGGTCAGCAGACGTGGTGATTCTCGTAAATAAAATTGTACATCGCCCAAACATCGCTGGTAACCATAGCGATGCAACCATCACCAGCCAATCGGTGCCTTGGTTGCACAACGGATGCAAACATTAACCAACCAGTGCCTACAGGGCTCGACCAATGGAAAAAAATATAAGACTTCGAGTTGGGTCCCGCGAGGACGGCAGAAGGTCTGGACGACATTCACGAATCTTCTGTTGTGTTGAATCCTCCTCTTAGCGCGGCCGGTCTTCTTTTTCTTTTGCTGCTTTTCAACTTTTCGGGTCTGTCCCTTGAGCTTACCAGCACGAGCCAGGAGCCGTGCACTTTGCCACCGAGCGATGGCACAGGTCAGGTCAAGTTCAGAGCAAGACAGCTCAGGCCTCAGACACAAGGACTTCATCGTCCAGGGGGACGCCAGTTGCCACACACTGACAGTGTGAGTTCCTCCGCATCTATATCTGAAAGTGCTCTCACACGCTCCTTGATCTGAACAATGGACTCCTCTCCATTGACATCGAGAACGTGAGTGGACGAGCCTCTGATGTGCAATTGCATCTTGAGGTTTCTATCAGCCAAATCTGACACGAAAAGCATTAACCAGTCAGTATCAAGATGTAACTTTGTCGATGCCATAATTTTTTTTGCAGAATCACACAGCACTTTGTACTATTTTAATTATTTATTCATGTCTTCAGGTGGAACGCTTAGTAGAAGACGCAGCGCTAGTAGGAGAGGTTGACACTGACTGCTCTCATCCAAGGGGCGACTTCAAAGAGAAGATGTTCATAGAAAAGCTCCAGACCTTGGATGAAACGCATACCGATAGATTCGGGTAGGTACTTACGCATAATTAATTATCATTTATGTATAGAAAAACAACTAAGTATAGCTGCAAATAAATTTCCTCGGGAAAGCTCCCGAGGAAATTTATTTGCAGCTTCTCGGAGTAAGTAGGTACGTAGGTAAATACAGCTTTGCTCCAATAAACAGAGAAAAAATAGACTATATCTAGGGTATTTAAATTAGAAAAGGCTGGCAAGTGATACTAAATTCACAAAGCAAAATTCAAAAACGTTTGGGTACCTAATTTGCTTTTAAGCTTAAAATAATCTGATTAGCATAGGAAACTAATCCAGACCATAATGCGTTCGAAAACGATTTGATCGATGCCTGCATGATGTCTTTCTATAATTATTATAGTAGGTATAAAAATTATCTTCTATATAAAAATAAGTCGGGTTTTCCTTCCTGACGCTATAAGTAACTCCAGAACGCACGAACCGATTTCCACGGTTTTGCATTCGTTGGAAAGATCTCGGGCTCCATGGTTTATAGCAAATAAAATTCAGGAAAAACTAAAAAAAATAAAAAATGTTACCTAAAACGAAGCCATCTGGTGGCGAAACGGAGTTCGCCGGGTTTGCTAGTAATATTATGTATTGAAGTTGATATGCGTGCCCATTTGGTAAGGCAAAATATACGAACCTTCATGGATTTTAGTGTCGACTATTTAGCTTACCCTCTTTAGATTGGGTTGGGTAATCCCGTGGAAACGCAGAATCCTCTCTTATTACTTGTCTCCACTATAAAAGGAACATTCTCGTGCACACTTTTTAGTTCAAAGGGTTCGACTGGGCACTGATGAGTGAGATTAGGTACCTTATACCTACTACACCAAATTACGTTCTCAAAGGTGTACGGAGTCAGCTCCGTACACCTTTGAGAACGCAGGAGAGACTAAGTGCGATGGTCTACGACCAAACCAAAATGTTCTCTGGGAGACAATGCCCAGACGTGGGACATAAAACTTAAAAGCAGCCGATAATTTTGTATGGAATGAGTTTTCGACCCATTTTTTAGATTTAAGCAAGATTCTAAAATCTAAACTAGGTAGTTCACTATATTTTCGCTTTTTTTATACACAGTATTTATAAAATACCTACAGGTTTCGCATTTTTATTATATTTTAATGTTTTCATGGAATCAAAATGTTTTCCTCACCAAAAGATTTTTTTCAATGAATTTTAATCAAGCACGGATGAGCCGACGTACAGTCTACGATCAATTAGACTGATTATAATAATGACACGACACTTTAGGGTTCTGTATTAATAATCTTTGAAGAGATAATGTTATGAGACTGTAGAATTTAAACTTTATTGAAGCTTTTAAGACCAATTTTGTCAATGACATTGATTTATTACGCATTACAATACCCCTAAAATATATCTTTATGGAGTTCACTGCGATGGAAACTTTCCGATAAGACGTTAGAACCAAGTTAGAACTCTTCAGTGGACTTAGAACCGGGAATGACTTCCGCGATCGTGCTTGTTTTCAAGTCAATCAAAATTTTAAGTTTAATGTTTAAATCAATCAATCAGTTTATTTGCATAAAATTACAAGCTGATCATGGATGAATAATTTCACGTAAAAACACGTATTGTTCTTAGCACCAGGCCCTGATTATCATCTACGAAACCGAAACATACGGAACCCTTTACTTTTTGTTTCAAGTTGCCTTATGCGCACTTCATTATTCATAAAATTGTCTTATTTATGACCAGAGATATAAAAGTTCTTCCCGGCGCTTTAAACGAGCAATTATTGTTTGCGAAATAATAACCTGTCACTCGCCAGTTGCTTACCAATAGGTATCCTTAAAATAACTCTTGTAAGAATGAACCCGGATGATATAAAAATAATTGGCAATAAACACCTAAGTAGGGAGATATTTAGCAGCCACAAATACGTAGGTATGTAGGTACCTAGTTATGCAGTTAGTGCAACGCAGAATATTATAAGTAACTTCTTATAAATGGATACCTCTTACATTTTTATGGATAGGTCAAAGGTGCCTGACCAGGATACTGCTTCGAAAAACCCTTTAGTCTCTACTATAAGTATCGGTGAATAGTGAATACGTCTCAAATATACTGTAGACAACACGAAGGCAAGTGCAAATCGTCGGTTTCTGGCACAGAGGGTTCTCTTGTGCTATTTTTGACTATTATATGTAACCTAAAACAATATATTCTACTACTGCTGACCAATATAATTCTAATATAGGTAGTATTCTCGTGGCAATATTTGTAACCAAACTCCTCTGAAACAGCTAGATCGATTTTTTATGATTTTTTTTTATACATTCGGTACCTAGACCTAGGTGAGAGAATGAGTCGCAATTTATATGGTCCTACAGCTAATTGTATTTGAAAAATTCTCAAATTATTATTAGATACTACCTGACCGGACAACCGTTGTTTTGCCATTTAGTGGTATAAAAATTAACACGTTCGCTGCGATATAAGGCTTAAATGCCCTATGCATGTACTCCCGCTCTGTGCGGAGGCGAAAAGCTGTGAACTTCCCCTGGTGCGGGGCGTGTATAATGAGTATTTCTATATGTACAAAAGAGACAATTATAGGTTTAAATTTAGGACTTCAAGGGCTACTCAATAAGGCATAAAAACTGTCCTAAGGTTTTTCGGCCTGATAACGCACTGACTAATATTTTTTTCGTGTCCTTGCGGGTAATAGGCCGAAAGGCCCATCATAGATGACAAGGTCACTCCACCCGTTCCCGCACTGTTGTAGGTGATACAATTGCTTACTTCCAATTAGTGTTGTGACATTATTTGCGAGAATTGACGTTAATACGATAGTCATTGGCAAATAGATCTATGGACCCCGGGTGTAATACAAAATTCACGAAAAAAGTGTCCCGAGAAAACCTATATAAACGAGGGTACATAATTATGTATTTTTATAAAAACACTAAAACATTGTAATTTATGTCTTACACACACACAGCCTAATTTTGCTTAAGTGCGATTGGAATTCTTTTCGCGTTTTGGATTTCTTTAGATTCGGATAATTTTTAGCTCTGACGCGAAATCCTTAGTATTATATATCAATGGCGTAGAATGTAAGAAAGGTATGCTACTGCTACTTTCATGTAAAATTAATTAATTTTTCACAAATAATGTAAAAAATAATACTGCCTGTCTTGTTTTTAAGCATGAAAATAATTATCTTTGTTTCTTTAATAAATGACATAAAAATAATATGTCGATAACTTACTTCCCATCACTAATACTTCCTAAAATAAACCTATAATTCAGTGCGGCATCGGGTTTCAAGGCCTTACATATATTCTTGTATATATCTCTGAAGTATATAGTAGGAACCCGGGGCGAAGCAAGCACTATAAACAACAACTCATCAACCATCGATGTTGATAGGTAGGTATCCAAATTTTTACATTTTCGCATAGTTATAGTCATTTATATCTGCCGATACCTTACTAGGTCTATGAGCCCCATATCGCCGCTGCGTAAACTTTGAGTACCTACCAGGCCAATCAGCCAGTTAACGCACTGCATAAAAAAACGCGAGTTTTAGTCCCGCAGCGAACGTGTTAACTTGTGATATTTTGTGAACCCTCGTAAACTAAGTTTTAAGTCGACTTGTAGATAGTTATCATATTCATGCAACAAATATAATATTGACGTTTTACAAGAGCCTGTACGTTAGGCCTGAAATAAAGATATTTTGAGTTTGAGTTTGAACTAATGACCTACTCGCAGACCTACCAAACGTAGGTACTCAAAAAGTTTTATAAAAATTGGTCGAGCCATTGAGGAGCCAGTAAGAAACACGAGATACAAGAATTTAAGTTACAAACCATTGCAATAGCAATAATCATAAACATCCATAGTTTACCAGTGAAATGGTAACATATTATGCACCAAAGATTAAAATCGCTAGATGAGCCCTTATCAAAAACGACCATAAACATGCGGAGTGCTCTCAGCATGCTTTAGTTACACTAGTGACAGAGAGTGACGTGTCGCACACAAGCACCACACAAGACAAAAACGTGGACGATCCACCGATTTAAATATTAATTGATAAGCACAAAACAAGCGGTTGGGACGTTTTTGCTATTTGGGTACGGAACTCAAAAACAGTTTGAAGGAAAAACAATAAAATCGGCCAGCTACGTTATTAATGAAAAGATGTTTGACGAGTTATTTGTGACTGCCACCAACAACGCAGTCTTTATAACTTTTGAGTTACTTTTCTTATTATACTTAGGATAGGCATTAGGGACATAGCTACTACGTATAGTACGTAGGTACATGACGTAACGTAGCTGTTTAAATCTTAATATATATAAATCTCGTGTCACAATGTTTGTCCTCAATGGACTCCTAAACTACTGAACCGATTTAGTTCAAACTTCGTGAATATCTGTCATTTGGTCCAACTTAAAAGATAGAATAGTTTTTATCCCACGTGGACGAAGTCGCGGGCATCAGCTAGTATTCCTCTATAAATATTTGAGCTTACCTCTGAGAATGGAGCCCATCAGAACTTGACGACCTCTTTGCGCGCTCGAACTCGGAGAAAGGTCGAGGGTTCGATTCCCGCCACAGGTTACTTTAGAATTTAGAAGTTCGCAATTATTGTTGTGTTGGTTTAGGTCTGGTGGGAAGCTTCGGCCATGGTTAGTTACCACTCGACCAGCAAAAACGCACCGCCAAGCGATTTAGCGTTCCGGTGCGATACTGTGTAGAAACCATTAGGGGCAAGTTTACTTTCCAAGTAAGTACGATACCATCTTCGGCTGCATCATCATTTACCATCATGTAAGATCGTAGTCAAGTTATATCTTGTAGAGTGTAAAAAATCACTCGTAATACAAACCGTGTTTTATTTATTGTACCTATAACGGTACAGTGAGGTAAGCAAGTAAGCAAGTGCAGCTATCAAGTCTTGCGGATTTTGTGGCGGTATACGATCAACAGCTGCTGCTTCGTTACTTTTTTTTACATGAAAACTTGTATGAAGACGACTTACGACTGGTTTATTTACATTAAAAAAAATTATTTACGACACTAATGCAGAAAAGACAGTGTTCACTGTAACCTGTTGTTTACTATTATTAAAATAAATTAGCAGCTTTATACGTGTAGACAGTTTGTTTTGCATATTATGTAGATGTTATTATGAATTTAATTTAATCGATTAACAAAGTACCTAAGAAATTAATGGGAAACAATAAAAAAAAATTATCTTGCGACATCTCACACTGTTAGCGTTACCGACACCTCATGTAAATTATGTTCAAGTTGTCGCTTCTGTTCACACTCCTGGAGTGCCACGTATTTTTTTTACTAATTTAAAATTCACCAATCAGTCGATATACTAAGTACATTGTACTGGCTATTTCGTCAGTAGGTACCTATACCTGAAAAGCCTTGCTAGTTAGCTTTAGGTTCTCAACGCCTTTGCATCGGTCTTACAAGACTTGTGGCTCGACCTTCGCTTGTACTAAAATCAAAGCAAAATGATCTCATTACAGCCTGACAGTTGGAGCGGTGGGCGCCATATTGAAACGGGTGGAGATGCGTACGGCCAACATGTTGGACGAGGGGCCGGTGTGCGCGGACGTCAAGCGCAAGATCCTCGAGTGCTATGACAACACCAGCACACCCGCTGAAGTGTCCAAGTGCTGGGAGACCATCGGTTAGTGGGTATTACGATCCCTTCAATCTGACAGTTGGAGCGGTGGGCGCCATATTGAAACGTGTGGAGATGCGTACGGCCAACATGTTGGACGAGGGGCCGGTGTGCGCGGACGTCAAGCGCAAGATCCTCGAGTGCTATGACAACACCAGCACACCCGCTGAAGTGTCCAAGTGCTGGGAGACCATCGGTTAGTGGGTATAACGATCCCTACAATCTGACAGTTGGAGCGGTGGGCGCCATATTGAAACGTGTGGAGATGCGTACGGCCAACATGTTGGACGAGGGGCCGGTGTGCGCGGACGTCAAGCGCAAAATCCTCGAGTGCTATGACAACACCAGCACACCCGCTGAAGTGTTCAAGTGCTGGGAGACCATCGGTTAGTGGGTATAACGATCCCTACCACCTGACAGTTGGAGCGGTGGGCGCCATATTGAAACGTGGGGAGATACGTACGGCCAACTTGTTGGACGAGGGGCCGGTGTGCGCGGACGTCAAGCGCAAGATCCTTGAGTGCTATGACAACACCAGCACACCCGCTGAAGTGTTCAAGTGCTGGGAGACCATCGGTTAGTGGGTATAACGATCCCTACAATCTGACAGTTGGAGCGGTGGGCGCCATATTGAAACGTGTGGAGATGCGTACGGCCAACATGTTGGACGAGGGGCCGGTGTGCGCGGACGTTGAGCGCAAGATCCTAGAGTGCTACGACATGTGACAGTTGGAGCGGCCATATTGAAACGCATCAAAAAGAGACCACAACTTTACGTTTGTGCGTGTTGTTTGCGAAGCCCGGGCCAGGCGCTACTTCGAACTGGATTGCAATTTTTGTGTAGCGCGGCTAGTCGCTATTTCTTTTAATCATCTTGCTGCGGAGTGAGCTTTTCGTACCGTTAGGTACTATTATGTATTCCGTGCTATTGTACGATGACTATATGCATTGTATGAGGACTACTTATTCATACTTTTTTGGTGAATTCGCTAACCAAGTTGAGTCATGTGTAAACGTCGTTTTTCTTTCGTTCGATACATTAGCATTAACTCCATATTTTGCTGCGTTAAGTTGAAATGCCGATTCAAACTTCGTCCTGATGGATGTTAACCGCGAGTTAATTACCTACATCATCTTCATCTACTTGTCCATATAAACTTACTTCTCTGATGTGGGTACAGAGTACAGACTACAGTCGCGGATAATGGTTGAATCGGACTGTACTAGACTATTATAAGTCCGTAGAGTATTTCGTCATTGGACTATACCTATACAATATACATGCTTTAGATTCTAGCTTTTTCATACTTGCAGGTGCATTCTCAGAATGCGTGCAAGAAGCTAGCGCGAGACGGTTAACGGCGCGGAGTGAACGCGAGGCTCTGGAACTGGAGCGACGCACGCGGCACGTCGCGCTTGCTCGCGAACATGCTCTAAAGGATCTCAGTTGAATGAGCAATAATTACTTTCATACTTTACTTTGAAATAAAATCAAATAATAATGACAGTAAAATTTTAATTAGTTGGTCCAGATTTCTAAGGACTCATGTGCTACGTATTAACAACGTCATGATTATAATACTTTGTTAAAATCTCTGTATGAAATTATTGTTACAAATAAATTTGTTTTGTGTAAGAATAAAAATAATAAATCCAGTGCAAAATTTTGTGATATTCATCCTTATTTAACTTATATTTGATATTTATAAGATTATTCCTTAAATTTGTCATTGAGATAATTTTAAAGGAAATACACAAACATACATAAGTGTTTCTTCTCTAATTAAAAGACACTTTTTTCTTAACATTATCAAGTCTATTTCTTAGTTTGCACTGTCACTTTTTGGACACCCAATGTCCTCCTTATCTCTTATCTGTACAGGTGATTGCTTGGCAGTGTTGGTGGTTGCTTGACGGTAAGATTCGCTTTTTTGAAGAGAAAAATAATACATATCATGTGTTTCTTCTCTAATCTAAAGGCACTCTTTTTCTTAACACTACGGTACACGCGCCTCTTTTTTTTACTTGAGTACACGCGTGGCCTACTATAGTAGCCCATTTTAAAAAGTCAATAAATTGTATATTTATAACTATTTGATTAAAATAACAAATGGAATGGAAAAAATATTTATTTAAGTTAACATTACAACAAAACAATTTAAATAAAATATTTAAAATAGTGAACAATTAGCAATTTATTAAATATCTACGAAAAAGTAACAAAAATGGCAATACTGAGATCAACGTATTTTTGTTTTTATTAAAACCACTCTCCATTACTATTTCCTTCATTTTCGTAGCATTCAGGATATACTACTGCTTAGTGATCGTGAAAAATCTTCTAGTAGCAAGTCTTTCACCACTTTTTTGTCGACCGATTTCGGGCTCTCGAGCAGAGTGCACATCGACCATCTCGTGCTGTCCTTGGTGTCAAATCATGATTTAGATACTTGGGAATCCTGAATTGTGCTGCCGAAAAGTGCCCCAATCCTCAATTTAAGTTGTCGGGTTCGGGTTGTTTGAAACTGGATAATGGATCCTTAGCATTTCTAGCTCTATCTCCTTTTGGGCTTGCTTATCTAATACTTAGGTTTTGGGTTCGAGTTCGCGTTGCCGATGGTATATTTTTGTGCCAAATGGTTCAGTTCGTCATTTTGTAGATTAGACCGCGCCTTTCAGATAGAGTGGAGTGTTATCCGAATCTGATGTTTCGTCAGACCTTTCATTTAACCTTTCCTCTTCATTTTCCTGAAGCTCTGACTCATGCAGAACCAGGGCCTGTTGTTAGTCTGGTTCTGGCTCAACTTTATCATCTTCACTCTCTGTCACATCTTCATCATCAGTGTCTAGCTTAAGTAGCAACAAAGATTCACAAGTGGAAACACTTGTGAATCACTCATGACGTTAATGTTATAAATCTGTAAAAAATAAAAAAATGACATTTTCCAATTTTAAAATAACAATAATTAAACAAAGGTATAAGTATACATACATAACATAGCTGGAGAATATTATTTTAGCGTTATAATTCGATAATACACGAAAAGTTACTTACCTGATTTTGGTACATCAATACACGCGCGGACTACTATAGTAGGCCTGCGCTTTTGGCGCCAAATATCTCGCACATGCGTTTGCGCAGGAATTGTGTTGGGTACTAAGGTTGCGAAGAATATACCAGACGAGGCTTATCTGGAATCGCAAGCTTCTAGCATGCAAAAATAAAAAGTTACGACAAAAAAACTAACGCTGGTCTACTATAGTAGGCCGCGCGTGTACTCTAGTGTTAACATCATTGACAGTCAGTTTCTTAGTTTGCACTGTCACTTTTGGGACACCCAATGTCCTATGTACAGGTGGTGAGTTGGGCTATTTTGAAGAGAAAAAGATACATGTCATGTTTCTTCCCTAATTAAAATACACTTTTTTTCTTATCATCGACAGTCAGTTTCTTAGTTTGCACTGTCACTTTTTGGACACCCGATGTCCTCCTTATCTAAAGCCTACTGTACAGGCGGTAAGATGGGCTATTTTGAAGAGAAAAAGAATACATGTCATTTTTCTTCCCTAATTAAAAGACACTCTTTTTCTTATCATCGACAGTCATTTTCTTAGTTTGCACTGTCACTTTTTGGACACCCGATGTCCTCCTTATCTAAAGCCTACTGTACAGGCAATGAGATGGGCTATTTTGAAGAGAAAAAGAATACATGTCACGTTTCTTCCCTAATTAAAAGACACTTTTTTCTTAACATCATCGACAGTCAATTTCTTAGTTGGCACGGCCACTTTTTGCATGGCAATATCTTTCTCATCTAGAGGCTGTTGTACGGGTGATTGCTTGGCGCTGCTGGCGGTGAGATGCGCTATTTTCCGTCGAAGTTCCCTCACTTGCGCCGCGCTCGCTAACTGAGCAGCGCCTCTCGATAGAACTTCTAAGCGCAACTGTTCACATTCTGATCTGGAAAACAAAGAAGTTCGATAGTTCCTGTTCTTTATTTTAAATTCAATATAGTGATAAGCTTAACTAACATAACTATAGCGTTATGGTATATTCACTATATTCGATCCGAAAGTGATGATGTGGTCGAAAGTGTAGCGCGCTCACCTCCGATCGTTATATTCATAAAGGTGGTCTTTTTCAGAAGGAGTTAGTCCTTCACTTTCAGGGATTCGTAAAAGTGTATGCAACATTTTAAGGTCAAGTAAGTTCGACACAAAACTTTAGGCGAACTTAACAGGTCTGTCCGCGAAATTCAAAATTTTCGTGGTTTTTTTTTGCAATATGTACGCTAATTACACATAATAGGCTTATGGCAGTCATTTTGCGAGCATGGCAGTTACTTCTTTACATGTTTATATTAAAATTTTTTGCATAAAAATGTCTATCCTAGGAAATTAGTCTGAGTAAAGAGTTTTAAGTGAGCAACTCGCAAATCTCGGATTAATTTCTTTAACTCGACACTTTCAAGCAGAGATTTGTATATAAATACGTGAAGATGATCTTGGGATTATCGCAATTTGACTGCCATAAGCCTATTACGTCTTATCAGCTTAAAAATCGCGAGAAACCACAAAAAATTTGAATTTCGCGGGCACACCTGTGGTGTGCTCCTTAATGTAAGAAAAGCACCATTAGAGTGGAATATGACTCACTTCAAGTGGTCCAACACGCCAGGTAGCCAACCCTGCGCGGTGGGCTCGCACAGCTTGCCGAACCAGCGCGACAGCTCGCGCCGCTGCCGCTCGCACAACCCCTCCAGCTGCGTTATGCGCTCCTCGTAATTTTCTGTAACGAATTACCACCACTTGACGAGATTAAAACGAACATAATTTTAGTCAAAAAGAGTCAATAATTGAACTCGTTTGCGCAACGTAACCAACACAGTGAGGAAAAAGAAAGGTAATATCAAGTTTTGTTAAGAGTAAAAATCAAAATATTGAAGGAAAAAAAGTAAGTAAATAGGTTTTTTCATTCATTCAGTCATTAGGCACACCACACAAGAAGTTCATTTGTCCAATCTGTAATTTAATTTTATGTGCAAAAAGTCACATCTCTTCAATGCACATTTCCTGTCATGGAGATGTTAATGAGAAGCATTCTAATAATAAACATAATCATATTTCAGTGACTATTTAGAGTCCAGAAATAAGGCATATAATATTATGAAATAAATAAATCATTTGACTTTCATTTGAGTTGCAAACAGCCTGTTACCAGATTCCGTACATCCATGATTATTGTCTTTTTCTCATCTGTCAACATTACCACAGTGCTACTAAAAATTTTTTCATATAGAGCCGTGATAACTCATTGGTTTAAACCTCTTCCTCTTCAGACCTCTGCCTTTCATCTGGAGTTCGCGATGCACATACACAAACCGATTATGTGTGCTGGGTGGAGATATTATACCCAGAATTAATTAGTTAGAGCCGCAAATACTAAACCGATTTTGTCTGCGTCTGTGAAGACAGATTATAAGACAAGATACACACCTATGAGCTCTCTATCGCAATGCGCTGCGGCGCCGGCCTGCTGCTCCCAGATGGTCTGCTTCTCGTGCAGCAGAGCTTCCAACTCGGCCTGTTTATTGGCTAGGTCTCTTCGCAGCTGGAACGTGGAATCGTATTATTAAACTACATATGTAATTAAAAGTGCTGGACATGATAATCCTGATGTAATGTAGAGTGCAAAGCCATTTAAGAATAAGAATAGAATAAGAATAATAAACTTTATTTGGGTTAGAAAATGGACACAGAAAAACAAAATTACAGTCAAGAGAGTACTAAAACTAAAGAAAACTGTGACCAGAAAACCCAAAAAGGGGCAACGACTCAGCATAATGCCGAGATGGTGTAGATACACCATAACAGCGCTGATTTTCAGCCGGCCCCTAAAAAACCTCGACGTCCCGGACCGGCCCGGGCTGCCCGTCGATTTGACTTCGCTGGTCAACAAAAATATTATAGATCGATGACAAAAAGGAACATGTTAAATGCATTTCTCAGTAAGCTTACAAATGCCACGACAATGCCACATGTAAGGAGAACCTTAAATATTGTACGTAGAGCATATCACTGATAGAAGACTCCATTTCAATTTCCCCAAAAACCGGGACTTAAACCAGCCACAAATAAAATTACCTTTATTTGTATAATACTGGTTGTAAGCCAAAATAATAAAATCCAAGGGCTAAGAGTATTGTTACAGACATAACTTGACAAAATGTAAATAGTATCATTATATTATACTCACTCTAGAATTAGTCTGTTTCATTTGTATGAGATTCTTGGCCATTTCTTGGCGCTTGTCCTCTACCTCTGCAAACAGTGAGTTTCCTTTCACCGCTGTAAGTAGAAACAAAGAGGTAAGTTTTACTTCTGATATGGTGGTTTAAAATAACATTCCAACAAGTAAAAAATCATGTTTGTTTTATGGGAGCCCCCTTAAATATTTATTTTCTGTTTTCTAATATTTCTTGTCATATTGGGGCAAGAGAAATACATCATCTGTGAAAATTTGAACTATCTATCATGGCTCAAGGGATAAAGCCTAGTGACAGACGAATAGCAGCGTCTTAGTGATTTACCTAACATTTTTACCCTATGGGTATGGAACCCTAAAAAAAGAAGATAAAATCCAAATACCATGAGGCTCTAGATCCTGTGAGTCACCGTGGTGTAGCAAAGCCCTGGCCTCGGCCAGCTCTGCCAGTGCAGCCGCCTCTCGCTCCCCCGCTGCACACAGCTCCTCCTTCCGAATTGCTGCTGCTGCACGGAGCTCAGCCACTTCTGTGACTAGTTCCTCTACTTTCACCTGGAAGATTCATTGGGTTAATAACTTAACACATATGACAACCAGAATTGGCAAACTACATCACTGTCTACTGCTGATGTACTACTGTACAGCTGTGAACTGCTGGACTTATCTGCCAACTGGAAGGATACACAGGCTGACGATGACAAGGGTAGCAAGATGACGTTGAGATGGAGTGGAACTTGGTATTGACAGAAGAGTTTGAACAACACAATTGTCAGTGGATGGTAAATAAGAGTTAAACTAAGGCTACATCTTATTGAGCAATTTATGAGCTACTGAAAATGTACTTATTAAATATGTACTATCACAAAAGGCTGGCACAATAATGATTTGAGTAATTTAGCTTTAAAAGCTTAGTAAAGCGCATAAATGCAACAAAGAGCGTTCCTAACAGGCTAGGCAGTTTCCCCTTTTTTTAGTAACCCAGTGTGTAGCGACATTTTGTGCTGACTATAAATTATCTCCCAGTAGATAAATACCTGACAAGACATGAGTTCCGCGCGTGCCTCCTCTAGGGCTATCTTAACTGCAGCCGCCTCTGATGTAACAGTACTCAACGTTGTGCGAAGTTCATCCAACTCCGAACTATCCCGTACCGGGGACTCCCGCGCAACAACATTCTGTTCATCTCTCAACCTCTTATTCTCAACTTCTAACTTCTTAATTTCTTTAGCATGCTGCTCTGTTAAGTCTGTACGTTCTTGCCTCAATGCAGAAATGTCTTCTTGGAGTGCGGTTATACGTGAGTTCAACTCGTTTCTTCGTCTTAGTTCGTCAGCCTGACAACTCTCTAACTCAGCAGTTAGGTGACTCTGCACATCTAACGCTGTCTGATAACTTCGTCTGGTGTCGTGGAGCTCCTGTTTCATAGCATCGTAGTTGCTGGATAAGTTTTCATACTGTTTACGAAGCAAATAATACTTCTCACTGATTTCACCGCCTGTTAGATCTTCCACCTCGGTTATATTGGTTTTGTTACTGATTGTTGAATAATCCATGATATTAAATTACCGTTTAAAACTTTTATAAAATCATTGTAAACTTGAAAAATCAAAATTATTTTATTTACTTAATGTTGCAAAAATTAAAACCGTTACAAAATTGAAAATTGAAAACAATGAGTATAATAATATATTGAAAAATAGGGAAGAATATATCTACACCACAGAACATTATCGACATCATAGACAAATAACACTATATTGACCTTTGACTAATGATTATGTTGAAATACACAGATCCAGTGTGACCGTTTCAAATTTGGTGAATCTGCCAAACACTAGAAAAAAATGCCAAAATCTGCCAACTCGATTTCTAAACTTTAAAAGTATTGTTATTGTACAATGATAGCCTAGCGAGGTTTCGAATTCGGTCGACTTGAATATTTCTTATAATATCTTTAATCTTCTTAAAAGCCCGGTCGACGGAGCCCCTATTACTGGATGGTCATACAAGGAAATAACAACTCAGAAGTGGCAAAAAGGATAACGGGGCCTTGCAGGCCCGCTACTTTTTTTGCCACCTATCCGAGTATCATATCAAGTCCCGAAATCGCTTAGCTCGCTCTTGTAGTCTAAGTTATTTGTGACAATAGTTTTTTGCAAACGGGTGTAAATGTAAGGCTCTCAGCCTTGTGAGCTTGAGGTTGACCATCTTAAAAGCTCGGCTTCGAATGAAGTCGAATCGATTCAAAGCCTCACCCCCTAGTGAACACAAGATAAAAGTTTCCAGCTTGGTATGTAACCAACTAAGTCATACAAAACCTGACTGAGTAAAAACTGACTAAGTCATACAAAAATAAGTGAATAGATATAAAATCATGAGTTTTTTCGTTTTGTTTAAAAGATAATAAGGATTTCCTTGAAATCTGCCTCATTCCACCACTTTCATAAACCGTTAGCTTATTCTGCCAGAGTTAAAATTTTCCAAATGAAAGAAATCTGACACAAACGGTCACACTGCACAGATAAATTACATGAAATGTCTTTGCTCTATTATAAAAATAATCACAGATCATAATAGAGCATAGTTGGTTAATTTTTTGACAATGTCCACTGTTCTCAGTTCTGTGGTTTTCAAATTAGTAATTATTATACTCTTTGGTCATTGTTGGTAATCATAGACAATAGACATAAAACACTATAGGGATAAATAATGTTCTGTGGTGTTATTTATTTAATATCAAATATTTTATAGGCGGAGAAAAGTAAAAATTGGAAAAATTGATCATCACAGACCAGGAACCGAAAGATAGACAGCCGGGCTCCATACATACGTCTGTGCCTAGTAGCGAGCCGCTTATATATAGCCGCCGCTTTTTTCAGCTCACTGCCAATTGAATGACGTTTCAAATGACATTTGGTCGAGCACCCCTCACCTATCTCCGATACCCTTGGCTGTGCTCTTCATCCGTCTCCGAAATCCTCAATCATCAGCTCTCTCCGTATTTTTCCTCCGAATGAATTTTTCTCTTCTATACGAAATGGTAATTAAAAAAAATTGTTCATACAAAATTATTCAGGAGTGAGTGAGTGAATCAGCACGAGTAGCTATATATATAGTAATATTATCTTGCCTTCATTTTGTCATACGAATTGGGCTTTAAGTGCTTGTCTGTCAGTTTGGTATTCCTTGCAGCGCCACAAATCCCATCTACGGCATACAATTTCTCAAGGATCTCCCATTGAGCGCGGCGATTTCCGATGATTAGGTCCTTTTTCTGAAAGTTGTTGCGAAAACATTTGAGTAGATGTGGAACATCATACATATGATACATCTTTTTGCCATTAATAACATAATAATTGACATTTGAAGCATCATTGCCACTGCGAAGGAGATCTTCCCTTGCATCTGATATTAACGAGTTTATAGCAGCAACATTAGCAGATCCTTGATCAGATACAGTGGATCTCACAGAAAATCCTGTATTATTTACTGCTGCAATGATTTCTTTAAGAATCTTTTTAAAAAAAAAGGTTTTTATGCCATCTCTGACAAAATAAAAAGCAATAGGTATCTTCCAGGGTGAAAAGATTCCTCTCAACATAAACACCAAAACTTTGTCAGCAACATTATTGGTGCGAACACCACCTCCTAAATCCTCAAAACCTTCTATGACCCCAGTTTGAAAATTGAAAAATAAATTCTTTTTAACAGCCATTTCGTCAAATAGTAATACACACTGCAACCCCATAGTGTCTTTGTATTTAGCAACATCTGCCAAGTGTTGAAGCATAAAATCGTTAACACCAGGTCTTACAACAATATCTTTTAAAATAGAGTTTATAGTGGATTTACTTGGTAATCTAATGCATTTCTGTAAAAATCTGTAACACTTAGGACTTAATTTATATAATGAGAGTGCAAAAATTTTTTCATCATTGGTGTACTTCAGAGCTTTTACTTTAACACCAGATAATCGCAATTGGGAATCAATCAATAATTTACCAAATTTATGTAACAGAGGATATTTTTTAATAAAAACTTGAACTTTAGTAGATTGCAATTTTGATTTCAATCTGTTATATTTTTGAGTCATAGTCTTTAACTTTGCTTTTAATGTTTTATTACCCTGACGTAACTTTTGTTTACGAGGGGTATTTTCATTTTTGTTTATGCGAACTCGTGGTATTACATCTCGATGAGATTGGCTACACTTAGATTTTGATCTATTTTTATCAGGAGTGGTTTGTCCCTGTGCAGAAAAAGACTCAATATTGGAAGTCATAAGAGATATGTTAGGACTTAGTCTTTGGGAAGTCTCTACTGGCAGCTCTATAACAGGCTGGCTATTAAGATGTTCATTATGAAAAGAGTCTAATGACTTCTGATCCTCAATAGCTGGTTTCACTGGGTCAGGACTCAACGGTTGAGAATATTTAATAATATTTACAGTTGGTTCTAAAACTGGTTGATGAAATGAAGGTTTGCTGGTCAATGGAGCCTCTAAGTTTGAAGAAGGAACAGCTGATTGTTCATGAGATACTTCTGAGGGCATATCAGGGGATATCACTACGGAAGTCTCTACTTGTGGCAATACAATATGGTGGCCTTCTTGCTGGATTGCATCATTAAGGAAAAAGCCTAATGACTGCTGATCAATTGGTGGTTTCACTGGGTCCGGACTCAATGGTTGGGAATATTGAATATTTACAGTTGGTTCTAGAACTAGTTCATTATGAAATGTAGGTTTGCTGGTCAATGGAGGAACAAGATTTGTAGATGTGAATACAGCTCTTTTATCTGTGACTGCACACTCAGTTGGAATAAAATCGACTACTTTTACGTCTATTGGTTGACCAGCTTTCAAAAGAGGACTTATTTCAAGGTATTTTTTCTTTGGAATAGAATCGACTACTTTTACTTCGATTGGTTGACCAGCTGTCAAAAGAGGACTTATTTCAAGATATTTTTTCTTTGATGAAAGTAAGACAGTGTTGGGTTTAGGCAAATCCGATGAAGGAGTCTGGGGCAAATTTAATGAAGGAATTGCGTCAGAAGTTAATCTGTTTTTTTCATTAATGTGCTTGGGTAAAAAATGAACATTACAAATCTTAATAGAGTCAAGTTGTTTGAAGGAATACTGACCGAAAAATGGACAAATACTTAGCCAAGTCCGCCATTGAGCAGACTTTGTATAAGGCACTGAGTGTAAATTATGTCGATTTCTACATCCAGGAACAGAACACTTCCTCATCGCGGATAAAAAAATAATTAGCACTCATTCAAACATGAAATACAAGTACATATTGATCACTGAAGATTTAACGAATTAACACTACAAAATAATTTACCAAGGCAAATCACACTATATCTCTAAATTATAGTAACTTATAAATAAAAGAACTAAGAATAAAAAAGGTATCCTGGACGAATTTGAACAACAACAGACTGAAGTCGGCTTGAATTTAAATAAATTATAAAATAAAATAATTTTCCATCACATCACCACGACGCGCGCCAATAACTTAAGTGTTGCCAGATCAAGTTTTTTATCTTTCCTTTTTAAGACATTAAAAAATTAAATTGAAATCTGCGGTACGGTATCTTACTATAATATAGAGTTAAAATTAAAACTAAACAAAACTAAACAAACAGCATTTTCTAATAAATATTAAGAGGCCTCTGAACTTCGATGTCCCCATTAATTCAAAATACCAAATCATTTGTAATTCGTGCATATTTTGATTATGTTGTGGTGTTATTCGGATTCATATAATAATAATCAATTATCCTGGTCATATTTGGCTCGAAAATACTTCTTTAAAACGAAATAATAATCAATTTTGATCAAAATTTTTATAACTTTGGTCGAGTTCCATAATACAAAAAATTATGAATGAAAACTTGTAACTTTCTTTATTAACTGGTGTTTTTCTTTATCTGGACAATAGAAAATGTGCTCCTGAACTAATGCGACGTGAGATAATGTTGTTTTTATTGCAAAACAAATAAGCAGAAAACATGTCCTCCTTGACATTAAAATAAGCAAAACTAAATTCGTTTACAATTTCGTTTAACAAAAGTATTCCGGAACCAGATATGGCCAGGAGCATAGATTATTACTATATGAACCCGAATAACACCACAAAATGAACGAAATTTGCAAGAATTACAAATGATTTTGGTATTACGAATGTATGGGAAACAGCGTGAGTGGACTCTTAAGATGTACTTAAAAATTGTGTTTTGATTGATTAAGTTCCTCAGTTAGTAGTGGAAGCTTAGATACTCATAAACAATTGTAATAATATTTCAATTTTTACCTTTGTAAGATCTTAGCTGCGGATTTTTCCTTATTTAGGGCGAAAGCCTTTAGCCTGGCTACACTATTGCGCGGCCATTTTATTGAATTTTAGTACATATGTAATAGGAAATGTAAATGTGTGCGACATTTGCGATAGTGTTAGAGGAGTGAGATAGCATTTGTATCACGATACAAAAAACATGAGACAAAACATATGTACTTGCAATGTACATAGGCACATTTTTTTACCTTAGCTTGGTCGGCCCTGTTGATCATCGCATGTTAGGTTCTTCATGATTTTTCTCATCGAAGTCGAATAATTTAAAAAATAAATATTGATATGTCTTCTCCGCCGCCCACCAAGCCTCCTCGAGGCGTAAAACAGAGTAAAGAAACGGTAAGAAAGTGTTTATGTTGATGGTCCTTTTTCGTCCTTTTCATCTTACAGGAAATACAGAGAGTTTTATAGGTTTGCCACTTGATTAAGTGTTCCACGAGCTCAATTTCCGACAGTAATAATTTTTAGCTGTTCTTGTCAATCCACGTTTGTTATTTGAGTACTAATACTTTATTACTCTTCTCACTACTTGTACTTTCTAAAATCACTACAGCCGTTTTCACTTTTCACTAAACCTAGGAAACGCCTAAATCGAATGCTTAAGCCGATAGGTGACAGTTTTCACCTACAACAACTGTCACCTAGGCATTCCTAGGTTTAGTGAAAACGGCTGTATGAGTTGTATATGAAAATTCACAATTTCTCTATAACTTATTTCCATAAGATGAACCAATAAAGACAACTACAAATTCATATTGTTTCATTGGTCACAAAGCGACTTAGGGATAAATACTTAATTTACAGCATAAAGTTAATACAGTACTTATACATGTTGTTGAGAATTTTGTATGATTCAATAAAATCTCTCTCGCCTCTGTTTGAGTGTGCTGAGACCAAAAGTTTTAAGCCTCTGCTAATACATTAGGTTACCTGTATCCAAAGTATTTAATGGTTATTATGAAAAAAAAATAGTAAGTGTTTTTTGTTGTAGAGTGGTCTGCTCATGTCAGTGATTCGCACACTGTCAGCGAGTGAGACAAATGAGCAGAGAGAGAAGGAGAGGGCGAAACTGGAGAAGGAGTATAAAAAGAGTGATGCGAGGCTTGATGAGCTAGTCGCAGCTCACGCTCAGGAGATGACTGATGTGATGCAGGTGAGTTCATGTTTGGCAACTGAATATTATAAAGCTGAAAGGTTTATTTGCTTTTTTGAACACACTCTTCTTAGGAACTGTTGTTCAGGAGCTTCCATTGAGTGCCTCTTTATGATTTAAATGCTTTTGACGACCTCCCTGGTGCAGGGGCGCACGCTCGGATTCGATCGATTCCTGCCACTGACCACTTTGGAATTTTATAATTTCTAAAATTTGCTCAGGTCTGGTCTGGTGGGAGGATTCCTGGCTAGTTAGCACCCTATCAGCAAAGACGTACAGCCAAGCAATTAAGCCTTCCGGCTTTTACGGCTACGGCTTAAGCAATTAAGCGCTAGTAGATAGATAGATAAACTCTTTATTGCACACCACAGAATAAAAATATAAACAAAGAAAGAAATAAATTAAATACAAACAAACTTAGGAGTACAATTTGGCGGCCTTATCGCTACATAGCGCTAGTAGCTAAGTAGAAACCATTATGGGTGAGTTTATTTACCCCTTTCAAGTTAGTACGATAACATCTGCAGCTGCATCATCACTTACCATCAGGTGAGATTGCAGTCAAGTACTAATTAGTACTTATAGTGTAAAAAAAATTTTTTTTTTTTTTTTTATAATAAGTGGAAAGTTGTTTTGCAGAAGTTCAGTGCTGTATCTGCAGCTCTGAGCTCGTGGGGGCAGCACTGCGCCGCGGCTGAAGCGCGACTCAGTGCGTGCAGAGCCCTGCTGCGTGTGCGCAGAGACGACCTGCGCAGGCTGTGGGCCGACGCGAGAACGCACCATCACGCTTTGAGGATGTTGACTGACATGTATGTATAGTATGAAAATAGATAAAAATAGTCAAGATAGGCCCATCCGAACCTTTTATGTAAACATTCTTCATACAAGAAAATGTAGCGACATCGGTCGAAACTCCTGCGAAATACATGTATATTTTTTATATTTTTTTATTTATGTGTCTGTGGTCACCTTGCCTGCAATATTATTAAAAAGAAATAGGTCTTTACCTATCTACCTATTCTGACTACTGACAGGGGAGGGTGCAAAATAGTCATTTTTGCTCCCATAAACTGGCGACATTTTTTCGCGCTGTTCGCCCTGTCTTTAGTATACAAGTCTGTGACTATGAAGCAATTAAGTTGACCCAAAACAACCGATACAAATGCGTTAGAGATTTTAGACATAGGAAAAAACAATTGAACTTTATGTAACTGTAACTGAAACCTCTGCTTGAGTTCTCACTTCTTATGCCAGCACTCCTGGAGTGCCAAGTTCTTCTTCATTGATTGAACATATAAAGGATCAGCAATTAGTGACGTCATGCATGTATTTTTAGGCTCTGTCCTGAAGCATCCTATTTTAATTGTCAAAACTGTATAATGGCGCTAATGTAAGCGACAATATTATGTGCTGTCAGCAGTACACTATTGTGGGCGGTAACTACGCCATATTTAAGAAATTTTTGGCTTCATCATACATGACGTATTTTTCGTCATAATTATCCTATACCTTTAAATGAGCAGTTCTTGTATATATATTTCTATATAATCCGAATCTCGGAAACGGCTCGAACGATTTTCATGAAAATTAGTATACAGGGGGTTTTGGGGGCGATAAATCGATCTAGCTAGGATTCATTTTTAGAAAATGTCGAATTTACCAAAAAAAATATGACCAATGCTGCCATCTATTGGTGGGTATACACTACTGAGCAAAGCTCGGTCACCCAGATATTTGTTCTTAATTTCAGATAATAATAGGATGCATTTTTGTAGTGAACGTGTGGTAGTGTCGGAGAGGGAAGCCCGCGAGCTGACGTCCGCGGGGCGCGTGTTGGCGGCGGCTCACGCGCTGCAGGCGGCACTGCTGACTGCGCGCACTGAGTTGCCTCACGTACACGCACTGTCTGCTACTACGGCTCAACTAGAGGTAGAATCATGCTCTAAATTTGAAGGAAAACATCAGGAGGCATTCCACTTCCAGTGGTTTATGCTTGAGAGTTCACATTTACACACTGAATGCTGGTGTGTATCCGATCATATTGACTTAAATTTTTCCTAGAAAATGTACTTAAAGCCAATGAGGTGTATTGTGTCAGACAGTTGGTACTACTGTGCTTGTATACTAGCTAACCGATATCGTTGTTTTGGCATATAAATCATTTCTAAGTATGGGAGTATGAATAACAGTTCATCTTATTCTTACCAAATATACACAAATATAATCATAAAAATTTCGTCAGGCAGTTCCTAGTTACAGACACTGTGGCCAGAACATTTTGTATATTAGCGAACTATACCACCAGTGAATTGGGATTTCCCGTAACGTAATGCTAGATGTAAGATGAATAAATAAATAAATAAATAAATTAATTAATTAAATAAATTAGGCTGGAGCAATCCCTGAGGGGTTGAATTTTAAGAAATGTAAGTATGCCTAATTTTAACCTGGTTCAACTCACAGCTCAAATAGCTGTGAGTTGATCTGTTTAGGATAACAGTAAGTAGTTGATAAAATGTAATAATTTGAAAGTTTATACTTCTTAAAGATTATCAAAGTACCACAGCAGTAAAGATTAATAAAGTACCTATCGAAATAAGTAATATTGAATTTACAACTGTCACCCGCCAGGCTAAAAAGAAGGAGTTGGTGGACATCATAGTGCGCCGCATCAGCGAGGCGGTGTACCGCGACGAGCGCGCGCCGCTCAGCCGACGCGTGTCCGCGCGCCGCCGCACCGCGCTCTTGTTGGCTGGTAACATCCGTTTGTATATAAAGGAGTTGGTGGATATCATAGTGCGCCGCATCAGCGAGGCGGTGTACCGCGACGAGCGCGCGCCGCTCAGCCGACGCGTGTCCGCGCGCCGCCGCGCCGCGCTCTTGTTGGCTGGTAACATCCGTTTGTATATAAAGGAGTTGGTGGATATCATAGTGCGCCGCATCAGCGAGGCGGTGTACCGCGACGAGCGCGCGCCGCTCAGCCGACGCCTGTCCGCGCGCCGCCGCACCGCGCTCTTGTTGGCTGGTAACATCCGTTTGTATATAAAGGAGTTGGTGGATATCATAGTGCGCCGCATCAGCGAGGCGGTGTACCGCGACGAGCGCGCGCCGCTCAGCCGACGCCTGTCCGCGCGCCGCCGCACCGCGCTCTTGTTGGCTGGTAACATCCGTTTGTATATAAAGGAGCTGGAGGACATCATAGTGCGCCGCATCAGCGAGGCGGTGTACCGCGACGAGCGCGCGCCGCTCAGCCGACGCGTGTTCGCGCGCCGCCGCACCGCGCTCTTGTTGGCTGGTAACATCCGTTTGTATATAAAGGAGCTGGAGGACATCATAGTGCACCCCATCAGCGAGGCGGTGTACCGCGACGAGCGCGCGCCGCTCAGCCGACGCGTGTCCGCGCGCCGCCGCACCGCGCTCTTGTTGGCTGGTAACATCCGTTTGTATATAAAGGAGCTGGTGGACATCATAGTGCGCCGCATCAGCGAGGCGGTGTACCGCGACGAGCGCGCGCCGCTCAGCCGACGCGTGTCCGCGCGCCGCCGCGCCGCGCTCTTGTTGGCTGGTAACATCCGTTTGTATATAAAGGAGCTGGAGGACATCATAGTGCGCCGCATCAGCGAGGCGGTGTACCGCGACGAACGCGCGCCGCTCAGCCGACGCGTGTCCGCGCGCCTCCGTACCGCGCTCTTGTTGGCTGGTAACATCCGTTTGTATATAAAGGAGCTGGAGGACATCATAGTGCGCCGCATCAGCGAGGCGGTGTACCGCGACGAGCGCGCGCCGCTCAGCCGACGCGTGTCCGCGCGCCGCCGCACCGCGCTCTTGTTGGCTGGTAACATCCGTTTGTATATAAAGGAGTTGGTGGATATCATAGTGCGCCGCATCAGCGAGGCGGTGTACCGCGACGAGCGCGCGCCGCTCAGCCGACGCGTGTCCGCGCGCCGCCGCACTGCGCTCTTGTTGGCTGGTAACATCCGTTTGTATATAAAGGAGCTGGAGGACATCATAGTGCGCCGCATCAGCGAGGCGGTGTACCGCGACGAGCGCGCGCCGCTCAGCCGACGCGTGTCCGCGCGCCGCCGCACCGCGCTCTTGTTGGCTGGTAACATCCGCTTAATGTCTACTCGGTCCAGCTAAGTTTCATACACTACTTTATCTACGCTCATATTATCATAAATCCAAACCTGCTAACGTTTGTCGTAAATCCTTCACTTTGTTGGTAAAAGTTTGTGGGTCATTTTTGTTGCAATTACTAAAAAGTCAGGTGCGTCTACTTAGCGCATTCTTTGTCCCTTGCTACCCATTCTGTGATTAGCCTAGTCCACTTTATAGTTTTTTCCCTTAACATATGTCCCGTCAATTGCCACTTGCGTTTCTTTGTCACACATCACATTTCCATACTCCCTCCCTAATACTAATATTAGCAGAAAAAAAATGATATTAATTACTGGCCGTAATCTCTTTTAATGGTAAATGACTATGAACCATTAAATGTAATAGTACTAACTTCGAAGGGATTGCTACACATCATCACTCCGGAACATTTCTTAGTGGCTTTGAGCGAACGCACGTACGTATGACAAACTTTCCCACTGGACATCTAAGTCATTATTTATAATTTATAATTAAATATTATAAAGGCGAAAGTTTGTGTGTGTGTATGTTTGTTACTCCTTCACGGCTCAACTACTGAACCGATTTAGCTGAAATTTGGAACATAGGTAGCTTATAACCCGGATTAAAACATAGGCTACTTTTCATCCCGGAAAAATCCGTAGTTCCCGTGGGATACTCAAAATACTAATTATTCTAGAGCAATCTATAGCTACATCTATAGATAGATTGTTCAAGCGAACTTGCTTGAAAGCATGTTTAAAGGTTGTAATAGGGAACGATAACGGGAAAATGACGTTTCCCTTAGGATTCATGAAAAAGCGAATTTGACGCGTGCGGGGCCGCGGGCAAAAACTGAATCTATTATCACTATAAATGTGAAAATGGCCACTATGTAGGTTCTGAACATAGCACTGTACGCATTTAACAAGTGTGTTTTAGTTGAAGAAGGGGATATGGGATAATAATGCTATAAATGTGAAAATGGGTACCTGTATTATAGGTTCCGACATTACAACTGTTTTACTATTAGCATTTTGTGTTTTAGTTAAGCAATGAGATACAGGTTAATAATATTATAACTATGAAAACGGGTACCTATATGATATAGGAAGAATATAACAGAAAAACGTTGTTTTACCTAATTACTTCAAAAACTAAGCCAGTTATTTAAATGTCGTTCTGCGCGTTTTTGGGAATTATTTTTTACCGATAAATTAAAACAAAAATTACAATTATGTTCATCGTAGTTTTCGATGGAAATTAGAAAAATGGAGATTTTGGAGCAATTTTTGGGAGAACTTTTTGGCGAGAAATTTTTATACAATCGTGTTTCTGAAGTTAGGTTAACACATACGAGTATGCTGTTTTTTTCCCAGAAAATCCAGGACTCCCACGGGATTTGTAAAACCCCGAAATTCACGCGGGCGAAGCCGCGGGCAAAAGCTAGTTTATAATTATAAAATTGCAAACTTAACCATACCGAACATGTGACTGTATACCGCTTAAATGCCCACAGTGGGACCCGGGGATATCGTAAAAGCCTGAATTTCACTATTTTATATTTCGATTGTAGAATTAACAAAAAGTGAGGAAGTGACGGACGCGTACTTGCAAGACATAACGCCAGAGTTCGAGGCGTCGCTCACAGAAGAAGACCGGACCTTTGAAACCACCGTCATGATATCACTCGAGGCTTTAGGCGTATTGGAGCAGCTGAAAGAAGCTACTGAGGTCAGTGTTTTGTAAACTAATTTACAAAGATCGAGGAAATAGCGCGTATATCGCTTAGCTTTTTTTTACGATTAATAGGCTTACGCTTGACCACAATCGTGTCCGATGGGCAGAAATGATGAGGTCTAGGATGGAGCGCGCTTGCCTAGAAAATGCCTATTCACTCTTCTCTCGAAGGCACCCAGATTGTACTTGGCAGATTGTACTTGTACAGCTTAATACGCGTCCAACAGTTTCTAATTCCATTCGATATTTTTTTTTAATGGTCCCTCGTATATTTTCTCTTCAACTCCACATCATTTATAATACAATAAATGCTGTGAATTCGTTACCCCATTACAGAAAAGTGCCCCTTCAATCAATGATCCCCGACCTAGTAGAAATACTTTACAGCATTGGTTGCCTGGAAGAGATCGCTAGGTAGCGATAAGGCCGCCAAATTGTGTACCTATTCTTTGTAATTTTTGTGTTGTCCTTTGTTTGACTTTGTGGTGTGCAATAAAAGTATATTCATTCATTCATTCATTCATTCATACTTTTGCTTGCTCAGTTTATAATCATTTTAATATCGATTAATGATCTAATTTTGTCCTCGATTTTCTACAGAAATTCAAAGTCCAAATCCAGAATGAACTCTTAGAAGTCATCGACTCGGTGTCCCGACGTATCATTGATGATGTGGACATTGAAGTGGATGTAGATGGGGAAGAGGACGGCGAGATGTGCGAAGATGAAGGAGTGACAGAGACGGGTAGACCGCTGGCAAGGCTTGTGAACTGCTTGGCTGAGGAGTTCAAAGCTTGCGGAACTAGGAACAAACGGTGAGTCTAATGCTCATTGTATGATAAGGATGGAGAGATATGTGAGGCTGATGGAGTGAGAGAGATTGATAGACCGCTAGTAAGATTTGTGAATTGCTTGGCTGAGTAGGTCAAAGCTTGGTGGATTGGGAACAAACACTGAGTCTAAAATGCTCCTAGTACGACAGACGTGTTTGGCTGATGTAGTGACAGTAAGTTAAACTGCTGGCTAGGCTTATTAGTTGCTTGTCTGAAGGCTAGTGAAGTTCAAAGCTTGCGGTGCTATAGGAACAAATGGAACAAACAGTTGTCTAAGCTAATATAAATTGTACGAGTAAATAAGCAAAAGTGCGCCCTATTTCTTATCTTCTTAACCGGGGAAGGTGTATTTCATCAAGCATTTAGCCCTGCATTTAGCATTTAGCAATTTATAACAAAAAGAAGATAGAGGAATTTAAGTGACTAAAGCAATGTTATTTGTGTATTACAATTGGGGATATTAATTAATTCATTGACATCAATGATAGCAAAGATTCTTGTTGACGCGGCTATGCAGGGCTTCATGCGCTAATACCACTTTGACAGTCCCTGTGCTCTATTGTGCTCGCCGTTGCCTATATTTCCCCTCCAAGTCCAGTTACCGTCAGGAAGAGCAGAACGTTCTTTGCAGGGGTATATTTGACCTCCTCTGGGATAGAAGAGATAAAGGACATATTGTGTGAAACTAAAGGAGTGACAGAGACAGGTATACATACTCAGTAAGTTTGGCAGTATCAAACCAACTGTTGGTAACTATGCTACTGTTGGCAGGTTGCTGCAACTGTGGCGCGCCGCGCTGCAGAAGCACCGCATCTCGGAGCAGTGTCTGCACACCGAGCAGCATTACTGGAGCGCGGTGCAGCAAGTCGTGAGTTACTCTTCCTGCCTCTAAAATAGGCCTCTCTACACTGTGTATAGATTATATTATAGACAATATAGAACAGCCATACTATAACATTTTCAAGTTACTTACATGTTTCAAACTAGAGTCAACTTCTGTTCTAGATGCAGCTGCTCCTAACGGAGTACTTGGAGATCGAGAGCGTGAACCTCGCGGCCCAACGCTCGAGCGGCAACACGTCTGACAGCAGCGCCACCGAGCTGCGGCTGTCAGACTACTTCGCCAAGAAGCGCCCGCAGCGGCGCAGGGACAAGCTGTTCAAACTGACCGGTGAGTCTGCAACTGTTACAAATAATTTTATCTACGCTCATTGCTAAAAGTTCGAATTATGAAATCAAAATGTGTCACATATTGACCTACTTTATTCACAGACTTCTATAATTATTAAAAAGTTATTCATTAAAACATCACTGTGCTATGGAAATATCTCTAGATAGTTGAATAATTTCTATTACGATACTCGGCTCTGGGTTCCTGTATTTTTATGTGTCGTCATCACAGACCAGGCAATAACTTTCTTTTCTCTGTGGTCGTCATAGCCAAAAGAGAGTGTACCTATAGCCTCCTCAATTTTGTTTTTTTATATATGGAGTCCACAGACAACATTTAGTTGGTGGGCCATGATCGACCATAGACAACAATTAATTCACGGAAACAATAATTTTTCCCTGCCTTATATGACTGATTAAAAATTGTGTTCATACAGAATATTGAAAAGAATTATGTATAATTTTTGATTATTTAATTATCCACTAAAAATATACTTTATCTGACTTGTATAAATATTTTTCTACTCTTTTTTGTTTCATGACTTTTTTAACAGACTATACGCAGTTTACAACTGAATTTTGGCGCCATACCTAACTTTTAACATTTCAATGTGTTATTTATGTTACTTAGTCAAAACTTAGCGCGGAAAAATGTCTAGCAGTGAAACCTACTAAAGAAAATGGAACTCCACCGACATTTTAGTAATTGCAACAAAAATAACCCACAATCTTTTACCAACAAAGTGAAGGATTTACGACAAACGTTAGCAAGATTTTATGGTTTGGATTTATGATAATTAGAGCGTAGATAAAGTAGTGTATGAAACTCTACATAATTAGGTATTAAAACACTCGTGTGATACTATTAAAAAACTCGCCTGCGGCTCGTTTTTTAAACTCACACTCATGTTTTAATACCCCCCATTATGCATCCGTTTCATAAACTACTATGTATTACGAGAAATACTTTGCTTATAATCGAAGCGAAAAGCACAGTAAAACTCAGAGTCGGGTAAACATCTAGAATAAAATGGATTATTTGATGCACTTGTGACACAATCTACTATTTATCTGTTCTCGTGTAGCCGCGACCCCTCCGCCGGACGCGGTGGTGTCTCGCCGGCAGCGCTACCCGCTGGTGTGTCGCCCGCAGCCCGCGCTGCTGCACGCGGTGTTGCCGGCCCTGCACGCGCTCTGTGCGCATCTAGAACGACCTGGGTATGTTTCTTTGAAGTGAAAACTTATGTAGTTGCGTTAGTTATAAAGTTATACGCACTTGGTTGAATTTTTAAATCGGTAATGCTGTTTAAGTGGCGGCGAGTGTTCTCTCCGGGCTTTCGTCTCGGACTACGTGCGCTGGGGCGAGAGCGAGCGCCTGTCGCGCCACAGCCGCGCGCTCATCGACGCCGCGATGCGCGCGCCCGCCGCCTGGAGGGAGAGGGCCATGCCGCCCGAGAACACGTGAGTGTGACGATTTTATCTATACCTACTTCATAGTGTTCTCAATAAATTAATGGTTATTTATGGCAACACTAGAAACACTTAATGTAGTGTAACGCGCAAAGGACACGGCCGTTTCGTTGAAGTCGGACTTTTCACCATTGAACTTGGGTTTAAAATTTTCGTATAAATTGTTGTCGAGCAGCGTCGGCAACCGGCCCGTGTTCGCGTGCTGCGCGGAGGCGTGGGGCGCGGTGCGCGCGTGCGCGGTGGCGGCGCGGCGCTGCGGCGGCTGCGGCGGCGGTGCGGCGCTGCGCGTAGTTCACGGCGCACTTGACGCGCTCGCACAGCACTGCCGCGCCGCGCACGCGCGCCTGGCGCCCGGCCCGCCCGCGCGCGCCGCGCGCTGGCTCGCCGACGACGACATCGTGCGCTTCCTGCAGGCGCTGCCCAACTACCGCGCCGCCGTCGAGCACACGGACTACTCGGACAAGGTGCGAACAACGCCTATTCCTATTCCATCACTTACCTCTATTATACTACAACGCTGGATCTCAGTTTTCAACGTAAAAATTAAGATATTTGATTTACGCCATTTTGGCGCTTTTTAGCCTAAGTGATTTGTTTTCATAATTGAGATTATGATTTTTTATTATTTATTCCAGGAGCTGAAGCAAGCGTACGAGCGCGAGGCTGAAATCCTCGGCACAAGTTTGGGTGACGGGGAGGTGACTAAGCGGGAAATAGTCGCGGACATCAACACCCTTGTGGACTTGGCGCTACTTTGTGAGAGTATGGTTAGTCTGTAGAGATATTTATAATTTTCGAAAGCCTGCTTAGTACCTGCAGTTGCCTCTGCTCCTGCCGATCACTAACGGACAGTCTCTTGTTTACGTTTTTAGTACTGGCTGAGCTCGAACATCAAGACGATCCCGGCGATAGCGACGGCGGCGACGGGCGCGGGCGCGGGGCTCAAGCTCAGCGACAAGTTCCACGCGTACATCGCGTCCGCGGCGGACAGCTTCCAGGCCATCGCGCACAAGTGCCTCTTGTTCCTGCACCTGGAGGTATGGCTTTACACGTAGTACTGACTGAGCTCGAACATCGAGACGATCCCGGCGATAGCGACGGCGGCGTCGAACGCGGGCGCGGGGCTCAAGCTCAGCGACAAGTTCCACGCGTACATCGCGTCCGCGGCGGACAGCTTCCAGGCCATCGCGCACAAGTGCCTCTTGTTCCTGCACCTGGAGGTATGGCTTTACACGTAGTACTGACTGAGCTCGAACATCGAGACGATCCCGGCGATAGCGACGGCGGCGTCGAACGCGGGCGCGGGGCTCAAGCTCAGCGACAAGTTCCACGCGTACATCGCGTCCGCGGCGGACAGCTTCCAGGCCATCGCGCACAAGTGCCTCTTGTTCCTGCACCTGGAGGTATGGCTTTACACCACTGATCTCCATAGAGTATATAGAATATACTCTGGATAGCTGACTGTCAAAGTAAGTTGCGTAACCTGGCGTGAGCGTCTATGGAACTAAAATCGAATGACATTCAAAACGACGGTCCACTCTATTGTCCACTTTCAACAAATGTCAATTTAGTACCGACGCTCGAGGGAGGCGCTTCAAGTCGACACAAAAAATGAACAGTCAAACGAATCACGAATCCAGAGATACATATCAGTGCTTGACACGTAGTACTGGCTGAGCTCGAACATCGAGACTAGCATAGAGAATAGGGACAACCCTTACCGTACTTTCGATAACATAGGCTAAATGAATGCAAGGCGTTCGAAAATGAGCTTAACAATGCACAAGTGGTGGTAGATCCTATCACAAGGGAAAACTTGGTGCCACTAATGATCAGCAACAAAGAGGGAAAAGACTAAAGGACGAATGCTGCCCTCGTAATTGAAAACACAGTATCTCCAAAAATTGCGTTTCGAGAAAAACGCGTTTAAAGTTTAATAGATAAATTGATATGTTATGAGCCAACTATATACGTTAGCGTGATAGGGGTTTTTTTAAACTACGAAGAATAAATAAAGCTTTCATTATATGTACATGAAGCTCTTTTATTATTGTTCTTTAATTAATTAATTTAGATAATGTGTTTTAACATAGTAATATAATTTTTTAAAGTAAATTTATTTTACGCTTGAAACCAGTAACTTGATAGTTACTGTGTTCTAACGTACTTTTATTTAATACTGTGTTTTAACCATGTAAAGATACAAACACTCGTGATTTCACAACACAGTAACTATACATATACTGTGTTGTAAGGTAACAATACCTAACATTTATTTACTAGATGGATTTCTAGTAAGTAAGATACTGTGTTTAAGATTAATTTTGCAATATGTTAACTCTTAGTTGCCGTTATAGCATCTAAAGAAACTGTGTTTTAAGTTAACCTTTTTTTCATACGTGTAAAAACACCATGAGTGTAGAATTTTGCTTCTCCTTAGATTTTTCAGATATCCCAGCTGATAATGAATGTATTTGTGCTGCTGTACTTATAGTTATATTCGTATCTGATTCCGAATTTTTATTCGTTCCTATTTAGGTAGTCTTTAATTTTTAGGTATGTATTACATAGATATCATCAAGACATCCATACAAATAGAAAAAATGAGTTATGTCTGTGATTTTTCAATGAATGCTTATAATTTCGTTTGTAGTAGGCTTCTTCTCAGGGAAGGGCGTGTTGAACCCTCGCGTAAACTTAACTTTAAGTCGAATTGTATTTATCACCATATATTATGTGACAAATATCATATTGACTTTTTACAAGAACCCGTACGTTAGGCCTATGTGAAATAAAGATATTTCGAGTTTAAGTTTAGAACTGCTGAATAATAAATTATTAGGACTTATACAGTCTAGTTAGAGATTTTAATCGAGGCTACTTCTTTGTAAAGGGTTATCACGGGAATTTCAAGTAAAAGAGTGTAACAAAAGATGCTGATGTCTGAAGCTGATGTTGTAGGTAAACTATTATTTCGTAGTTTATTATTATTTATATTTAAATTATTTTCTGTTTGAATTAATAAATTGCATAGCTTAATGAATGCTTAAAAAGTGCAATTTAGCTATAAGTAATTAATAATTTTAAAAAGAAACTTTAGTCACATCTTTTAAATATATAAAAGAAGGAACTGACTGACTGACATATCAACGCACAGCACAAACCGCTAGGTCTAGAGACACCGAATTTGGTACACAGATTCCTTGTGAGGTCTAGGGGTGCACTAAGAAAGGATTTTTCGAAATCCACCCTCTAAGGGGTTAAAGCAGGGATCCGTAGTTTGTATTTTACCAAGTTTAAATACTCCTTTACGCAACTACTTAACTAATTCGGCTAAAATTCGAAATGAAGGCTGGCTCTGGCTTAATACATATGCTACCTTTTATCCCGATTCACACGGAAAATTCTTCACACCGCAACTGCAGCTATGGAACCGATTTGGCTGATATTTGGAACGGTTATATTATATCCTGGATTACTAGGTATCCTGGAAATCCATGATTTCTGCGGGAATAGAGTATATCAGATATTAATGCGGGAGATATACTCCTTCACGCCGTAATTCATGAAAATTATTGGCTGAAAATTGGACTGGAAACAGTTTTTATCCTAAAAAACACAAAGGCTACTTTTTATTCCGAAAATTCGATGGTTCCAGTTTGTAGGGAAAACTAAAATTTACTTGGGTGATGTCGCGGGTTTCTGCTAGTTAATTATATTTCAGTCATTGATCTGGTTTTAACAGAAATATTTCCGTAAAAGCCGCCAAGCGCTAAGCGCGCAGTGCGCACGATTTAGAAGTACCTTCCCCTCTAACCTCGCTCCACGAAAAAAGTTAGTTTAAAACACAGTAAGTCGATAGTTACTGGGTTTAAGCTAAGTATTTACTGAAGTTAATATTAAAACTGCAGACACTTAAATCACAGTAATTCAGATACTGTGTTTTATTTATGTAAAGAATTAAAAGATTCCACGAAATTTTTACAAATAAACACAGTATTTGAAGATGCCGTGTTGTAGCCAAGGAAAATTTATTTATAAAAAATCGATAGACATACATTTAAACACAGTAAACAAAAAATTACTGTGTTCAAACCTAAAAATTCTAAGTTACTGTGTTTATTATTAAAAAAATTAATTTTTTTTTCGAGTTACTGTGTTTTTACTTTTCGTATCTCAGTAATTATACACGCTACAGAAAAATCGAAAAGTTTCCCAGATAGAGCGCAATCGCGCGATTCTAAAAAGCTATCCAAAGCTAAAACACAGTAACTCAACTTACTGTGTTTTCAATTACGAGGGCAGAATGGGACAGGCACGCTTTTTGCAGTTCCGCGATTGGCCAGAGAGCGTTGGAGGTTTTTAGTCCATAATTCGCTGGGTATATTATCTCAGTGAAATTAAGCATATCAAAAGACATTCTTTACATTTTCCTCCTACGATACAAAAATAAATACAGGCTAATGAAATGCTTTATGAGGTTTCTCGTACATTTAAAGATGCGGATCGAGTGCTTCCACTACCTCGGGCAAGAAGAAAAGGTGGAAGGCTCTGAGACTACAGAGCAGTCGGGTGGAGCGGGCGGAGCCTCGCGCCTCGCTCACCGCCTGCTGGCCTTCCACGAGCATGCCTCCGCCCTCCTAGCGGATTCAGCATTAGCGGTCAGTGGTTATTGTTTATTGAAAGTTTCCTCCGAAAGGTCTATTGTATCACTCAGTCAACAGTACGACAAGGCTATCTTGGCGCGTGGCCAAAATCGGAACTAACGCCGATATCTTGTGATACTGTTTGATAGTTCGCTCTGTCGGTATTATATCCTCATTGGATGTTGTGTTGTTTTTGCTTAATATTAACTAGAATAAAACTAAACTTGAAGTAAAATTGAGAAGATTTATTTTCTGCTTGCCTTTCTTCAGCGGTTTCTGTTGACGGGTTCTATAACAACGCCCTCCTGACAATGTCATTCAAGTTCCAAGAGAGCCTTGTCGGACTGTACCATCCACTGACGTGACTCTCATTATGTCAATTTAAACGTTGATGGAATATGGAGTGTAGGAAGGAATGAGTACTGGCTTCTACTGAGAAAATTCGTCCGTCAAAAAACGACAAATAAAATTCTGAAGACACGGGAATCGCTTCACTATGGATATGTGGCTTTTCTCTACACTCCATACTATGGAGAATTCCCAAATACATGTATTTATTTTTAAAAAGTAAGATAAAACCAGACAGTGTAATGTCAGTTATTAGAGTTTTTATTCATTCTGCTTCCCACATGCCATCAAAGTTCGGCGCATATAAAGGTTTGAATTGAAACACAATACTCCCACAGTTAGTTTTGACGACGGAATAGCGTAGCGGTAGCGATCCTGCCGTCTGCGTTGGAGGTCGTGGTTTCGATTCCCACTACTGGACTAAATGTTTGTGTCAAGAACATGAATGTTTTCCAGTGTCTGGGTGTTTTTCAATATATTTTATTTGTGTATAATAATATGTATATATATTTCTCAGTTATCTAGTACCCACAACAAATGCTATCGCTTACTTTGGGGCTAGATTGCATTGAGTAACAAGAAAGGACACTTCGAATAATATTTTATCTGCTGAGGCGTCTCAGCGACGCATTCATTCACTCGCCAACGACGACGACCTCTCCTCACTCTTACCGCATTCGCCGCGCGTCTGCTACCTGTGACACAGTCATAAACGCAGACAGCTCCTCTAGTACGTTAGTACATAGTAACTCAACACAATATTCCCACAGTAATAGATAAAAATAGTCAAGATAGGCCCATCCGAACATTTTACGTAAACGTTCTTCATACAAGAAAATGTACCGCCATCTGTCAAAACTCCTGCGAAATACATGTATATTTTTTATATTTTTTTATCTATGTGTCGGTGGTCACCTTGCCTGCAATATTATTATTAATTAAAAAAGAAAGAAATAGGGTTTTACCTATCTACCTATACTGACTACTGACGGGGGAGGGTGCAAAATAATCATTCTTGCTCCCATAAACTGGCGACATTTTTTCGCGCTATTCGCCATGTCTTTAGTATACAAGTCTGTGCCCACAGTACATAATGAGCGGCGTGGGCGAGATGATGTCCGCGGCGGTGGTGTGGCGCTGGCAGAGCGAGTCCGGCGCGGCGGGCGCGGGCTCTAGCGCGCGGCTCGCTGCGCTGCGACACTGCCTCGCCGCGCTGTCGCTGCCGCACGACGGCTTGCACGCTGCGCACGCTTACCTGCACCTGCTCGCGTGCACGCCTGAGGTAACTTTTTTTTTTACTCTATATAATATGATAGTACTTGACTGCGATCTCATCTTATGGTAAGTGCTGATGCAGCCGAAGATGTTAACGTGCTGACTTGGAAGGGTAAGTAAATTCACCCCAACACAACGGTTTCTACACAGCATCGCACGGGAACGCTAAATCGCTTGGCGGTACCTCTTTTCTGTTAGGGTGGTAACTAGCCACGGCCGAAGCCTCCCACCAGACAATTTGTTGTCTAAATTTCATTTACAGGAGATAATAACGTCGGTGCGTGAAAAGGGCCCCCAGTTCTCGGAGCTGGAGTACCTGAACGCGTTCAAGGTGATTGGCGCGCGGCGCGGCCTGTCGCCCGCCGACATGCGCGCGCAGCTCAAGCAGCTCTCCGCGGCGCTGGGCCACGTGGGCGTCACTGTCTAGACCTTCTCCGTCACTGTCACTGTCGTTGGACGTCACTGTCATTCTGAGAGAGTGCTATAGTCTCTTCAATAAGTCAGCAGGGCGATCGGCTAAAAATTTATCAATCATTAAGAAATGCATCAATGGTTATTGACCAATCACAACGCTTGAAAATCACGATTTGACATTTCCCCAAATGCCCAAATTCAGAATTTAGTTTTTCTCCATTTGTAATACAACATGTAATAAGCATTATTCAATTATTATAAAATTAAAATGTATTAGAAAATAAGCTGTATTATGAATGTTAAATGTTTTAATAAATTTTATTAGTACTCTAGTAAGTCTATTTAAGTGCATAAATTCATTTACATATTTTGTTTAAGTAAACGATTAACGTTTACTTAAACAAAATATGTAAATGAAATAATGAAATATATTTTTAAACATGAACATATTTTCGTTTAATTTAGACACTACCAACGAAAGCCAGAGACACACCGAAGCTACGTTCAAATCAGTCACAGGAAAGGTGAACAGTGATAACAGTAATGAACAGTAAGTTGTCCCATGCCGGCAGCCATAGCACTTGCGTTATTTCTGATTAGCCGTTAGCGTGTTCACAAGAATGTTGTCATAGAGTAATTTTGTTTACCTACATAGGACACGTTTGCAACCCAAATGGCTCAGGCCTTGGGACTGGGAGCGTTGCATTTCATAGGTACGTTGCGTACTTTGGCTCAGTCTGTTTCCAGCTTTATAAATTTTTCTAGAATCTATGCTTTGCAATGACTAAAGAAGTATTTCATAAGAGTGCAACCATTGATCTATAATAGACTGCAACGAAATTCAAACATTTAGTTTGTTCCTTTTGTAGTGTTCTGAATTTACAGAATTAGCCCATTTCTATATTTTTTCCGGTAGTTATAGTTGGCAAAACTGCGAGTAGTATTTTCCAAACTACACTCGGCGTCAAAAAAATCGCACCTTTCAATAAATCTACTTCAAACAACTTTAAACCTTATTTGACATCAATAATGACGGTCATGTTGGATATCATTTGAAAGGCGATGAAATGGAGAGCACAAAAACAATTCAATTTATTATTTTTCTTTTATTGGAAAAGCACAAAAAAAAGAAGTATATAAAACAGTAAAAATCCTTAATTAAGCCTTAATTTAAAACAGATTAATTACACAAAAAAGAATACAAAAATGATCTTAAAACTAATCTAAAATCTAGTGTTACCCCCCCTTGCCCTGATGACGGCTTCCATACGATCCCTCATGGATCTTACCAATTTTAAAATTTCTTCTTGAGGGATAGTGTCCCATTCCTCAATAACGGCATCTTTGAGTTCCTGGAGAGTCGTAGGAGCGGGATCACGAGACCGAACCTTGCGTTTTAAATGGTCCCATAGGTGCTCAATCGGGTTCAGGTCTGGACTTCTCGCTGGCCACTGCATGACAGAGATCCCAACATCTTGAAGGTAGTCGCGCACAATAATTGCAGTGTGAGCGCGAGCGTTGTCATGCATCAACGTGAACCCCTCGCCAACAAAACTGGCATAGGGGACCACATGGTCTTCCAGGATCTCTGTGATGTACCGGTGAGCAGTCAGCGACCCTTGCCCGCGAGCACCTCGAGCCCGGGAGACGCAAACAAGGTCGGTTTTGCCGTCTGCCGCCCCAGAAGAATACAAGAACCGCCTCCATATTCCCCCGTCTCCTGGATGCAGGATTGGGCGAAACGTTCACCCTGTCTTCTGTACACTCTTTTGCGTCTGTCGTTGCAGAAAAGGCACACTCTCGTCTCGTCTGAGAAGAGAACAGCTTTCCATTGTTCGAGGGTCCAATTGACGTGTTCGCGAGCGAATTGCAAGCGGGCTCGCCGATGCTCTGCGGTAAATTTTGGACCCGTAGCAGCTCTTCGTGCCGCTATTTTCCTCTCCCCCAGCCTTCGTCTAACCCATAGAGTAGTATGGTATATAGGGGTATAGAGTTATCACTCTAGAAAAATTGTGGAAGAATGGAAACTAGCGCTCCAAGCGATTTGTGGCCGAACTAATTTTCTCGAATATATAACTATAACCTATTCGCTATGGGTATATATAGCTCCTTAGGTACCAATACATTTTTATTTTTTATTTTTGAGGTTAAACTATTTAACACAAGTTTTACCCCTTTCAGAATGAAGTTATATACAATGTGAAGTATTTAATTTTAGTTACTGAAAAGGAGTAAAACTTGTGTTAAAGTGAAAATAACAAACTACATTCAATTTCTTCTTTTATTTATTTTATGTACCTACACAATTCAGAACAAAATCGACTCACACCACTTAAGTCTTATATAAGATTCGCATTTTTATACCAACTATATCAAAATAAATCACTCATAACACTCTATATAATACACAGAAACACTTGTAATCAATGAATAAACCAGGAAATTAGTTTTGTTATTACGCCTAAAAAAACAACACTAAACAAGACGCGAAACTTCTGTCAGTTGTCACTTGTCACCTTGTCACTTATCAATATGACAATTTCATGACATTGACAACAGACATATGACAGTGTGCCGAAATTTTATCTCAATAAATCACTGAAATATCAGTATTTTTATGAAACGGGAGAAAAAAATCTAAACAAATAAAGTTAATAAAAAATTACTTTTTATAATTTTCTGATTACAATCTTGTCTATAAATCTCTATATTTAAGTCCTTTTTTAAATGAAAAAACTGCGTCAAAGGGAACGTATTGTAGTTCAACATAAAAGGGCTGCCAGTGTAAAAAAAACAGTAGTGTTGCTACTGCGAAATTGTTAACGCCATCTATTGATTAGTGGCCGAATTATAACAGATACGTGTTCCATCAATTTATTCTAAATGAAAACACCGTGGTCTAACCGTAGACACACTCACGGTTCTTCTGTTAGCTGTCTGGAGCTGCTGTCGCAACTCAACAGCATTTAAGAAGCGATTTCTCAAAGATGTCGATACGATGAATCGGTCGTCTCTCTCCGAGGTGCAGCGACGTCTACCAGACCCATGTCTTCGGACGTAGCCACCGGTCTCCAGGAAACGCTGGTACACTCTTCGAACCGAAAAACGGCTCAAGTTGAGTTGCCGAATGCCGAGCGACATCACCTTGACATCACACTGTCGCACAGGAGTAATAGTGTTCTGTGCTGTCGCATGCCTGATAGTAGTTATGTTTATCGCTGTATATACAGTGCGACAAGGCTATTTTGGCGCGTGGCCAAAGTCTGAACTAACGCCGCTATCTTGTGCTACTGTTTGATTGTTCGCTCTGTCAGTATATCACTATTGTATGTTATGTTATTTTTGCTTACTATTAACTATTTTAAACTAAAATTGAAGTAAAATGGAGGAGATTATATTTTATGGCTGCCTTTGTTTGCAACAGCGCCCTCCTTCAAGTGCCAAGAGAGCCTTGTCGGACTGTACCTAGTTCTGGCCATACACCTGTTTGCTCTTTGAAATAGACAAAGATAAGAAAACTATAGAGATGCCACATCAATCAATACGGCAAGGCCTTTGATTAGAAAGGGCACGGCCCTATGATGTTGATGATTTTTTGTCTAATTTTCATGTACTGAGATTGGTGCTGAGTATGATTAGTAGTACTTAGTAGGTACCCTGTTAGTACCCCAAAATTCAATATACTCTATGGTTACTACTCTAGGGACGTCAGACAGATTAAAAAAAGTTACGCTTTGTAGACGGGGCCAGTCCATATATGGTCCATATCGTTTCCCAGGTCTGAGCTGGTTGTGTAGTCTGTGATTTCATAAAGCCAAGGCGAAATCAACGATGTTTTTAGGGTTCCATACCAATTTGGTAAAAATGGAACCCTTATGGTGAGACTTTCTCCGTCCGTCCGTCCGTCCGTCCGTCCGTCCGTCCGTCCGTCCGTCCGTCCGTCTGTCACACTCGATTATTTCAGTAACCATCAAAGCTATCGACTTGTTTGGAATAGTTATAGGTAATAGTGACCCAACGCCATTGCAATCATAAAACATTGAAAATTGTTTTTATTTTTATTTAAAAAGGGGGGAAACCGGGGCTTTGAATTTTCAAAATGAGATAACAATATTGAGTGGGGTATCATATGAAAGGGCGTTACTTGTGTATTCTAAAACCGATTTTTATTTATTTTTATGCCAGATAGTTTTTGATTTATTGAGCAAACTGTCGAAAAAAATACCGTTCCCCCCCCCTTATCTCCGAAGTTTATCGATCGAAAAAACTGAAATAATTATGATCAATAGGCATTAATGTATATTTTACAGGAAAAATAAAATCAACTCCCTAACTTTTATACTTTTTCTGGTAATAACAATAATCCGCCAAAAACAAAGTTACGTTTGCGGTTTGCCAACAAAAGTACCTACGTGTAAATTATACTCGTAAATTCATGTACAAAAGTGATTCTTTCAATGTTTTACTTCTTTTATGGTATGGAACCCTCGGCGCGCGAGTCCGACTCGCACTTGGCCGGTTTTTTTTTCGCTAATCACACATCAGAGGTTTTATGACAGTCACTTTGCGGCACAGAACATTATTACTTTGCGGGAATGGCAGTATCATCTTTACAATGGCAGTATGAAATTAATCCGAGTATCGAGTTTTATGTGAGTAGCTCGCAAATCTCGAACTAATTTTTTTAACTCGACACTTTCAAGCAGAGATTTTCATATAAAGACGTGAAGATGATATTGGGATTCCCGCAATTTGACTGCCATAAGCCTATTATGTCAGGCGACTAGGAGGTAAATCAAGGACTCTGCCCGTGGAATTCAAAATTTTTAATGTTTTTTGCGATTTGTACACTAATTACACATCAAAGGTTTATGGCAGTCAATTTGCGGCAATGGCAGTACCTATCATCTTTACATGATTATACCAAAATCTTTGCATAAAAATGTGTACCTATCCTAGGAAATTAGTCCGAGTATCGAGTTTTATGTGAGTAACTCGCAAATCTCGGACTAATTTCTTTAACTTGACACTTTCAAGCATTGATTTTTATATAAAAATTACCGCAAATTGACTGACATAAGCCTATTATGTCTTTATTAGCTTAAAAATAACGAAAAGCCACAAAAATTTTGAATTTCGCGGGCACATCCGTGGTGTGCTCCTTACTCTGTGCAGTGTTGTGTTTCCCTATTGTAACCTTGTAACTAATCTATGCCTTTAATGTTAGTTGTCTATGGTGTTGTGTTTTGAAGTATCCCTAATGTTTTATGTGTATGTTTTGAAGTTTTAATATTCTTTGGGACTGGTATCCAGGGCCGTAAAATAAATTAAAAAAAAATTTTAAGGAGCACACCACGGGTGTGCCCGCGAAATTCAAATTTTTCGTGGTTTTTCGCGATTTTTAAGCTAATAAGACATAATAGGCTTATGGCCGTCAAATTGCGATAATCCCAATATCTGCTTCACGTGTTTATATAAAAATCTCTGCTCGAAAGTGTCGAGTTAAAGAAATTAGTCCAAGATTTGCGAGTTACTCACATAAAACTCGATACTCGGACTAATTTCCTAGGATACATATTTTTATGCAAATATTTTGATATAATCATGTAAAGATGATACTGCCATTCTCGCAAATTGATTGCCATAAGCCCTTCATGTCTAATTAGCGTACAAATTGCGAAAAACCCCGAAAATTTTGAATTTCGCGGGCAGACCCGTTGGGTTTTGAAATTTAAATTATTTTGAATTTTCCTTTTTGTGTTGTTGTTGCGTGTTTTGTTTTTTTGATAAAAGCTAATAATTGCAAGGAGACAATCGATTGTAATTTCTCATTCCTCTAGTAGGACTTGAGTATATACTCTATGAGTAGTACTAACTACGAGTACTACAATCCACTACAATCCAAAGAGTATATAATCACTACGTTTTAATCAGCAACTAAGATACTGGAGTGAGAAGTTGATTTTTCTTCGTTTATTTAATTCGTAAAATTATAAACACTGATCATGGGTGACACAGATCTCGCAGACATCAGAAAGCAATGCATGGATAGTCTCTACTTGTGCACCGACAATGTGTTGAAGTATTTGGACAGCGAGAGAGACTCCGAGTTGGATCTCCTAAGGAACTGTGTGAAGGAGTATTGTTTGATGGAGGCTCGGCAAGTCTTTGAAGCACAGGCTTTGGCTAGCGCAGCGGTAGGTATGCCAGCTTTTCATTCCACTACAAGCCAAGCTCGACTGGAGTACATACTTCAAAATGTCCTTTTGACTGATTCAGACATGGTGGTTGCTTTATCAATTGTGTTTTACAAGCATAAGTGTGTATGCACACAGATGTGCCCTGTCTCACATCCTCTGATTATTCAATAGGACAGGGACTTAAAACAACTAAGTATAAAAATGGGTATTTCTTATCTTACAATAGCCTTGATTTATAATCGCACAAGTGTGTATGCATACATAGATATGCCCTGTCCCACCTATTGTCTACGCATCCTCTCATTATCCAATAGGATAGGAACATAAAACATAAACATGGATATTTCTTACACTAGCCTATTCTACCTCTTCTATTTTTTTAGAGTCAACGTGAGCAAATGAGTGTGCATCAGTGGTCACCTGATGGTAAGAGATCACTGTCACCCATGGACTTTGCAGCACCAGAGGAACTGCACATGTGTTGCCAGCTCTTAAGAAATTTGTTTATCTGCCCCTTGAATAAACCCATGTTATAGTTTTGAGAGAACACTGTTGTTGGTAGCTGGTTTCATAGTTTGCATGTGTGTGGAAACTCTGTTCTATCTCTACTTGCTTAATCAATTTTATTATCATTTTGCCATCAAACTATGTACATGAAATGGAATGAAATTCTTTATTTCCCATAGGCTTAGATATAAGCTCTCATGAAATGTACCGACAGGTTCGGAAAACAGGTCTGCACCGAGAAGAACTGCACGAAACTCGGTACTTGCTCTTTTCAAAAAAATGTCTCAATATACAATTTTATTTTACAAAATATTGTTTCATTCTATGTACTAATAGTATGAAACAACATTTGATATCTCGTGAGGAGATGGAAGCATATCACTATCGTTCCAAGAATCTTTGTTATTTAAAAATTCTTGGTGTAGTCACCCTGCCCAATAACTAGCCCAGTCAGATATAGTAGAAATAGTGAAATATGATTTCTACTTTCATGTAAATCAGGTCTATTTTGTAGGGAGACACAGATGCTTCAAGCCTGAACTCACTGGATGCCAAATACAATGCTGAACTCACTAAATTGGAGGCACAGAGCAGACTGAACATAGACAATAATCCCTTCATGAAGAAATTTGACAATATAGTTAGAAGTGCACAAATCACTACCTCACGTAAGCATTGATTGATTACTACTTATATTTTGTATTATAGTGTTTACACACACTTAGGAAATTATTCCTAAGTGTGTTTACACCTTCCTTATTAAATATGCATCAAAATTTCACTCGCGGTGGGACTCGAACCCTCGTCCCCCAGCTATCGCGGCTGGGAGCTCTTCCACTGAGCTACGCGAGACTGTCTCACCACGACGAAATTCGGATGCATATTGTTTTTCGTTCTTAGGCAGAACTAACGCCATCTATCTGAAAACTTTACAGTTTTTCAAATATGCCGAAATTTTGATGCATATTTAAATTTATTGATTGATTATTGAAGTTTTTGGGTACAGACTGTGGGTATGCATTATCATTTTGAGATCTTGCTTATCATCTTGCATCTTGATCAATCTTATTTACTTAGTACTTTAAAGTATGAATGTGGAAGTGTTTGAGTTTGTAAACTTGGATGTTTGTTACTTAATCATGCCCCAACTACTGAAGTGATTTGACTAAAATTTCGAACATAGATAGTTTAAAACATGGATTAACACATACAGGCTCCTTTTATCCCAGAAAAATCCACAGATCTGAACCACAAAATTAAGTATTTAACTAATCTACAACTCGCTAAAAAAAATCGCAGTAAGTAATTTGCTATAGAAAACTTCCTTGAAAGTAAGTATGAAGGTTAAGAAAGAAGGTAAGAATGGGAAAAGGAACACTATCACAGAAAAATCCACTAGTTTACATCAAGTATATAAAATTCTTGTCTCATGTTTGGTAACAAAATACGTGAATCCTCCAAAACAGCTTGACCAATTGTTATGAAATTTTAGCTAAACTAATTTTTTATATCCCTAATGGCAAAACAATGTTTGCCGGGTCAGCTGGTATATTATGAATTCACACAGATAACCTAATAAGAAGGTGTAAAGTATCAAAAGATCTTTTTGATATTATAAATAAATGAGTTATTTTATTTTGCAGAGGAATTGGATGAGTCAGATATAGCAATAACAGAAACTCAAGAAGTGAATGTAAGTAATCAAACATCCATGCTAACTTGTGCCTTTTGATGACCTCACTGGCGCAGTTGCCAGCATGCTCAGATTTGAACAGGAGGTCTAGGGTTCTATTCCTTTTGAAATTTTTGGATTCTAGTTTGAAATTTCATAATTTCTAAACTAGTTCAGGTGGAAGGGAGGCTTTGGATGTTGCTGGTTACCTCCATACCAGCAAAGAAGCACCACCAAGAGATTTAGTTGTAGCAATCCTGAACGTTGTAGAATTTTATATAATCAAAGTCAGAAAAACAGTTTACTAATAAAACACAGTTTCTTTTCGGATGGTATTGCATAGGGACCTAGGCGAAAGAAAATTTTTTGCATGACGAAAATCCTGTCACAAAGAAAATCTGCGAAAATCTAAAATGAAAGTTTCTTTTACAAGTCAACAGAATTTGCACTCATGCAAATCAAATATCACGCATGCATGCGTTATATTTGATATATACAGATTTAGTATGACAATCACATATACAGATTTAGTATGACAAACTCGTTATCGTGAGCTAATTTAAAACAGCGCCATTTATCTAGCGATGGGTGGATGGGTTTTGTTTTTTCTACTTAGTGTTCCACAACACATCTTTTTCATATCTAAAAATGCAATTTATTATTTAACATTCCAGAGGGATCCATTAACAATGAGGCCTATAGAAGACCCAGTGAGAAACACACTGTGCGGCCACATATACGAGCGCTCTGCAATCTTGAACCACATCCAGAGCAGGAGAGCGCCCAAGTGTCCAGGTACATTCTCTATCTCAGCTCATGGCTAGCATGCTGTAGTGGTGGGATCATGAGATCTTGGATAAGATCCCAGTCAGCCTGTTTACTGGCCTTAGTGTTGAATTAATTTTATCAAGAAATACTTAGTGCCAGCACACTGTTTGGTGTGTTGCACCTGCAAGATCTTGGAGATCAGAAAGATCATGGTTTGATGCAATACAATGGCTACTGGTTAAGGTGAACTCAACAGGTCTGCCCGCGATATTCAAAATTGTCATGGTTTTTTGCAATTTATACTCTAATTACATATTATAGGCTTATGGCAGTCATTTTGCGAGAATGGCAGTTACTTCTTTACATGTTTATATCAAATTTTTGCATAAAAATGTCTATCCTAGGAAATTAGTCCGAGTAAAGAGTTTTAAGTGAGCAACTCGCAAATCTCTGATTAATTTCTTTAACTCGACACTTTCAAGCAGAGATTTTTATATACCTAAATACGTGAAGATGATCTTGGGATTATCGAAAAACCACAAAAAATTTGAATTTCGCAGGCACACTGGTGTGTGCTCCTTAAAGGATAATAACCATGTGTGTTACATGGAAACCCGTACGAAGCAGATTCAAATCCAAACTTTATTTTTTATAGACTAGTCTCCACATTAACTTGTTCAGTTATCATTTTTAGGGTTCCGTACCCCAAAAGAAAAAACATCTCCTACCAGGTGCAACGACAAAGTCGCGGGGAGTTGCTGGCGACAGGGGGCGCAAGATCGTGGTTTTGGCGGTCATTTCAGGAGGCCTATGTGCAGCAGTGGATGTCTATCGGCTGAAACGACGATTAATGTGGCTCTGGTTTGTTCCAGTGGTGGGTTGCGCCAACCGCGCGCCCATTGCGGCGAGCCACCTGGTTGAAGACGAGTTGGCGCGACTACGCCTCACCGCGCGACACTCCGTCGTCAATGACCGCTCCACTATGGACTTGGACGACTCGCAATGATGAACCACTTGTATTTGTACAGCAATAAAAATATCTTGTTTGTTAGTTTTTTTTTTCTTTTAAAAATTAGGTTTATTTAAAGGTTGACTGAGCTTCGTTCGGTAGTATATCTATCCACCAATAGATGGCAGCATTTCGACATTTTCCAAAAATGAATCCTTGCTAGATCGATTTATCGCCCCTAAAACTCCCTGTATAGTAAATTTCATGAAAATCGTTCGAGCCGTTTCCGAGATTCGAATTATACAGAAATATTATATATATACATATATACAAGAATTGCTATATAGTAATTATTACGGAACCCTCAGTGCGCGAGCCCGACCCGCACATGATCAATTTTATCTATAGAGAGAGAGAGATAGGATTAGAGGAGAGCATTTCTCAGGTGCGTGATATTTGAACGCAGTGATGATATTATGAAGTGTGCTTGTGTTCTGTGATGTGTGCTTGTCTGTCACAAACTCGTAGGTAGATTTACCTCTTTAGTCATAGGTAGATTCCTAAGGTAAATTCGTAGGTAAATGTCAAGTGTCATTTCTGACCACTGATCTCCATAGAGTAGGTATATTGAATCTTTCTTTCTATCTTATACTCTATGGAGATCAGTGTTTCTGACATGTTTCCGAGAATACGAATTATATTATAGCTTTCTCAAGTTCTAATCCTGTTACTTGTCGGTTTTTATTATATTTTTATTGGCCTGCTAGTAGAAACATGCGATCGAACATTTGTATATGAGAACTAGCCAAGTCAGACCTTAGGCTTCAATATATTATCCTAAGTTATAAGAAGATATGATATTTTATGTATTTATAAATTTTCAGGATTGACCATTGAACTTGTCACCCATTAGATCTCACTTCTTTTGTCATTGAAGTCAAAACCAGGGCATATATCACAATATTGAACTTGGCTCTCATTTCACATTTATGTTTTTGATCAGATTCCCTTTTCAAAAAATGTAAGTTCAAAATTACAATAATAATTAATACTGTATACCTAGTAGCTAAACAGGGCCCCAAGTCTGCTATGACAATTGTATCTCGATCGTCCAATAATTACACAATTATTACCGATTTTTGCGATTTTGGTAGTCTGCTAGGTCGATCGTTTAATAATTGTGTAAAAATTACACAACTCACCTGCAATTTACAGTTTTGTAAACTGGGCAATTTTGGCATTATTCAATTAAGCTACATTTTGGCGTATTCTGATCACATTAGCAGAGCCATTCAAAGGAGGTGCCAAAGAGACTCGAGTCGTCACTTATTTATATCCTCTACAGTCTACATCTAACTAATCTGTAAGGTGGGTACTTTGAACGTGAATAAAAACACTAAAACATAATGATTAGCGGTTTTTATTTAGCTGGAATCTACAACTAAGTATAACAATCCATATTTTTATACCTACACTTTACAAAACTTTAAGTCAAAAATAGGTACATCTCGAATAAATAAAAAGCGATTAATTATAGGCACTGGGGTCACAAAATTTTATGAAAAATTTGTGCATAAAGGAATGGAATACACAGCAGAAATCGGGGACATGGAGGGAGGAAAGTAATCCAAATCATTGAAATATTATAGTGTTTGTTTAAATCTAATACGCTGGATCGCTAGTTTGTGTGGTAAAAACAACGACCTCCGTTTTCCCCCAATCACCCCCAATCTGCTCGTCATGGAACGGAATTCATATTTTTATGCTTAAACCTGAATCATAGAGTCATTGCCCTCTTAATTTCGGTCTTAATCTAAAATACAAAGTATTATAACTGGAATAGAACGTATCGTATTGATAAATGATATTCTCGTAGTCGAATTTTGTAGTAAGAAACTAAATAAATAAATATGAAGTAACATTTGTGCGACTTAATTATTAGGTAAACATGAAATCTGAGATAGATTGGCATATTGTACACTATATTATGTAAATAGCAAATACGTATTTATTAAAACTATTTTTTATATTTAAAAAACATTGACTAACTCAATCACTTAAGCTCAGTGGCGTCAACAACTTTAACAGAGACGTAAATGTGAAAATTGGCGCTATAGACCCAAATGTCATAGAACACGCCATGTTTAACTGCCACGTGTCTGTTAAAATTAATTGTGGCAAGCGAGCCTAATTTACTATTGCTTACAAACGTGTACAAAGAGGTGTCCCTTTATGATGTAGAGAAAAGACAAATAAAAATTAACTTTCACAGTATCACGTTTGTACCTATGTACATTTTAATAACGTGTGATGGCGTTGTTTTAATTTTCTATGTTGTAATATGAAACTGTGTTGGCATATAATATAGGGTCCATAGAAATCTTGAAAAATGAATATAGGATTAATTCCTGAGTTACTATAAGTGTGTACTAGATGATAAATTAAGTACTCGCAATAAAATAAAAAGTATAATGTCCATCCTTTAGTTACTATGCACATAATTAATATCAGTCAACAGTAAGATCAGAAACAAATAAATGCCTTAATATTTCTAGCAATTCCATGGTCACAATCATGTATTTTTAATTATACTTATCATTATCCTAATATAATAAATGCGTGTGCATGTTAAAGCGTAAAAATCTAAAGTAGGTACGGTCAGGATCAAAAGTACACATTATAGAGTTTGCAAAGAAAATCCCTTGCATGCACTTGGCCAGTCAGTCTATATAGTAAAATTTTAAACCTAATGCTATTGTTTGAAGGTTGATAGTGTGTTGTTTACCATTACCATAGTGTGTGTATACCATTTTAGCCTTTAAGCTATGTATGCATTTTTGACCCCGACTGTACGTAATATTCCTATGTTCTAAAACCATCTAGAACTATGTTCTATGGGACCACACTTTCAAATATTTTATAAGTGCACTATCGGACTCTTAAATTTACAAATTACAATACTTTGTTTATTAATTGAATAATAAAATGAGTTTAAATAAGAAATTGAAGATTTTTTTGAGAGATAAAGATATGATAGTAAAATTGCAAATTAAATATAAAACACAGTACCTACAACAAAATGAGTCATGATGAAAAGGAGGTTTTATTTATATTTATATAGTAAGTACTTTTAGTTAGTTCATAATAGTTAGTAATTTTAGTCGATAATTGAAATTAATAAATATAAAATTTATAATAATTGTTTTGTATTGCTTTGCTTTAATTTCTTTATCATACATTAGCTTAGTGACAGGGAAAGGCGGTTACTTCCTAATAATATAAATCTGTGATTAATATACTTTGAACAAAAAGTATTGGCCAAAGATATTATTTTCCGACCATTTAATTGAGTCACAGCTTGATACAGGAGTAAATAGCTAAAGAGAAACTAAATGCTCGGAATATAATGATTTATCTATAAGACTTACATATTATAAGCTGATTGACTCCACTTAAAGAATAAATTACCAAAATATATTACAAAAAAATTGACATCTAAAATTACATTAAATATTAATCAAAATGTTGCAAAAATCCATGTAAAAGAAATCTTTTGTGGTGAATATTAATATAATCTAAATATTTATAACTACATAATATTGTAATAGATCAAAGCCTAACTAATTAAACAATGGTTAAGGAATGATTCATCTAACGTTTACAGACACGTAGCTGTTAAATATGGCGGTCTGACCTTTCAAGTCTTTAGATCGCCATATTTAACGGTTAGTATCTGTTAAACGTTTGCTGAATCAACTGGCCCTTAGTAACTCAATGCACAATATTTTAAGTCAGGGGTCTCCAAACTACGGCCCGCGGGCAATCTCCGACCCGCAATCAATCCGGCGACTTTTAGCAGTCAATTTTAAAAGTCAAAAGTCAAGCGACAACCAATGTCTTATTGTTGTTACTATTGCTGTGATAAGTTGTGGAAGAAAATATATAATGATCATCACCACGGAATACATAATAGTACCTGACAGCACAGAATTCTCGCTCCGCAAGATGATTTAAAAAAATAGCGACTCTAAAAGTGCAATTCAGTTCGCAATAGCGCCTGGCCACGCCTCCGGAAAGAACACGCAACAAACGCAAACCTGTGGTCTCTTTCTATCGCGTAACGTTATCTCATTCAACGTACTAAGGATGTCTAGCATGCAGCGCGTGAAATAGACCGTACAAGAACTAACGCGAGCAAACTATACGGCGCGTGGCGGACGTCTGAAATTAGTACGTTGAGACGGCTATAGTTTCTCGATCACGTGATAAGTGGGCCTGGCCTATCATTACCCAGTTTCATTTACTTGCAAAACTTAACATAAATGATGATACAGGAAACTTAACTTACAATACAATACACAAAAGTAATTGAAATGGTAAAAAGCAAAAAAAAGCGTATGTTTGCTAAGGTCTGCGCGCTTAGCGACTAGTTTAGTTAGAAACCTGGTTAAGGGCCGAAAATTTGAAGTTTTGGCCCTTGGAACATACTGCAAAATTATTATGGCCCTACACCTTTAAAGTTTGAAGACCCCTGTTCTAATTCAATTAAGCAACGAATTAAGCAATGTGACAAATATTGGAATGCATATAATAATTTTAATTCCTAATATTATTTGAAGAGTTAAATAGTAATTTAAATTCAATACCAAGAGTTATAAAAATAAGCATAATATAGTTTAAGTTACATACATAGAATTTGTGCCATAAGTTAAAATTGTGCATATAAATTCTTGCTAAAGTTTTTTTTGAATAGTTGGTTAGCGCTACCTACATTTGTTAGAACAATTTTTTTTTGTCACAATGTTCTATAGCGCCATTTTTAACGGTCTGTTAAAATTGATTAAGATTGATGGGGCCTTAGACCGCAAAATGACGTCCTAAAATTATTCTACATTTTAATATTAGAAATAGAATAAATTGGTCTTTACAAGAATTTTAATAAAATATTGGTAGCGATTCGGTTTTAAGGCGTAGCGCGTTTAAAAATAGTACCATCCCTAATTACCATGCCCGATTAAAAAGATAGCACTAAGATTTACATGTTGTAAACATTTAAATAGTTTAACAAATTAATGAATAAAAAATTAACTAATATACATCTTTGGTGAATATCTCAAGAATATTTCCGAAAAATATTCATGCATAGGCAAAACTTAACTTGTTTCCAAGAGGGTTTTCACTAAAATTCGCAGCGCCAGTTGGCGCTACTGTGCCAAAAGTATTTTCATGACATTAATATTGTAGTTGTTGCTGTATTGCTTTCAAAACATAGTACAAGAAACTACTACACTATCTAGTGAACGTCTTTTCAGAAAACCCTCATTGCCTAAACCCTCATTACCTAAAAAAAAGGGAATCGCCAACTACCCTCATTCCTTCTTATCTGACACAATTTTAACAATCTCTCCCACGCATGCTCTGATGTCACTACTGAGGTCTTTCCTGGCTTCGACAAACTTCTGTAAAGATTCGTGCACTTTGGCATCTTTGTAGTCGGAAACAATTGTGTTATCCCTTGAAGTTATATTTAGAAACGCTATGAGGTTCTCCGCAACTTGTATGGGCATTTTAGCGCAGTTTGTTTCTATCAGTACGGATATGTGCTTACCGATTTCAGACTTTATTAACTGCGAGTTGAGGTTTAGTTCTGATTGGTTATCGGCGAAGCTGGGGTCCTCTGATTGGTTGAGAGGCGCGACCGCAAGTAGAGTGAGAGCGAGAATGGCCTCATTCTGCATGACAGAGTGAGACGCAACTAGCATGTTCACAAGGCAGGATATGCAGCCTTCCGCCTGGAAATGAAAATGCACATCTTTATTTTTCACAAACTAAGAAGAACTGTCCAGAAACTCAAACACTTTCCAGAAGCTCTTTTCAAAAAATGTCACTGTATACAACTTTTTTACACAACATTTAAGTTAATTTTAATTGCAAGCGCCTGTATATTAGGCCTATGTGAAATAAAGATATTTCATTTCATTTCATTTTTATGACATCTCTTGAGAATGACTGAAGCATGTCATTATCATTCCAACAATCCTTATCATTAACAAATTCTTGTTTGTGTTTCTTCAACCGTAATTTACTAAGATGTTTTTGGCAGTTATTTTAAACCTGTTCAAATGTAAGGCAGCTGGCCAGCAGCCATGGAGCCTCTTCCACTCCACCAGTCACGCTACCAGTCGGGCCACAGCCTCTGATGAAGCAAGTATTACCAGCAGCAAGTTCCGCAGTAGCACGTCCTTCGGCAGCAGGCGAATAGTCCAGGCCAGCAGCCACGGAGCCTTGCCCACTCCACCAGTCACGCTACCAGTCGGGCCACGGCCTCTGATGAAGCAAGTATTACCAGCAGCAAGTTCCGCAGTAGCACGTCCTTCGGCAGCAGGCGAATAGTCCAGGCCAGCAGCCACGGAGCCTTGCCCACTCCACCAGTCACGCTACCAGTCGGGCCACGGCCTCTGATGAAGCAAGTATTACCAGCAGCAAGTTTCGCAGTAGCACGTCCTTCGGCAGCAGGCGAATAGTCCAGGCCAGCAGCCACGGAGCCTTGCCCACTCCACCAGTCACGCTACCAGTCGGGCCACGGCCTCTGATGAAGCAAGTATTACCAGCAGCAAGTTCCGCAGTAGCACGTCCTTCGGCAGCAGGCGAATAGTCCAGGCCAGCAGCCACGGAGCCTTGCACACTCCACCAGTCATGCTACCAGTAAGGCCACGGCCTCTGATGAAGCAAGTATTACCAGCAGCAAGTTCCGCAGTACCACGTCCTTCGGCAGCAGGCGAATAGTCCAGGCCAGCAGCCACGGAGCCTTGCACACTCCACCAGTCATGCTACCAGTCGGGCCACGGCCTCTGATGAAGCAAGTATTACCAGCAGCAAGTTCCGCAGTAACACGTCCTTCGGCAGCAGGCGAATAGTCCAGGCCAGCAGCCGCGGCGCTTCGCCCGCCGCGCCCGCACTGCCCGAGCCGCCCCACCGCGCCACCGCGCGCAACGCGGCCACGTCACGCGCTACCAGCCGCGCCACGTCCTCTGATGAAGTTAAAAGTCAAGCAAGTCATAAAGCAATTGCGTCGTTCCTTAGTTAAATTAAGAATGATGATAGATAATTATAACCCTGGATTGATACTAAGGCTTTTCTTTCCTTCAAAATGCATGATTGTTGAGGGATTGATGAAAAACATAATTTCAAAACTTGTCACTTCTCACCCTGTCCATCAACTAGCATCCGTATAGCCGCCAGGAGCTTATAAGCCACGTGATGATCCTCTACACTGGGCAGTGCGTTTATCAAAACCGGCGCAGCCCTGCCTTGCGCCGCGGCTAGCTTCTTATTGGCGACGGGCACCGTGAGGTTCCTGAGAGCCGACAGCGCCGCGTGTTGGATCTTGGTGACCGTAGCTTTGTCTATGGGTTGGCTTTTCTCGTTTAGGGACATGCTGTAGGCGTAGTACTGTTCAAAGATGTCTGCAACAAGTAAAAACTAATTATGATGAGTCATATTCATAAATATTTATAAAATTGTGTGTGTTCACAACCAAAAATTACAAAGTTTAGAATGATGCTGTCACAGGCATGTTTTTTTATACATAAGTTATATATTATATAGGCTTGTGCTTAGCTACAATCATGTCTGATGGGCAGCAATGATGTCTAGTATAGAGGGCACGAATCTAGAAAATGTCTATTCACAGTTCTCTTGAAGGCCCCCAGATTATACTTGGGAAACACAGAAGTTGGGTGTTCCACACCTTAGCGATTCATATAAGAAACGTGGAAGAAAAATGTTTTCTTTAGTTCGCTGGACATCAGTCACATAAGTATGCCAATGACATATTATAACATCAATCTGGTACTGAACTCTTAGCGTGAGCTTAAAACATACATGGAAGTATAAAATGGAGTTTCAATCTACAATTTCGCATTGTGAAGTCAACATCTCCTGAGGATGTCCTGGTGTCAGGATGAAACGTGTGTTGAGGAAAGTGTTCAATGAATTGTGTGCGGTATTTCACGTGGGCAGTGTTACAGATTCTTTTCAAGTAGCAGATTATAGCAATTAATCCGTCCTGCTAAATTTAGTTTGTTTGTTTCTGCTATGACTAACCCCAAAGCACTCACATCTTTTTTTCATAGTAAACCAAAACTTATCCCTTACCAAGTAGTTTGTCAAAGATGCGATCGCCCATCATGCGTGAGCAATGGTCGTCCTTGCGGGCAAAGTTGCCAACTGCCAGCACTGCTGTGGCCAGCAGCTGATGGTTGTTGGAGTCCAACCAGCGCACCATGACGCGGTACACCTCCCCTTCACCGTCACCATACAGGATCTCCATGGCTTCATCTGAGGATTATAATGTAATTTTCTTGGTATCAACGTTTTTATGTAACTTTTTTTCATCAGAAGGGAAATCTCTTCAGACATTTTTACCACCGGCACATGGAACATTTTACTTAATTAAAGAGGACTTCATTTTTGTTTTAAAAGCGATTGAAACTGTATTCATAGATTTTTAAATCCATCATTTTCTTAATTGTATTTTTTGTTTTCTCTCTCTTACAGTCTTGTTTTATATAACAGTAACTTAAGCCAAATTTCATAGCCAACACAAACTAGACTTCCTGCATGCTTGCCTATTCAAAACATATTAACAAGCTACCATACATGTGGATGGCAGAATATTGTTTCACAAAATGAAGCCAAATGTATGCAGAGTTAGTGGCAAGTGTCAAGCATGCGGACGCAACATAATAAAATTCTCACCACCAGTCAGCACAATGATGATCAAGTCGCACGCGTGTTTCATGACAGTGTGAACGTCAGTGTCTGCTACGTCCAGGTTGCCAGCCTCGTGCTTGTGCAGCAACTGCTCCAGTCGGAGACACACCAGGTTCACTCCGCCCACTCTAGCCAGGAGAGTCTTCACTGAATCTGAAAACATTATTTCACACAGTATAGGCATATATAATGAGCACAGTATAGACAAAACGTAACAAATCATTATTGCATTGTGTTTTGGAACATATTATTATGATCTTAACTTAAGTTTCGGAGGTGGGTGTGATGGCTGGAACGCAGTTTTAACTTTTCTAGTCGTCATCGATCCTATAAATTATGACATTGTAAACCTAGACAAATTAATTAAAAATTTCAATTTCAAATTAAAAAAAAAAAAACAGTTTAGATGCTGCTTATAAATAAAATAATATAAATTAAAAATAGCCTTTATTTAGTGCTGTCCTAAGATAGGTTTTTGCTTATTACTAGTTCAATTTAATTATGATGTATCTCTAAGCACTAAATGCCTCTCGGCAAAGGCCTCCTCTAACTCCTTCCAATGCTGTGGTCTTGTGCCATCCTTCTCCAAAGCAGGCCAGTGGTCAGCTTCGATTCATCCTCCCACCATCTTTGCTGCCTGCCCATTTATCTTTTGCTCAAAAGCTGCTTATGGCCTATTACCAAATAATTATAATGAGGAATTATAGTGTGATTTAATACTTACCATGTTCAGCCTGAGTATGCAAATGTTCAAAACAGAGCTCCGACACTTCAACATTGGTGGTCTCCTTCAAGACATGGAACACTGCCAGATTGATTCCTTCTTCATACAAAATTTCTGAATCATTGTCATTAACCACACTCAGTATTAACAAGGCGGTGGACACCAGATCATCCTCCATCACATCTTTTTTAGCCTCCATAGACAATATTCTCTTCACATTATCTATCAAACCTCCTTTCACTAATGAATCGGAGAACTCCAAGCCCCCAATAGCGTAATTCAGTAAGGTTTTACATGCAAATAGTTTTATATCACCCAAAGGCATTTTTTTGTCTGTTAAACAGTTTCCTAGCAAATTATTCAACGTTGTCACACCGTTGCATTGGAGTAGAATCTTCCTAGACTTATCACAATCACAGCACAAGTTACCCAGAGCTCTGCAGCACTGCTTGAAAACTTCTACCGTGTCTAAAGTTAGCTCTTTATTCAATAACGACAGAATAGGTTCTATTATATCGTTTTGGGCATACGATTCTCGTTTTATTTTACACTTCGCGAGTTCAGATATCGCCTGCACTGTAAGGAGCACTATAGCTTGGTCGCTGCTCTTCAATAAGGCCTTAAGACACGAAGAAACATCGTATTCGTAGTTTTCGCCGAGCGAAATTATTTCATTAAGTTTCGCCTTCAGATCGCATGCATTCTCAATGTTCTGAATGACCAATGTCTCGAACGAAGTGGATTTTTTCGCAGAAGTACCTATTGTTGACAAATAAAATTAAGATAAATAAATTGCTGGCTAATTAAGAAATCATTCAAAGAAACAATATTTACCATCCATATTGATTAGCACGAAGTAAATATCACAATTCTTTCACCAGTAATAAAACTAGGTGACTTCCTAGAACAATTATCTGTAATACTTTACGCATTAAACATTATTTTGAAGGAATAAATTGAAATTCAGCATCTTTTCTACAATATAAAACAATTCAAAAATCCAAAATTCAAAATTGGAAATTGACAAATTGACTATGTATTGACAATTTAATTTTGAGGTTGACATAGTAGATACTGTCAGTTTGACTTTGACATTCCGTCAAACAAAAAATAAAGCAAAAGGTAACAATAATTGCTAACTTACCGCTAGAGGTACGTTACCAATATGGGGATAATATAATAGCCTTCACGCAATGAAATAAAATAAACATAAGAAGCCATGCGCAGAAGCCAATCACTTCCCCTACAACACAGATTAAAGATATTGTATCTTACGATACCCTACAACTTCAGTCGAACGCGACTCGCGCTCGTCTGGTCAGAGACAAAGGGGCTGAATTAAAATGTCGTGTCGCCCCGTATTGCGCAGCCTGGTCCCTAATACCTATCAAGGGTAGGTACAGGGCACTGATCTCCGTATATTATTTTATTTTATTTATAGAGGAAAACTTACCCCGTCGCGTTGGGGGCAACCATAATTTTATTATAATAAAAATTATTCTATAACGGAACCGCTGGCACGCCGCACGAGTAGGTACGGGGTTCACTTTCGCATTCATCGCGCACATACCAAAACGTATGTAGGTACATAGGTAGGTGTCCATTTTAACTAGTAGGCAATTTTGTAATACTTACAAAAATTAAAAATAGCACGCGCAGCCCAGCTTACAATTTAGGTACCTACCTGATAGGTCGGTTTATCGATAAAAATGTCATAATAATAGCCGCAGAGCTATAAACCGTTTTACAGGTGCCACATTGTTTGTTATGCGCGGCACACGGCATTATTTCAGGAATTTTTATTTTTAATTAAATATGCCTGCGCCATGGATATCATGTACCAAAGATGCTCAGGCTGCTAAAAATTATCCCTTGAAATACCTAATGTAGAGTGCACATTTTTGAAGCATATGTTAGGAGTTGCGATAATGTGTGTAGGTCAAGCGAAAGGCATGTTGATGCACGTCCTGATAGCGAACGTGGCCAAGCCAATGCAAACGAGACTTCTGAAGTCTGAACTTTATCGGCAATATCTCTCACGCCAAGGCGTATGTGCTCATTACGAATTCTGCCCAGACGCGTACCTATTTACCTAACACCGGTCATCCACTCCAGCATCTTCATTTCGTTGACGCGACGTTAAGATCCCGAATATGTTTCGTCAGCGCGGGCCAGGCCTCGCTACCATAGACTAGCAAGTGTCTAACCGATGGACTAGCAAGTGTCCAACTGATCCATACCCATGTGTCCAACGCCGACCTAAACCGCGGTCCGAGTCTCACAGGAGACGCCCTTAGGAAGACGTTACCTCCATCTTCTCGAGCGACCCCTCTAGGGCCTTTCTCACCCTCTGGCGAGGCTTCATGCCTGCCCTAATCACCGGTGACACTGTTACGGCCAATAGGGCCACGCAGTATACACATTCCGAAATTAGAGAACATTACGGGTCTATTAATGCTCCAAGCTGCAGCAATGCGAGACTTGACATCACAGGACTGTCGACGCTACCGGATTCCTGCAGTAGGTACCTATAGATCCTAGATAATTGAATCTAGGTATCTGTTCTTTTGACATTCTCGTTTCCTATATGAATCGAACCTTGATCTGTCTAGTACTCTGTCTTGGCCGTGTTCAGTTTGCTCCAGAGTTGCACTCCATGTAGAGAACAATGTCATCTGCTTATTTAATGAGCCATAATATCGAACGCGTCGAACCATTATTATTAGATGAAGAGGAAGTATGCCTACTTAGGCGTGTATCGTGTATCTTGGTTTCTTGTGCCTACGGCTCCAGGCATTTATACGCAGATTATGTTGATAATATTGGTTTTTGTTATTTTCGTACTGAACAGTGTGGTGAGCGCAGGCCAAAGTTTCAACTATGAAAAATTACATGGCTACGGCTTGGGGAAGCCTATTATTTACAAGTAAGTTTCTTCTTCTGAATAAAACAAAATACCTATAGGTAAAGATTGTCTGATTTAAACATGAACGCCCCTCCACTACATTTTTCATCCAACGTGTGAGCGTAAACACGTGGAGGGGTGTTCATTTCTTCTGGAAAAACAAGTGGAATTTCAAGATCATGTGGCAGAGTACTCTTTTCTGTAGCTTTTATAATATTTATTTATCGGTATGATATGTATTATGTTTCATTATAAATATATATATTATAGTGGTAATAGTATATAGTTAAATACATAATATAACAATAATAATTATAGATATTCTCAGTAGTATGATGTTCGATAAATAGAATAGAGTAATTGGGTACGAATTACTTATACTTAATATTAGTAGTAGTAGCAGTAATAATACTTTTTAGTCGCTTTTTGTAGAAGTTTAGTGCTTTAATTTTCTATTTATATACCATAGTATATAAGCTTCCTATAGTTTACATCCATGTAGTTTCCGTGGCGTCACCTGAATTAGGTACGGTTCCGGCTGAAAATCAGCGCTGTATGTTTTTGTGCTTGCACTGGATATACAGTATTATGTTGAACTTGGACCATTTTTCGGGTTGTGCCATGCGTGATAGGTGTATATACTGTAGGTATGCTTGTTATGTGTGGCACAATTTGGAAATAAATGTTTTTTCTTTCTTTCTTTTCTTTCATTTTAAGATTAGACGTTTACTAAAGCAAGTGAACGGAAGAATCTTACAGAGGTATTTTTTTCGCTCAAATAAAAGAATAATAATGGCAAATGATGATGATGAGATGATGATGATTGAGTTCAGTCCTGAATCTTAGGTGCTCCTGAAATCCACTCGCTATTGAACTTGATCCATTAAGTGGTTAGTTTCAGGTCTTTAATTCCATTTTCCTGATTTAGGTAGGTTCTTTTTGTGGCTAAATTTTTTTCATAAACAACCCTTGTTCAGGCCTAAAAAGATCGGTTATCAGTATCCTGAAGTGCTTCCCACGAAAAAGCCGGTCTACGTGAGGTCGCCGTACAAAAACGTGTACCAGGGCAGCAGAAACAAGGGGGATCGGCGAGTTTACAACAAACACTTCCACTACCCGCCTAAAGCGAGGGGTCACCACGTGTATTGCGAAGGGGTTTTTGATTGCACGGTAAGTTCTAACAAAAAAACTATCTTAAGACATCATCGCCATGTCTCTGACTGCTTCCACGATACAGGTGGAGCAGCATTAGAGAGGTACTTAGCCCCTAATTCCGATATCTTACGTAATATAATGACAACGTCAAATACGAGTATCTAGGCGATACGTTTTTGTTGATAGGGTGTCAGACAACCTCCCAGACAAGAACACACTGACGTACAAGAACAGTACTTGCTTAATTAATTATAAGAAATTATTAACTGCATACAGTAGTATGGAGCGAAATTCAAATAAAGGCTAGTGACACACAGACAGACAAGAAAGTGATCTTATAAGGGTTTCGTTTTTTTTTGAGATACGGAACCCTAAAAATGTACAATGAATGACATAGCGATAGGTAGCTGCTGTCATAGTTACAATTTTTTTTAATTTCGTTCGATCCTCAGGTTTATAATATCTATGACGGTGGATGACATAATATGGCTGGAGTTTTTTGTTTAAATCTTACTTTTCAGCTATCCCATATGGCAGTGGAGACAAACGGGAGTATCCCCATAATACTCCGGGGAGGCGCGGGGTACAAGTTCTTCTCTGTGGTCATCAGGGCAGCGCCTTACGACCAGCTGGACGGTTGGGTCAGGGCCTACTGCAAGCCGGGCGGCAGCGACGAGGATGCATCTAAGTACAGGTGGCTGAGAAGAATTTTATGAATCATTGTAATCTATACGAATAAAGCTGAAAGAATGTTTTTTGTTTGAACGCGCTGGAAATACTGGTCTGAATTGAAAAGTTATTTTTGTGTAGGTACCTAAGAAGTCAATTTGACGAGGAAGACTATGGCTACATAAAATTACGATATGACTAATATAGGAGCAGAGCATCAATGAACGAATGAATTAAAAGAATCACTTTTGTTCATGATTTTAGGAGTATAATTTACATATAGGTACTTTTGTTAGCAAACCGCAAATCTAACTTTGTTTTCGGCGGATTATTGTTATTAGCAAAAAAAGTATAATAGTTAGAGGGTTGATTTTATTTTTCCTGTAAAATATACGTTAGCTTCTATTGATCATATTTATTTCAGATTTTTCGAATGGTAAACTTCGGAGACAAGGGGGGGGAACGGTATTTTTTCGACAGTTTGCCCAATAAATCAAAAACTATCAGGCATAAAAATAAATAAAAATTGGTTTTAGAATATACAAGTAACGCCCTTTCATATGATAGGGGTATCATACTCAATATTGTTATCTCATTTTGAAATTTTGGCGACCCGGTTTTCCCCCCTTTTTAAATAAAAATAAAAACAATTTTCAAATTTTTACGATTGCTATAACGTCGCGTCACTATCATCTATAATTATTGTAAATTTCAGGTCGATAGCTTGAATACTTACTGATATAATCGAGTGTGATAGACGGACGGACGGAAAGACGGAAGTCTCACTATAAGGGTTCCATTTTTACCAAATTGGTATGGAACCCTAAAAAGGTACCTAGTATAGGTTTTACCTATAACAAATTTCGGTTTTTTCGATATCCCGCGATAGACTGGTGCCTGGTGGATTATTATTGGATAAATTAGCCTGAACGAGTACGTTAGTCACGATTTTCGCAAAATAGGTTCAGTAGTTGGGTTAGTAGGTGGATTGGGTTCCTGATTTGCGTCAGCCAATCGCGGGGCAGAATTCAATAACGATTACGATAACGATGAATACGTTTTTCTTACGCAATCAGACCCCAGAACCTGTAGACAAAGTGACATTCTATTAGCGAAGTAACAAGCATACAAACTCATAATGGAAAACTTAATTTATTATTTATTATACATTCTCTCATAGTAATAATTGTGTAATGTAAGTTTTCTCGTAATAATAATAAGTGTAGCATTTATCTGACTAGTGCCTACTTGGTCAGTTTTTAGGGTTCCATACCAAAATGGTAAAAATGGAACCCTTATGGTGAGACTTTCTCCGTTCGTCCGTCCGTCTGTCACACCCGATTATTTCAGTAACTATTCAAGCTATCGACTTAAAATTTAGAATAGTTATGGATAATGGTGACCCGACGTCATAACAATCGTAAAAACTTGAAAATTGTTTTTATTTTTATTTAAAAAGGGGGGAAAACCGGGTCGAAAATTTTTCAAAATGAGATAATAATATTGAGTGGGGTATCTTATGAAAGGGCGTTACTTGTGTATACTAAAACTAATTTTTATTTATTTTTATGCCTGATAGTTTTTGATTTATTGGGCAAACTGTCGAAAAAAATACCGTTCCCCCCCCCCCTTATCTCCGAAGTTTACCAATCCAAAAATCTGAAATAATTATGATCAATAGAAGTTAACGTATATTTTACAGGAAAAATAAAATCAACTCGCTGACTAATATAGATACTTTTTTTTGAAAATAACAATAAACCACCAAAAACAAAGTTACGTTTGCGGTTTGCCAACAAAAGTACCTACATGTAAATTATGCTCGTAAATTCATGAACCAAAGTGATTATTTCAATGTTTTACTTCTTTTATGGTATGGAACCCTCGGTGCGCGAGTCCGACTCGCGCTTGGCCGGTTTTTTTAAAAGTTATTTTTATTTTATCTACTGTCAGGTAGATACCTGCATACATATATTATTATTATTATTTGATGAAGTACTCCGATTAACTAAGGTTAATTTAATAAGTATAGTGGTTACATTATTATAGAATAGAACAACAATTACAAGACCGAGAACTTTTTTAGTACAAGCTATGCATTGAGTATAAGCTTGCAAGTAGAAGAAATATATTTTTCATCTCATTGAAGTCAGCAATCGTATCTACGTAGTAAGTGGTGAAGGGAATTAAAAACAATTAAACGTTTCGGTTCCCGCAGGTCCGAGGCGGTTTAAACTCATTCTAGCTGAATACAGGCTGATTCTGATTTTAATGTTAAACGGAAGCAGGCGTTTTTTTGCGGAAATATTAATTTGTTTTGCTATAATCCGCTATTTGAAACGAGTCTGTATGGTCCAATATGCAGGAACACCACCCACATGAAACACCACACCCTTTTTTCGACCCTTGTTTCGTCCTGACACCGGGACATTCTCAGAAGCTGTTAACTTCACGATGCGAGGTCATAGACGAAGTCAACATCTCCTGCTGATCTGTCAACTGACTTGTTTTTAGCATTGCTAAACTTAAAATTCATAATATTAATTTTAATAATTACATAATGGACCGGACCGGTATCTTTTTTTTCTTAAAATGCTCTTTTCAACTTAAAATATGACGTTTTTATTTCTTCTCTAGCTCGTGAAATTGCTTCACGATAAGTTTTTGAAGTGTAGCGTGAGACGTATTTGAAGTGCAAGATTTCCCGTGTGACGTCACACCCGAGTGTGTACCGCGAGGTTAGTGACGTCACACGGTCAAAATCTACAGAGTTTAACTTGGTTTAACCAAATTTTGAAGTCTCATAGCTTTTGAAATCCGAATCGGATCGAAGTGAAATAAATACTAATATGCTTATAGTAATGAGATCTTGAATTTTAAAAATTTAAGTTAAAAAACAACATTTTTGTCATTTTTTCCAAGATCATCATTGTGTTCTGGTGCTCTGTCCGCAATTTTTGAACAGGATTGGCAGCGAAAGTTAGCTATTTTGACTACAACTTTGGATACTGTAAAAAAGAGCAAAAACAGTAATGAGAAAAAAAACTTACATAATATTATTATCTACACGAATAAAAAATTAATGCGCATTGCTCATGCCTCGTTACATGTGTATAGTAAACTTTAAGTATCAGCCTGTACGACACGGTAATGATTACCTTCATAAACAATTATGTACTGAGATGCTTCCATCTACAGACTAGCGCGTCTTCGAAACGCAATGTCAATCTATTCCTTAACAATAATTTACGAGTATTTTAAACAAATTGCCACCTCATTTGTGTTGTTTGTGCTATTTTAAACATACGGTATTGAGTTTTGTGTTAAATAAAAAATCAGAAGGTTTATTTTGTGTTAATTGTGCTGAAACCTCAGACTACATGAAACATGTATTCCTGTCGAGTGAGTGATTTTTTTCGACGTCATCGACCTATTTTTGAAAGGGTGAGTATTTTTTGAGTACCTATAATAATTGATATAGGTACCTACCTAAGATATATTTGAGTAAGGACTCTTCTGAGATTTCTTTAGTTTTTTTAGCCTTATTTAGAACTAGCTGTTGCCCGCGGCTCCGCCCGCGTGAATTACGATTTTTTTACATAATATACCTGTCTACTGGAATTCCTTAATTTTTCGCAGGATTCTAGTGTGATGTTGTACAGAAACCTGCTGTGCTATTCTACAAAATGAAATAGCTGCCAGACAGCTGCCAACCCGAATATGGCATGCAAAATTGTACTGTATTACAACTGACAAATTCATTGATGCATAGATACAATACGCTCGTCGCTGTTTTGCAGAATAGCACGGCTGTTCTTACTTTGCACGGGTTATCTTGTGGTGATTTTGAAAACTTTTTCTTAATAATAATATAAAGTTTCATTAATACGTAGTTGAAAGATCAAAAGGACGATTTTAATTGTCGATATTTCCACCCAGTGACCACGACTTGTACCAATGTATCGAAATATCGACAGTTAAAATCGTCCTTTTCATTGTGATTTTTATTCTCAAAACAACGAAATATGTCAAAAATTATTAAACCATGTGAAAAGTTGTACTGGTGGTAGAACTCTTCTTTCATAGTTCGGCCGTGTAGGTAGGTACCACTGGGATAAATTACTCTACTAACAATTTTCCCCAGCCCAACATAATATAAGAGTCTTTTAAAAATCTTTGCTTCATCTCAATACATTCCAAAACATCAAAATGGGCAATGGCTATATATTTCCTTACGTATAAAAAGACCTTAGATGACAGTCAGTCGGTTAGGATCGATAAGACCTAAGAGTTAAAAATATTTGTGAACCATTATCTTACCCTTTCCATATTGCGGATGATAAAGTTTAAATCTGTTCGCGTCTTAACAGTGCCATCTTAATATAAAGTCAGGAAACAGTAAATAACATGACAGTTAATTTTTATTTTAAAAAATTCGGTAGTGCCTATCTCAGAGTTTTACATTCAAGTTTCACATAAATTGTAGAGATGGCGCTATACGGTATAACGTAGCGATAACGCCAGTTACATGATTTTTGTTCACCCTAAAAGTGAAAAATTTTAAACCATACAAAATCTCCTGCTAAGCCTATTTATTTGCGGCTGTAAGGGTACTCCAGTCTTACTTGAGCCCTTCGTCCTAGCCCTAGGTTCTTTGTGCATTTCGAGTTTCAAGTCACCTACCTACTTGAACTTAAAGGTCTGTAATTTCTGAACTACAAAAGTGATGATGATAAGATTTGTATGGAATAATCTTTAAAGAACCTCCTTTCTAACAAAAGCAGAATGAATGGAATCGGACAACGCGTTAATGAATTATAACTAAAAAACGTTTGGACTTTGATGCCGTCTTCCAGGGAAACCATGATGAATTTCGGGACAAAAAGTATCGTATGTCCTACCTCGGGGTATGAACTATTTAACTATTAACTTATTTCATTTAAATCCATCCAGCGGATTAGCCGTGTCGTGAAACAGACAGACAGACAGACAGACAGACAGACAAAAATTAAACAAATTACAGTTTTGGCTTCAGTATCGACTAAATAGTGTCCTCCAACAAAAATTTTCAAAATATCTTCAATGTACAGAATTCGACCCTTTACAGTTTTATTATAAGTATAGATGAGTGAGGCCGCCAAATTGTACTCCTAAGTTCGTTTGTGTTTTATTTACTTATTTCTTTTTAAATTTTTATTCTGTGGTGTGCAATAAAGAGTTTATTTATCTATCTATCTATCTATCTACGTCTTTTAAGCACTTATGAAAAGTCAGTAAAAATAATTAAGTAGGTAGGTACATATACTTATTAATAGTGATATCTATTTGACGACTTATAAAGTCAATTATTAGATTTTATCGTTTACATTTTGCAAAACGCAAAAGATACTTTACATGTTTAGTTTAGCTTTTTTTTACACTATACAAGTTAGTACTTGACTGCGATCTCACTAGATGGTAAGTGATGATCCAGCCGAAGATGTTAACGTACTAACTTGGAAGGGGTATGTAAAGTCACTCCAACGGTTTAAGCTTCGCACCGGAACGCTAAATCGTTTGGCGGCACGTCTTTGCTGGTGCCGCTCACATTTACGTGATTAATATAAAGGTGCAAAATAATTTTTCAATAAATATCTAGTTAGCTAATATCATTTCAGTGATTTCGTAATTCCCTTTGATCCTAAACCCAGTGAACCCAAACAAATGACATAATAGAACACACGTCTGATCAACCTATTCTGTAAATCATATTAGAAGTTTAAGGTAGGTACACGATAATCCTTGTCAACTCATTAATTTCCTACAATAGGGCCTTCTAAATAAGATAAAATTTTAAAAATCGAGATTTTGGGAAAACTTTCTATTGGACTTTTTTCCAATCGAGTTTCTGCCTTGTGACCATACTTTCAGATTTCATTATTTTGATATCTCCTAAACTGAGGGGAGAGGAGCTGTCGAAATGATGAAATGTAATTGGTTACTCAAACACAGCTCCGCTTTGGTGGAAACCGGGCCTAAAATCGCCTAAATATCCGATTAGCTCGTTAAATCATTACATGAAATAGCTACCTTAGGTCACAAGCTACATACTCGCAGATCCCAAGGTTACTACAGTTGCATTCTTTGTTTAAAAGAGTATTAAGTTTTTTTATGCTTAAGTACGTATTTTTGTATTTAACTTTGGCTTATTAGATATTTAATTATTTGCTAATTCAGATAACCTTGGCTATTGAAAACCTGCGTACATGGAAAAAGCATTATCTATCTAATTTGTTTTCCGGATATTGCTATCGCCACGGAGAATTTTTATCGACAAAATACTTAGGTATCAAGTATTTGATTGCTAGAGGCAATACCTATCTAATGGGCTAAATGTATAAGTATCTCATTATGAAATGCTATAGTAACGTTTTAATTATACGTGCATGTGAATAATTTAGACGTTTGTTAATTATTATTATTAACTAAAATTAAGCAATCGAATTTTCTGAAGTTAGGAAGAAAGATTTTTGAAACCTGAAGTATTTTGATTAGGTAGTTATAGTATAATTAACACTTAGAGTAGTAGCTACTAAAATGTAGCGCTCATTAATTATTTATAATAAAGTCCAGCCAAAATTTGTTGAGGAGTGTGGACAATTATGTCCACACTCCTCAACAAATTCTGGCCATTAACTCAATTAAAAGCCGTAATACACCTTTATTACTGCAGACTCATTAGCTAAAATAGTGAAACGTTTGCCGAAATTAAATGGTATTTTTTACTCTCATAATAAAGCGGTATAAACAAAAACTGTCACAAGCGACCCATTCATTTAATATAACTACACAGTTGCTATTTATAAAAAGCGCGATTTATAAAAAAGTTAATGTGTGTAAAAGCGCGAAAACGCGTAAAAACGTCACGAAAACACTACAAAAACTTTCACCTTCACAGTTCTAATCTGATCCAATTTTAAATGTCAGATACCTAATTGTGCAACGCCCTGGCTACGGCTCAACACTTAGTAGACAGTGAGGACACGGTTTAGATAGCCGTTTAGTTCAGAAACCACGCATAACACCACACCATATTGATGTAAGTAGTGGAGCGGGATCTTTCTCCAGTCACAAAAAAATACGAGATAAATACTCCGATGATACCCATCTCTATCGCTCATTATTTTGCTTTTATTATAACAGCATTGACTATTTATGGAGAGACAGATGAAACTAGTCTCAGACGTTGATAGATAATTTCATGGTTTCTGTTTCAAAAGCGGGAGGAACAATTTATAAGGATACTAAGTACATATTTTTGACACTTAACAGGTGGTCATCACTGGGAACAGCCGAAAAACTAGTGATATAAGTTGGTACAAGGTACCATTGTAATAATTAATTTTAGCATGAAAGGCCAAAAATTATAAAAGAAGCACTGTAGTCCTAGGTTTTCTCGCGGGTTTGTATTTTGTGGTGTCGATGTCGTGGTTGTTAATTTTTGCGGCTTGTGTGGTAATCAAAGATTTTAATGACCCTACATTGCGCGCATCAAAAACGTCCACAAACATGTTGAGTGAGTGCTCTCAGAATGTCAAAGTTTTACTTGTGACAGAGGGAGTGACAATGTGTCGCACACAAGACAAAAACGTAGACATTTCTGGAGATTTAGGGCTCATCTAGCGATTTAAATCTTTGGTTGTAATTGCTTCCATGAGTATTCCGAACTGTATGAGAGTCACACTGCGGTAAAGCCGGCTCGTTGTACGGGCTCCTGAAACGCACAGTACAGAGCGTTTCAGTTCGTTCCTCTTACCGATACCGGGACAATCGTAGTCCGACTTTTTTCTCTGCCGCGAAAACAAACACGTGCGTACATTCGCGGTCTTTGTATTAATTAATCGTTCGAATTTTAAATGTAAGCGTACAAATCACGGATTTGTACTTTTTACTTCCGAAAAGTTTTGAAGTTCGAACTTTTTACTTCCGAAATTAGCTCAAACTTAACTTCGGTTTCTTTTGTGCAGTTTGATTACGGAAAAACTTATACACTTTTAAGTGGTTCGTTTTTTAAGTGAAAAGTGATGTTTTATAATAAAAATAAATAGTGATTTAATAAACCTGTAGTTAGTGTATAATCTAAAGAACGATAATGGAAAGGAAAAGGTGATTCTAAGGAGTTCTCTCATGTGTCTCACTCTCAATATGTCATAAGTTCATGTTGATCATCATAATGTTATCATTCATTTAACGACATACTCGTAAAATTTACGCCGGGTTTTAGCCCACCGCTGGTTCTTTTTTTAATGTTAGAAGCATTATGTCCCAATTTTTTTGAACTTTACCTTTCTAATTTTTCCACTCAGCTCCAAAGATATAAAATCAGTTTTATAGACTGATGATCGTTTTCTGTTTATGCCTTTAAATGTTAAACGTTTGCACTTTAGTATTTTCTCTATACTCATGTAATTTAATAATTATTTTCGAAATAGAGTCATAATATTCGATATTCAGTCGGTGCGTTGTCCCCGACTCCGTTTGCTATGATAAATGACAGAGGACAGTGCCAAAAACTAGCGACTGATTTAGCGAGTACTCTTGTTTTTTATATCATATGAGGAGTCTGGGCTCATTTCCATCCCAAGGTAGTTGACCTGCTAATTGTTGCCATTACTCTATTGTTTAAAATATAAAACGCCGGGATGTAATGATAATGGGGAGGATGGGCAGCAGCGACTTCGGTGGTGGTCAAGCGCAAACCTTATTGTAGGTTGAGGTTGAGCCTCCACTGCACTATTTCATTAGGTACCGTCGTCATTGTCTCAGCAGATGGTCGTCCACGGTTGGACAAACAGGCCTCCTGAAATTATCTCTTAAAATAACACTACAACTTCGCGCTGCTTTAGCCAGCGATTCCCCACGATTGTTCTGATGTGGTCCATCCATCGGGCGGAGGTCTGCCAACACTGCGTTTCCATGTGCAATGTGCATGGCTGCCAGCATCTTGGGTCCCTAACGTCCACCAGTTCAATATTTTCCGTCATACTGGCCTGCTCTAAGTAGTCTTTTCTAGGTCTCGTATAAATTAAGTCGCAGTCCCTTGTATAAATTTAACAAACAGTTAAATGTATCATGCTATTGTGTATTTTTGTTGAATCCGACTCTATTCCGTGGGCTGAGCCCTAGTATATACGAGTAGTTACTCAATGGCTGAGCCTCACTCGGCGGTGCGCGAACTCGACAGGAGCCGGCGCGCCTCGCTCAGCGCTGAGCAACGGCGGTGACAGCATACTCAAAGTCATTTTAATATTAAGTCCCTTGTTGAAATTGGACAATTTTAAGTTAGATGCATGTATCATTTTTGGATAAAACATTACGAATAGTACCCAATTTATTCGAATCATTTTTAATTGCATACTACACTCTCTGAATCGAGATCGTAATATTCCAAAGACCAATGTTGCGTCCGACTCTATTCCGAGGGCTGAGCCAAGACTCGGCGGGTGACGAGACTCACTCGGCGGTGCGTGAACTCGACAGGAGCCGGAGCGCCTCGCTCAGCAGTGAGCAGCGGCGGGTGACAGCATACTCAAAGTCAAATTAAAATGCAGTCCTTTGTAGAAATTAAATAATTTTCAGTTAGATGCATGTATCATATTCATGGTACAATTTTGTATAAAACATTACGAAAAGTACCCAATTTATTCGAATCATTTTTAATTGCATTCGACACTCTCTGTATCAGGATCGTAATATTCCAAAGAGCAATGTTGCGTCCGACTCTACTCCGCGGGCTGAGCCAAGACTCGGCGGGTGACGAGACTCACTCGGCGGTGCGTGAACTCGACAGGATCCGGCGCGCCTCGCTGAGCGCTGAGCAGCGGCGATGACAGCATACTCAAAGTCAAATTAAAATCCAGTCCTTTGTAGAAATTCAATAATTTTCAGTTAGATGCATGTATCATGTCCATGGTACATTTTTGTATAAAGCATTACGAAAAGTACCTAATTAATAGGAATCATTTTTAATTGCATCCGACTCTCTCTGAATCGGGATCGTAATATTCTAAAGAACAATGTTGCGTCCGACTCTATTTCACGGGCTGAGCCAAGACTCGGCGGGTGACGAGACTCACTCGGCGGTGCGTGAACTCGACAGGAGCCGGCGCGCCTCGCTCAGCGCTGAGCAGCGGCGGGTGACAGCATACTGAGAGTCGTTTTAAAATCCAGTCCTTTGTAGAAATTCAACAATTTTCAGTTAGATGCATGTATCATGTTCATGGTACATTTTTGTATAATAAAGTACCTAATTAATTGGAAAAAAATTTAATTGCATCCGATTTTCTCTGAATCGGGATCGTAATATTCTAAAGACCAATGTTGCGTCCGACTCTATTCCGCGGGCTGAGCCAAGACTCGGCGGGTGACGAGACTCACTCGGCGGTGCGTGAACTCGACAGGAGCCGGCGCGCCTCGCTCAGCGCTGAGCAGCGGCGGGTGACAGCATACTGAAAGTCGTTTTAAAATCCAGTCCTTTGTAGAAGTTCAACAATTTTTTGTTAGATGCATGTATCATGTTCATGGTACATTTTTGTATAATAAAGTACCTAATTAATTGGAAAAAAATTTAATTGCATCCGACTCTCTCTGAATCGGGATCGTAATATTCTAAAGACCAATGTTGCGTCCGACTCTATTCCGCGGGCTGAGCCAAGACTCGGCGGGTGACGAGACTCACTCGGCGGTGCGTGAACTCGACAGGAGCCGGCGCGCCTCGCTCAGCGCTGAGCAGCGGCGGGTGACAGCATACTGAAAGTCGTTTTAAAATCCAGTCCTTTGTAGAAATTCAACAATTTTCAGTTAGATGCATGTATCATGTTCATGGTACATTTTTGTATAATAAAGTACCTAATTAATTGGAAAAAAATTTAATTGCATCCGACTCTCTCTGAATCGGGATCGTAATATTCTAAAGACCAATGTTGCGTCCGACTCTATTCCGCGGGCTGAGCCAAGACTCGGCGGGTGACGAGACTCACTCGGCGGTGCGTGAACTCGACAGGAGCCGGCGCGCCTCGCTCAGCGCTGAGCAGCGGCGATGACAGCATACTCAAAGTCAAATTAAAATCCAGTCCTTTGTAGAAATTCAATAATTTTCAGTTAGATGCATGTATCATGTCCATGGTACATTTTTGTATAAAGCATTACGAAAAGTACCTAATTAATAGGAATCATTTTTAATTGCATCCGACTCTCTCTGAATCGGGATCGTAATATTCTAAAGAACAATGTTGCGTCCGACTCTATTTCACGGGCTGAGCCAAGACTCGGCGGGTGACGAGACTCACTCGGCGGTGCGTGAACTCGACAGGAGCCGGCGCGCCTCGCTCAGCGCTGAGCAGCGGCGGGTGACAGCATACTGAAAGTCGTTTTAAAATCCAGTCCTTTGTAGAAATTCAACAATTTTCAGTTAGATGCATGTATCATGTTCATGGTACATTTTTGTATAATAAAGTACCTAATTAATTGGAAAAAAATTTAATTGCATCCGACTCTCTCTGAATCGGGATCGTAATATTCTAAAGACCAATGTTGCGTCCGACTCTATTCCGCGGGCTGAGCCAAGACTCGGCGGGTGACGAGACTCACTCGGCGGTGCGTGAACTCGACAGGAGCCGGCGCGCCTCGCTCAGCGCTGAGCAGCGGCGGGTGACAGCATACTGAAAGTCGTTTTAAAATCCAGTCCTTTGTAGAAATTCAACAATTTTCAGTTAGATGCATGTATCATGTTCATGGTACATTTTTGTATAATAAAGTACCTAATTAATTGGAAAAAAATTTAATTGCATCCGACTCTCTCTGAATCGGGATCGTAATATTCTAAAGACCAATGTTGCGTCCGACTCTATTCCGCGGGCTGAGCCAAGACTCGGCGGGTGACGAGACTCACTCGGCGGTGCGTGAACTCGACAGGAGCCGGCGCGCCTCGCTCAGCGCTGAGCAGCGGCGGGTGACAGCATACTGAAAGTCGTTTTAAAATCCAGTCCTTTGTAGAAATTCAACAATTTTCAGTTAGATGCATGTATCATGTTCATGGTACATTTTTGTATAATAAAGTACCTAATTAATTGGAAAAAAATTTAATTGCATCCGACTCTCTCTGAATCGGGATCGTAATATTCTAAAGACCAATGTTGCGTCCGACTCTATTCCGCGGGCTGAGCCAAGACTCGGCGGGTGACGAGACTCACTCGGCGGTGCGTGAACTCGACAGGAGCTGGCGCGCCTCGCTCAGCAGTGAGCAGCGGCGGGTGACAGCATACTCAAAGTCGTTTTAAAATCCAGTCCTTTGTAGAAATTCAACAATTTTCAGTTAGATGCATGTATCATGTTCATGGTACATTTTTGTATAATAAAGTACCTAATTAATTGGAAAAAAATTTAATTGCATCCGACTCTCTCTGAATCGGGATCGTAATATTCTAAAGACCAATGTTGCGTCCGACTCTATTCCGCGGGCTGAGCCAAGACTCGGCGGGTGACGAGACTCACTCGGCGGTGCGTGAACTCGACAGGAGCCGGCGCGCCTCGCTCAGCGCTGAGCAGCGGCGGCGCCTGAGCATGCTCAGGACGTCGAGCATCCCGGCGGCGCTGAGTCCGGTGAGCCACATTTACCATTTGGTTCCCTGCCCGAGAAACTGTTGCAATCAGGTACCTACTAGTTTAGTATAGATGTCCTGGTGTGCTGTGCTGTGCTGTTGCTGTGTTGTGCTAACTATTTTTATGTTGTTTTGAATGCTGTCGCTGTTATTATCTCACAATCTATCTTACGAAGTGTTACGCCCTATGATTTGAGTGAGAGGTCGAGGGTTCGATTCCCACTACGGGCCACTTTACTGAATTTATTACTGGTCTGGTCTGGTGGGAGGCTTCAGTAGCGTCTAGTTGTCACCCTACCAGCAGACGCACGGAAAACCGGTTTAGCGTTCTGGCGTGATGCTGAGTAGAAACCGTTAGGGGCTACTTACTCCTTTGTTAGTAAGATAACATCTTCGGCTGCATCGTTACTTACCAGCAAGTGACATCGAAGTCAAGTTCTAACTGAGTAATCTACTTACTGCATGTTCTAAAATTGTATGATATACCTACTGTGGAAAAATAAAGTTTATGTGTTCTAAGAACTTAGATCTAAAATTATGGATTGTCTTAGACATCTAATGCTGAAGGCGCGGCAAGTACCTACGTATTGTGTAAGCTTTTCGGGAACCAATATGAGGTGGATGGGTATTTTTAAGCAAAAGTTTTTATTAAAACGTGTAGATGCATAAATATTATGCTCAACTCATAGCCATAAACCTACAACTAGCTAGTCTAATATTTGCAAAAACTAAATAAAATTGGAATTTCGCGGGCCGAAACACTTATTAAAGAGCAAATTAGTTGCACAGAGGCTTCAGTCATCTTTTCCGCAGAAAAGTATGAAGGGGCGTGATGGTTAGTACAGTTTTCGTACGAATTGTGAGTGGACTCGTATCGCACAAACGAATCGAATTCCTCCATACATTTACAGCCAACGCCAACTATGGACAGTCAGTGACATGTGGCTGTCAATAGATGGCGCTGGATGTAAATGCATGGAGACGTTCGATTCGTTTGTGCGATGCGTGTCGACTCGAAATTCGTTCAAAAACCTGAACTAACCCGTCTAGTGCGGTAAAAAAAGACGGTGTAAACGAATTATGGAAGTAATTTCACCTGCGAGTGCGGATGGAAGCCTCCTCGAACCGGAGATAACCTCTGAATTCAATTATCGTACACAATTGTACCTATCGAGGTATTCGAATCGCATCAGATATTTTTACGTACTACAAATACAAACACTTATTTTTATTATATTTTTAATATATTGGTTGTGTAATCTCATATCTCATATTTTTATGAAAATATCTGGGTGACCCAGCTTCGCTCGGTAGTATTACTATAGGTACGGGCCGATAGATGACAGCAGGAGTCATATTTTCATTTTTCTAGGTAAAATCGACAATTTCTAAAAATTAATCCTAGCTAGATCGATTTATCGCCCCCAAAACCCTCTGTGTACTAAATTTCATGAAAATCGTGCGAGCCGTTTCCGAGATTCGGATTATATAGAAATATATATATATACATATACAAGAAGAGCTCGTTTAAAGGTATAGGATTATATGGTTTTATATTTTATATCTGTTATGGTTTTTGAATTTCTCATACTATCTCAATTAAAAAGTCCTGATATGGATTTTAAAGAAGGAAAATTTTGACAAACTTGAAAAATTACGTTAGTACAAGTAAATTGTATTTTTTATTAGATACTTTTTGAGTAATTTAAGGAATTACGAGTAAAGGTATAAATAAGAATGAAGGTCCTTAATGTAATTAGGGGTTAAATTGACTTTATATGTTTTTTACAGGACTCTGACTGATTAGATACTTAATAAGGACCCAGTCTAAAATGGAACCCTAATTGTAATTTATTATTATTAACCGTCCGTTTATAACTGTTTAGTAAAGACGCATGCTCAAACGAGGATCTACCTATAACCTAACTTGCACGCAGAGATGTGTTTGAGCGTTTAAGGGCTTATAGTCTATCCTATTATTACTTTCCGAACGAGGCGGTAGAGTCTAACGTTTCGCAAGTGCCTGTAACTTAGGCCTATGTGAAAGAATAAAATTTTTGAATTTTTAGAATTATAACTTATAAGCTATAATAATATTATTGATAACATTACTTACCTAATAAAAACAATGCCCTAGTTTGTCTCTGAATAAATCGGATTAGGTCAGTGTTTTGTTTCCCCTGGAAGCACGCAACTAAGTAACGTAATACCATAAAGCTGAATCCGTACAAATTTGTTGCCGGTAGCAAAGCTGTCATGAAATATTCGTCAATAAAGCTGACACGCGATATGGCTTCAACATTATTATAATGCTGATTAAGTAAATTAATATAAGTACTTCTATCTATCTACGCAGACGGCAGGATCGATTATTTATAGAATAAATAATTAAAAAACACGACTGCCCTGTCTTAAAACGATTTTTTCCAAAAAAATACAGCCTATGTTACTCAGAACGATGTAAGGATTCAAACGATACCCCATATGTCCAAATCTGTTTAGCCGTTCAAAAGTTATGGTGGAATAAAGAAACTCACATACATACATACATACATGAACCCTAAAAACATTACACTCTATTTTTTGGGCAGTCGTGTAAAAATAGCCCCAATTAAATGAAAGTGACACAGTCTATTTCATTACTACGGCACACAAACAACCCAAAATAACTAAAACAATGTAACGCGACGTAAATCCCAGATATAGACGCTCATAAAATATTAGACTAAACATTTTAGACTAAGATTCGATATTTGGGTTAAACAGCCGTCACCCTGACATGAGACGGCCCGATTTAAGGGGGATGGGTACCATCCGTGCGCGAAAATTCATAGTTTTTCGCTAATAGTGGGCTAATTATACATCGTAGGCTTATGGCCATGAAATTTGCGGACACAAAATTGATGCATCTACAATCTACATGTTTCATCACTACTCATATTGGTTCCCTATAGCTCGAAATCTAAGAAGCTGCAAAAAAATTATCTTTCGGGAACTAATATGAGGTGAGTGCGAATTTTTGAGCAAAGTTTCTATTAAAACATGTATATTATGCCCGCAAAATTCATTGCCATAAACCTTAAATGTGTAGTAGTCTAATATTTGCGAAAAACTAAATAAAATTTGAATTTCGCGGGCTGGTAGGGCTGAAACACCTTAACGGAACACAAGTTTGTCTGTTTGTTTGATCGAGGATCGTTTGCGTGATTCGCCGCAATTTCCCATTCGCGAGCGGTAAATTGGCTAGATAAACTACTTGCTAATATTTATAGTCGAGAAGTGTTTATTCCGTTGCTAATGGATTTTGTATTCTAGATATAAGATAGCTGTACGTGATATTTCAATTTTTGGGGATTACGTAGACAAAATAATATGGCAACAATTATAAATTAACTGGGTGTTGACCGTGGCTTCGCCCGCGTAACAAACAACCCAACAAACTCACGAAGTGAAGTTCGGGTTTTCACAAATGCCAATGGAAATGGGAATGTCCCACTCCCGCACTATTCCAACTTACATATTACATGATAAGAACTTTGCAAAACAATCTACCTATAGCTGTATAGATCACTGCAGAAAATTGAGGTTTTTTTAAATATATTATTAAATATACTACAATTGGATTTTTCCGGGACTTACATACACATTTTATAATGTTAGGACGTAGGCATGGTAATTATTATGTAGGTAGATAGGGAGATACTAATTGCGAAAGATCATAAATATGGGACTGTAACAGTGTAATAGCAAACAGTGAACAGTTACGAGGCGGTAATTCAGTCACGTGTTGGCGTAACAGCGTAGCGTAGCATAGCGTAGCACGTGGCTACGTAGCATGATAATTTTAATTGGACATGAAAACTGCTTCGTTTGTCAAGCGTTTGTTTATTCGCCCGAGTTCCTGCTACGTGCTACGTTGGTTCGAAATGGCTTCAAATCTGGGAAACTGCTGAAAGTAATCTTTCGAAAACCATTATGATGTTAATGAGATTTTTTGATGTATTAATATTTTGCTCGAAAAACTCATTGCCTATGTTAAAATTTGCGAAAAGGAAAATATAATTTGAATTTCGCACGCTACTTTCGTAATTATAAGTTGGTTGGTTCACAGTTTTAAGTTTTCGGTTACTTCGCGCATATAGATTTTATAGCGAATTCGAGTCAACTCGAATATCCAACAACTCGTACTAATCCCACTGTAATCACAGCTGTTGTGATCGCTTATTGTAAAACAAAATATACTCATATAAACATAGTTCGCCGATAAAAGATGTTTAAAAGTGGCCACCGAGTGGCCGGCGCTGTGATAAATAGACCGACAAAACTACACAGCCGGCAAATGTTTTAAATGCGTTTAAGCTGTAACTTAGAAAAATACGGACCGATTGTCGGTAATAATTCTGATGATGGTGGTGGTGGATGGTGGATTCTGTTTTGTTCAGTATGTTACTCAGCAACTCTCACTGGGTTATTAACTTACAAAATAGAGGCAAAAATCCAGTATTTGCATTCTTTTGGCACGGTATGGTACCGCTATCATGTAAACACACCTTGCTTGATGCTAGTTGCTAACTTTATTTTTGCCTTCGTTTCCTTAGTTAATTAACCCAGTGACGGTTATTAACTAACAAACTGAACGGTTACAGAATCAGCCCACAGATCCTGTAGCTGTTGCCATATGGCTTAAATTTCATTCCAAATTCTATATGGGTAAGAAAACTGCATAGTCAGCTTGCGGTAGTTTACCTACGCGAATGCAAGTCCATGTGCTCCAACTATTGAGGTATTGGTGAAGACACTAACTTACTAATTTAGCTTGCTGTATTCTTTCTCCGTATAAACTGCTCACTATAAATATTACTCGTGCGTGCTTTAATATTTTTTTATTACTACTACATTCGGTCCAACTTTTTCTTGGTCTGGGGCTTAAACAAAGAATCGCGAATTTTATTTGTGTAATGCGGCATTTAACGTTTTCTTGCTTTTCTTGCTGCTTTTTTATGTTGATTGTTTACACCTGCCAGTTTGAGTGTTTGGAATAACTTGGCAACGTGGTATTTTAGCTCGAAAGTATCTAAATGCGCGAATTTCGGTAGTTATTAATCATTGTCAATAATTTTCATTAGTTTTAACGGACTTAACGGTTATTTAAGCGATTTTGGTATTTTTTCGATGCAGGTTAAAACTATAACGACAATAACATACCCACTTTCACATTTAACGTTATACATTATTTTCGCTTCGAGGCAGAAACACGATTGGAGAAAATTTTCTCGAAAGAAAGTTTTCCCAAAGTTGCTCTAAAATCTCCATTTTTATGTTATTTTTTTTTAATTGTGTCGCTGGATGCTTTTTTCATAACTGGCTAATGGCATAGTTTTTTTAGTATTTAGGTAAAACGTCGTTTCTCTGTGAAATTCTTCCGCAATCAACGTATTCGTAAGAGAGAAGAGGAGAAAAATAAATTCGCTCTAAGGCGAACAATGGTAGAAGCTTTTCAAGATTAAAAAATAAAGCATCAAAGCGTGTCAAAACATTGAAATACATTTTTCCACCGATTGTTTACAACAGTGGCTGCCAGGGGGCTATTCACGTAATGCATCGGCTACATTTCATGAAGTGAAATGTTTAATAAGGTCATGGCATAAATTACGTTTATTAGCAGACGATATTGAAATGAAAACATTTTTTGCTTTTTGCGAGCACTGAAAAAATAATTTTAGGTGTATTGACCACAGACTTTATATAGTCTGAGGTATTGACATAGAGCGTAAAATTAAATGTAGTTCAAAATGGAATATGGTCTGAATGTGGTTGAAAATTTGCTCCGAGTTGAAAATTGTATTTCCTATGTTGAAATCACAGAGAAAAGAAGACCAATATAAAAACTTAATTAATAGTCAATATAAAAACTTATTCCTTGGTCTGTGGTTGAAATACATTCAATTCTACATTTAAAACCAATAAATAAACGTAAAGTAAATTTTTTATTTTATTTCTTGGTTTACATCAATCAGTGTGTGGAAACGTTACGTGATTGTATTTCCTATGTAGAAATACATCCAATTTTACACTATAAACCAATACACGTAAAGCTAATTTTTCAATGTTAATTTTTATTCTTGATTCACATCACACTCAGTGTGTGAAAACATTACGTGAATTTCCCCCCAGGCAGTGACCAGTCGGAGTGGGAATAATTTGGCAGCAGGCGGGACGCGGACAGACGGCGTTGGTGCTCGCCGGCTATTATTGTGTTCTAAATAGCCACCTGCGGAAGTCTAGACTCTAGGCTAGCTACTTGCTGAAGTCGTCGGTAAACAATACACACGTTTCTCATTCATAAGCGGACCAATACATATTGAAACATTGTATGAAGAGTTTTACCTACCTAGTACCTACTCTGTAAAAATAAATCCGTACCCAAAGGGTAAAAACGGGATAAAAGACGAGGAAAGACCTCGTCGTTTGGCCGTCCGTCTGTCACCAGACTGTATCTCTTGAACCGTGATAATTTGACACTTACGATACTTTTGATAACAATAACGCTATACAATAACACCACTATAACAAAAAACATTAAAAAAAATAGAATTGAACAACAAACGTGTTTCATTTTGCTTTTCTTTGCTCGATATTGATCATGGACACAGGTAGACGCTTATATTATATTAATCATTAATCATTCACTTTAAAAATAAATACTTCAATTAAAATATTTAGGAGCCGTTTTTGAGTTCGGTTCGGTGAGTTAAACTGACACACAACAATCGATAGGTACTAACAATTATTATCATGAAAGTAACGGAGCGATTTCAATGACACTTGCAATTTCCTATTCCCAAAGTTGAAACAAATTATAGTCAGTAAAACAAAAAAAATCACATCAAATTGAACGCTATAGTGACAAACATAATGTATAACATAATATACAAATAAAATCCGGGGAAAAACATACTATCATTATATAAATTAAGTATACTATCTTTCCTGTGGCGCTATAGCCCCTTGTGGGCCCTGGCCTCCTCCACAATATTCCTCCACTTGTCGCGGTCCTTCGCTCCCTGCGCCAGTTGGTGCATTTACCAATGCTCCGTAAGTCTTCCTCCACGCCATGGGCCCAACGCTTTTGGTCTTTTTTGTTGGGGGATCTACTTGGTCATGATTTTCATTGCCCCGCCCATCTCAAGCGTTGTGACTAGAGAATGCAATACCGGGATACCGGGATCCCGAAATACCGGGATCCCGCATACCTTTAGCGGGACTAATCCCGGTCTAAATTTTAGCGGGATCCCGCGGGACTGGCGGGATTGCAAAGAAGCGTGGTTCATGTGTGTTACTCTGTGTGAGGCGTGAACTGACTGGGCTAAACAAAACGATGCGCATGCGAGGGTATGAGAGGACCAGTATGAGCAGAATGCACTGAATGAAAGGCACCTTCAATTCACCATAATTCGTTAATGACTATTGTACCAACCAGCGTGGAAGCTGAGCGGGCTTTTTCAGCCGCTGGATACCATGTGTCGATTATCAGAAGCCGTTTGGCAGACGACACAATTAATACTTTAACTATTTTACGTAGCCATATGTAAGTCTTAAAGTATTAATAAACCATATAAAGTGTACCATGAAGCTTGTTTAATTAATAATTTGGGTAATAAATAAGACAATGAAAACGAAACGACTGATAGACTGATATACTTCATTATGATTAAAATTTCAAAAGTTTAAGTCTACTCTGCGGGATTCCGCAAATACCGGGATCCAGCGGGATTAACATAGTTCAATCCCGCAAATACCGGGATTGAAATTATCTGGCGGGATTGCATTCACTAGTTGTGACTTACAGAACCTGACGATGGTCTCACGTCCTATAAGAGCATCAAGCTCGTGATTCATGCTCTGGCGGTATGTTCCATCCGATTCGCGGACTGGAACAAATATGTTCCTGAGTACTTTCCTTTCAAATACCGCCAGTCTCGCTTCATCCCTCTGTGTAAGTGTCCAGGTTTTGCAGGCACACAACACACAGTTCACAACAGGTCTTTAGATGGTGAGTTTGGATTTTTTTATGATGGACATTAAGTACCTATATACACAAAACTTTGAAATGTTATTATCTGAATATTTTGCAGTTCCAATAATTATTACGTACACTATTTTTCATACTGGCATATTTAAATATGCTGGCAGAACAGGGCCTGATGTGTGGGATATCTGACTATACCCGTATTGAGCAAAGGTCAAACTTAACTGTTAAATCATGCATTGATCATATCTTTGTTAGATCAACCCAGATGTTAGAGCCCTGCACAGCTGCAATTGATACAGTTCTGGCAGATCACCGCTTGACTATTATTGCATTGTGTAGTATCTATGAACCACCAAAACATATGTATATATTATCAACTAATAGACCTACCTATGATAATGTGATATTGAGCAAGGAACTGTGTGAAGCAGACTGGTCAGTGGTTAACACTATGCAATCTCCACAACAGATGTATATGCATATAAGAAATACTTTTAGGGAAGCATACTGCAAATCAACTAAAATAGTTACAAAAAATGAAAAAGCTATTCGGCAGGCTCCGTGGATAAATAAAAATTTAATTAATCTAAGTATTAAACGTGATGAACTATTTCATAAGTGGAAGTTAGATCCAAATAATGCAAAGGTAAGGCTAGAATATAACAAAATAAGGAATAAATATAATAAAGTAACAGAATATTATAGAAAGTACTGGAATTCGCGGTCCTCTGTTAAATTGGTGCAAAAACTATCTGAGTAATAGAAGCTACTGTGTTAGGATTGGTAACAGCTTCAGTGAATCAATTACAGTAACTGAGGGTACAGCCCAAGGTTCAGTGCTTGGACCTTTGCATTTTATTGCCTATGTCAATGATATGAATAAGATCTTCAAACACTGTAGCACCTACCAGTACGCTGATGACACATGTATGATTGTAGCAGCTAAACACGTTAATGATGCAGCAGTACTTCTACAGGAAGATTTTGATAGTCTTAATAAATGGTGCCACGATAGTGGTCTAATACTGAATTCTCAAAAAACTAAATTAGTTCATATACATTCTCCAAATCTTAAATCAAATAGTATATTGAATCAAAGTATTACTGCTCATCAGCACAGTTGTTTGCATTTTCCAATATCTAACTGTAACTGCCCCATTATTGAAGTAGTTCAGTCACATAAATATCTAGGGTTGATAATTGATCACCGTTTTAACTGGCATGATCATATAAATCATGTATGCGACAAACTTAGAGCTTTTTTGGCAAATATTTACATAATCAAGAAAAAAATAAATTATAAAGTTAGGTTGATACTGTATAATGCCCTGGCTGATTCAATCATAAGTTATGGTGTGAGCAGCTATGGAAGAACCGATAAAACTTATCTTCATTACATTTATCAGTTACAAGTAAGGATTCTTAAAGCTATTGTTCCCTTAAATATTAAATTAAAAGCGAAAGAGGATGAAAATATTTTATTTAAACACTGTAAAGTAATAAACATATATGATAAGGTTAATTACCAACTATTAAAAGAGCAATTTTTTAACTTAGATATTCAAAAGACACTTAAATATGAAAGATTTACTCGGAGAGCAGCACAAAGTTTACTAGTGACCATACCTGCCAAAAATAAATATGGAATGCGCACCACTGCCTACATGGTTCCTCGCTTAATAAATAATTTAGATTACAAATTTAAGAATGGATTAACTCCAAAAAACATTAGTAAAAAACTTAAAGACTTTTTTATAAAAAACTGTAATAACAGATGACAGATTATGTGCACTTACTGTAAACTCTAGTGGTTTGTTAGTGCAGATATATTTTTGTACCTATATGTATGCTTTGTAACATTAAATAAATTAAAAAAAAAAAAAAAAAAAAATACCTGCATTGTTCATACTGTTATCCGGCTTTTTTGAAGTTGGTTACATAGTAAACAGAACAATCAGCCCCTTAATATTTTTACGTCTATTATGGACGTGTAAAAATAGACAAACTGCGATGTCGTCTGCAGCGCAATTGCTGTTATGATCCTTTACTAAACTTAAATTGCGGTTACATGGGCGTGGGTTTAATTTAGACCGCAGCTAGAATACGAAATAGTACAAGCCGCAGAAAAATATTTACCTTTGTACTTCTCGGTTGCGACATTATTTTCTAGGTAAACCTGCTACCCTAGTTTAGACTCTATCATTCATTCATTTATTCATTCATTTGGTTAAATATCCTTAATTCGCTATTAAGTATACTACAGGCAACAATATGTCAATATAATTTGCAGAACAATGGAACCCTGTAAGGGAGTCTGTGAAACCAGGGAGGCGGACTTATTCTGTCGAAGTATTTTACAAAATTTAATTTGTATTTGAAAATTCGTTAAATCAAATGTCTTGCAATCAGTGTGCCTCTTTCCATCAAAGTGTTTACGCTTACAAGTTTAAGGACTAATGTAATTTATTTTTAAATTAGACAATCCCTACCAAGTACTTAACCAATTTGGTTCCTAATGTAATTAACACAACTGATGATTACACATGCTTATATTCTGAAGTACTTATCCAGTTTTAGGTACCTAAATTACAGGATATCACCTCTAGTAAAGCAGAAGACTCATGTAGCCCCGCCTTAATATAATTTCGTCTAAAAATAACGTCAATTTGTATCAATAAAATCCTTGCGCGGCTTTAAATAGACCCTCTGTGGCCTGTGGGTGTGTCTTTGATGTACATCATGTGTTTGTTACCATTGATATGCTGAGCCAAAGATACGAGTAGCTATATCCTTCAAATCTATTTCTTCGAAGGAGGTTACCACGGACCAAGGAATAACTTTATATTGGCTGACGTTACCATAGTTTTTTGTCAAAACTTACGTCACACAAAATTGAAGTATTTTTTAGATGTATCATGCATTGTATCATGCACTTAAATATTGCAGAATTTAGCATGCCCTTTTACTCTAATCACCTTTTTATAGAAAGGTATAATAAAGGAAATACAAATAAACTTTTTTTTATTACTTTTAACATTACTTAAATATATAGGTGCAATAAGGGTTCGAGCAGGAAAATATCATATTGGGCGATGCAAGCAAAGCCGTGGGCTTGTATTATACGTTGAGTTGTATTTTGGGCAGTTTTATTTATGTATATCAATGGGATTCACGCAAATATCACAAAATGATGCAATTCAAAAACATCTAAACGTAAATCAGCTGGAGAAAATGACGTTATTTCGGATCCGCGCTGAACCGTACTTTTTATAACTGTCTTATATTTACATTTTACGTTATTTTAGCTTTGTAGTAAGTTTTATAATCCAGACATTAAACGCTACTACTCACATGTGATAAATAGCAGCATAAGCAGTGATAGCTCAGTGGTTCTGACCTCTGCCTCTCATAAGGAGGTCGCGGGTTCGAATCCTGGGCACGCACCTCTGACTTGTCCGAGTTATGTGCGTTTTAGGAAACTAAATATCACTTGCTTAGCGGTGAAGGAAAACATCGTGAGGAAACCTGCATGCCTGAGAGTTCACAAAAATGTTCTCGATGGTGTGAAGCCCGCCAACCCGCACTTGGCCAGCGTGGTGGGCTATGGCCAAACCCCTCTCAGTCTGAGAGGAGACCCGTGCCCAGAAGTGGGACATAAAAAGGGGTTGAGATGTACTCACATGTGAGAAATATATTGTAGCTACAGTTGCCTTGGCGGAAACCGATGGACATTCACTGCTGGAAATAGGCCTCCTGAGCGCCAAATATCACGATTCTGTATCTACGATAATAACATCAAGATGAGCCCATCCGAACATTTTACGTAAACCTTCTTCATACAAGAAAATGTAGAGCCATGTGTCGAAACTCCTGCGAAATACTGCGTAGGCTTACAGCTTACTACTGACGCCGGAGGGGGTTTTGCTCCCATAAACTGGCGACATTTTTTCGCGCGGTCCGCCGGGTCTATAGTATAGGTGTCTTTGGTGCCACCTGAAGTTAGTAACAAACCCCTCGATTCTCTTTATGTCGTCCGTCCATCTAGTCAGCGCTGTGTACTCCCATACGTAAGGTTTGGGATACACAGAATGATGCTGAGTTGAGGCCCATTTCTGGGTGTGCCACACATGACAAGCGGTGTCGGGTGCTTCAGTCCCTTGGGCAATAACTGATTATTATTTTTCGGGTGGGGGAAGCATAAGGCATCGTTCTAGTACATGAGTGTGTACTTTGTAATATGTGGTATAGTGGGAAATAAAAATTTCATTCTTTCTTCCAAGTGGGGGGTCTGCAATACTGCGCTTACCGGTGCATGACCGCTATTCCAGCACCTTGGGTCTCCAACGTTCCATTGATGTTCCCCACCCATTGCCAGTTCAATTTTGCGACACATTATAGGCTATTTCGCTTACTTTGGTTCTTTTGCATTTTTGATACGATCCCGCAAAGATATCGATAAGATTCCGATCTCTCTCCATCGCTCACTGTGTGACTCTGTGCCTTCTTATGAGGCCTTGCCAATAGCCGTTTCCAAGGCCTCGTAGTCTAAAATTAAAAATACATGTCTCTGTCCATAAAAGTATGGATCTACAACAGTTGACGATTCCCTAGCGTAAGACTGGCGGTCATCAGACTCCTAATCTCAATTTAGACAGAGGGAAAGGCTCGTCTCTTCCGTTCCTGTTTGCTGAGTACTTAATGACTAGTACAATAGAGTGCGACGGGATGTGTTGTCCAGATACAGGTCAGCGCGGACATTTGCGGTCAATTTTGCGGCGCACATTGGCGTTTATCGTAAATTCCGCAATTTTACAACCCATATAAATTATTCGAGCTTCACGGGCGTATCGCTGTATTCTTTTCACACCGCTGACGATTTGACGCGAAAAATAACGGTTGAACAAAAAATTGACGTGTAAACAGTACCACGAAATTATAGAGGTAAACAAAAGAAAATTGATTAAAAATATCTAACAGATAGTACGAACGTCTAACGAAGTAGGTACGAGAAAGTTTTACGAATAACTACGATGAGATTCAACATATTTTGTCAATTAAAATTGTCAATTAAAACAACATTGTTTTAAAGCCCCTTAGTAAGGGTTAGTTTGTGTTATGGGTAATAGATAACTCATATACCTATATTTTATATTATACTTACATAAATGTAATAAGCAAAACACCCAGACACTGGAAAACATTCATATTCATCACACAAACATTTTCCAGTAGTGAATATCGAACCCACGACCTCCAACGCAGATGGCAGGTTCGGTAAAGATTCGGTCACTTTGGTTCCTTTGTATTTTGTACGATCTTGCCTTTTGGAAACATTGATTCCTCCACTCAGTAAAAAGTGGCGCCAGGCGGAAAAACGTAGAACTAATTACGCGACGTTGAGGGGTTTTCCGCACAGTTTTCCGATGCTTCGTTGGTAGCGGAACCTGCTTAATTGCTATTGGCTTTCTTCGTGGAAAACTAGATGGCGTTGCATAAAATTCACCATCTTTAAGCCAAGAATGAGGAGGTACCATAACGACTTTGTAAGGTACAATCAAATATAAAACACATTTCGTAATGATTTCTTTTACGTGCTCTACATTTCGTTTAAATATTGCATAGCTGTAAAAGGTAGGACTGTTGGTCTAGGCAACATCAATTAAAACGAACAGTTGAGGTGTTGCGGCCCTACCAGCCCGCGAAATTCAAATTTTATTTAGTTTTTTTGCAAATATTAGACTAACTACACGCTGTTGATTCATGGCAATGCATTTTGCGGGCCTGCTTTTTATGCATCTACATGTTTATAATAGAAACTTTGCTCGAATGTTCCCTCTCTCTCTCATATTGGTTCCCGAAAGATAGGTTTGCTATATTATACAGTATAGTCCAAGCTTAATATACTTACCATTTTTAGGGTTCCACAAAATGGTCAAATGAAACTTATGGTGAGACTTACTTCGTCCAAACGTCCGTCCGTCACACTCGATTATTTGTATGAGCCAGGAGGTAATGTAAAAAATAAAAGTGATATTTTCTTTTAAATAGGAACAAAGACAAAGCGAAGGCATTTTCCTGAAGCAAAATTTATATTATACGTGGTTCGGGTCTTCGTTACCAAACAATCATATTACGAGTACCTCGGTAAACTGAGTTTGTCGGTAAATGTTATTTTCTACGACTATGACATTTTATATGAATACCTACGTAGTACCAATAGCATTACCTAATAATATTGTAAGCCTTTCTCGTTTTAGTGGTTGTTAGGTTCGAGTACCTAGTTATAGAACAGAGCCTTTATTGGCAAATCAAAGTTTTTTTTATATTATTTTACATAATTCTATGTATCTAAGGTACCGGAATAGTGCAATTTGTTAGTTCACTATCTCTTTGTTTATCTAATCTAAAATTCTCATGTCAAAGTGTTTGTAAGCATACCTACTCCTCCGAAACGGCTTGACCAATTTTCATGAAATTTTAGTTCTGAGAATAGGACTTAAACTATTTTTCATACCCCTAAATGGCAAAACAACGTTTGCCCGGACAACTAGCGTTTTATATATTTTTATAGAATATAAAACGCTATTACTTATAACGCTAGAATATTTTTAATTTATAGTGCAGCCTGCAGGGTATGGTAAGTATATCACATACGGTAATGCTAATAATTCAACAGAGTTATAAGTTTTCGGTTACTCCTCCCATATCCTAACCTAGGCTAGACCTAGAATGCATAGTGAAACCAAATAGAGATTCGAGTCAAAAATTCAACAATACAACTCAGTATAAATAAGTACTAATAAGTATAGTAATAATAAGTAATAAAATAATACTCTGTAGGTACGGAGCACCAGGGTAATTTTACAAAGAGTCGTCATAGAGTTGAAAGTTCAACTGTACCTAAGCACTAGGTAGGTACTGTATCCAGGACCCCATTCGTACTATCCATCCGTACTACGTTTTGTGCCCCATAAATGACACAAATAGATCTTTAGGAGGTACCTAGACTTACAACTAGAACAATGTTAATTCTTACGTTACGGACAACATCCATGCAGTTACGGAAGATCGGTAGGTACTTATAAAAGTGGCCACTAATAGACCGCAACCTACCTAGCCAACAAAATGTTGTACCTAGGTTTTTGTACAATCAAGTGAAGAAGTGTTTCGTTTTAAAGCAGCTGAGTGAAGACCTAGCCAAGTTGCAATAATAATAATAATCGATCGTCTTTCTGCAATCTCTAACGCTATAGAAAACTAAATAAATTGAAACTGATTTTTGTGACGCAAAGTTGGTCAGGTAACATATTGATAAAGATTGTCATTCCTGACTCCCGCTACATTTCTCCCATTATTATTATAGAGAAGTCAACGCTTCTAATTTGTATCGTTGCGAAGATACCCTCGAGAATATTATTATAGATCACAAGGATCATACTCATAGGTTTCCTGAAAAATTGCTATAAGTGTAAAGTGACACACAAACAGACACCAAAATGATTCTAATTTCAGTTTTTCTCATTTGTACGCAACCCTAAAAATGTATCTAAAATATGTAATAGGTGCATAGTAGGTAGGTATACGATAGGTTGATTACGTGACTTATCCATAACGAATGTCATTTCCATATAATGTTTTCTTGCTTTCGAAGCTTTAGCGATCGTAGAAAAAGATTACAGAATCGGTATTTAATATGCTAGCTATGCTGATTTTCCTGTAGTGTTTTTTTTTGGCTTTTGTATATGCATAGCTAAAGTCGCGAATACACAGAGCAAAATTAGTGTAATAAATAACATAAGAGCGTCAATTGCTTTCAGTTAAATCATTTAGAATTTGTTTTGATATCATAAATTGCGCATTTGATGGATTTTATACGCAAGAGTTTTTCTCCAATTTTCTCGAAAAGTTATTGACCTTTCGCTCGCGATGGTACAAAACGACAACATAGCATCACGTATTATAGGTTACCATCTTTGCCTCCCATTGCACTCCAGGCTGGGACGAGGGACGCCCGTGCCGGGAATTCCCTGTGTTGTTGTACTCCAATACTGTGTTTTAACTCCTACTCTAATATTTGCCCTCTTGTGGATAAAATGACTGAGAACGAGGAAAAAGGGACTCAGGTAAGCGTTGTTTTTGTTATTATTTTAATGTCGTCAAAATTAAGATTACTAATGTGCGTCATATAAACAATTGCAATGTCGAGGAATTTTTGGGAGGGAAAAGTGTTTTCAATACGGTGTTTAACACAATTTTTTATTACTCTATTGTAAACTAGGATAGAAATAATGATATTTAACTATAAAAAAAGAAAATTCTAATCCGATAAGAAAATGCGAAGTTACAATCATTTGAATGTTTGGGTAGGTGCCTTCTGTCACTTTCCCGTGTAACGAAAATTCATTGAGGACTTACTATGGCGTTACAAACGATTGCGTCACATTCTTCGCGGGCTATCTGTATCTAATCAGGAATTAAATTACTTGCAAATATTTGCTTACTTCATAAATTTTTTTCAATTTTTTTTTGTATTATTCATTGAATAAATTTCATAATGCCATATTAGCCCTTTTTAGGTGTGATGATCAAGACTGTAACTGCGTAATAATAATATATCCATTGTTATCCCTCCCTTATAAAACCTATCAAAAACTTGTCGACTATAGAAGTACTCAACATTAGGTACCTACTTGGTCAACTGGCAAACTTGTAAAATAGTCAATGTTGGAGTTTTGGAACATTTTGGAACTGCTTTTTAGTTCTTTATATTAATATAATATGTAGGTATAGCTATGAAGGGGCTTGTGTTTCATTTAAACTTCAGGTGCATTAAATTAGAGTGATAAGTACCTATTAGTTAAAGCTAGTAGAATCTACCGATCGTGCTAATCAAATTCAATATAAAATACATACAATCATAAAACGTAAATCAACAAATCCGCGACGCTCTATTTAAACTGTTTAATTTTGTAACGGGGTTAATACTTGTTTGGTTAATTTTAAACTCATTGGTTAAGACTTCAGCACTTGTGTGTTGTCGTCAAACAAAACTATAATAAGTTACATGATTTTTCTCACCTGGACTGCCGGACTTTCTTTTCTGAACTCAGCATTAGAATAAAAAAATTGTCTATGAGCTTTTAAGGAAAGCATTACTTTTAATTTTATCTACTACGTACCTATGTTAAGGATTCTTGGTTGGAACAACACACAGATAGCTAAATAAGTAAATGGAGTTTGTAAATTAATAAATAATAAAAAAAAGTTTCTTTAACCGTAAATAAACCTTCAACGTTCATCTACAGTTGGGAAAAACCAATACAGAATACAATTGATAATATCTACATACCTACTAATAATAATCTATAGCTTAAAAGTTTTGCGCATGCCAATTCGGAAATACGATGCTGCATACAAATTATCTGATTATACTCTCCTCTCTTTCACTCATGTGCAGAAGTAATTTGTGAAAGAGATGGAGACAGTGAGATGAAAGCGCCCTGGGGTCATGGGATGAATTGCCACTGACATCAATTTCAGAGGAAAAGTTTTTAGGGAGAGCCGCTCGCTGTTATTCACGACCCGACCTACGAAATAGACAAGCCCTTCGCAAGTTATACGGATCCCAACTCCCTTGAAGGCACAAAGAGCATTTTCCTTATTTCCCTGTTTCCATCGATCGTGTTCTTTTGCGTCTTTCCTGTATGAACTACATCATTGTACTAACTAAGTACCTACGTCTATTTTTCGTGGGTACGAGCTCCTATGAATTCAATTTCAGAGTTAATTCAAAATCTTTGGGTATTGAGGTTTATTTCAAGGACTAATATTATTAAAATGTTTACAATGTATCGTAGATTTCTTTTTCTTTTTACACTCATAGCAATCTTTTCCCAAAATAAACGATAGCTTATGTTATGGGCACCTACTATCACAGTGTTAAAAGATCAATATCTTTAAACTGTGCTACTGTACTTACAACGTGTAGACGAAAGCCTAAAGTAGAGAACAATGTATAGATGCATAAAAAAATATCACAAGAAGTGTAGCTCATATCTCGGGGGAACTATAGGGAGTTTAAAAATGTACCATAAATAAGATGACATCCCTAAAAACAGCTGATTCAATACCAATGAATTGGAAATAATGAAAATGATTATAATATGAGGTTTGTTGATGTCACAGCTAGGGATGCTAAATTTTATTTTTTGTACTGGAAATAAAATAAAACAATGGGGACTTCTTATCACGTTTATGTGTTTCTAGGACCAAGTTAAAAGATTAGCTGCGAACACACTATGCGAATTAACCCACACCTTGTATAATTAATTAACAGCCTTCTGTTAAAATCGGTTGAGTATCGGTTAAGTATATATTGAGATTCAAGTATTACTCGATATGCGAGTATTACTCAAGTATTACGGAAATATACCAATTTAGATGTTTGTGTACCACACTTGCGGTGCAGTGGGCGCGAGTGGCGTAGTAAGCGGCAGTTAGGGCCAATTGTTTCTTCAATGAACGTCACTATTCATTAGCGAAGTGTGGTGACTGGTAGCCCGGTGGGGCCTCGGGAATTCAGCAAATGGCAGAAAAACTCAAAACTTATTCTAGTAATATCTGAGGACTTAGGTGTCTTCAAGATTAAGGTGATACACTGATTTTAAGTCTGTCCTTCTTAATCTTACGAATATTGCAGAAGACTAGGTTTACCTATTGTAACAGAAAAACAACGTTTTACCATTTTAAACTACCATGTTATTGAAAATCCGTTTTGAGCGTTTTAATAATATCCAAAAATGCTCAAACCCAAAAAGTAACCAGTCATATAAGGTTTCCCTAATATATACACTTTTAAAGTTCTATCATAGTCTAAGTTGAATGCCTGAGAATGTTCATTGGTTAGCACTTAGCATTACATGGTACATATAATATTATTAAGTACGCGACTGGACTTATGAGAAGCAGTAGGTACTGATATCTTTACATTTTCTTCATCTTTATTTAACCTTTTTCGTTGTAGTGTGAGGAAAGACTAACAACCAAATAATTACTTCAGGATATTATTGATCCTACAGTACTCGTAATTTGATAATTAGTGTCTCGCTATCGGGGACTTCTGACGTATCGATGGAACAAGCAATTGATCCACGTTTGCAATGTTCCTGCGACTCAATTGGCATCTCAAGAACACAGCTATTCGTTTCAAAAAGACATTTTATATTAAATTATTATTATCATTGCTAATTCTTTCCTGTGTTTGTAAGTAATATTATTATTTTCTCCTCTAAAATTATTATATTTGCTATAATTAATTATAATATTTTCATAAATTTATAATTAGCATAAGTTTTTACATATTTGCATGTCAATATTTTTGTTGACTGAACATGTATTTGTAATCATGTACAATGTTTAAGCAAATAAATTATGATTATGATTATGATTATGATTATGATTATGATTATAGGTACATTTTGTATAGATGTTACAGCTAAACCCCGAAGCGCGACTGCACCTAGTTTTAGCCGGTTAGAACTAGGCGTAGCCACATGCTCTTGGTTAAACCTAGTACGACCCGATAGTTTTCGGGTAAAACTAGGTCTGGCCTTCATCATGCCGGCTACAACTAGGTACAGCCATTCGCTGTTGGATAAAACTAGGTCTAGCCGATATCATTCCGGTTAAAACTAGGTCCAGACAATCCCTGTTGGATAAAACTTAGATGTGTGCCCCGCCACGCCTTCCGCCCCGCGTCACACTCATGACTCACAGCATCTGCATCAGCGGCGCGGGGTGGAGGGCGTAGTGAGGCACGAGGCTCTGCAGGTTGTGAGCGCCAGGTGCTGCTGATCTACTGCAGGTCTACTAGCGAGTGTGACTCACAGCGTCTGCAGCAGCTGCGCGTGTCTTAATTTTATCTAACAGGGGTTGGCTGTACATAGTTGTAGCCGGCATGCTATCGGCAGAGCTTTTTTAGATATTAAAAAAAACACCTAATAATAAGAAACGTAGAGAGTTTTTTTTATTCTTATAAATCACATTGTTATAATTGGCACAAATTAATAGGAGTACAATTTTTAATATAATAGGAACAATCAGGAACTTTTTTTTAACAACAGACAATAGTTGCATATTATAATTTAAAGAATATTGGTATAATTATAAATTATACTTTTATAAAGTAACATAAACTATTTATTAGAAGAACCTAAACTTTGAGTTGCACAAAATACCAGCAGCTTTGTAGAGGCACTTTTTGTTGCCTCAATTGGTTTTGCAGTTGCATCTTTTATAGCCTTGCCCACCAGAGGTCATTGGTTATTTGGCGTAGTGACTTCTTTTCGGGTGAAACAATGTCACACACAGTGAACTGATTTATTGAAAATAGTTCTGTTATAGTGCCGTATTTGTTTCCTAATTTGTATAACCCCTTGTCGTTACATTCAAGTACTACCATTAACACATTGGGAGAGTCGCCTCTATCTCTGTCCACGTCAGGAATTTTTACTCGGACTGTATCACCGGCTTTACATGGGGGAAACTTTTCATTTAATGAAGCCGTCATTTTCATAGCTTGTTTTACCAAACCTTCCTGTGCGCCTTTTCTATTAGTGTCAATTTTTAGTTTCTTTTCACACAGCTTACATTGTTTCTCCTCATTCTGGTCACAGAGCCCGCAATATGTCATTTCGATTGCTTTGATGACTCTTTTGATGGCTCATTCTCTCAAAGCGCAAGGGCAAACGCATGTGTACGGGTGGCGGGCGGCAGGGGCGCACGACTCGCGTGAGCCAGGCGCCTGTTACTTGTTTAAAGTTGTTTGCATCTAGTTTTATCCAACAGTGATTGCCTGGACCTACTTCTAGCCGGAATGATATCGGCTAGACCTAGTTTTATCCAACAGGGAATGGCTGGACCTAGTTGTAGCCGGCATGATGAAGGCTAGACTTAGTTTTACACGAAAACAATCGGCTCGTACTAGTTTTAACCAAGAGTAAGTGGCTACATTTAGTTCTAACCGGCTAAAACTAGGTGCAGCCGCGCTTCGGGATTTAGCCGTAACATAGACATATATGAAGCACGTGTGTACCGTCGTATTATAACGGTTTTTATTTTAAATCCCACACTCTTTTTCAATTCTTCAAAACTCTCTACCTATAGTCACGTGATTAATTTAGCTATCATTTTCATACATTTTTTAATTTCGTTCCATTTAAGTTTCCATTTTGAGCGTATCACAAAAAGCTCTATGGCTCTAGATGTAGCCAGAGTATCTTCGATAGCCTATGAGTACGGTACGAGATATAAATCTTTGGGTACGTAACTTTTTAGAGCTTTTTTATAGTCTATAACTAATAACTGCACAGACTATATTTACACTAACAATATTTGGCAATAGCACACGCAATAATCGGGCAAGGACGCTCAGTGTTTGTAAACTCTTAACCGCAACGTTTGCCTACTGCTATTTACACAATGTATACATTGTATTATTTATACCACCACAATTTACAATCAATTGGGTAGAACCATAGCACCAAGTCCTTATACTCGTCCTTTGACAATCGTTATGATGAACTTTTAGGGCACTACCTTCTGATAAGATTTGACTATATAAATGTACATCTAGCTTAAACGGAAGTTTTTTCACTTTCTACTTTATGTCCAGTACCTCATTTTCACCAAAATTTTAAACAACAACTGTCACCTATAGCTTAGGCGTTTCATGTTCGTGAAAACGAGCATTATTATCTTCTTGATATTCAGCACCTTCAGGGTTACTGCGGGACCCTCTTGACCATAACTTTTCAGTTGATCAAGCCATTGAGAAGATGAACAAGGCCAGCTTAGGACCCTACGGCCTCCGGTAACGATTTTGTGAACTGCTAAGAGCTAACGCGATGCTTTGAAGCTGTTTCATAGTCAAGTTCTTCCTGGTCAAGTTTTACTTCAGACTTGTTTTTTGGTGGTCCATATTAGGTACATAGCTTGGCAACTCCGTGCAGGACCCTCCTGTGGGGTTACAGACGGCCGGGGGATTGTCCCCTTCCCCGGTACCCTTGCCTCCCCCACTGTCTGTCACCCCGCAGGAGGGTCCCGCACCAAGTTGCCCAGCTATAGTAAGTAGACGATAGACCTTGTTCTATACAAATGCGTAGATTACCAAACCGCAACCGTTAATTTGTCGGTTTGTCCCGCTTGAACGCCTCGCCGGCTGCCCGACGACTGCGTTTGACATTCGATGACATTTGTTGACATTTTCCACGCCATTGTGCGGTTGCTTATGCGTGAAGTTGTATTGCCGCTACTAGATCTTAATTTTCTCACAAGTAAACTACTGTACTGTACTGTATCTTATATCGGTTTTATAGCTAGACCGTTATAAACTTGGCCCTCCCATGGTCTGCGGGACGCAGGGCGCGAGCTACTCAACCACTGATCACTATTCTATGGATTAAATATTCTATACAATTCAGGCTACGTTCACTGTGGATCCATAGAATAGGGATCAGTGCGCTCAACTAATCAGCTGTCAGTGACTGACGTGAATTACGCTACACACGATAATAATAATCTTGCGACGTGGATAATGATACATACTCAAGAAAATACCATAGGCGAATTCTCAAGATGCGAGTCATTACATCGTATCGTGTGTAGCCAATCGCACACCCGCCCCGCGTCCCGGAGACCATCACTTGGGAGGGCCAAATTTATAGCGGTCAAGTAGGAATAATGCCACTTTACAAGTAATGTCTCAGGATGAACAGCGCAGTGCAGTGCGTGGTTACAATACAAAGTCCTGAGACACAGCACATCTGTCATGGGCATCAGGGGTATTACTTCACATCAGGTGAACATCTGGTTCCTCTCGTTATCCTGTATGTATGTTTAAAAATAATCTAGGTAAGTATATGAATATGCCAAATCAACTAAACAACTAAAGGTACAAATGGATATACCTATCACAATTTAGTGAGGTTTATATGGATACGATATTGTATTTTAATTTTAACACTGCAACAGATTAAGATCTAAAATCGAAACGGGACGCTCGAGTTCATGGGACTTCGATTGGCGATTTGTCAAAATGTAATAAATCTCGTAGTGTTGTGAGCATAATATAGTCGTAACTGCCAAATGCGAAGGTCGTTGTGGTAGTAAATAACGTCAAAAGTGACTGCCTAATTAAAACTTACAGCGTTAGGGTAGTATATTAATCCGAACAATTGGGTCTTACACTACTTTTGAATTGATAAAAAAATATTACTTTATTATAAACTAGGATAAAAATAATAACGTGCAGTGAAAGAAATATTAAAATCCAACGAAGATTTACAAAGTTACAGGCGTTTAAACTTTGGAGTGGGGGGATCTTGTATCCCTTTCTCGCAAAACGAAAATTTGTATGAAGCCGCACGAAGCTCCTATGGCATTGGTAAGGTGTGACGTCACAATTTCATGTTGCTATCTCTGTCTAATCACAAATCTTTAAATGCTTATAACTTTTTTGTTATTTGATCGATTAAATTAGTTCATTCAGTGCACGTCATTATTTTAATTCTACTTTATAATAAAGTAATAAAAAAATTGGAGTCAAATACTTACCCAATTGCTCTTCTCTCTTTTGTGGGTGCGACAGGGAAATGCGAATATCGCAAAGGACGAGGTTTCTCCTTGGTAATTACCTACAATAACTAAATTGCTATTATCACAAAATAAGGCATACTCTTAAATGGTTACTAAAAAAAGTTTACGTGTATCTACCTACTCCAGATTATGGTTTTGGAGTGAAGGGGCCATTGATGTTTTTTAGTAAAATAAATAATAACAAAATAAAAATAAAATAATTCTATAAGTGGCTACTGAGCGAAATATACTGTGGCCTTACTGCTGGTGACAAAACAATTTTGACACCGGTAAATTGAGGACATTTTCCACGCCGCCCTCTCTATCCAGGGTAGAATATGTCTATTGTTGTAATGAATCAAAATGAAAAGTTTTATTTCTGAACGCGATTTCTTTTGTTTCAGAAATATGTGGTCAGCACCGACCGGAGTGGAGACATTCATGTTCACGTTCAGGTAAGTGGTCACAAGGGACCAAGATAAACGGCCAGTCGGGTTAGTTCAGGTTTTGTTACCGAGTCAACTCGCTTCGCACAATCTTCGTACATCCGCATGTCAGCGACTGTCCATAGATGGCGCTGGCTGTTAATAAATGGAGGAATTCGATTCGTTTGTGCGAAGCGAGTCGACTCGAAATTTGTTAAAAACTCTGTACTAATTCTACAGAAGCAGATAAAGTATGGGACATCCTTCCAGCTTCCGTGTTCTCAGCCAAATATAGTCTAGATGCCTTCAAGAGTAGAGTGAATAGACATTTTCTTGTAAGCTGCACCCTAGGCATCATCGAATAATCGTTGCTTTTCATCAGGCATGATTGTAGTCAAGCGCAAGCACAAAATATATTTACCTAAATATTTAAAAGATCAACAAAAGGAAAATTGTTCAATAGCGCTGAGGGTTTCGTATAATAAAAACTAAATCTCAAAAGTATTAAAATAAACTAAAGACCTCTGTCCGCCCTATTAGAACAAAACAAAAAATTACGTTTGTTGTATGGGGAATTATGGATATACGGGAATTTATCCTGCTTTTTAGTATTTGTTGTTATAGCGTCAACAGAAATATACTCGTATCAAAATATGTGAAAACAAGTGTGCCTATTAATTTTACGGTTCACGAGATAGAGCCTGGTGATAGACAAAATGACGATCAGACAGAGTCTTAGTAGTAGAGTCCCGTTTTACCGTCAAAATTCGACGCTGTATTGCAATACTTATGCATAAGTAAAACTTAAAAGCAGATACCTAATTATCATGCTTTTTCCCCACTTTTAATTTGAAATCAATAAATTCTGCATTTAATAAATATTTTGAGACCAATTTAATAGCAACAATCTCAGCTTCAAATTTATTTCATAAAAACAAAGTTGTGAAAAGAATTATGATGATAAAATTGCCCACCATTAAATCTAGTTTAGAACTAGTACTAAAGAAAAATTGTACTAACTGCCTGCAAGAAATAAAGCCAGACAAAAAACTTATACGTATGGATACAATTTTTTAGATGGGATAGCGGGTCTCGAAATGATAGGAAAAAGGTCGCGGAGAAATAGGCAATAGTGACTCAAAGTGCTATTTCGGTAAAGTATTTCAGGCCATTAGATCCCTTTATTGGGCGGATCTCTTTCGAATTTCGCCAGTGTCGAGTCACACCTGCGTAATTTACGTCGTCGAAAATACGGCTCAATATTATGATCACAATATTTTTCAAGTAACTTACGAGTTACGCATCGCGTTCCGTATATATCGCGTATAGGGTCTTTCGAACGAGTTTTTACATTTTGCATATCAAGCGAACATCATGTCAGGCGTAATAGTTCTGCACTTTTGGAAGAACTTTAGGCATAAAGGTGGTCAAAGAACGAGAATATTAAGCCGGTACGGGGATAAAATATGATTTAAGTGACACTAATTTTGTAAATTAATTTACACGCTGCATTTACCAGGGAGCTATTCCAAAGGTATACACACTTTATATTGATTTTTAGAATTTATCATGTTTATTTTTTTACTTATTATTTCTTCTTTCTTTATTACAAGTAATATCTATTTTTATTTTTTCAGTCTTTCTAGTTTTACCTTCTAGTTTTTTAATGTTTCGGTTTTTTAGTCAAACTTTTTTTTACAGGTCTTTCCTTTTAAAAATGTTGCTCTACACTGTTGTTGCTTTCTACTTCTTCTGTTTATTTAGGTACTTACCTAGAACCTATATTTATGGTGAATGTTATGAACGAGATAACTACTTTTCCGCTACCTATATCTACTACCTACAGTTTCAACTTGGTTGCTCGTATTAAATTGATTCCTACAATTTTTTTGATCTCATATATATAAGACAAAATGACAGCCATTTTCTCGTTAGTTTCTCATTCTCTATATTTTTCCATTTTTCAAGATTGTCTTCATAGAGGGATTTCTTTAACAGTTTTAAAGCTTGGGCAAAGTTCGTAATATTTTGAAAAATAGATATTAATTCATAGAAATAAAATAAAAATTCTAAATTCCAGGGAGACTTGAGCCAGCAGGACAAAAGATGCGTCTTCCTCACCGTACACGATCTAGGCACCAATCGTACGTACCTGTCCCAACCTTTATACTACCCTTAATTGGGTACAGCCCCTTCCCTCTCAGAATGAGAAGGCCATTTTGCTGGCCAAGTACGAGTTGGCAGGCATCACAGATCTTTGAGAATATTATGAAGAGCTCTCAGGCTGGTTTCCTCACAATTTTCACCTTCACTTCATAAGCACATATAAGTACCAGAGTTTATGTTCAACTCAAAAATTCAAAAGTTCGCAAATCATAGAATAAGGGAAAAAGTAGTTGCGTATTTATACCAAACTCTACCAGAGCTACCGAGGCTATTAAAAACTAAAATTCGCTTATATTATTTGACACATATTTATATCCAAATCCAAATAAAGTAAGAATCATTTAGTAGGAAAACATTGAGATATATGCGAGTACATATTAGCTCAATGCAGAAAAATGATCATTGAGTTGAGAGTGCGAGATTAACCCCCAGGTCTAACCGCCCAGTGTAACCGCCCAGGGTTGTTATGCTCATCCCATATTAACGTTTTCTTTTCAGACACTTCAATGGTAGATTTTGTGAACTGTCCCGCGATGTCAGAGATCAAAGAGCGCTCGTGCTTCATCCACGTCGATGTGCCGGGTCACGAGGAAAACTCTCCGGATCTGCCTGAGTCGTGAGTACTTATTATTGTTTTCAGTATAAGATATAAACAAGTGGCGATAGGGTTTCCCTCTAGGCAGGAGTAAACCCTGGGTACCTCTCTTCAGACACGAAATACCATAATAGCTTCAGGTCGTCCACGCGACCCTGAGGTATCGAGGTAGCTGTTCGGAGTAAAAGCCTCTTTCAGTGGTCTCAGCATCGCCTGCAATCACATGCGTGGGTCATGGGTGGGACCATTTCACGCCGAATTATTATACGCAGAGAGAAGTGGAAAGTGGAATCATTTTAAATAGCTCCTCATAGCATTCCCCAACGAATAATCAATAGAACATATTACATACATAGAGAGCTAACACTAACTAATATTATTCCAAAATTCTCTCCACAGTTACCCATTCCCCTCCCTCCAAACGCTAGGCGAAGACCTGGTCACGGTTTTGGACTTCCTCCACGTGCGGTACGCTATAGGCCTGGGGGAAGGCGCCGGGGCCAACGTGCTCGCCCGCTGCGGCATCGCGCACCCTCGCCGCCTGCTGGGTCTCATCCTGGTGAACTGCACCGGATCCACAGCGTCTGTAGCGGATGCCTTCCGCTCCAGGTTCTCCCGCTGGAAGGGCACAGACATCACGCAGTCCGAGGAGGACTTCCTCATCTACCACAAGTTTGGACACGTGAGTTTTGTGACCGAGCTGCTTGACTATGGCTATCAGGTATCGTTGTTTTGTTCTTTCTATGTTTAATACTACTAATGGATGTGATGTTTGGACAACATTCGTGCCTTTTAGAAACGAAATCAACTGATCGACGGACAGTTTTATTTTCTTCTGTAAACATTCCCTAAGACCAATTTCACATATTTGTTGTCAATTTATATCATCTTGATCATTATGAATATTCACTTGAGAAGATCACAGATGCTTTATCATTAATCAATTTTGCTGTTGTTTTTACATCAATACTTTCAATAGGCAAGGAAATTGTTTTAATTATAGACATTTTATAACGCGGTATGTAACATTTACAAGCGGTTTCGTTCCTTGCTCATTATATCGCTTCTTGTATGTATTTTGTGTTCAATTTTCTTTTATTTAAAGCATATCCCTTACCTGCATGCTATTTTCTTAGAATGAGTATTGTAGTTTTCATTGCATTTAGAGTCTCTGAATGTTCAAGTCGGAATGTGTTGTATTTAATCATTTTTAAGTCTCTGTCATCTGTTCTTGTTTCTAAGAAAATAGATTTTTACTAACACAATTTCTAGTCTGACTATATTTACTATCGCATAGTGTTTGCAGTCATGTATATGCGGTTATGCAATTTCATTAATTTATTGCATTATATTATAAGCTTTGTTACCTTCGTAAATATTTAATGTAGGCACTACTCCTAACAACATATTTAGTACCTAGATCTTCCTTCGGAAAATTGGTGTCCATATTTCTCTCAAGGATTCTCCAGTAACGGAGATTCATTTGTGTTTTCTTTTAATTGCATATGCCTTATAACGGGCATGTGTAAAAATGTATTCTTATGGTTATAGCAAATCTCGAGCGACTCATGTGAGGCAGGCGAGCGTGAGCGGATGTTGGCCGAGTACCGCTCGCGCCTGCGCGGCAACCTCAACACACACAACATCAAGCAGTATGTGCGTGCATTTATACAGTAAGTATTTCTGTGCTTCACGTTTGTCTCATGCACTGCATATCTCGAGCGACTCGTGCGAGGCAGGCGAGCGTGAGCGGATTTTGGCCGAGTACCGCTCGCGCCTGCGCGGCAACCTCAACACACACAACATCAAGCAGTATGTGCGCGCGTTTATACAGTAAGTACTTCTGTATTATGCTTCACGTTTGTCTCATGCACTGCATATCTTGAGCGACTCATGTGAGGCAGGCGAGCGTGAGCGGATGTTGGCCGAGTACCGCTCGCGCCTGCGCGGCAACCTCAACACACACAACATCAAGCAGTATGTGCGTGCGTTTATACAGTAAGTATTTCTGTATTATGCTTCACGTTTGTCTCATGCACTGCATATCTTGAGCGACTCATGTGAGGCAGGCGAGCGTGAGCGGATGTTGGCCGAGTACCGCTCGCGCCTGCGCGGCAACCTCAACACACACAACATCAAGCAATATGTGCGTGCGTTTATACAGTAAGTATTTCTGTATTATGCTTCACGTTTGTCTCATGCACTGCATATCTCGAGCGACTCGTGCGAGGCAGGCGAGCGTGAGCGGATTTTGGCCGAGTACCGCTCGCGCCTGCGCGGCAACCTCAACACACACAACATCAAGCAGTATGTGCGCGCGTTTATACAGTAAGTACTTCTGTATTATGCTTCACGTTTGTCTCATGCACTGCATATCTTGAGCGACTCATGTGAGGCAGGCGAGCGTGAGCGGATGTTGGCCGAGTACCGCTCGCGCCTGCGCGGCAACCTCAACACGCACAACATCAAGCAGTATGTGCGTGCGTTTATACAGTAAGTATTTCTGTATTATGCTTCACGTTTGTCTCATGCACTGCATATCTTGAGCGACTCATGTGAGGCAGGCGAGCGTGAGCGGATGTTGGCCGAGTACCGCTCGCGCCTGCGCGGCAACCTCAACACACACAACATCAAGCAATATGTGCGTGCGTTTATACAGTAAGTATTTCTGTATTATGCTTCACGTTTGTCTCATGCACTGCATATCTTGAGCGACTCATGTGAGGCAGGCGAGCGTGAGCGGATGTTGGCCGAGTACCGCTCGCGCCTGCGCGGCAACCTCAACACACACAACATCAAGCAGTATGTGCGTGCGTTTATACAGTAAGTATTTCTGTATTATGCTTCACGTTTGTCTCATGCACTGCATATCTTGAGCGACTCATGTGAGGCAGGCGAGCGTGAGCGGATGTTGGCCGAGTAGGTACCGCTCGCGCCTGCGCGGCAACCTCAACACGCACAAAATCAAGCAGTATCTGCGCGCGTTTATTTCATGATTGTCTCGTGCATTGCATATCTCGAGCGACTCGTGCGAGTTATGTGAGCGTGAGTTGGCCGAGTACTTGAACGTACAACACACAGATTGCGGGATACAGTGCATACATGTAATTTTAATCCATATGCAAGGTGTATTTCGCACCGTATAGGGCTTAGTGGGGAACTGGGGAAGGGATTTATACGGTCTAGCAGCTAGCTATATCAATTGGTATGTTTTTGCAGCCGCAAAGACCTGGTGCTGCGAGGTTGCCAGCCCGACATCCTCCTCATCACGGGTATGCTGAGCCCGTACGCCGGGGTGGTGGAGAAGATGTACAAAGAGCTGGACAAGGAGCGCGTCACCATGCTCAAGGTGGAGCGCGCGGGAGACGTGCTTGCTGAAGCTGTGAGTATCTTCTTCTTCGTCTTAGTCTTTGGACCTTGTACGGTTGGGGTCAAAAGTGCATATACATTTGGAAACAAAATCCCTTTCAGACAATCGGCCAGTCACTATACATAATGTAATACCTATTACACAGAAATATTTTGAACCTAAGTGTGCTTACGGTAATATTATGCAGTAAGCAGTTACTTGAATACCGTTTTAGCCTTTTTGACATGTTTTTGACCCTGACTCTACATAGGTTTGTTGACCTCTAACTTGGGTATGTAGGTAATTCAGTTTTTTTAATTAATTGTTAAAGGAAGTAAAAATAATAAGTATGTGTACCTACATAATTTTAGTAAATAAAAAATATGATAACTTTTATTAAAGCAAGGAACATGAACTTTTGTTCACTGTTGTGTATTATGTTTCTTGCTTTAATAAAATAAGTTGTGTTTACAGGATTAACATAAATATACCTAACTGGGCCATATTCACGTTACGTGTGATGTGTCTGCTACATTTTGTGAAGTGAACTGTTTAAAAAGGTCATGGCATTTATACGATACTAGCGGACGCCCGCGGCTTCGCTCGCATTTAACCTCTGCTTTACATCCTCAGGCGTTTAATTACCAAAATTTCTGTCTTACCTGCCATTTATTTTAATAATATAAAGACGACAAATTCTTCCTTTGTGCTTGCTGCTATAGTCACTTATCGGTTTTGAAAATATGAGGTCGTTACAAAAGTTTAATATACTTAGTTCAATTAGGGTACCGTACCTGTAGGGAAAAAGGCGGGAATCCTATTACTGAGACTACGCTGTCTACCCGTCTGTCCATAATAAATGGCGGCCACTTTTTTTAATTCCGACCATAAATTCGTTCTCTATTCTTGTTGCGATACTCAAATATCGATTTTCAAAGCAATCGGCCCAGTAACAAAAAAGTTCAAAATGGCGGCCACTTTTTTAAATTTTGACCACAAATTTGTTCCCTATTTTTTTAATTCTGACCATAAATTCGTTCTCTATGCTTGCTGCGATACTCATATTATTTCGATTTTCAAAGCAATCGGCCCAGTAACAAAAAAGTTCAAAATCGCGGCCACTTTTTTTAATTCTGACCATAAATTCGTTCTCTATGCTTGCTGCGATACTCAAATACCGATTTTCAAAGCAATCGGCCCAGTAACAAAAAAGTTCAAAATGGCGGCCACTGCAAAATTTAGATTTCAAAAATTCCCGAAAAACCTGAGTACGAATTGATTTTATTACCTGATAAAAACCTAGGTACCAATTTTCAGATCTGAACTACTTTTAGTTCTTCGGGAATTCCTGGAACAACGAAAAAAATCACTTTTGTATGGGAAAATCCCTTTAATGTACGATTTTTACCCCTTAGGATTTGAATTTCTGGAATCCCCGTCTTAGTACGAATTCATGACCTAATATCTATCTAGGCACCAAATTTCAGATCTCTACGACTTTTAGTTTTTCGGGAATTCCTGGAACAACGAAAAAAATTCACTTTTGTATGGGAAAATCCCTTTAATGTACGATTTTTACCCCTTAAATTTTGAATTTCTGGAATCCCCGTCTTAGTACGAATTCATGACCTAATATCTACCTAGGCACCAAATTTCAGAGCTCTACGACTTTTAGTTTTTCGGGAATTCCTGGAACAACGAAAAAAAGTCACTTTTGTATGGGAAAGTCCCTTTAATGTACGATTTTTACCCCTTAGGATTTGAATTTCTGGAATCCCCGTCTTAGTACGAATTCATGACCTAATATCTATCTAGGCACCAAATTTCAGATCTCTACGACTTTTAGTTTTTCGGGAATTCCTGGAACAACGCAAAAAAGTCACTTTTGTATGGGAAAATCCCTTTAATGTACGATTTTTACCCCTTACAATTTGAATTTCTGGAATCCCCGTCTTAGTACGAATTCATGTCATAATATCTACCTAGGCACCAAATTTCAGATCTCTACGACCTATAGTTTAGGCGGAATCCGTGGAACAAACCAAAATGCCTCATTCTTTTATATATATAGATTGAAATAAAAACACTTTTTGTATACACTGAAAAATTAATTTAAAGAGTATTGACATAGAGCCTAACATTGAATGTAGTTGCAAAATGCAACATGGTCGACAATCGTGAAATTAAATTTACTTTGCGCGATAAGCTTTTGTTCTTGAACATTTTAAAGTTGGTGGATCATATTATGTTTTTATTGTGTGTTATCGTACTTTTATATTATACAAGTAGGTACGCAAAATAAAAATGCTATTTAGTACAGGCGCCTATTCTATTTTAAAGCAAATGTTTCGTTTTCTTTTCTGACTTCTCACATGAAAATGATGTCGTATGTGCGTCATCTTGAGAATTTTTCATTGTGATTTGCAACTATGCAACCAACCAATGAAGTATATACGTCATAGAGAAATAAATAATCTTTGATATACGTATAATTTTCTGCACGAACGAAATCGTCCACAAACCGTAATCAATATATTATTTTAAGTTCATTTAGATACAAAACATTAGAAATTTAATATCCTTAAGGTCGCGGAAGTGCATTGAATACGTGATTAGTAAGTTTTATAATAAATAAATTACTATATCTTTCTTCTTAATATATATAAATCTCATGTCACAATGTTTGTCCGCGATGGACTCCTAAACTACTGAACCGATTTAGTTCAAACTTCGTGAATATCTGTCATTTGGTCCAACTTAAAAGATAGGATAGTTTTTTTCCCACGTGGACGAAGTCGCGGGCATCAGCTAGTCTGTCTATAAAATTAAACTGGAACGTCTGTCTAATTTTATATCGACGCAAAGTACACACTGACTTTTTTAAAACGATGAGCGACGTCTAATAAGACTTAAGCAATCACCATTCACATAAAAATCTTTGTAAATACAACCTCTATGGGGATAGAATGATTATAAATCATAATGATACCAGATAATTGGTATATTGTATTGAGGGGACAATAAAAATAAAAATATGTTAAATTGCGATGTCCTGACAGGGCGTCTTGTGCACGCTTTATGTATTATTAGTTGTAATTGTTATAAGCCTGTGCATGCAGCAATGAATAAATAAATAAATAAATCAAATAAATATGTGCATAACGTAAATGTGATACCTATAGTGCGTTGTACTTTATTCTTGCCACTATTAAATGCGTTTTCGATGTTCGCAACGCCAGTGTAGTGAGTGGATGCACTGTTTCCGATGATGTTGGATTGAGCAAAAGTAAAAGTGGATACTTGTATAGTTGCACCGTTAGTTGCCGCGGCGACCTAGTGGCCGCGTATACATTTATCAAACTTAGAAGCCAGTTTTATAACAAATTCGCGCGCGAAATCGAAATGCTAGTCATATTCTACGTACTGCTAGCAATAGTTGTCCTGGCTATGGTAGTGGGCCTCTACCAAAAGAACACGAACATAATATGCAAGTCGAAGAAAAGGCTCGATGGGAAAACCGCCATCGTCACTGGAGGCACATCTGGAATGGGATTGAGAATCGCCACAGACTTCGCCGACAGAGGAGCGAGAGTGATAGTAGCTTGCCCGTTTGTAGACGAAGGAGCTACAGGCAAAAAGCTTATCGTAAAACGTACCGGCAACGAAGAAGTTATCTTCAAACTGCTGGACCTATCATCCAATACGTCCATACGCAAGTTCGCGCAAGATGTACTCGCGACGGAAAAGAGACTCGACATACTAATCAACAACGCGGGAGTGGGTACAGTGAACGAGTTTGTCACCAAAGATGGCTTGAACTTTATAATGCAAGTGAATTATTTTGGGGCGTTTCTCTTGACGTTGCTGCTACTCCCGTTGCTGAAGAAATCCGGCACCGAAACGGAGCCGGCGCGGATCATAAACACCTCGTCAGTTCTACACAATATTGGAAGCGTGAATTTCAAAGAGATGAACAGAATCAACTATTGGTATCCGTTACAACTGTATGCTAACAGTAAATTGTGTTTGGTGATATTCTCTCGCGAATTGGCGAGAAGGCTCCAAGAATCGAATGTGGTTTGCAATTGCGTTGACCCTGGGGCTGTAGGTACGACTATTTTCCAATGCACAGGAAAGTATTACGGTATTTTTGTGCAGTTCATATTTTCAATATTGTTTAAGACGCCATGGGAAGGCGCGCAAACAGCTATTCACGCAGCGTTGGATAGGAGAGCCGGCCTGGTCAGTGGGGAGTACTTCAAAAATTGCAGAATCGGACAAGCCAAGCAATGCGCGTATGACAAGGACCTTGCAAAAATGCTTTGGGATGAATCTGTGAAACTTGTCAAGCTTTATGATGATGAACTTGAAGAATATTTGAAATAATTTTAGTTGAAAAAAATAAATAGAGTAGAGCTATGTTAATAGTGTTTAAAAAATTTATGTCTGTCTCTGTGTTCGTCTGCCACTTTCTTGAAGGTAACAATTTGGTGGCACTCATAGCGCGTGAGTCAAATTCGCACTTATAGCGGTTATAAAAGGATCACTGCAAAGGTCTGCCAGCAAAATACAACTTTTAATTGGTTTTTGCAGTAAAATGAAAAATCCGATGCTATGTAATCTTCACGTTTGTATAAAAATTTTAATCATATTTTAATATGTATTAATTTTATAATCTTTTTATATAGGCACGTGAAGACGTTGCTGCTCTTTTTGTGATTTAACTGCCATAAGCGTATTATGTCTTATTAGCTTTTAAATTGCTTAACACCACGTAAAATTTTAATTTCGCGAGTGGATCGGTTAAGTTCGCCTTATTACTGGCATATTTAATTAAGACTCTTATAAGCCACGTAAAGATAAAACATATGCAAGTGTGAATACTGTCGTGTCTGATGCGTTTAAGTTAGTATAGTTTTTACTCGTAATGCATACCTATGCTTAAGATTCTGTATCAACTCACATAATAATATTGTACCGAAGTGAACTTGATACTGGACCTTTAAACATACGTATGTACTTCGTACCTTATTTATTTACCTAATTTATTATTTAAAAAATTATATTGAATAAATAAATTTAAATTTGTAAAAATGATCTTTTTATTTCATTTGTTTTTGTGTTTATAAGTATTGATTAATTACTATCAATCTTACAAAGTTAGTAAGTAAGTTAGGTTAGATATAGTTAACAAATTAAAGCTATCGACATGAAAATTGGAATATTAATTGTAGGTAGGTAATAATGACCCAACGTTATTGAAATCCCAAAAATTTGAAATTATTGTAATTTTGAAGTAGGCGTCGAATTTTCGACGTGAGATAACACTACTTTGTGGGTAACATTATTAAGAAAGGACTTTTTTACCTGTGTATTTATTAACTTTGTTATCTTACCTTTACCTTTATTCATTTACCTTAATTAACTTATGCACTATCGTTATCGAGATCGATTGATTAGAGTAGGTATGGAACCCTCGGTGCGCGATTCAGACGTGCACTTAGCCGGTTTTATCAATAACGTTTTTGTGCAACTTCCCATATCCATCCATTTGTTCGGCCCTTACATTCGATTACACTATCGTATATCGCAACCAATGCTTGTCTTCCAGCCCGCGAAGGTGACCCAGTCCCTGCTGCTGTTCTGCCAGGGCCAGGGCCAGCTGACGTCACTGCCGCCCCCGGGCGTGGAGCGCCGCATGTCCCGCGCCATGTCCATGGAGGAGTACGACAAGCCCAACATCCGCCGCCTGTCCCTCACGCCGCACGCGCCGGAGACGCCGCCGCCGCGGAAGCTGTAGGGCTGGACCCTTGCTTCCTTCCAGGAGGAAAATGCATGAAAACCATACCTAGTTATATGTTCTACAATATATATTCTTACGGAATAGTATTTTACAGCAGCCTTAGTCATATAACTTATCTTTTCTATTTCTATACTATATTGCTTATAAAATGAAAAAAGTATGATAATGACAGGTGTCATCGATAAATTTGTCACGTCAACTTGCCAATCAGATAATATTTATCATTCCCATTTTTTTTTGGATTTGGTTACATTAGCAATCGCAAAAATATATCAGGATAAGGTAATATGACTACGGCTGCTAGTATAGTTTGCGCTGAAAGGTCTCACCAGAGGACGAGCGATGCGGTGGCGTCATTACAGCAGATAGTACATTAGTTTGTATGGAGGATTATGATTAGGCCAACATCGCGTGTTGTTAACGCCTCACGCGACCTTGCCGCAGAGGACGCTGTAGGACAGACCCTTACTTCCTTTCAGGAGGAAAATGCATGAAAATTAATTTAATATTTATGAGGATGTTAGACTAAATGAAGTGGGCACCTAATAGAGTATAAAATTTTAGCAGTATTGGTTAGTTTGTGGCTTTGTGCCGTCATTACTCGAAAGTTTAGATTTTCAGCAGCTAGCCATATAGTAGGGGATCCCAAGTAAGGTCGACCTTCACCGAGCTGTTTATTGGATGAAAACTATTTTTTATCCAATTAAATATGTCAATAAATATATCGCAAGTGGGTTGCCTAAAAAATTTCAGTCCAGGATATGATTAATTAAGAATTTAAAAAAAATCCATTGTAACATGAACTCCTATTTGTTAGAGTTCCGTTGACATCTTAGTTCAAATTAGATTGGATGAGCGATTCAGGTCGCAAATTGCAATTGTGCTTATTTACCTACGATTTTATTATCCGTTCACTTTCTTTTGCCAAAAAATATACAGCAGAAATACTTTCCTCAGCCAGGAAAGTATTTCTGGCAAAAAAGCACTATTTATATTATCCAATCTAATTTGAACTACAATTTCAACTAAACTGTAACAAATAGGAGTCCATCTTATAATGGTTTTTTTTAATTCTTAATTAATCATACCCTGGACTGAAATTTTTTAGGCAACCCACTTGCGATATATTTATTGACACATTAAATTGGATATAAAATATTATATTATTATGCAGAAATGTCATGCCGACGTTCGCAAGTGCCTGTATGTTAGGCCTATGTGAAATAAACATATTTTGACTTTGAATAGTTTTCATTCAATAAACAGCTCGGTGAAGGTCGTTGTATAGCGGGATCCTAGACCAATATAACACATTTTCGATCTTTGCAAACCGGTCCAGCGCTCAAATAGAATGAAACTTAAAAAAATATGCAAGCATAACATAATATCCGAGCGCTAAATTGGTCACCGGACTTCCGCGCATACACAGATAAATGACCACGGATGTACGGAATCCAGTTTCAACCTGATTATTATCCAACGGAGAATGCCGATTCTTGTATGAAAATTGGGCTACACCTAACGTCTTAACCAAATCATCGGTAAAACATTAGAAATATTCTCAATATTATGTAAAAAAAAGATTAGTAAGAGATTAACAGGGAAATTGTAATAATCTGATTTTCAGTGGTTCATTTTCTGTTTTATAAGTGGCATGGCCGTTCCACATGTTTCGAAACGTTTAATTACTTGTTTTATAATACTTTTGAACCCCTTTTCACATTTCACTGACATTAATATATGCAATATTAAAATTTGAAAGAAGATTCTTCATGCATACGTGCATGAAGTATCGCACGCAATGCAAGAATTGCACGCAGAGTGGCGCAAATCTAGCCCATTTTCTGGCATTCTCCTTTATTTCTTATAGACTGTAAAAATTGGGGTTCCAAAGTTATAGGCAAATAATCAAGTTGTGTTTCGCAATAAAATCTGTATGGCAGGAAATGTGCATGTACTTATGAAACATTGAACTTTTTGTATGCACAATTTCCGGATGTAAAAAATAAACTCTTAAATAAAATAAATTACTTGGCAATGATTCTTAAAAAACACTAATTATTTCCTATAATATTTTGGTTTTGGTTCATGAAAAAACTTAATACTATTTTTTCAACATGTCATTCTTCTTCATGTTCATTTTCATTTTTAATTTCTTATCGTGACGATCGAAAATATGTCATATGGCTAAGGATGCAGATGTGTGATCATCACACTTGTGTGTTCCAAATTAAAAGTTTAGGATAAAAATTAATGTAAAACTATCAACATTTCATTAGTAGTGTGGCAAAGTTTATGAGGGCTTTGTTTGTACGTAGTGCCAAAGATTAGCATGTGAGTTTGTAAGACCGAAGAACCGATAAGCTACCGTCATGCCGATTGGGCGATAGAATGGATGGTCTTAATGGCCGAAGTTGGTACAAACTATAAAAAAAACATAAGTAGGTACCAGTCGATTTGAGATACTTCATTAGTAGTGTGGTAAAGATTAGGAGGGCTTTGTATGTACGTAGTGCCAAAGATTAGCATGTGAGTTTGTAAGACCAAAGAACCGATAAGCTACCGTCATGCCGATTGGACAATAGAATGGATGACCTATGGCACGTTGGTACAAACTTAAAAAAAAAAACATACGTATTAGTAGTGTGGTAAAGATTAGGAGGGCTTTGTATGTACGTAGTGCCAAAGATTAGCATTTGAGTTTGTAAGACCAGAGAACCGATAATCTACCGTCATGCCGATTGGACGATAGAATGGATGGTCTATGGCCGACGTTGGATACAAACTACAAATAAGTACAGTCAGTTTAAGAATCTTCTTTTGAAGTTGGTTATAAATCACAAAGAAATACTTATCTTGGTTTTTCTTATTTGAGTAACGCCTTGGCTTTGACTATGGCCAACTTTGTATTTTTTTACAACACAAATATTATTTTAAAAAATATTGTCATAATTATGATAGTTTTTGTGCTAAAAATATAGGAAACATATTTTTGTAAATAAATAACACCTATTAGTGTTCCAAATAAATTATAAAAATATGTACTACTATTTGTTAAGAATTTTATGAATAAAATAATTTACAATTATTATTTTATGAGATATTAATAAATATTATTTATTAATTATATAAAAAATAAATTAAGAATGTGATAACTTGTTTCGTTATTATTATATAATTTGAAACAGTGGGCATAAATAAAATGCAATATGGCGATATCACACGGATTATTTATTGCGAATTCAAATTACAAGTAACAGCGTTATATTAATTATTAGTACACTTTACACCACTTAACTTATCACTCACTGCAGGATTGATTAAGACCGCAAAATGAACTCGCAATCGTATATATAGCCGACTTCCCAATAACTGGCGTAGTGGGAGATCGGCTATGGCTCGGGTTGGCTTCGGTCACAATCGTGGCTTTTGGCTCAAAGTTTGGCGGCAGTGACCGTGATTGGCTGGCTATGGCACAATGTAGGCTTGCTGTGATTAGCGGGCGGCAGGTGGCGATGCGCACTGTTATTGGCCCAGGCTGTGTGACGTAACATTCGGCCGTCCTGAAACAACAATTGCTCCCGCAATGGGGAGAGGTATGGTCAATTCTCTAGAAGGTCAATGATATCATGATTTACAAATTGTTCAGAGGAACTGGTGACAATACCAAAACCCAGGTATAATACCTACCTACTGCAATGAGGTCTTGTAATCAGACCAGCAAAGAACTTGCAGTTTAAAAGACCCTTGTTACTTCGTATCAACCAGATCTACACTACCCTACTACCCTGGTTTCTAATACCGGTGAAAGCCGAGTAAATATCATTAATCATGTTTAGTATGTAGGGGTGAGCATTAAGCAATATCTTGAGCTCACAATTTAAAGTTGACTTAAACAATTAATGGAAAAAATTAAAAGATTACTGAAGAAGCCTTTCAAAAATAGTGTCCTCACTCATCCTTTAAGATAAATAACTATGAAAACTACAAAATTGCATAGGTACTGCAAAGTGCATGATTAACTAGTATTATCGCACTTCTTATGGACACCCTAAAGGACTATACTTACTTGTAGCTAGTTTTGCAACTCAGAGTTTTTATCGGTTAGAATCGTGCTTTTCCATCGGCTAATTTGAGTTCCAAAACCTTTTAAAAACAGCTAACCTGATTAAAGATGATAATATAAATTACTCTACCTTGATTAAATGTCGAATAAAGGTATCAATAACAATAACAGCCATAATTTGGTAAAAGCCTTATTAAAACTAAAACATGGCGCATTTAGTTTTGTACCTACTTTCATCTGGATTCTGTATTACACAATATTTTATATCACTCTTGTAATTGTTGGAATTGGACATACTCTACCACAGATCACACTGACAAGGAATCTATGATCTCGTATATAAAAATAAAGGACTTACGCGTAAGAAATGGAATGGAACATGCGTATAAATAAATTGCCCTCGTGATGTTATTAAAGGTGTCTAGATTGTCTTGAAGGACATTATGAATCTTATGGTAATTTAGTGCTTAATAGAGATTTATGAAAAATTTTATCTACCAGTCAATTGTTTGTGTCTTACTAGCCTTTTTTGTAAATCGTTCGATAAATTCGAAACAAAGTTTGATAAATATGACGTAATTATTCCAGTTTAATTACTCGTAGCAATTATTTCCTAGAAATACTAACACAACTTTATCAACGTGTTAACGGAATTAAGAAATTGAGTCATCTTATTAGGAAATGTTCTTCGGACTTGTGGTCATCAAACAGCAAGCTTGTCTCAGGATATTAAGTGGACTGAGATCAATTAGAAACTGTAAGCCTCCAATTAGGGAAAATATAATATGCCATGAAACACTTGTACTTGAAAGACAGCGCTACTTAACGCGTCTCCGGGACCGAACATATTATTACCTCAGTTAACCGCTTAGCCATTTCTTCTTACCAACCGCAACTTTTGTAGAGTTTACATTAGGTTACCACAATCAATCAATCAATCAATCAACCAATCAAACAAGTTACCACGTACTTATAGAGACAGTATTTTACATATTTTTATGACTTGCTAAGTAGATACTAAGATTAACATCTGCAATGATACGTTTAGAGGCCAGTTTTTGATTTGAATCGCTGTATCTTATGTCATCTACGTCATATGTACGAATCGTATTAAAATTACTTAGGCATATGCAATAAAGACGTGACAAATAGACTTTGGCCTTGGTGTCAATGGAATACATTTGAAGTCAACCTGAATTACCAGTGGCTGATTGAGCTAGGTTAAGGTGTAAAAGGGACATAGAATACAGAATCCAATGGCTAAAATCAGCTAGGTTAGGTGCTACGAAGACGCAATATAATGGCTATGATCCAATGGCTAATGGTAAGTTAGACCGGCTAGGTAATTCAAATACGCTATAGAACGGCTACACTCCAGTGGCTAATATTTAGCTAGGCTAGTGTGCGACAAAGTCGTGATAGAATGGCTGTAATCAAGTAGCTTATACTAGGCTAGTGTGCAACAAAGACCAGAATAGCTATAATTAATTGGGCACATAGCTTTGAATACGGAATTCTTTTGAGTTTGTGTTATTTGATATTTAACATAGATCACCAAGATACGTTACGTTCATAGTACATTGCGTTTTAAATCTGTGCCGAACTGCCACACACTGATAAATAGAACAAAAGATACGAAACAGCACGCAAACGAAAGAGACAACAATAATGCTTGCGCTCGACGCAGACTAACTACGAAACTTACAATTGTAGGATTTTTGAGTTTTCACAACGCGCGCGCTTGTCACATATCTGCTCCTTTTTATATATTATATATCATTGATATTTAATAACAATATTGAACAGCAGAAATCAAATTATTGAAGATTCGTTCGATAGCTCATGGCATCTCTAGTGTCTAATTCGAGTTTTAATTTATTTTCATTCTATTTGATATTGCACATAATTGAACACCGCGAGTAATGCCTAAACCATCGCCAACCGCTGAGTAAGTATATTGACCACGATTAAAGTAATTTTGCTGCTTTTCAGGTCTAATTGATTACTGAATTGAGTTACCTACGCAGCATTTAGTTTTTTAAGCGTTATTAGGCGCGTTTCATTGTTAAAGATTTGTTTGTAGTCTACTATAGGTCGAGACAACACATAAAAGCAGGTATGAAATAGGAAGCAATCTAGTATATATAAAAAAAAGTAAATACGGTACGCTCCTTGCTTCAAGTCCGGGATGTTCCGCAAGACGGGCGTAGTTGCAGCAATGCGCGGGGCAGGGGTTGTAGGTTGTTGGCTTCACTCCCTCATCTGGCGAGGCTGCCGCTGACTGCCGCTGCTGCAGGCACGGCCTGACACGAGTATGCACCGTTGGCTTACACTGGAATTGATAATTATACAGCTTTGTATATTGGTTATATCAGAACCGAGCTTATACTAGGTAAAGGTATGATCGTGCGCTTGCGAGCAAGTTATTATTCTACTACAATGACCCCAAGGATAAGACTGATTTGGGTATGTAAAATTGGTTAAGGAATTTGTAATTATAGGCATTTCGGTAATTAGAAACCTCAAATTTCGTTTAAAACTTAAATACTTAAATTGATATTAGAGCATAAAATCCAAAAACAGTTGAGACAACTTACCAACCAACAGTAATATATAGAAAGGTTACGAAAGTAAATAAGCAAGATCTGGCTTTGATTTGAACAAATGCATTTGAAAAGAATGCAACGAATTTGCTTTAAATTATCACGCAAATCCATTCACCCAGAAACTATAATATTTTCGGCACGGATTTTAATTTCCGGAGTCTCAAATAGAATTTAACTGCTTAATTGGGTCATTGGATAGGAAATAAAAAGGAACGGGCCCACCTTTTGTCTCAATGTCTCCGAGAGATACGTTTGCATTGTCACGTGGCGATGACGCAGCGGTTCCGAACTTCGACGTGACAGACAGGCAGATAAACTTCACTGGCGTCGAATCTACGTTGACGGTAGCTCGGTGTGCTGCAGGTATTGAGTCTTGTTGATATTCCGCGCTTTTCCTCAGGGGTGTTTTGCGCGCTGATGTAGCAATTGGTCAGCACACGTCACACGGCCACCGGATTTTTGTGGTTAGGTGGCAGAAATTGAATAGGTACAGCATGCAGCTTGTAGTGTCGTATCCTTGTGATGACGTCGTTATCTTGATCTAGCTCGCTCACTTTAATGAAAGAAATTCCAAGTAGTAACTATTTGACGATCAATTTTGCGGGTAGTTTCATAATTTTCATGATCTTGAAATAAAACGCATTAACATCTACTTCTAATCTTCCCGAGAATAACCGAACTATCACAAATTCACCATCTTCTTGTTTGACCTCTCGGTACGTCTTGCAGGTAGGATGATTAAATATTTCCGCGGTCGCCGGTCGGGGTCAAATTCAGATTTTTCGTGAACATTCTATACATGAATCGGTGCGATTATGCCTCATAGCTTTTTTTATTTATCCCACTTCTGAGATGAAACAGTGGGCATAAATAAAATGCAATATGGCGATATCACACGGATTATTTATTGCGAATTCAAATTACAAGTAACAGCGTTATATTAATTATTAGTACACTTTACACCACTTAACTTATCACTCACTGCAGGATTGATTAAGACCGCAAAATGAACTCGCAATCGTATATATAGCCGACTTCCCAATAACTGGCGTAGTGGGAGATCGGCTATGGCTCGGGTTGGCTTCGGTCACAATCGTGGCTTTTGGCTCAAAGTTTGGCGGCAGTGACCGTGATTGGCTGGCTATGGCACAATGTAGGCTTGCTGTGATTAGCGGGCGGCAGGTGGCGATGCGCACTGTTATTGGCCCAGGCTGTGTGACGTAACAATTTATTATTATTTTTTTTATATTTTTTTTACGCTATACTTATATAGTACTTGACTGCGATCTCACCTGATGGTAAGTGATGATGCAGCCGAAGATGTTAGCGTACTAACTACCCCCCAACACCCAACGAAGCCGAAGATGTTAGCGTACTAACTACCCCCCCAAGTAAGTTATGTCACCCCAACGGTTTCTACACCGCATCGTACCGGAACGCTAAATCGCTTGGCGGTATGCCTTTGCTGGTAGGGTGGTAACTAGCCACGGCCAAAGCTTCCCACCAGACCAGACCTGAGCCAATTTAGAAATTATAAAATTCCAAAGTGGCCCGTAGCGGGAATCGAACCCGCGACTCCGAGCGTGCGTCCCCTGCGCCACGGAGGTCGTCGAAAAATGTTTTAGGCTTGATATTCTCTAAAACTAAAGCTATTGGTTTTCCATCCGCCTCCACTACTTATCAATTATATTTCTATAATCGCTATCGCTTTATAAAACTGCAACATTTGACAGCCATGGACAGACAGAAAATGGAAGGAAATGTTTCGTGCAAGTTTATTGGAGGATGCCTCATGCCAGTGCTCATGTGTCTTACTCTGCCTAAAATTGCCTGTGTAAGGGATTGTGAAATTCCGGTTCCATCGGCTCAGATTAATATAATATGTAGTTTATAGCGCCATTTTCTCTTCTTTTTCGAAGATAATATCGAGAAGAGACTAGCGTTTACATACTTAGTGGTGGCGTGACGGAGTAACGACAATAGGCACGAAAAATAATTACAAATTATTTATTTTTACAATTTAGTTCACGCAAACTCGTATTAAAATCTCGTATGTTTATTCATTACATATTGTTATTGTAAAAATAAACTGTTATTCAGTTTGTAATAATTTATTAAGTAAGTAAATAATAATTAAGGAATATAAATAAATATTTAATGTATGCATCATCGTTTTATTCCAATGTCTTTAATATTGTAGAATTAATTTTGTACCTAACATTCATTTGCCTATTGTTTTCTTCAAAAAGGAAGTTCAGATCTTGTCATCTTTTATTTAAATTCAGCCACTATTCTGCCTCTGGCTCTGAGTATCTTTTTAGGGTTCCATACCAAAATGGTAAAAATGGAACCCTTATTTATTAAGTTTTTCACTTTCTTCTATCTATCTGTCGGTCACGGCCCTTTATTTCAGTAAGTAACTAGTAAAGCTACGAGTACATCGACCTGAAATTTGGAATAAGTAGTTGTACGTAAAATAATAATCGTTTTTATTGGAGTTTCGTTACATTTGTAGTTATGGCTGCAGGATTGTAAGGGAATCTGAAACGTAGACTGAACTCGAGGTTTTTAATTTTATTTACATCGAGAGAAGACACAAACATAAAGAGGACATGCACTAGGACATCTTATCGCTACAAATGAGAATTTCTTCCAGATGCCCTAGATGTGGGAGCAATTAAAACAAGATAAGAAAAGTAGGTACAGAAACGAGAAATAAAATAAGAACTAAATATTATGCAAAATTTAAGCCAGATAAAATAAATAAGATTGCATATATAATTACACACATTATAATATTATATAATAGACATAATATACATATATTATTAATAAACTATGTTTAAATAATATGTGTAATAAAATATGTATACTCGTATACATAATACAAATAGTTTTTATTAGTTATTAGATTACCAACTAGATTGTACATATTATTTTATTTTGTCGTGCCATTTATAAATTATGTCACAAGAGCAACAAGAGTATTTGATATTATGTACAAAAAATGTTAGTGGCACCAAGTTACGTCATTGCCGGATATTAGCTCAGTAAATATTGAGCGTATATTCGAAACGTTTTTGTACGACATTTGACAGTAGTACCTATATATTATGTATAAATTGAAGGTTACACAGAGGGTACATAATAAGTATCCATTATGTAAGACCCATATCCATAGATATAATGTCATACCTACTCGCGGTGATACTTCGGCGTTGCCAATAAAACAGAATTTCATGCAGACAGCGACACCTTCACCGGATAAGTAGTTACTTAGCTAATAAGGTTAATTTGCGCAGATTACCCTACCTAACTCGGAGTTAGTCATGCTAAATGAGAGTGAGAATAATAGTTAGAATGAAATGAGAATGAAACATTTTTATTTTTCTCATGGGCCTAACTTACAGGCTCTTATGTAAAGTCAAAACTCTGCCGCCAAGTTCGGAATGCAGGTTTGCACCGAGAAGAGCTGGCAGAAACTCGGCACTTATACACGGATACTGAAATGATTAATAGGCGTCAAATTAACTATTGCGTGCAAATAGGCTATTAATTCATAGCGGTCATAAGCGGTGGAATTCAAAATAATAACATACAATAGAATAATGGATCTATCTTATGCTATCTTAACAATAGAAAATTTAATGTTTAGTCATGCAAGAGACAATAAATACGAGAAATGTAAACAGGCAATTTTTAGGATAATATGATTTCTCATTGAGTTATTATGTAGGTACCTACTTTTAAGTACTTATACATTATAGTTCAATGTTCAAACGATATAGCAAGCTAAGCCTAATGGCTGCAATAAGGATTTCAAATTTTGCCAATGGATATTGAAACGTATTAGTGCCCAGTACACGGTAGCCCTAAAACTGTAATTATTTAGGTGTCTGAAAGGCACAGGTTACAAGATAATATACGTTAACTAGAAGGTACCCGCGGCTTCGCACGCGTAAATTTTAGTTTTCCCTATTCCCACGGGAACCATTATCGGTTTTTCCGGACTCAAAAGTAGTGTTAATTTAGGACAATATCTATCGTCATTCCAACTTGACGACTTGACTTGACGACCTCCGTGGTTGAGTAGTTTGCGTGCCGGTTTTCAAGGCGCCGCCATTTCTGAGGTTCCGGGTTCGATCCCTGGTCGGAGCAATGTAGAAAAATAAGTTTAATACATTGTCTCGGGTCTGGGTGTTGTGGTACCTTCGTTGTTTCTGATTTCCGTAACACAAGTGCATAAGCTACTTACTATGGGATCGGAGTAGTGAATGCAATCCCGCCAGATAATTTCAATCCCGGTATTTGCGGGATTGAACTATGTTAATCCCGCTGGATCCCGGTATGTGCGGAATCCCGCAGGGTATACTTAAACTTTTGAAATTTTAATCATAATGAAGTATATCAGTCTATCAGTCATTTCGTTTTCATAGTCTTAAGTAATTATTACCCAAATTAAACAAGCTTCATGGTACACTTTATATGGTTTATTAATACTTTTACACTTACATATAAAAACTACACATTATTTTGGAAATGGCTTCATAGAAAAGTTAAAGTATTAGTGTGTCGTCTGCCAAACGGCTTCTGATATTCGACACAAGGTATCCAGCGGCTGAAAAGGCCCGCTCAGCGTCCACACTGGTTGGTACAAAAGTCGTTAACGAGTTATAAGTGAATTGAAGGTACGTGCTTTTTAATCCACCGCAATCGAAATAGTTCATCACGTCGAGGTTGCTTATATAACCAGACCTAGGCTGTTGGGCAGTTAATCCAGAACTGTTCATACTGGTCCTCTCATACCCTCGCATCGTTTTGTTTAGCCCAGCCAGTTCCACTAATGATGAACGACGCTTCTTTGCAATCCCGCCAGTCCCGCGGGATCCCGCTTAAATTTAGACCGGGATTAGTCCCGCTAAAGGTATGCGGGATCCCGGTATTTCGGGATCCCGGTATCCCGGTATTGCATTCTCTAGATCGGAGCAATGTATGTGATGTTGTTCACTATTTATTTATTTATTTTATAACTTTCAGGCAAAAATATTCAGTAGTTGCGGCGTGAAGGGGTATATTTTCTCCCGCCTGAAAATTCGTTTTTCACTATTACCGCGGAAAGCATTGTTTTTCCCGAGATTAAAAAAATCATCGGTTTCATTTTATCCCGGGATATTATTCTAGGATTGGCGGCGTGATGGAGTAGGTACTCTCCTGCATGAATATCTATTTTTCCCTATTATCATAGGAACCATGGAATTTTTCATGACAAAAAGTGGCCAATCTAGGTTAAAACATATCTCGTTTCCGAATTTCAGTCATATCACTTAAGTAATTACAGCGTGAAGGAGTATTTTCCCGCGTGAATATCTGTTTTTCAGTTTTCCCGAGGAAACCATGGTTTTTTCCTGGATAAAGAGTAGGCATTGCAGTAATCCAGGATATAATCTATCTTCATTCCGCATTTCAGCGAAATTGGTTCAGTATTACGGCGTGAAAGCATATTTTTCCCGGTTGAAGATCTGTTTTTGATGTTCCCGAAGGAACCATGGATTTTTCCGGGATAAAAAGTAGCCTATAATTAATTCAGAATATAAACTATCTTCTACGGTTCTGATAAGCTTAGTTTTCTAGTATTAAGGTAAAACGTCGTTTTTCTATTCTATTCTTCCGCAACGCTGCATGTTGCACGCACCAAGTAATGTTAAATCCCACCAAAAACATTCTGTAAAAAACTAGCCAAAGTCAAAATGGAGCTGCTTGTTTATCTCTAAAAAGTACTGAAATCTAGACAAAGTCGTGCCAAGTCTAAGGTTCCTTACTGCGATTTCTTTATTATTATAGTTAATGTTGCGTGACTTGGCCGTTGAAGGGTACACAAGGGTTCAAACCAGGTGCTCCATGACACCATTGCACCAATCTGTCGCCAGAATTCATCGTCAATCAGTAGCGGTTCTTGGTCTTCAACGGCCAAGTCACACAACATTAACTATAATAATAAAGAAATCGCAGTAAGGAACCTTAGACTTGGCACGACTTTGTCTAGATTTCAGTACTTTTTAGAGATAAACAAGCAGCTCCATTTTGACTTTGGCTAGTTTTTTACAGAATGTTTTTGGTGGGATTTCACTTCTTTTTGTAGAAACTTCAAAATATTACAAAATATTTCTGTCCGTTTTTCTAGATACACTAACTGCATAAATAACTTTGTAATCTCATATAATTTATATGGAATTACAAAGTTATTAATGCAGGGATCACCAGGTACTCCAGATCTTCGATTATCCTAGTTTTTATAGTTTTCCCTTTATGTGGCCATTAAACCCTAAATCTGTACCAAATTTCAGCTCTCTGAGTTTATGGGAAGTACTAGTTCTATTTTGATGATCATGAGTCAGTCAGTCAGTGTCGAAAATGCGAAACTTTGCTTTCGCATAACTTCGGAACTATATGACCTACAGACTTGAAATTTTGGGTTTTAAGTATGTGATTATAGCTTACTGGATAGCGAAAATTTCAGCGTTCTGGTCTTATCCAGAGGTTCTCAAATAGGAGCCCGAAAATGCGGCGAAATGGTTCCTGTAAAGATGGTACGGCAGTTTTGCTTCGCGCTTTGACTTTGGCGGGGGCACTGCCGTGCCCCCTGATAGCAATAGAGCCAATATCTAGAGAGAACTAACCCGAAAGGCTTGCAGAGATACAGATTAGAGATTTTATAGCTTGAGTCACTTATCATACTAGATCATTGATTAAACATATTAGAGGATCAGCACTTACTGACCTCTCGCATACATTTTTAGACTCCGCCCTGAAGTCGGAATTTTAAGTTAACAAAACTGTAAAATGGCGCTAATGTGTGCGACCGACAACGGTATGTGCTGTCAGCGGTACCGAAATGTATGAAGCGGAATGTATGAAAAGTTTGGCTTCCATATACGTCACATCTTTCCCGTCCCCTTAGCGTAGCGTATTTCGTCATTGTACTCGATGTACCTATTAAAATTGATATCAGTCGAGTAATTTAGTGTGCAGACAATCATTGCCATTCTTCATTATCTTGCAGCAGATATTGTTTCTTACCTACCTAAATTTTCAATTGTTGATTTGACCCCAATGATCCATAGGTGCATTATGCATATAATCGTTCCTAAGTTATTTCAAGTATGATAATAATATTAACCTCCGTAACCTTAGTTTTAAGTTAGCTAATATTTATCACCGTCATGTGATATACAAAAAAAATTCTGACTTCGGTATTTAATATAATTATACAAACACGTGTAACCAATTACCTACTAATCTAATAATAGCACATTACCTACCTATCTAATAATTCTCATTTTTATTAAGGTATAAGTATATTGCATTCGATTCCAATTTCCAACAAGCAATATATGTAACGGTGTTGATATTTTAAATATTTTACTAATACAAACATATATCGTCAAAGTGTTGGGACTTTGATACTGAGATTAATTAAAGCAACTTAGTTTTAGACAACACATTATTGTTATGAAGGTACGACAACACAAAACAATTAATCAAGTTACACCTAATTGCTCGATCAAAAGGCAACGTTATTATTTACTACTAGCTGTTGCCCGCGGCTCCGCCCGCGTGAATTACGATTTTTTTACATAATATACCTTCCTACTGGAATTCCTTGATTTTTCGCGGGATTCTGGTGTGATGTTGTACAGAAAACTGTTCTTACTTTGCACGGGTTATCTTGTGGTGATTTTGAAAACTCCTTTTTCTTAATAATAATATAAAGTTTCAATAATACGTAGTTGAAAGATCAAAAGGACGATTTTAACTGTCGATATTTCGACCCAGTGGCACAGGTCGTGGTCACTACGTGACCACGACTTGTACCAATGTATCGAAATATCGACAGTTAAAATCGTCCTTTTCATTGTGATTTTTATTCTGAAACCACGAAATATGTCAAAAATTATTATACCATGTGAAAAGTTGTACTGGTGGTAGAACTCTTCTTTCAGAGTTCGGCCGGGTAGGTACCACTGGGATAAATCACTCTACTAACAATATTCCCCAGCCCAACATAATATAAGAGTCTTTTAAAAATCTTTGCTTCATCACAATACAATCCAAAACATCAGAATGGACAATGGCTATATATTTCCTTACGTATAAAAAGACCTTAGATGACAGTCAGTCGTTTAGGATCGATAAGACATAAGAGTTAAAAATATTTGTGAACCATTATCTTACCCTTTCCATATTGTGGATGATAAAGTTTAAATCTGTTCATGTAAGTATTAACAGTGCCATCTTAATATAAAGTCAGGAAACAGTATATAACATGACAGTTAATTTTTATTTAAAAAAATTCGGTAGTACCTATCTCAGAGTTTTACATTCAAGTTCCACATAAATTGTAGAGATGGCGCTACACGGTATAACGTAGCGATAACGCCAGTTACATGATTTTTGTTCACCCTAAAAGTGAAAAATTTTAAACCATACAAAATCTCCTGCTAAGCCTATTTATTTACGGCTGTACTCCAGTCTTACTTGAGCCCTACGTCCTAGCCCTAGTTTCTTTGTGCATTCCGAGTTTCAAGTCACCTACCTACTTGAACTTAAAGGTTCTGATGTCTGTAATTTCTGAACTACAAAAGTGATGATGATTTGTACGGAATAATCTTTAAAGAACCTCCTTTCTAACTCTCCTCCTTTCTAAAAAAAGAATGAATGGAATCGGACAACACGTTAATGAATTATAACTAAAAAACGTTTGGACTTTGATGCCGTCTTCCAGGGAAACCATGATGAATTTCGGGACAAAAAGTATCCTATGTCCTACCTCGGGGTATGAACTATAATCATGTCAAGTTTCATTTAAATCCATCCAGCGGATTAGCCGTGATGCCCGGTCGTGAAACAGACAGACAGACAGACAGACAGACAGACAGACAGACAGACAAAAATTAAACAAATTACAGTTTTGGCTTCAGTATCGACTAAATAGTGTCCTCCAACAAAAATTTTTAAAATATCTTCAATGTACAGAATTCGACCCTTTACAGTTTTATTATAAGTATATAGATAGAGCAATTATATGAGACTGTTTTTATCACGATACCTTGAAAAAAATAAACACAAACAATGTATTTATAATGTTTACCATCTCATTTATACAGTCTAGGCTTTAAATAAGTAGCATTCAGTTCGGAGACGACCATCATATCACACGGATATGGAGATTCTATTTAATATAGTGATTCTTATTATAATATTCGTGCTAGCATTAGGTCTCTACCAAAAATCTACTAATCGAATATGTCGATCCAGAAAGAGATTGGAAGGGAAGACTGTTATAGTAACAGGAGGGACGACGGGAATGGGTCTACAAATAGCAACTGACTTAGCAGAAAGAGGGGCTAGAGTCATAATTGCATGTCCTTTCGAAGATGAAGGCGAAACGGTCAAAAAGGAAATTATAAAACAAACGGGAAACGAGGAAGTTGTTTTTAAACTCCTAGACTTATCCTCGATAGCTTCAATACGAAATTTCGTCAAGGAAATCTATGACAAAGAAGACAGATTGGATATATTAATGAACAACGCAGGCGTGGGAGCCGTTAACGAATTTATCACAAAGGACGGAATGAGTTTTATAATGCAAGTGAATTACTTCGGACAGTTCTTGTTGACGATACTTTTACTGCCGCTCTTGAAGAAGAACGCGACGAATTCAGAGCCAGCTAGAATTGTGAACACCTCCTCGTCGTTCCATTGGTTTGGAAGTGTAAATTTCGACAGACTGAACGATATAAAGTACTGGTACCCACTATTCCTCTACGCGAATAGCAAATTGTGCTTAGTGTTGTTTACTCATGAGTTAACGAAGAGGCTGAAGGAACCCAACGTTGTTGTGAACTGTTTGGATCCTGGGGCAGTTGGAACTGGTATATTTGGTTGCGCGGGAAAATTATTGGGTGGTGTCATAATATTAATGTTATACTTTTTTTCGAAAACCCCGTGGGAAGGTGCTCAGACAGCTTTGCATGTGGCGTTGGACAAACATGCCGGAATGGTCAGCGGGCAATTTTTCAGGAATTGCAGTTTGTCTTGTGCCAGGAAGATTGGATCTGATGATAAGACTGCGAAAAGACTGTGGGACGAATCTGTGATGCTTGTGGGATTAAGTGATGTGGAACTAGATCGGTGTCTATACGCTTAAAGGTTTTTCAACTTTTAAACAAACCTAGGTAATGATTGTGTAGGATATATATAGCTATTAACCCTGATCTGCTGAAATTCAAACAAAAGCAATGTATATTCACTCCGGAACGGTTTGAATATGATAAAGGAAAGTTTTCTTTGAGTAAAATTTTCTATCGAGATAGTATTACTTATTATTTTCCCTTCAGGTGGCATTACAAAATTCCACCCTGTATATGACTCTCTCACCCTGTACTCTATGCTCTCGTTCTATTATGATTTATGGAATTGTTATTTAAATAATTTAAAGACGTCATAAGCAATAATGACTGCGCAAATAGTCAAATGCTAATTCCCATCAAAACAACAATTAATAAGTTTTTATGTGTCGTGACCGGTTCCACCAATGACGATATACGCTACGCTAAGTGTTTCGGAGATTGATAATAAAAATTAGTTTTTAACGTAGTGTCATCAGGACATTACACACATCGCAATCTCTATGAGTGCAATCTCTACAGTCCATTATGGCTTTCTTGGCACTTGAATGACAATGTCAGGAGGGGGTTGTTTTATGGTTGTAATAGAACAAAGGCAGTGAGAAAATAAAATCCTCTCAATTTTAGTCTTTTTTTAGTAAAAACAACACAACATACAATAGCGATATACCGACGGAGCGAACTATCGAACAGTATCACTAGGTAGCGGCGTTAGTTCCGATTTTGGCCACGTACCAAAATAGCCTTGTCGCACTGTAGTCCCAAAGTAAGCGATAGCTTGTGTTATGGGTACTAGATAACTGATATTTAATATAATATATTAAAAAACTGATATTAAATATAATATATTAAAAAAACACCCAACTGGAAAACCTTGATGCACATCACACAAACCTTTACCTACCCAGTGGGTACTTAGTGGGAATCGAACATACGACCTCCGATTCAGACGGCAGGTTTGCTAACGCTACGCCATTCGGTCGTATTTCTATCTCAGATACGAGTAGGCCAAATTCGGATTGGAAAGGTTAGTAATTTCGGCCGTGGCAATATACTTGTATATTGGTATGACGTATTGCTCACAGACCATGTATTGTCCAACCAATGATCAAAATATATCGGATTAGATAAAACGTAAGATACTTTTAATCTAAAACGTTTTATCTAAATTACAATGAAATAAATGATGGGTTCCGTTCTACTACAGGAAAAGTAAAACCATAACAATCGCTTATCTCATCACAAAACTGACATTTTAGCACACTTGCTCGTAATTTGGCACCTTATGTCGGATTCAAGCTCAAAATCTAAAAAAATACACACGCGGATGTAATTTTACAACCGTCCCTCCAACAGCAACGGTAACAGTACAGTTCGGTTGAAGACATACATCCAATGACAGACAGACAAACGCGCGGACAGACCGACGGCGGAGTCCTTAGACCGTAGGTACAATATACGTCGGTGGTGTTATTAATAGCAATAGGGTCTCGTTTTTTAACCATTTGGGCATCGGAACCCTAAAAACAAGAAATCCACGCGAATAAATATGTTTTTTGGTAAATATGACATTTTCTAAAAATGAATCCTAGCTAGATTGATTTATCGCGCCCGAAACCCCCGTATACTAAATTACATGAAAATCGGTGGAGCCGTTTCCGAGATTCAGATTATATAGATAAATATATACTCGTTTAAGGCATAAGATTTCACATTTTCGACCAAGAAACTTTACAGATAAAGGGGCATTTCATGAAAATAAATAAAAAATAAAATCAATTCTACGAAGCGTTTTATTTTTACCATTCTAGTAGGAACTCTAAAAATATAATCGCATATTTCAGTTTTTGATTTTTGTTCCATTTCTATACTTCGCCAAGTAAGTAACGTTATTTGTCATTTGGCTCAGGGGGCTTAATTCGTTGAGAATGAAACATGCTTCGAAAAACAAACGGGGAGTAATTCTCCTTTAGTTTTTCAAAGCAAGTTACCTATATTTAAAAGCGTATCAGAGTTTATTTTTGTCCAGCAATTGCCCTTGCTTGCCTCCCAAGGAACAGTGTCAGCGCCGATATAATTCGTGCTCTGTTCGACGTTTTGAAATAAAACGCCGGTCCAATTCTCGCCGTTTCCAATTTCCACTTTGTATTTAAAAGTTCTTATAGTATTACATGGTACAGTGCAGTGTGTGTATCCACGTGTATAAGTCTTTCAGTTTGTGGTCTGTCCCTAGACATGAGCATCATTTACTTTATAATATTCGCCTTCATTTTGTTGGTAGTCTATGTGAAATCCACTTATGCGGTATGCCGTTCGAGGAAAATGCTGTACGGGAAGACTGTCCTTGTTACGGGTGGAACAGCAGGAATGGGTCTTCACATCGCTACGGATTTCGCAAGCCGCGGCGCTCGAGTGATAATCGCTTGCCCATTCAAAAACGAAGGTGCCAAAGCACTCAAATACATCACTGAGAACTCCAAGAATAAAGAAGTTATATTCAAAATACTAGATCTATCATCTATATCGTGCGTCAGAAAATTCGCAGATGAATTAATTGAAAATGAGGAAAGGCTAGATATATTAGTGAATAACGCCGGTGTATTTAAGCCAATAGAACATATAACAGAAGATAATTTAAGTTTCACAATGCAAGTAAACTACTTCGGTACTTTCCTATTAACATTATTGCTGCTACCGCTGATGGAAAAAACGGGAAATAATAATGAAGCATCTCGCATTATAAATGTTACGTCGCTAGCTCGTTATTGTGGTAAAATAGATTTCATAAACATGAACAACATAAAGCATTGGACGTTTTTTCAGATGTATGCGAACAGCAAACTCTGCTTAGCACTTTTCACTCAAGAGTTGAGTGAGATTTTAAGAAAGAAAAAATCGAATGTAGTGGTTAATAATGCAGATCCAGGGTTCGTTGCGACATTGATCCTTAAGTATGAAAACGTTATTTTTAATGCTGTTGCGGTTTTGATAATAATGGCATCTCGGATTATAGCTAAGACTCCGAGACAAGGAGCTCAGAATACTATTTACGTGGCTGTAGACGACAAAGCTGGAGAGATCAGTGGTGGAACGTTCTATAATTGCAAGCTATTAAAATCCGCAGATAAGGTTTATAATGAAGATCTGGTGAGACGAGTGTGGGAAGAGACAGAAAAAGTTGTTGGACTGAATAGATAATAATAAAACAGAGTATATAATATGTGGTATTTTCGCACCAAACAAAAAATAATACATGTCTATACAGCCTATATGGCCGCCTATGTCCATTACAGTTACTAAAATACAAGGTAAGTAACACTGGTGTGAGTCGGTAGTCATTACATCCTAATTCCTTTAAAAAAAAAAAACCAAGAAAAAACAGACTTCAAATGTGACTGTCGAAGATAGACGAAGCTACCTATTTCGTCTATCTTCGACAGTTCTTAAAAATAATGACATAAAACCACGGACCTCTATTGTACCTACACAAAACGAAAGATTTCGTCGAATTGAGAACCTCCTCAAGTCGGCTCAAAAAATATACGTGCTGAATAAAAGAACCTCCTTTATCTTTTCCTCAATAGTTGTTCGATAAAAAAACAAATATTTAAGTGGTACTCAAGTGGTGATGAGTGGTGGTAAATACAACACCACAACATGATCGAAATATGCTCGAATTACAAATGATTTGGTATTTCGAATGTATGGAGACATCATGGATTGAAATATCTATAATAAACGTTCATCAGTACCACCCATTATTTTGGGGTGGTCCACCAGTTTTATAACTACTCCAATTTTCTGAGCCAATTTTCATGTTGATAGCTGTAATTTCAGGCTGTAAAAGTTACTGGAAATATTCGACTGACAGACAGACGGACGGATGTCACAACTCGCAACCCAAGATTAGCTGCGTACCGACTTAGCGCACAGGCTCGCGCGGCAGCCTCGGTGTCCAGATCGCGAGCGATGGCTCCCGAGGCAGCCTCAGCAATTTTGTTCAAAAACGAGGCCGCCTCGCGAGGCAGGCTGAGCCATCATAAGCATAGATTATACACTCATATCTCACAAGTCCGCGAGTATTCGAAATGGAGTCGTGTATTTTCAGCTGCAGCTATTTTCCTAGCTGCTTATTGTTTAAAGAAACGAAAACAGTCACGTATCAAGAAAAAACCTAGACGCTTCTGGATTAGAAAAATTTATGAGGCCTGCTTGTCTCTATCAATATTATAGATAGAGACAAACACGGATAGACAAGAACGCGCGAGCCAAAACATAACCGTTCCCACCTGTCACACAGCGCTCACTGAGGCACCCATAGAGTATATTGAATATAGGAGGCACCTTTGAGCGCGTCAAGTTTACCGACAATAGATGGCTCGGGGCCGAGCCGTGCTCAGCCGAGCAAACGCGCGCCAGAGGCACGTCCACACCAGCCGAGGCATTTGGCCTCCGCTAGGAGTAATAATGTTCTGTGCATTTGGCTCGCGAGGCTACCGCGTGAGCCTGTGCGCTAGGTGGGTACGCGGCTATCAACGATAAAGGGTTCTATTTTTACCATTGCCCTAAAAATTAAAAACTAAAAAGATTTGAAAACGTTTATTAAAACAAGACAAACACTGTAAAACTTTTTGGGTAACTTTTCACAACACAGACGCGGACAAGACAATTACGCTTACAATAAAATTCATCGCCACATGCGATACACCGTAAATAGTACCAACAAGAGTATGGAAAGGTATGAGGGCGATGCACGTCCAGCAGTTATCAATAGACTATCGCGTATGGTGGCCTCACGTGGGCTCCATGGGTTTTGAACTATATTGGCAAGTGGCAAGTCGAGCATCGTCCGACCTCGGCGGACATTTTCGAACCTTTAAAAATTTTGCAAATCTGCCATAATTAATATTATAATCATGCGGCCGCGGTTTTGGGGCGTCCGCTCCGGCCGCGACGCTCCACAGCTGCTTCTCATCGCTACACTGACGACGCTTGCAACGATTGCAACGACACCCACAATTTCACAAAATAGGTGAATGTCAACTATCAGTACAGTATAAACTCCCTCGCCAGTTTCTTTTAGAACCATGTTATTGTCTTCATCGATGACATCTAATTGTACTTTATCATGGACGAATCTTTATCATCGCTTAAATTCTTTACTGTAATTTTCCTTGTGCTCTCATTTCGATTTACTATCGCAAACGTCGCCAATGTCATGGACTGGACAGGAGACAACAACAGTCGAGTTTGGTTTAACTCCACTCAACGAGCCAGATATACCAAAAATACGTCTGACGGCATGTCACAGTACGTTGTGCCACATGCGGCGGATAGATGGCGATAGTAGTGACGTCACAATTCATCTTCGCAGGGCGGCATGTCCGACGTGTCCATGGCCACCTCATCGTAGTCTCTCTCCAAGGCTGCGAGGTCCTCGCGAGCCTCCGTGAACTCCCCTTCCTCCATGCCCTCGCCTGCGTACCTGGGAAAATTAATCAAGTATATAATATTGGTCACCATACCTCAGGAACTATAGGGACGGTTTAGCAGACAACGGTAGATTTTTATTGACTGAAGGCGGTTCCCAATATTCTATCTATCCTATCTATAGTTTGCGTTACTTGAGATGGAAATTTGACATTAGTTGTATGAAGCTTATGTCACATTGATATCTCTAGTAGGGCAAATAGAAGATAGATAGTTAATTGGGAATCGCGATGAGACCATGCCATTAGTTAACCTCTCTCGGTTACACGCATCGTCACGTTTTGTTTTATAGATTCGTCTATTCCTATGTTTAAAAATATTTGAGATTGATTATATTATCCTTGATGTAAATATACTGAAGGAGCGATCATCCATACATTTTATTTATCTTAAGCAGTAGCGATTGTACGAAAGTAAACGTTAAGTTAAGTCTAACGATTACTTCCTCGTAAAAGAACCTTGGGAAACAACTTCCCTTCCTTGCAGGTCTTGATCTGCAAGTACGACGGAAGTAACGAAGGAAGTAATCATTTCCCATCTACATGTAAAATTCGTAGCAGAATGCAGAGGACAGGTATTACGACCAGGGCCTGATTAACCCTTAGGCTAATTAGGCTGAAGCCTAGGGCGCGTGGGTCTGGGGGGCGCGAATGTGCCCGTGTCTTCGCTAGCATCATTGCATGATGCATCTATCGTACATACCTTTTTCAACTAGACCGAGACAAAACACTTAATGAACTGCGAACTGAAAAAGCTTGACAGTCCCTAATTTTAACAATAAAAAGCGCGCGTAAAACAAACACTGCGATGATTTGTCACCACAGGAATAGCCGACCGTACAACAACAAACCTGGCACCTGGCTGGGGCGCGTTCTGATATTAGCCTAGGGCGGTCAGACCTCTTGATTAGTCGCTGATTACGACTGTCTGTAAGTATACTGACCAGTGCACAAACGCCCGCTTGGAGTACATGAGGTCGAACTTGTGGTCGAGCTTGCCCCACGCCTCCGCGATGGCGGTGGTGTTGCTCAGCATGGACGCCGCGCGCTTCACCTGCGCCAGGTCGCCGCCCGCCACCACCGACGGCGGCTGGTAGTTGATTCCCACCTATGGGATGACATCCATAAAGTCATACAGCACACCTGCAATTGCTAAGCAGCGACTGTAGACCATTTATTTCTGGGATAGCCTACGTGGCGATACTAAGTTTAAGTGATAATCGGGTGATGAAAAGGCGGCAGACTCTGCTGTGTGCTCCCGTTCTCTATAATGCCAGAGGTCAAAGATCGATGTTCTGATGTTGATGTGGCCTGTGACTTCGTTAGTATAGGGTTTATAGTATAGAATTTATAGTTAGTAGTAGATATTTTAGGACAAAATCTAGTGGGAATCGTTTTATTTTTCTGTGAAATTATGACCTCAATGCGAATCGCAACACTTTGCGAGAAGTGACATATCCTTATGTGGTTGATATCCAGGGACCTCTAATGATTTTTTTTCTTCCACGTTTCTGATATGAACTGAATAATGTGTGGAACACGCTTCCAGCTTCCTTGTTTCCAGCCAAGTTTAATTTGGGTGCATTCAAGAGAAGAGTGTATAGGCGTTTTCTATGCAAGCCCGCTCCAGCCTAGACCTCATCATTGTTTTCCATCGTAGTCCATTATTTAGTCAAGCGCAAGCCTAAAAACACCACCTAAACACACTTCACCCAACAGTGCCATGCGCGTTACGCGTCATTGAGTTAATCTTGGGGAAGCTGTCATGTTTCACCTTTATTTTCTTGGCTTTTAATCAAACTCCACGCGTGCTGTAGAAATAAACTTCCATAGTCACCTTAAAGCCAGTGGGGCACCAGTCCACGAAGCGGATGCCGGCGCGGCCCTTCATGGCGGCGATGGCGACGTTCACGTCCTTGGGCACCACGTCGCCGCGGTACAGCAGGCAGCACGCCATGTACTTGCCGTCGCGCGGGTCGCACTTCACCATCTGGTTCTGCGGCTCGAACAGCTCCGCCGTGATCTCCGACACCGACATGCCTTCGTGGTAAGCCTGCACAATACAGACCACATCTCAAAATGTGCTCCACTAATACTCCACATCAGTGGGACGATTCTGTATCATTGAGTTGGTTGAACAATATTAATGAAACATAATCAACCCATAGATGTGGAGTAATCCGAAGAGCAGGATATGTGGAATATTCCGATAAGAAATGTGACTTCTCTTATCAAGGGCAAACAAATTTTTGGAACCTTTTAAGTGAAAACTTCATCAGGCGCATTGGGTATATTTTGAAATGGGAAAAATATTGGCCTCCAACAACACCTGGCTGACAATCCTGTAACTGACAATCCTCAAGTTTTTACTTTGGCACTTTCGGAGTGCCACGTAATTTTTCTCGTCTAAATAATAAATATCGCCTAATACATCCTGACCGTTTTATTATTTATTAATCAATCTTGCGATATGCCACTCTTGCACCCGTGTAACCCGCGAACGATGACCGAATTCAATTTTGACTGCAATAATTTGTTGTGCAAGATTACTTATTAATTAGTATTCCTCATCAAGAGAAGTTGATAACGTGTGGGGTAACAAACTGCAATCGAAAAATCAAACTCGAACCCGCTCTCTACACTACTCGCGAAGTTCACTGAAGTGGGACCGAAGTTGAACGGGGCGAGCAGTGTGGAGGGGCACTTCGACTTACTTCGGCAACTTCGACCCACTTCGGACTCACTTCGGGCAACTTCCTTTTGTTGTCGGTTTTTGCGCCCGAGTCAAAGGACGACAAAGCATTCTCGCAAAGTTCACCAAGTAGTGTGGTGACCTACTTCGACTTCGGTAAACTTTTCTGAGTACTTCGCGAGCAGTGTGTCCACTGCTCGCGAAGTACTCAGAAAAGTTTACGCGGCGGTTCAGGGCGGTTAAATTGACCCGTGCATGATTTTCTCATTAAAAAGTCAAACATCGTCAAAAACTGCCGAGCATTTAGTCAACTGTAGTATATTGGTAATGCTATTTACCAAGTTGAGTACCTTGTCAGCGGAAACGACGGGCGCGTAGGCCGCCAGGGGGAAGTGTATCCGCGGGTAAGGTACGAGGTTCGTCTGGAATTCCGTCAGGTCTACGTTCAGCGCTCCATCGAACCGGAGCGACGCTGTTATTGATGATACCACCTGCAACAATGCTACTTTTAAGGTTTCCTAACCAAATTAGCGTCTTGAAAATAGGTGTATACACTGGACCCGGCGGACCGCGTCGAAAAATATTGCAAGTTTACTGGTGTCAAAAATGTTTGTTTTGAAACCAAGAGCGTCAGTTGTAATCCAACCGCAGTATTGTCTATAGACCGCGTCCACGCCACAGATCACTATATACCTGTTATTAGTCCGCATGTGAGTTTCCACAGGGACGATTTCCGCAATGTCAATTTTGTCAAATAGCACTACTTTTTCTTGTATGCAGAAAAATATTCCAGTGGGCTTATCCTCGGATTCATATCGGTGGCCTTGCATTTTGTTTGTCTCATCAGGATGGGCAATACCTAATAAAGTGTACTGCCGTCAAGCGATATAGCGTTCCAGTTCTACCGATAGGGGTATCGGTACCCATTCTAGATTAGTATGATCACACCACCTATGCTTGCACCATCAATTACTGTCAGATGATATTGTAATCTTGTAGTAAACAAAAAAAATGTAAAATCAGAAGTGGTAATGAGCAACGTATATTGCTTGGAGGTCCGAAGAAAAGAGCAGATGGTCGTCGTGAATCATCTCTACGTGGTCATGGTAAAGCGGCGCTAGTTGCTGGATTCAAGTGGCACAGGAACGTGGTTTACGAGTTTTTTTTTTACGCTACACAAGTTAGTACTTGACTGCGATCTCACCTGATGGTAAGTGATGATGCAGCCGAAGATGTTAGCGAGTTAACTTGGAAGGGGTAAGTTATGTCACCCCCAACGGTTTCTACACAGCATCGTACCGGAACGCTAAATCGCTTGGCGGTACGTCTTTGCTGGAAGGGTGGTTACTAGCCACGGCCAAAGCCTCCCACCAGACCAGACCTAAGCCAATTTAGATATTATATAATTCCAAAGTGGCCCGTGGTGGGAATCGAACCCGCGAGTCTAAAAGTCTAAAGAAGAAGAAGAAGTCTAAAGAAGTGGACGTTCTGGTCTTACCTGAGATATAAGTCTGTTCAGGTTGGCATATGAGGGCCGCTCGATGGACAGCCGCCGCCGACAGATGTCGTAGATAGCTTCGTTGTCCACCATGAACGCGCAGTCAGAATGGCCAATAGTGGCGTGAGTAGTGAGCACAGCGTTGTATGGCTCCACCACTGATGTGGAGACCTGGAGGAGAAAGTATACTCCTTTAGAACAAAAAAAATAATGGGTAGTCCATGAAGAAGCTTTTTGCAGTTAGGTCATGGATGTTGCGATTGATAAATCTGTTTTAGTCTGCCTCATACAGCTTATTCCCAATTGCTATTTATCTATATAATAACATAGAAAATGTAAAAACGAGAAAGCGATAACAATGTGTGATTACAGATAAGACAGATTATATAATAAATCTTAAATTGATTCTTACCTGAGGAGCAGGATAGATAGCGAACTCCAATTTGCTCTTTTTGCCGAATTCATCAGAAAGTTTCTCCATCAGTAGTGATGTGAAGCCAGATCCTGTCCCGCCTCCAAACGAGTGAAACACGAAGAAACCCTGAAATTGGATATACTGCTTGATAGGATTGGCTAAATGACAACAAATATGGCCATTATAATTCGTTATAATTCTTCAATTCTTAAAAAAGTATTTCCCTTGGATCCTGATATATCCTGATATTCCAATACCACCGAGTTAGTATGCTATAGCTGTTTCCTGGCCTGGAAACTGTAAAACCAGCTTCAAGCAGCAACCAGTTCAGTCAGTCAAAATTACGAGGTTTTTCTTGGGACAGATTTACAAATTTTTAGACATTTTCGAAAATTTATTGGCAATTATTTATTGGCATTTGGCTTGACTGCAAATACCTGTAAAGGAACCGCCTGTTTTTTGCTCGGAAATGTTATGAAGAGAATACTTACTTGTAATCCAGTGCACTGATCAGCAAGCTTCCTGATTCTCTCCATCACAGGCCCCAGCACCTCTTGTCCGGTGGTGTAGCGACCTCGCGCATAGTTGTTGGCAGCATCCTCCTTGCCCGAGATCAGCTGCTCTGGATGATACAGCTGGCGATAGTCGCCTGAACGGACTTCATCTGGGAAAAATCTTACAAGTTGTGATTCAAGTGATCATAATTTATACTCCCTTTATAGGTGGATTGGGCACGCATCGCTGCCCTAATTGAACAAACGCTTGATACCATAAATGATAGAAATTGATAATAATATAATCAGCTTTAGGGGGAGAGCGCTTGCCTAGAAGATGCCTATTCAGTCAAATTTTGGTGAAAAAGACGGAGGTAAGAAGATTATTCTAAGCCCTACCGGTGCGGATCCTAAAGAAGAATTAAAACATTTCGTAAGAGTTTTAGATACGAGTAATCTGTGTAATGGTGTAGACTCTTAGGCTCTTAGGACATCACATCAGACACCGAGAGCAAGATATTTCTGGTTGAGATCAATAATATGAAGTGACGAGTGCGAGGTGTACACACTCAGCCCATACACGACGTTCCATTAACGGCTGCGTAGACAAACAGCCTTACTATGCTTTGCAGTTTTGTGTTTAAAAAGTTACATTACCGATGACAGTAGGCTCAAGGTCCACCATGACGACCCGCGGCACCATCTTTCCCCGGTCAGCCTCCGAGAAGAAGGTGTTGAAGCAGGAGTCAGTCGCGTTTAGGTCGGTCTCGCAGGCAGGCAGCGTGCCATCGGGCCGAATGCCGTGCTCCAGGCAGTACAGCTGCCAGCACGCCACGCCCATCTGCACGCCCGCCTGCCCCACGTGCACCGAGATGCACTCCCTCTGTTGACGAAACAGTACCGTGGTCCATGAGTATACTAAACAAACAATTGACATGTGGAAGCAGCTTTGCCTGCCTACGAGGATAGCATGGCAGACTTCGGTGTCAAGTTCGTTCAATAAACAATGCCGTGGAAAAGTCTCAAAATCAACGAAGACTTAGGGCAGGATCCTTTGTATGCTTTTAGCTTATTTTTGAGTCCAGCCACCACCAGCTCTTCAGCAGAACAGCTCCAGTTCAACAGAAGAGCCAAAGTCCATCCAGCCTGAATGCGACGTCAGGCACTTCTCTATTTTAAAAATTAAAATATCTAGAAGTACCTACGTGAGGAAAGAGGCCAGCAACTGCGTAGTCTAATGTGTTGTACACTAGACTTCCAAATCTGGAGGAGCTTGTCTGTCCTATTCAAAGGTTTCGAAATTTATCTAACAACTTAAACTGATTCTAATCTAGAAGACTAATACTGATGAATGCTTTAATACTTTATCAATCTTTCTTCTACTGTCACTTGCCGGTATGGTATCTACATAATATAAGCAATCAGTACAACATCTAAGTACCTAAGTACATCAAGGATGCAATGATCAAAATATATATATGACTAGGAAATCTTTGTGACTAGGTATAACTTATCGTAAAAAAAAACTTACCATCATAGAAACAAATAATTTGGAGAGATGAGATATAAAAAATGAATAAGAGAACTGTGTAAACAAAAAAGCTTTACAAAAATTTGGTAAAAACTAAAATTTTGAAAAAAAATTAAAACAGAGCACCTATTCGATGGGCCGTACGGATCTATTTTTGATTTGTGTTCCATTTTTTGAAAATTAATCTTTTTGAAATTTGTAAAAAAGCAGACTGAAGTTTTCAGCCAGTTTTAATAAATGAGGTTCAATAATAAACTGAGCAAAGAGTATTTATTTAAAAAAAAGTAAGTAATAATATTTTGCAAAACTTAAAATATTAAAAGCCGATATGTATCAGTTATTCATACACAATATTTATCGTATTTACTGTCAGCCAAGGTAACTACTAGATGGTAGGTACCGAAGTTTGGTAGCTTAAGATAATTTCGACAAACAGAGCTACCAAAATTCATTGCCCATCGAAAATTATACCGACATGCCCTAAAGAGAAGAATAAACAGAAAAATGCAAATTAACTTACGACTACCAACTTTGGGGTCTTGTTACCCTACACAGGGACCCGTCAGAGTCCATTGTGTCGTAATAGTTCTAACTATGGGGTCCTCCCCCTAGCGTACCCCACTTGTAACGTGCTTGCTGCCCTTGATGTGCCACAGAATGCATAAGATCTTTCGAAGATCGTATCTTGACGTATCTAATAATTATTATAGGGTTGGCTTACCGAGTTTTTGTTAATCCTTGACTGCGGTTTCTATGTGAATACTTCTAGGCGATTGTGTAAGAAAAACGTTATCATCGTTATCATAATCGCCAAGTAATCGCAAACCAATTCTTCTCGCTGATTGGTTTCCTGATGTACGTCATCCCATCGGGGCGTAGAATTTGCTTACGATTACGATGACGATGAATGTGTTTTCCTTACGCAATCAGACGCCAGGTTTGTTACGTAGAGCATTGATGTAAAGGATTCTTAAAGAAACTTTTTCACCAAAACCCGAAAATTAGCCAAATACTATGAGATATCAAAACTATAGAGATGCCCCATTTATTCATTCTAGCCTAGCCTAGCCTTGCGGCATGCGTGTCAGATTTGATGTCGTAAGTTCATATTAGGGTTCCATACCAATTTGGTAAAAATGGAACCCTTATGGTGAGACTTTCTCCGTCCGTCCGTCCGTCCGTCCATCCGTCCGTCCGTCCGTCCGTCCGTCTGTCACACTCGATTATTTCAGTAACTATTCAATCTATCGACCTGAAATTTAGAATAGTTATAGATAATAGTGACGCGACGTCATAGCAATCGTAAAAATAAGAAAATTGTTTTTATTTTTATTTAAAAAGGGGGGAAAACCGGGTCGATAAAATTTCAAAATGAGATAACAATATTGAGTGGGGTATCATATGAAAGGGCGTTACTTGTATATTCTAAAACCAATTTTTATTTATTTTTATGCCTGATAGTTTTTGATTTATTGGGCAAACTGTCGAAAAAAATACCGTTCCCCCCCTCCTTATCTCCGAAGTTTACCATTCGAAAAATCTGAAATAAATATGATCAATAGAAGTTAACGTATATTTTACAGGAAAAATAAAATCAACCCTCTAACTATTATACTTTTTTGCTAATAACAATAATCCGCCGAAAACAAAGTTAGGTTTGCGGTTTGCCAACAAAAGTACCTATATATTGTGTAAATTATACTCGTAAAATCATGAACAAAAGTGATTCTTTTAATGTTTTACTTCTTTTATGGTATGGAACCCTCGGTGCGCGAGTCCGACTCGCACTTGGCCGGTTTTTTATTATATTGTTACGAGTTACTAGCATAAGTGACACTATCTTATACGCCTCTTGACTGGTTAAAATAGTCACACTTAAATTGAAGACGGGGCCATTATTGTTTCCTAGGGTTTTCGCCAAACACGTTACAAGCTTACTCTCATCACGCCATGTTTTTACGTAATTATAAAACTTTACTTGAAAAATCCTTAAATAATTTTTTTCCGGTACACTATGAGGGCATCTCTGTCTCTCTCTTGGCCGTGTCAATTTTAATTTTTAAATACATACTTTTATTAACACCTAATTTCGTCACGCACAACCGCCGTCGCTGTTAATCCTTGTAAACATCTATTGATATGCAAAAGTTGCATCGCGCCCTCTGGTCCTGAAGTAGGTATTTTGAATATTTAATTGCGTGACATTGTTGCGGCCAAAATAAACGAACAGCGTGACAATTTTATTTGACGCGCTTATTATTTTGCTTGTGCAGTGTGCTGGGTCATTATTTTGTCAGGACGCATTTTCGATACGATCGTTTCGATACGATATTTGAAACTAGAACTTGAATAACTTTTTTTACACTAGGTATAGGTACAAGTTTGTACTTGACTGCGATCTCACCTGATGGTAAGTGATGATGCAGCCGAAGATGTTAACGTACTAACTTGGAAGAGGTAAGTAGACTCACCCCTAAGGGTTTATACACAGCATCGCGCCGGAAAGTTAAATCGCTTGGCGGTGCGTCTTTGCTGTTTAGGATGGTAACTAGCCACGGCCGAAGCCTCCCACCAAACCAGACCTGAGCCAAATTAGAAATTATAAAATCCCAAAGTAGCCCGTGGCGGGAATCGAACCCGCGACCTCCCACTCGAATCTAAGCGCGCGCCACTGTGCCAGGGAGGTCGTCAATAATAATAATAATAACAAGCATACTCCTATTATGATATTCCGTGGCATAATTATTATAGGTGCATAATTCAGCTGTCGAACTTTCTTTAATTTAATATCATTAAACTGGGTGCACATTTCAAGAATAACATCAGTTTTTAAAACTTTTTTCGCTAAGCCACGCCAAAGCTGTAAAGCTGTGCTTTTGACAAATAGCCTTTCACTGCAAGTGAGGGATGAGGGTAGATCAAAGATACGTGATGTTATCTCTACAATTATCACTAATGCGCCTGATATCATCTCATCGAGGGAGGATTTACCTTTGTACTTGCATTGGCTTTTTCCGTAAATTCTGTATTTAATTTTTTTTATATTGGGAGTCGAACCTAAGACCATTATACATAATATAGAAATAGGTAACCATTACATAAGTTAGTAAACGACAAAAATAGTAGAGTATATACTAAAAATGAAATTTATGGAAAAATCCATTTCTTCAACTGTCCAAACAGAGGAAGCTGAATACGATATACATGTTGATTAAGTTTTTACGTAATGCCCATTAAAATTGCCACAGAAATTATCTTTGTACTGCCAATGTATGGTACCTATAACTTAAACGGTTTTTAGAATACATAATAATAGTTTTTTTTTTTCAGAATTAGATGCAATATACAACGAAAGACGTACAATTGAAACTAGATACCTATTCGGAATTTAGCTGTGGATCCAAAAAAATCAAACAAAGGTCTAAAACGCACCAACGAATAGCCCCAAAAGCTCTATTTTCCAGGCCAAAACTCGCATACGTGACACCGAACTACAATGGCAGAGGTGTGGACAAAATGAAAAATCCCATTAGTCCCACGATGTGGAATAATGAGCTCTTTTTACCGGCTCTAATCCGCATCAGATAACCGCCCCAATGCGATGACCGTTTGATATTCATGATCAATCTCCTGGCATAGGAGGGGTACCTACCCATTTACTTAACGCGAGGATTTTAATGGAGAAATAGCCTAATATTCTTATTGAACTGGTAAAATATACGTTAGTGAATAAACAAAAAAACTGACTTCAATTGTCATCAAGCAAATGTTGAATACATCCTTTCCAATTAAAAATTTACGACATGGGTATGGTTTTCTCATGGCTACCATTATCTGAACTGGACTAAATTAAAACGGAACCACATGGGAAGCGTCAGCTTTCTAATAAACAAAGTGATCTTATAAGGGTTCCGGTTTTTTTTCTTTGAGGTACGGAAGTACGGAACCCTAAAAAACGATCATCAAAATTGATTCACCCAGTCAAAATTATGAGGTAACAAACATAGAAAAACATACAGCCAAATTGAAATCCTCCTCCTTTTTGAAGTCGGTTGAAAATTACCTAGGCCTTTGTCCAACGTGCTCAGTTGTATCCATTATCACGACCTATTCGTATTTATTCTATGTCTGAAATTGCTATTGTTTCACAGACGTAACATAGACAGTCATCTGCTTAGATTTTCTAGGAATGGTATGAACATAGATTTTGAAATTTACAGAAAAAATATTCGGTATGTATAAAAGTTATGAAATAATAAAAATAAACAGTAGCGCGGACTCCTAACTGCTAAGTATAAAGGACAGTAATTAAATCTTGAGGGGTCTGGGGGAAAGAGGGGCACCAGGGTATGCACATGATCACATTTTGATGGACACCCACAACCGTCTAAGCCCAATATTATTTCATGTTGTTTTATCGAAAAGTAAATAAAGCGTAAACAATGTAGAGATTTTCCGTTAAGTTACCAGGCCATACTCAGAAGTGTTGCATGCTAATCCGAAAACCCGGAATTGCATGCCTGGGGTAGGTTAAAATATAAAATTTAAAAATCCAGAGTCTAAACTACTATGCTTTGCTTTTAATTACGGCTATTACGAAATATTAAATGACACACAAGTATTCTGACTGATTCTGACAGTCTTACATACCTGGCCGGAGAGCTAGCGTCTTTGTTCCGCTTAGCCTTCGGACAGGATGGACAGGATTAATGCATTTCCCAGCGAAAAAAGAGTTCGTATGTCTCCATTCCAAATCTCAGTTCAGTGCCTACTTTTAGCTTTCTCCTTTATAATATTTATGTGTGGTATCTCTGCTTAGGTTAGTATCAGCTACTTATTCCGTAAAACTCCCAAAGCTTCGCCACCCCGTTGTAGCCCCTGGGGGTCCAACAATGGCCTCAATAGAGCCCGCCAGGTGCCGCCTGGTGTACGCTCGCGCACAAAGTTCGACTCGCCGTTATTGCCGATTTCGACGGAGATTTAGTGGTTTTTGCGTTTGTCTGCCCAGAGTAAACATGGCTGTTTGTTTTGCGAGAGTGTAAGATATACTTGGTAGATCAATAAAATAAGGTTATGTACATCAGCTGACATATTATACGCGTTGAATTACCCTATAGTGTAGTATTTAACTAAAGTATGTAACTATTGATATTGGAATTTGGAAGTAATGTAATTATTAGTAAAATTGTAGCTAAATATACGAGACTACGTAACTAAAAATTGAAGTGCTAGTCCTTGAAGTCTAGTGGTTAAAATTTTCCCCTCGTGAGTCTGTGGGTACGGGAATCAAATCACAGTCTTACATATACGGTCATCACAGATATACGGTCTGTTGGTTCTCTTAGTGGGCTAGTAGTAGGTACGTGGAATAATATGATTTTCAAATACCTACTTTACTTATTAAAGTAAGTATTCCAAATTACGGGTCATAGGACTCATAGGTATTGTGTATGCCCTGTAGGTCATAAGGTCATAGGTAAATACCTACCAAGGTATTTCGATGGGCTTGCAAAAGTTTCTGCATCCAAAAAATATTGTTAATCCAAAAGTTTCATACATTTTTATGTAGGTACTTTTTAGCCCTAACTGTACACAACTTAATCCTGACACCCCGTTTCATAGTCGAAAACCGTGTTTTTTGGTTGGAAATGCATTTTTTCGATAAAAAATCGGCGCATGAACGCATTCATTGTTCTCTCGCGACGCTGCGCGCTGCACCGACAGATGTGATCGTGATAAGGGTAAACGGTTTGACACCAGCGCAATCGGTCAAACGGTGACTCGAATAAACCGAATGAATTTACTAGGTTTTTTTTAAAATAATCTCAATTTTTTTTGGAGACAAAACTTTTCTCCGGAGACTTTTTCGACTTGATGCTGATTTATTAAATGTAATGGGAAACGAATATGGATTTAGTAATTTGATAAATCAGAACTCAGAGTGTAGGGCATGTAGGTACTTCATACAAGTATTTTCTACTAGGTACATTTAACAGCTTTTGTTTGTAGCATAGGTAACATTCATTAGCTTTATTTCTTGTACAATGCAATGGCTTGCATTGGCTTGCTTGCTTGGCTTGGTCCCATGAACTACAATGTCTCCATACCTCATCAGGGAGTCATCGTAGTTCAGGGCATCCTTAACATTCATTTTCAGCAAAAGATATAAGTTCTCAGTCAACCAAGATATGTTTGGTCGATCATCAATCATGTTAAGCTCGACATATGGAAACGAATTGATTGGAAGTAAACACATTGAGTAGGTACGTTAGTACATATTATCTCTATGAGTAAACATGACCAAGAGTGTAAAATTAAAGCACAAACAAAGACACCGATACAAAATCATGTAGGTAAGTTCCTAGCACGCACATGTAGGTACACTGCATCCATTTAATATCCATAAAATGGATTAATTCAGTCAATTACCGGCGTGATAGTCGTGAAATCGGCGTGACATCGGCGCATTCGACATGCGTAGGAGTTGCGGATGTGCACACATTCTGACAAACAAACATTTGGTTACTCATTTAACGCTTGTTAAATACAAATTACGCTACCGCATCTTTGGTAAATGATTACCGAGGTCAGGCAAAAAATATTAACACTTATAACTTGACATTTCAATGGTGCAGATGGCGTAGTGTTTGTTTTAAGCAGAAGGTCCCGGGGTCAGTTCCGTAATCAAGGAGTAAAAATCGGAACTCTAAGTATTACTAAGACCTTGCCGTCCATCCATCTGTCACCAGGCTATCTCTAGAACCGTGATAGTAAGACACTTGAAATTTGCACAGAAGATGTATTTCTGTTCGCGATTTTTAAGCTAATAAGACATAATTGGCTTTGGCAGTCAAATTGCGTTAATTCCAGTATCGTATTCACGTGTTTATATAAAAATCTCTACTTGAAAGTCGAGTTAAAGAAACTAGTCCGAGATTTGTGAGTTACTCACTTAAAGCTGGATATTCGAACTAAGTTCCTAGGATAGACATTTTTATGCAAAGATTTTGATATAAACATGTAAAGATTCCCGCAAATTGACAATTCTGCCATTCCTGCAAATTGACTGTGTGTACCTATAGTTAACTAGCGCACAATTTATTGCAAAAAACCACAATAATTTGGAATTTCGCGGGCAGAGTCGTTGATTTCACCTTAATACTATTGAGAAATAGGTATCTTGACCAATCATTGAATTGTATATTTTCTTAATTGGTTCCGATTAGCTGTTAGAAGGATTCAGCCGCGGCTGATTAAAAAACTTACCCAAAGCATCTAGCACCTTGATTGTGTACATACGTATTCATCGTCTAAAAATCGCAATTGTTAAAAACTCTGTCCGCTGATTGGTTTCTTGATTAACGTCAGCCAATAGGGGGGCAGAATTTGCAAACGACAACGATGAATACGTTTTCTTAGGCAATCAGACCCTAGGTGTGTAGTACATTGGGGGTTATTTACTACTTCAAGTTGAACGATAAAGTCTTGAGCTGTATCGTCACTTACCACCAGGTGAGCTATGAAAATACCTTCTTCCTTACTTTAAACCTTTGATAATTAAATTGCGGTTCAAATTAACTAAAAACTAAAGTTTGTCGTCCATTTATACGCGAAAAATGTTAGGTCTTTTGTTCTGATCTCCGTCTGCAGCTGCAGGTGTTAATAGAGTCGCGAGGAGAGCTCTTAAGTAGCTCAACCATTACCTCTTGAGAGGTCTTGAGGCCGCTAGTTTATTGTTCTCAGATAATTAGTGCGAAATAAAACCTCCCTTAGTCGAATTTCTTTAACAGCGCATATACAAAGTACGTGTAGGTACCTATATTACATTGTAAGATACGTAGTTTTTATTACCATCTCAAATAATGATTTTATTCGAAATTAAGTACAGGTAGTTCTTATTTCATCGACTTATTAAAATGAAATGTGGGAAGCTTTTTAATATTTAATGCTCGTGAGAACATTTTTTATTAATGTGTTATAGGTACCTAAGCATTAAAGTGTTTATAATCTCTACTAATATACGCATATCAATGACACTTGAAGCCATAACGTGATAATTATGATGTTTTTTAAGCTAGCTACTAAACGTGACACGCGTGAACTCAAGTGGGATGAAATAACATTCACTGTAATACCGCACCAGTGATATGCCCAGTGAGCGTAAACCATTATATTTTTTAAATGTTTTGAAAGGACAGTATTTTTATGAGAGGTGTTATAATGAGTGTTATTATATTTTCATTTAAAAGAAATCTCATGCTGGATTTATTTATGACTAGCGTGAGAAATATTATGATTATATTAATAAACTGCCTACTAAAGTCTTCTCACAGACGTGTGTGTGTCTCACGTAAAGGGAGACATGAATATTAGTCATTGATTTTATAGGCTCAGAGTTACTCAGCAACGATGTAGGATAATTTAATGGATCTGTAGACGAAGCGAGTTCATTGACTACGGTTCAAGATATGGCAAAGCTAAAGAGGCAACATATTTTTCTCGTTGGTCTAATATTTAGAATAAATATAAAAAAATGTATGAGACGTTCGACCATATCAGCTATTGGACACACTGCTGGATGATCCTGTAAGGATCTTTGCATGCTATAATCCGTTGGTTCGCATTTTTAGAATATTAGTAGTTTCGTTCGTCCTTATTAGGCAATGGACGGACATAGGCCTTTTGTAAGTATCTTCTCCCTGCACTCTAAAGTCATATGATTCGAATGTTCAGAATATAAGTAATTGCGTTCGGCCATATCAGCCAACTTACGTACAATGTCGGACATAGGCATTGTATGTCAGTTGTAGGCAAAGATGGTTTTGCGTTCATGAGTTTCGTACCTACCTGTTGGTTCTATGAGCATATAAATTAATGCAAGTAAAACGAGAGTATTTTTGATACGTCCTAATTCATATGCTCAAACCTAACCACGAAAAGGATCTGTTTAATGAATTATGTTATCTTGTCGTATTTAGCCATTGCCGCGTGTCGGACGGGTGTCGCTGAATATCACCGGGTGTCGGTGGTTGTCGGTCGCGTGTCGGACGCGTGTCAACACTTTTCTACCAATTACACTAACAAATATGTCGATTAAGTCTTAAAAATAACCCTATCAATACCATCCTGCAAATAGTTAGAGAGATGATGCGATTGTATCCATGAAAAAATCGCAAAAGCAATGGATTTGTGGTTCTTTTAGTTCTGTGTAAGCCGTCCATTAAACCAGTGCACTTACTCTAAGGCCCGGTTTCCACCAAAGCGGAACGGAGCGGAGCTGTGTTTGAGTAACCAATCAGCAGTGCGATTATGTAGGTAAGGAATACTTATCTTAATCTTAATATATATAAATCTCGTGTCACAATGTTTGTCCTCAATGGACTCCTAAACTGATTATAATAAAATTCGCACACCATGTGCAGTTCGATCCAACTTGAGAAATAGGATAGTTTAAATCTCAATTTATCTATTTTTTACTACCCCTAAGGGCAAAACAACGTTTGCCAGGTCAGCTAGTAGTTCATATAAACGTAATCGTTTGACGTGTCAATCGAACGTTTTTACCTGTCAAAAGGCTAATAATTCGAATTATGTAGATAAGTTCATGATCTCTTTACTATATGATGGTATTTTGGGTAAAGATTTTGACATCTCCGGAACTGAGGAGATAGGAATATATTTTTTTAATTTTGTTGCATTTACATAATATTATGGAATAAACGATCGTCAAAAACTAATTTAGAAACGTAAATCCAAAGTATCTGCTCTAGGGAGAGTTTCAGTATCTAGATCTATTAGCAAATGTGCCGAGATTTATACGTACTTAATTCCCGCAAATTAGTAGTCGAATATTAAACATCATACTAACCGCACTACCCTCTGTCACATAAGTTACCCCCGTTGCCACTAATCCCGCACATTCGGGCGAAATCCATTATTTGCCCCGCAGATTTACTGGCACCTTGTAAATATTCATTATTGGAATTGACATTTTTTTTTGAATTGACAACCGGCAGGGTCGCGAGTACTTGTTTTGCTGATTCTTTGGAAAAATAATTGTAAGCTGGAAAAGTGCGTTGGTACAATAGACATGTACCCTGGACAGGGAGGACGGCGTGAAGAATGTCGCAAGTTTATCGGTGCCAAAAATGCTTGTTCTGCCACCAATAATATATAATAATTTTTAATAGAGCCATGATGTAATTCACTCAGCAGCCACCTATAAAATTTTGTGGATTTGTGTAAAAACTAAATTCATGTAGACATGGCCGTGGCAACAGCTGTATTGAAAACAGTAGATAAAAGTTTACTCGTAAGTTATGCGTTTGGTTCAATGGGTAGACGCCAACGCTACGCTAAGAGGACGGAAAAGATGTTTTTTTTTATGCTATACAAGTTAGTACTTGACTGCGATCTCACCTGATGGTAAGTGATGATGCAGTCGAAGATGTTAGCGTACTAACTTGGAAGGGGTAAGTTAAGTCACCCCAACGGTTTCTACACAGCAGAAACCGTTGGGGTTTGCTGGTAGGGTGGTAACTAGCCACGGCCAAAGCCTCCCACCAGACCAGACCTGAGCTAATTTAGAAATTATAAAATTCCAAAGTGGCCCGTGGCGGGAATCGAACCCGCGACCTCCCACTCGAATCCGAGCGTGCGTCCCCTGCGCCACGGAGGTGTGACGTATGTTGAAGCCAAAAATTTTTCAAATATGGCGTCGCGCGTCGTACATTTCGGTACCGCTGACAGTTTTGACAATTTAAAAATCCGGCTTCAGGACGGCGCCTAAAAATACATGCGTGAGGTCACTAAGTGCTGATCCTTTATATATTTAATCAATGCTAGATACCTACCAAATCAATTAAATTAATAACGTAATTTACATTTCAAAAAACCAATTCAAACAGAGCCACATGTCTGACATATCCTGTGTCCATTACTGCCCTCGGGCTAATTGCTTACAAGTTGGTCTGTTTATCCCCCTCGTAGCCCCAAACCCCGCGGGCATCGCTATTTGCTTACTTTAAGCTAATATTGTATGTTGATTTTAACTTTTTATTAGGGTGCCTTTGTCTAATTTTTAACGTAGCTGCAGATTGAGATGTTCGTTAAAAGTTCGAAAAAAAATTAATTTATGCAGATGCGCGTTTTCAGGGTCATTCATAAACGAAACAGCATTTAGCACACTTTCGCACTTGACCAATACAAGATAATTTATTATTATGATGAATTTACCACCAGTTGAGATTTCAGTTCATAAAAATTTAGCAGGAACTTATATAGATGATTTCTTAAAACAAGAAGATCTACTCAACTCATATGTAGATTATAGGGGCAGATATTATCTGCCCCTAATCGCTGATTGCTGACAGACTGCTTGATTTCCCTAAAAAATCTTTATGTACTCGTATCTTCCTCAACTCTATGGTCTTTCGGATATTGCCTAGCTAAGTAGTAAGAAGGGTGTAGGAAAGAGACCTGAAAGATACCAATCGAAAACTTTGGAAATGTAGATAATTCGAAATCGATTTATCAGTTTTCCAATTCTTTAGAATTGATTTATGAATTACATCCTCAGCAGTTAGATAGAGTTATGGCAGTATAACGTCTAACAGGTCAGCTAGTAATAAATAAATATACCGTATGATATTATATTGTGTTTGTAAAGTAAATAAAGCAAGTCAAATAAATGTTCAAAATAAATATAAATCAATCATTTATAATCATAGCCTCCCCTCGATTGCCAATAGAATCGATCCTCTCTCTAATGCGCAAGATGAATTGGCATCGCCGCAAACTACTGTACCATCTGACGGTCGGAAGCTTCTGGTTAAAATTACCAACTTAATATAACTTAAACGTTCTAAAAGTTAACAATTTGATACTCGTAAGTTGGATAAAAATATATTTATGACAAAGAAACGTAGAAAAATTATAGAAAACATAAAGAAAAGACAAAGAATAAGAGAAGAGTATTCCCGTATCTCGTGAGTCGGGAGCTAGGTTCAATCAATTATGAAGTGTGTCCCGAACTCCTGTCAATGTGTCCATTGAGGGAATGGGTGCAAACTTCCTTCTTCAGGAAATGGTGTTTTCCTGAAGAAGGTTGCGTTCGGCGTAATCAGACTTAAGAAAAGACAAGAATTCTCTATTCGTCTATTATTCAATACAGAAAATGCCTGCAATCTCTTGATTTAATCACACGGAAAGATTGTTATTTATTTATCTGGGAAAGATTTATTTTAACAAAAGTAGTTTGTATAAACCGAATTATTCTATCACTTGTATTTACGAGTTATCTATCTTTCGCATTTAGTATATGGATTAAAAGCGTATTTATTTCGGATATTTTAGCAATCAAATTACGATCAAAATAAGCACGGGCGCGATGGCCACGTGACCGACACGCGTTCACACTTACGCTCAACAGTTGAGCCACTGCCTATCATAATTTGACCCACTTTTCCACTAATAAAGATATCTTTCGAAGGCGGACGTGACTATTGACTGGTGGTGTGAATTTAACTCGGTAAAATTCTTTATAGTTTTGAGGGGAGAAAGATGCCTTCGTAGATTAAATATGAGGATAATTTTTTTTTTGTGTAAGACTTAATAAGTTTAGGTAAACTAAAGCTCTTTACAGGCGAGAAGTATTTACAGCTGAGTTGAGACTAAGCTAGTTAGAGATCTATAACAAGATAACGTAAAAGCTATACTATAATATTTTAAGGATAAATGCCAGACTACTCCATTATCACTGCGTTAATCTATCTGAGTTTTAGAGGTCTAAATGAAATGGAAATAAGCAAATACGTTTTTGAATCGTTGTAACTTGTTAGTTGTTAGCCTAGTTGAGCAAATGTTACTAGGTATAGGCCACTTCAATAGACTGTTGCAGATGCGTGCTTAACTTCGATGCAGTTGCTTATTATCTTTACAAACAAACACATCGGCCGGTTTTCAATCAACTTCAAGTAGCGGAGTGGAGTGGCCCAAATGTTTCCATTGGATTGTAATAACAATGCGAAACGAAAGTTTGATGTTGCCAATTTATAGGGGAATTGCGGGTAATTTTTTTGGCCACAATTTTAATGAATACCATGTGTCTCATCACCTCTTAGATAAGCTTCGATTTTCCGGGATTAGTCTGCTTGTCACTTTTCAATCTCTGCTTATATATGTTTTCACTACGTCTTCGAGGTTTTTTGAGATAACAATGTCACTATCCAGCCCACTATCACTTGAATACTAAGCCTTAAAACAAATAGAGGAAGAAGTAATTAGATTTCAAAGTGTCTGAGAGTTGGAGAGGGCTCTGAAAATAAGAGAAACATGACTAATGAAAAAATATTATCATAAGAAACAGCGTTTTGTTTAGCCAGGCCTACTCACATAAAGGCGAAGAAATATCATTAATAAGATATAAAGGCGAAGTAATAAGATCTTCATGAATAACTGAATTGAAAGAGGAGTGCATTTTTGGTGCATGAAAAAATATTTAAACCTGTGATATCTAGGTACTCGAAAGATACTATGGACAAATAAGAAAAAATATTTATACATCATTTTATATGAAGCGTAAAACATCTGCAGCTATAATCTGTGTCTCTCTTTAGCTTCTGTTCAAAATTAAGGGCACTCCAAATTTTAGATAATAAGTATAAAATAATGAATAAGGGTTTTCCATACTTACTGTTGGGATGAAACACTGTTGATTTTAAATTCTTTACTCTGGACTGCATACCGATGAATTTAGCTATAGTTGTCAGAACACAAGATACCATAAAATTGCATGGTATTGGTAGTCAACCAAAATGAAAATGTTATTATTACCAATTTTAACATGAGACCTTTGTGATTTACGGCATTATAACACGGGCTTCATTCACCCAATAATCCCAATAACAATATCATTCGGATACCTCGAGCAAATACAAATCCGGACAAAATAGACCGAAACGAATTTCAAAAGCAAACATTAAATAACGAAATACGAAACGTCGGGTGCCCCTATTAACCGCTTCATAACTATAGGTTCAGTTATGGTCATCTTTATTGTTATAGCTTTAGAGGTTAAAATAACCTAACTTGTCGGAAAATAAATTGGCATGACAGGAGAACAATGCGTTTGCGCAGGGGTGCCTTTTCCTATTCACAACTTTTCGCTCTTTAACAAGTATTGTTCCAATTTGATTTATATTCATGATTCTTGCTCGCATTATTTGCGAGTGGTAAATCAAGTGTATAAATTCTGCTTCTCTTTAATTGTCAGAAGCTTGAATGAGATCATTAAGGGCGATTTCATGCATTTTATTTTTGATATTTGGAACTTCAATCGAAACTATGCAAAAAGTCTATTTTGTCGCTTTTTTGGTTTTATGTGCTAATTATTCGGATTTTATTGCTATTTAGTTATACAAAATTGAATTTAACCAAACCTTTTTTTCATCTCTCTTTCTTCTTTATCTAAATTCATTCAAAACATCTCTATTTCCTAGGTAGGTAGGTTAGGTTCGGTTAGGTTTGAAAATTATATTGTTGTGCCTGGATTTTTATCTAGTAGAGACAAACACGTAGGCTTTCAAAAGGGAAGGAAATAAAACGAAGTGCTACAAAAATTAAAAAATATAATATAGCTATTTCACATTTCTTGATATGACTAGTGTTTAAAAAACTTTGGTACATTGTCGTAGTAAAAATATTTAGATTTATTGTCCTAAATTAATTTCTCAAAAATATCTTAATTTGTACTAAATGACTAGGTCTTTTTACAATGATATAAAATCTTAACTATATAAACTCTACAAAAATTAGATACCATTTACATTAAATTCGAGCATTTACAATACTGGGGCATCTATAAAAGTCTCTACCTACATATCTTTGGTCGTTATAGTAAAAGTTACTGTTACAATAATACTCATCAGCACCATACGTATATTTTTCACTGTTATTTTGGTTATAATTCGCAAAGTTACTATAATTTGCTGTAAACTCATTTGCAACAGGCTGTTTTCTGTTTTTAGCTGTTTCGAAAGCGTTTTTGAATATCTCGTAATTTTTCTGATTGAAATATTCTTTTGAGTCATTCTGTAGCCCAGGACCATAGGACTCATTGTAGTTTACGCTACAATAACTTCGTTGGTTGTAATAATTTTGCTGTAACAATTCATCTCCGTAACTAGAAGGGTGTGTAAAGAATCCGCTACCAGTAGTTGAAGTTATGCAATTACCACCTTTATTGTTAACTGAGACTGTTACATTACCAACATTAATAAGAACACCTTCAGATGTTTGTAAAAAGTTAGACCCATTGGGGAAAGGTTTGCTAAATCCTTGAAAATTTCTATATCCATCTCCACTATTATCATCTGTTTTGCTAGGAGAAAATATTTCTCTGAACGCATCTTTATTAACTTTCTCAGCAGCTAAATTGTAACTTTGTAGCTTTTCGTAACTTATGTTGAATTCTCCTTGTGGTGTTTGTCCTGAGTTTATATTATCTAGTGATTCAAGCGTTTGGCTTAAAGCGAAAATGTAGTTATGGGCGAATCGCAATGTCTCAATTTTAGTTAGTTTTGTATCTTCCGGGAAAGTTGGTAATACACATCTTAGTCTATCCAGCGCCTCGTTCAGCATGTGCATTCTGTTTCTTTCCCTATCGTTAGCTTTCATTCTCCTATTCCTCTTTATCCTTAGTATTTGTGTGGGGCTTTTGCATCTTGTGACTCTATTTTTTCCATTAGCGTATTTTCGTTTGGGCTTATTCGGATCTTTTGGTTTCTTTTCTCTGGATTTAACTGGTGTTGACGTGTTATTTATCGGCCTAAACTCCTCAAATGTCTTTACGTCATCAACGTTTTCTGGTACACAGTATCCTATATCATCGGTGAACAGTTTCCTTCTTACGTTTGTTTCTTTTGGTGGTGTTAGAGAAACTCCTAGATCAGATGTATCATGTTTTATGGGAGTGTTACAAGACGAAGTGGGAGTCATCAAGGGGTCCACATAAGATCGCTCGAAGCCGGAGTCATTGCTGCATATGCTGTCATTGAAATCGCAGTAGCCCTCGAAGTCTGTGCCGAACATACTTATCAATCTGCAACAAATAAATACGAATATATTAGCAAAATGTTAAGTAAAAGCTGAAGGTGGGTCTACGCTAGGCGAACCGAGCATGAACGAGCCGGAACACAATTCGTCTAGTGTGGACCGACTTACGTGCCTCGAAAGACTTACAACGACGAAGCCGAGAACGGCTCCGCTTGTGCTTCGTTCGTGCTCGGTTCGTCTAGAGTAGACCCACCATTATTGGATTTAACTAAAATTTTCTAAAATGATACGTCTTACTTTTTTACATTAGAATATTCGTATTATTTTTCGCTTCTAATACTTATATCTGATCTCTAGAATTTTAAAGGCATTTAACAATTTGTGGCAAAGAAAATAGCCTTATATGCCTTATGTAGAGTGATAGTTCATATAAAAATACGAGAGTGATGTAGGACGAAGGATTTTTGTTATTCGATGCGATAAAATGCGGCCTTTTTTACTGGCTTTTATTTTTTTTAATTAATTTTTGATGTCTTCAAAATGTGCCACTTCCACAAACCCTACCCACAAAATATTCTAGAATGTTTAACTTATAGTAATTTTCACGTCAGCCCGAAGCCCAGGGACCCTTGACATAAAGCCAGTAAAACTTCGCGTGCGCAATGTGTTACGTAGAGTCAGTTGAACTTTATCACTTCCTACTTCCGGCCTCTGATTTCCTGTCAGGGGTGCTTAAAAAGTTAATTTGTCACTTCACGCTACGATTTTTGGTGTAATTACTGTTATTATTGATCAATTTGCCTTGTCCTGTGCAAGGGTATAATGCTTAATGTAGGTTGCGGAAAAGTCGGGGATTGTTTTAACTTTAAATGTTAGAAAAAAATTTTTGAAACTTGCCCAGAATAGATAATGTTATGTACAAATAATAGTTTAATAACGTGAAATTAGAACTATCAAAATAAATCCTGCTCAAGTCGAATGCAAATTGTGAATAATAATAACTAATAATGAAATAATAAAAGATTAAGTTTGTAAGTTTTTTACTCTACCACTTAGAATGCTTTCGTTTCTTCTTCTCCTAACAGGTTATATTTGCAAGTTTACGACTTTACCCCATAGTCATTAGTGACCACATATTATGTTTTCTTTTCTTGTTCTAATTCTACGAGATTTTTTTCATCGCCTTGTTTTAAAATGTGAAGTTTTAACCATATTGGTACAGACAGACACACACACACATAGTACAGAGAAGAGAGATGGAATCCACACGCACCTTTGAATTTTATAAGTTACGTGCGTTTCAAAAACTAAATACTTAGCGGTGAAGTAAAACTTTGTGAGAAAACTTGCATGCCTGAGAGCCCACGCTACTGTACTTTAAGGTAAGCTATAGCAAAACTACATAGTTCATATCGATAGGATATCTTTTGCCCAGGAGTGGGACATAGAAAGGGACTGACTTCAATTTTTAGGGTTCCATACCAAAATGGTAAAAATGGAACCCTTATGGTGAGACTTTCTCCGTCCGTCTGTCACACTCGATTATTTCAGTAACTATTCAAGCTATCGACTTGAAATTTAGAGTAGTTATAGGTAATAGTGACCCGACGTCATAACAATTGTAAAAATTTGAAAATTGTTTTTATTTTCATTTAAAAAGGGGGGAAAACCAGGTCGACAAAATTTCAAAATGAGATAACAATATTGAGTGGGGTATCATATGAAAGGGCGTTACTTGTGTATTCTAAAACTATTTTTTATTTATTTTTATGCTTGATAATTTTTGATTTACTGAGCAAACTGTCGAAAAAAATACCGTACCCTTATCTCCGAAGTTTACCGATCGAAAAATCTGAAATAATTATGATCAATAGAAGTAAACGTATATTTTACAGGAAAAATTAAATCAACACGCTGACTAATATACTTTTTTTGATAATAACAATAATCCGCCAAAAACAAAGTTACGTTTGCGGTTTGCCAACAAAAGCACCTCCATATAAATTATACTCGTAAATTCATGAAAAAAGTGATTCTTTCAATTGTTTTACTTCTTTTATGGTATGGAACCCTCGGTGCGCGAGTCTGACTCGCACTTGGCCGGTTTTTTATCATCTCTCTACTGCTAATGATTAAGTACATTAAAACACGACGTGTAAACCTAATTAATTTTCATCTTTTGTACCGGGGTGTGGCGCTGTTTGCTATTATTTATTCAGGCACGTGACATGCACGTGTCTACAGTACGCAATGCGCATGATACCTAATGCTACACTTGATTACAATTTACAATGGCTTCGTTGTTTAATCACAACTGGTGGAATTTGTGGATCTGAGAATTTTAAAGGTATAAGGGTGGTTTCGTTTGAAGCGACAAGTTTGTAAATGTTTCCATCACTATTGGTCAAGTGGAAACTATAAATATAAATTATTCGTCATAGATGTAAAAAAATTGCTGTTAGACACATTAGTGATTTGAAAAACGTAGACATATTTTTTTCTTATTTTCGTGAAGTGAATTATTTGTAAAGTTAATTTAAATGACGTCAAAACTAAAGCTACGAGCACGTCTACGGGATGCCTACGGGCTACGAATTTTAGTGCATTGCACTTCAAAGGAGTATCAACCAAAATAAAGTGATCCTATGACCCAAACAAGTGAAACTGAACCCTTATTGCGTTCAGTTTTTTTTTCTTTTGAGGTACGGAACAGTGCAAACATAACCACATTGCTTAGCGGCAGGTATTTCTTGGCGGAGAATCAGATTAGACGAGACAAGACCAAAACGGAAGATGAATTTATATTCGAATTTGATTAGCTTTTTCAAAAGGTATACATTCCCGTACCTACATACCTACACAAGAAAGTAATGTCTCTTCAATGTAAGTACAAAAGAAACTCGACTAACCGGACTAATTGTAGTTATTAGGAATTCGGATACTCCAAAATCCGGATAATTAAATGGATGTAGAAAAGCTGTAAAAATGTGTCGCCACCTAATAAATTCGATTTGTAAGTATTTAATTGGTCACGGTGTGTAGTCCGGTTATTTGCTAATCCGTATCATTGAGGGCCCGATAATCGAGTTCCTACTTTAGACACACACTTGCTCATAAAGTGGCTCTAATTTCACAGCGATTAGGCACATAATGACACCTACAATCGCAAACCGTGACTTGTTTATTACTTATATGATCACTAGTGAGTTTTTTTTTTAATTTTATCTTCTAAATACAATTATTTTTAGTATTATTTTAGTCACAAGTGTGTTGAAAAACGGCGTATGATACACGTGAGTATTGATGATTTAACGTCCTCGGCTATTTTAAGACCCTCACCTAACAGCTCGGTTCTCAATAGCGCCTCAGCGGTAATCACCAACTTTACTCACTTGTACCATAATCTACTATTATTGACTCCAGAGTTATTAATTTAAAAATAAAAGTAGTTAGGTATTTAATATTTCCGTAAACATGGTTTGAATACAAACAAATGTCGTAACTCGGAACCACCTGCACGCGCCTCGCACGCGACACCGCCACCCCCGCTACTGCTCTAACAACCCTCAAATTATATTACTGTAGCATTTGTTCCGTTTCATAGGTATGTAAACTACCCGTCGGTGCAGTGGTTAGTATGATCACGAGGTCCTGGATTTAATTCCGCGTAGGAACCAAAACTGTAAGCTGCAGCATATATTTGTAGCAAACAGTTGCCACCCGTGAGGCAATAAGAAAGGAAAACTTGCTGCAATTTCTGTCGCGCTCAGGGGCCCTATACCACCAACTCTTATAGCAGTATTATTGTAATATTGTTTAAAAATTTCCATACTGACATTGTATGAAAATGTCAAAACAATATTACAATAATACTGCTATAAGAGTTGGTGGAAGGCCTCAGGGTTTAAAGCAAGCTTGCCGGGCAACAGGGAGTGCGCCGTCCTGCTTGCTCATTTTAATATATTATATCGCGAGCAACGAGTGTTTGCTAAAGGTAGATTGGACACTGACTACTGAGGGCCGTTGACTGAGTCTGTGGTAGTTATTTGTTCGTTCTATAACATAGCTTTGCAAGCTACCCGATGGATCAATTGTTAGTATGTTTGAATCGTGAGGTCCTTGATTTGTATTTCGAAGTGTCGCGACAAAAATTGTTCGAAAAGGGAATCCCATTGTTTCTGGCGGTTGATATAATTAATGCAACAGTCATTCTTATTTCCAATCAATCAATCAATCAATTTATTCATTTGCTGGTATAGGTATTAATACAAGTTGGTTGTTACAAATATATAAGGTCGAACTATACCACACCATAGGTACAGTCCGACAAGGCGCTCTTGGCACTTGAATGAGGGCGCTGTAAAGAACAAAGGCACCCAGAAAATAAAATCTCCTCAATTTTATCTCAATTTTAGTTTAAAAAGTTGATAAAGCAAAAACAACACAACATACAATAGCGATATACTGACAGAGCGGACTATCAAACAGTATCACAAGATAGCGGTGTTAGTACCGATTTTGGCCACGCGACAAGATAGCCTTGTCGCACTGTATATGTAGGTAAACTACCGATCGGTGTAATAAATATGCAAGGGGCTATGATAATAAATCAAGATGAGCCCATCCGAACATTTTACGTAAACCTTCTTCATACAAGAAAATGTAGAGCCATATTGTGTCGAAACTCCTGCGAAATACTGCGTAGGCTTACAGCGTACTACTGACGCCGGAGGGGGGGTTTTGCTCCCATAAACTGCCGACATTTTTTCGCGCGGTCCGCCGGGTCTAAAGTATAGTTGCCTTTGGCAAGGGGTTATGATCGCAAATATATGTTCGAGTTCGTTCGAGTTATGACTTCTCTACGAATTAAACCGTCCATAGCTCTTCTCTCAGAATGAGCTATGGACGGTTTTCTAACAATTGTGGATAAGTAATATGGCTAATGGCGAAGCGTGATTGGTGTAAAGTTAAGGGACAGAGTAAAACTACAAATGATAAAAGAAAAAACAAAATTCAAAAAAGTAGATGAAATTATTAAACAACAAAAATGGCGTTGGGCCGGCCATATGATTAGAGAGAACTAAATTAAAAAGTGGACTAAAAAAGTAACCGAGTGGTATCCTAGACACAAAAAAAGGAAAAGGGGCAGACAAACGAAAAGATGGGAAGATGACATTTCAAGGTTGGTGGGGAAAACGTGGACCAGACTGGCAAGAGACAGGCATATATGGAAGAGTTTAGAGGAGGCCTATGTCAAGGGACACGCTGATCAATAAGTGTATATTAGATATAAGTAAAAAGCAAATGTAAAATCAGCAATAAAGGCTATTTTTAATTTATTTATTTAATATGGCTAAGGGCGCTAAGCTATTTTTGCTTTCATAAAAATAATTTCCATAATTTCTGTTAAAACTGTTGTTTTCTGTTTATTTACAAATTTAAATGTACCCAGGCTTTGCGTAGCAGTAAAATTTAGCAGCAGATAAAAATATAATTGCACCCACCTATATTCCCTGTAATCTTCACTCAACTAAATTCACGAATTAAAATAACTAAACACCACACAAAACACTAAAACCACTCATAAAATTCAACTATATGAATGACTAGAACTTTTGATAAGATAGGTACAGTTATGACTGAGTTATTTGCTTAAATCTATCCATGACTTGACTAGTGTAACTATTAGTATGGCAGGTTCTGGAGGTATGGCTTGACGGTCACAACATTCTGTACTGCGGGGCAGGCGGTTGGCACCCCTGCTTTATATTATTTTCCAATGGGATCCTCTACGTGGTGAGGCCACGCCCCTACTTCAAACAACAAGTTTGTAAGTTTAGGGGATGTTATAGGTACACGCGCCATCCCCTAAACTTACAAACTTGGATTTTTTAATACAAACTCTTTGTCCAATACAAGCTTAGGTATGCTTGGTACAGCAATGACATCTGATGAGAGGTGATTTATGCAATGTCTTGGTCTCAACCATTTGTTATGTCCCACATCCATGTGATGGGCAACACTCTCAGAATGGGAAAGGTAAGGCCATAGTCTACCATGGTGACCAAGTGTGGGTTGTCAGACTTCACACAACTTATGATCAATACACGAGATAATTCAATTTTTAAAATAAAAATACCACAATCTACAAATACATATTGTAAGATCAACCTGAACCTACACTCTAAAATTTGATGTTTAGTGCGCTCACAGTCCAGATTTATACAGTCTCTTCAGTGGAGTTACTAAAATTATTTTTATTTTCAGGTTTATTGCTATTTAATTATTACCTATGGAGTATTTAACCTACTTTGATCTTTTGTCACTAGCCTCAACTTGCTTTGTAATTTTTAGCTCTAACCCGTTTCTAACTCTGCATCATCTGCGAGATCTATTTTTCAAAATATAATTTGATTTGCCTATTTCCCCTCGGTATGCGTATATGTACCAATAAGTATTGTCAAAAAAGTCTACATCGAATCCAAATTGCGTGACCGATCAAATATTTATGTAATTTATTGCACGTCGATAAAAGGGTTTGTCGATAAAGGACACATTTTTACGCACTATTAACCCATTAAAAAAAGTAAAGCGTAAGGTGCCTTTTATTTTGTTAGGTACATCTGTTGAATTTTATTATTAGAACCCGGGTTACCGATCTAGGTATACTTTGTAATTTTTTATATGTAAACTCTAGTTCATACAACAAGCATAAAATTTCACGCAAATCGTTAAAGCCGTTTCAGAAATACGCAAAATAAATAAAATGTAAAGAATAACTGTTTCAATATTAAAATTATTCTTTTTCCTTGATAAATGCATATGAGGTAATGGGTTTATTAATCAAGAAAATCCGCATACTGGCCGCCACTTTTGAAGTTGAAGGTACCATCCCGGGCCTCGGAGAGTGCGTAAGTGTCTGAAAATGTCCTGTCCCGTCCAAATTATATTAAGTACATATATATGCAAAAAATATTTTTTTAAGTCACCAGGCCGATCACCAGGCACTAAAGCCGATTAAAATCCCATGACAAAGTATACTGGCTTTTATTCGTAGTAAAGACGAATTTAGAACGGAGGTGCGGAAGCTCTGCTCTTAGGTAAGCACGTTTATTAAGAAGAACTCTTATGCGTTTCCCTTACCATTCATAGAAGTCAGCTAGGAGTCAAAGGGTTGAATCGTATAGCTGCAACGTTCAATACAAAATCATGATCGATTTTTTTGGTTAAAGCATTTCTTTCGGCTAATTAGATGCAGAGTAGGTTGTGGAGCCTTCAGCGAATTGTTTTTACCTTTTATTAAAAAAAAAATAGAATGAAATTCTATAAAATAAAGACTGAAAATCAATATAATGTACCGTTTGTCACCTAACCCGTGCACTGCACGCATCGTTTCCAGATGATTGAATGACAAATAGGCGTGCAAAAAACGTTTGATACTTTCATAGCAAATGCTCACCGTCACGCCTCAACGGCGATTTCTTATGAGGTGACAAATTGCGTCACGCTATTTCATTCGAAAGGGTAAAAGTAAGAATATTACCCCTATTCTTACTTTTACCCTTTCGAATGAAATAGTGTGCGTTAAAAGTAATAATGGCTTATTTTTTACCAAATAAATCTAAATTAATTATTATAATATATATAATATTTTTTGAAATATAATTACGTACTTATAGCCACCCATTTGATACGTTAAGGGGGATGGGTTAAGAATTTGAATTTCGTAGGCTAGTAGGGCCGAAATCTTAATATATATAAATCTCGTGTCACAATGTTTGTCCTCAATGGACTCCTAAACCACTAAACCGATTTTAATAAAATTCGCACACAGGGTGCAGTTTGCTCTAACTTAAAAGATAGGATAGCTTAAATCTCAATTTATCTATTTTTTTTTTATATCATTAAGGGCAAAACAATGTTTGCCAGGTCAGCTAGTACCTTAATATATATATGAAGGTATTCCTTTGATACGTTATACCGTCAAGAAGATCGGCTTACGGTTTTTACCTTGACGCAAAAAAGAACTAAACAGACGAAACAGGTGATGCATCCTAACGTTCCACTAACGACCCATCACGTCCACCCCACGAGCGCAAATCTCGAAATTATAACTGTGCCGTTTAAAATAATAAATAAAAGCGAAAGGGTTTGTTAGTTACTTTGCAGTCGCCACGCTCGAGAGCCCATGAATGCATTAAAATTCGCCTCTACACGCTTACCCGTTTAAAGGGTTGCTGCAAGTAGTGAAGGGCTATTTTCATCGATATATTGTAGTTTTTTATTTCGGTCAACATAATCTTAAGTTAAATAGAAATGATTTGCAAATTTTCGATATTATTCGCTTTATATACAACCGATTTATTCGCGTTCTAAGCGAATTATTTATACAATATTATATTAAAACAGTTTATTTGTAGTCTAGCTATCCTCTTTGTTTGAAAGGTTTCTTATTTCTTTATATTCATAATATTTTTTTACTTTAATTTACCAATGCGTTTTTGTTATATTCTTACTCATTTCAAAAGGGACGGCAAAATGTTCCGCTCACATAGGATTGTTTGTTTGTGTTTAGTTTATTTCTTTTTATATTTTTATTCTGTGGTGTGCAATAAAAAGTTTATCTATCTATAGGATTCATTATTTAACACCGCTCTATCTGCTGAAATTAAAAAAGAACACAATGCTCAAGCATTGTTAAGTATAATTATTATGTAATGTGGCATCATCCGAAACAACGTTCTAATAAGCTGAGGATGATGAAATATTATTTTCAGGATGCAAATATATCAACGCATTTTTGTACCCGCATACATCGATGAATGACGTCGACTCGGCACATCACTAAACTAACCCTTGCAACGCGCGCCCCCACGTGTCCCAAACACTAGGCTGCCACCGAGCATAATTCTGCGGACTTAGCGGCTCATACCGACGAATAATTATATGCTTGTTGTCGGCTTATCAACTGTTGTTTTATTTGGCTAAAAATGAACTGAAAGAACGAACTGAAAAAATATTCGAAAAATTGCCATTTTTCGAATATTTTTTCGGTTTTCCTGGGTACTTTTAGTTAAAATAAATCGAAAGAGGTCTAATTTTTGCAAATATACCCTCAAATATGATACTCTGTCATGTGCAAGGTGGTAACCAATGGTGGTAGCTGACATTTTGGCAGAGTCCAACCAGATCATAGAATATTCTGTGTTAAAGCAGAAATTGTAGAGCATTTCTGTTTTTGTTTTGAAGTGCACTGTGGCAACTGGCAGGCTATATTATGACTTGGCACAGTGAAAAAAAAACACCATGCTCAGTTTTTTTTTTTCTTGCCACAAAGATTATACCTTAGGGCTTAGACCATCACTATATTCCTAGTACACCATGTATAGTAACCTGGTACATTATACTATAAACTTTTAATTTGTTTGAGCATTGTTTCAATACATAAAAATCTAACGTGATAATGGTTTTTACTTTATACGGTTATTTTGTACATCGTTTGCTTATTTGTAGCTTAATTTTTAATTATTTTAAATTTAAATCAATTAAAGTTGATAATTAATGTCATGAAAACGTTCGGTCTATTTTTAAATCAACGTACATTATGACGATTTAATTTTTAGTTTGATTTAGATATATATATATCTTTTAAAAATTAAGTAGGTACCGACCTGCTCTAACTTAATCCACGTCAAATAAAAATATTTACTTGTACCTAATATGACTCCCAGAATACAATCTCATGAGATTTAAAAATCAAAATCTTTGCACAAACAGAAACATGTTTAAATTCAAAAATATTTACCTACACTTAAACCTTAACATGACGCTAATCTCTTAAATATTAAAACATTTATACGGCTAGTCCCGATTAATCCTCGGGTCAGAAAAAAAATCAATGCTCCTTCCATTGTAGGGTAGTTTTGAAATGTTAAAATGCTTTGTCGTTAAGGGCTCAGCCAAAGGGTTGTAAATAATGACGCTGCAACTCTATAGAAATCTAAACGGTTGCCCATAAAAGGGTGTGGGGATTGTTTTTAAAAAGCATGTACTTTAGAAAAAAATCGATGCGAAATTATTACACCTTTAATGTTCGTATTTTTGACTGAATTCAAGCTTTTTTACTTCAAACTGTCCATTTTCTCATGTATCTTTTACTCTAACACATTTTCGAAGTTGGATTACTATAAATCAGATTTCCTACCAAAGATATTTTTAACATAATTATTTTTTAAATAAAAATAAAGGAGAGCGTTAGTATAAAAATTTATATAAATTAAAAAAAAAAAAAACATAATAATAGTAATACTTAGATTTCCTGATACTCTTACACATTTTAGAAATTTGATTACTATAAATCAGATTTCCTACCAAAGTTATTTTTAACATAATTATTTTTTTAATAATAATTAGGGAAGGCGTTAGTATAAAAATTTATATAAATTAAAAACAAATAAAGATTTTGACAAATAAAGATTTTCTATTCTATTCTATTCTATTTTCTAAAAATTATATATAGTAATACTTAGTGCAAGTTATTTTGTAAAGCAACCCTTAATAGCAGTTAAAACACGCATGATAAACGCCGCCGACACGTGCGAAATTGACATATTCTCATCCCAGTTTCACCTTACCCACCCAAAACTAAACACGTGAAACACATAAACAAATATGATATTGCAAATAATTAAAATAAATAGTAATAGCATTTTATTTGCACAAATGTTAGATTTTGCGCCGATTAGCGCAGAATCGGCGCTCAAAAAATAATTCCTGGCCACAGTAAAATTGATATTACCTAATCCGTATTTACATTGAAGGTGTGTGAAGTGGTTTAGCAGATAAGATGGTAGGTACACGAAAATAATCATTTTAACCTGTGATTTTAAGTGCTAAAATCGCTTTACCAGCGGTTTAGTCCCAAATGTGCAAACATAGGATATTCAATTCGTATTTTAATATTCATGAATATTGTATGTTTATTTGAAATGGGCAAATATTTATTTCTTGCAGGTGCGGATTTTATTTGTTATTTGTATTTTGTATTCGCAATGCATGCGTCTACGCCGCGCCGCCCGCCCATCAGCCGAGGGTTGAAATAAATCGTGACGTAACTTTCTGCCGTGTGCGTACAAATTACAACTACACTAATATATTATTATACTGTATTTTGTAAACTGTATATTTCATAATTATATTACTAATAATTATTGCTAACCCGCGACTTTGTTAGGTTATTTAAAGTTTTAATGTTTTTTCAGACCATATTTTTCTATTTCATAAAATAGATAATATTAACATAATGTGCACCGATCATTATTTTAAAAACTTATTCTTACAAAGTTAAAATAATGGGTTATCGGAAAAATACCGAAACATCGCGAAACCATTTTTGAGCTTCTTCTCGGGCTTGGATTGGAACCCTTGTGAAATATAGTGATCAGTGAAAAGCCTCATATTGGATTTACATTAATAGTTATCAACTTATCAATATCTATCATCACAATAATATAATTACTTAGTACATTAATTTTATAAATATAGGAATTTGAACTTAAGCACATAATACTTTCTTTTTCTTTCTTTCTATCGTCACCGGCCATTAATATTCAAGAATCAAGACCATTGTTAGGTAAAAAGAAATAAGTCACTTTCTCTTGCAAGAGCTCACAATACTTATAAATAAGGGTGTTATGTCCACCAGAGATGAAATAGGCAAGTTGCTATGTTTTGCGCCAAATGCACCAATAGAATCGTTTATTATCATTAATTGATTTCATAGCTTTTGAAAATCAAGTGATTCTACTTGTGCATTTTAAAAACATAGCATACTTAGTTAGCAGCCTCATATATTATACCTACCTACGTTACGCTCAAGGCTAGCTATAAGGAGTCCAATGTAGTTGCTATGCTACAAAGTAGTAATACTACTATGAACTGCGAAATTAAAATATTAATTCTCTTCCCGCCAAATTTTGAATTTCGCGGGAATATCCATTTATTTCGCATTTACAAATTCAATCAAAGATTTCTTAATAAGTATAAAGTACATTGTAATGATCATACCACCATTCCCGCAATTTTTCTATCATAATTTATGAGCTTATGTTTAAACACGAAAAACCAAATGAAAATGCAATTTTACCCTAAAATACCGTTACCGGCAAACTAGACTCTTAAATAATAAATGTCAATGTGATATTTAGTAATCTGTGCACTCTGTAGATCTAAGTCTTAGAAAGGTCTTAGATCCATGTTACAGTGCGACAAGGCTATTTTGGCGCGTGGCCAAAGTCTGAACTAACGCCGCTATCTTGTGCTACTGTTTGATATTTCGCTCTGTCAGTATATCACTATTCTATGTTATGTTTTTTTGCTAACTATTAACTATTTTAAACTAAAATTGAAGTAAAATTGAGGAGATTTTATTTTATGGCTTTGCTTTACAACAGCGCCCTCCTTCAAGTGCCAAGAGAGCCTTGTCGGACTGTATGTATTTGTTTAGGTATAGTTCTTCTCTTTCGGTTCCTAGTCTGTGGTTCTTCTGTAGTCTGTGGTCAAGTGTCAAAGTTTTTTATCTTTTATGTCTATGGTGCCAAACAGCTGGAACAGCTGTGTTTTTGTTTATACTTTTAAAGTTTTTGTTTAATTTTATTTTCGAACACTTTTTATCAGAACTATTCCTAAAGTTCTTTCTATCGATGGATGATAAGCATGATAGCTCTGTTTCTTAGGAACTTATCTTCTCAGATAAGAAGTTATTCGCGGCTGTTTTCAGTACAATCTGCATCTACTATGGTAAGTTCAATTCACAGATTCTCTTGTTAAAATTTCTAGTAACAAATATTGGAATGAGGAATTTTATTATTTGTAACCATGTAAACGAAACTTGAAAGTTGAGAGTGGAATTCTTAAAGGTTCTAAGTAATGAATTCCCTTGTTTTACCAATTGTATTCAGTATTACCAAATGTATTACCACAGTGACAAGGTTCCGATGATGCATCTTAAAGGTGGATATTGGGAACTGGGCAGGCGGTATTCAAGCTATAAAAATATTTATTGCATGATACACTTCACATCTACTTAACTTTTTTCAGGAAAGCCCAGTAGTGGTAGTTAGTGAAGGTCGCCTACGTGGTATGGTCCAGAAGCTATATGATGGATCAGAGTACTACAGTTTCAAAGGCATCCCATATGCACAGCCTCCAGTGGGGAAATTGCGGTTTAAGGTAAACAAATTGACAAGAAAATCTATAAACAAATACTGCTCAATTGCATTATCAAAACATACAGTTGAATCATTATGTCACAAAATGCTATTTACTTCTATATATAATGCCAACATAGACGTAATAATATTCTTAAATTTGTTGAAATACTACTCTTCAAGTTTTGACGACTTTCCTGGCAGATGGCACAGTGGCTCAGATTCAATTTAGAATTTCATAATTTTTTTATTTGACTCAAGTCTGGTCTCGGGGGAGGCTTCAGAGGTTGCTATTAACCACCAAAGACACAACCAAGCGATTTAGTGTTCCAGCACAAACAATATCAAGTGGCACACTTGCCCATATTACGTCATGATACGGAACCCTAAAAACCCTCCTCATTGCAATACCATAGGAGGAACCAGACTTAGGCCTCAGTTCTCCAGTAATCTTGTCAGCTATGCCTTTTAACGGCCGAAATTAATAATCTATCTATATTCTATTTGCCCTACTAGAGATATCAATTTGACATAAGCTCCATACAAATGTCAAATTTCTGTCTCTAGTAAGGGAAACCATGGATTGATAGGATATTGGGAACGGCCGTAAATCAATATTGCTTCCTATCTAGATTGATGCTGCAAGAGTCTTACACTTACAATCATTTTTTTTAATGACATTGTATAATATTCTTATCATTTCAGGCCCCACTTCCACCACTACCCTGGAAAGGAATCCTAGACGCCACAAAACATGGCCCTGTGTGTCCACAAACCTTTAATCGTCAGATTATAGAAGGCGACGAAAACTGTTTATATCTCAACATTTATACACGCTCTTTGAAAAGCGATTCAAAATTACCTGTAATGATATACATCCATGGAGGAGGGTTCCTATCAGGATCTGGTGATGGTGACATGTACGGTCCAAAATTCTTACTTAACCATAACATTGTTTTAGTTACTTTAAACTATAGACTGGAGGCATTTGGTTTCCTTTGTCTAGATACTCCGGAAGTACCTGGTAATGCTGGATTGAAAGACCAAACTGCAGCATTTAGATGGGTGAAGAATAATATTCCTCATTTCGGTGGGGACCCCGAAAATGTGACGATTTTTGGAGAAAGTGCGGGCGGTGCATCTGTCACATTTCATATGCTGTCTTCTGCTTCAAAAGGATTGTTCGACAAAGCGATTTCTCAAAGTGGTGTTTGTATAAATGATTGGGCGTATGATTTAGATGGAAAAACCAGGGCTTTCCGGATTGGTAAAGCTTTGGGTAAAGAAACGAATGATATAGAAGAACTACTGGAGTTTTTACAGAATGTTCCTGCTAGAAAATTGATTGGGTTGAACTTTAAAGTGGCTTCAGAAGATGAGAAGCGTAGAGGACTACCTATACATATTGGACCTGTTATTGAGAAGAAATTTGAGAATACTGAAGCGTTTTTGACAGAGAAACCTATAGATTTATTGATGTTGGGCAAGTTCCATCCAGTGCCGTTCATAATTGGTTACAATTCTGCAGAAGGTCTAGTAGTATCGTTCAGTGATATTAAGAAAATTGATTTCACAAATAAGTTTCCATCATTTCTAGTGCCAGCAGAAATTGCCCTAAAAGTTTCAGAGACCAAACTCAAAAAATTTGGTGAACGCGTTAAACAATTTTATTGCCCAAATAGAGATTTGAGTGCAGAAGATGTTGAAATTATTACAAATATTGCGAGTGATACACATTTTATATACGGCATATACAGGATGTCCGATTTATGTTCCGCGCATTCTAAATCAGTTTATATGTACAGGTTTAATTTGTCAACTGATTTAAATCGTTGTAAGTCTCTGTTTGGATTGATGGAGTACGCAGGAGCTTGTCATGTTGATGAGCTGTGTTATTTGTTCGACAGTGTGATGAATAGAGATGTGTATGAGGAAAAGGCCAGTTTGCGGCAGTATGTATACATGATGACAAAAATGTCGACTGATTTTGCTAAAACTGGGTAAGTAACATATTTTTCTCAAACTTCTTTAGGCGCATTGAGCATTTTTGAAATGGGACAAAACAATTGAACTCACGACACTGTTACTGACAGTTAACAGTCACAGGTTTGAATGGTGAATTGTGTCACAAACATCCAATTTTTTTCCCCCCTTTCATTCTGTTTCTGGCCATCTGTCGTTGGACATTGGCCCGTGCAGTTGTTGGTGATGGTCCTTTCCGTCCTTCTGATGAAGCTTCCTATTGGCTGTAGAATCTGTGAGACAGATCAGGGACACTATTACTTTTTAGTCTACAGAACCGGAGACTGTCTGACAAACATCCAAATGTACAAAAACAATTTTTCAAGGATAAATAACTTTAAGAGGATTAAAAATGGTCAGAGATGTTATAATTTTACTGATAACTTGTGTCTTTCCAGAAATCCTACACCGGATGACAGTTTGGGTGTGACATGGACGCCCTACACTGCGCGGCATAAACAATACTTGAGCATAGACAAGGAGGTAGTTATGGCGACTGGTGCAGAAAAAGAAAGACTTGAATTTTGGACCAAGCTATACAATGAAGCAGGCATATCTAGTTCTGTTAAGAGCAATTTGTGAATCTTACAGTGAATCCTGTGGTGCTACAATCTTATATGCAGCCTTATAACTTATCGATTCTCTTTCTAATATTGCTTTTGCTAAGTTTTTGGCACGACATAAAAAAATATGTTTTGGAATGACACATCTGATAGATAAATTGATCAATGGAATCTGCATTGATACTCACATTTTTTTAATTCCGTTCCTATAGCAATTGTATTAGAGAATTGCTGCTGCGGCTGCTGGTATTTTTTTTGTATTAGAGAACTATCTCTCAAGGATGTTAAGGATTATAACTAATCTTTTGCCTGCGGCGCGGCGTTGAGTTGCCTTGCTTTGTTGTTTAACATTCTTTTGTATAGTAATATTCCTTTTTGTAGAAAAAATACGAGCAAGACGATGATATTTAGAAAAATTAAAAAATCGGCATTAGTAAAATGATAAATTCCGTTTGACATTCCATTATCCCTATATGTATTTTTTTCAATAAGCAATTTCAATTACTAGATCGTTGGATTGTTTCTATTAGTTAACAATCCAAAAACAATCTCTGTTTGATTATTTTATCAATCAAAAATCACAATAATTGCAATCGTCAATCATGATTACCATTGTGCCCTTATCTGTATGTGCTCTGACTCAAAGATACTCCTGTAGCTTGGTAATGGAGTACTGGAGTCTATTGTAAGGTTGTAAGGTTGGTGATGGTTCGTTTATTTGTTAGTTAGTCAATCTAAAAATTACAGTAATTATATTATTATGTATTAATTCTAAATAATATAATGGTGCTCAAACCCTAATATGTTTGACGTTGGTTATGGAATCGTAGGTGTGATATATTTTATGTATCTACCTTCGTATTTTATATTATGTAGTAAAACTGCAGCGCATTTTTTATCGAGAAGACTAATTAAATACAAGGATTTCATATTTTCATATTATTTTATGGCATATTTTACTAAATAGTATTTTTGTCAATGTTAGTGATGCAATTAAATACTTAGTAAGACGGGTATTTTTGAAAATCTTTATATTTTAAGTAGATAATATTAGTAATGTTGGAATATGGCTGGATCATTATTGGATGTTGTTGATTTTATAAATATATTTTTAACTTTTACAGCGTTTTTGTTACTCTCAAAACGATTCAATGTCCAAATGTTCAAAATTCTGTCCAACTCTGTTTGGTTGAAATAGCGCCATCTAATTTTGACTTGTGACTATTATATTTTCCTAAATTTTTACTAGATGGAGCTGCTTTAAATGAACTTAATAATGCTGTATTTTTGGACAGCTCTACGATCAAACATAATATTTGAGCCTGACATTATTTTATTTTCAGGACTCCTAATAATTGAATTGGACAAGCGATTTTCAAAACTTATAATATCGTGTTTGTTGGTACTTTGGTACACGTTTCCGAACTATAGGGAAAACCTACAAGGAAAATCTTTTGAAATATTATTTCCGTTCATATGTTAGTGAAGTTGGGTTGGGGAAAGTCCTCTTTGTAAATACTTTGCACCTGTGCTTTGCACATGTAAATCTTTATGTAAATAAACACCGGTGACTACACTTGAAAAAAATAAAGTCATTGTAGTTTTTACTGTTGTACCTATGTGTCGTATGTAACACAAAAAATGTTTACTTTTAAATTTTATTTTGTTGTGTTAATATTGTTTCTACAGACAGTAGGCATATTAACATCGAGGAATTGCAAAGTAAGTTCAAATTCTTTTTTTTTTAGGTAGGTATTATTGTTTGTAGATTTGTTTTTGGTTTAATTTATTTAACTCATTAATCGTCATTCGATTATATCTTTTGTTATTTGTTGTTATTGTTGATCGTATGACGGGTAAGTTCCTACTCAGATAAAGTATTTCCGTTTCATTAACATGGGTAGGTAGAGCGAATTTAATTTTAATTAGAAATTGACATAATTTTATAAAATTTGAATTTAATATACTTACTTATAATTTAAATAATTTTATAAAATTAAAATTTAAAATATATTGTACTTACCTATAAGTTTATTTCATAGTTCCCCTAGGTCTATCTGACAGGGCATATGCCACGAGTGTGCCCGCGAAATTTAAATTGTTTGTGGTTTTTCGCGATTTTTAAGCTAATAACACACTTATAGCAGTAAAATTGGGGAAATTCCAGTATCGTCTTCACGTTTTTACATAAAAATTTCTGCTTAAAAGTGTCGAGTTAAAGAAATTATAGTCCGAGATTTGCGAGTTACTCACTTCTAACTCGATACTCGGACTAATTTACTGGGAAAGACATTTTTATGCAAGGATTTTGATATAAACATGTGAAGATGATACTGCCATTCTCGCAAATTGACTGCCATAAACTTAAGTATTAGGTACTTATGTCTAATAAACGTAAAAATTGCAAAAACCACGAAAATTTTAATTTCGCGGGCACACTCATTGATTTCACGTTAATTAGGTTAGGTATGATGATAGTCACTTCATATTTCATATCTCAATAATGATGATAGAATATAATGGTATACCTGCGTAATATTTCATGACTTAGTTAATGGGGGTTCGCTAAACCCAAACCCCCTTATTAATAAACTCTGTTGTGTCTTTTCTCTTCAAACTCCATCGTTACTCCACGTTTATTAATAAGGGGAAAGGAGTATATAATTTTTTTGTTAACCACCTCGTGACAATCGCATTAAAATCAGTTCTAAGATACAGACCTGTGATAAAGACAAAGTTACAAAAGTACCTATACATATTTAGTAGGTAAGTAACTCGAATGAACAGAAATCTTATGGCATCTATGTTTAAATTATCGACAGACAAATATTTTTTTTATTTGTAATTTTATGTCAGTACTTAATAATTTTTTTCAGCGTGATCCTATAGTGATGACCACAGAGGGTAAAGTCCGAGGCGTTGTCGACACACTTGTGGACGGGTCTACCTACTACAGATTTAGAGGGATATCGTACGCCGCACCGCCTGTAGGAAGCCTTAGATTTAAGGTAAACGATGTCCGCACCGTTGTCTTTAATTATGTTATATTTATCTCTTGGAACAGATTAAACAAATATTGATATTTTTACGGAACCGAAACATAGATCACAATTCACAATAAGTACCTACTCTACGTAATACTTACACGTGATACTCTTACCGAAATCAGCTTAGCAATTGCATGTACGTTGTCTTTCAAAAGTAAATCAGAGGCATCATTTAGAACTGATAGACAGACACTAAATAAGCTATTAAGTAATTTTTACCTATGCATAAATGCATAAGTCGTTATTAGTATCATGGTTAATTGTTAACCCATTAAGATAGCAATTACTAAATACGAAGTACTGCAATTTAAATTATTCATCTGAATTAGTGAAGCTAGTTTAATCAAACTTCCGATCAGTACCTATCCGAAGAGTCGAGCAAATTCGACTAAAATTCCGGAACCATTATTTTTTCTTATTTAGAGTTTATTTCTATTTCCCAGGCGCCCGCACCACCCCAGCCATGGCGTGGCATTCGAGACGCTTCCGACTTTGGCAATAGTTGCGCACAGTTCAACGAGACTTACCAAGGCGACGAGGATTGCCTGTTCCTCAACGTCTACACAAAGTCGTTGAGCACGCACGCCAAAATCCCCGTCATGGTGTTCATCCACGGCGGTTCGTTCTCCACGGGTTCTGGGAACTTCTTCTTGCCAGATTTCCTTTTACAGCACGACGTTATTTTAGTCACGTTGAATTATAGGTTGGAAGTGCTTGGCTTTTTGACCTTAGACACGCCAGAAGTGCCCGGTAATGCGGGCATGAGAGACCAGGTCGCCGCGTTAAGATGGGTCCAGAGAAATATAGATAAATTCGGAGGAGATCCCAATTCGGTGACGCTTTTCGGCGAAAGCTCCGGGGCAGCCGCCGTTGCTTATCACATGTTTTCTCCGATGTCCAAAGGTCTATTCCATAGAGTTATAGCTGAAAGTGGGACCTACGATCTAGCTAGACGGGAAGGTGGAAAAGAAAGAGCTTTCAGAGCTGGCAAAGTCCTTGGCAAAGACACCAATAATGTGCAGGAATTGCTCGAGTTTTTCAGAAGTCTAGAAGCAAGTCAACTGACTAATCTGACCACAGCAACTTTGACTGACGACGAAAAGTTTAGAGGCCTACCAGTAAAATTTGTGCCAGTAATAGAAAATAAATTTCCCAATGTCGAACCTTTTATGGACGACGATCCGACCAAAATGCTTGTCGAAGGGAAAGTCACTCGAGTACCTCTAATGATCGGATACAATTCTGGAGAAGGACTAATCATGACTTTATTCCACGCTGGTTTATTAGACGTTTATAATACACAACCATCTTATTACGTTCCCGAAGAAATTGTAGATAAAATTTCTGGAGCCCAGTTGACTGATTTCGGTAATAGAATAAAGAAATTCTACGTAGGCGATAGAGACATCACGAAAGACGATTTGAGTGTAATTCGTGACATGCAAACAGACATTCATTTCTCGTATACGACCCATAGATTTGCTGACGTGTTCAGCAAAGTGTGTCCGCAGACATTCATGTACAGGTTTGATGCGGTTACTGATCTCAATATTATAAAGAATTCACTGAATTTGCCAAATGTTGGAGGAGCAAGCCATGCGGACGAGTTATTTTACTTGTTTTACAACTATTTGAGCGCAAAACCTTACAGAGAGCAGCAGAAGTTAAGGGATCTAGTATTCAAAGTGACAAAGCTGTGGGCGGATTTTGCGAAAACCAGGTAGGCAATTCATATTGTCAAATTCAATGTTAACTGTAGTTGTACTTATATAATAGTAGGTATAACGATATGTTACAAGTACAGTAGAACCTCTATTAACTGGACTAATTTTTGTCACTCTGCATTCTGATAATCCCATGTATGAAGAAAAGCGGGTTAAACGGACATCGGTCTTATGTCTTTTCCCAGATTCTATTTTTATCTAACCAAACTGAACTAACTGCGCCAAAATAAGTGGGTAAAGTGGGTTAAAAATGTGTAGGTCCTCAACCTTTGCAATTTCATAAATTCGCAATTCATTGTTTACGATCAAACCCTGAGTCATTTTCTTGTTGAATGTTAATTACTCAAAGCGGTAAGCGTATGTAGGTGATAATACATTTCAGTTGTTTTTTTGTTATTGTTAAACTGGGTTTAATCTACATAGAGATAGCAACATTGTTTACTTCCTTTGTTTTGACGGGGTGATTCAGATATTGGCTGAGGTCTGGTCTCGTCTGGCTTCGTTAAATGATTTTAACGGCAAAGACGCACCGCAAAGCCATTATCTTTCTGTTACGATGCTGTGTAGCAACCCCTTATTACCCTTCCAAATTAGTTAGATAATATTATATTAATATTATATTATTAGATAGGTAAAATCAGATGAGATTACTTTATATTATGACTTCTAAAAAAATTGTCGTTGACATCAATGATCGCGAGATTTAATCCTGTCGCAAACCCGTCGCGACGTTATATTCAGTAGCAGCAGTAAGTTGGCCGTTTTGTGTAACTATTAAGAGAATCGTCTAGCTGTACATTTTCATACAAAAAGCGGTAACGTTTTCCAACTTGTAAATGTTGTCCGATTTTCATAATTAATAGAAATGTTGCAGATATAGAAGAAGCTCGTGCTTATTTTTAAGAAATATTGCTTATGTTAAATGATCCATATTTTAACCAAAAACTTGCTAGAGTATTTTTTTTTTATTTAACTAAAATATAGAAAAACATACGAGCCTAGATTAAGGTTTACTGAATGTAATAAAAAATTAGGCCTAGTTCTGCATAAATAGCATTTTTGAGAACACCTATTCGCGTCGCGCTTCGTCACAAGACGATAATCTTAACTCTTAAGATTTGAAAACTGAAATACATTTTTATATTATTTCTTTTCAGCCGCCCTACTCCCCAAGGAGGTGTAGAACCAAAATGGCGCCCGTACACGATTCAAGGAAAAGAGTTTTACATTATAGACGAGCAGTTCTCCCAAGGGAACTACGCTGATAAGGACAGGATGGAATTTTGGAACCAACTGTATATAGAGGCTGGTCTTCCGCATATTTCAAAATCTTGAAGAATATAAAATATATAAATAAATATAAATAGTGGACAACATCACATCACATACATTGCTCCGATCCCTTAGTAAGTAGCTTATGCACTTGTGTTAAGGACTGTTAAGGACAAAAAGAATAATGTAAAACATTATAAATTTTTACCTACATTCATAATATAGTTAAACATTTGAGCGTCTCATTATACCTATATCGGGATTTGGGAATGCAAACTTGCAAAAGCCCAAATTTTAAGTGAGCAATCGATTACTTAATCAAAGTTCAGCTAAACAATATTTTCTATCTCGAAGAATAAATGGGTACTCCTATTTATATATTTGAAAATCACACAAAATTGTTATCTAGCAAATATCCTAAATGCTGAGTGATATATTATAAAAATTGTTATATGTATGCCTAGGCTTAAAGATGCTGTCAACAATATTAGCTTTAAAGACAACCGACAAAATATTTTTACGTAATAAGTACTACTGTAAGTAATACAGTACTGGTATATACTGACTAGGATCTTGTTTCAAATTTTGTATGGACTTTTGATGTTGACCGTACATAATTAAATTGTCGTTTTGATATCACATAGGTTCTAAGCTTGTTGGGCACACTGTACAAAGACTCGCTCTTGTCATCCTTTAGTCTGTTAAAGTTACTTAGATAGGTACCTACCTAAATTAAGACATCCTGTAACGTGGAAAAACATTTTGTAAATTGTAAATACCCATAGTTTATAGTGAATATGCAAATAAAAATATTTTTCCATAAATTGTTTGGTTTTATTTATGTTATGTTGTAGCCAATATTATGTTGTAGGTTATTAAAAGATAAGGATAGCTAGTGTCAAAGTTCTGATAAACTATGGTAGTACTTAGATTGTTATGTAAATGCATTAGGTACCTAAACATCGAAATAATATGAGTAGGTAATATGTCCCTACTTTTAGCATACCTAGCCTAGTTTATTTATTTTATTTTTAATCACATTAGCGGTGCCAATTACACTCACGTGATGGATTAATTTTCAAAGATAAATGAAGTAAAAATATATATGAATTAATTTTATTTACAATCATAACAATTAAGTATTTTATAGTTTATACTAATATTTTTGCCACTAATCTTATCTTCGGGGCACTACGAGAGCGAAAACTGCTAAGGGGGACATTCCTGCGTTGCATCCCTCTCGCATGAGACGCAGCGGTTGCCGGAGGGCAAACATTTTTCTCCGGCTACCGTGAGATGGACTAAAACGCTCCATCCTTGAGAATCGAGGCCAAGCTGACGGGATCTGGGTAGCTTTTACACACTTCAAGTTTGTACCGTTTCAAATGGCATTTGGTCGAGCTCCCCCCACCTATCTTCAATACCCTGGCTGTGCTCTTCACCCGTCTCCGAAATCCTCAATCATCAGCTTTCTCCATAGTTTTCACGGAGTCATTTCTTGACTTCTATACGAAGCCACAAGACTACAATCTCATTTGATGTTATGAATGACGATGCACCTAAACAATTATTATGTATGTATAACTACTTGAACGTACGTATTTACTTGAAAGGGGTTAGTAGCCCCTAACGGTTACTAGCTACACAGCATCAGAACGCTAAATGCAAGCCATTAAGCATTCGAGGCGTCTTTGCTGGTAGGTTGGTAGCCAGCCGCGGCCGAAGCTTGCAACCAGATCAATTTATAAATTATAACATTCCTAATTCGCTAGTACCGGTAATCGAACCCGGGAACTACCGTTCAAATCCGAGCGCGTTGCCAGCTACGCCGGTTAACTTGCGCATTTCCTATCTCTAAAAAATTACTTAATGCGTCCTAAGTACCTAAGTGAAGTTTCTACTAACAAAAAATTTGCCTATAAGATCAATTTTTTTTAAAGAGATCCCCAGGAAAAACCTGTCCTGTATTAGTAATGTCCTTTGCTGGTATCCGCACAGATCGACCGACCATCCAACTGTTCTTCAACCCAATCTTCGATGTTGTGTGGGTCGGGCTTCGGAAGCAGTAGGTATATAGGTAGTATTATTTATCCGTAACCGTTCCCAACCCATATAATACTTATTGCAGTGACGACTGCCAGTTGTGTCAATAACCATACTATTGTTTTCGACTTTTTAATTATCAGTAAAATTGTGAGGACTTTAATTATAGTGTAGATACCATAATGTAATGTATAATGAGTAAGTACTTACCTACTGATTTGTTATTGATCGGAGTCTTCAAATCCATTCCAAATTTTCCACAGTTGGTAATAAATGCGAGTATTTTCTCGAAATAGGAGTTTTATCATTATTACCACGCTGACCAAATGCAGATTGGCACACACCTTTGAGCCCTTTGAGGATATTATGAAGAATGCTTAGACACAGATATAGGTGTCTTTACGATGTTTGACCGAATGGTATGTTGCAGAACTTACATTAGTTGGAACTACCTATGTACATTGTAAGTATAATATGGTGATTAGTGGCCGGGCTTGAAAATCGATCGTGTAAATAAATGAACTCGCTCTATCAGATTAAAGTTGGAGTGTTGGTTGATCTGTGTGGAGTTTAAACCAATCTGTTTATACGCAACTTCAGTTGATTGCACGTGTACATATACCGTGCAACTGTAGTAGAGCACTACAATCCGAGCCAATTGGTTCCGTTCGTAACATGAATTAATACAGAATAGACTATAAGTACAATATGTGGAATATACAGTGTCAAGGATTATTATTTATAGCATTGATGCAAATATTATGTGGTATATATTGTGTAAGTGAGAAACAAGAGCAAGTAAGTTAAAAATGTAGACTGCATAGCAGCCGTGCTATTCTGCAAAACAGCGACGAGCGTACATCTATGCATCTATGAATTTGTCAGTTGTAATAGAGTACAATTTTGCATGCCATATTCGGGTTGGCAGCTGTCTGGCAGCTATTTCATTTTGTAGAATAGCACAGCTCCTTAAACTATCTTAATTGAAAATTCAGTCCCATCCGGAAGAAAGCATGAAACTTGGCATGTTTGTAGGTTTGGCAAAAATAACCCAATCTAGAAATAGAACCACTTCGAGTAATCATTGGTATCTTCACTTCCCCCCCATTATTTCAACTCTTATTTTCTTAGACTTAATTTTAAGGCACTTTTATTGACAAAACACCCGAGAGTTCAAGCTGTTTTTCCCTCTAATAATGTGTTCGACTCACGGAAGTTTAAATTCTAAAACACTTTTACTGACTTTAAAAAATTGTATGATTTTGATTAGATGCAGAATGCTCCGGTCGTGACGGTCAATGAAGGCAAGCTTCGGGGCACCACGTACGACCTGGTGGATGGCTCCACCTGCTACGCCTTCAGAGGTATCCCATTCGCGCAGCCGCCGGTTGGAGATCTACGGTTTAAGGCAAGAACTTTTTAAGCTACACCTAGGTAATGCTTGTTGATGCCTCAACTGCTGGATTAAGTCCTCATGACATTTCCTACGACGATGAAATCTTAGTATCAGATCAGAAGTAGGGCACAGTGATAGCCAAGAGGAAGCACCCGGTTTCCATTCCTGTCATAGACCAATTCTAAATTGGCTTAGGTCTTTTTTTATTTGTCGTTCTGGTGTCAGGTAGTTCATAAATATACGACTGGGGTCTTCAAGGCTCTAAAAACAGTTAACAGAAATCGAGTGATTCATACAGTTTTTCATTTACAGGCTCCACTACCTCCGTTACCATGGAAGGGAATTCGCGATGCAACCAACTTTGGTGAAATTTGCACGCAATTCAATACAACATATCAAGGATCCGAGGATTGCTTGTTCCTGAACATATACACCAGATCCCTGGACCCTAACGCAAAGATACCTGTGATGGTCTGGATTTACGGAGGATCGTACTACGAGGGCTCCGGAGATTTCTTCTTACCGGACTTCCTCATGCTCCATGATAAAGTAATGCTGGTCACTTTCAACTATCGGCTCGATATGTTGGGATTTCTATCATTGGATGTACCGGAGGCACCGGGAAATGCTGGTATGAAAGACCAAGTGGCAGCATTGCGATGGATTCAGAACAACATAGCTCAGTTTGGGGGTGACCCGAATAGTGTGACGCTATTTGGGGAAAGTTCGGGAGCATCGTCCGTCACATATCACATGTTTTCTCCGATGTCCAAGGGTCTCTTCCACAAAGTCATTGCGCAAAGCGGCGTTTGCATTCACGATTGGGCTATAGGCAGAGATGCGAAACAAAGGGCTTTCCGAGCGGGCAAGATTTTAGGTACCGAAACCGAAAACGTTCAGGAATTACTGGAATTTTTCAAAGGTTTAGACGCGAAAGCACTTACGAATTTAACCGTTGCCACGTTAACACCCGATGAGAAATACAGAGGACTGCCAGAACAATTCATCCCCGTTATAGAAAAAGAGTTTCCTGATGTCGAAGCGTTTATAACTGAGAATCCTGTAAAAATGCTCGATGAAGGCAATGTCGAGAACAGAGTTCCTCTAATGCTTGGTTACAATGACGGGGAAGGGCTGATCATTTTACAGGATCACCTAACAAAACTGGATATTTATAACAATGAACCTTCTTATTACGTGCCGAGGGAAATTGCAGAAGTAGTCACCAAAGAAAAGTTGATAGAATTCGGCGATAGAATTAAGAAATTCTACGTTGGAGATAAGAATATTACGAAATATGATTTGAGTGCGATAGTGGATATGCAAACAGACATGCATTTCTCGTATAACACCCACAGATTTGCACATTTGTACACAAAATTATGTGAAAAGGCGTATCTGTATAGTTTTAATCTGGTGACTGATTTAAATATCATCAAAATAGCATTAGGATTGACTCAACTGAGCGGCGTGAGTCACGCTGATGAGCTTTGGTACCTATTTTATAATTACTTGAATGCGAAACCTTATGCCGAACAACCCAAATTGAGAGACATCGTGTTCAGAGTAACTAAACTATGGGTTGATTTTGCGAAAACTGGGTAAGTCTTCTTTTATTCCTATTTTTCTTGCCTCACGTATTAAGATATCTAAGGGTCCAATAGAGACTTTACTCACTAAAAATAATGTTAGACTAAATGGACTCGCTGGCAGGAGAACGGGATTCACTTGCAAATTCACCGCTCTCCCGCTAGTTACAGTTACAAACTGTAGAAGTTTGGAGTCTCTTCCTGTGAAATACATTTCACATGATACATCACAGACATTAACAAAAAAGAAATAATATTTTAAATCCACTATTATCTTTCGCCCAATTCACTATCTTTTGTTGACCTGCTCTCATTTAGCAAATTAGTATTGAGGTTCGAAACGGTTAAATAAATTATACTTTGCAGGTGTTAGCATACCTAAAGATAGTATTATTGTTTTTGTCAAGATTTGCCTTATGTGCGTTTTCCTTATTCACTATCTTGTGGCCGGGTTTTTCTATGATTCAATATTCTATGCTCATACAGATACTTAATTTGTCACCTCATATTTTTACGAGTAAATATTAACAATATTTACGACAGGTGTTTTGTGTAATATTAAGTATTTATTATTTACGATGCCGTCCATCATACCCTGACAACGAAAGTCGTAGGTAGGTACATTTACAACCATAAATATGGTTATTCTTCAATGCATTATCAAGTTACTGCCTAAAACCTTTCAAAAAGTATTTAGGGGCATTCGTTATCGATAAATCACGTGATCAACCCTAACGGAGGAAACTATAGGTAATTTTTTAGTTTTCAAAGCGTCATCAAAAAAAAATCGATAACAAGTTGATGAGTTCTGCCAACTCATCAACAGCATGGCTAGACTAAAATCTGTAGCCTAGACGATCAATTCTGCCAATTAGTCATAGGCTTAGTAATCTACACTTAGTGCAGGTTTTTGTACAAATTTTGAATCGACTCGCATCGCACAAACGAATCGAATTCCTCCATACTTTTACAGCCTACGCCATCTATGGACGGTCGCTGACATACAGTTGTCAATTGAAATTCGTACAAAAACCTGAACTAACCCTAAGTACTGTACATAAACATTATACAAACGCAACTGTTAGGTGGTGCTGCAGTACATGTGGCACTTATAAATACTTAATACAATTGTTTTTCAGCAATCCAACCCCTGGAAACAGTCTGGGAGTGACTTGGGAGCCGTATTCGACCAGGGGAAAAGAGTACTTGAAAATTGATGAACCTTTTTCCCTGGCGCGCAAGGCGGACAGGAGGAGAATCAAGTTTTGGGATGAACTGTACGCAGAGGCCTGCCTTCCACACATGTCTGGCCACTAACAATTTGTACAGTCGAGGTCGAAAGTGCATGCTTTACAGGCTAAAACGGTGTGCAAGTACTCGTCATAAATTGTTAGCAATGTCAACCTTAAGACAATGACTATTAGGTTCAAAATATTGTTATTTAATACTGTACATCTACCCTACGAGGAAAATATCTTGCACCTCTAGCCATACCACGTTTTGCGATAGGTACGCTAAAAAGTTGCGAATGAAACGAGATTCAGAAAAGTATAAAGATCGCTAAATTGGTCACGTATCCTCCACGCATTCTAATACATTTTTAACCTACTTCAAAAAAGGAGGAGGTTATCAATGCGACTGTATGTTTTTTTTTTTTAAATTTCGTTCGAATGCAAAAGCAATCTTAATCAAAAACGCATGGATGGTAAAAATATGGCTAGAGCAGGTAAGGCAATTCATGTAATGAGTCGGCGACGTGAAGTAAAAATTTTAAAAAGGATATTGAAATCAAATCATTTTTTGCGAACGCTGAAAAATAAAATTAAATGTATTTCAAAACGCAGCATGGAGATTCGCAAAATTGAATTTACTTCGCGCGATAAAGTTGAAGGATTGTATTTCCTATATTGAAATACACTCTTAGATTTTAAGCGTTAATTTTTTTTCTTGATTCACATCACTCAACGTATGAAAATGTTAGGTACATGAACACACAGCAATGGTTCGTGTGAGGTAATGAAAGGTTGTATATTTATTTTCAATATTCAGTTTATTATTTTTTCTGTATTATTAATTTAGAGAAACACTTAAATTAATAACCGAATTAATAAATAAAAGCCGTATTAACACACCATTAACTTGTTTTTATTTACAGTTAAAATCTACAAATTCTTAATAAATATTTATTTATATAATAAAAAAATAATTTGTGACTTAGAATTAATTTTATTTTATTATCACACTAAGTTATGGTCAGTGCAAAGCACAATATTTTGTACCTACATTGATTTTTGAATTAAATGTTTTTTTATTATTATTATAGGGGATGAACAAACTATGTAGTATCTAAGAGGGGTATCTAGTATCTTTCAAAACTTTGTATTGAGTGTGGATTAAAAATTTTGATTCAGTATTTCAGGTTTCCTCAGAGCGCTTTTCGCTAAGCGAGTGATATTTAATTAAAACATCGTGAATATGTCACGATGCTACACAATAATATACAACTTGTTGATGCAATATACAGTTTCAGCCTATAATATAATGTAGGCTTTGTCACTCACGTACCAAACATTAAAATGGCAAGAATCTATGGTTAGGTAAAGTTGTACCTAGTTTTATTATTTTATCGTATAGCTATACAAAAAAAAACCATGTCAGAAATTGCCTCTTGTGATGATTTTTATTTTGAGAAAATCTTTTTCCAAAGCCACCCTTTCAATGTACCTAATTCCTTAAATTTTACAACGAGCAATTTACAATAATAACTATGTGCTTTGTGCATTTTAGGTAAGCGGAGCAACCCAATTTCAGGTCACAATATTATACCTAGCCACAATTTAACCAAGATTTTAACGATGCTTTATTTGGACATTTAAGGTATTTCTCATTCTTGATAATCTCTAAAAAGTGATGACGATGTTCCAGTATTTGGGCAAATTGTTTGGAAAATTGTGTTACACTTGGAGGATGCATACATACATCGCAGGACGGTGTAGTGCCACAATACAATATTTTCTGACCCAATGGGCAGTACTGGAACTAACGTCCTGGTTGATGTTCAGCATTTTACTGTCCACTGTATTTTGTTCACAGTGAGTTGTGTAATTATTTTCGTTTTATAGTTTTAACTGCCCAAATAATGCCTTAGCTTGAGTCCATAAAGCAATAAGTAGGGATGCGCGAAACATCGCCACCAAAATCGTCAACAGCGACGCCCCACAGGGTTTAGTACAGGATTTTATACGAATTTCGAGTCGACTCGCACGCACAAACGAATCGAATTCCTGCATACATTTACAGCCAGCGCCATCTATTGACATCTGTCAGCGACTTGCAGTGACTATCTATAGATGGCGCTGGCTGTAAAAAACCTGTACTAACCCTCCAGTTAAGTTTGTTGATATGGTAGTTTATCGATGCTTTCTGGTTTTGTAGGCAAACGGGGAATTTCCCTCCGGGCAGGTGTTATACCTGGTAGTCGCTGGTGGTCAAAGCGTATGACGTCAGAAGTTGTATTATACGCTCGTTGAAAACTTCGTCAGTGTTTGCTATTGGTTACGCCTTCTACTGTCGGCTATCGAAGATCGCTGCAGATGGCTAGCATGCTGGACTGCAGTGACGCCATTGGTGAACGTGGCTTGGTCACGTGGAGTAGAGAGGTTCGGCGTAGAGCCTGGTGGGCGCAGACATGGTGGGCACTGGGGGAGCTTCCCGCACCAGCAGCGCAGAGCGCATGCGCCGCTTGGCTGCAACACACGTTATCATATCACCCCACAGACCCATGATAAATCGCATAGAAACTATGTCTAAGGACATCCAAGTGCGAAATGATTCCATACGGAGTAGGAGTCGAGCTCGCGCACCGAGGGTTTCGTACCGTGAAAAACTAAAAATATTTTTTCGTTTTATAGATTGGTTGATAATTATGCCGAAACTACAACTAGCTACATATTCTGTAAAAATCTCAACTTTATTTGTATAACTAAGCAATATACGATTCGGATTCGGAAAGTGAACAAGATAAACTTACCACTAGAACGCATGCAGCACAAGACTAGAGCAGCAACCAAGGCAGCAACAGGCAGCACTGCTGCTAATATCAGCAGCGTGTGCTGCGATGACGTGTGCTTTGAGCGGGAGAAGTCGAGAATAAAGTGGACAAGAGAAACTCACCACTAGAATGCATACAGCACAAGACTAGAGCAGCAACCAAGGCAGCAACAGGCAGCACTGCTGCTAATACAGCAGCGTGTGCTGCGATGACGTGTGCTTTGAGCGGGAGAAGTCGAGAATAAAGTGGACAAGAGAAACTCACCACTAGAATGCATACAGCACAAGACTAGAGCAGCAACCAAGGCAGCAACAGGCAGCACTGCTGCTAATACAGCAGCGTGTGCTGCGATGACGTGTGCTTTGAGCGGGAGAAGTCGAGAATAAAGTGGACAAGAGAAACTCACCACTAGAATGCATACAGCACAAGACTAGAGCAGCAACCAAGGCAGCAACAGGCAGCACTGCTGCTAATACAGCAGCGTGTGCTGCGATGACGTGTGCTTTGAGCGGGAGAAGTCGAGAATAAAGTGGACAAGAGAAACTCACCACTAGAATGCATACAGCACAAGACTAGAGCAGCAACCAAGGCAGCAACAGGCAGCACTGCTGCTAATACAGCAGCGTGTGCTGCGATGACGTGTGCTTTGAGCGGGAGAAGTCGAGAATAAAGTGGACAAGAGAAACTCACCACTAGAATGCATACAGCACAAGACTAGAGCAGCAACCAAGGCAGCAACAGGCAGCACTGCTGCTAATATCAGCAGCGCGTGCTGCGCCGACGTGTGCTTGGTGCGGGAGGCGCCGCAGCTCGTAATGTTGTGAACGTTGTACGTTTCCAGGATCTCTTGGAACTGCGTGCCCAGAGAGCGTATGGTTTGCTTCATCGCCTTGGGTGTGAGCGCTTCACCGGTGTCCATTTTGCGGAATTGGAAGCATGGTCTGTTGAATAAAAATGATTTCAGTTACCCATATAGGATGTATATCAACCCGAGCAGTTTCTCTCTTTATTCTTACATGCTTACTAAATACGTTTGTGGGTGCGACAGGGTGAATGGCGCGAATAACACAAAAATGACGCTATTGTTAATTATTAAAAAAACTAAGCCATTATTACCAAAAAGTTCCTTATCAATATACAAGTAAGATGCGATTTCCGATAAAAGTTTAAAAGTAACTGGCCAAGTGCGAGTCAGACTCACGCAAATATATCTATTTTTATTTCAGATTTTTAATGGTTCAGATAGCTTACCCAACGTTGTCATAAAAGGCGGCATGCGGAGCGTCGTGTAGTTGCAGTCGTAATCGTTTGGTTTCCAGAACGTTAGAAATTCGTTCTTTCAGTGCGGCGAGGCGGGACCGGCCGCCAGGCACTACTAGTCTTAGCAGATCCCGCTCTCGAACTACCACTACCTGAAAAAAGTACACAAGTAAAAAAAGTAAGATCATTGTGATTTCAAGAAAACGCATCCTCGAATAAGAGAGAGAGAATGTTTAAATCGAAGCACTTTCCCAGAAGCAAAGATAGCAACCAGAAGTGTCTCTTACTGTTGCTGAGCTGCTGTCCTTAAAATCCTATAAAAATCAGTTGATCTGGTTTAGTTTTGGGGAGAATTCCACCACGACCGATTGTCCCTCCCTGTATCGCCATATAGGTATTTAAACAATAAAGTCAGATTCAACGTCATCAATAACGCCCGAAAGATTAACAAGGTTCAAGGTTCAAGGGCATATTCCATTTCAAATGCATCGTCACTTATCATCTGGTGATAATATAGTTTGATAGACTGATTCACCAAAAAAGTCTACTAGGCCGCTTACCTCTACTAGAAGATCACTGTATCTTTCTGTTTCGTTGGAATTATTTGCTCGAACAATTAACCTGTAAAAAAAATGATTTATTTAGTTACTTGATCTGGCGACAAAACGAGCCAATAAAGGTGGGTCTTACTATATTTTCTCGAACTCTTTGCTCTAATAATTTATTTTATTCGAATACTCTGGGCACAACGGTCGTCTTAATTTTATTTTGTCTAGGTATGTTTAATATTTTGTTTATACACCACTCTTTCTAAGTTCACATACCTTTGAGAACAATAAGAAGAACTCTCAGGAATGTAATATGCCCAGAAACCCTACTAGATTTTTTACTAAACAAAATTCGAACGCCGAAAATTATGACTATAAACTTTGACTTCAGTGAGGGTTGTCAGACTTAACACACTGTTAGGATCAACAAAGATAACTCTCAAGGATCTGATGGTTTTCTCCATTACCGGTAAACAAATATTTAGTAATCACACAAAACTGAGTAGTTCGAGTTTAAATTATTTTGAGCTTACCTAAATATACCATCAGCGTAATGTATCAAATTCTTCATTATCTTCATCTCACCGGTCACGTTGTTTAGAACTATGACGTCAGTTATATTATTCGAGGACTTAGATTTGATAGGCGATTCGAAAGTCATGTTTATTATCTTGTAGTCGATGGGTAGAGCATCTGGATCTTTGTCTGTGGCTTTGACTGTAGCTATGACTGTGTCCACCGGCACGTTGAGTCGTACTCCGATCGTCATGTTTGTGTTATCGAATTCCGGTAGGTGGTCATCTATGTCTAGGATCTTTATAACTACTTGCAGTTCTGATTGGTCCTGAAAAGATAACCGAGTTTTGGTTATTTCATTAAAACATTATTGGTATTAAACAACAATTTTTAATTACTACAAAATTACAATTTTAGCTTTCATAGGCTTTCTAGTTTCATTATTTATCTATCAACTAGTTTAGATCACTAGTGGTTTAATTTTAGCTTTTACAGCAACACACCCAATGAAACCATGTTTGAATTTCCACTCACCAATCGATTGTAGGACCTGTTGATCCTCGCTCTGGTGCCAAGCTTGAAACACTTCACAGTGAGAAGTTGCCGCGACACAGCCTCCCTGTCCAGTCTCATGGCGGCCACGATGAGAGCTTTGCTGTCATCTGTGCGCTCTAGCCTAAGTAAGTCTAGCTCATTGCCAGCTGGAAATAAACCCGCAACAGTAACATTAGTCGTATATAATGTGTTATATCTGTACTTATGTTGGCCAACAGTACGTCGTCGTGCCAAACTTACGCAAAATGCCACTGGGCGCGTACATTGGACAAAGTCTTCGCTTTTCCGATAAAAATATCTGTCCAGAATTGCTCCCTCAAAAAAGATCTAGCTTCCTCTCGGTTACTAGATCTTTTTTGGGGGAGTGATACCTTACATATCAAGAAAATATTCAGCAGCCGAGAGGAAAAAATGTCATCATCAGTAACTGACTGACTGATAAAATATATTGTTTGTCTATATGGAGTTGCATTTACGATTAATGATGGAGATATTAAGGATTTCGAATCTTGGCAGAGTCGCAATATTGAGACTTATAAGAGTTTGTGTTTCCAATTTACCTGTAATAACATAGTCTATAGCAGCATTCTCGCCGATGTCTTCATCCACGGCTTGGAGTGTACCTATGACGGTTCCTACAGGCACTTCCTCGTTTGTTGTTATCAATAACGGAGGGTCATCCTGAGGAACCGAGAAAATAAAACAAGGTCATGTTAAGCATGAAATATTTTACTACTCACTTTGACTTGTTATGGAGATCAATTTAAATAGGATATTTATATCTCCCCCGGCTAATCTCTGATAGATAAACATCTACCATCTTCCCGTCCCAAAATCATTACTAGCAGGTTATTTCATATCAAACATTTATGGCTCTGCCAAGTACCAACGTGATGCTTTGGATTTGGTGGTGCTAGAAGACTTATCGGCAACCAGACACTGGTCAACCAAAAACTTCCAAGTCTACAATATCGTCGTGAGGTCGCTTGTCTGTTTGTATTTGTCAGAGTATGCTCAGGAACTATTTAGTTCCTGGATTCCTCTACGAGACACTACGAGATGGTTTGTTTGTTTCAAATCTCTGAATAGGTACTTTCTAAGCAAGCGCGCTCCACCTTAGACTGTATCATCACTTGCCATCAGTTGTGGTAACTGTCCAGCGCTAGCCTAAATAGTTTAAAAAATACGCAAAATGTGCCGAAAAGATCTTTCCTTACCAATCCTCTGGCGAAGTGCGGTTTATGATCATCCACATCAGCTACTTGAACGGTGACGATGCGCGTGCTCTGCTGCGGGGGCTGCCCCCTGTCGGTGACTAGCAGCACCAGCGTGTACGACGGTTTGCGCTCCCGGTCCAACGTTTGGCGAGTAGTTATTAAACCAGTGTGCGGATCTATGAATAAGACGAAATAGTTTTTTTTAATGAAAACTTACGCGCGCTCGAGACGCATTGGGCATTTTTTGAGATGAGAAAAGACCATTAAACTCTTTTTACCAATAGCAAATATCTTCGCATCTGCATTACTCTGTTGTATTGAATAGAAGAGTTGCCCCGAAGGCTGCGTGGGGTCGTCTGGGTCGCTGGCCACTACTTGGTATACTGGAGATCCAATCGTTGCATTCTATAGGAAAATATTCTTTTTTATTAAAAGCTCTTGTCTTTCCTTCTTGCGATAGGGGTCTTAGATAGTACAACTGATTCTGAATATTGTATGAAAATTGAAAACTAAATATTGTTTGATAAAAAGTAATTATTTCATTTTGGCATATAAGTGACTTCTTTATTGTGCTCACAGTCATCAAAGTGTAAACATAAACAGCTAACGACTGTTGAATTTGCTTCTCAGCTTTAAAAACTTGACTCATAACGTTTCCTCCATCAACGAACATTACATGACACTCATTTAAATATGAACACAAAATGTTAATTAGGTCCAGACTTATTTATTCACTGACTCACAATCACCATGTCTTGCTTTCTTATCAGTCACTTCTTTGTAACTCTGACTTCATCCTGAATCTTACTTACCTCGCTAATACTCAACGTCTCCTCTGGAGCTGGTCTTATGAACCTCGGCACTCCGTCATTGGCGCTCACATCTCCTATATAAATAGACAGTGATGCGTCTCCGGTGTGACCTCCGCCATCTGCAGCGCCGACCAATAGACGGTATGGGTCTGTACGGCCTCGACCAGTCAAATCACGTTGAGTTGTAACTTGGCCACTTACTGGATCTATTGTGAATAGGCCTGAAAATAAATTTATTTGTTACAAGTCTCAACTGCAAAACTAAGTAATGTGAAAGACAGTGTTATAAGAACCGCCTCTATCACCTCCAGTTACGTTGCGTTTAATAATTAAGTAGAATTATCTGTGTGTGTGGAGATTGATGGGTAAATTAAATCTTTATAGGTTTAGTTTTTCAATTTGAAAGCAGTTTCGGTTAACTTACCACTGGCTTCACCTTCATCCAAGAACTCATATTTAATTTCTCCTCCCAAGCCTTCGTCTGGGTCTGTTGCTGTTAGTTTTATCACTTTTATACCCACTGGCACGTTCTCCGGTACTACAGCTATAACATATCCAAATTCAGTCTCAATTAATTAGTTATATATCATTGCTCTTATATTAGCTGGGTAACGGAAATATTATGCATTTTCGTTAATCATTCTAAGTAGATTATTTTGCTCTATTACATACAGTTTACCGGGCCTTTAAATTTAACCTGTACCACAAAGATCCCTAACCTAGCAATATTTGGGATACAACTTACATTTAAGTGGTGCCCTTTTTTGTTTACAATATTTTTTGTTATATTACGTTTTTTTATGCATAAACATTCTTCATCTTCCTATTTTGGCATAATTATGAAGTTACCAAGCTCAGCCCGCGTAAATTTCAGTTATTTATATTTTAACTAAATTATTAAATAAATCTTACCAGTATAAACAGTCTTGTCGAATGCCGGTGTATTATCATCTACATCTAATACATCCACGAGTAGCGTGGCCACAGATTTGAGCCTATCTGCTCCCCCTTTAGGTGTATCAAAGGCTTCCACTTCTAACCGAAGAACTGATTGTCTTTCACGGTCTAAAGTTTTATTTGGTGCTACCTAAAAATATGATAATACCAATATTAATCCTCATTCTTTTAATCATTCTTAAAGGCCTGTTATTATTCGATTCCTAGGCAAATTGCCTACTTCAGCTTAGCAGAAACGGATAAATTGCTTAGAATAACTACACTACTTTGGCACTTTAACATAAAATTTATATTTGCTCATTTTGAAGTAAAAAAATGATAATTACCTGAATTACTCCAGTAACATTATCTATAGTCAGAAGATCGGAATTTTCTCCTCTCAAAGTATACCGTACATCCGCAAAACCAAATTGCCTATCTTCGTCAGTTAAAACTGCATCAGCGTCCTTTGCTTGTACTGTTAATATCTGCTCTGGATGCCTTATTGATTCTAGTACACTTACTTTGTAAAACTGTAAAATACAAGAAAGTTTTTAATAATAATTTTATAGTTACTTTTCAGTTTATGCGCAACGCTTATAATATTATGCTTACCTCTTTACTGAAGATAGGTGGATTATCATTTATATTTACAACCTCGATGATAACTTTAGCAGTGCTATGCTTACTTCCATCATTACTAGTAGCTTGTACGGTTATCGTTAAATTAGGATTAGTGAGCTCTTCGTAATCTAAATGTTTAGTTAATACAACTTGCCCACTCAAAGGATCAACTTGTAACAGACCAGTTTCAGAATTTATCACTTTAAAGTTAGATACCATATGCCCGGAAGTTGGATCTTCAGCCATTAAAATTAGAACTGTGCTTCCAATAGGTTGATCTTCTTTAACTCTGTGGTGAATTATCGGATTGGAACTGGTCCATCCAAGATTTATAAACTGTGGATTTTTGTCGGCATAAGGCTGTATGTAAATAGTGTGTTCTGTCACAGCATATTGGTCTTCTTTATTTGCTTCTGCATTAACATCAGTAACTTTCACAGATAATATAAATACAGATGCTTGACTATAATCTAGGGTTCCATTAACAAGAATTTCTCCCGTGTTTTCGTTAACTTTAAAAACATGTTTGTAATCATAAGGTGAATTAGGTTTTACTTGAACGCCAGCTTTAGAAAAGGCTTTTATCGGTTCAATTAAACTATATTTAAGTTTTGCGTTTGAATCAGAATCATGCGCTACTAGTTTTGTAACAACGTCATTGACTTTTGTTCTCTCAGAAATGTAGGTGGTGGATTCAGTTAAATTAAATTTCGGTGGCTTATCATTAACGTCTTGTATCGTGACAAATACTGTGGTAGTCGCTGTTTCCGGGATTGGAACTCCACTATCGACAGCAGAAACAATGATTTCGTAACGTTCAGGATTAACATCTCTGTCAAGATTGGCGTCATTAGAAATTGTTATTAAACCAGTTCTGAAACAAAATCATTTATTTTGATAATTGATTTCAACATTTGCTTCCCATAAAGTTGATTAAGTATTACTTACTTTTCATTGATTACAAAATTATCTTTTGATCCAGCTACTATATGATAAGTTAATAAGTCATCCAAACCATCTGGATCGTTGGCAATAACATTAGTAACGTTTTGCCCTGGTTTTGCATCTTCTCGTATGATAACTTTATAATTCATCGGATTGAGATCAAACGTAAAATCTTCATTGCTATCAGGACTTCTTTGATTTACCGTATAAGTATAATGATGATAATTGCCTTTGAATGTTGGTCGTTGGTTGCCAGGAACTCCAACACGTATATATACCTTAGTTTCATTGAAAAGAGGTGGTTTACCTGAAAATTATAATAATAGAAATTTTATTATTTTTTATTTTTTATAACAGTTAATCGATATTCATACGTAACAGAAGTGTTGTTAATTTTTAAATATTTACCGTAATCAGTAGCTCTCACCACCAGTTCATATTGTCCTCTAGGTGTGTCCATGGTTTCAACTTTGCTGACGATAGATATCTCACCCGTATCTTCATCGATTGAAAATACTTGTCCTTTATGTGCAATACTATTATCTGATTCTAAAGAGTAACGTACGCGACCACCTCCTTGCGTTGGACCATCAGCATCAGTTGCCTATAAATTAAATCCAAAGGTTAGGAGGACTGACGCCATTTTTCGTTATGTTGGAAGACATGTTTTATTATTTTTTTGGAGTTTAAAGTTAAAAGAGAAAACTGTGTTGCAAAACCATTAATATAATCACATATTGTATAAACAGAATACAACTGACTTACCCGTACAACAAGTTGAGGTTCAAAACTAGTGGCACCATCTCTTATAGTACGACTATATTCAGAAGCTTCGAAAATTGGCGCATTATCATTAGCATCTAAAACTTCTATAAATATACTTGTAGTCGTTCCTTTACCGCCACCATCTTTGGCAACTAAAGTTAAACTGTAACTTCTTTGAGTTTCGTAATCAAGTGCATTAGCCACATATAAACCTCCCGTGTTCTTATCAGTTTTGAACAAATTAGCCCCAAAACCTGTTAGTGAATATTGGATTTCACCAAATATACCATAATCCTTATCTGTCGCTTGAACATCACCTATTTTATATCCCATAGGTGCGCTTTCTACTACGTTAAATTTGTAATGAGGTTCATCAAAAACTGGTGAATTGTCATTCATATCTAATAGTTTTATGCTAACTCTAGCAGATGAAATTTCCTCGTCATTGACTGATGCAACAATATCAAACCTAAATAATCTCTTTTCTTCATCATCCACATCGTAATCTAATTTGGAAGAATCCTTTACTTTGATACTGATTGGTGTTCTACCTTCACTGTGATCGGTGCTTATTGAAAATACTCCTTCAGAATTAAAAATATCTCTCAACTTCAAATCATATTTACTGTTCTGGCCTAAATCATTATCGTCAACATAAATTGATAGGCCTGGAATGGGACTACCATTTTCTATGTTTTCAGGTATAGATATATCGAAAATGTCCCTATTAAATTGTGGTATGTGATCATCTACGTCGGTAACTATAATTGTTATAGGGATGACTGTAAAATCAGATGGCACCTCGTTATTTATTAGTTCTGTAGCCTGAAAATTATTAAAAATGTTATCAATTTTATTATTGTATACAATAACATATAACTTAAGTATTTCTTGAATAGTTTTATTTACCTTTACGAAGAAATTATATACTCCTCCGTTTTGAACAACAATATCACTTTCTCTATCAATAGGAACATCAGTGGTGACCAGCGTTGCGCGACCGAGTGGTCTTTCTGGCAGAAGTCGGAAATAATTTTGGGTATCTCCTTCGAGGGTCAATAAAACTGGTCGAGGGTTCGCCGTGTCACCGTCTTTAGCTATTATTTCCATTATGCTTGTAATCTGTAAAGTTAACAAAAATTTAATGTTATAATCACACGCATAAATACCATGAATCCAGAAGCTTGAAAAATAAAATAATGACGATTAAACTAAAAAAACGTTCATATAATTATCTAGCTACTTACGTACACTCAATATTTCGTAATAAATATATACGAGCAAGATTTTATTTAATGGAGGAATCCGTTAGGACTTCAGCAAAATTAACTTGAAAGTGACGTGCTTGAAGTAACAAACATTCAAAGTCAAGAACATGATTCTCGATAGTAAAATTAGGAAATAAGATGCAAGCACGTACATAACAGCAGATGTATTTGTCAACGGACATCATGTTAGGGAAGTCTTAGTCATCGCAAAGTGAAAACGGCAAAGAAGGAGAGGTAGTGTAAGGCCCTGTCTTAAATCGACTCAAAAAGTAGGATGAAGCAATAAAGGTAGAAAGATATATGGTAACTAATTACTTACTGGTGGTGTATTTTCAGGTACTGTAGCTGAGTATGGTGCATTAACAAAAGTCGGCGGTTGGTCCTGTACATCTTGTATGGCAGCCGCCACACTGGCCGTCGCGCGCAGAGGTTTCGCAGACACGTCCGATGCTTCTAGCGATATCACGTACGCGGAACGACTCTCGAAGTCTAATGGGTTTGACAGAAAGATCCGAACTTGGTATTGGTTTGGACTCAACTAGAAATAAAGAAAAAATCTCGTTTAGATGATTTGGAATGCTCCACACGGTGCGTTAGGTTGAATTATTTAATACAGATACAGACAAACAAAAGAACAAAAACAATAAATAGGTGATAGCACTGGAACCCCGAATTGAAGGCAGAAGTTATTTGACTATTTCTTACCATTTCTGTAACTAATCTGAAAGTGGAGCACGCCTCAAAGTCGCTCCCTCTCTCCTTTGTGGAGCATTTGACTTGGATCTTTGCATTGTCGCCCTCGTCACGGTCGGTCACTACGATTGGTGGCGTAACCTGCAATTGTGTATTAAAATTGATATTGTGTTTTTATGCATCAATATAATAATTCATAACTTTACTCTAATTTTTCGTTTGCTGACTCAATATTGACTGATGATACAGTCAAAATGTGCTGAAGCCATTATGCAATTTCACCATTGTTTCATAACCAATGATTTGCAGTATTTATTCCCTTTTGAGAAGCATTCTTTTAAACAGTTCACTTGGATCTTAGGATTTAGTCTAGTCTTTACTTCATGTTAAGTCAAAAAGCATCGAAATACTTTTAAAGCTTCTTTCAAAAAAAGATTTTTTGATTTCCTTATCCTATTTCCTTGTAGACAAGTTGCAAAACGGGAACATCTCTGTAAAACATCTGCAGTTGTCTAGATCCATTTCATAACCAATGATTTGCAGTATCTGCCTAATCCCTTTTGAGAAGCATTCTTTTAAACAGTTCACTTGGATCTTAGGATTTAGTCTAGTCTTTACTTCATGTTAAGTCAAAAAGCATCGAAATACTTTTGAAGCTTCTTTCAAAAATAGTTTTTTTTGTTTTTTTTTTTTATCCTATTTCCTTGTAGACAAGTTGCAAAACGGGAACATCTCTGTAAAACATCTGCAGTTGTCTAGATCCAATGGTTTGGATCCAATGGATGTCACACAGTAAATAAGTCTAGAATTTATAAATACAGAAAATTTTGATTTACTTATTTTATACCTCTATCTCACTTCCAACGGGCAGGGCCTCGCTGATATTGACTATGTAAGGCCTGTTGTGGAAGACCGGCGGGTTATCGTTCACGTCCCTCACCGGGATCACACGTCTTAGTGATACCGTGTTAGGTTCTGTCTCTGCTATAACCTCATCTAGAAAAAAAAACAGCAATTTCATTGTAACTTATTTACAAGATTTTAAGAAGTAGATGAATTATGAGTTTTTAACGAGAAATAAAGAGTTCCGTTGAAAGTAAAGAGAAGTAAGATATTTATTTTCGGATAGTTTCCACTTCAGAGGTGCTATATTATGTAGGTTCCATATTAACGCGATTCTTTTGGTTTCGATGTTATTACCAGTTATACTAATGATGACTTCCAAGAACGCCTGTTCTTCCCTGTCCAATGACTTGGCAAGAGTGACCACTCCAGTCGAGGAATCCACGCTGAAATATTGCCCTGATATTGAGTATCTTAGCACGCCATTCTCTGGGTCTATTCCTGGAAAGAAAAAATATGTAGAATGTGTGAGCACAGATTGTGTGAGTTTAAGTTCTATATTGCCTGGAGTTCTATTGAGAACATGTAAGTAAAATCTTTGTTAGATAATGGGGCCATGGGAAAGGGACCTTTGGTCGAAGTTGCACAAAATGGTAGTACGAGTAGGTACGAATATTTGTAGAAACCGAAAGCTAGTGGGAGGACTTTTTTTGCAAAGTACACTCCGACTCCAAATGTCAGTTATTCTGCCGTGAAGCAGTAACTTCGATGTACTCATTATAGTTCTGGTTCAAAGGCCTCTGTTTGTAGGCGAGTTTAGTGAATATAGTGAAACTTAAGAATTTACGTTTCAGGGTTAAAATTTGTGCATCTTATGAAATTGCAATTTAAAGTTCTGGGATGCACTTTATCTGACATCAGAAGGTGTATATTTAACATCAGGTTGAAAGTCTTGCTAGTCTTGTCATTGATTTTTCATTACAAGTATTTGTAATTATGTATTCACCTTTCAAATGATAGACGGGTGTCCCCACAGGCGTGTCTTCGGGCAAGCTGAACTGTGACATGTCCCCAGTTTGCGGTATGAAGTGAGGTGCTCTGTTTATGACCTGTCCACTGCATAATTGTATGAAACATATAATTAACAATATCAACAGTGGGCTCGGTTCAGACAGGACCGACGCAGCTTTCCGCCTTTGTAGAATTATCTCCGCCATCTGAAAAATTAAAACATTTAGATAATTAATAAGGGCTTACACTGGCATGAGGAGTTATAACTTATACGACCTATTTGTCTAATCTTGTAGTAAAAACCTGCATAATAACCTTCTTGCCATTAAATACAAAAAAGGTAGATTGTGTGAGACGGCAAGTGGCGGTCCTTCTACCTAAAATTAGACATACTATAAGCTATTAGGTACCTAAGTAGCTTAGCTAAGTTATAAGAATGAAAAAATGAAAGAATTGCAAACTGTGTGTTTCACTAAAGTAGTAAATCAACGGACCCAGATCAGCATGGCTGGCAGCAACTTGAGAACATCGTAAGGAAAATAAATACCATTGATAGGTAGGTACCCAATGCTCTCAACGGTGTACTAATATCTTGGAGAGGCTGAACTATGGCGTTTAAGCCTTTTTAGTCTGAAAATAGCCTCAAGCAAAAGTATAATCTGGCGAAATCGATAAAGACGAAAAAGCAAACGCCTCTAGTCTCTACAGAAATAATACAAAAGGTAAGTGAACTTTCGGTACAAAAACCTACCACGGCTGACCGAGACTGTGGAAATTGATTCAAATAACTCTATTCTATAACGAGCAGGTAGCAGCTTAGTTACCCATTGTTATCTAACACCCGTAACGGTGCATAACCGGCCCTGGAAATGAGATCAAGGGGCTAAAACACTTGTATTTGTCTTGGTGTAACTTGTGAATGTTGTCGTAGGAAAGATGGACGTTGGAGACCCAAGGAGTCCAGGAAAATGCATGAGTGCACTCCACATTAGGAAGACGGATTGTACTGCTGGTGGTAGATGGTCGCAGAGTTCGACAGAGTACGTTCCACTGCTCAATCAGTTTTTCTACCGTGTTTCGTTTTGAAGGGCACTCAGCCGTTGGCTCTTATACTGTGCAAAATGAGACTTAAAAACTGATAGGTTGTCTTAGAGTGGTGCGTCGTATGATATTTTTTTTTGATAGTTAACGCGAGCAAACGAGCGGGCGGGTCCACCTGTTAGCGATCACCGCCGCCCATGGAAATTTGCAAATGCGTTGCCGGCTCGAAATTTGTTTATCCGCCCCTTGAATTACCCCATGTTATAGTTTTGAGGGAACACTGTTGATGGTAGGTTGTTCCAGAGTTTGCGTGTGCGTGGAAAGAATGATCTGGCATACCGGGCGGTCGTGGATTGCTAGCCATCCAGATGGAATGGATGGAACACGTTCCTACGTCGGAATGTATGCGTAGAGAAAGTGGAAGGAGGAATCAGTTCAACCAGGTCTTCAGATTGCAATGCCAAGTTGTGAGACGCGCTACATCTGATATGGTCACTTACCATCAAATGGATGTCTTGCTGTCATTATTTTTAGTTACAATAAAAAACGGACGACATCAAACGATTCGTCAGGAGTCGCTGACTTTACGCAGGGTGAAATTGTAGTAAGTTGCATCTTTCCTACTTCGCTGGCTTACACATTTGCTAATCTGAGTCTTGGTTATCCACAAGGTGTTGTTAAGCCTCACTGGCTACCAATCTACAATTCCTCACGGTGTTCGCCATCTACTTCTCATTCTTAGAGGAGAACTATTCCAGTAATTTGACCCGGACTGCTAGATTTCTTCTTAATTTGAAGAAAAAGAAGTGTAGACTTTATATGATTTCGGATTTTTTTTTCAATGGACATAATATATCAATGGGCATATTATTGCTCAAGATATAGAAAATGATGTAGGTATGTAGTGTGTACTTAGCTTTACCAATGACAGTATTTACGATTGCAGCATAAAATATTTCTACGAAAGATACACCTTATCACACGTAGGTATCGTAACTAGATCATTATCCATTCTAGTTAATAAAAAACAAACGTTTTGCACTTATTAGTGGCCCAAAAATGCGACCAAATAGCAAATTAGCGAAACACATTACTAACCATTGCTCAATGCAGTAATGAAACAAGTTGGGGCCATATATCTAACAATAATGACTTAATTATTCTTGCGTAAGTTCAGCGTGGTTAAAAAAACCGGCCAAGTGCGAGTCGGACTCGCGCACCGAGGGTTCCATACCATAAAAGAAGTAAAACATTGAAAAAATCACTTTTGTTCATGAATTTACGAGTATAATTTACATGTAGGTACTTTTGTTGGCAAAACGCAAACGTAAATTTGTTTTTGTCGGATTATTGTTATTATCAAAAAAAGTATATTAGTCAGCGAGTTCATTTTATTTTTCCTGTAAAATATACGTTAACTTCTATTGATCATAATTATTTCAGATTTTTCGATTGGTAAACTTCGGAGATAAGGGGGGGGGAACGGTATTTTTTTCGACAGTTTGCCCAATAAATCAAAAACTATTAGGCATAAAAATAAATAAAAATTGGTTTTAGAATAATCAAGTCACGCCCTCTCATATGATACCCCACTCAATATTGTTATCTCATTTTGAAATTTTGACGACCCGGTTTTCCCCCCTTTTTAAATAAAAATAAAATAGATTTTGAATTTTTTATGATTGCAATGACGGCGCGCCGCAATTACCTACAACTATTCCAAATTTCAGTTCGATAGCTTCGATAGTTACTGAAATAATCGAGTGTGACAGACGGACGGACGGACGGACGGACGGACGGAGAAAGTCTCACCATAAGGGTTCCATTTTTACCATTTTGGTATGGAACCCTAACTAGGTGTGACCCAGTATGACCCCATTACTTTGTTCGTCTTGAGGCTAAGGAAGGTCATAATTGCTTTATTTGGGCTTTAGAGTGAACTGAAGAGCGCATTCTTACAAGTGTCTCAAACTTATCTATGCGGCTTCGTCGTGAGAAACGTTTTTCTTTTATATACAAGTTAGTACGTACTTGACTCAATTGATTGTAAGTGATAAACTGATATTAGGTATGAGCTTGAGTTTGATTACAGCTCCCAAGTTTGTACAATTTGGAAGTTCACTTTATTCACGTCTAACGGTTTCCACATAGTATCGCACAACCGCTAAATCGCTTCGCAGTGCGTCTTTGCTAGTATAGTGGTAACTAGTCACCAGACTTAAACCTACCCTGTGAACCTACCGCAAGACGAGATACTATGACCTCCCGGAAAAATTCGATTTCCGTGGGATATCCACGCAGATGAAACTAGCACTGATAATATAGATAGTACCAGCTACCTATATCACTACAATTTGTACTATTCTTTATGAGGTGGTGGTTGAGGTTCCCAGGCAGTAGTCGCTTCTTAGCGATGAGACCACCTTTGTACAATGTAGATAGATCTTTTTAATACAGTTGCTCAAAAAGTGGCGTATTGCAGGGACGTATAGCGTTCGGGATGTGGGCTATTACATACTCGTGCTTTTTTTTTACCTTTCCCGAACTCGTGCGTTATCTTTCCCAACTGTCAAAATAAAACCATGAAGTTTTTACTAAAAAAATTCATAGAAGTTTTTTATGATTCATGCAAATACGTATATTTCTAATACGTATATTTCAAATACGTATGTTTCAATATCAGATTTGATTGAATGAGTTTGGTTAGGTTTCATTTCATCTCATTAAATTTCATTTTCATTTCATATCAATAAAAAAAATTCTACTGAAGACTTGGCTGTATGGGCATAGTTCCCTTTGCGTACCAGAATATTATTTAGTCTATGACCAATTTTTTTTTTATTTTTTTTTTTAAATCACCAGAATGGGTGAAGAAAAAAAAACTGCTTATATTCTACGGGTGGCGCCATTTTTCAGAAATTTTCTTTGCGAGTTTAGTTGTTTGTTGCACAAAATGCTTCGGAGAACATTTTACCGGAAAAGTCAAAAAGTCGCTACATATCTACATACGACGAATTTATTGCGTGGAGAGAAGAGAAAAAAGCAAATAGTTTTTCAGAAAATGTTAAGTTAGTTGAGTTTATTGTCTTTTTATTATTTTATTAAATTGCTTCATTTTTTCGCAACTGTATTAAAAATAATCGTTCAGTACACGTGCGGAACCGTCATTGCAACTTGTTCCGACTGTCAACCCTCGCTTTCGGCTGCGCCTCGGCTCGGGTAGACATTTGTCGGAACTCTTTGCAATAACAGCCTTTCCGCACTTGTAATGAAACATACTATTGTGTGCCTTTTATTTTAGTGTGTGTGTTTGTGGTGTACAATAAAGGCTGCTCTATTTTACCAATGCTTTCAATTTTGACGACGTCCCTGGCGCAGGGGACGCGCCCTCGGTTTCAAGGGGGAGGTCGCGGGTTCGATTCCCGCCACGGGCAACTTTGGAATTTTGTAATTTCTCAGTTTTTCATTAATTGACTCAGGTCTGGTCTGGTGGAGGCTTCGGCCGTGGCTAGTTACCGGTTACCACCCTACCAGCAAAGACGTACCGCCAAACGTTTTAGCGTTCCGGTGCGATGCTGTGTAGAAACCGTTGGGGGTGACTTTACTTACCCCTTCCAATTTAGTACGTTAACATCTTCGGTTGCACCATCACTTACCATCAGGTGAGATCGCAGTCAAGTACTAACTTGTATAGTATAAAAAAAAGCTACATGTAGGTATGCTCAGAACAATACTAGGAAGCATCACTTATATCAGATAGGTACGAGTTGTATCTCACAGCACACACGAGCACCTCTGTGACCCGCTTGTCGCAACCGGTAACCGTAAACTGGATAGCCGCAGATCGGGTTTCTCGCGGTTTTTGCTTCACTCACTTCCCGATGCGTGCGAGCATGGCACTCAAGTTAACTTGGTCAATTATTTGTTAATTAATTATTAGTATTGTAAATAATAAGCCAGCAAAACTATGTTAAACTAGCTGTTGCGCGTGGCATCGCCCGCATGAATTTCGGTTCCTACATATACCTAATTAGCAAACCTTGAAAGAGAGACGTCACGTGGTGTCGCGGAGTTTTTGGAGAACAATTCCTTCAACCATAATATTTTCGTAACTATAACAGCAGCGTACCTACCTACCTACGCAATGGAACCGCTCCGAAGGGAACAATTTTTTCCGTTTTTGCAAAAATTTTATTCATTGATACTCTGCTCCTATTGGTTATAGTGTGATTTTATAAAGCTTAAAGACTACGAAATATTTTTTAAAATTCGGAGCAGTAGGTACTTATAAGATCATACCTATAAGATCGCAATGAAGAACAAAAAACATCTTAATTTTTCTTCAATACACTGGTAAGTATTTGATTCTAGCATTACGTATTTAAGTCCCTATTTACAATCATATTAACAGTACCTACTCGTACCTATGCGCAAATAACATATCAGTAAGAAAAATGTTTCTACATAATACACCTATACCTACTCGTAGCTATGCAATCACGTCTCAACTCACAGTACGTGCGTGACTCGATCTCATGTATGACAATAATAAACATTACAATCAACTGCATATTAATATGTTTTTTTATCTTTCTCCTTCAAATTCATACTTACCTATGTTAGGAAAACAATCAAAGCATTTTAATGTTGTTTTTTTTTGCTCTACCTATCATAAAAACAGCCGTGCTATATAAAAACACCTACTTATATTTGGTTTAAAAAAATGTTAGGTGCTTACACTAGCTGACTTGCATCTGCTTTGTTTGGGTTAGATTTTTCGTGAAAATATCGAAAAATTCATTCCTAATCATTGTTTGAACGAACGATTTGGGCTGGGCGATGACTGATGACTCAGTGTATGAGTCAAGATTTCTTCTTAGGTTCTCACTTTCTTTTTAACGGCCAAAATGACTACACTATCCAGATTTGCCCTACTAGCAATAGAAATAAGACATTACTATTTACTTGTGTGGAGCTTATGTTAAATTATTATTGTCTCGGATAAGGCGAATGTGGATAAGTAGGATTTTTAACTGTTAACCACAAAAAAGAACTAATTACCTATCTACCTAATTAAAGTAGGTATCCGCGCGTAATTTGCACCTGATAATAATTATACTAACATCATCATAAAAGATTGACTAATACCGATATCTAAGTAGGACATAGGTACATAATACTCGCTTTAATTATTTATTATTTAAAAAAAACATACCTACCTAGGTAGGTTACCTGACCAAACTTTTTGTAAAGAATGTATTCCTGGGTACGTTCTACGAATTTCTTACTTCTTAGAAGGTAATTTAGGTAGTTGGTTGCCTCACAAAGCCTCCATTGAATCCATCGATGTAGAGTCAGTGAACTATAGACATAGAGGCCGTGGGAAATGTGGTAATTGGATGTTTCACGCCATCATGTACAGTTCCCATCTTGAAGACACATTTGGGGACCAATATCCTCAATACTTTAGTAAGGAACGGACTTAAAAGGTTACACGTTCTATCCACCTTCTCCATTGGTTGGGATTGTCTATACCTATCGTGGTACCCAAAAAACTCAAAACTCAAAATATCTTTATTTCACATAGACCTAATATACAGGCTCTTGTAATAGGTCGGTATGATATTTGTCACATTTGTATGGCGATAACTCCAAGTCGACTTAAAACTAAGTTTACGAGGGTTCCAACGCGCCCTGCACTGAGAAGAAGCCCACAACAAACTCAGCCGGGTTTTGTTTTCTGTTATCACCACTTCACAAAGGCTCTTAAAACTAATTGAGCTAGTATAATTGAACTGGTATAATTACAGCAGTTCATTCATCCCCAAGGATTTGATTCATGTAAGTAATCCTTAATATATAGTAAGCTTTATTAATAAGCTTTCGTTTGACAGCGAATTTGAACTTATTGAGAGATACCCACTTCGTAGGTATCTCTACTCTACTTTAATACTTAGATAAGAAAGGAGAATATAAGTTATACAAAAAATTATTATTACTGTGGTGACGTAGGAATATTTAAACTGATTGCGGATTTATTCAATGTTCCGAAAAATACAAACAATACTGGAAAATAAGAAAAAAAAAATATAATATTAGACTCCTCTTACTCTACCTCCTAACCGGAAATTACCTAGTAGAAAAAGTCAAAATCATTAAAGCAGTTTTTCATTTTTTCCTTAGTTATGGATTTATGGCGACCCTACTTTTATATTTCGTTACGCTTGGCCAAATTACATTAGCAGAAAGAAAGCCTCAAAACAATAGCCTCTACAGATAACTCCTACCTACTAGAAGTTGGCCGAAAATAACGGACTCTTTATATAACATTATATTTAAAGAACTAGTGTGTGTGTGGCTGCTACCAGTATTTGGAATGGTATTTTCTGCCAAATATTTAAGTAACTTAATACGTTATCCATTTCTCGGAAAATCACCAAGCTCACTTCAAAAGTTAGGTTGCTTACACCTACCTATTGACAATTTCTGGACAAAAAGCAAAACAGCGCGACTCGGGAATCGAACTCGGGACTTGATCGCATCCGGTCACGCAAACTTGACTAGGTACCCAGTAGGTACCTAGTCAAGTTTTACCGGAAACTTGGTTTGTGTAATTTTGCTAATTTGAATGATAAGACGCATTAAATTAAGTTTATTAGCTTATTTATATTCGCAAAACTCACTTTCGCATTTTATAATAATAAAAAGTAGAAACTTGATTCAAAGATAAAAAAGTTAAAGAAACGAAAGTAGCCATCTCGAAATACGAAAATATGCGTAAACCAACCTTAGCTTAGCTATGATTAATCGGGAATTACAGCTTACATATACTCTCCGAAACACGGCAGATTTTCAAATAGGTATACCTATATATGTTTAAGGAATTGTGTAGGAAGGCACTTTAGGAAACTAATAAAGCCAAATCCTACTTCACCTACTTACGCCGAACACCTTTTAACAAAAAATGCATTCTATTTAAAACTAGGAGTAGGTACATACTTATTGTTAACTACTAAACTAGGAGAGGAATAAGATAAACGTAGCCCAAACCAACGGGATTTTCGCAATAAGTTCCCAAAGCGTAGGTATTTAAGACGTCCTACAACTGGACACAGTATAATATCTATTTGGCTAGTTTGAGATGGCAGGCTTCACACACAAAATCACGCATGCAAGTTTAAAGGCACATTTCCTAAAAGTCTAAGGAGTCTGGCTAGGATTCGGACCTACCTACTCCAAAATAGAGGTATAGAGCTATCAGTTTTGAAAAAAGAGCAAGTGCCGAGTTTCTTGTCCGTTCTTTTCGGTGCAAAACTGTTTTCCGAACATGGTTGTAGAGTCTATCATTTCGTAAGTGCCTGTAAGTTGGGCCTATGTGAAATAATATTAAACATTTTAATTTGATTAGGGCTCAATAGGAAAAAAATTTACTCAACACTAAATAAACAAAAAGACCTACAACATTTTCCGAACAAAATAAAATAAAAACGGGTCACATTAAAATATGTTAGCACACGTTACAAATGACCTTGATGACTAACAACGTTATGCAAAGAAAGTTCCGTGAAGTGTGTAAACACACCTTTACTTAACTGTTTTTACAGTTACCCAAAATACGCACCTCCTTCAAAACAATACTCCAAAATCACACGTGAACACACTTTATCTTATCACAGACACAAGTTTACGCAACGCACATTTTAGCACACTAATTAATTTCATATCATTATTTTTAAGCCCATCTTTAATATTACGAACTTCGGAGCGTTCACCGTTCACGCGCTAAGTATAATACATACTGTCAAAAAGTTGCAGCGCCGGTCTTCGAGGCGCCATTCTATAAAATGCCATTTCATTCGATCCACATAGCTTTGATACGCTAAAAAGAGATAGCTATATTTCATCGGTCCGACCTCAGGTCGCTGCAGATAAAGCCTTTTTGCACGGGAAAAGTAACGGGGATTTTCTTGAGATGCGCGTGTGATAGACTATATAGGGTTATGTGTGTTAGAGAAGGATAGGTGTCGCTGGGTCACGTTTATAATGTCGTATGAAATAGTTGCATTATTTAAGGTCATGGGTAAAAATACTACTTTTATGCATATGTAATGTGTTTAGTGAATTTATTGTCATTGTTATTAAAAATATTAAAAACGTTATTATATATTTGATGCTTTAAGTTCTAAAGAGTTCCCTTATTCATTTTTTTTGGAAAAGAATGATTTTTGATAAAAATGGGAATGCCTTATGATAAGAAGAATGACAATGATGAACAAAGAATCTCCCAGGATATTTATTTCACGTTTTCGATACGCAAACATAAAAAAGCCTTCCAGACTAACTCCTTCCACATACACCTACAATGTTCTATGACTTTTTATAACCCAGTTCTAGTATTCTGTGACCTAGTAACGAAATCTACTCTCAAGTCAAAAGTCTACTCTCAAGATAAGAGAGGTTTGGTTGGCCAAGTGCAGTGACATCTCTCTTTGATACTAGGTATATCTCTACGAAAATATTTATTTTTATTTATTTAAATATCTTTATTGCTTAAAATTAGTACATAAAATTACAACGAAAGGAAAACAGAGAAACACAAAGGGCGACCTTATCACTAAAGTGATCTCTACCAGGTAACCCACAATTACGGACCTTTGATCTGAAAAACGACGGGGAATCGCAATAAAAATAAAAATTAAATACATAGACTTACAAACTAATACATACACACTATAATAATAACAAATATGTAGAATAGACAGATATATATATAAACATACATACATAAGCAATATTAATACATACAATATACATATTTGGTTTTATAAAATATTTGGTTTTGGATATTTATTAATGACACAAACGTATAAATAAGGTTACAACTTTAAAACCAATGTCCTTTCTCGAAAAAACGCTGCAAGAATTTCAAACCTTTTTCAATCATACTTTAGAGTTCAACGCGCACGGGGTTCTTCGGCCTAAATTGATAAATGATACGACGATAGATAAATCGAAGGTCGTCATCGCTTTGAGTTCCTACACTTGGCTAATGTGAGCTAGGTTAAAACAAACGAACAGCACATTTCTGCAGTAGGCACCTATAAAAAGACGGCATTTCAATTACTCATTCAGGGTAAGTAACCACGACTATATTAATTTTCTTTTGCAGTATTTTTTTAAATAGAGAAAAGTTAAACACGATGTGAACGCTACTAAAGCAACATCTGTCGTTTGTTTTGATTAGCCAGACGTAGGTACACGGGAATTTAATTAATTTGATTAATCCATGCAGCGCAATGGTGCGGATGGAATGAATTCTGATAGATCGTGGGTTCAATCTCCAGTCGCCAATCTCCACCAGAGGTATTGCAATTTGCACTGTCGTTGAGATCAAAAGATATACATACTTCTAGTCGCGCTGGTTTTACTGCCACCTATCTTAACTTATCAGCTCTACATTGTACTTAATGTGTTGATTCTTCACGTTTTATCTAGGTGGCGCTACTGTATTATTATTATATTGAGATGATAAAATTATTATTTACCCACTAGAGGCCAAGCTTTTTCACAAAGTAGGTACGCATGAGTAATTTTATTGGCTGACATAGGATTTCGTCGTTGTGCATTTTAGCTTTCCGCACTCCAAATAGCTTTCCCACTTCATACGTCGACCCACTTCATACGTCGAAAAGTGTGACCAGCCTAAAACCAGGGGTTTTTCACACACACCAGGGGTTTGGTCACACTTTTCACTGGAGCGATCGCTGGCGGAGTCTTGAAGGCTTTATGTGGAGACCTCGTACGATCAGGTATAATGTATCGTTATGACGCTATCCATACGCCTCTTACGATTCGCTGCAACACCGTTTCGTCTGCGGACAAGTTTGAAAATTTTCGTGCTTGTACTGCTCTCGTCGTACGCGAGGATTACGCTACCCTTATGCTTACGAGTCTTGTGCGAAGGGGCTTAAAAGCACTTGTAGCTAAGTTAAAGCTTAGAAAATTTTGTGGTGCTTGTAGTCGTAAGGGAAGGCCCATGTTCATTTGTGTACGTCTTTCCGCAGGCTAATATACTAATTGTTTTAACAAATTGTAGGATTATAGATTTTGAATATAGTAACTGTAAGAGTTAGGTACGTACGGCTAAAAGTTCATTTATTCTGAAACAATTTTGATTTTTCTTTTTTGTTTCAGAGATGCGTGTGTAGGTAGTTGCCGTTATTTTAATTTATTAAATTTATTAAAGTAATAAGCATAAAGAATTCGGTTATTGTTTCCCTGAAAAAGAGTAATAATTACTAAATATTCTGAAAATAACAATAAATATATTTAATATACTTCTGCCTAGATCCTAATAACTTCAATGTAGTAAAACAACAAACATAAATAAATATATTTATTTTTAATAATATATTTATTTATAGAATAGGAATAGTAACATTGGCAATAAATTAAGACAAAGATACGCTCTGTTCTAGCTTAAAATCAAAGTCAAGGTAAAGGGAAGTCGGTGGGACACAAAAGATATATTTTAAATTATTATACATATACTAAAAGGTACTAAACAAATTCGTTGTTCTCACTATAATCAACAAAAGTACTTCTATTTCTCTTTATTTCTACATACATAGGTACATATGTATTATTTTGTATGGTTCGTGTCGTGATTAAATTCTCAAGTTTCTTTTTTCGGTATCTCTCCGAATTCTCTCTTAAAAGGGTCGTTAAACTTTTGTAGTTGACATGTCTGTGATGGCCGTTTATTTGAGGAACGTATGTCGCTGAAGTTGTCGTTTCTGAATCTTCATTTTCAGCCTCTCCATTTTCCACGGTTTCTTCAGAAATATTTTCATTCGTCGTTGTTTCTGCCACATTTTTTAATTTAATTATGAGTGTCTCTGTTTCTACTTTATCAGTGTACTTTTCTGTAGTTTCAGAATAATCCCATTCATTTGTTTCCCTCTCGGTCACTTTTTTTTCATCAGATTTCCGAACATTAAAATACTGCTCTGGAATTCTGGCATCTTCAGGACTGAACTTGATTATGTCAGGTGGATTGGTGGACATACTCTCCATATTTCTTTCCGTTAAAGGCATGATTGGCATAGACAAAGGATAAATAGGTGTAATCGTTCTAGACTCAATAGCTATCACTCCCGAACTACCAACATGAAAATCTTCGACATGTGAATAATTCAAAATTGGATACTCTGTCATATAATCATTCCTTGCAAAATCTTGTGTGTTCCTATGTGTTGTGTTCCTTACTGTGGTTTCTTCAAAATGCATATTTTCATTTTTATCAGGTTGCACAGAAGTTTTATGTGTCTTTTCATTTGCTGTGAAGACACTTAGTGGTACTAATCTTCTTAATGTTATTGTTCTATTCTCACCTGTTTTAGAAGTTGTAATAGTAATGTTTTTCCTTTTCTCTACGAAAATATTTGGCCGTGTGTATGTGTATGTACTGGTGGATCGTCTATAAGGTACAGTAGACTTTCTCCTGAATTGGAATAAGGGCCTGGGAGTAGTAATATAAATCTTGTTAATATTAGTTCTGCTTAAAGTGTTATCAGGAGATGGTTTTTGTGATGAAAATACATTAAGTTTAATATCCATAAGCTTCGGTTCACTGTTATCAATAAATGGAGGAATAATTTCTTCTTGCGAAGAATCCTCAGTCTTGGCAAAATAAGGAGAAGAGCAGTCGACTCCTTTACACTGCTGTAGTCTTTTTCTATCACTGACCGTTCTAAACATATTAAGGTTGCCATTATGTTTTTGTTTATTTTGAAATGTTAAGGCAGACGGTGCGAACCTGTATCCATCTACTAATAAATTGATATCGCCTGGACTCTCTGGTCTGTAAGTATATAGAGGATCTGAATTGTGATTCGACTTTACGTTATAATTTTTTGACTCTCGAGTTTCATAGTCATTTATTGGTAAATATGAGTCTCTGGTAGAACTTTCAGCTGGTGGCACGATTATACCTGATATTGCAATTTGTGCTCGCGTAGGTAACAATACCTCACTGAATTTAGCATTCAAAGTCTTTTCTAGATATTTAACAACATCGTGTAGATTTTTCATCCTTTGTGCATTACGATAATGTTCCACCCAGTTCCTTGTAGTATCTTGCATCTTTGAGAACGGCATTGGGTATGGACTTCTATATTCAAAAATAAAAGGTCTCGGACTAGTTCTTCTAATACTCATAAATCTATTGTCAGCAGTAGTTGTTGATGGTTTTGAACGTTGTCTGTTATAGTATCTTTTTTTTGATCGAGATATAGATTCACCTGACGGATTTACGTAACTAACTTCTTGCAATGCATTCACAAGAAGTGGCATCCTTTCATAATAATCTTGATCAAATCCAAAATGAGTTCTATCTAGCCTCTCTGCAATTGGTTTGTCTTTTCCAACAAATCTGACCTTATTTAAGTTTGCGCTTTTTTGTACTGTATTGGTTTCTACTACAATCATATACTCGTAGATTAGTAGAACTATCTGAAACACAAAATAAAATATTTTATTATCTTCGTAAATTCTTATTAAAAAAACTTTACTAGCAAATAAAAAAAAACTAAAAATTTAAATTGGAAGAAAAATTGTAAAACACACTTATACACTTTTTCAACTTTTAATAAAAAAGCAAAACATTTTTGTGTAACTGAAACATTGTAAATTGTAATGTGCTGAAACACTAAATGAAAATATTATTATCATAATCATCAACATTATTATTATTATGGTCGTCTCTCTTCCAGTCATTTCTCTGGATCTCTAAGTAAATTGGTCTATTTTCAGGTATCATAGATCTCGAGTTCTTGTAACTTGGGTCTGCAGAGTTTTCCATATTATTAACATAATATTTTTCCTTTTTATTTTCAGTTTTTATAGTTCTGTTAAATATTTCTGAAGCATTTATTTTGTTTAGCAAATTTTCTAAGTTTTTTATATTATCTTCTGGGATATTATTCGCAAAATCAGAAGTTTCGTTGTATATTTCTTCTTCTAAAGTTATATCTTCATTATTGTGTTGTTGTTCTGGCTTATTTTCACTTAAATATGATTGTATGGACTCTTGGATATATGGTGAGTCGATTTTCTGTCCTTTATATCCATTTTTCATCACAATTCCACCACTCATGATATTATTGGGCCAGTCGTTTTTATTACGAATTTGATTTTTTAGGGAATGTGCTAGCTGTCCCATTTTTGTCAAAATATGTCGCGTATTATTGTATTCTTTTTCTTTGAAATGAAAAGGCTTTTGACTAGGTTGTATTTTGGATGAAATGAACTCAGTCTCTCCTTTTTGAAATGTTCTTTCATTGTTGCTAGCTGCCATTGTGTTCTTAGCTTGTCCTATGCTTTGAACAGTTAACCACTTAAAACCTTTAAGAATATCTGGTATTGTAAAATAGTCTTCATATTCCGTGGAACTAAATGTAGGCAAAGGCTTTTTTGAATGCTTTTCATCGTTTTTTTGTAAAACAAAGTTCTTGGACGTTTTTAACGAATTTGTTAATTTAGACGTAGATGTTACATTTGTCATAGGTTTTGTCGTATCTTCTAATGAATAATAATCCGTGCTTGTTGCTTCAATAAACTTCTTAGTTGGCATGTAAGATGTTGTTATACTGCCTTGTTGATTATAAAATATTGATGATTTAACTATCTTAGTAGTTGGACTCAAAGTAGACTCTACATTTGAATAAGAAGGTTTAATTGAATAAGAAGTTTTTGATATCATACTTGGTATTGGAGTTTGATCATAATTTAAAGTTGATAATGATTCAAATTTTGTATTTTCAAAAGTTGCTTTAGCTTGTATGGATTTTTGTTTGTTATTGTAAGAATCTGTTTCATACATATTGATAATTTCATCTGAGTGCTGATTTTTAATTTCCATCCCATTGTTTGCTTTAGTAATTGGGTATTCATTTTTCAGTGGAGATTTGTTTATTTTAAGTATTTTCTTTTCGTTACATGGGCTTATATTTTGTACATTTCCAGTGATATCTGGTAATATATTTTGAAGACTTTTTATAAGTTTGCTTAAAAGTAGACTCATTGTTTTTGGACACTGGCAACTCATTTTATTCGTAGTAGTAGTTGATGTTTCCTCAAGCCGTAGATCTAATTTCTTGAATTCAGGTTGTTTAATGGTTACATGCTCTTTAACTGTATTCATTGGCGTTGTGCTTGGGTATATTATATTAGGTATTTTTTTATGTAAAGTTAAGGTACTTTTTATCACTGGCCCAGTAGAAGTAAATGCATTTTTATCACTTATCATTTTATCGACGTAATTCATAATTCTTTGATAGTCTCGTACCCTTCTTACTTTGGTGAAGTGTTCAGTGTTTCTCGTGGGATACTTAAAGTATACTATAGGAGATGTTTTGTATTCTATTGTAAATAACCTTGTAGGAATTGTTATCCAATTACTTGAGTCCGAAAAAATATTTTTTGTGAATACATTTTCTGGGTTTCCTTCTTTATCCAATGGAGTTTGAGTTGAATCATCTTCTATAATTTTATCGAAATATTCATTCTTCATCAGTGTTTTTAGTATGAGCGGTATAAAATGAAGATCCATTGGGTCAAGGTTTATCTTGGCTTGGTTTAGTTTTGCTTCGAAAGGTATGGCTTCTTCGCTTTTGTTCATGAGACTTAGCCAGTTCTGTTTCAGGCTCGTTTTTGAGTTGGACTCATTGATGATGCTGTATTCGTAGACCAGTATGATACTCTGAAAGTTAATAAAAAAGCAAAGTTAAACTAAAATAAATCACCATATTAGTTTATATCTTTATATTTTTTATATATAAATAAATAGAGGACAATATCACATACCCATCCCATCCGATCCCATAGTAAGTAGCTTATGAACTTGTGTTATAGAAATCAGAAACAACGAACGCACACCCAGACCCGGGACAGTGTAGAAAACTTATTTTACTCAACCACGGAGGTCGATAAGATATAAAGAAAGGAAGCTGAACAAAATATTATGTAATAATGCTGAAATAATGATACTGTATATTGTTTTATTTGTTGATTTTTCCAGGAATAAAAAAGAATAAATCGAAGAATCAAGCATATACAATATGTTATGAAGAATGAAGATAAGCGTTGGAAGTTCCAAATACACACATATTTTTAAAGGTGCAGTACAAAATAATCTTTAGTGCCACTTACCTTTTATTTTTTTTTACTTACATACACAAATGTGATAATATTAAGTACTTATATGTATATATGATACATGAAACAAATCTTACAAAAACAAAAAAAATAGTTCAAGTGCCAACAAATTACAATCCTACATGAAGCTAATGCTATAAATACTAATTTTTTTTTGAAACAATATTTTTTGTATTGAAAATAAAATAACTGGGACTTCGTTTCACGTTAATGTGTTTCTAGGATCAAGTTAAAAGATAAACTACGTGCACACTATACGAATTAACCTACATCTTGTATAAAGATCAAGGATCAGACTAACTATGCCTCGAGTACTAAAAATGCCAGGAATTAAATTCTGACCCGAGAAAATTCGATAATAGTCGATCTAGATTCTAGACTCATAGCTCGTAGTCTAGGATCTCGCTATACAACGACCTTCATCGAGCTGTTTATTGGATGAAAACTATTTTATATCCAATTTAATATTTAATATGTCAATAAATATATCGCAAGTGGATTGCCTAAAAAATTTCAGTCCAGGGTATGATTAATTAAGAATTAAAAAAAAACATTGTAACATGGACTCCTATTTGTTACAGTTTAGTTGACATCGTAGTTCAAATTAGATTGGATGTTATAAATAGTGCTTTTTGCCAAAAATACTTTCCTGGCTGAGGAAAGTATTTCTGCTCTATATTTTTTGGCAAAAGAAAGTTAACGAATAATAAAATCGTAGGTAAATAAGCACAATTGCAATTTTCGACCTGAATCGCTCGTCCAATCTAATTTCAACTAAGATGTCAACGAAACTCTAACAAATAGGAGTACATGTTAGAATGGATTTTTTTTAATTCTTAATTAATCATATCCTGGACTGAAATTTTTTAGACAACCCACTTGCGATATATTTATTGACATATTTAATTGGATATAAAATAGTTTTCATCCAATAAACAGCTCGGTGAAGGTCGACCTTACTTGGGATTCCCTACTATCGGCCACGCTGTTCCGACGCGAAGTGGTGGACGCCGATAGCGTGCGATATAAAATTAATGTTATCTCGATAAAATGATCTAATGAGATTCAACTAGATATTACCGTCTGCCAGTATTGATCATCGCTGCCCGTGAAAGAAAGTAGAGAACTCTTAAATATGTTCAACAGCAGCTTACTCATGCATTCCACCGATTTTATGAGCAGTTTCCGTAACATGCAGTCAAGAGACAATATTATTATTTTTATTTTTCAATTAATTCCGGTAACTAAACTTGCCTAATAAAGTCGAAGAAAATAATTATTGCTCTACTACTTTCACGTAATAAGTATATTCGGACAGCGTTCTTTCCGTAGTTTTCTTTAGAATTTGTCACGTTCTTGTTATTACTTCGAAAGTAATTATTTTTGTGATAACGTTATTCCGATATTATTTATTTGGTACAGTTGGTGAACAATTATTATTATTATAAGATCATTTTCATTCGGTTTTTATTTTTCATCTCAATTTTTTTTATTCTTAGACCCAAATTGCCAGAAGCACGTCAGAGTTCTTTTTTTGTATTCATCATACGAGTATAATAACTTAGTTTGTTATTGGAATAGACATAAAGAAGAATACCCAACTACTAATGTGTTAAAATGGCAACTCAGTTTAAGTAGCCCCTCAACCAAGAGAACTGATGAAGCGGCCAAAAGCCGTGCAGTGTTTTTTATATCATAGAATGATGAGACGAGAAAAACGGCATGCAGTGCGTTTATTGCAGTGCAAAATGCACTTTACCTACTGCGCTCATTGTCCTGAGAAATCAGGGGTCTGATTGCGTAAGAAAAACGGATTTTTTTACTCCATACAAGTTAGTACTTGACTGCGATCTCACCTGATAGTAAGTGATGATGCAGCCGAAGATGTTAACGTACTAACTTGGAAGGGGTAAGTAAAGTCACCCCCCAACGGTTTCTATACAGCATCGCACCGGAACGCAAAATCGCTTGGCGGCACGTTTTTGCTGGTAGGGTGGTTACTAGCCATGGCCGAAGCCTCCCACCAGACCAGACCTGAGCCAATTTAGAAATTATAAAATTCTAAAGTGGCCCGTGGCGGGAATCGAACCCGCGACGTCCCACTCGAATCCGAGCGCGCGTCCCCTGCGCCAGGGAGGTCGTTAAAATAATCGCTAGCGGATTCTGTCCCGCGGTTGGCTGATACAAATCGAGAACATAATCAGCGGGCAGAATTAGTAAACGATTACGATAACGATGAATACGCTTTTATCAGACAATCTAGGGGCAGTTCTTAGGTCTCGTTATGTCGAATGTCCAGTTATCTCAAAAAACATACATTACTGTTTCACCGTTCAAGAAGAGTACCACCAGTACCTTGAAGATCCATTCAAGATTCCTATGCCCAGATGTGGAAACGATTATATCATTACTGCTGCTAATTTAACATATGCTTAGTGGGCAGAGAAGAGGGTAATGGCACGGTAGTTACATTCTAAGTAATGTTTACCTATCTGATTTCATATACACTGGCATAATCTTACACATCGCAAGTAAATTTTGACCTACCCCTGATGAGCACACGTAATAAAGTAGGTGCATAATAATTAACATAAGACTTAAAGACGAAGAACGCATAACTCTCAACTCCGATTGCATAACTTAAACCGTCAAATTATCATGAAATAACAGAGCAATTACATACGAAACACCAACATTTTATGCACGTAAAGAGAAATGCGGTAAAACAATGCTTTGGGACAGTTTAACAAACAACCGGGGAAGCGGTCTGATGCGATTATAATAATTGTCGACAAATGACAAGAGTCAAGACACTGGTTGTTTGCATTATTACACTGCAAGTCATAATATCGACATGGCGTGACGAACTTTTAACATTCAGAACATTGAACAATATCTTAATTTTGGTTCAGCAAGGCATGGCCTGACTGGCGAAAATAAAAGGAGAGTTATGGTTTGATCTTGCGTGTATGTATGTTTGTTTGTCTCTTTCTGCATAACTTCAAAATTACTTACACTAGTGTTAAGCACTCGCTGCATGTGGTGCAATAAAATGGGGAAATAAGGCGGTGCTTATTGCCCGGCAGGCCACGGGCAGCTAGTGTTTAACATGAGAAGATTTCATTCAAACATTTGTCAACTGAGCTAGTAATTGAACCGAATAGACAATGAAATAAATAGGTAGTCTATTTTTACAATTTATGGTAAAGACAAAGTCTTTCAAACGAATACCTATAGAATTACATTGTATAGAATTTGTTTTAACAATTTATAGATATTTTTGATATCTTCAATATTTAACGCACATTTCCTCCATTTAACGTTATTTTTTCCATCATTGTATTACAGTCTTGGATCCAATTTCTACGTAGCTGGGTTTATCATAGCTGTCCCTATCGTAGCTACTCATAAGTAATATATTTTTGCATCTTAAAATCTCAAAGTATCAACGAACAATGAATATTATTTTTAAAGTTAGGTGTTTAGGACATCAACATCATACGAATTTCTAATTACTTGTTAAGTAGTACATACGTATACAAAACGAAAGTAAACACAACATATACCTACATCCACAGAGAGATAAGCGATAACAAAAATTGCATATTACTACACGTACGAGTATAATTATTTAAAATTTGAATGTAAGCTACGTAAGACAACTGAACACTTTCACTAAAACCAAGAAATATATTAAAAACATCTTACAAAATAGACTTTATACTGAATTTTATTTATTTGGGACAGTTCTTACAGCGTTTTATAAAAGTTAAAAAACAATATCCTTCAAATTATCATACACTAGCTGTTGCCCGCGGCTCCGCCCGCGTGAATTACGATTTTTTTACATAATATACCTTCCTACTGGAATTCCTTGATTTTTTGCGGGATTCTGGTGTGATGTTGTACAGAAACCTGCTGTGCTATTCTACATAATGAAATAGCTGCCAGACAGCTGCCAACCCGAATATGGCATTCAAAATTGTACTCTATTACAACTGACAAATTCATTGATGCATAGATGTACGCTCGTCGCTGTTTTGCAGAATAGCACGGCTGTTCTTACTTTGCACGGGTTATCTTGTGGTGATTTGGAAAACTTTTTCTTAATAATAATATAAAGTTTCATTAATACGTAGTTGAGAGATCAAAAGGACGATTTTAACTGTCGATATTTCGACCCAGTGGCACAGGTCGTGGTCACTACGTGACCACGACTTGTACCAATGTATGGAAATATCGACAGTTTAAATCGTCCTTTTCATTGTAATTTTTATTCTGAAACCACGAAATATGTCAAAAATTATTAAACCATGTGAAAAGTTGTACTGGTGGTAGAACTCTTTTTTCAGAGTTCGGCCGGGTAGGTACCACTGGGATAAATTACTCTACTAACAATATTCCCCAGCCCAACATAATATAAGAGTCTTTTAAAAATCTTTGCTTCACCTCAATACAATCCAAAACATCAGAATTGGCAATGGCTATATATTTCCTTACGTATAAAAAGACCTTAGGTGACAGTCAGTCGGTTAGGATCGATAAGACCTAAGAGTTAAAAATATTTGTGAACCATTATCTTACCCTTTCCATATTGCGGATGATAAAGTTTAAATCTGTTCGTGTCTTAACAGTGCCATCTTAATATAAAGTCAGGAAACAGTAAATAACATGACAGTTTTTATTTAAAAAAATTCGGTAGTACCTATCTCAGAGTTTTACATTCAAGTTCCACATAAATTGTAGAGATGGCGCTATACGATATAACGTAGCGATAACGCCAGTTACATGATTTTTGTTCACCCTAAAAGTGAAAAATTTTAAACCATACAAAATCTCCTGCTAAGCCTATTTATTTACGGCTGTAAGGGTACTCCAGTCTTACTTGAGCCCTACGTCCTAGCCCTAGGTTCTTTGTGCATTCCGAGTTTCAAGTCACCTACCTACTTGAACTTAAAGTTTCTGATGTCTGTAATTTCTGAACTACAAAAGTGATGATGATAAGATTTGTATGGAATAATTTTTGAAGAACCTCCTTTCTAACAAAAAAAGAATGAATGGAATCGGACAACGCGTTAATGAATTATAACTAAAAAACGTTTGGACTTTGATGCCGTCTTCCAGGGAAACCATGATGAATTTCGGGACAAAAAGTATCCTATGTCCTACCTCGGGGTATGAACTATAATCATGTCAAGTTTCATTTAAATCCATCCAGCGGATTAGCCGTGATGCCCGGTCGTGAAACAGACAGACAGACAGACAGACAGACAGACAGACAGACAGACAGACAGACAAAAATTAAACAAATTACAGTTTTGGCTTCAGTATCGACTAAATAGTGTCCTCCAACAAAAATTTTCAAAATATCTTCAATGTACAGAATTCGACCCTTTACAGTTTTATTATAAGTATAGATTAAAAAAAATGTTGTCTGTAGCTTTGGTAGTACCCAAAGATTTTCTTATTTCTAGAGTACTTATAGGAAGATTTCCATTACTTAAAATTCTCTGGAAAATGTTACCTCATAGCCGGCAGGCTAAACTAAACATAAACCATAAAATTCTAGTTTTTAGCCACACTGACACAAATCAAATATGAAATAACACACTAAGGACCGATCTTTTAATGGCCAGGTAATCGTTAACTAAAGAATAAATATGACTTTTTGACAGTATTTATATGGCATATGTTTCAAATATTCTTCAGATAGATCTGGCGATTGAAAAATCGGTCCTAAAAGTAATCAATTGTACGTAATGTATTAAAATATACTTACAATTACAATAATAACGGTGATCGCGGTAGATATAGCAGCGCAAAGGCATCCTTGCCTAATCTGTCGTTTCCTCGACAGCCTGAGGAACTCCTCGGTCCTCGCATCGATGGTTCTGTACAAACCGAACTGCCGGATCCCAGAGCTGGACGTACTAACTGAGCCCTTAGACGACATCTTGTGAGCGACACATCACTAGTATGCAGCAAGTGTGTATGTATGTTTGTTTGTTTTGTGAAAACGCAAAACACGCGCGTCTGTTGCGTCCGCGCTAAAAAATGCGCCGGATTCTTTGCTGGTAATGTTTTCTTTGAGATTGTTAGAACGTCATGACCAGAGGGTTGGGAGAATTTTAGTGTTTCGTATTGTCGATTATATACGTCTTCTTTTCTCTTCAATATATAAAGTTCTCGTGCCAATTTTGGTTATCAAACTCCTCCGAAATGGCTCGACCGATTGTTATAAAACTTTCTGTGTCTGTTCGGCAGGTCTGAGAATAGGTCGTAAGGTATTTTTATTTTATTTATCCAATGGCAAAACAACGTTTGCCGAGTCAGCTAGTATTATATAATTGGTAACAATTACAGATCTCGCAATAAATGTATGTTCTTGAATTTCAGCTCCATTCAATAGTTTTGGCGTTAAGACTTACGAAACACCCAAATATACAAATCAAATCTCAATTAATCAAATCATTTATTCATTTGCTTCAAACGTGGTATTAAAACTGCCTACTCGTATTTACAAATACTCAAACATAAACTTAAACGTTTATAGTGATAAATGAACGTTTATTACCTTATTGGGATAGCTTTATCTTACGTTTTATTTGCTCACTATATTATGATAGACCTTGCTTTGATTTTTCGAGTATTCAAAAGTTTTTGACGTTCCTAGGTTAGGTAAAGTGCTATCTTAGAAAGGAATAACGACTTAAATTATTGAGAATAGTTTACGTTAAATATTATGCGTTTCTCCAATCAATAAAATGCTTTCACACATGCTAAAGAAAAATTTTGAAAACTGTCAAATTAGACGCTGCATATAGTATGTAATTTCGCAGGCATGAAGAACTCCATTAGTTAAGAGAAATAAATTATTATTAACTAAGTTATACTATATCGATAAAATAGTCGACATTGACAATTCACATCACTACGCGTGACCAGCAAAGCGTGGCAAGCAACGGACAACACTTCTAATTCCACCTAACGACGGGTGAAAATGTATTTTTTATTTTACATTTTTGAGCTGTATATAATATTTTCTCTTAAAAGTCATAGGTCATTATTTTGATTTAATGTTTTAAAAATATTGACAGTAAGGTTTCTAGAATAAATAATGCAAAAAATCTATACTTATTTTTTAAGTACTGTAAAAGTCACTTTAAAAATGCGTTTAAGTAGTGTCTTGTTTTTTCTTCATTTCACAAAGTAAAACTGGTATTATATTTAGGATATCCAATTCCAAGTCAATATTTAAAATTAAAAAATGAGCTCTATTCAAAGAGTTTCTTTCAATGGTACAGAACAAAATTTTTTACTCCCCATGTGCTCCTGTGTCTAAAAAATTATAGGTCAATGAAAAAGGGCATCTTTACATAATAATTATTAAAACCATTCATTTCCAAAGTAAACAATTACTGTACCTACGATGTTGAAATAAAAAATAAATATCAACTTTTTAAAACAGTTTTTTTATTTTTTAAAATATATTTTACAACCTTAAAGTTAAAATTAGTTAAAGGCAGTGTCGATTTCACGTATGAGATTTTTGAGTATTATGTTAATTTTAATATTAAATACATAATTATAGGCAACCATACATAAATTATTACTAAGGTAACTTTAAACTAGACATATTTTATTATTTGTAACCTTAAATGATCAAAATTCAAATATTATTTTTGAAAAAATTTAAAAATATTCATTCATTTTGTGTATGTAAAAGTAGTAATTTTGATCGCCGTACTAAACAATATGTCCTATAAATATAATTATTTCAACAGTAGCTAGTTTAGACTTTCTCTTAATTTTCGTCAATAGTCTACTCTACTATATTATAAAAATAAGTCGGGTTTTCCTTCCTGACGCTATAACTCCAGAACGCACGAACCGATTTCCACGGTTTTGCATTCGTTGGAAAGGTCTCGGGCTCCGTGATGTTTATAGCAAAGAAAATTCAGGAAAAATTTCAACAGAAAAGCGGGAAAATATTTATAGCGGGAAAGCCATCTGGTGGCGAAACGGAGTTCACCGGGTTTGCTAGTGGTTTATAACTTTAACTCGTAATTACTAATTTTATGTTTAGTAATTGGAGTGGACGTATCAAAAGGTTTACAAATAAAGAAAAATATAGACATAGGATGTTGATAGTAGGCAGTACATAATAAACACAATAATAGTACAAAATAAAACAATAACATCCTTGCGCCCCTAAGCTCACAGTTTGGTATCACATTTACAATAATTATGGCATCTTAGTAACTTTTAACACTACAAATTAGAACACAAAAGGTACTGAGGGTTTATCGTAGAAATATCCCTGATCAGGAATGAAAGGAGGCCTTGTCGTGGGGGGCGCCTTCGTCGTCACTGGGGGAACATAAGTAGGTCGTCTTGTCGTTGGAGGGGTTATGTACACAGGAGGTGCTCGAGTTGTGGGGGGAGGGATGTATTTTGGAGTCGTTGATGGAGGAATGTATACAGGGGGTCTTGTTGTCGATGGGGGGATATAGACTGGAGGTCTCGTTGTCGATGGGGGAATATAGACTGGAGGTCTTGTTGTCGATGGGGGAATATAGACTGGAGGCCTCGTCGTCGACGGGGGCACGTATGGAGCTCTTGTTGTAGATGGCGGTATGTATACAGGTGGCTTCGTAGGAGGTGGTCTGGTTGGTATCGTGAACGGTACTTTAGGCTTAGGGTAGTCGTATCCAGTGGTTCTGTAATCTGGAATAATGGTAGAGTACGTAGGAGGTCTAGTTGTAGGTGGGGGAGGTGGTCTCGTTGGAGGCGGTGGTGGTGGGGGAGGTGGTCTAGTTGGAGGCGGTGGTGGTGGTGGGGGAGGTCTAGTTGGTGGCGGTGGTGGTGGCGGAGGAGGTCTAGTTGGAGGTTGTCTCGTTGTAGGTGGCAAGTATGTTGAAGGCCTAGTTGGTGGCGGTGGTGGTCTAGTTGGTGACGGAGAAGGAGGTGGTGTTGGTCTAGTCGGTGGCAGATACGTAGAGGGTGGCGATGGCCTTCTTGTGGTTGGTGGGGGTGTGATCACCTTAGAAGTGGTAGGAGGAGGTGGTGGTCTAGTTGGTAAAGTAAAGGGAACTTTGGGGGTTGAGTAATAGTAGCCAGTGGTTCTATTTTCGTCTATGATTGTGCTGTAAGTTGGGGGCCTGGTTGGTGGTCTAGTCGGGGGTGGTGGAGGTCTTGTTGGTGGTGGAGTTGGTCTAGTGGGAGGTGGAGTTGGTGGTGGGGTAGGTCTAGTTGGAGGAGGCGTCCGCACTGTAGGTGGCGGTGTACGTATTGTTGGTGGTAGGTAGGTCGGGGGTTGAGTCGGCGGTGGAGTTGGTCTAGTTGGTGGAGGGGTTGGCCTTGTAGGTGGAGGAGTAGGTCTAGTAGGAGGTGGTGGCCTTGTTGGTGGTGGAGTTGGTCTAGTTGGTGGAAGGTATGTGGGAGGCTGTGTAGTCGGAGGTCTAGTCGGTGGTGGGGTAGGTCTAGTAGGTGGTAGATAAGTCGGAGGTTGTGTAGGTGGTGGCGTTGGTGGTGGGAAAGGAATTCGTGGAGTATTATATACATAACCAGTAGAAGGTGGTGGCGGATTGGTTCGTGGCGGTGGTGGTCTAGTTGGTGGGGGTGTGGGTGGTGGAGGTGGTCTAGTAGGTGGCGGTGTGGGAGGTGGAGGTGGTCTAGTAGGTGGTGGTGTTGGTGGAGGTGGAGGCCTTGTCGGTGGTGGTGTGGGTGGTGGAGGAGGTCTAGTTGGTGGTGGAGTGGGTCTCGTAGGTGGTAAGTAAGTGGGTTGAGTAGGTGGTGGAGGAGGTCGTGTTGGAGGTTGTCTAGTTACAGGTGGAAGATATGTTGAAGGCCTAGTTGGCGTTGGTGGTGGTCTTGTGGGTGGTGGTGTGGGTGGTCTAGTAGGGGGAGGTGGGGGTGGTCGTGTTGGCGGTGGAGGTGGAGGAGGCGTCCTCGGTGGTTGCGGGGGTGGAAATGGTATACGAGGCTTTTCGTATACGTAGCCTTCGAATTCTGTTGTAGGTGGTGGTGGAGGTGGTCGTGTGGGCGGGGGTGGTGGTGGTCTCGTTGGCGGTGGCGGCGGAGGCGGCGGTGGTCTCGTTGGCGGTGGCGGCGGAGGCGGCGGTGGTCTCGTTGGCGGTGGCGGCGGAGGCGGTGGCAGTCTCGTTGGCGGCGGAGGAGGCGGCGGTGGTGGTCTGGTTGGCGGTGGTGGCGGGGGCGGCGGCGGCCGAGTGGGCGGAGGGGGCGGCGGCGGAGGCGGCCTTGTCGGCGGTGGCGGCGGCGGGAACGGGATCTTGGGCTTCGGATAGAAGTACCTGTAACCATAATTTTTAACTATGTTATTTATTAACGAGTAGGTTACTAATTTTACCTTACCTAATAATTTACGTGGTATTTGAAAAAATTGTAACTTTCATTTTAACAAATAATCGTTCATTGTTATAATATTATTTAGGTTTGTAAGGTCCTGGATGACTTTCAAAGTAATTGGCCATATTTCTATAAATATTGGCTATGACGTTTGCCAATATTTTGGTGGATTTAAAGTTGCATTTTATCAGTTTTTGTTAAATATTTAAAAACCTATGCGGCTTAGCGCAGTAAGTACCAAAGACAAAAGTAATTTACATTAAATTGCAAACAAAAATGGTCCTTAGCATAATCTTGCTAAAGTGAATGATTCCAGAGTTACGAATGGTGTAAAGTAGATCGTGATTATTCGAATGACGACGTCCTTGGTGCAGTAGCGCACGGTCGCGTTACCCACCCTGCCAGCAAAGATGCACTGCAAAGCAATTTTGTACTCCAGCGCTATGCTCTGTAGAAACCATCAGGCGTTACTTCCTTCCACGTTAGTATGATAACACCTTCAGCTGCATCATCACTTACCATCAGTTGAGATCTTAGTCAAGTACTTACTTGTTATGTATGAAAAAATGAGCTAAAAAGATAGACGTATACAAAGGACCCGGCGGACTGCGATAAAAGCTGTCGCCAGTTTACTGGTGTCAAAAATGTTTGTTTTGACACCAACATCGTCAGTTGTAAGTGGCCTGCAGTATTGTCCTTGGACCGCGGTCCAAGCCAGATCACTATACTTGTAATTAGTTCGCACGTGAGTTTTCACAGGGACGATTGTGACCTGGAAGATTCCACAGGGACAGGGCATGTTGCGGCGTATTAGCAGAAATTTTGACAAATGACGCTACTCTTTCTTGTGTGAAGAAAGTTGCCGTAAAATGTTCCAATGGGCTCATCCCACTGATCTCTATTCTATGCATTAATTATTCTATACATCTGACAGTTCCTTTTTGTGCCGATTTGAAGCGCCAGCCTCGAAGGTCCATGGTATTAAATTGTAATTTTTTGCTGGTGACCCTCGTTTTAAATGTTATTTTATTTTAGTTCCATGGACGCTCACGCTAAGTAACGCAACAATCAGCGCCACAATGGCGAAAATCAAGTGCCTTCATTTTTTTGTTGACAGTCAGCTATCCATAGAATAGAGATCAGAGCCCATCCTCAGGTTCATATCGGTGGCAAAAAATTATTTCTATTTCCAAGTACGAAATGAAATGAGATGAAATGAAATTCTTTATTTCACATAGGCCTAAATAATAGGCGCCCATGAAATGTCAAAAACTCTACCGCCAAGTTCGGAATGCAGGTTTGCACCGAGAAGAACTGGCAAGAAACTCGGCACTTGCTCTTTTTAAAATGTCATGATATACAATTATTCTTATAATATTAAGAAAAGTTATTACATAACCTTTAGGATATCTCATGAGGAGATGGAAATATATCCCTATCATTCCAAGAATCTTTGTCATTGAAAAATTCTGCAATAGTATAGTAACCCCGATTTATGAGATGTACGAACAACGAACATACCCGTCCTCGTTTAGGTCAGCATTGATGGGCTCGCCCAGCACGGCATAGTTCTGGCTGGAGAAGTTCGGGATTTCGCGCGCCGCTCGCTCCGCGCGGCACGTGTGGTACACCGCCAACAGGACCACCGCGATGTGCAGTGACAGCCTCTGGAAACAGACAGGACTTCACGTTAGACATCTGCCGTGCTATTCTGCAAAAATAATTAAAGCAGCGACGAGCGTACATCTATGCATCTATGAATTCGTCAGTTGTAATAGAGTACAATTTTGCATGCCATCTTCGGCTTGGCAGCTATCTGGCAGCTGTTTCAGAGATGGACATTTTGTAGAATATCACTGCTGAATACACAGGACCATTTGTGGCTACTGGCTTGAAATACTGCAACGTTGACGGGACATCGACGTTCAAAATTCGAACGCATTGCCATTTGCCACGTCTTCAAATTCCAATTATGGAAGATAACCCACATGAGATAAATAAAACTCGCGTGTTGTCAATATACTTATTTTTGAAGTAGTTAGGAAAACATTTGCTCTGAATTGGAAGGTTAGAAACGGAGTCTTGGATTGAAACGGCGATTATTTTCAATGAACCAGAAAATTATAAGTTTTCATCTAGCCGGCTTGAAAACGAGATCTTTAATGTCCGGAATGCGGGCGGAAAATACCATTATAGGCCCTAGGCCAGAAAAGCATTTCAAGTTTTCCCTGGGACGGAAAAATATTTCCAAATTCAAACATGACGAACTCTCGGTTGTGTACAGAAAATAAACGAGGTTCGTACTTATATAGTGTATGTAAGTAGTATAAGTACTTAAGAACAACATAAATGAAAACGTGTATAATAAATAATTGATAAAATAATAAGAATAGAGAACGAATTTATTAAAATACAATCAAACGTAGAATAGAGAAGTTAAAACAGTTTAGATTATAGTTGCGAATTATTACCATAATAATATCTCTAGCTACATTATATGCCTACCTAGTTCTTGAACCGAAGTCAAGGAATATTTTCGTAAGATCATTGGTTAATATGTTAGTTGACCTTAGGTCAGTTTGCAAATTATCAACTTATCATGTTAGCCCACTCGTTGACGACTTTATCTTTGGCAACGATATAGTGAATAGACATTTTTTTTTTAAATTATATACTGACTGTACGTTAATAGTGATGTGAAAATTACACTAAAGAGAACTCTCGGTGCGAATTACCCGAACTTTTAGGATTCCGTACCAAAGAAATAAAATAGTATTGACTTTCTATGCCCGTCCTTCTGCCTTTCCGTCTGTTACAATATTTTCAGCAACTTAAAAGCTCTAAACAACCTGATGATAAATCAAAAAGTAGACAATAAATTGCCTATTAATTATAATTAATTATAAATTAGTTGGCATATCATGTAATACGGGTGCATTTAAATGTGATGTCTATATTGTTTATTTAAAAGACGTACATGTCGAAAACATTATTTGATCTGCAAATAATCGTATTATTTACTCATTTTGCGTGTATATTTTTTGTAATAATGACCGTGGCCGCTTTAGCAAATAGAACCAGAGTTCGCAAGAAGCTTGATGAAACTCATTAAACTATTAAATACCTTACCTTATTACAGTAACGGCATAAAAATAATTTGTATTTTAATAATTTAGTTAACTTGTTTTATTGTATTTTTATAATGTACAATAATGTGTTATAATTCATTAATATAAAACAAGGAACGCCTTCTAGATATTGAAAGCAATTTTTTACTTTTTTGAGTAATGTTTCGCCTTGTTGAATGAAATAGCAGGAGTAGCACAAAGCAAAGTAAAACCACAGTTATTTTAAACTTAGCTATTTTGTTCAAATAATCTATACTAATATTATAAAGCTGAAGAGTTTGATTGTATGTTTGTCATAAATGAAAAATATGGAAACACGGGAGAAATTGTTCCTTTTGGAGAGTGTCCGTTGTGTGTTTCCGTTATAACTTTTAAGATAAGCAATATTTAAAAAAAAGTACGAGCATAATTCTTCATTGTATCTGCAGCATCTCGAAAAAGTTATGAAAATCAGGCTACATTTACGAGTAGGAAAACGTTATAGCTTTTTGTATGATAACTTACATCTAGACGCATCTTCTTAAGCGATTGTGAAGGATGCGTATTCGTGGATTGAACTATCTTTAGACGGGTTATTTATTGGCCATAAGCATTGATAATAATAGTCAAGATAGGCCCTTCCGAACATTTTACGTAAACCTTCTTCATACAAGAAAATGTAGAGCCATGTGTCGAAACTCCTGCGAAATACTGCGTAGACTTACAGCTTACTACTGACGCCGGAGGGGGTTTTGCTCCCATAAACTGGCGACATTTTTTCGCGCGACGGGGCGGACCGCGCCCCGTCTAGAGTATACGTCAATGGCCATAAGTCTATGTCGTAGGTGGCAAAACCAAAATGGAATGGACAAATACAGAGAACATAATTATCAATTATTATAAACAACTTAAAACCGGCATTCCAGTTATGGTCGTACTCTGTGGGTTATAAGATGACAAGCGGTGGGATGTCACCTCAAGACTTGTCAATGAGATGCATGTGACGTGCGTCGACATTGTTTGTATGTTAACAATGTTATTGCATATTCTCTATTTAGCAGATATGACTATCGGCTTTGTAGGTCTATGTACAAACTGACCTATTACGGAATAGATAAAAATATTAAAGATAGGCCGATCCGAAGATTTACGTAAACCTTCTTCATACAAGCAAACAGTAGCGTCATCTGTCAAAATACACGCCGCCGCCGCTGACCGAACTACCGCGTGGCCTTATAGGTACTGTTAGTACTAATGACACCCATAAACTGGCGACATTTTTTCGCGTTGTTCGCCCTGTCTTTAGTATACAAGTCTGTGTATTACGGACTATTATTATTGTAATGTGTGTAGGAAGGAAATAGACCCTCTTCTTACTCAGTACAAGCCCGGATATAAGAAATGGGCGATGTTTCAAATTAGGAGTACGATGAGCTATCCCAGATTGATGCAGCGTAACCAGTGCCTTGGAGAACTCGTAAAGCCGTCTCCATCGTTTGTTCGTTCAAGAAAAACGTATTCAACGTTATCGTTATCGCTAGCGAATTCTGTCCCGCGATTGGCTGACGCAAATCAGGAACCCAAGCAGGGGGCAGAATTAGTAAACGATTACGATAACGACGAATACGTTTTTCTTAGACAATCTAGAGGCAGGTCTTAATAGGATAAAATAAGATATTAGTTCCATTGTGATAATGTGATGATGGCTAGTCTCTTTTGAGATTGGCAGCGTTGGCTGTAACTAGGTCGGGATGACATTAATATGAGCATATTTGCAAGGCAACCAGCTTTTGGATGTCACCTACTGACTTGCCAATGGGATTCCAGAAGCGTGCGTCGGCATTGTTTGTATGCAAGTAATTGTATGTAAATGAACTGTGCATCTGTTATATACGTCTACAATCTTAGTTTTCTTCACCAGGCAGTTTGCTTTAATTGATTGGGATTCCTAATTTGCTAACTCAAGAATAGATTCTATCAGCCGATGCTGTTTAGATTTAATAACTATTAATCATTTAAAGTAGTTAGTTCTATTGCATATTCAATATATTTATTTCACGCGTCACAGTTTTTGTAACAAAAGTCCTAAGAAACACATAGAAGTCTTTGCCGAAACAGCTAGACAGATGTGCTTGATTTTAAGCTATTTCATATTTTTTATCGCGGGCCTTGAGCGCGGAGACCGAATCCAGAAATTCCGTAACGAAAATAACCTAACACCCCTCCACTCCGATTGGTAAAAAATTGCTCTCTATGCAATAGCTTTACCGCGGCAGTCTCCGAGTGCCACACGTCTTTTTTGTTTGTGTATAGGTAGGTGTTCGGTTTATGTGAGAATAGTACGTAAACTATTTTCGATACTCCTTAGTGAGTAAAGAGTTTCACGAAAAAACAACGTTTGCGGGTCCACTAGTATCCTTTATTATACCTACACTTGCAACATTTATAATTGACTGACAAAACTCCGAATACTCATATTACATTTGCACGTGAACCCAGATTGCATTATTCATCTCTATCTTAGTTCTATTTCTAGCTTTTTAGCGTATCTAAAAAGATAGAAATAGAACAAAAAATTCCAATTTTCGAAAATGTATGAAAATTATCGATTAATGATCGCTAAATTGGAAACTCCGCGCATTCTTATACCTTTTACTTTTTTAATATCATTTAAAAGTGATCCAATAGCAATCTTAAAAAAAACCCATAGATGACAATGGCAAACAGCGGGGCAATTGGCTAAAAATGAGAAAAATATATCAATCATTAAAGAGCATCAATGTCAAAACGTGATTTTCAAGCGTTGTGATTGGTCAACACCCATGTTTTGATATTGATACAGTTCTTCAATGATTGATACATTTTTAGCCGATCGCCCTGTCGCTGAACTAGTTCTGAAATCAGGCCATACCTACGTTTCACGCAGACGAACGCATAAGTCAACGGTCAGAACATTTACGTAAACATTTAAAAGTGCAAGCGTATGAACCTGACCCCCTTACGAAACAAACAAACAGACGAACGCAATCCTGTAACCGGCACGAGTTTAACATTTGTTCAATGGTATTGGTACCGTGCGAAATGTTATATAACCATAGATAACACACCATAAAGAAATGGTTCGACATGTCCAATGTCTTCGGACGCGATTTGAAGAAACTTATGGATTTGGGTCATTTTATCTTTTGTCCATGAGTATTTGGTAGGCTGGGGTAATCTGATACCATTATACTTTTGGTGAACAAAAAAATGAGGGTTTAAGTCAGCTGAACCCTCATTTTCATAAGAGCACATTCATTCATTAAGTTCTTTAAAACTTGGAGGCTTATTGGGGGTAGGAAAAACCTACTTAGGGAAAATATCTTTTCCCTCGATTTGATTGAATAAAGATGTGAACAGCGAACTCAGCTAGAATTCGCTGTTCACATTTTTTTCTGTTTCATACACACCAGACCCCTAGCATGGGCAGGGGATAAAATTATATCCCCCAATTCTGTCCTCTGAAGCGGGAAAAAATAGTCGCCTTAGCATGGGGAAAGGGAGAAATTTATCATTATTTGACATTTCGTAGGCACAGTACTTATTGAGTAGGTATTTAGCTGCATAAAACGAATAAATAACGTAAAAATGAAGTAACTGCCATCGCGTTGTGTAATTATTATATTACCAATTCGCTTTGGTGTGGTTTCTGGTCAAACAGCATGGTTTGAAGACATATTGACCTCTCATGCAGAGGTCGAATTTAAATGTGTACTCGAAACATTAGGCGATGACCTCCCAGCGGACTTCATGTTAGCATGTTATTTTATTTGGTAACTTTATTATTAGGAGTATCGTAAATGGTTTAATAAAAATACATTGTCGGCTTTATTACACGCTAATATTATTGGTCTGGTGATCAAAAAGACGAAGGAGATTTAGGTACAATACCTCTAAATGGTTTGTAAAATTGATTCAATTGATTTCTTTCAGTGATTTTTATTATATGTGTTCAATTAAGTAAATTGGCAAATCATTAAAATGCTTCTGATATTATGGTTCTATTTTGTAAATACATCTGTAATAATCAGCTGCATCTAATTCCTATAGAACTGGTCCGATAGTATCTAATTAGACAGGTATAAATGTGCATTTTCATTTAATTATAAAAGATTTATTGTGTATTTATATATTATTTATTGCTTTAGTATTTTATTGGATGCTTCGAAATCTAATTATGGAAACTTTACCTACCTACCTAAGAAAGTAATAAATAATTATGAAAAAAATAAGGTAGAGGACGATAGATATTGCACCTAAAGTTTAATCAGGTCAGGAAGGTAAGGACACAATTATAGGTTTCTTTCTACACAAGCTATAAAGAGCGTTCGTCAACGTTTCTGCACCGATCGACGCTAAGACATTATATGACTAGATACAGCTGCTTTGCAGATGACGAATCTTTGTTCTGATGGTCCGACATGACCGGGGATCTTTTTTAACTATGAAGGCTCGACTATGGTCACACCTGATGAAAAGTGATGATACAGTCTAAAGTGGAACGCGTTTGCCTAGGAAATGCCAATTCACTCTTGATTTGAAGGCACCCGGGTTGTAAGTGGTGGGAAAGACAGTGACTAGGAGAGGATTCCAGACCTTTGCAGTGCTTACCAGGAACGAGGAATCAAACCGCTTCGTACGCGTCTTTGGTACGTCGACTAAGCCTCTTCGATGCCTAGCCGTTCTATGGTAAAAAGGTGACGGGGGAATCAAATTAAATAAATAGTTCCTGAGCACACTCTCCAAAATATTATATTGTATAGAGTACCGACAGACAGGCAACCTTACGACGATGTTCAGGGTTTTGGAGTTTTTTGTGAACCAGTGTGGATTCAGCGCGTGGAGCTGTACTTCATTAAAAATCACTTATTTCTCGAGTCTTGACAATCATTGGCAATGCATCACGTCGCGTCGCCACGCCCTTATAAGGAGCCGGCCAGTTTCTCGCCCTTTGAGTCGCATCTTGCATCGCGCTTGCGACAGCGCATCGTTGTGGAAATAAAACCGTGATTGAACGGGCCACGAACTGCCATCAAAGCGGTAGCGTTTTGAACAATACTGCCCCCCTTACTAACCATGGGCAGGGGATAAAATCGTATTCCCCCGCTTGTGTCCTCTGAAAGGGGAGAAAAAGGTCGCCTTAGCATGGCCAAAGGAGAACGAGAGAAATTTATCATTATTTGAGATTTCACAAGATATAAACCCTACGAGACTAATCAAAGTAAAACCGGTTTTAAGCAAGGGAGTATTTTCTCCATGTGCCCATGATAATAAGGAAACAAAAACGTGGAAAGGGATAGAATTATGTCCTTTCCCTGGGGATGAAATAGCCCCCTGCTCATGCTAGCACTGCTGCTGAAGTGATTTGGCTGCTAATGTAGATACTTTATATCCTGGATTTAACATATAGGGTACTTTCTATCCCGAAAAAGTTCACAAATCTCGCGACAGTGCGAAGACTGTGGCCCGGCGTAGAGGCGACAAATTAATTACACTTTGACTGACAGTTGTACTTATTTTACATGTTATATGCCATTTGCATGTCCTTACATATGCAATGCGACACGCATAATATTATTATCGTATTGTACAAGTATGCACTTACTTCATAATATGTCATATATTATGCATTTCAATACGAAATATGTATAATATTGTATAACACATATTGACAATGGTTTAGGTTAAGGCCCCTACGGAGGCTATTTTAATTACGAAATAGCTATTCGATTCTAGACAGTGTTTATCTAGGTTGAATGATTTTCAGAAACAACTAGATTGCATAGAGGTTCTGGGTTCGATGCTTTGGTCGGGCCACGGGTACCAGCCGGGACTTCGGGAATTGTGTGGAGTGCCTCGGCGAGCACGCTAAGCCATCAGTCATGCACTTTACCACGTCAGATAGTGTTAGAACCTATGATAATAACATCAAGATGAGCCCATCCGAACATTTTACGTAAACCTTCTTCATACAAACAAATGTAGAGCCATGTGTCGAAACTCTTGCGAAATACTGCGTAGGCTTACAGCTTACTACTGACGCCGGAGGGGGTTTTGCTCCCATAAACTGGCGACATTTTTTCGCTCGGTCCGCCGGGTCTACGGTATACCTAGGTGTCTTTGGTTATACGAGTAGAACACTTAATTTTATGGTTCATGCTGGGGAAGCTTGATGATTAAAAGAGGTTAGTGTGAAAGTATCTTAATAACTCTACTTAATTTTCTTTGCGCAAAAAAAACTCACTTTAGTATCTTGTGCCGCTTGGATCCGTAATTTTCCTTGTAAATATCAATCCTTTTCTTAAAAGACCTGAACCTTGACCTTTCATCTAACATTAACCTTGACCCAACACTCAGCAGGTCGTATGAGCCTTATCTAGCCACTTCAGGATCTCTTGTAAGTATTGAGACATCGAAAACCGTCACCCGTTGACGCGGCATATCACGATTAAAGTTGAGCCTGGCCTAAACACGTGGAATGTGGACTTGCAGTGTGGACTTGTGGTGTGTGTGTCAAACAATACAACAAAAATATTCAAAACTACTCTTAATACCACACATAATGACATAACAACTCTTTTTAATAAAATATTGCAGGAAGGTAGAGTCCCAACATCATGGACAGACTCTAGAATCCCTCTAAAAAAGGAGAGCCCTCTGATGTTGGTAATAACCGATCTATCAGTTTACTACCAACTTTTTATAAGCTGTTTGCTTCGTGTCTAGAAAAAAAGATAGAGTCTTATATGGCAGCACATCAACCAGAAGAACAAGCAGGATTTCGCAAGGGATACAGTACAATAGACCACATTTAACAGAACAACTATTACTTTATATTATTATTTAGAACAATTGTTGTTCCGATAGTCGTTTCAGTTAACGGTCTTACAGTAAAAAGTTTGGACCGACATCTCAAGAGGCTTTCGCTCGACTTGACTTTGATCAAGGACGCATAGAGGAGGCAGTGATCCTGAAAACGGCTCGTATTGTGAGGAGGTTCTTAAACCAAAACCAGTGGTTTGGGCCCTAAAGCTCCACGATCTATGGTGGAGCCATTTTTTGATATTTATAATCGTATTTTTTTTTGACGTGACAACGTCTTATAAATTGGTTTGCCGGGTGACACTTCAAGAAACTGCGTTACGCTCCGCTCACGTTATGCGCTCACAATGAGAGCGAGTGAGAGGCACGCGTCCCTTCCACTCGGGCATGGTTAGCCTGCCTAAGAGCGAGAGAGACAGACATACGTTGTCACGTAAAACTTTCGCCCGTATACCGACTTTACAGGCAACCAATTTTTTTTTATATACAAAACATTGTAAAAATATTATTTAATTGTAAAAAAATAAATGAAATTGACCTTGATATTATAGCATAATATCCTTAATGCATAACATACTCGTAATGCGTGTTATTGATACAGTATAATTAGATGCACATAAATTTCTCTAAGACATAATAATATAGTCATAAAGTAAACACGTTATGTGTACAAACAGACCGCTTTGGCGTTTTTTTTATTAATAGTTTACATTTACATAATAATAAAAAAATGTCATCGAGACCTGTGGCTTACGTTTAAGATATACTGGCCAAATTCACCAAATACAATTTTTTTTAAACTTAGTACTTACACTAACTTATTATAGTTGGGGGTTTATAACACTAGAATATTTGTAAAGATTATACTCTAGATTTTTAGTTATAGCCATTGTGCATTGAAAAAGAACTTCCTAGTTCCTCTCCTTTATTTCACTATTCTCGTCGAAGATTTTATTTAATGTTAATATAAAAATTAAAAAATTGTTGCAATTGTACCTAGGTATTTATTTGCCATTGAATTTGACAGTCTAGTTTAGTACCTAGGTACTCTATCTACTATAACTATTGCGTTAATTAGGTACTGCATTTCATAAATCCCTGCTAAACATTGTAAACATGCTCAAAATGGTCATATGATGTCTAGTGGAACACAAAACTACCATACAGTCCAAGGCTCTGATTAATTTAAAATAAATATACTTGCGTAACATGTAGGAATATTGTATAATTTATTCTATTAAGTTATTATTAAGTAAGAATGAAGTAGCCTACAAGGTGCTATGAGTGAATCCTACGCATCTGCGCGTCTAGTGTTGCGAAAGACTCAAAGAGTCATCAATGTCGATTGTCCATAAGTTCATAATGACAGAACATTCCTCTCAGACTGACATCTTTATAATGAGTTTATTTCGCAACACGATAATGACACGTCTGGGTTTAGGTTAAACTAAAGATTAACTACTACTTAAAGTTAAATGTGACTTTGATCTAGCTGGCTATTAAAATTTAATCTTCTTAGCCGACTGAAAATAAGGATGGTTATAATATTATCCTGTAGATATATTAACGCGGCACCAATATGAAAGTGTGGAGAAAGATTTGGTATTGGTATAATTTGGTATATCAATTGTCTAGGGCCAAACATCAAATATTGTAAAAATCATGATTGTCAATTTTCATTTAATATTTAAAGTAAAATATATTATACGTATATGTAATACACTCCCATATAAATAAAAAAAGATATTCTCGTGTAGTGGATATATTTATTAATATTTAAGAAACATTGTGGTTATTAAATTATGTTCTTTTAACAGGGTGTGAATTCATGAAACTCAGTTTGATAACTCACTAAATAAAACTGGTAGGTATATTATGACTCATAATTATGACATTGTTCATTCAAAACTATCCTATCATTAAGAAAATTCTAAGAATTTAATATCTTCTTATTAACCTTCATTTTTTTACAATTATAAAAAAATAGTTAAAATAAGTCAAAGTTAGTCTTTCCACACAATGTGTATGTATTTGTATGTAACAAATAAATATATACGACCTACGTTTTATTTTACCCCGTTACCCTAGTTAGTTAGTGAAGCTACGCTGGAAAGAAAGAAAGAAAGAAAAAAGAAAAGAAAAGGAAAGAAAAAAAAGAAAGAAAAGAAAAGAAAAAATCCCTTATGATTAAGCTTTTTGTACTATAAGTTTGTGTGCAATAAAATATTAAATAACAACAACAACAGCCAAGCGAAAGCTCCTTGGGAGGTTGGTTCTCGTGTCATTTTGTAACACAACTTTTGTTTATAATATTTAGTTAGCTTATCTGTCAAATATTTAGAGCCTTTAAAATATAATACATTTTCTGAGAATTAAGGACAAATACGCCATTAATCTTTTATATTATTTGCAAAGGTTAGCTCGGCTGTCATAGATATTGTAATCACCCTGTATAACAATAGTCTTCAAAGCAGTCGCGGATGCCAAAGATTATATCGACACCAAATAAGGAGGTGGAATATTAACATTAATGCAAAAGCTAGTTTTGAGAAACTGGATAGAAATAGTTTCGGCCTTGGCAAAAGATTTGAGATGATCTGTATTGAAAGAAAAACAAAAGTTACAGTATATTTGGAGCAATATAATAATTTATCTGGGTAAATGTCACCACTGTTTTGGCTATCGATGTTTCTTTTCTTAATGTTTGGAAAAAATATATATTCATCATACTCAATGTTGTCCGATGGATAGCAACAATGAGGGAGCATAATAAGCTGGAAAAAGCTCATTCATTTTAGGGCACCAGTGTGCTGATTCTGTATCGTTCACTTAGTTAGTTAGTAACTCAAACTGGGTTATTAACTAAGAAAACGGAGGCAAAAATCCTATTTTTGTATTCTTTTTGTACAAGATAGCAACTAGCATGGTATACTGATATGATACGATACCATACCGACCTAGGTTGGTAATTTGTGCAAAAATAGGATTTTTAGTTAGGGTTACTAACTAACTAAGTGAACGATACAGAATCAGCCCACAGATCCTTGTGATAGAGATAACTACTACTACAACTAGAACTACTGAAGCTTGATCAGGTTAACTCTTCCACTTTAGATTCTAAATTCTCTATTTATTAAATATTCGTATTTATTTTTATATTCGTAAATCGTAACCTTTTTATTTTTCGACCTTTTTTGTACCCTTGTAAACCACTTGTTAAATGATAATTTTTGGGGCCTTATTGTACGCATGTCCCATCTAAATTAAACTGAATAAGCTACAACAAGGTACCTTTAACCTTTTTAGTTATAAATTATAATATAAATCGACTCTCCCTCCACAATCGCTAATACTTCGAAAACTAAAATTTGTATGGGAGTGACACACCTACAGTGTGACAAGGCTATTCTGGCGCGTGGCCAATAATCATGTGATACTGTTTGAAAAATCTTGTGATACTGTTTGATAGTTCGTTCTATCAGTATATCGCTATTGTTATTATTGCTTAATATTAACTAAAATGAAACTAAAATTGAAGTAAAATTCAGGAGATTTTATTTTCTGGCTGCTTTTGTTCTTAAAACAGCGCCCCCTGACAATGTCATTCAAGTGCCAAGAGAGCCTTGTCGGACTGTACGTGACTTTTAGGGATAAAAAATGACATTCCTTCCTGTTTTAAGAATTAGGAGAGAGTTATTTAATATTTACCATACCGAATGAATGTACTACCTACTTATTCAGGAAATAAAAAGGCATATAAGAGATGAGAAACACCAAATGGCCATCAAAACGTGATGTTACTTCAGGTCAAATTTAAATTATGACGTTCACGTCAACCTTTTCAACCAGTTCCTCAAACAATGCGGTGGCTGTTCACACTACATTGTTGTCAAACACATCATGACAACAACAAAAAACAACAGTTAAAGTTCAAGAACAAACCACGTGCGAACTTGTTATAATCGTATCGCTAATTTCTAAACGACGATCTTGTTAACACGATGACGTCATCAAAAAATAATATGGCCAAGTGCGAGCCGAAATACTCGTGCAATGAGGGTTCTGTACCGGCATGATTTTGCGCGCTGTAACTGACAATAAGCTAGGTATAACTCGGTAATTGTGAGCTACTTCCAATAGCATGTTTCAGTCTCGTTTTAAGGGGTATTTATCAGACTTAATTTTTTCAGAAATTATTCATCCATGGTTAGTTTAGTTTAGTTTGTTCATACAGTCACAGAAATAAAACCTTTTTTAGTGTTTAATGACCCACTAAGTCTGAGTTCACCTTTGATTATGTCATAATCAAAGGAGTTCACCAATTCTATGAAAAAGTACTTCTATCTTCTCGTATTAAATTGCCTCTATAAGGACGTCAATAGCTCATGTGGCCTGGATTACATATATCTTTGTCTGTGGAATGTGCCTTACCACTGTTAAAAATAATAATAATTTTAAATAAAAATTATGACGTGTTCGCGGATAATACCTAATTTCAAAACAAAGCTACTTAACTCTCAGTCTCCGAATGAAACGGCTACTATTCCAAGAAATATAAATAATAAAATTATATGGATTTAGGTTGTTAGTACTCGTGTAATACGGAACCCTAAAAACACTTCAAGGGACATCAGGCTGTAGCAACACTTGAATCTGTTGAATCGGCATCCTATTGTTATATGCATAAAGTTGTTTTTTATCCAAACCAGGATGCTCTTGAGCTTATTATTCTTCCTTGTTTGACTCTTCAGCGACCTTTGGCATATTTATTATTACATCTCCGTTGATGTCAATTTGTTAATATGTACATGTCATTGTGGTGTTTATGTCAAGTGGGATAAGAGCGAAAGTGGTGTGAAAAAAAACTTTTGGCTGCACGGATGGGCGTTGACATTGAGACTATGAATTTTTACATTTTAATTAGTCGATTTTGTGTGCGCCCGCGCCGGCTTGTGATCAGTGTTATTAAAGTAGGTAATTATATTATCTGTGTGAGTATTTCGGTTTCTAAATATAAGAATAAACTTTACCTTTGCTTCGTAGACGGAAATCCTGGTAACATTGTGTAAGATTTAAGGAGCACACCACGAGTGTGCCTGCGAAATTCAAATTTTAGTGGTTTTCCGCGACTTTTAAGCTTTAAGACATACGAGTAATAGGCTTATGGCAGTCAAATTGCGAGAACCCCATTATCATCTTCACGTGTTTTTATAAAATTCTATGCTTGAAAGTGTCGAGTTAAAGAAATTAGTTCGAGATTTGCGAGTTACTCACATAAAACTCGATACTCGGACAAATTTCCTAGGATACACATTTTTATGCAAAGATTTTGATATTGCCGCAATTGACTGTCATCAACCTTTCATGTGTAATTAGCGTACAAATCGCAAAAAACCATAAAAATTTTGAATTTCGCGGACAGAGTCGTTGATTTCGCCTTAAAATAAATTATTCTAAGATGCTTATTGAACGTTACAAGTAACTTCTGTAATAAAAGACTAAATTATTGTGATAGATATAAATTATTGCTTATAATCACACCAACACTGTAGTCTGTCAACTGAAATATCTTCTTTCAAGATACAAAGTTTGAATAATAAACTAGGTTTCTCTTTCTAGGAAGGTTCTCAGCAACTTCATACGCACCACCTAGGTATCTTATGTTAAGAAAAAATGTAGTCTCTCTAATAGTGAAAAATAATTTAAAGTCAGTTTAGGAGATCCAAAGATTACCTTGTACATCATTCAAATAAACAAATTCAACCTCCATTAAGATTATAATTTTAACATTAAAACACGTGTAAAAAATAATTGAAATAATTACAAAAATGTATGAAGATAATGTATAAATAAATTATAATTTTTCATTGATGGGATTAGGTAGCTTCTTAATCGCCTTCGTAGTGGACTTATTAAAATTCCAAAAACAAATTATTTCGTAATGTGGAGTTTGAGTTGATGTGAAAATGATGGATCTTCTCCAACAAGGCCTACAGGTACTACAACTACTGGACAAGATGAGTAGTGTTGAGAAACAAGACGAAAAAATCATGATCCTCTCCTCATTAAATCTTGAAATACCAGCCAAGTGCTACTTAGTATCTTGCTTCAAAGGTTTCATACTACAAAACAAGTAAAACGTTAAGAATCTTTTTTTAATTAACCGCAAAAATTTCTTTGTTTGTAGAGGTTTGTTCTTAATATGAATTCTTATATAGATGACAAATTATTTCAGATTTTGCGATCGATTAACTTTGGTGAATGAACGAGGGGAATGGTTTTTTTTGACATTTTACTCGATAAATGAAAAACTTTTATGCACAAATATCTGTTTGTAAATGTAAAGTTTGAAATTTCTCCCTTTTTAAATAAAAATATAAATAATAATTTCCAATTTTATTTGATTGCAATGACTTTGGGCCATACATGGAAAACAGGATCTGTTGGTGCTGCTAAGCATTAGCAGCACCAACAGATCCTGTTGTAGCACAAATTATACAAAAGTATAAAAATATAAATATTATTTTCATCTAAATTGCATGCATGTCATTAAAATTAACGGTTATTTGTAAATGTCAAAATAATTTTTGAACGCTTACACATTACAACATTATAATAAAATTGTGAACATAAATGCGAAAGTATTTATCCTTCACAAGCTAGTAAACACTATACTGAGCAATGGCTCAGCGAGATTTTTTACATGAATATGTCTGAAGATTTAATCGTTAAGTCAAATCGGGAGCCAAATACTTTTCATACAACTTTCAGTCGAGTTCCCATGGTAATCAATAACATTATTTTGTTATATTCCGCAGTATTATACCCTAAACTACACAATATCTTCCAAAAATCATGAGTAGAATTTTACCACACAGAGAGTTATTTTGCTTGTAGTTTTTACATCACGAAACTGAGAAGATCAATTTTACTACGTAGAGCGGCTCTTAAAATGCCTAAATTCAATTATGTATGTAGAGCATAATTGAATTTAGGCATTTTAAGAGTATTTTGTTATTTGTACTTCTCTTCCAGGTTAACACTATAGTTACACCAATATGATGCTCATTTCGGCTAGCCATCAGCCTGTGTACCGCTAAACATGGAATATCCTTTGTGAAAGATCCGAAGCCGTCATATAAAAGACATCAACGAGAGTGCCTGTACGTACGTATCATCAATAATAAAAATGCTGTAAAGGTGTAATTGTTCAAATTACACCTTTACAACATTTTTATTATTGATGATATGTATGATTACATTATATCGTTATTATAAAACTATGCATATAATGTAATTATAATAATGAATCTTAATTAAGTTTTTGCATTATTTCATTACTTTATATGGAACAAATATAATTAAAATGAGTTTCTTCTCTGTGATTAGAAACAAGAACATGGAATATCTTCCGTAACTGGAATAATTAATTTTATGTTTATTTATACATATTATGTATATATATATGATGGTAATTATTAACGTCAATAATTAAACTTATCTTGGTATTCTGTACAGTAAAAAAATTGTGCTTTGATTTTATTATAATTATTTATTTTGATTTTAATATAATTTGATTTTTCTTATAATAATATAAAGTTTACTGCTACGTAAGTATCCATAATCGATTCTGACCTTTGCTGTAAACAATAATAATTTATATGTATTGCTTCTAAGTTTGAACATCATCGTTTGCTTCATAATTACGATTATAAATTGTACACAGAAACCTAATAATTACGACTACCAGTTACAAAACTGAAATGTATACTATTTGGGTGCAGATGATTCCATATTTTTTAAAATTGTCATCACATTTCATGCACATACACCTATATACTTAATATTTTTATCTGTAAATGTGTAATGTGAACCCAGAACTGTGTATTTTAATAAATAAAGACACAATTAAAGAAATCTAACTTAAATTTTATTTTATTCATTAATAAGAAATTTAGTAGTGAAATGGCCTTTTAATATCTGAATGTTAATTTAAGATTCAATAATTAATGTTATGTACAACTACGACCTTATACATTTTAAACAAAATCAATTTTTCAGAAAACTAATGTGACCGGATTTCGAATTTTTATTGATAAGAACCTATTAGTAGTTATTAGATGTGCGCTACTCATTTTAATTATTTATTGCAGTCAAATAATATAACCCTAATAATATGTGTAATGGTTGCCATTGTTAGGAGCAAAAACTGTAATGCTATAATGCATCATTGTTCTTACATTTGTTAAATTCCACGCGAATACGGTAGTTGTTTTTGTTGGATGCTGGATTTTTGTTAACAATGGCACTTGTACATAAATCTAACTTTTAATGCGTTTTTATATGTATGGTGTAAAAGGAAACAACACGATTTTATTATGATGCCGACTCTAATTCGCAATGTTTTTCTATATTTTTATAATTTATTTATTGACAAGTCTACAAACAATTACAATGATAAAGGAGGACTGAGTTGCTCTTGTTTATTCGGTTTTTAGGGTTCCATACCAAAATGGTAAAAATGGAGCCCTTAGGGTGAGACTTTCTCCGTCCGTCCGTCCGTCAGTCCGCCCGTCTGTCACACTAGATTATTTCAGTAAATATTGAAGCTATCGATCTGAAACGAGATGGACAAAATTTGCCCCAGGCTGTACAAACATAAAAGTATTATAATAATTTCAGGTAAAATACGCAATTAATTTTGAATAACTATTTACATTTAAAAGCAGTTGCTGAAAAAAATTTCAAATAATAAGAAGTGAAATCGATTTTGTCCAAGATTTTGCAGTTTTTTTTTAGTTTACGGCCCTGAGTGGAAGTTTTTTGAGGCTGCCACAGACTAAGGTCGCAAATGGTCAGAAAAGCTATAAATTATTTTTATATAATGCTGCCAATCAACTCTATTTAAAATTAATAATACATATATAGGAGTGTATATACTTCATATTATAATAATAAAAAAATCATTACGATATTCACAGATGGTTTACATATTTTTGCATGTAGCCATTGTTGGTCTGTGTCTTTGGTTCTGTGGTCTCTATGCTTGATGAATGTCGTTGCTTGACATTCTGTGATTTGTCATCGCAGCTGTCACAGGTTGCCCTTGAAAAACTTTGATCTGTTTATTTAAAAACCTAACCTCAATCAACTTTTTAAAATCTAAATAATGTGAAGCCACGATTGCAAATAAAAATGCGACTTTCTTTTTATTAAAATAGAAGATTTGTACTATTTAATGTCACTTATATCATCTCTGTACATTCTGGGGCACGCGTCCATACAATTTTTGTCCATCTCGTTTGGAATAGTTGAGGGTGATTGCGGCGCGCCGTCATTGCAATTATAAAAAGTTGAAAATCTTTTTTATTTTTATTTAAAAAGGAGGGAAAACCGGGTCGTCGAAATTTCAAAATGAGATAACAATATTGAGTGGGGTATCATATGAAAGGGCGTCACTTGTGTATTCTAAAACCAATTTTTATTTATTTTTATGCCTGATAGTGTTTGATTTATTTGGGCAAACTGTCGAAAAAAAATACCGTCCCCCCCCCTTATCTCCGAAGTTTACTAATCGAAAAATCTGAAATAACTATGATCAATAGAAATTAACGTATATTTTACAGGAAAAATAAAATCAACTCGCTAACTAATATACTTTTTCTGATATTAACAATAAACCTCTAAAAAAGTTAGGTTTGCGGTTTGCCAACAAAAATACCTACTTGTAACTAATTCAAGGTACAAAAGTTATTCTTACGTTTTACTTCTTTGATAGTATGGAACCCTTGGTGTGCGAGTCTGACTCGCACTTGGCCGGTTTTTTAGTAATAAATATCTAAGCTATCTCCGTTCGTTATCCAAATCGTTTGGCAAATTATGTTCCCGCCCAAGGCTTTAATAGTTGAAAAGTAATTTATTCTGAAACGTTGATATATTATTCTTATCGTAACTGAGCAAAAATATTCTCTCTATAAAAAGAGGACAGAAGTCAAAAGAGGAAGTGGGTCAGGAAAGCTTTATCCAGAATATACTAAACATCAAACTGGAGCTGTTAATATTAAAATTGTTGAACGTTATTGGTCAAAGTCAATGACCTTGACAAATTGGCCTCACATTAACTACATTTCCATTTTTTTGAATATTCATAATATTAATTTGTCCTTTTCTTTATAATAACATCAGTGTCAGTTGAATTTTGATTATAAGTTGCAATACAGTGTGATGTTAAATAATAAATATAATTTACATTTCTTATTTTTTCCACGGAAACTGTTTGATGGCTTAAGCAGGCTGAATCAGAGGACTAGATAATAATATTACAGTATCAGGCTGGTTTGGATTGACTAAGTTTGCTGCTCACATTTTTTGCAAGTTAATCAGTTACAGATTTTTGGTCTGATTTCATTGAAAATGTTTTTTTACAATCAGGGGTCTCCCATAGATGCTACTCAAAAACATACTACAGCTGTCTAAATTGAGTAGATATTAGAGCTTGTCTAAGTTGAAATGACGCGCCGCACTACTTTATTAATTAATTTTACGTGAGAGTGCACATTATAAATAACGGAAATTCAACTGTGTACGAGTAACAGTGGAATAGTCACGTGATAAATCCGACAACGCTCACTGTATTGGATCAGTATTTTAATATTGCTTGTGTGTAAATGAGGTAGTGGAGCGCGTCATTTCAGCTTAGACAAGCTCTACTAGCTTATTCAAGTTTTACTTAGGTAATCCCGTAGGAGAGGAATCCTAAAAGGAAGTAAGCATGCTAAAACATGCAAGAAGTAATCAAGGAACCCTTATCGTTTCGCCATGTCAGTCTTACGCGACGACGGCTTAGCTCAAAAAAGTTGTATGATGTCACAAATTATTATTTTTCTTGATTTAAGAATTAGGACTTAGATTCAAACAATGTTTGATAAGATTATGTAATTGAATGGTATTCACAACTCGCGTTTTCTTCAGCTTCCTAATTATAATTTATTGTCTCCGGACTTGGTTAAAATGTTTTGTAATCTGTTACATATTGTCTTAAGTATAACAGGTCACTAGTGGACTGGTTAAGGAAAAGAGTGTTGATAATAGGCGAAATCTGGGCCACTAAGAAAAGGATGAGACTATTGTAATTAAAATTGTAATCTTCTTTACTCATAAGTTGACTTTTCCAAAAATTCTTTAGTTTGTTCAATATGGATGATAAAATCTACATAGTCATACGTATGTGTGAGTGAGGGTGATTTGTGGGTAGTAATGGAGCCAAGTGAAAATTTGGTTCATCTCGTTAAAATACATCGGCAAAGGGTTGGTAGTGGGGTCCAATTTTCGTTCGCTCTGTAATATTTTTCGATGTCATGCATAAGGTTCTTTGTCAGAAATGGAATAAGTTAGAGAAAATGAAGACATAGTAGCGTTATAGTCATACCGTTGGTGTCAACTGGTGACATTTTTCACGCGGTTTTGCCGGGTCCTATGTTTATGTCTGAACTGAACTTGAACAGTTGGTTGGGTGGTGGTTGAGAAAATCAACAGTGTCAGCTTAGTCATATTTTTAACGGGTTTTAAGTAAATAGTTTGAATGTTTGCAGTTTGGGGTCTTTTAGTTTGAAGTACTATATCTACAGAGTTGCAGACAGCGCGTATTACGCGAGATGCGCACGCGCCGCCGTAGGTCGGTCGCTGGTTGAAGGCCGGTGAAAGGTCACAGTCTCTTGACTGACATTATTGAGTGTGGGTAGAGTCTCCTCTTTACTTTAAGAAGAAACTATTTTGAACCTTTAGCTTCGCCCGAGTTGTACACTTCAGCGATTTGATTGAGAGCTATTCCTTAGTTGTGAAAAGCACTTTAATATCGAGGGCCAATTTGGTCAAAGTGCTTGACGATGGTTGAAGATTTATGTATGAAATTTTGATCACCTTAGAAGTTTTCAGTAAACTTAGAATAGTATAATTATACTATTCCATTCCACACTAGTATAATTATAATAGTCGTTACAAGTTCGAGCGGACGGTCGGTGTCGTTTGAAATCCTTTGAGAATACCGACGCCGCAACCAGCCGCGCGACAAAATGAGAGCGAACAAACTATACCAGGTGCACATTCTTGCACAGAAGAAGTGCTTGCAAAGAAATACTGTTTCGGTTTAAAAAAAAACTTTATTCGTCAAAGAAATGACTGGGCATAAAAATACCATGGGCAGATGTATCAATTAGTTGATACATCTATCATATGATCGGCGCTGAAAAAATGAATCCGAGGTTTGTGTATCCATCACTAACTCTTTGTTTACATAGTTAACTCTTGTATTTATTCAAAATGGACACCAATACTTTCAACTTAACTGAAGGAAATTTTAACTCGTGGAACGAGTACATCAGCTCTCTTCCAAAACAAAAAGGACTTATTACCTTAACTGTTAACATAAGATCAATGTTACTTAACTTTACCACCCTAGAACATTTAGTCATTAATAGCCAACGCTGTATAGATATTATAGTTTTGTGCGAAGTAAACATTAGAGATACGACTAAAAATCTATTTGAATTACCTAACTATAACATGTACACGAACTTGAGAAAATACAGAAGAGGTGGCGGTGTTATTGTTTATGTACATAGGAGACTTACATTTACCTCGCTGTCAGCACCTACCCAGTACTTCGAATCCGTTACAGGTTATGTTCAGTTTGATCGTGATAAAAAAGTGTACCTATGTGCGGTTTACCGACCACCAGATACTTGCAAAAGAAAATTTATATCGGAGATATCATCATATATTACTAGAATGACGAACAATTCCGACTTGATATTTGTAGGCGATATAAACATTGACTTAAAACAAATATCTAACACAAGCACGGCCTACTTAAATAATATGTCGGAATTAGGTGTCATCTGTGGTATCTCCCAATACACTAGAATAGAAACGAAAGGACAACGTATTACTCAAACATGCATAGACCACGTATTTGCGCGCCTCGCCTCCGCGCATCCAGTGTATACTGCAACTATAAACGATTCTATAGCCGACCACAACATTATAGCCTGCACGCTGATGTGCGCAAGCGGTGCGGATGGGGGCGGGCGTCGCGGGATACCTGGGTCTAATGCGTCACGGCTCATTACTATACTCGATAACAAGGAGGTGGCACAGCAGCTTAGTCAAGTAGACTGGAGTGAAGCGCTGTCGTCTAACTGCCCCACCGACGTGTACAACTTTATTTGTAATCAGTTCAACACTATTTACACCAACTGCTCGCGAGTTACTAAATTCAAGTCAAATAAAAGGAGTAGCTGTAAATGGGTTGATAAAAAAATGTTAAAAATGTGTGCTCAAAAGAAAAAATTGTATTTAATATGGTTAAAAAATCCTGACAATGTTGACAACAAAATTTTATACAATAAATATAGAAACAAAACAAATAAATATATAAACTACTTAAAAAATAAATATATTAGGGATGAAATTCAAAAGCATTTTAAAAATTCAAAAAAATTATGGAATTTGATTAATGAAATATGTGGTAAATTTAGGGTATCTATTGATGAGTTGCTGCTCAAGTCTTTTAATATGGAAAAAACTAAATTGGCTAATAGTTTCGCTCAAGAGTTTGAAAAAAATGTAAAAGCAATTTCTGTAACATGCAACCAATCCTTATCCTGTTCCTACGTTGGGTCGGAGGGAGCAGGGGTGTCAATGAGATTGGAGCGGGCGACAAATAACCAGGTCTATAAAATTATTAAAAACATAGATGCTAAAAAAAGCCCTGGATATGACAAAATTAGAATATCGGACATAAAAATTTTGATTAGAAAATTAACGCCAGTGCTAACGCACTTAATAAATACCTGCATTGATACCTCTTCATATCCCGACCTCCTGAAGATTGGTATAATTAGGCCTATTTATAAAGGCGGAGGGCATAGTAATTTTAACAATTATCGTCCTATTACTATACTATCATGCATCGATAAGATAATTGAGAGGTACCTAGCTGATAAAATTAAAAAATTCTTAGAAGATCACAGTACAGCCCAGGGATCGATCCTAGGACCTACTGAGTACCTATTATACGTCAATGATATGTGTAACCTATTCCGGGAGGGATCCGTGTATCAATTCGCTGATGACACATGTATCATTGTTGCTAACAAAGACCTGCGGGCGGCCGAGCGCATGATGCAAGACAACTTCGACACCCTTTGCAAATGGGCACACGATGTTGGACTTGTGATAAATACTAATAAAACTAAAGCTATGCATATTCATTCGGTGTATAATAAAGTAGACCATAGGGCCAAAATAGTTGCTCATGTGCACGACTGTCTGCATGGCAGGTTAAAACATTGTGTTTGCCAACCTATTGATATGGTGACAGAACATATGTACATAGGACTAAAAATAGACTTTCGTTTTAATTGGCAACCCCATATAAATTTTATTTGTGATAAGCTAAGAGCTATCCTTAGTAGGCTATATATACTTAAATATAAAATTCCCTATCAGACTCTTAGGATGTTTTACTTGGCACTGGCAGACTCTATAATTGGCTATGGCTTGAGTAGTTATGGTAGAACTTTTAAAACATATATTATGCGTATATATAAACTACAACTTAAAATACTGAAAACAATTGTACCACGAAAAATTAAATTGAAGTACTGTAATGACTATCACAAATTATTTTCATATTGTAAAGTATTGCCAGTGCAAAGTAAAGTAAAACTGGCCATACTTAAAGAAGAATTTAATAATTTAAAATATCTTAGACGTAAAGAACGAGGCAGCAATTTACGTAAATTAGCTAACTATAAAAAGTTTATTGTACCTAATACTAATAATGCATATGGCAAAAGAAATTATAAATACATGCTTCCTAAAATCATTGAAAATTTTCCAATGTCCTTGCAAACTATTAATGATAAAAAACACATCTATATTCGGAAATGTAAAAAATATTTATTAAGTATTTTATGACATATTTACATAGATTTGTCATATTATATAAGTATATTGTATGAACTAGTTTTATAACTCTTTGTAAGTTTGTGTAGCGAACTCGCCATCCCCAAAATAAACGACAAGTTTCCTGGGGATGGTATATAATGTAAATTTTATAAATTGTGATTATATATATTGACCAATAAATTTAAAAAAAAAAAAAAAAGTATTAGATTAATATTCTGATTGATTCCTTATTTTTTGATGTGAAAAAGTTGCTATAAACATACCTATTTTCATAACTGTGAAACCTACCAGTTGGAGTGTTCGACATCCTTTAAAAAAGAGGTCACCTAATCTAGAGCAAACCAAATCGACCTCCATAAATAAACAATAGAGTAAATAGTTTCCGTACGAGCACACCCGCGGCACGCCATACACCTGTTCGGTAAAACAATAAACCTTTCAAGATTTATCTTAATATCCGCTACTCTACGGTTCAGTTGCGTCAGGCAGCTAAGATTGCGACATTGACGGGTATAACTCGTGAATGTCGATTGTGTGCGTATCCTCTTTAATCAATAGATCACAGCTTACATTATAATTGTCCATATTTGTATCATACCGATGACACTGTATGATTAAGATATCTATAAACTTAAACTTTAATTATATAGCTTGGATGTATGTTATCTATTCTGTCACACCATTGGTCACACCACAACTACTCAGTTAGTACAAATTTTTGTACGAATTTCGAGTTTACTCGCATCGCACAAACGAATCGGATTCCTCCATACATTATAAAAAAAATAACACAATTTTATTTTTTTATAAACAATATAACGTTTTCACGCTATCGTTAAAGACAGAAGATATCGAGATAGATAAAAAGTAATTCCTACCATAGTTTGTAAAAAATAGCATGAGTCCCACAGATAAGAGAATAAGTTTTGAGTCCTGTCATGAGAGCCGTTGGAATAAAATACACATCTATAAATAGTAGTATAATATAATAATCCTATTATAAATCCTATAATAATTATAAAAAGTATAATAATCCTATGTCGATAATAGTGATTTTGATAGTAGTCAGCGATATTTTGTTATTATTTAATTAAATGTGTTTCGATTACAAAAAAAAAATACAAATAAAATACAAAAAAACTTGATTAATTACGAGATTTTATTATTGTACCAATCGATATAAACTTCGGGTCAGCGCTAAAAAGTGTCCGAACCTAATGAAAGCCAAAACGCGAAAAGAGTTCCAATCGCACTTAATCAAAATTAGGCTGTATAATAATGGTTTAATACATAAATTACCTACAATGTTTTAGTTTTTTAATAAAAATACCCATGTACCCTCGTTGATATAGGTATAAATATAGTTATAAATATATATCGGGACACTTTGTTCGTGAATTTCGTATTACACCCGGGGTCCATATATTTATATGCCAATGATTGTACCTAACAAAATTACCTACACAGACATCTGACACAAGCTGTAGTAAGTACCTATAGGTACTTTGACTTCTAGTGCCAATTTAAGAAACATAGGTTAAAATTAATGTCAGATTTAGTATTTTATAAATATATTCCGGCTCGCACTTGACTTACTAATTCTATTTTTACAGATAAAACTTTTGTTAAATTTTTTATTGATTACAGTAATAAATTTCCTTTCAAGTCGATTATTATTTTATTTATTTTACAGAGTTTTATGGCAATGCTTGTCCAAACCGGAATTAGATTCTTGAAAATTCAAGGTCTTTTTCAAAATCTTACACGCTTATCGTAAACTTCTATAAATTATTTATATTACATTATTATTTAATATTTTTTTTTATATTTTATGGTAGGTATAGGAAAAAGATTTGTATAGGAGAGCTTTTTTAAGAGACATGTTTAGCAGTATTCGTGACTGTAGGTCAATTTGCGAGCATCCAAAAAAAAGATTAATCCAAACTATAAATACACAAAATAGACGAAGATTTGTAAGAATAAATAGGATCTTGCGTATTTCTTCAAAGATCATGTTTATTTTATAGCATGTTTATTCATCAATTCACTTTTAAATGAAAAACTTTTAAAAACCTCCGATAAGTCATGTACCCAATTTTTCGATAGAATATGTCGTGGCCATATATATTTTCAATAACTTGACTTAAATTAATAATTTAACATAAAATTTGGAATTTGTTATATTTTCTTATTCCAGAGAAAATTGAAGCGCAAGGAATTTGTTGTAATAATCCGTTTTTCCTTATAATATATGGATCCCTAAAAATGACCACTCATGTAATCTAGAAGCTAAAGTCGCTTTAATGTGCAGTTAAAAAAATCCTCCTTTAGACATAATACGACGATTCCATCATAGCTGCTTATAGGTTAGGTAGGCATCATTATAAGTTTTAACCATAAAGCTATTAAAGGCTCGGCGCAGTTTTACACAACAATTCTTCAAAAAACCAATATAAAACAATCAATATTGGCCGTTAACCTTTTGTTAGCGACCAGTTTCATCACTTGTCGAGGGCATCTTAACACCAATAACTTTAAACTGTGTTCGATTATTGGTTGTAAATGATAATATGCCCTTTTTATATCCTAATTTGGTTAAGAATTGAATTAAAGCCTTTAAAAAATTATTTTTCAACGACATTCCATGGGCATTGTTATGTGTTCCATTCATCATTATGCTAAATACTGAACTATAGATGCCTGCTTCCAATTCTTTCCTATCACAAAAGTTTTTCCGTAAGATTGTTCTTAGTATTTAGGTAGATGGGTTCTTAACAGGTGCGAAAATTATTAATTATAATTTTATTTATTTTTTCGCAAATAGTGGGTTAATAATAATTATTATATTGAGTTTTGCGAGCATATAACATTTATGCATCTACAATACTCACTTAATTCATATTGGTTGCCAATAGGTCTGAGTAACTGCAGAATATCGGTAATATTTCGGGAACCACAATTTGTTGTGGATGATTTTTGAGTAATGTTTTTATGAAAAAATATAAATGTATTTTTATGCTCGCAAAACTCATTGCCAACCATCATCTTGGCGTACCATAATGTTACGTTTAACAGTAAGTCTTGGTTAAAATTATTTTGGGTGCAATAAAGTGTTTCTTCTTTTACTTCCCCATGACTTAAAATAATAATTTTTAATTGTAGAATCCACGTTACTCAGAGTTGACTAAGAATCAGTATGACAAGCGGTATGAATCGGTGATTATTCCGTAGCAAACAACATAATTTGCATTGTATCAGCGGACTCAAGAACATCTGCCAACATTTATACATAGGCATTAGGCATGCGTTAATGCGTAATTACAATTGGAACATTATGAAGCAGGTACTCGTACTATGCAGTAAACGTAATGTCTGGTACAGGCAAAATATTTTTTATATTTTTGTTTTCCAAGCATAAGCGAATAGTTAAGGGCCGGTCAAATTAGCCCAAAAAGTAGAAGTACCTAGCCTTGTATTAGTTACTAGCAGTGCCCGCGGACTCCGTTCCGCGTTAAAAATATTTTTGTCCCGGCCCGTTTGTCCCGCATAAGGCCCGGTTTCCACAAAAGCGGAGTAGAGTGGAGCTGTGTTTGAATAACAAACCAGATTTCATCATTTCAACATCACCTCTCCCCTCAGTTTCGGAGATGTTAAAATGACGAAATGTGATTGGTTACTCAAATACAGCTCCGCTCCGCTTTGCTTTGGTGGAAACCGGGCCTTATACGTGCTTATAGCCACAGCCACGGAACACCTTATAGTATGCCACAGCTCACAGCGCTGGACGCGAGCGAGGCATTAGCAAAGATACTGCGGACTGCCGACAGCCTCCTATCGCCACGCATCGGCCGGGGCGGCGCGTTTTTATTTTGCTAATATCTTTGAAGATATTTGTTTAAAGTGTATAGCGTAAAAGGCACAAATATTCTACATTAAATTTCCGTTCTGAAAAATATATTTACAAAGATATAAATTAATACCAATGGGCTAAATAAGCGTTACAAAATTTATTTATTTTTAATCCACAATTTTAACAGTAAAAGCAGTTTTTGTGAGTTACCCGTAAGAGATAGGCATATGCTCTTGCGGACTTTTTTACAGATTTTGATACGTTCTTTAATATTGTAGAACATTCTTTTGTTCTATCCTCAATAGTTTCCGCAGCGCACGCGATGAAAGCAATTTTTTTTACGACTTGGATTACATCATTCAAGTTTAAGTAAAGATGCATAATTAATTTTGGAAATTATTATAGCCTATGACACTCCACAATAACGTAGCTTTGTATTAATGAAAGAATTTTGAAAATCGGTTCAGTAGATCCAGAGATTACCACTTACAACGTCACAAACTCACAAACATCGTTACGCTACCTCTTTATAATATTAGTATAGAAGAGCAAGCTAAAAAATTACAGTCACGTAAAGCATGCCAATGAAATCCTGAAAAGTCGTCATTAATCTCATATGTACAAAAAGAAAAGTCGCAAAAATGGGTTTTAATTTAAAAAGTTCAGACAAAACTTGTAGATCATGACATTATTATTTACGAAAATTGTCCTTAACTGTTTCCTTTTAACGTGTGGAAAGAAGTAGAGGGGCGTTGATTTATAGATTAGACTAACTCTACCTACTTCTCAATGCAGGGCCAGGTGATGCCCTTAAAAGCCGTGAAATAGTCACTAATACACAAATGCAATATTTGACAATTTATAGAAAAACGCGCAGACACAGCTTAACATTAACGTTCATCCCACAAACATTTTCCAGTAGTGTGAAAAACACACGACCTCCATCGCAGAAAGCAGGAATACTATCAATTGCCCCAATCGGCCAACCAACATTTTTTGAGAAGATTACATTAGTCTGTACTCCAAAAGTTTTAAGGGAAACAGATCTGACCTACTGAGCTAATTTAAGTGAAACTCAAGTAAGGCCTATATGGAATTATTTATTTAATATAGGCCTTACTTGTTGGCTCTAATGAATAGTCTGTTAAGGTGTTGCGGCCCTACCAGCCCGCGAAATTCAAATTTTATATAGTTTTTCGCAAATATTAGACCAACTACACATTGTTAATTTATGGCAATGCATTTTGCGGGCCTACTTTTTATGCATCTACATGTTTTTAATAGAAACTTTGCTTGAAAGTTCCCACTCATCTCATATTGGTTCCCGAAAGATAATTTTTTGCAGTTTCCCAGATTTCGAGATATCGGGAGCCAATATGAAGTAAATGAGTATTGCTGAGCAGAGTTTATATTAAAAACATGTAGATGCATGAATGTTGTGCCTGCAAAACTCATTGCCATTATCCTTCGATGTATAATTAACCCACTAAGAGCGAAAAACTAAATAAAATTTGAATTTTCGCGCCCGGGTGGTACCCATCGCCCTTAAATTTATAAGTGATGAAGTGAGTGAGTCTTACGAAGAGAAACAAGGTTTAAAACTGTACAATTTTACAATGAAATGCAAAAGTATTTTTCGATTGAAATACCACATGGCAGAGCCCAAGGTGAGAATTTTGCTTATAATCTCGATAAGTTTCGCAAAATGTATTGACGCATTGTGCTTGTTAGGTAATAAGGCGGACGTAACCAGTAACCGAACGACTCATGCGCACGCAAAATGCATCTCTCATCTTGAAAAAGGTCACTGAGGTAAATCCCACAATTAAAATAATATGCTCCGAAACCAAATAAATAATGAGTAAAGGGAATGAACATGATCATCCGAGATTTCAATATTTGGAAGTTGGTAGTTTAGATTGTATACCCGATATTTTACCTATGGAATTAAACGAAATAAATCTAAATTTAATCCGTTTTGTTAACAAACTGTGGACCAAGGTAAGGTTGAGGCCAATTTCCAATTACCTTTATCTTTGAGAATGAAAAAAGTTATTTCGATCGCTTTAAGTTTCATTTTCATTTTTTTTTTCATCTCCTAGGCAAACGCGTTCCATCTTAGACTGTATTATCACTTTCCATCAGGTGTGGTCACAGTCAAGCAGCCTATATAGCTAAAATACCTTTTTATGTCTCACTGCTGGTCACGGAGCTCACCACGCTGGACGCAAGTTGGTGACTTTGCACATCTTCGATGACATTATGGTGCAAGAGAAATAAAGTCAACATCTCCTGAGGATGTCCCGATGTTGGGGCGAAACGTGTGTCGAGAGTTTGTCTAGAGTTTTGTGTGGTGGTTGCATTAGTCGTTTGGGAACTTGACTTTCGTGCTCGAGTGGAAGAACGGGCAGTACTGACTGCTTGGCTTGCTACTGCATGTTAAAATATACAGATTATTTTAAGATACTTAACGGATTATCTTACTAATATTATAATGGTAAAGCGAAAGTTTGTAAAAATGGATGGATGGATCTTTGTTACTCTTTCACACCGCAACTATTAAACCGATTTTGCTGAAATTTGGAACATTCCTAGCTTGTTTTATCCCAGAATAATCCATCTTTCCCACGGGATTAGCGAAAAACCGAAATTCACGCAGATGGAGCCGCGGGCAACAGCTAGTAGCAATACAAATTAATTTTGCCAGCTAATTATGTACTTCCGACATTAACAATTAACACCTGCTTCTATTCAATATTATAGTGAACTCTCAGGCATGCATTTCCTCACGATGTTGTATTATTAATCTGTATTATTTAAAACGAAATTATAAACACAATTATTATTTATTTTTAAATAGAGCAAGTGCCGAGTTTCCTACCCGCTATTCTTGGCGCAATATTACTTTTTTGAACGTGGTAGTAGAGTGTGACATTTAGTAAGTGCGGGTGTGATTTTCGAAAATAAAATTACACATCGGCCAAACATCGCGAATAACCATAGCAAAGCTGCAACCATCACTAGGATTGGCGCCTTAATCGATGCAAAAATTAACCAATCACTACGCGACTCGTCCGATGCAAGCAATAACCAATCAGATGCATATAGATGTAAGCTCGTCGCTGCTGAAAGCATGTTTGCCGAATCACAAAGCTGTGATTTAGGCTTATGTGGAAGAAAACATTTTTTGATTTGGTGTTTTCCATCACCAGTAAGCAAGTTTAGTTTCCACAGACACACAAATTAATTATTATTTACCTATTTGAGTATGAGTCGTAGAAATTACCATAAGGTTTATATTATGAATGTTCGTTTCTGCGGTTGGTTTATCTGCGAACATTATTATAATTTGCTGACCCGGGTTCAACTCCCAGCTAGCACGTACGCAGGCCACAGGTAAAGGACACTTGTCAAATTTGGATATATACTCGTAAATCCACACAGGATTATCGTAATTACGGTAATTATAATTAAATTACGCTTGAGAAATGTTCATGTAAATTAATAGCTCAATAGTCGTAATAAGTAATCAAACATAAGGAGGAGAAACTAAACTCACCGTGAGGTTAACTATTTTATTGCAAGTGCATTTTATTGCATTCAAAATAATGCAAATAAAAATAGAAACGATTGGCAGTCGGATGGATACTTCTTATGACATTATTTTCGAACGTATAATATCAGTGAATGGATCCTTTCAAAAGTTAACATTGAGGGCCCATTGCAACCTCAGAAAATTGAAATTTTCAAAAATGTCCAATGCAATGATACTTGTTAGCTCTGGTTACTTAATGTAATATAACCACAACGACGCAAGTAGACCTTAGCTTGGTTGTAGTGTATGAATAATTCTCCTTCGGATAGCTGATCAAATGAGTACTTAATGTGCTTAACCGATGAGTTGGATTATCTTAAGAGATTTATCTCACAGTTATAAGGCGGAGAACTATGGTAATTTTAATGGGAATTGTAACTCAATTTTAACGTTAGCGATTATTGCTGTTAAAATAATTGTCATTTCATGATTATCGTCATCACCTATTTCACATGCATTCTCATAGGAGAGGGAAACAGAGCTTAAAGCCACTATGTTGCTCTTACAATGCAATAAAAACTAAAATTTATTCCAAAATATTGAAGTATTAGTAATAAGTACCTAATGAAGTAATAAGGAATATGTTAATTGTTATTACTAATTTATATATTACGAAATGTAAGAATGTCTAAGAATTTTAAAACTACATAATATTATGTCACCAATATACTTAATCTACACTTAAGTATCGATATTATGCAAAATATTGAAGGAAAACTGCTCATAATATTCATAAGGTGTGTAGGAAGCATATGACTAGGTGTACAAGTTTGAATCTCTAGAATTGGAGAAAATCTCTAGAAGACTGTAAAATTATAAGCTCATCTCTAAGAATAAATAAGTACCTAAATACCAATCATAAAATCTCTCGCAAAGAAAACTGAGACAATATTATTATAATGAATATGGCAATATAGTATTTAATTCCATTTTTCGTCTATTAATCAATAATTATCTTAACAACAGTAACTTAATTAACCTTATGTTTCTAAATGCATACCATTGTAAAGAAAACTTAAAATTAAAAAGCTTAGATAAGATATCTAATGAGAAAACTAAGATGACCCTCTAAGAAGTTCTAAAATTATCTTAAACAATTTAAGGGAAATTACTGCAATATAAAGGAGGGACTTGTTAATTACTCCGTATACTTATAAAAAAAGCTCATATCATATTGAATCAATTAAATACAATGAGTGAAGCTCTCAGTCTACCCTTTTATTGTTACATTAGGTAATATTCCTTATTCCACCGTATCCATAACCTAAATAACCCTTTTCCTGTCCTATACTTAACTTAAATGTCCCTTTTCCTACCCTACCCTTAACCTAAATATTTCTTTACTATCCTATCCTTAACCTAAATGTTCCCTTACTATCCTTATCCTAGAATCAAGTAAAAGTCGCTCACCATGATGGTCGGTCACCTCACTCACTGCATAGTCACACACAACACAACACCGCGCGATCGCAGTCACGTATGACCTGCGCGCGCATCTCCGCGCACATATATATAGCTTCGGCGACAAATATTAGGATTTATCTGCGCATCTTCAGATAAAGATAATAATATAAACGATTTATTTGCATTAAATCTATATACGGGGGCAGGTATGTCGTTGGAGCCGGGAAATCCCGGAATAGCAACCGCTGACTGGACGCAGAAGCATCTGCCGACCGCCAGCAAGTAGCCACAAGACATTTGCGATTTGATATATGGAATGGAAATTGCAAGAAATTCAAAACATGTACCTATAAGAAGGCAGAAATGCGCAGAAGTCATGTGATGAACTTAGTCATTTTAATTTTTTTTTAATTTTCCATCTATCGTATCACAATATGTTATATGGCTAGAGCTGAAGATGGCGAAACGATATCGTCAAGGCAGCGGGAAGGAGTTGATTGCATTTGACCAGTAGGTCACAGAGGAAAATAGCGTGCCACTTTGGAGGCCTTACTCCTGCTAGACTTTAGTGCAATAGGCTGTGGATGATGATGATGAATGTATGTACCTATTTTGGTTGAAATTACATCGGTCGATAGAAATTTACCAATGAAAATGAAAATGAAAATTTATTTTTCACATAGGCCTAAATAATAGGCTCTTATGAAAAGTCAAAACTGTACCGCTAGGTTCGGAAAGCATTTGCAGTTCCTCTAGTGCTGCAAATGGGCGGGTGATTACTTACCATCAGGTGACCCGCCCGCTCATTTGCCCGCGTTGACGCGCGGAGGCGAAGCAAATTAATTATTAGGATTCTATATCTTTTTCATTTCCCATATTTGATTTTTATTTTATTAACAAGGAACTCTCCTTTTAAAGTTTGATGATTTTAATTTATTTTGGGTCTTCATAAGTATATTATGTTAATATGTATTTATGTCTTAAATAAAAAGGTAATATTGTATACACCTCACCTGAAATCTATTGCAGTCAAAGCTGAAATTCAGTCGACTCTTAACATCGAATTCGGATATTCGTTGAACTCTTTTGCTCTAACCTAACGTAACGATTTAAGAAATAATAATATATTTCTCTATAATAATAAATAAAGAAGGTTGATCCTCTTAAGATCGATGGATCCATATTAATCACTCAAACTTAATGTACTTAAGAGAACACTTCAAGTATTAATTATACATACATAAATGCTAATTTGGAGCTTGATATTAATCAAAATAAGCCCAAATGTATTTTGATTTTATTATTTAAAGAGCTGCTTATTTTTGCTTATACTATGAGTATATAGCTGGCTGTGCAGATATTGTTCCTCCTATTAGTGGTTCCGAACTTATCAAAAAAGGGAGCCCCGGACTTTCACAGAAAATTCATCACGTGCATATTAAATTTATCTAATTAGCTGCCTTATTTTTTTTATACCGGGATGTCAAATCGGAATCTGAAAGAAAAATCGGCTACACGCAAAATTTCGCCAAAATTTGTTTATTATAACAAAAATTACAGACATTTCTAAGAGACTCGTTACAAAAGTATTGGTTGACCTGGCAAAAGTTGACCTGACATTTAAATTGTTATTTACCACGGGGTATAAAAAATAGTTTAGTGTTCTGAGACTTACCGCGTGTAGACAAAAAAAACATAAAAATCCCGATTTCCTTAAATACAGTATTTCATTGTTTCGTCTTTAATACGTCAGTACTTGAATTACGGTTCCGGCTGAAAATCAGCGCTGTATGTTTTTGTGCTTGCACTGGATATACAGTATTATGTTGAGCCTGGACCATTTTTCGGGTTGTGCCATGCGTGATAGGTATATATACTGTATGCTTGTTATGTGTGGCACAATTTGGAAATAAATGTTTTTTCTTTCTTTCTTTCTTTCTTTACCTCATCAAAAACCCCATTCCACCAGATTTCAAGTCAGAACGATAAGATCTTTAGCCCTTATGGGCTAAAAGTGTCCCGCGATCTCTAAGGCCGAAACTCGCATACCAAGACATATCATTTGTGACAGAGAAGACCCCTGCGGCTTCTTCGGCTAGAACCGGAAAGGTCATTTTTGACCAATTTACATATGAAGTTTCGCAATAATCTTGTTTTTATAAAGATACAAATTGTTAATTAAATGTTATCAAGGTTCCAAACAAATGCTCCTATTTTGCTTCATCAATATATACAAATAATAATATGATATTAGATAAGTAATTCTTTTGATACTACATAATTAATGCAGTCATAAAAGTAAATGATCTACTTAACATAGAGTCAAAGACACGCCCTCAAAGTTGTTTCTATTTATTTACTAACAACTGTTTAGTGCTTTACGTTATTCTCTGAGTGACTGATAATATTAATAGGTATATTCATTGAAATTTTAAGAGGAATGGGTACCATCCGGGCGCGAAAATTCAAATTTTATTCAGGTTTTCGCTAATTATACACCGTAGACTTTTGGCAATGAGTTTTGCGAGCACAACATTTAAGTATGCTTCTATATGTTTTTCATTAAAACTCAGCTCATTAAATAAAAGGAACGCATTTACTTCATATTGGTTCCCGATAGCTCGAAATCTAGGAAGTTTCTATTCTAAATCTGGGAAGGAAAGTTTCTATAAAAAGATGTAGATGAATAAATACCTCATCCTCCTAGCATAAATATCTCCTCAAGAGATATCTTAACAATTATGTAATAATTTTTATATTATGTAAGAAAATTTTTGAAAAACACAATTGACATTTGAAAAAACAATTGAAAAAGCGAGTGCCGAGTTTCTTTCCAGGTCTTCTCGGTGTAAACCTGCTTTCCAAACCCGGCGGTAGAGTTTTGACTTTTCATAAGAGCCTATTATTTAGACCTATGTGAAACATAAAGATTTTCATTTTCATTTGTAAAATGAAACACTATGACTTACGAAGCATCGGCCAAGCTATTCTGTACAATATTGTAACGACATCGGGCGTTTCGAATTCGTCTGTTTATCTGTCGCGTCGTGAAAAGGTAGTACAGAGAATGAAAGCTTATGTTGTATACACAAAAACGTTATTACAGAATATTCTGCTAGTAATGACTAGGAATTGGAGAATAAATGTAGTTCAAGGTGCGAACGGTTTCTAATTTGTTCGTGTATTGGTAAAATTTGAATACGTGAGGTGATTCTTATGTTAATGTAATTGTTATTGTACTAGGAAGTTGACCCCCTAAGTTATTTTATTATTATTTTTATAAAATTAATTATTTATTATAGACTCGAAAATGGCCTTTCAATAACACTGCAATTATAATTAATAGAATTAAGTCTTCGAAATCTAACCACAGCTAAAGTTTTTTTGACCCAAACTTTATATGAATGTAATGAACATATTATAATTATCGATGTCGAGTCTATTTCTTCATTAGATATAGAATCGATAAGCTGACATAGCTACGAGTGCATACTCAATTTGCTACCGGTTTGTTATTTATCGTAAAATCTAATATGTTTATAAACGTTTTTCAAACCCGATGACATAAATTGTTACTAATATACCATCGCCATTCCTGCATCCATCATCATAGCATTATCGTTCAATCGTGCATAAATAAACTAGAATATTTTAATGTTGTTTTGTTCGTTCGTTCGTTCATTTCAGTAGACGCACGTCCACAGCTGAACAAAGACATTGGCATGAAGTAATGCTTTGTCCGTTAGGGATTTTTCCTCCTAAAAAAAAAGGGTCCCCAACTTCTTTGAGCTATATTATGTCCCGCCCATTGCCACGTCAATTTCGTAATACGTAGAGTTATGGTTGTGGTTCTAATTCGTCTACGGATCTCCTTATTTATGATTTGATTATGCATAATATAAAACTCTAGTCTCTAAGCTTCCTTACGAGACCCATGGTCAATGACCATTTATCGAATCCGTAAGTTATCACTGGCAATAACCGCTTCCTTAGATTTCAGTCACTAAGGGTCATTGGACGGGAAGACAAGGGCCATATTTGGAGAAGAAGACTCAACCGAGTTAAATCTGCTGAAAATACTCGAAGAAAAATGAAAACTGGTTTAATGATAGTCCCGTCCAAATTTTATTGTTAACTGTAAAGCATTGCACAGTTTATAATTTAGGTGAAGGTCTGCAATTAGAAAACGCTCTAGTCTTCAACCACAATGTAGAGGTTTTTCTGTGGGCAGCGATAAAATATAAAAATAATTATGTAATTAAGTGGGTGTCAGAATGTCAATGTAGCCGCATCTTTCTTTGCTTTTTTGGAGCTTATCAAGTCTAGCCTATTAATAAAAAAACATGAATAGAATCTTATTACGCTATTAATTTTGTTGATAATATTATAAACTAGGTTTCCGCCCACGTGATATTGGGCTTTTTACAAATCCCACAACATTTATGAGTTTTTTTCAATGGGATTGTCCTTGGCGCTGTATCTGACATGAGTATAGAGACATATTACATACGGTCAGTGTAAGGCCCAGTTTCCACTAAAGCGGAGCGAAGTGGAGCGAAGCGGAGCTATGTTTGAGTAGCCAATCAGATTTCGTTATTTCGACATCTCCTCTCCCCTCAAAATCTCGAAATGATGAAATCTGATTGGTTACTCAAACACAGCTCTGCTCAGCTCCGCTTTGGTGGAAACCGGGCCTTACCCTTGTTCGTCTCCTAATTATTTTCCTTTAAAAACATCATTCATAGAAGTACATGTGAATGCAGTCCGTTGACAGAAAATCCTGTTCAGTGAAAGGATGTGACACCTAAAACTTTGTCTCCGCAAAAAGGTCAATTCCAAAGAAATACCGAAGCTTATTTGTGTCGAAAAACAATTTAGGATCGTCTCAAGGAAATAGATTGTATAGATTAGATCGTTTTGAAACATCTTGCCTCGTTTGAATAATTTCATTGTTATTCAAAGATAAAAATAGTCAAGATAGGCCCATCCGAACATTTTACGTAAACGTTCTTCATACAAGAAAATGAAGCGCCATCTGTCGAAACTCCTGCGAAATACATGTTTTTTTATATATATTTTTTATCTATGTGTCTGTGGTCACCTTGCCTGCAATATTATTATTAATTCAAAAAAAAAAAGAAATAGATCTTCACCTATCTACCTATACTGACTACTGCCGGGAGGTGCAAAATAGTCATTCTTGCTCCCTTAAACTGGCGACATTTTTTCGCCTTGTCTTTAGTATGCAAGTCTGTGTTGTTATTTATTTTAATAATAATATTACAAACTCCGAAAAGACTGTATAGTGGTTCTTATGCTTGGCGCATTAGGTAAGCATTCCTAGTATATAACTAATGGTTAAGTTTTTTTGATCGATGTTCTAAGTACTGATTCCAATTAGGGATCCTAGTTCTAGGCAACACAGATTTTTCAGATTTTATGTGTTTGTGATTTGTGGCAAATAATATCACTTCCTTAACGGTAAAGGAAATTCGCGAGGAAACATGCGTGATTGAGAAATCTCTGTAAATCTCTGTCAAAAGTGTGTGAACCTACAACCTCGAAGTATCTTTGAGTGCGGCTGCCATAATTACCCGGTTTTCCGAGCTGGGAACTTGTATTGAGCAGTAAAAATGTATTCAGAAAATTCGGAAAATTTATCTCCGATTAGAAAAGAAATTCTATCTGAGCACCTGAACTCACCTAGGTTATAGCATAGACGTAAATAAAGACGTGTTTAAAAGACTATTAAAATTGCGCACGTTCACCACACATTGCAAGTGGCAGATGTTTTTAGGGTTCTGTAGCCAAATGGTAAGAAAGAAACCCTCCATCATAGATTTATAATAATTGGTCGTCGCTCACGATGCATTTCACATTATTTCGTCATTGTGAACATTATACGAGTATATGCAATATTTTTGGCTTTTAAGTACCTACTTCATGTACGCCGAAAATAATCAAAAACTTCTATAAGTTTAAATAATATTGTTATGGGGTTTTTTATATAAAGTTTTATTTCTGTTACAAATATCTGAAATAATTTAAACAGTACAGAGCGCGAGTGCGATGTCTCGCACTTGGCCATATTCTTTCGTCATAAAGCGAATAAGAATTCAACCTTTACACTAATTGCGTTTAGCAACAATTGTATATAATGGCGAGTGAGTATCATATTCAAATACATGCATTAGGAGCTATTAGTAACAAAACCAATATATCACTTTGCTGTTAAGAATATTCTATACTCTACAGTCTACGTCTACAATAATTCAAAACCAATCGAGAAGTAACAAGACACTTAGCGAATTTTACAGACGAAATTAGAAAGAGGACACGACGACGACATGATTTTTTAATCACCTGTGATCATTCGTGACACAAAGACAATGAGAAAAAAAAAAAAAAAAAAAATGACATGAAAATGAAAAATATATTGAGAAAAAAAAAATTTTTAGAGGAAGGCATATAATAATAATAATAATAATAATGATCATTCGTGACTATACACCCCCACGATTACGGCCAAATACGCAAGACGCGTTGATTGTTCAGATGCCAGATAGGTGAAATTAGTGACAGTACCATCGACAAAGAGAGAGCGCCGACTCGAGACAACCGCTTATTATATTTTGGATGGATTGTAGTTGCAGCATTAATTAATTGCTTGCAGTCTAGAGGTCACAGGTCATCGAATGTTTAGCCGGAGCTGAGGTAACCTCTTATTATAGAAAATCGAGTTCATTTTACAATAATTATTTTATTTATCCATTAAAATTTTGCAAGGTAAATCACTTTACACCGATGCTGTTAATGTGAAAGTTTTTATGTGTGTAAATGTATATGTTACTGTAAAAGCCCAAACCACGGTAAATCCTAAGATTTTCCGGCAAAACCTAAGATTTACCAACTCTTAATGGTAAAAGTTCGAATAGTTTTAGATTATCGTTCATTTCGAACTTTTACAACCATTAACTTGGCAAATCTTAAGATTTACCTCTAGGCACGGTATATGTTGAGAAAAGCAAGTCATAAAGTATTCAGCGTATCGTCTCGTACTCGTGGGCAGTATAAAACCCCTCGCTACCCGTACCGCCTCCACACACACTTGTTAAATAAGTCATCGTAACAAACGTAATACTTGATTTCTCCATTCTCTTCTTTCACCGGCGCAATTAGCTTTTCTTCACCGCCTATAGTCAAGTTATCATAGCGCTTTATTCGCCTGTAGTTAATTGCTTCTTCTTTTTCACGGGTTTTGCTGTTTTTACTTCTTCTAAACACTTTGCGTATTTGCCCTTATCGAGATAAAAGCAACTATCTTTCTTCTTTGCGTCGTAAATAGTTTTGTTCTAGTTTGCTGGATATCAACCACATAAGGATGCCACTTCTCCCGGCGTCTCGCGGTTCTATGGTAGAAAGGTGAAGGAGGTAAATTTTATGAAATAATGGACGAACTTGTGAAACAAGAAAGACAGTAATTTAACGGTAAAATGATTTTACGACGCAAACAAGAAGAACAGTAACTTTTATCTCGATGAGGGCAAATACGCAAAGTGTTTAGAAGAAGTAAAAACTGCAAAAACCGTGAAATAGAAGCAAGCAATTCATTACAAGCGAATAAAGCATTATGATATTTTGACTATAAGCGGTGAAGAAAAGCTAATTGCGCCGGTGAATGAAGGGAATGGAGAAATCAAGTATTATTTTTGTTACGATATGTTATTTAACAAGTGTGTGTGGAGGCGGTACGGGTAACGAGGGGTTTAATACTGCCCACGAGTACTAGACGATACCCTGAATACTTTATGACTTGCTTTTCTCAACATATACCGTGCCTAGAGGTAAATATTAATATTTGCCAAGTGAATGGTGGTAAAAGTTCGAAATGAACGATAGTCTATAACTATTCGAACTTTTACCATTAAGGGTTGGTAAATCATAGGTTTTACTAGAAAATCTTAGGATTTACCGCGGTTTGGGCTTTTACAGTAACATAGTCATGCCTTCCGAACCTGACGGTAGAGTTTCGATTTTTCATATGATCCTATTATTTAGGCCTATGTGAAAAATAAATATTTTCATTTTCATTATAACTGTGTAATGGGTATGATTATAATTTCTTCACGCCACAACAGCTGAATCGATTTGGCTCAAATTTAGAAAAGAGATAAGTTGTAGCCTGAATTTTAGACTATTTTAAAAAAAGGGTACAAGTCTACTTAGCTTAAATTAAATAATACGAGTATAACCAAAGGTATCAATTTCAATAAAAAGTTACATCAGTGAATGCACTGATAAGATAACTCTTACCGCGCATCGCATCTCGATACATCCTTTCTTTAAAGGAATATTATACCATTTGCTATGGAAATGGGAAATTCACAAAATTCATGAACTCATACGAAATATTTTTCTTCCACGTTTCTAATGCGAACCGCTAAACTGTCCAGGGTCCAGCTTCCGTGAAATATGGGTAAAAATAAGAGTGATACACATTTTCTAGGCAAGCGCGCTCCAACCTAAAGATTCAAAGATTCAAAGATTCAAATCATTTATTTCATATAGGCCACTACTTGTTAGCACTTATGAAGGTCAAGTCAACCTAGACCGCTTCGTTGCTCATGGGCTGGCAAAACACAACATAAGTTACCCAAAATTGTGTGAACCTTAATTGACCACCTTTAGAAGTAGATTGCGTCTCTCTACACCTAATTAATAAAACTAAACAATATTATGTTAATCACTATTGCGTGGAATGTTAGAACCTACCTCACGATTTAAATAACTTGCGTCTAAGAATATTTAGTTCAATGGTGTAAAATACTTTAAAATAAAAATTTACGATAGAACCGACACTAACGACGTTAAAAAAAAGTAAAGCCTGAATTGCTGGTGATTGGGGGGGGGACGGTATTTTTTTCGACAGTTTGCCCAATTAATAAAAAACTATCGGGCACAAAACTAAATAAAAATCGGTTTTAGAATATACAAGTGACGCCCTTTCTTATGATAGGTTGATTCATTGAATATTGTTCATTGAATATTGTTACACCATTTTGAAATATCAACTATCCGGTTTACCCCCCTTTTAAATAAAAATAAAAATGATTTTCAAATTTTTATGATTGCAATGACGTTGGGTCACTATTACCTAAAACTATTCCAAATTTCAAGTCGATAGCTTTGACAGTTACTGAAATATAATCGAGTGTGACAGACGGACGGACGGACGGTCTTAGAAAAACAACTACTAGCACGCGGTCACGACCGCGTTTTGAAGCCAAGTTTGAAGTTAGCCGAGTAGTGTAGAGAGGCACTTCGTGTAGGAACTTCGTGCTACTTCGGGTCCATTGACTCGGGCGGAAAAACCGACAACAAATGGAAGTCGCCCGAAGTGAGTCGAAGTTGGACGAAGTAAGACGAAGTGCCTCTCCACACTATATGTTTCGTTCAACATTGTTCATAGGGGGTCTTGCTCGGTCAACTTCGCGAGCAGTGTGGAGGCCGGATAAAACAAGAAGAATTTTTATTGGGTATCAATAGTGTAAAGCCATGCTGAACCCTAAAAGAAACAGTGACATGATGCAAACGTGGTAAAATGTAAATTAATTAATATAATTAAGGCATCGTCGTTAATGCGTATTGTTATTATAATATCAACGCGAAGGCTGCCTCTGTTGGGCTCATCATCTTAACAGCTGTCACGCAAAAAGAACGCTACAAGAAGAGATCCAGAACGGTATTTGTGAGAACGATTTTTTGACATGCGTGCTGTAATTGCCGTTTGTGCTTGACTTTGAATACTCTTAAATGTGGTCGTTATATTTTATTCCTTTAGACTTTTTCCATTTTCAATGCTTATAACTTTTATGAGCCCTGTAATTAAACGACTGTCTGCCATCTTCTTTTTTTATCAAAGAGGAAATGAATAAAAAATTCCAATCATTCGACCCGATGTTTCAAGCCCTTTAAACCACACATGAATTTCTTATCCACTATTTTACTGAATGAGACAAAAAATTACTGTATCGTATTGTTGGTGGGGTACAAATTCGTAAGCGTCGGCGCTCTTTTAACGTGATACCTATGTTATCTTTTAGTATAATATTTGACAAACACAACCATACAAGGTCTAAATGGTTATGAACCGGACAACATTTGACATTGCATTCTTTGAATTAATAAATAAATACAAATATCTTATTCAAAATAACTTCTTTAGATCGATTTTATCTCGAGATATCTTCATACAAGTAAGTTTGTAATGAACTTCAGTTTTGCCCAATCATTAGTGTAGTACCTATTTAATCATTATCATCAGAAAAGTCACGCTCGCTGTCAATTGGATCCAATAAGGTAAGTAAGAAGAATCCTAAAAAGACCTAGCCAATAAAAACAAAATAATAAATAATAAACAAAAACTACGAATGATCTTTAAAGGTCTAATTTTTATAAATTAATTTAAAAATTATTGTTGTTAAACTATAGTTCTATACCTATTTATATTATAAAAATACTTCCTAGCAAACGATTACTTCTCACTGAGGGGTGAAAAGTTTACGCCCTATATTATTTAACCTACCGATTACAAAAAAAAAAACATTAAAATAGGGCTAGCCGTTTCAGAGGAAATTTTTGAAAAGACTGTGACCCGAGAATTTGTTTATTTATGATATTTTTATTTTTACTTTATTTTAATTATGTGTAGTAAATTGAATTTATTGTATAAGTATAAAAATATTGTGCACACGCGTATACAACAGTTATGCAAACAACGCTAAATAGATTAATTAATCATAGGTATAAGGTATAATTATGTACTTATTTTAATGTCAGGAGATTGCAATAAAAGTGTTCAATATTGTAACAGAAAAAAATTGCGTATTTATAACTATATATGCTTTACATTTAGATCCGGGATAGATATTGGATTATTATTATTAACTGGATTAAATCAGTGTTTTTATCTAGTGGCGAATATACAACTTTCTGCAAAATATAATAATTAAATACATAATATTATTTTTTAAACGAACACCAATTTTATCATAGAGATCTTTAATCTCTATTATATGCCTAGATATTATAACGAAATTTTAAAGTCAAGGACAAACTTTTATGTCGGTAGTACGTAAAAATAAATATTGTGCAGTAAATCGGAAGAATTAAAAAATTAATTAAGATTAAGAAATGTTTTTTATTTTCGTCCTCTTCGATCTTACGAATTCGTTGGTGGGTGCGACAGATAGTATTACGGGAAAATACCACAGAAATACGACGTTTATTACAAAAAAAAGTTAAGTAACAAAAAAAGTCTGAGCGTTTTTAAAATTTCTTACTGCCGTAAAATAATACATATTATACTTGTGATAATACTTATACAGATAATGTAGCTTTCAATACAATTTAAAAACGTAGATTTGGAGAAAATCTTGGGAAAACTTGGAAGTAATTTTCTCTATGGAAAGTTTTCCCAAGATTTTCTCCATATTCTCAGTTTATGTTTCTGAGCGAAAATACATAATGTTTTTGAAAGTTTTATGATTTGTATAGGAACCTAATTTTTAACCTGCAGCCCACTTAAAGTCGTTCACCTAATTGCAGCTTTATTTCGAGCACATCTAATAACAAAATCATGTTAGCATCCGAATTCAATTTATTGAAACATAACTTTACTTACGCAGTCGTGCCACAACTGCGTAATGTATGCAAAAATGTTACTACTTTGTTAACTTAACAATGAGTATTTCCTATTTTATTATATCAAAATGATTTACTTATTACTTACGTACTCTTATTGCAATTAGTAGGCTACGTAATACGGTTTCTCAGGTGTTTCAATCTTATATGCAAAGTAAGCATAATATTGTAGGTAATAATAAGCTAATTATTTATTATTAAGCTGTATCAAAGGCTCATATTATTATTATGTGATTGACACCTAGTTTGATTTTCTGCCTATATTAATCTCAGTAGGCAACAAATAAATTAATCCCTTATTAATAATGTTGTACGACGATCTTACTGACATCTTAATGATTGGATATATTCCTAAAATTATACACAGTATGATAGGTAATATAATATTATGTCATCAATAAAAACTGATTGCCTCTAAAAAATAATAATACTTTAACAGAATTTTGAGTTAAATCCGCTGATCTCTTAATAATAAAGGTAGGTTGAAAGTAAAGTCAGTTAAATAAGTGAATGACTATTTATATTAAAATACAACATTTGCCAGGTAAGATAGGTAAAAAAAATATAATTATTTTGCATGTAGATGTGTATAATATGATGTGATGATATTTTAGATGTGTATAGATGACGACCTCCGTGGTTGAGTGGTCAGCGTGCCGGTTTTCAAGGCGCAGCTATCTCTGAGGTTCCGGGTTCGATCCCCGGTCGGTCGGTCGGTCTCGGGTCTGGGTGTTGTGGTACCTTCGTTGTTTCTGATTTCCTTAACACAAGTGCATAAGCTACTTACTAAGGGATTGGAGCAATGTATGTGATGTTGTCCACTATATATAATTATATATATATATTTATTTATTGAAAAAAGAAAAAATGTAACAAATTAATTTTGAATTTTTTAATCATCTAATTTCTCGGTACATCTGCCTACGTGACCTCGCTTCCGGTAAGGTCATCACTTCTGACCTTTCGTACGTGAGTAACAAAATTCTCGCCCGCTCCGAACGAATAGTTCGCTGTGATCTTAAATCCCAATGACACTTTAACTTGAACCGAGCGTTTATTCTGTATCTCACCATTCGATATTTAACGCATCATTATACTAAACAAAAGGCGAGTTTAGTTTATTTTAATAAACGATGAGAATTTAAATTTTAATAAACGACGAGAATTTAAAAACTTAAGCACATCATATGGTGTGATACTCGTATAATATAATGTCTATCTCAGTCAATAAATTGTTAGAAAAATATAAATATTATTCAGATGTGTATGTTCAGATGTAGATTCATGGAAGATATACCTAATCTAAAGAGTAAATCTAACATTTTTTGGGAGCATTCAAAAATATTCAAAAATCAGAACAAAACCTAAGAAATCAGAAGATTAGGACATATTTCAATAGGGGTAAGCGTCGTACTTTGCGGTCATCAATAGGTAAATGGCAAGAAAAATTAAATTATTTTGATATAAAATGTATCTAATCTGCCATTGAAATGCAGAGGGCATTATTTATTATACCATTCTGCAGGGCTACCTTTATCGCTCTCTTTTCTTTCTGATCCATATTGATAGAAAGAGAAAAGAGAATGACAAAAGTAGAAAGACATAATATCTCTACGTGCGGATGCTACATAGGCTGGACGCAGGTACGTTTCGCCCCGACACCTAGATATCCTCAAGAGATAGTTTCAAGTGGTGTTGCATGTGGATGGTGGTGGCATTGCTTGCTTGTGAGCTTAGCTTTCATGCTTGAGTCGGAGGGCGGGTGATTCTTGGCTTGTTACTTGTTGGACCATACGGATTCATTTCTGGTACTTAGCGGATTAAATAACGAAATAATATAATCTATCTAGCTGCTTAGGACATTGCTGGCATTTCAAAATGGTCTGTAAGTTAGGGATGAGGTACAGAACCTACAATATTTTAATTTTGATATTGTTTTTAGCATTTAACAGTTAAATACAGGTAAAAAACACTTTTTACATAAATACTGAACGTATAATAATATCGAACGGTATGAGAATGTCGTATCTTTATTTACTCACGCCGTACGACCTATTTCGCAACGTATCCCACAAGTGATATGAATAATTTAAATATTAATGTTGAACCGTTCGCTCTCAAGGACTACAGTTTAATGGCGCCAATGAAAATACAAACAAAAATCAATAACTACGTTTATGTATCTACACCAAAGTTGGAAACCTCAATCTGAAGCGGCCTTTTACTAGCATGGGCAATACTACAATAATGGACATTGGGGTTTATATTATCCTCTAGAGTCTAGGGGATAAAGTTAGTTTTTGAAACGGTGTAAGGCAAAAGATCTTTTTTTTAATTGTTTCCATTTTAACGCTACCCTCCATGGCTTAAAGAGTGGATAGAGCCGTAGAAGTATAGAAGGGAAAAATCTCGCAAGTGGCGCGCTGTATGCAATGATAATATTTTTTACCAGAAAACTATACATAGCTTTTCAATTTAATTTTGGAATGACTACAAAATCAAAAGACACAGCTAGGATACAAAAAAATCGATATCTAAGACGGCAAAAATTATACACGTGTGATTTAAAGCACATCCTATACAGATAGTAAATTATTAATTGGAAATAAAAGGTCAGCCTCAAATAATACTATGATTGTAGGTTTAAGATTTTTATCCAGACACTGGTATTTATCGCATTCAATAAATAATTTAGACAAAGATTAGAAAAAAAATGTTGATTGATCGATTGATCGTTAATTTGCCGCTCCTTTGATGTACATTTGAAACGGAAATAAAATGTAAATCGTTTTATGTTTAAAAGAAAAAAAAACTAGTAATCCGCTACCTAATAAGTATTCTCGTAATATAGTAGCAAACCCATCATCACGATTATTGGAAACTAGCAGATACCCGCGGCTTCGCACGCGTAAATTTTAGTTTTCCCTATTCTACGGGAACCATCCATTTTCCGGAATAAAAAGTACCCTTAGTGTTAATTTACATAAAACCTATCTTCATTTCAACTTTAAACCAAAATTTTTCAGTAGTTGCGGCGTGAAGACGTATTTTAACTTGATAAAATCCAAACTTCGGACCCCCGTTTCACCCCCTTAGAGGATGAATTTTGAAAAATCCTTTCTTAGTGCACCCCTAAACCTCACAAGGAACATGTGTGCCAAATTTGGAGTCTCTAGACCCAGCGGTTTGGGCTGTGCGTTGATATGTCAGTCAGTCAGTCAGTCAGTTTCTTCTTTTATAATTATATTTAGATATACTTCCATAAAGTGTGATTAATTGCAATGACCAATTTAATATGATCCGCTGGTCAAAAGGTAAGCACATTTGACCACGGACCGCAAGGTCATTGTTGAGTTCTCCAATAGCGCTGAAAATCTTAAAGGCGGACATAGATACTATGCCTATAAATGCAGGTCCGTAGAATTAACAAGACACAAAATGAAAATCTTTGCTTTCCATATTGCCCTATTTTACAATATTTTATGAAAAATCAAAACTCTACCACCAAGTTCGGAAAGCAGATTTGCCTGAGAAAAACTGAAAAAAAACTGTAAAGTTTAGTTCAGTTTTTGGCATATATATAGTAGGCTAATTATGCAATGAGTTTTGCGAACATAATTTTTATGTCTCTACATGTATTTGATAAAAACTTTGCTCATATATTCCCATTCACCCCATACTGGTTCCTAAAAGATTAATTATTTTCTACAGTTTCCCCGATTTGGAGCTATCAGAAACCAATAGTATAAAGTGAATGAGTATTGTTGACCAAAATTTAAATACAGAAATATATTTCAGTAGTGGGAATCGAACCCACGACCTCCAATGCAGAAGGTGGGAGCACTACAGCTTGCGTCAATTATTCGTTGAACGTTTGATTATAAACGTAAGGTCCTGACTAAGTATTGAACAATGAACATTCACACGGTAATTATAAACTAATTTACAAAATAAGTTTAACGATAATTAAATAGATCTCATGTTTCCTGGACTATTTATATGATTTATGACGTTAACATTGCACCGGTTTTGATGAAATAACAATTTAATTAATTCGCGTCATTTCAAAGCTTGAAACACAGGTTTCTCACCTAGCTCAAGCACCAGTTCCCTCACTTTTTACTGTTTTAATATATAATATTAAAATGTAATGTAATTATATGTGATTGGGAAAATAAAATAAATTTATTGATTGATTGAAAGCTCAGCAACATATATTTAATTGCCTAGTGTTATATCTAATGGAACAGGAGCTCGTCGTTTATTTACAAGCAATTAAATTATAATTCATAAATCCTCATGCATGCATCAAGTCATGTCATGCATGCAGACTACCTCACAATGTTTTACATCGAGTGAAACATCGAAACTATCACAGCTTCAAGACTTTAAAAGAAACAAGCTCAGTTCTGGGGTCTGATTGCATACAATTCTGCCCCCCGATTTGCTGATGGTAATCAGGGAACCAATTAGCGGGCAGAATTTATTAAAGATTACGATAACGATGAATACGTTTTTCTTACACAATCTAGGAGCTGGTCTGGTCTGGGTGGCTCGTTACCACCAGGTATAATACTATTATGTATTCCGTGTCTATAGGCTAAGACGCATTGCCAAGCGAAATAGCGTTCTGGTGCAATGCTCCGTAAAAACCGTTAGGGGTTGCCTATATCCTTCCATGTTAAGTGGAAATGTGGTCAGAGAGACTTTTAAACATTAGGTATTTTAGAAAACTATTGCTGTCGCTCTGCGACGTTGCCGTGTCCGGTCCGGCAGCCCTATCCATGTGTGTGTAAGTTGACAAAGTGTGCGTGTCCGCGATGCGCGTTGCCGCTCCGCAGTCCGCACTCGTTCCTGCTATTTTCTGGTGTTCGCATCATTCTTTACTTACGCATTGACGAAAAGTGATTGATCTCTAATGGTTTTGGCTTGTTTATTGGAATTGTTCTCCCTGCTACGCTATTGATTTAATATTGACCAACAAAAATATTGAATCGTGAGCGTGGCAGCAATTCAAAGTACTTACTGCAAGAAAAAGCAGCAGTACCTACTTAAACTCCGAAAGTATTAGTATTGAAAAAGAAACTTCCTGACTGAGTGACTGACATATTATCAACACACAGCCCAAACCGCTGGGTCTAGAGACTCTAAATTTGGCACACAGGTTCTTTATTAGGTCTAGAGGTGCACTAAGAAAGGATTTTTCAAAATTCATTCCCTAATTGGGTGTGCATCGGGGCTCCAAATTTTGTATTTTACCAAGCTTAAATACTCCTTCACGCCGCAACCATTAAACCCATTTGGCTCAAATTTGGAAAGGACTGTATATAAACTGTATCCTGGAATAACACATAAGCTACTTTTTATGCCGAAAAACCCATGGCTCCTTCGGGAACAGTAAAAAACAGATATTCAACCGGATGAAACACTCTTTCACGGCGTAACTACAAAACAGATTTGGCTGAAATTTAGCACGGAGATAGATTTTATTCTGGATTAATACAAAAGCTACTTTTTATCCCGAAAAATTCATGGTTTCTATGATAGAAGTGAAAGACAAATATCCACGCAGAAAAAATATTCCTTCACGCCGTAATGACTGAACTGATTTGGCTGAAATGCGGAATGAAGATAGATTATATCCCGGATTAATGAAAAAGCTACTTTTTATCCCGAAAAAAATCCATGGTTTCCGCGGGAATACTCAAAAACAGATATTCACGCAGGAAAATATTATTTCACGCTGTAATTACTGTACTGATGCGACTGAAATTCGGAAAAGAGATAGATTTTATCCCGAATTAATACATAGGCTACTTTTTATCCCGGAAAACTCAATGGCTTCTATGATAGTAGTATAAAACAGAAATTTCTCGCGGTAAAATATTCCTTCATAGCGTAATAACTAAACTGATTTAAAATTTGGAAAAAAGAAAGATTTTACACTGGTATAACAAATCGGCTACTATTTATCCCGGAAAAATTCATAGTTTCTAAAATAATAGTGAAAATCACATATTCATGCGAGAGAAATACTACTTCGCGCCGTAACTACTGAACCGATTTGGCTGAAATTTGGAATGTAGAAAGATTATATCCTAGAGTAATAACATCAACTACTTTTTTCTCGTGGAAATCTATTGTTTCTATGCATTTTCTTTGATAATAGTAAAAAAAAAGGTCAAGAGAGAGTTGGGCTTGTGCACTGAGGGTTCCGTACCATCACGACCCATTCTCTATACTATTAAAGTAAACTTAACACTCGTGCCCACTTAATCAAAAACGAGCATAAATATCACGTTTGTTGTATGGGAGCCCCCTTAATTTTTTATTTTTATTTATTTCTACAGTAAGCATATAACTAAATATTTTGTGAAAATTTGATGCGTTTACCTGTTAGCGTTATCAAGGTCGAGCAAAAACAAGCAAAAAAATCACGTTGTATGGGAGCCCCCTTAAATATATATTTAATTCCATTTTTTAGTATTTGTTGTTAGCGGCAACGAAAATACATCATCTATGCTAATTTCAAGTCTGTAGCTATCACGATTCAAGAAATACAACCTAGTGACAGACGGATGGACGGACAGCGATCAGAAGTCTCGCTAATAGGGTTCCTTTTTTACCCTTTGGGTACGGAACCCTAAAAACAGATATTCATGGATCTATTTATATAACATACAAACTTTCAACTTTATTATATTACTATGATGGTACGGAACCCTACGTACGCAATTCCGTCTCGCACTTGGCCAGTTTTTTATAGACACGACATACGGACACACAACAAAGTGATTCCTATAAGGGTTCCTTTTTCCTTTTAAGATACAGTACCCTGAAAATGTAAATGCTTTTATCGATAGCTGTTAACAACACTAGTTTATCGATATTATTATCAACTACTACGCATCACTTTAATCTGTGTACGTATGATCAGACCGTCCCGCGTCCCCGCCCGCAAATTCGTGCAATAAGGACAACTGCAGATCCGACACAATAGGCCCTTGTAAAATGTTATATTTCGGGGTTTTGTTCTCGACTATTTCCTCCTCCAAAACTGGACCAATTTAAAAGATATTTCGTAAACTGAATATAGAGAATATATACTGTGTCGCTATGTTTTTCTTTTTTCGGTAATAGTTGTCAAATTCGTACACTAGGCATCTGTTAACAGCGAGTCTAAATAGGCAATTTTGAGCATTTTCTAAGGCTTCTAGTGCTTATAAAGATAATGTATTATCAAAAAAGAAAACATAGAAACATAGAAAAGATTGATATTTATTTTACTGTAAAAAATCATTGCTTTAAGTTCATAAACCAGAAAGAAAACAGACGAGAACGTTTGTATGGAGAAAAGACCACTATCGTTTCCTCTTAATACTATAACATTTCTGGCTGCATCATTACTTTCTACGTGCAAAGTTTGCAAAGTATTACAGCATAATCTTTAACAAACAAAGCAATATCAAAGCCTTTGCATTTTGCTCTTATTATTTACGAAGGCATTTTGATGTTTCTTTTTATATGAACCACAGTATCATTTCGAAACAGACAGCAAGGTGTAGGGTCTTGAATTTCTAATTAACCTTTTGGATACGGAGCCCTGAAAACATAAATCCAAATAGGCATTGTTCGTTCGTTTGATTCAGCCGACGGACGTCCGCAGTTGGACAAAGTCTCCAGCAATGATTTCCAACCGACACGGTTCTGTGATACTTGTATTCAGCAACTTCCCGCGATCCTCTTGATTTTTCCTGTTCATCTGGTCGGAGGTCTGCCAACACTGCGCTTTACCTTACCCTGCGGGGTCGCCATTCCAGCACTGGAATGGGCAACACTTCTCTTAAAAGTTTTGATTCTGGAAGTCAGCATCCATGACCATCGGACATACGAGTATATTTGTCATACTCTTATATTAGTTGAATATTTTTCTATAGCTCATAAGCTATCGACAGCTTTCTGCAACAGACGCAAATGGCTGCGGAGTCGATTTAGACATTTTAATAAGAAAATAGAAAGGTTCCTTTCTTTTAAATCCAAACGCGCTAAATCCTAAGCAAATTAATACTTTTGATCCAGAAACTAGCAGCCGTAGGCATGGTTCCATATCGATTCTATTTTTTTTTAATCAATACTTACGCTTGACCACAATCACACCTGATGGAAAGTTATAATGTGATCGAAGATGGAGCGCGCTTACCTAGAAGATAATCATATAACACTTCGTAATATAAAAATGTATGCGAATAACTTACTTACCTACTCATATTATATTTGGTTGACAGATTGATCGCGTGACTTATCGATATATTATTACCATCCCCCCTCTTTATCCATTCATTCATATTTAAGAATCTATAAAATGTACCATGGCCACGGTTTCATCAACTCTACCCATATTCAAATGCGCTAAGTTTCAACTTTTTACGTTTTACAAACCAACGAATAATGATAAAAATGTATAGCTGCAATCCGCATCTCAGTTATACATACGGTAAACAAGTTATAATTAAGTACTTAAGAAAGTTATTGTTGTGTTTTGAAAGTGTAAATTGACGATAAGTTCTGAAAAATGTACATATCCCTGCATGAACTGTAAGTGCTCGTTTATCCTAATTTAACCAAGGCTTCGTACTGGAGATTAGACTGTATTTATTAGATACTAGCTGACCTGGCAAACGTTGTTTTGCCCTTAGGGGTAGTAAAAAATAGATAAATTGAGATTTAAACTATCCTATCTCTCAAGTTGGATCGAACTGCACATGGTGTGCGAATTTTATTATAATCGGTTAAGTGGTTTAGGAGTCCATTGAGGACAAACATTGTGACACGAGATTTATATATATTTTGAAAACGACAACGAAACAAACCAACGAAGTTTGACAATGCAATAAGTGTCTAATAATAGTTCAAGTAATACAGGGGTAGGTAAATAGCAGGCGGAAAACGACGTTACTTAATTATAATCACGTGTTTGCTAACTACCTATTAAGTATCGACTACATACATATTTTGATGGTGCAGTAAGGATTTATTGTGAGGCTATAAGATTGGGAAACACCTGTGCTATTCTTGAAAATGTACATCCCTGAAACAGCTGTCAGATACCTGCCATACCGAAGATGGCATGCAAAATTGAATTCTATTACACCTGAAGAATCTCAAAAGCGCGATTTGCGTAACTTTAATACCGAGCGTATTAAAGCTACTATTGAGCGGAACAGGGGCTCAAAAGTATTCGCCAGAGATCTGTCTATCGGGCAAAGTCAGCTGACGCGTTTGAAGACCGACAGCGGTAGTCTCATTTCGTCGAAGCCTGAAATCTTGAGGGAGGTCGAGAAGTTCTACGGACAGCTATACACCTCATCTCAGGAGCCTGTAGAAGATTTGGCTTCAGACCCTAGAGCCAAACTAACTCGACTCTATACTGAAGATATTCCGGACGTCAGCCTCGACGAGATTAGTATGGCTCTCGATCAACTAAAAAACAACAAGGCGCCAGGTGATGACGGAATCACAGCAGAACTTCTGAAAACAGGTGGCAAACCGGTGCTAAAAGTCTTTCAGCGAATGTTCAATTCCGTCATCCACGGGGGTTCAACGCCAAAGGCATGGCACAGGAGCGTGGTGGTTCTTTTCTTCAAAAAAGGTGACAATACCTTGTTGAAGAATTACAGGCCCATCTCGCTCAGGAGCGACAACAGCTACAAGTTGTTCTCGAGAGTTATTACGAATCGTCTCGCTAGCAGGTTCGACGACTTCCAGCCTCCCGAACAAGCCGGGTTCCGAAAAGGCTATAGTACCATAGACCACATCCTCACGCTTCGGCAAGTTGTACAAAAAACCGAGGAATACAACCTGCCACTATGCCTAGCGTTTGTGGACTATGAGAAAGCCTTCGATTCGGTGGAGACGTGGGCCGTGTTGAGGTCGTTGCAGAGATGCCGAATTGACTATCGATACATCCAAGTGTTGAAGTGCTTATACGAAAACGCCTCAATGTCAGTCCGTATCCAAGACCAGACTACGAGACCGATCCAATTGCAGCGAGGAGTGCGACAGGGAGATGTTATTTCCCCGAAGCTGTTTACCGCTGCATTGGAAGACGTCTTTAAGCTTCTGGATTGGAAGGGATATGGCATCAACGTCAATGGCGAGTACATCACTCACCTTCGGTTTGCCAACGATATCGTAGTCGTGGCACAGACTCTGGAAGACCTCAACACGATGCTCAATGACCTCAGCAGAGTTTCCCAACAGGTGGGCCTTAAAATGAATATAAGCAAGACAAAAATCATGTCTAACTCTCACGTTCCGCTCCACCCTGTAGTAGTTGAGAACTCTGCACTCGAAATTGTAGACGAATACGTATACCTGGGACATACAGTCCAGCTTGGTAGGTCCAATTTCGAGAAAGAGGTGAACCGCCGAATCCAGCTCGGTTGGGCAGCGTTCGGGAAGCTTCGTGATGTCTTCTCGTCCAATATCCCTCAGTGCCTGAAGACTAAGGTCTTCGAACAGTGCGTGTTGCCAGTGATGACTTACGGATCCGAGACATGGTCTTTTACTATGGGTCTCATAAGAAGGCTCAGAGTCACTCAGCGGGCGATGGAAAGAGCTATGCTCGGAGTTTCTCTACGTGATCAAATCAGAAATGAGGAGATTCGTAGACGAACCAGAGTCACCGACATAGCTCAACGTATCGCAAAGCTGAAGTGGCAATGGGCGGGGCACATAGCTCGTAGGACCGACGGACGTTGGGGACCCAAAGTGCTGGAATGGCGACCCCGCACGGGAAAGCGCAATGTTGGCAGACCTCCGACCAGATGGACTGACGACATTAAAAGAGTCGCGGGAAGGCGCTGGATACAAGTGGCGCAGGACCGTGCGGGCTGGAAATCATTGCAGGAGGCCTATGTCCAGCAGTGGACGTCCGTCGGCTGAAACGAACGAACGAACACCTGACGAATTCATAGATGCATAGATGTACGCTCGTCGCTTTAAGTATATTTGCAGAATAGCTGGACTATATTTTAAAAGTTTTTATTAGATCAAATAAAAACACTTTGCAGTCATCTAAATTTTATTGAGAAATAAATAATATAATCGACTTAACTATTTATACAGTTTATATAATTATTTATTTATACTTATGAAATAAAATGGTAACCTTATTCTTTTTTCAAACAGTTTCATAATGCTTGTGTTGAAATCGAATACAATAGAAATATCTAATAAAATAAATATTCATAATGAAGGCAAGCATTATTTTATTTATTATTTAACATAAATAATAACTGTTTGCTTAGAATAACCGTATTAAAAATAACTTTTTAATAACATTTTCGCTGTCAAAAGCTTAGGCTTGTGAAAATTAAAATGTCGATAGAAATATGGAAAAAGTATGACTAAAACTTTAGAAGGTGATAGATTCGAGATTTAAATTTTAAGATATCACAAGATCGTGGTAACTAAAGAGACGAAAATTATAATTGCACTTATACACTCTATATTTTAATTACCTACACTTCACCTTAAACATCCAACGCTAATAGACCTCTGGTATTTTAGAGAGGATCACAGAAAACTGTACAATGTACTGATCTAAAAACACATAGGGCGTCGAGACTAAGATTTACCAATTAAAAATTTTCCAACTATTCTATAAGGGACACCAATAAGTCTTAAATATATAGGTAGATACTTTACAAACAAAAGATAATGCATATTACGAGTATGTATAAAAACACAGGTACGTAGTTGTCTTTTTATATTTTTTTTAGTTAAATAATTATTTAACATATTAACTGTAACAACATTAGCCTACATTTTTAAAATATTCTCAAAAGATTCTGGTTGATATTATTTACTGTAAATACGATAAAGCTGATAAACGAGATGAACCATGACGGAATAAGTTCTATTTTTCTGCTCGTAAAATATTCAGATTAGTCCCGGACACACTGCATAAGACTACAAGATATGTTAACATCTTATCTTCTAATTTATATTAGGTACATTTCTAGCAGATCAATAAAAATTCTTTGGAAATTGTCGATGTTGAAATTATCGATACCCGAAGGTGTACATGTGTACCTACATACATCACTATCTACCACCAATACCCGTGATGGCCATAATACCCGTACGGCCATCCGTACCACCCGTGGCCGTATCCGTAGCTAGGATACCCCCAGTACCCGTAGCTGGGGTAGTACCCGCCGTAGTGGCCGTATCCGCCCCAGCCTCCCCAGTGCGATGCGGCGGTCTGTAGATCATCTTTTTCAGGTGTTGCTAGGTCCTCTTTATCTACGGAAGCTGGAGCGCAGAACGCTGTTGCTAGGATGTAGGCGATTGTTAGGAGTAAAACCTGGAAAGAAAATACAGTTTCCTAAATATATGCCGAAATTCTTGCCAGTTCTTCTTTGGCGGTAGAGTTTTGACTTACACTTGCCTACCTACCTAATTATTTATGCACAAAAAATAAAAATAATTTCTCAGCGAGAATAAAACTATGTTTTCCACTTTGGTGAAGAAAATGAAAATCTTTATAACTATTTATATGAAACCAAAACTAGCTGTATAGTTTTTTATCACTATTAGTAATTTTTTTTAGCAATGAATAAATAAAACAAAATCATCATTAGGTAAATTCTATGAAATAACCAAAAAATCGAATAAAACCGAATGTTAAATAATGACAGCCCTAACTTGCAGGCCACTTATGAAATTTCAAACTCTATGGCTAATATCAGAAAGCTTCTTTGTACCGAAAAGATCGGGCAAGAAACTCGGATATTTTTGAAAATTCTGAATCTCAAACCTAAAGTATAAACTAATGACCTTTATAAATACTGTGACTTTTATCAATATAATATATCAATTTTTAACTTAAACACAAAACAATATTTCAAAAAGTACATCGTATTAATGATCGTAAGATTTTTTCAAAGATAAGATATTTTATAATGTGTTTTTGTGATTTTTGTTGTAATGTTTGCCCAAATTAAACAAATGAAATAAACAAAAACTGTGAATGGTACTAGCTTAGAACGTAATTAAAAATTATGTAGGTCAATGTGGGTAAATGTAAACAAGGGTAAATGGAAACGCACGTACTTTTAATTAATATCAGTTTCAGAGTGTAACGAAACACGTGTATAGTCTAGACATTTGCAGACAAAAGACTATAGATATGCGTTTCGTTAACTGAAACTGATATTAATTAAAACTACGAAATTATTGAATGCGCTTCCATTTACCCCTGTTTACATCTACCCACATTGACTGTAAGCCTTTTTGCCAAATAACTAATACAGGTAATTAAATTGTAATGTATCCACTCACAGTGTAGCTAGCCATGTCGTACTCCGTATATATCGATACACGCAGCAAGTGTCGCCGTCCGTCTGTCCGTGGGTAGGTGGGCGCGCGCTTTATATGTGCGGCGCGTCCTAGAACCACGCACCACTGGTTCCTTCTACCACACCACGTGCCATTGACCCACGGGATTAGCGGCACGCCATGGTGAATTTGTGAGAACCTTGCCGCTAACGTCGCTAGCGCCATAGCTTGTCACATAAGTCGATACCACTAGAATCTTGCACAGATGTAAAGGCTTGGCTTTAATTCCTCATCCCACTGCCTTATGATGGACAGTTCAACATCCTAACCATGACACAGTGGGGAAATTAAAATCATAAAGTATAAAAGCTAGTGTTAGAAGCGCTTGCGTCAAATTTGCTTTTTCACAAATCCTAAGGGGAACGTAATTTTCCCGTTATCGTTCCCTATTCCAAACTTTATACATGCTTTCAAGCAAGTTTGCTTGAACAACCTATCTATAGATGTAGCTATAGATTGCTCTAGAAAGGAGAATGGCGAAAATTGGCCCACCTCTAACAAAAATAACCCAGAAACCGTTCAGATTCTGGAATGATTTATTTTTAGTATTTTGAGTATCCCACGGGAATTATGGATTTTTCCGAAATAAAAAGCCTATATGTTAATCCGGGCTATAAGCTACCTATGTTCCAAATTTCAGCCAAATCGGTTCAGTAGATGCGACGGGAAAGAGTAACAAACATCCAAACTCACAAACTTTCACATTTATAATATTTATTAGATTAGATAGGTTTTAAATTTTTTCTTGAAAGCATAGATGGATTCGACGTCACTTTTGGAGGTGGTAAATTGTTCCAGCATTTAAGTCGCATTTTATCATCATATTCACTTTATATAAGCTAATCACGTATTGCATCCAAAATAAGAAAGCACCTGCGACACTAAGCACTCTGTGACCTGCAATCATTACTATCTATCACCTTATAACTATCATCCATAAGTCAGTAGGTACCTAGCAGGAAATAGTCAATTAAAAAATTTGTCGACGTCTCTTTAAACTTTTAGCTGACTCACTAAAGAACACGAGTCTCCTTTAAAATTCAGATTGTTATATGGCAATTGGCGACGATGGTGAAGTGCGGATTGACAGGCTTCACAGGCCGTTGAGGATACTAGGGAGAACTCTCAAACACGCTAGTTTCCTCCCTGATTTTCCTTCACCGCTATTTAAGTGATATTTACAGCAAATCTAGGAACAAGAGGCAGAAGTTTCATCAACTATTATGATATTTCATGCTGTTAGTACTCACACATTTTGTTTTGTTTAGTTTAGTTTGTAAAATTAAAGAAATTGTAATAACTTGCTAGTTGTGGTGTTAAATTTGTACGCCAGAGATAGCTGGATGCATGTAACTGTGTTCAAAGCAAATAAATTAATCTATCTATCTATCTAGGTTCGAGTGTACCTGACCCTTTTTTTACCATGTTCTATGCAATAGAAATTATGATAATAATATTACAGCAATTCTATTACAATAAAAATTATGAGAAAACCTGCAGCATGCTATGAGAATTCTCTATAATGTGTATTCTCTATATGTTTATGTGTGCTTCTCCTGTTTGGCAACTTCTTACAACACACCTTGCTCTAGAGTCTAGACCAAAGATGACGATCTAGGTAGGTACCTATATTGATTACTTTAAGTATGCTCTAGACCTACTAACCTACTACAGGTAGCGAATAGGTATGCCATTATAGTAAGTAAACTTCAGATAATTTTCCGACTTTTCGCACGACATTTATTATACACGACCATTAAATGCATAAAAATAATTAAAAATCTATTTGAGAATGCCTTAAATAAAATTTAGTTTAGAATGAATGAAAGTACCTAAAACTATTTCCATGCAACTGAAATAATTGATGAAATCGTACCATCATGGATCCATTTTTATCATTTGGGTACTCTCTATTTCTCCTTCGTAGCTTTTATCCTGGCATACCTATGCTCAGTTTTAATGATTAGTCATTTCCAATTTGCTGCACTTTGTCCGTTGGCTCAAGCATCTACTTCTGTGGTGTCAATTTACAGCTTCTTTGGACGTTTGCGGGAACGTAGTCCAGGTAGCAGGTCCATAGCAAGAATATAGCTCGTTATACTTACGTATTGTTGAAATGAAATGAAATGAAATTCTTTATTTCACATAGGCTTAGATATAAGCTCTCATGAAATGTCAAGACTCTACCGCCAGGTTCGGAAAGCAGGTTTGCACCGAGAAGAACTGGCAAGAAACTCGGTACTTGCTCTTTTCAAAAATGTCTAATGTTTAGTACATAGTATGAAACAATATAAATTAGGTGCAAAGGTAAGTCCAAGACAGACTTCGGGATCATATTGTAGAAGCGTACACTCAACTGTTACTTAGCCCTAGAAATGTACAAACAAAAAAGTATTCCGAGATAGATACCCGGTAGGCTAAGATATATAAGGTTTAAGATATCGATGATTCTATTTATACAACTTGCGTTTCAATCGTTGATTCCAATCGACCCTGTGTCATTGTCGACGGTGGATAACGTAATTAAAACCGACAAAAGATTCTTCAATGACAGATGTAATAAGCCAGTCGCGGAAGAAGGACGGCATCGTACAGCAGTTGATTGTACTATGTAAGTAGTAGGTAGGGTATCTTAGCTGAATAACAATATTTTGTCTAGACTGATCGGTGATCGTAGTGATAAGCGGAGCGGATTGTCTTTGAGATGCGTTTTCTTTTTACAAAATAATTAATAATACTTTTATTCAAAGAGGTCTCGCGAGCGACGACCTATGAATAAAAGTACGACCTACGACGATAAATCTATGTTTATTTTCAGATTGGCAAAGTGGCGGCCATATGATGTTTGGCATCTCTGATTGCAAACGAAAACTGGTCTGCTGGCCAAATTTATTTTTTTTTGGTTTTCTGCAATTTGTAAGACAATAAGACATAAATGGGCTAATACGACACTTTCGTTTTTGCCGAATTATCTTAAAAATATTTTCCTATTCTTTTCTACAATACAAACACTACTGTAACACTGTTAGGTTACACTGTCAGGAGCTCAGGAGTTTTTATATACTACAAGAACGTTTGATAATTTGATGTCATTAGGTACGCTCGTTTATATAATTTGTCGGCACCCTAATCCGTAACGTTCTTCAAAGAACGGCAGTCTATTGTGTTACGGCGACCCTACTTATACTACCTTATTATGGCCCTTCCTATCTCTCATTACCAGACACAAGTAAAAACACAATTCAGTAATAGGTACTGAATTTTCACGTTTTAGGTGGTTGCTATCAAGCCCAAGGTGGAATGTAATACCTACACCGCTTCCACTAATCCAATTTATATGAAAATCAAAATGGCTATTTAACTTACATACTTATGAAGTTTCAGACTCTACCGCCACGTTCGGATAGCTGTTTTGAAGTGAGAAGAAACAGCAAGAAGTTCGGCACTTGCTGTTTTATAAACAAACAACACCTGACCCGGTAAATGTTTCTTACGTACCCTGTAAAGTCCCAGATTTACCACACCTGCACCTAAATACATTATACAGTCGAACCTGGTTAAGTGGATATAGAGGATTCTCACTTACCTGGGGTTTCAGAATTAGTATAGCAAAATTACGGGATCTAGCAAATCAATAGAGATTTCGCGCTTACCCAGTTCTCACTAACCTACTACTGTTACCACTGTATACCCAAAAAAAATCATAAAAATCGTTCAAGCCGCTTCAGAGGAATTTAGTTACAAACAATTCTGTAATAACGAACGAGAATTTGATACGAGTATAGAAAGCACTTACGAAGAAGCTTCACTAACTTGTCAATCGTCAAAATATGTTACAGTAGCACTCAAAAATACCGAATCGTTCGTGATTCGAATATACAATATCGCGATATGAATTAGGTATCTACGTCCAAAAATTTGCAAAAGTTAACATGCTATTTTATCCCATAAACCATCAGTATAAAGGCTTATATTGCATGAACGTAATACAGATGCTCACTACAGATTCTATACTGTATGGTATCAGATCCAAGTTTTGAATCATCAAGCTGATTTTGCTCACGTCACAGGAGTGTACGAATTTCTGAATGGGGTTTTAACGATATGTGAATAGAATTTTTATACCGTACGAGCTCATCCATGTGAATTTTGACGTAATAATTTCATTGTATTATTGTTTATAATTTACCGGTTCATAGCTTCATACCTACCTACCATACGTAAGTACCTACTGCTAAATAGGCTTTTGACAGCAACTCGTGGGAATAGGAAAAGTTTCCCAGGATCTCTTATCCCAGCCCAACCAGCCCAGTCGTCAAGTGTCCATAATAAAGATTTCAACGCGCTCAATAGTCGGCGTCTATGGAGAGCGCAGAGGAGTTATAATAAACGTACGGTCAAAACACTTACATAATATATAGTTATATAAGTGACATAATTAATATTATTTATTATTATTGTTAACATTTCCCAGCTTTGTAAGCTTGGATTAGTGCAAAATATTATATTTTAATATCTATGTATTTAGTCTTGTAGAGTGCCAATAAGTGGCGTTCTACATACATTATTAGTACTTGGTAGTGCCTACATTTGGTAGTTTTTTTTTTAAGAAACTACCAAATGTAGGCAGTAGGCACTAGGCAACGTAGCATGGGGCTAAATCTTTCCACATAAAAGTTCATGTATAGTTCAATAGAGAGCGCTTAGCAATCTTGTAAAAAAATGAAAAAGTGAAATATAAAATAAGTTTAAAACTAGTACTATTATATTTAAAGACAATTATTATTTGCACACTCTAAAAACTAAACAACAATAAATTAAAGTAAAATATAAAACAGAAACAGCTGTTTTGCAGGTACGTGGCGCCATCTGTTATAAGTATTGTTCGATGGGTGCGAAGTCTCCGCGACGTAGTGCGCCTCCGTGGCCGACAGATGACGTTCCTCGAAAATACTCTGCCACATTTCCACTCACGCTACCGTAGGGTATTCCGCCTGAAATTAAAAATATAAATTCATAATTTTCACAAAATATAATCCGGTTGTTCTTCAGTACAGGGTACAGAAAGTGTTTGAAATTGGATAATAGATTTAGTTTGTAATCGACAATTTTATACATTAGGTACATCGTATAATTCAGATCATTTTATAGGTAAGTAGTTATTAATGACATAATATATGCGCAGGGAGTCGAAGGACTGCGACAAGTGGAGGAATATTGTGGAGGAGGCCATGGGGCCACAAGGGGATGTAGCGCTACAGAATAGATAGATAATGACATAACTATTCCCTACTTAGGTACTTACTGTTAGAATTACGTATATCGTATCTAAACTTTTTGCCCGTGTGTACCTACGTCTGTCCGTCTGTGTGCTTATAACAGGCCTTTTCTCAACGGGTAGAGCTGGACCTTCATACCAAATTCTGATAAGAAATAGTTTATAACTATCCGCTGGGGATTTAAAATCTTCAAGCCTCTAACAGCCATTCCTAAAATTCCCATCAAAAGTTACGGCCATCAAAATTCCCGTGTTTCTAAAATCATGTCTGGAAAGAAGACGTACTCGTACCTTAACTGTTAAATAATGATACAACCTAAGCACAAAATTAAAACCTACCTATCTATACTATAATATTACTAACGTACCATAAGATAGTCCGGGACCCGGAAGTGGGACGTGACCCCCGCTGTCGGGGTTCGGCCGTGCCTCGATTACTACCAGAAGGCTTACAGCGCACAGCAGGAATGCAACCTGTAATGTAAACCAACAGAGAAAATGTACTCTATTACAACTGACAAATTCATAGATGCATAGATGTACGCTCGTCGCTGTTTTGCAGAATAGCACGGCTGTTCCCAGCAGTATACTGATATCTGCCCCCTTTAAATACTTATTTTATTATTTTTTTAGTATTTATGTAGCGGCAATAAAATTACACCATCTGTGAAAATTTCAACTGCATTATTAGAACGAATCAAGAGATATAGCCTGGTGACAGACAAACAGACGGACAGACAAACGGCGGAGTATTAGTAATTCCGTTTTTTCCCATTAGGTAGGTACGGAAACTTTGAGAATATTATAGAACTATTATAGAATACATATTATAGAAACTATATATTATTGAACGGAGTCTAAGGCACGCTAACTTCTCATGATATTTTATTTACTTTTTAAAGAAAGTGATATTTAGATTCCTGAAAGTTAATCCAATCTGTAGGAACAGGAAACAAGCTGAACAAGGTGCGACCTAGAGATCGAACCTTGGACTTAAAACTCAAGTTAAACACGGTTGCATTGTACAATATTCAATGTTATCTGATCGCGAACTATTTCCATTCAATCATACATATTGGTTACTAGTCTTAATTATTATTTTTCGCATACAATTTATATACAATTTATTTGTAATAACTACTAAATATTTCCCTGTGGTTTAGTGAGTGCTCCCCAAACGGGTAAAAGCTTCCTTTGTCATTTTTGTATAATGTATATCCGTAGCTCCCTGTAGCTACACTACTCCAATTTTTCCAACGCTATACCTACTCGTATAAGATTTTATCTGCTCATTTTTCCCCTATCGTCCTATTCTTTTTTTGTCTACTAGGCCTTGCAATATTTTAATATTACCTTTTGTGTCAATATATATAAGTACATAATATCGAGCGATCTGTCCTGCCCATTTCCATTTCCTAAGTTTAACTTCAGGTTTTATCTAGTGGTGAAGGCTTCGGCCGTGGCTAGTTTCCACCCCACCAGCAAAGACAAACCGCCAATTTATGTACAGGCGCGATGCTGTGTAGAAACCGTTAGGCGTGAATTTACTTACACCCTCCAAAGTTTGATAACATGTTCGGCTGCATGATTTCTGGCAGGTGACCACAATCAATTAGGTACTATATTGTAGAGGGTAAAAAAGGAACCCGCATCGGCACTACAAGTTAATACCCCGGCACTACAAGCAACGTACTTACTTGAAAGCAATCTCACCTGATGATAAGTGGCTATGCAGCTGAAGATGTTCTCCTACTAACTTTGAAGGAGTAACTAAGTAAATTCACCCCTAAAGCTTTTTACACAACATCGCGCCTAACCATTGGTTCACATCACTACCCTGAACATCGCGCCTAACCATTGGTTCACATCACTACCCTGAAACGCTAAGAATTCTCAAAACTAGACCTACTAACCCTCACTTGTCCTGCTATGATAAATAGATAGGTACCAAGTACATCCGACGTCGGTACTAAACAGTTTGTTAGTTTTTCATCACTTTAACACTAATAAATATACGCATTTAAGTAAGCAATAAGAATAATTAAAAGTATGCGGACGTAACGAACCTGTGTTCTGGCCAACATGACGACAGCGTCGCTACGCACGAGTAAGACGGCGCGCGCGCAGCTTCACGCTTTATACGGGCGTGCTCGGATGCGACCCTCACATTAGTATAATAGATTAGTCGAGATAAAAGTTACGACTCTATAAGTGTATTAGGTACTAATTATAAGACAGGGGCAGAGCGTAAGTATAGTTTGTATATATTATGTGAGGTTACATTTTACCAAATTGTACAGATAAAGCCTTACCTTTTGCATCTTTCACTTGTCGTTATATTTTATTCAATAATTTCTTTAGCTATGTATTTTATAAACCCCGTGGTTAGATTTCGGCCCGAAGATCGAATTATAGAGTCTCTACTCGCTAAATTTTCAGAATCGCACGCATTTGTAGTCACTTAATTATTAGTTGATTAATTATGACTGGTTATAAAAACAACGGGCATATTATCAGAAAATAAGAATTATTATTTATAAGGTGTTGTACAGTAGTACACACTCAGACTCATGGAGTATATTGAATTCAGACTCATACAAAGGGCGATGGAGAGAGCTATGCTCGGAGTTTCTCTACGGGATTAAATCAGAAATGAGGAGATCCGTAGACGAATTAAATGTCACCGACATAACTCAACGAATCGCGAAGCTGAAGTGGCAATGGACATATAGCTCATGGGGCACATAGCTCGTAGAACTGACGGACGTTGGGGACCCAAAGTGCTGAAATGACGACCCCGCACGGGAAAGTGCAGTGTTGGCAGGCCTCCGACCAGATGGACTGACGATATTAAGAGTCGTGGGAAGGCCCTGGATACAGGTAGCGCAGGACCATGTGGACTAGAAATAATTGCAGGAGGTCTTTGTCTAGCAGCTGAAACGAACGTATAGTTATAGTGGTATCACAACTGTTTAGTTTTAACTTTCGAGTGAATTGTGACAAACGGAAAGGACATTTATTTTTACATTAATTGAGTATGGAACCCTGAAAGTAACCGAAAGTTAGGCTTATTGATGTTTTTAATATACCTAATTTAGTATTACTAATATAGTACCTAGGTACTGGAGAGGAGTGGGGCTGGAATGGTGACCCTCACGGTAAAGCTCATGTGTTGGCAGACCTCCGACGAGATGGATTGACGACATTAGGCGAGTCTCGAGGAGTCGCTGGATGCAGTTGACGCAGGACCGTATGGGCTAAAAATCATTGCAGGAGGCCTTTGTCCAGCTGTGGACGTCCGTCGGCTGAAACGAACCTAGTTACTATTATATATTTTCAATTTGCAAAAATATACAAAATTAATAACTAATTATTATTATTCAGTTTCTCCAAGTAAGAAAAAATTAATGCCTCCTACTTTCTCCTTAGTACACAAAGCCAATGTTTATTTCTGTTACATAAATATAATGGTAAAGTGCGAGTCGCCATACTCACCTTACACACAGAGGGGTTCCAAACGAGATACCTAAAATACATATATAAGGATATTACAGTTACTCACTTGTGTATAATTTAGAAATTAGAACTAAGGTCAGAGAAGGTAAGTAGCTAGACCAACACGAGTAAAAAAGACTTTCAAAATTATGTACTATCATAATAACAACAATAATTAAGTACCTACACTAAACACGCATAACTTTTAAGCATCTCTATTAAATGAAGAAATTTTAAGGGTCCCTTATTGCCATTTGACTTCGTAACCCTAAAAATGAGTTTAAGAAGCTATTAAAATTCAACACACATTTAACAATATTGTTACTTAACCTTTTGGGCCTATTTACATACATTTCGCAAGCTGTGCTCGTTTAGGTGACCATTTTAGGTGAGAATTGAGATAGGTACTGACATGTAAAATGAGACGCCAGTTTGCTAAGGCGTCTTCTCTAATTTATTCTTCCAAGTTTCTGATATGAACCTTCTAATCTAGGCCTTTTGGCTTGGGTGGTAACTAGCCACAGCTGAAGTCTCCAGGCCTTATCTGAGTCAATTTGAAAATATTATGTTCAACGTATATTATATTCATTAATAATGTCAAGTAGGTAATTCGTACAAATATAATTTATTCTACGCTGTTATTTTTTTAATTCGTGTAGACTATCTATTAGCGTAAATGGTACTTACAGATTATTTATTTTCATAGGATAATCTTGCACAGTACCAGATACAGTTGAGTCACACAATAACGATTGTAAGGCAAAGGCCTCGCAAGCCTTGACAGCTACAACTGGATCACACAATTCGTTGTATCTAGCCACATATAAACTTACTAGCAGATACCCGCGGCTTCGCACGCATAAATTTTAGTTTTAACTATTCTACGGGAACCATACATTTTCCGGAATAAAAAGTACCCTTTGTGTTAATTTACATGAAATCTATCTTCATTTCAACTTTAAACAAAAAATTTTCAGTAGTTGTGCGTGAAGGAATAAATTTTCTCCCACATGAATATCTGTTTTTCCCTATTATAACGAAAACAATGGATTTTCCCGAGAAAAAAGTAGTCGATTCTAGGATATAATCTATCTCCTTTCCAAATTTCAGCCCAATCGGTTCAGGAGTGACGGCACGATGGAGTATTTCTCCCGCATGAATATCTGCTATTTAACTATTTTCTTATAAACCATGAATTTGCCTATATATTAATCCAGGATAAAACCTATCCCCTCTTTGAATTTCAGTCATATCCGTTCAGTAATTTACAGCGTGAAGTAGTATTTTTTCCGCGTGCATATCTGTTTTTAGGTTTTCCCGCGGAAACCATGGATTTTTTGGGATAAAAAGTAGCCTTTGTATTAAACCAGGATAAAATCTAACTTCATTCCGCATTTCAGCAACATCAGTTCAGTAAGTAAAGCGTGAAGGAATATTTTTCCCGCGTAGATATCGGTTTTTCACTCCTATCCTAGAAACCATAAATTTTTCCAGGATAAAAAGTAGCCTAGGCATTAATTCAGGATATAAACTATCTCCATTCCAAATTTCAGCCAAATCGATTCAGTAGTTGCGGCGTGAATAATTTTTTGCGCGTGAATTTCGGTTTTTAACTAATCCCACGGGAATCTTGAATTTTTCCGTGATAAAATGTAGCTTATGTGTTAATCCAGGATATAATTTATCTTCATTCCAAATTTGAGCTAAATCGGTTCAGTAGTTGCGGCGTGAATGAATATTTTCCCCGCGTGGATTTCTGTTTTTCACTATTATCATAGAAACCATGAAATTTTCCGGGATGAAAGTAGCCTATGTATTAATCCAGGATAAAATCTATCTCCTCTCCGAATTCCATTTATATCAGTTCAGTAATTACAGCGTAAAGTAGTATTTATATCGAATGTCAGTTTTTGCGTTTTCCCGCGGAAACCGTGGATTTTTCCGGGATAAAAAGTAGCCTTTGTATTAGTCCAGGATAAAATCTATCTCTATTCCAAATTTCAGCCGAATAAGTTGAGTAATTACGGCATGAAGGAATACTTTTCCCGCGTGGATTTCTGTTTTTCACTATTATCATAGAAACCATTAAATTTTCCGGGATGAAAAGTAGCATATGTATTAATCCAGGATAAAATCTTTCTCGATTCCAAATTTCAGCCAAATCAGTTCAGTAATTACGTCATGAAGGAATATTTTTCAATAGTGGATTTCTGTTTTTCACTATTATTATTGAAACCACGGAATTTTCCTGGATGAAAAGTAGGTTTTGTAATAATCCGGGATAAAATCTATCTCCTTTCCGATTTTCAGTCATATCAATTCAGTAATTACAGTGTAAAGTAGTATTTCTCGCGTGTGAACATCAATGTTTCAGGTTTCCCGCGGAAACCATGGATTTTTCCGGTATGAAAAGTAGCCTTTATATTAATCCAGGATACAATCTATCTTTATTCCGAATTTCAGCCATATAAGTTCAGTAATTACGGCGTGAAGTAGTATTTTTCGCGTATGAATATCTGTTTTTCTTTTTTTCCTGCAAAAACCATGGATTTTTTCCGGGATAAAAATTAGCCTATTTATTAATCCAGGATATAATCTATCTCCGTTCCAAATTCCAGCCAAATCGGTTGTGCACTTGCGGCATGAAGATTTTTTTCCGCGTTAATTTCGGTTTTTTACTAATCCCACGGGAACCATGAATTTTTTCGCGATGAAAAGTAGCCTTCGTATTAATCCAATATATAATCAATCTTTATTCATCATTTCAGCCATATCAGTTTAGTAATTACGGCGGGAACAGCAGGCGGAGGCTGCAAAGTGCAATCCCTCCGCACCTCCGGTTTAAAAAAATCACTCTAGTTGTAGGACAAACAAGACTGCATGGTGTCGGGGTTTGGCAGTTCGGTTCAATCGAAATAGTTTTCGACTAAGTCAATCCTATTCAATTTTGTAACTATACGGGCCCTATACGGAACTATTTCAAGCTAAGTTAGTCTAAGTTACATCAAAAATCTATTGACGTTCGTTTTTTTAACACATTTACTAAGTCCGCTTAGGTATTGTATAAATTTCCTAGGAAATGTGTAAAATAGATTTCTTTAACACATTTCCGGCCCATTTTAGGATTTCTATAGATTTCCTAGGAAATGTATCAATTTCCTGATTTCATACATTTCCGGTACTGCACTAATGCGGGAAACAACAACCCCTCTGGAGCCGTGGGGAATTTACACAGTTTCTAGTGACTACACTCCAAACAGGAAAATCGGTTCAGCTAGTGGCGGGATTGTATGATGTCTAAAAAAACATTCAAACATACGAGTACAAAGTTAACATTTATAATATTAATGGGATTACGATACAAAAAACTTCATTAACTGTAAGTTGCCATCGTTGCCACCTTGACAGACGTTTTTCAATCAGAATGTTACAAAAGTGCTCTATTATAGAGAAGCGCTGATGAAACCTGAGAGATTAGGTGAAAAAACGCAATTGGAAATTACTTAGACTGGAGTTGCTCGTGATCTTAATCAGAGATGAAAAGATCGATCCGTAGTCCGTAGACGAACCAGAATTACCGACAGCATGAAGTATCGCGAAACTGAAGAAACAATGGACGTGAATCGGACGGCATATCGGCATACCGGGACGTGTCGTGACGTCAGTCTTAGAACTGACGGACGTTGAAGAATGGGGGACCCAAAGTGCTGAAATGAAGACTCCGCAGTGTTGACAGACCTCCAAGATGGACTAACCACATTAAAAGAGTCCCGGGAAGTCGCTGAATACAAGTGGCGCACGACCGTGTGGGCTGAAACTCATTGCAGAGGACCTTTGTCCAGCTGTGGACGTCCGTCGGCCGAAACTAATGAATATTATTAGCTATAGACACAGATATGAGATAACTCAAACACGGTATAGACATGCAAAACAAAAGCTGCTAATGTTTGCTAAGTATATTTTGCGTGCGTAATAACGCAGGCGCGTGGGATATTTAAGTACGCAAAAGGTATTTTAATCTCAAATCTCAACCCTTTTTTGCGGCCCACTGCTGGGCACGAGTCTCCTCTCAGAATAAGGCTTCAGTCATACCCCAACACACTGACCAAACGCGGGTTAGAGGGTTTCAAAACTTCATAATGTTTTTACTACGATGTTTTTCTATGGCGTTGTTGTAATATTGCACTTGTGTAATTGAAAGGTGAATATGAAACGAGACTGGAGGAGTACCAACAACAAAATATTGAAATTGTATTACTGGAGGTTATCTTAAAAAGTCGATTACATTAGTAGGTACATGAAATTCCTTCTATGGGAATTTGAATTAAATAGATCCTTAATTAAATGCGAAAGTTTCTACGGATGTATGGAGGTTTGTTACTCTTTCACGCAAAAAATACAGAACCGATTTGGCAGTGGATACAGATACCTACCTGGATTTACACAAAAGCTTATGCTGTAAAAAAAGCTGGATTTGTGATGAACAAAAATTCATAAACAAAGTGTTCAAAAGTCAGGGCTCTATTGCAGCTTTAAATAGCAAAACGCATAGTACACAGACCACATACCTACGTCCAATCAATAAACTGATTAAATCGAGAGCGAAACGAATTTAAAAATACAAATCCATTACTTTACAAACAATCTAATGACTCGCAACAGGTTGCAGATTACAGCTACTTACGATTCTCAATCAACTATCATTTGACCCATAGCAAATTATTCTGAATCTAATAACTGTTTATTGCTATTTTGCAAAGGAAGTCAGGGCCTAGTTTCACTCGGCCACAGAAAAAAAATGACGAAACAAATTGAAAATTAAAAAAAAAATTGTCGACGCAGACGAGTTTTTAAATCATCGGAATGAATAAAATTAGTTTGATCGGTTGGCAACTTTGTTTACTTGTTCAGATGAAATTCAAGTGGTACTTATCAAGTTATCAACAAAATTGCGGTTTCAAAATGTAATTCAACTAAATGTATAACTACTACTCTAAAACCGATTAGAGAATATAGAATATGAAAATAAATATAAATAATTGTAAATAAAAAAATCCTGCAGGGTAGGTATTCCTAAATAAAATAAGCACTTCCTTCCCGAAGGTTGTCCAATGTTAATCGCCATACAGCGAGGCAACCGTTAGTTTATTTCTAAATTAAAAACTTTAAATTGCGATTATTATTTATTTCGTTCCTTTGAGTGGTAACGTAACCAGCAAAGACGTACCGCCAAGCGATTTAACGTTCCGGTGCGATGCTGTGTAGAAAACGTTGGGGTGACTTTCCTTACCTGCACCATCACTTACCATAGGTCTTGAATACCTAAATTAGCTAAAAAGCTAAAGTTTTATTGAAAAATTTTCTACACTATAAAATAATGACCTTTTTTTCCACTAGGTACTACGTCCTTTTAATCGGTGCAGGTAAATCGTAACAGTTTAATAAATGAAGGGCCATGACAGACAGACAGACGGACAACAAAGTTATCTTGTAAAGGTACTAATCTATTCTACTATCTATTCTATTAATTCAAATAGTCTCCTTTCCACACAGTGAACTTGTACCTCAGTGCTCAATCTGCACGTACTGTATTATAAAAAGAATACCTAATAAATTATGACCTAGACCTCTCAAGCATCGCCTCGGCCGATCACAATGAATAATGCACATCATTCAGTTTGACAAAAAATCGACATAATTTACGGTCGACTCTATCTATCTATCTACAATGTTATAAAAAAAGGGTAAAAAATTTTCAGAAAGTTGCAATGAAAAATTTTTGAGTCTAGACATACATGTTGGGCTCTCAACTTCCTGCGGAGGGAGGCAGTCTGCAATAAGAGGCATAAGTTTGGACCACTGAGCTAACACGATCTACTCATTATTACGATCACTATTATGACCACTCCTATCACGACTATTCACAAGATTAATTTGCTAAAATCTGCACGAAAGAGAAAACCTCACAATCTGCATTGCATTTGACTGGCATTTGGTAACGAACATTGCATTTGGTATGCACTACCCAATCCCATTGCCAGTACAAATCACAACAGCACGGACAATTTCTAACATCGTTTAGACTTTAGAGTATAAGTATTAGACAACACTCTTCATAATATTACGAAGCTTCGGAGTCTTTTACCCACATCACAATCCAGCCCCAAAGAGCGACGGTTTGTGTTATGTGTACTAGATAACTGATAAATATAGATAAGTATAATAATATAATAATAAAAACACCCTGACAATGGACACACAATCACACAACACACAATACAGTCATCACAAAAAGATTTTCCAGTTCTTGGAATCGAACCCACGACCTCCGACGCAGACGGCAGAATCGCTACCGCTACGCCATTCGGTCGTCAGAGACTTGAACGAGAGGTTTTGTTGTGTGCTCTGTTGATTTTTGTCTTGATTTTTATGTACTTATGATCATATTTTGTTTTTGATTATATCTTGTAAGTGTGTGTGCATAGATGTGGTGTGTGTGTGTGTGTGTCTTTTTCACCTAAATAAACGATTTTTCTTTCTTTCTTTCTTGACGATTTTGACACAATGGTATTTGGCATATTAATGAACTTTTTCAATTGTATAACTTAATCTTAACAAATTAAAGAGCAAGAAAAGGTTGAGCGTCTTCCGAATCCTCGCACATTTTCAAGAATTATCCTACTGTCGGCGCAATCTGTGGGTTCCGCGGTTGGGTCGGTTCTCAGAAGGTTGGTCACAGCAGTGTGGTGCCAAGCGTTTATGAAACAATTCGCTGGAATACTCGAGCATTCCAGCGAAATCTCGCGTCATAAAGCGAAATTGACACTTCCATTCCATTCCGCCACCATGTAAATTGAGCCAAAGTTTTCTCTAATGCAGCCTATAAGCCCACTCTCTCGGGTTTTGCATACGCCTAGCCCATATTTTAAAGCTAAACAAGTTTTCTGTGACCAAGTAAGTACGAAGTATTGAAAGTCCACCAGTTGCCTGGTAGGTAGGTTTGTGCAACCATGGTCCTTTATGTAATGACTAATGTCACTCCGCCCGATCGAACAATGACGACTTTGACGCAACTGTATTACCGCTCCAGTTGGTTTATTACAGGTTTTTGTACAACTTTCGAGTCAACTCACTTCAAATAAACGAAACGAATTTCTCCATACCTCAAAGCCACCCATAGCTCAAAGCTTACCTAGTCCACAATGTTTCCGCTTAGGACGTTGGCTGTACAATGTACAGTCAGAGAATGAAAAGGTTCGTCAATTTTCAAACAGATTCATTTGCACTAGTCGATTGTTTTGGTATGTTGACATAATGGGCTCCTGCAGTACTAGCAGGCCCGTGACACTCAGTACAAATAACATAACTTAACTACCTACACTACTACTAAAATGCCGGCCCTATAAGTATTCATTTCTATGTGTGAGTAAATGTCATCGTAGCCCGTTAGGGCTGGCAAAACTCGACCTGTCCGTGGCGACGACGCGACCGATGCACAATGCCACGGTGACAACTTGCAGCCCGCTGTAAAACACTAGAATTGCGGTAGGGACAAATGCAATACTTTTTTTAGTTATTTTATGAAAACTAATTATATTTCATTGTGTTTATCTATAATTTAATTAATTTCTAAGGATAAAATTAGAACAGAAATATATATGTATTTATTTTCATTAGCGTTTTTTCGCGGCTTCACTGACCTGAATTTTGGAGTTTCACAAATTTCGTATGGACTATGGATTTTTAGGGATAAAAAGATAGTAATGTGTTAATGAAAGTTAATATATCTTCATTCCGATTTGCAGCCAAATCGGTACAGTACGTACCTAGTTGCGGCATGAAAGAGTTACAAACATCCAAACCCACAAGCTTTCATATAATTCATATTCATTAAACAATAGGATATTATAATAGAATACTTATAAAAATCACTGCAAAAATAATTAATTACCGTTCTTTGCCCATATGATTTTTTTCATTTGTCAAGCAAAATCTGAGAAAACTTTATTAATCCTCCGGTTTTCCATAAATTTTACTAATAAAAAATTGTCATCTAAAAAGGTATGCTTTTATTTACAATCAGTAGCCCTATGATGATAAAGTTATGAATTTGTGGCAAGCCTATTGAAATAACACACTCGCGAGACAGCGCCCACGAGTACCACCCGACGCGTCGCGCTCGGCGCTCTGGGGTAATACATTGACGGGAGGGTGTGAATGTCCCTTCTTTACGTTAGTAATATTATATATTCGTTGGTACAAGTGCATGCAAAAATCGACACTAAGGTGACGAATCATTTCATTCCGCGACTTTACATGTATGAAGAAATCCGTTCCGTTTATTCGAAGCGAGTCGACCCGAAAATAGTACAAAAACCTGTACTAACTCCACAGATCTTGTTTTAATCACTTACGAATAGTTGGGCCCATTGGCCAATACCTACTTGGCCGTAACTTATTTATTTTTCTGCACTCCCTCTCTTTGTACGCTAAATCTTGTTTTCGTGTTCTCTAGAGAATAACACTCTTAGCCATATTATTATGTCTCATTTACGATTGTCAATGAAACGTGTTGATCGCTCGTTCCATAACTATGTGGAATGTTATTCGAAAATGTTTGGGTATGACATGTCCGATCGCTAAGTTACTCAAGTGACCGTATAGACAACTCATGATTTTTTTGGAATAATGTAGTAATTAGTAAAAATGTTTACTTAAAGCTTTATTTTTCTACACTAAACATAGTTTTTGTCTCATTAACTTGTAGTATCGCTACATTATTTTACGAAAAAGGTTTCCTATGGAAGGAGAAAAACAGAGGTTTTTTGTCAGTGTTTTGTCATAAATCAAGAAGCTATGATAACTGAAAAGATAAATCCTATTTATTTTTCGTAAAACGTTTTCGTCATTATTCTTTTTCACCTTGTGTACAGCTTTTATGAAGGTAGATAATATAAGTAAAAAGTCAAGAAAAATTAAAATTAATCTCTGCAACAACAAAGGGATTTTAAATATATCAACTTAATCAATATTACATTTTTGTCAATTTGGATTTCTGGTGAGTCAAGAATATTTCCATCTCCTCATATAAGTATATCATCACATTTTTGAAAAGAGCAATTACCGAGTTTCTTGCCAGTTCTTCTCGGTGCAAACCTGCATTCCGAACCTGGCGGTAGAGTTTTTGATTTTTCATGGGTGCCTGTTACTTAGGCCTATGTGAAAAATAAAGAAAATCATTTCATTTCATTTCATTTCGTTTCGTTTCATTTCATTTCATTTCATTTCATTTCATTTCATTATTGTCTGTCTTAGGTAATGCTACAAAAAAGAATTGCCTTTTGACAAAGGCCTCCTCCGGCTGTCGACATTGTGGCCGGCCTATAGTGGTTCTTCTCCAATAGCGATTAATTACACTAAGGTAATTGACATGGTTGTAACTGTAACCTCCGTAATTGCCGTATAAGTATAGCTAAGTACGTTTTATAACTCATAATACACCGCGGACCAGTTACAAACAGGTTCACCTACATTTAACTGCAAATGTCGCGGCGGCGGTCAAAGCGTTCTGTGAAATTGCAGGAAAGTCATATTGAAATACTATATATTGAATACTTGCATTACCTGACGGTTTAGAAACTGCAAAACAGTATCTTATGAAAGTCTGACACTGTTATGAAGATCTGTGTCTTTATTCTTCGTCTTTAGTCTAGTAAAGACTACTCCATTGTTCCAGCAATTTACTGGGTTCAGTGTGCTGATTCTGTATCGTTCAGTTAGTTATAGTTACTAACCCGCACTGTGAACCCAGTGCGGGTTACTAACTAGCTAACTGATATTTAGCTAGTTAGTAACTAAAAAGTAAAAGATATTTTTTAGTATTTTTATAGTTAGTTTATAGCGGCAAAGGAATATGCAGTGCTATTCTACAAAATGTCCATCTCTGAAACAGCTGCCAGAATCCAGACAGCTGCCAAGCCGAAGATGACATGCAAAATTGTACTCTATTACAACTGACAAATTCATAGATGCATATATGTACGCTCGTCGCTGCTTTGTAGAATAGCACGGCAGGAGCGGCAAAGGAGGCATCATCTGTGAACATTTTAAGTGTCTACCTATCACGGTTCTAGAGATACAGCCTAGTGACAGGCGGAAGGACGGACGGACGACGAAGTCTAAATAATAGGGTCCCATGTTTACCCTTTGTGTACGAAACCCTAACAATAGTGACATTAAGTACCCTTTTAATTATTTTAATGGATAAATGCAAACACTACGAGCATTATATAGCACTCCATGTTCATACTACTGAGTACTACATCAACAAATATAGACACATTTGTATGTACGTAAGTGAGTCTACAAAAGTTTGAAGTAGCCATTTCCATACAATCAGGCTGTACCGGTGACACTTGACTAGGAAAGTGAATACTCGTATTGCTTTCTCGCATCGCGCCGGTATCCGGTTGTCTTTTGTCCTATGCAAGTTATCTCAGTTAATCGTCAAACTTGTATACAGTTTTTATATCGCAATTTCTCTAAAATGCAAGTTACTTTTGATACAAGTTTCAAAGCATAAGCGACGCGCGATTCGAGTTACTTTAGTAAGGCTATTTAAAGGAGGGATAAACAAACTCGAGAGCCAGCAATAGATTTGAAAGGTTCCATGGGCAGCAAATTTCCATGGCTTGTGATAGACCTAAAACCACCTGCTTGTGTGCTGTAAAAAATTTGGGAAAGCGGTTAATATTTACCAAATAAACGAACAAAGCATTATAATCAAGGCTCTTTAGAATGTGGCTATAATGACCATTATGTATAAAAAATTATACAAACGCAAATATATGGTGAATTAGTTAGTCATTTCATTTTATATTACTGAGATAATTTACTAGCTGACTCTGATCTACCCTTTCTTTGGTAGAATGATCCTGTAAGAATAAACAAAAATCCTTTTATATAATTCAGTATCTCAACATTATTGTATAATGAACCTTTTTGCGAAAAACTTCAGCTTTCTACTTCCAAAGGCTTGGGCACAGTGATGATGAGTCAACGAGTTAATCCGCATTTTTTTATATTCGCATAAGATTTTCAGCTGAAGGGGCAGTAGGCAGATCACGCTTGTCGCAGAGGTGGTGACCGTTATAGCCGGAAAGTCCTGGAGAGGAGACCGTGTGCAAGTAAGCGTAGTGTGGGCGACCTCCAGCCCGCTGGAGCGACGTTATAAAGCGGGTGGCGGGAAACGGCTGGATGAGGAAGGCTGAGGAGTGAGGACAGGGTGTGATGCCCTTTGTTCGATAGTGGACGTCCGCAGGCTGAGATGATGATGATAATAATAATGAAGACTTTCTAATCCATTGTGAAAACTGAAAGTTTTGAGTTTTCTTTATTTTAGTGTAAATGGAAATTAATATCTTGGATAACATTCAAGTCTAAGTTAGAAATCGGAGTAGAAATAATCAATATCGCTAGCACCTATGCTTTAGAGCAAGCGTTGTAAATAAAGCGAACGGTCAGTGGCAATCGGTCGGCGACGCCTGACCGAGGAGATAAATACGGTGATCGTTGCGCCGGCGCGGCTAGTTGACCGCAGACCCGCCGCGATCCGTGATGTTAACACAACGATGCACATCCCAATAGTGCTCGCGCTGCTGGCTACCCAGTGTGTGCTCTGCCCCGGCATCCGAGTACCCGTCGACTGGAGCGATAGTGAAGTGGACACAAGCGAACAGTTCAAAAACACCGTCCCACATGACGGAGCAAAAGACGTTCCCAACGAATACTTCCAGTACCCTGCGAAGAAACCGCAATTCGCAATCGAACTAGTAAAAGCTTACCCTATCGGTGTTCAGTCCCCAGAAAAGCTTTTTAGACCTCAACCCATCAAGCCTCACAATAATCTTCCGAAACCACAATTAGGACATCGTGTCCATCCAGAAAAAATTGTTACTCGCCCCTACAGAGGATTTGTCCAAAGTTCCGGGGGATCGACGTACGCGAAACCCGCTACGACGTCGTTTGAAGTTTTCCATCCCTACAAGTCCGAGGAACCAGCCCTACAGCAGCTGTACAAGGATCCAAATCTTGATAAAGTGAGAAAGGATTTTCGCGACAGTGACCGGAAATTACAGCGGTATCAAAACGAAGCTGGAAAATCGGACGTCACAAAAGATGAATATTTAGAACGTCCAGAAGAGATCGATCGCAGAAAGCTCCCTCAAAAAAATATACCAACGCAATACGAAGTGCACAGACCACAGCGACGACCGGTATATTACAGCTATCCACCGAAACACAGGGAGAATCTCGTAAGTCAAAAATTAAGACATCCTTGGAATCAAAACGTTGCCAAAGTTACCCCGATTCACTATCGCCCTATCAAAAACCACTTACATGGATTAAGACAGCATCATGCACTAAAATTTGACGATGAACGAAATGAATATCCTCAATTACCTCCTCAAGATGATGAGGAAGAATCGGAGGGTTATGATATATATCAAAAAGGTAAAGAAAGATTCGAGCAGTTAAGAGATAATGTTGATGAAAAGATTAGCAAAGCTGTTCAAGAAAATAGACCACAAGATAGCCGAAATCTAGAACTACTTAGTAATCAACGTGAAGACGAAGATTCGTCAGACGATGAAAGTGATGAAGATGAATTTGTTCCTGTTAAAAATTACGCACAAGTAAGGAAAACAGAAGTTACTAAACATCTTCCCAGAGAAGCCGCACTCAAAGATGCTGAGACTTTAGAGGAAATCCTTAATGCCCCACGTTTGAGAGAAGCTGTTAAAAGTAAAAAAGCACAAATAGTATATTCTGAAGAGGGTTATGAGGATACCGCATATGATCATGCTGGAGAACAAAAACACGCATCAGATCATGAAAAGCATGGTGGTTATTTAAAACAAAATGCAGAGAGTCAAGGAAAATATAAGACTCCATCCATAGAAACAAAACACGGAAGTAAAAAAGGATCAATTCGTGGGAACCAAGTTGAACACGATGAAAAATGGGACAGTGATCTAAAAGAAGATGAAAACGAGGACGACTCAGACTATTATGAATCTGAAGAAGGAGAATCTGACAGTAATGAAATAATAGAAGACAGTGAGGAAAATAGCCGAAATAAACGAAACAGCGAAGATATTAGTGTGAATTCAGATACCACAGTGAGTGAAAATTTTGTTACTGAAGCTAACGTAAGGAAAGGGCAAGATATATCGCATCATGATGTAAATAAACGCGACGCTTCAAATAAAAGTCCAAAAAAACAAGTGAATAGTGACATAAAGAAAAAATATCCATATTACTTTCAAAATATTAAGCTACTGAGTAAAAATTCTCCACTTCGTTATGCTGAAAACTTTGAACGAATTCCGAAAAAATCTAAAGGTGGTACTGAGTTTTATGACTCAAGATCTATGCTGGAATGTCCAGAAGTTGAGGATGATGTTGATGCTTTACCTGATAAATTAAAAAAAGACGGCCATCCAGATGAAAGTCTTGAAGATTTGAGTGAGGAAGCTAAAGATAAAGCAAAGTTTAGTACATTGGAAAATAAACAACGACTGAAAGGACTCGGGGATAAAATAGACTGTTTTAAAGCTAAGTATTTTGGTGAAAATCCATTAGATAGTCCCTTTTTCAATGAAGATACAATCGAAAATCCAGAACCTGTGACAAAACCAAATTTAAAAGTATTTCAAACCCAACAAGCGGACAAACTGATAGATAGTAGCTTATTACCACAATCCTCTGATATATTTATTGTTCTTAATGAGTTACGCAAAAGCAAAAATGAATCATCAACGACAAGTGCTACACCTATTTTACTTACAAATCTCGAAGATAAAGCAACATTAAATGATACAACATATCTACCAAATTCAACTAATTTAACACTAATCCGTGCTCGCCATAAAAGAGCAACGCCTTTTACATATGAACCTTACAAAATAATAAGGGACAGTCAAATCCAAGACTCTAAGAAAACTACAACTACAGGAAATATAAGTCCTTTGATAAAGCAACTGCAAGCAAGTAGAGTGATTGAAAAAGTTACTAACCAAACAAAAGTCACAAGCAAGGATAAAGATCAAATTGTTAAGAAGAATAATACAAAAATTTATAAAAATATCGGTAAAGGTGATAGACAAGAAATTCATAATGATAATCACAATGATTTTACCAATGTAAGCTTTGTTGACGTTAACTCTGATTTGCGTCGAGGTGAACCACGTTATGAAATAAGACCAGCAAATCATAAACCAGAATACTCTCCAGTGGAAAACATAAAATCCATATCTCTTGTTGATTATAAATCCCAAACTGCAAGTAAAGAGTCTACAACCCAAGCTACGTTTAATAGATCAAGAAGACGCAAACCGACAACAAGGCCTCACTTTGATGTTTCACAGTTTTTACCAAAAAATTTAGATATACAACAAACTGCGTCATCTAACACCGTACGACGAGTTATTCGTACAACAACTACAATTCCATCAACAGACCGAATAAAACGGCATAAAATAAGACAAAGAAGTAGAAATGAAAAAGAGTATGATGAATACATTAATAAACTGGCTGAAAAAATTAAACCAAGTACTAGTACAACTGTAAAACCAGCAAGAAAAAAGAGAATTAGGGGCACGATTACTACTTCAGAACCCATTGAAGTTGAGGTTACTACTGAGTCACCTAAACTACGCCTAGTTACAAGATTTCGTGATTACAAACCTATCGAAGCTACGTCAAAATCCCATGATACTACTGAAAATCCTACAACAGCCAATTATAATGAACGCAGTCCTCCAAAGTTTACAGAAAAGAAAAGAAAATCAACTAAAAGTACTTTAGTGACTGACACAAAAAGTTATGGAGGGGACGATGATGATGATATGAGGAAAGAAGAAGTCGATGATTTAATTGGTGTTCAGCATGATACAGAATATTTACCACTTTACGAGCGAGTGGTTAATAAAATAAATCGTATGAAAGAGGAAGATTTAAAGAAAAAAAAGGAACACAATTATGATAGTAATGTCAGCATTTATGATGATCATTTTCCTGATGATGAGGAGGAGGAGGAAGAGGAGGAAGAAGAAGAGAGTGACGACGATGATATAAATACGAACAGCGATGACGATGAAGAAGAAGAATTGGATGAAAAGGAAACTGAACCTGATAGTATATCAGACAACAAAGAAAGTAGTTCAGAGGTAACAACATTTGAGCCGACTAAAAGAACATTGGATAAAACTACTGAAGCTCCTTCTACGACGACGGAATCTCGGAGTGCAAAGCTCCAATTGAAACCAACCGTCTCAAAAAAGAAAATCGAAATACACAAAGAATTACCCATCGATAAGTCATTGCCACACGTTACACAATTCAAACAAGATATTAAGGAAGTTGAAATAGTAAAGGAATTGACACCAAATTCGAGAAAGAAAAGTAACAAAAATCTAGAAGCTTTAGAAATATTTAGAGATGACAAGTTAGCTGAAGAAGTAAACAAATTAGGAGACGTTGAAGTTTTCAAAGAAAATTTGGACCTCAAATCAGGACCAAAACACGGTGGAAATTACAGAAGTATCACAACAGAAGAATTAGAAAAAGATAACCCTAAAGCTAAAAATAAAGGTGACGTCGAAGCCTCACAAACGGTAAATAAAGAGATATCTTCAAGAGGACGTGGTATTAATCGCAGTTTACAGAATATTGGTGAAGGGAGTGCCAAATTTGTTGAACACGGTGATTCCTACAACCCCAAGCCACGTTTACATGGTGGAAATTTAAAATTGCCACAGAACAGAGGCCAAAATCGTTATAGACAAAGTGAGAGGTACGTTGATGTTGACATAAACGATGATGAAGAAGAACCATCAAGTTTGCACGGTGGTAACTTCAAGTCATACGGTAATAGTAGAAATTCAGGCCGGAGAATGCATGGTGGTAACTACAGAAGTGAGAAAATTGTTAAGGCTGATGAAATTGAAGAAAAATCAACTCAAAACCGCGGCAAATCTAAAGATCGAGGAAATGCAGCCACTTTATTGAGTGGATATGCACGTGCTGTTCCCATTTTGACTACCACTCCTGGATATATATTAGACCCTAGCAAACGAATGTATTATTATGTCGATGCCTAAAAAAGATAAGTGTTAAGTTTTATCTGTGTAAATAGACTTTAAGGAGCAATAACTAGAAAGTGCCACAAACTAACTTCATACTACTTTCGCGACTATACAGTGAAAGTGTATTTTATTTAGAAGGTTATACGAGTATGTCGCTTTTTTACAAGCTATGTAAAGTATTAATTTTAAGGATCTGTGATAAATACAAATTATTGTTAGAATTTATATTTTTGTACGTAAAAATATTTATATCGTTGAATTTATTAATAAAGTTTATGTGTAAGATGTAATTGGTTTTATTTTTATTTAAAAGCTCTTAAAGAAAACATTGATAGCAAACTGATTGTGTCTTTACAATTTGTATGGATGTCGTCATTTAGTTTGTTTTTGTACTGCAATAGCAAAACCGGCTGGTCCGAGCTCAAAATTTCGACATCCAAAACAAGTACTTTATAATAGTATGCTATTCAAAGTAGAGCAAACAAAGTGCTCCAAATTCCATTTTGCCTCGATCGTTCCACCTTATTACAGGCAAAGCTTTCACTTATACGGCGGCGCGGCATTTAACAATCAAAATTTATTGCACATTCTTTTAGTTACTTTTTGATAATTATAAAATTAATAAAGTTCACAATATAATAATATATCCATCAAATATTTATTTTTTTAAATTAACGCTAGAAATTAATTTACTTTCATACTTTTGTGCGGATACGATTATCGTACCCTACTATTATGAAAGTTTATTTTTAAGTAAAAACTATTGAATATCATTGGCAAGTCTTTAATAATTTTTACAACTTACAAATAACTTAAATCACTAATTGAAATTGCTTAACGAAAATAAATATAAAATAAATTAAATTAAATAATTTAGCATTGCAAACTCAATTTGGCTTCGTTATTACTGTCAAGGTATACAATATTATTCCGTAGGTAAATCCTATTGTCGCATACCTACGTCCTACATTATACTTAAAGCTCGTTTAATAGTAAACACTATTCAAACTAACTTACTATTTTATATTTTATTAACTTAAGACCAAAACTTAATATTTAAATAATGATAGTAAGGCATCCTTTTTATTATTTATGTTTTTTTCGTCCTATAGTGTTAGTAGTTTTTGTGTCTGATAAAGGTCGGTTAATTGGCTTCCACTCTGATTCAGACGTCGAATACGTTTGTACGTTATCTTCCCTATCTATAGAATCCTGATTTGTATCATCATCTTCAAAGAAATCAATAATAGGATGGTAATTATAATTAACTTTCTTCCCACTACCGGTTTCTTCTCTAACTATTTTACTTTGTTCGAATGGCATAAAATTAGAAGAAAAGTTTCTGTCTGCTGATATAGCTTGAAGTTTCGGAGCTATGGTTGCTCTCGGATTAAAATTAGCGCTCATGTTGATTTCAGTCTCATCTTGTTCCTCATTGAAATCTGTAGAGCTGTCCAGATTGTACGCCCCAATAGCTGATGTGCCTGAAGATATTAAATCTTCTGGTTCTGTGGATATCTTTTTTCTTAAAGGCCGCCGGCTAGGTCTTGGACCTCTTTTGAATTGAGTATCGATAGATTTAAATTTGTTAAAGTCTTTAGAGTATGTAAAGGAAGACGGTGCTGCTGGTGTAGGAGGCTCTAAATAGCTAGGCAATGTGATTGATTCTAATGCAGCTAATCCTGTAGGATTTCGGGGAACTGGTCTTTTAATGTTGCGCACGGAAGTTGCTTGGTCAAATGAATCTGGGAAATATGTATTGCCGTATGAATCTAGAGGATTTGATGGTATGTTGTTAAAATGTTCATTATCATTGACTTTCGCACTGTTAAATGTTGATCCTGGAATTGAATTGTGATTATCTGGAAACGACGAGAATGTATCTCCCGCTACTGCTTTAGTGAATCCAAATGGAGTTTTTGATTGATGTGGCCTTTGTATACTGGACTGCACGGACTCGAACGCTTGGTTTCCATGTTCTGAAGACAAATCTTCGCCGGGGAAGTGTTCAGAAGATGTTTCATGCATTCTCTGGCCTAAGGGCGGGAACGACACGCTGTACCCTTCTATGTGACAAGAACAACACGTGGGCACCTGAAATAATAAATGTAAGTGGATGAGTAATGCTAAGCTGAAATTGCAATTAAAAGTTCGTGTACGGTAATTGAAATTTGAAATGTTTATGTATTGATTCGAACATTAACCATTGAACACAGTTTATCATGAACGATGACAACTGTAAAAGTATAAATTGCGTTACAGTTATCAAGCCCACCCCCGAAACATTTAATGTGGCAATTTGAATTCATCTTCGATTGCAAGCTAGTCAAGAACCAACTTGTACAATATCTTACTTGATAAATATAAAAATCTTTTGTTTGTTTTGACTTTCATTCAAATGTGAACTTTTATTAGTCCTTACATTAAATTTGTAATGAGAAATTTTGAAAGTCATTTGATTATTTCCTACTTACTTTGAATATATCCATGTGCAAGCCGTTCTGTTGATCCCAGGTGAGGAGCCTGTGGTAGTTGTAGACTTGGACGCATTTTGACTTGAAATTGTCCGTGAGGTACGTACACGACTCTTTCGGCTTTCTGAAATGTACAAGGAGAGTCGAATTAAAATCCGATTTAACCATCACTAAACAGATCGCCCCTAAGGATATTAAGAATACGAGGAAGTCACGTGATCAATTTAGAGATCATTACGAAAATGATCATATTTATAATTTCGTTCCATTAATCTTATCAGAATATGCCATAAGGATAGAGCTGCTGCCTTGCGATTCGCGTAACGCTTCCACTGCATTCGTTTTTACACAGACTAAACGTGAACCCACGCCACCTTCCTCTCCCCGCTCATAGCTTCGTCACGCATACGTGAAGTCTGTGGTGACTGGTGAAGTGGATTGTGTCAACAATGCGCGAATCGTTAAGCTGTTCCTCCTTTTGTTTTCTAAATTGTGACCCCTCCCTCTTAAAGATTGTGAAATCCTTACAAGCATTTCTCAAGGCGCAACGTCTGCGTGTGCTCCCCCGTGTTCACGATGTATTTCCACTGGCCTGAAGTAGCTCGCGCGCGCTGAGGTCGCGCGTACTTCACTGTGCTGGGACACATGAAGCCGGCTTCTCCCGCGCTCGCGAAGTCACGGCTCGCGGTGTCACCTCGCCTGGAATATGACGAATAAATCATTAGCTGCTGGTGTTAGAAGAAGACTCTTCTTTATAAGAGTCCGTCTCGAAACGTACGTCTTCTGTGTTCAGTGTTATGCTCTGAAAGGCACTGCAGCTGGCGAGATTACTGGGCACAATCCGATGTCCCAGAATAGCGAACGCAATGCAGAGCATCTTATAGCACCGCAATGGAGTTTAGGGATGTGCTGCATCTAACATTGGCTTTGGCCGTCTTCACATTTAAAGTTGAAAGAATTTCTCGCCTCTTCATAAAAATATAGAAAGAACTTTAGATTAGATACTTGAACCAGACTTTATCTGAATGTGACCTCTTTGCTTTCATATTATAAGGTCAATAAAATATAGACATGTAGTTATTTAACCTAATTTCCATTCAAGCTTTCGTGACAAAATATATTTTGTTTAGCTGTATGTTTTTATTTGTTGATTTAATAGCAACTTATTGCAAAAGCTAATTTATTTCAAGTAACAGTGTCGCCACTGTATTAAAACCGCAAGAAAAGATAATAAGATTGACAAGTACTAATTTGTGAAATATTTGATCAGAACTTCTATTATTATTTGTGTCGTACATTTATTGTATAATACTTCAATAAGCTAGCTGCTGTTGCTTTTAAATGACTTTTATTCTTATTATAATGTAATAATAACTGCTATTATTCCGTTTATATAGGTTTTCAGGTTACAGACTAGTGACTGCACTATATTCTTACGTAGCCTGTTCACACTTTTTGGATTTATTGGATTCTACGACTTTGAATCGATTCAACCAATTATTATGAAGTTTCGGTGGATTTTTCTTTGGAATCGCCAACGTACAACATTCATAACTATAGACAGATTAGGAAAGGCCATAAGTGTTTAATAAATTTATAAAGCCTTCATTAACCATAATTGAAGCATCATTGATGACTTCATAAATAAAATATATTTCTAATAACGATAGGATAATTTCGAACCTTATTTTGCTCCACTTTAGACTAATTTAAACAAAGATGATACAACGCAATTTGGTTTCTCTAATTACTGCCAATGTAAAGCAATCGTTTAAAAGCGAATCATGTAATATTGAAGGAAACTTTACCTGTTAGATACAAGATAGTGATCAGCTGTATACTTTGCTTCTTGAGCCGCCGTGATGCCGTCCACAGCACCCTCTCCAGGGTCTTTGAAGTCAGCTAACAGGGCTCCAGCGGCTGCCTTGTTGCGCCTAATACTGCTGATGATTGCGTCTCTGAAATATTTGTAAGGAATTGATTTAAAAAAGTATTTATATGTCCATATATATGTTCTATTCATTATTCGATTCTCTATTGGCTTTCCATATGTTATAGCTACCTCTTTTCGAGGTGCCCTATTAAAGATACGCCGTTATCAATCTAGAATCTAGAGTATTAATTCAGTATTCTATATTAGACACACCCACAGTACACACACACACAGTATTCTATATTCCGCCACAGCGTCTCCGTAAATTTGATTTTTTTGTCCCTACAGGAACTTTTTCTTTTCCCAAAAAGGGCCTGTCTCGTGTTTCTATGTAAATAATTATTTAATCTCTTTTCTTTTTAAAGAATGGAAACTAACAAATATTCTATACTCGTTCTTAAGAAATGTTAACTTTATTATTAACTTTTATATTTTTATACCCAATGAAAATAATTTTAATTTTTTAATGTTTATGTTTTTATTTAGCGATAATTCCCATAGATTTTTTTGGATTTCGTTCAAAAGGATTGCGAAAGTAATCCTAAATATCGCAGGGATGAGCATAATATGGCTACAGTTACAGATAGAGTTAAGTTTTGACAGTGATCCATGTGATCTCGTCTTCGCGACATTTTAGGCACATGAACATTTTTTTGGTGAGAAAACATTGTAATCATTCAGCCCTAACTTTTACACGGTTATAGAAAACGCGGCCTAAGCAGCAGTTAATCAAAAATTTGCCGCTACCCCAAATGCCTGTGGTCAAATGTGTGCCATGAGTTCTTTTTTTCCGTTGAAGTTGTGACGACAGTTGTCAGTTGACATAATATGCTCTCGCTTTCTACCGCGTCCACTCCAAGTCCGACTTAAGCCCGACACTGTGACGTTGTTCTTCTGTTTACTTTTGCTTTCGTTTGCGATCTACCTACTTAAGCAACCGTTGACCTGAACAATTTGTACTAAACTAAATGCGTAACAATTTTTTGCTCAAGTATATTTTTTACGCTACAGTAACCACTGAGTAAAAAGAGCTTCTGTATCTCAAATAAGTGGGTAATAACACAAACATCTTTTATGTTATGCGTTAAGTTATTATTCCTTTATTTTATATCGCTTTGTCTTTCCTGATCAAAAACTTTACAACCGTACTTTTTATAATGTTTTGTTATATAATATATTGCTTTATTACCAATTACCAAAAAAATTCAGGGGTTCGAAACTTTTGATTAAACATATTAAAGGATCAGCACTTATGAACGTCACGCATACATTTTTAGGCTCCGCCCTGAAGCCGAATTTATGATTTGTCAAAACTGTGAAATGACGCTAATGTATGCGACCGACAGTGGTATGTGCTGTCAGCGGTACCGAAATGTTGACGATTTGGGTTAGGTACTCCTCGCATAAATACTGCATGACAATTTTAACCGAATTGAGATTAGAATCCAACAACTTGTACTATTCCCATAAAAGGAGAAGGTCTGCAAAAGGCCTACGAAAATTCACTCACGCTGGATAATCCTCAGCATGCAAGCAAAGGGTGTTTGTGAACAGTTCGCATTTGGCTTGATCGGTGGCTGTTGGTAGTTTCCTGGTGGGGAGAGGTCTTCGTCTGCTGAGGACTGACATCGTAGGTTCCGCAGTGGTACGACGTTGTGTTTGAGGTTGTATCTTTGGCATAAAAGTTCCTCTTCGGATAAGGTTGCCTGCAAATTATGACAAAAAATGTTTTTACAACATCTTAACACGATAAACTACTTGAGCGAATTTGCACACAGTGTGCAGTTTGAACTTAAAAGATAGGATAGCTTAAATCGCAATTTATCTATTATTTATATCCCTATGGACAAACAACGATTGCCAGGTCAGCTAGTTATATGTAAATTATTTCAATAGCAGCTCATTGCAATTTATTTTACTTCTAGTACGAAAAACCAAATTGGAGAAGTCCTAAAAGTGAAGCAGTTGATTCTGATAAAAAAAATGGATGAAAAGAAATGTACGTATGCATGAAAACAAATAGATAATTAATTAATGTGCATATTCGAAAATTAATAATCTAATAATAGTGCCTGTTTTATTTAACAGCACTAACTGTAAATTCAAATTTTGTTATTAAAAGCTTTACCTTTTCTATCCATATATCTATTCAGTGATCTGAATTTCTCAGCGATCGGCAGATCTTGAACAACTGTCTGATTGGTGGCATCAGCAGTCAAGTCCATGGTACCATTATCTTTGCGGCTTATGCTTTCCAACGCGTTCTTGTTATTGGAATCCGTTGTTCTTAATTGGGTTCTCTGGAAATTAATTTGTTATTTTTAACCGACTTCGAAAAACAAAAGACAAAGAAAAGAGGAGGTTCTCAAATCTCAATTCAGCGCGTATGTTTTGTTAATTTTATTTTGATCTTAGGTGTATATGCCACAACGACATTTGCTTATGTTATTATTCATCTTTCAGCCATTGTGCTTTGTACATTTATTATGATCATTAATAACACTAATTCTTTAAATTATAAGAATTGTATAATTTAAGAACCGCACACCCATTTTCTGCGTAAACTCTATTGAGACCATAGTTTACCCTGTCAAGAATAAAGTTAATGTTTTAATACGACGTAATAATTAAGAAAAACTTTTGATTGATCAAAATTGTTTAAGTTATCTTTCTCAATTTTAGCAAATCCATTTTAATAATTTCTGTGAAATGTCTTCACTAATTTCTTTGGTGAAATTACATTTTTAAGAGATTCTTTTCTGTACATACTATCAAAATGTTCATAATCTCAAATAAATGTTGATCTTAATTTTCTTAATCTAAAACCAGCTTATTAATCAAATTGATACTTACCAATTTACTAACCAGTGTTCTTAGTTCCAGAAGCTAACCTGTTGCTACAATAGACTACAGAAAATTGTGTGCTATACTTACATTATTATCATTCACAATATCGTGAATTGTGTTTGAATTGTTTTTAATTCTATCACTAATTGTGTTACTCTGTGTGTTGTTCGTGACTTTAAAATTACTGTCTTGTGGATGTTTGTCATCTTTTGTATTTGTTTGCGTTCTTTGTGATCTGTTTCTGAAGTTGCGATGCTTTTGTTGTATGTTTTGTGTTGTTGAAGTTTCTTCTTCTTCATCTGTATCGAACATGTCATCGTCCATGGATTCTTCAGTGAATGAACGTCTCTGAAAGAGTGTTTGTGGGTATTTTACTTCACGAGGCTCTTTGCCGGGTCTGATAGCGCGACGGATTAGATTGGCCGTGTCTAATAGGATTGGCAGCATCAGGTCTGACGTGACGTTGTTATTGAACATTGATCTCACCTGAAATGTAAAAAGGGTTACAATTAAAAAAACAATTCATCAATTAAATTTTAAATGGTTATACAAAGGAACAAATGAAGTCATTTTTCTCTGCATGAAAATGACTTATTCTTTTCTTCAAATTTAGGGAAAATATTTCTGATTGATTTGGTTTAAAACACACTTATTCCTATTCACTTAATTCTCTTACTTCTAATACTCCAAGGACTAAAAAAATACTACAATAGTCACCTTAAAGAAATTCCAATAATATTAAAATGGAAATGACAATAAATAATATTATGGCACGTTGATTGGATATTATGTAGTTATATTATCTAGATTTTGTAGTAATTAAAACGTTTTGTAAACTTCAATGGGCATTGTTACGATTGTAATGTTTTATTTATTTGACGGTCATGTGAAAACGTATTAAACTTAAAACGTGAGACAGTTTTCGTGAGCTTTATGACCGTTTACGTGCTCAGTACCTATTATAAAACTGGCTTCAATTTTTTATAATAGTTCTTATTTCTTCTGTCATAAGGGTATAATGCATCAAAAGTTCGTTTGTAAATGAATGGCAAGATTTGTAGTTCAAGTTCGTTGATGCATTGTTTTATTGTTTTGTATTATTATAAAACATCACAATGGCTACTTGCGAGAGGTCAACGTGGAGATCTAGGGATCGTGGGATCGATTCCCGTCACTATGCTGTAGGAACGATTAGTTTTGATAATAGAAGAATGAAAGATAGAATGGACACTTGTTAATATTTGCTAGTATTGTTATAACTTTTCAACTGCATGCTGAATTCACCATAGTGTTTTTTTAGTGTATGCGAAGCCCACCTCCCGCACTAGGCCACCGTAATGGGCTAGGCCGAACCCTTTTGATTTCAAAGAAAATATTTCATTTTAGTAGGTTGAGACATAATGATGGATTAGAAACATTCGCTTACTGTACGAATCCTTAACTTCACTTGCGAGGGGCCTTGACTGAGAAAAACGTCACGTAAGGAAAAAGCGTTATGCGATGCTGAAGTTACCTATAACTTTTTAATTCCATTGACGGTATTTTAAGAGCATGCCAAAGACGTCATGAGACATGTCAATCGCAATTATACAGGTTTTCGATAAAAATAAAATTAAGATAATAAAATAATAATCAAATCATACTTGAAAGTATTTAAAACGGTTATTTAACAGTTTAATCGCCATCGTAAATGAGCGAAAGCGACTTTATCAATCCTAAAACGAAAGCAGGCCGTTTCTGCATCGACTTGTGAAATTTGTCGCGGATTTCCAATTTTTATATGTTAGTCCGAAATACCGTGCATTTGATACATGACCTAAAAGAGGGCTACGGTATTTCGTCATAGTCTTTTTAGCATTGTCTGTCTGGATGGCTATTGTCAGTTGTTTTGTCGTGAAATAGTATCGGTTTTAAGAGCAGTGTAGTCGGCAAAAGTCAATAAATATTTTATCCCCTATGGCATATTAATACTTGGTAACAAATGTCTCAGTTTGATGGCCGTAGTGCAATGCACACAGCATTATTGTTTGCAATAATTGCATTTCAAGGCTATTTATTTACATAGTTTTCTGCACTTCTTTTCCATTCGAATTCCTTCGTGCAAGCAATACATATAAAAATATAATATAATATAAAAATTATAGTGTACTTTGAGTTACTTGCACGGAAACTAACTCCCGTGGATCAATTCATCACAAAATGCAAGTGAGTGCGCTCGCGCAGTGAAGACGCGCTAAACTACGGCATAGTTTAGTGCACTTGGCCACACTTGAATGACGGCCAACTATTTCCTCTTTCATCAATAAACTTCCTCCGGCCAGAAGATATTTTTTTTTTACTTTTTCATCTGAAAGAGACCAATCACCTTCAAGGAATCAGCTGAGGGCGCTGACGCCAATGAGTTTGTCATTTCACTTTAATTTAAGTATATTTTTGCACGAAGGAGCTTATGAGAGCATACCTACTTATGTATGTATGTAGAGTGCAGAAAATGAACAAGACATTTCGAAAAGAAAAAAGAAATATAATCGCAATATATTATTAATAATATTTTTAATTGCATTTTTTATTGTGTAATGTTGTGCATGGAGTTTTAGATGCAATTAGTTTACTTTCGAGAATTTGCGCGAATATTGTGTTTCAAATTTATTTATATTAAGTAAATTGCTGCATTTAATAAAAGTTACTTCTAATTATTTTGCACTAATTACTAATTTACAGCCAGATAAGCAAGAGTGACCGAGACATTTGCCAGTGCAGTGAATCCCAGAACTTTGCATTCTAATATTGCAATGAAATATGTCTCTCAGCCATATGACATATTTGACTAGATTTACTCTAATGGAATGAAATTCAAAAAAATGTATGAGAATGACATTTATTTGCACGGAAATCACGTAATCTTTTATGCTATTCTTTTATTCGTTTTACAATTTTGTTTCATTTTAGCGAATCGAATTACTTCGAAATATTATGTCATAATTCTTAATTCTAAAAATAATTCGAAATATAATGACTACAGCTACCGAATTTTGATTACGTCTTATAATTTTCCCTATCTACCGCGTACAGAGCCTGCCCTTCAAATTAAGACATAGTAATGCGTCGTAATTACTTCTGCAATATCTACTCGTAACATTGCACCCACGCGGGTGGACTGTACAAAAAAGTATCACCTATTAACTCAGTAATAAAAATCTTAAACGATAATATATTAGCGACATTATTAATGATCGCTCGCTCCACTTGCCGCACAATACACGTGAAATTACACCGTGGGCGCAAAAAAACGGCCCAGTTCCGTATCGGATCTCCAATGAAATCGTATAGACCGAGAGAACGCAGTGGAATCGTCAATCGTTTGTTATTACATTAATGATTATGTAATTCTTACTGCTTGTAATAATAGTACCTATTCGTTTCAAAATATTTTCAGCTACTGAATAATGTTTAACAATATTTTCATTTTAAACATGTTTCCATAAAAAAATATTGTGTGTTTTATGAAACCACGATGCGCTATGTGAGTGAAACTTAGGTGGAAGTAAGTAGTTATAACAGCGCCATCTCTCGACGGAAAAGTTTATTACTTGATTACAAGGATTAAGATTAAAAATATTAGTAAAAACAGTAAAAGTTATGGCGCTATAAAATTACTTAGCAACTGACATGACACCTGATGGCCCCGGCTATAATTCGACATACTTGGGACGATATTGCTATCCGATCGTGGCGAAAGTTTGAAATTTCATAAGAGCTTGCACTTTAGACCGATGTGAAATAATAATAATTTGATTTGATTCACTAAAATATTCACTTTAAAAACCTTACATACCCAGTTGCTATTATACTAAAACACATTTTTCTGCATAATATGCATTCGTATAGAAACACAGTCATGTTCAAGCCCATACACGTTAATAAAAACTATCTCTTGCTCTAAGACTCTCTCGGTAGCTAGAGAACAATGGAGATGTCATGTTGAAATCTATCATTGTAATCGGTTACTAATAATTGTTCGCATTGAGTGAAATAGTACAATATTGTATTTTTAGATTTGTTTAATTTGACAATTTCTACAGTACTTAATGTAAATAGAAAAGATCAAATTTTGTTCTATTAAGGAATTTTGTAATTAAAATAGCAGCGTTTATAATTGTCCCAAGATCTAGTCAAGGTAAATTAGTATGAAAGTTTGTTAGATAGTCTATTGTTTTTTTTTTAGTTTCAAGATTGCAAGGAGCCAATATGATTTGGACAGATACAAATAATACACTGTTTATCCCTGAGGTTTATCCATTTATCCCTCAGTTTCCACAGATTGTAAAAAAAACCTGTTCGTGTGCTTACAAACAAAAAACGTGACCATAAAAAATTAGATCAAAATTTTAATTATCAATTAGCGCAAAAAAACTATTCTGAATTTTCATAGAAACCTGAAAGTGATATAACATTTTTTTGTATTTGTTTGTATTGATATGGTTTATTTTGACATTAAAAGGCAAATTCTGCCCCCCCAATTGGCTGACGTAAATCAGGTAACCAATAAGAGGGCAGAACTTGTAAACGATTACGATAACGATGAATACGTTTTTCTTTCTCAATCCAGGGGCATATTTTTATTGTATTTTGTATCAAAGCTTATTAAGCGATAATGTGCGAGAGTTATTATTATTAAAAGGAAAATCAGTGATCGCGTTTCACATAGAAATTGCACCACGATTATCTGTAAGCTGCAAAAAGCTAACACCTGTGGGAAACCATTTCGTTTCCATACTCAATGACGCAAAGTGGAAGTTTGTACTTAAGTTGCCGTCTATTGTATGGCGGATAATATCCACGTATGGTATTGTTCTATTATATGATTAAATATCTTTCACTAAAATGTACTGCTTCGTAGGTGTAGTAAGTACCTAGTCAAGGTTCTACCTTTAATTCGATTCATGGGTTGGATAAAAAATGTTAGCTATTTTATTTTTGGTCAAGCGTTCAACATCTGCCAATCTGTAACCTAACATAACCATGTTACTTACAAATGAAGTTATAAAATAAGGAAACGACAAAAACTACTATTTGCTTATTATTTCATTTATTACGTTGATTTGGCGAATTTTCAAGTTTGTTTTCATACTCCGCGCTTAACTAAGTAGATTATAATTAATTGCACTTTGTAAATAAATGAGCTACTGGTGTCGAACGCAACTGGTTGATATCTGAAGCAATTAGTCTTCCGTCGTGATCACGTACCAACAAATACTTTTTATTAATTTTCTCTCATATTTTCCTGTTTGTATTTGTACTGTATCTTAATACAAAACAATTCGGTCGATTGCGGACATTTACATAATTGGAATTGTAATATTGTAATACCTATAATAAAACAAATCAGAAAGATATAAACTAACCAAAATTGACACAAATAAAAGCTATCAACTATTCCTGCAAGGTTATCATTAAGTACATTAGGTATGTGTTTTTCCTAAAGTATAAAGGTTGTGAGTATGTACGAGGTACCTTTCCGATAAAGTTCTAGCGAGCTTCGCGCGCGTTGAATTATTTATCACTATATACCAAACGCAAACGCTCGTAATTGTAATTAAGTAATTGCGATCATAAAATGTGATACATAATTTAAATTCCCGTTTTTCCCATTAAGTATAATATTGTTTGGCATAAAAATGCAAACAAAAGCTATATTTTCTTTCAAACAAAAACTTTCACGAGAATGCGTTTAAAGAAAATCAACAGTGCAGTCCAAATATTTGTGGCACAATATTGCTGTGCAAAGATACTATTATAATTTGGAGATCAAAGTCACTAGAAGAATAATTTGAACCTAGATAATTTACACTTGTTTCGCCACTACTGTCTACTACCTAACTTATAGACATAGCTTCGGTATACAAGCCGTTTTCTAGAAGACAAATTCACCACACTACACCAGTGCGGGTTTTCGGGTAGGTTTATAATTTTTTATTATAATAACAATAGGTTCTAATCAGAATAAGATTACACCTACCTGAGAAAGATTAAGAGGTTGTCTTCCAGGTGGAGTGGTAACCTGGCTCGCAACCAAAGACGCCAGCGCCACTCTCTGATCCCCCGACATCGCCCGGATGATGGGCAGAATCTGGGCGAACTTCCCCACATGGTCCTTCCTCTCTAACGCTCGCAGCACAGCATCCCGTATCGTGCTCTCTTTTGAGTTTTTGATCTTATAGTTCTTAACAACTGGACGTTTGGATGTCGATTCAAAATAATCGTCCAACTGTGCAGTCAAATCCGCTTCCAAGGAATCCAAATTGTACTGTGGTCGGTGCGAATTCGTCACGCCGTTTGGCTTCAGGATCCTCACCGGTGGTTTAACGATCGTCTCGTATTGACGTGACTCCTGGGCTATTAACAGCTCATCTGGCTCAGAAAACTCTAAGTCCCTTAAATCCTCCGTCGTCGAAAACTTAAATAACGCAATTATGACAACTAAACGCATTATAGAAAACATTTTAAGTTTTTGCAACTTTTAATTAATAAATGATGTTTAATTTAATTCATGTTTGAATGTAGTCGGTTTTTTGTAAACACAGCACTGCACATGTCTTTTGTATTGTGAAAGATGCGCGCGCGCAGGTTTCTGGTTGCAAGACGAATGAGCTCGCGTAATTTTGCGCTCACGCACGCTTCTCTCACGTATTTACAGGTGCCAGATTATACCGGATATGGTGACTTTCTCCGGTTCCTAGGGTCAATTTGTGACCTATCCAAAAACTGTTGGATCACTTGCTTTGTTATCAATACGGTTTGGTACAATTGCATAAGGAATTCGACAATTGAACGGCCGAATCGAATTTCAATCTAGCTGCTCTACATTCAAAGTTGTGCCTTAAATTAATAGCAATACAAACTGTATTCGTTTAACTTGTATATTCTGCATAGCTGGTGATCATAGAGGTGCTTTCACGGTAAGTTACGTCAGTTACGAAAGTTTTATCGATAAAATCGATGCATTCATCGTTATTATGTATTCATTAAAAGCTCAAGACGCGATGTCGGGAAAGAGAGGTAAGGTTTTTCATCTACATAAACAATTGTTTTATTTTATAGAAAAATAATGATAATACAGGATTCAGAAATTTGTTCGTAACATTATAATTTGTAATTCAGAAATTATTTTCATTTTTTTTTAATAAAACAAGGTAGTACTTGACTGCAAAGAAATCCCTAATGGTTTTTGGTGCGTCTTTACTGGTAGGGTGGTAACTAGCTACTAGAACTGAGCCAAATTACAAATGACAAAATTCTAAAGTGCCTTGTGGCTGGGATCAAACCCGCGACTTATCACTCGAATCCGAGCGCACACCACTGTACCAGGAAGGTCGTAAAACCGCTTCATTGCTACCGCTGATACTTACATGCCAGTAGCAACACGAAAGTAACAGTTGATAAAAATACATCATCATTAGACTATGTACTTAAATGTATACTTATTCTTTTAAGGTTTCGACATTTCTTTTTCAATAATATATTATGTGAAGTGGTAATAGCAATGGAAGCCTTGTCCGGAGGCTAACTTTCTGTTAAGGCATTACGTGATCGTTCTGAGTGCTTATCACTACTCTTCGTCTGCCGTCATCATCTTAAACACTTAAGATGACGACGAATTGTAGAGATAAGCTCTGAGTAAGGTATTATGACCGTACTTCACCATGCTGCAAGTTGGCACACTTTCCACGTATTTTAAAACGTAGTTGATCCTTCTTGGCCAGATCTTAGAATATCATTTCATGAAATGGTTGTAGATCACGTCAACTATAACGTAATTTTTTATAAATCCGAATTTACTTGGAAATTTTCTACAAAACTAGTAAGTAAGACTTTGGAAAACAAACGGCTACTTTTCAGTGATAAATTTTGAAATAAAAACATTACATGAAATGATCGACAATATCATGAAATTATCAATTCTAAGACCGGGCCACGACACAGAACAATCATTTCAAGAAATGGTCGGCCAAAACGCGTTGTATCCAGTTAGAATAAAATAATACTGCAGCATCCACGAATTGATTTTATCGAACCTCCATCGTTTGGTTGAGTTGCTACATCATAACTCTCGCGTAAGGCGCCAATGAGCTGATGATTTGATGATTTACACGCTCATGTAGAGGCGGTATCAACATGTTTGATCATTGCATGTAGATGAGTTAATGGGTATCATCGTGGGGGTCATCTCAATACATAATCATGACTAGCATATAAATAGATTAGTTGTTCTCTGCTACTTTTCTTGGTCATTGACTTTTCCGTTAACTTTTCTTCTGTGACTCTTTTTAGGGTTCGGTACCTCAATAGAAAAAATCGGAACCCTTATAATATCACTTTGCTGTCCGTCTGTCTGTCTGTCTGTGTGTCTGTCATGACCATTTATTTCAGTGACTTCTAAAGACCTACTAATGATTTTTTATCAACTTCTAACTTCTTCGTTACGGAATTTCTGGATTCGGTCTGCACGCTCAAGGCCCGCGATAGAGCGGGCCGGTCGGAGTGGGAGGTGTTTGGTTATTTTCGTTACGGAATTTCTGGATTCGGTCTCCACGCTCAAGGCCCACGATAGAAGGTATGCAATAGCTTAAAAAAACATCTTAATGGTTTTTCATGATTCATCGATCGTCTGCAAGAAGATTCCACATAAAACCATAAATAAGCAAGAAATCTTGCTTATTTATGGTTTTATGTGGAATCATTTCCTGTCTACACAAATATTAAGCTCGTCGTCTAAATCGCAGAAAGCTTTGTGCAGTTGACAATTGATTGTCATTCCAGCACAATAGGTTATAAGCGAGTTACGGCACTCCTCACTTTCCATTCAACCGCGGAATGACCCGACCGCATTATCTAAGTAATATTTGTGCTGTGCCATACATACCTACAGGTTGATCCAAGAAAATATTTTAAGGCGAAATCAACGAGTTTGCCCGCGAAATTCAAAATTTTCGTGGTTTCTTGTAATTTTTACGCTAATTACACATAATAATAAACTGGCCTGCAAAATTAAGTATCACACTTTTCAAATTAAAAATTTTAAAAGTGTGATACTTACTTTAGCAGGCCAGTGTATATGGCAGTCATTTTGCGGGAATGGCAGCATCTTCTTGTATCTTTATAATATGTGGTTTTTATCAAAATCTTTGCACATAATGATGTGCAAAAGAAGTAATAATTTTTATAAAAAAATCATAATTTCTTTATTTCACATTTGAAATAAAGAAATTATGATTTTTTTAATTTATAAATATCTATCCTAGGATATTAGTCCGAGTATTGAGTTTTAAGCGACTCGCAAATCTCGGACTAATTTTTTAACACGACATTTTTAAGCAGATATTTTTATGTACCCCTAAACACGTGAAGATGATACTGGGATTCCCGCAATTTGACTGCCATAAGCCTATCTAAAAGCTTGAAAGTCGCGAAAAACCACTAAAATTTGAACTTCGCGGATACACCCGTGGCATAGCAAAGTACTGTTCTATAATGCGTACCTACCACTGCGAGAATTTGACTCTTTAATGATTATTATCCCTTTGACAATAACTGTGGGAGACATTAGAGTTAAAACGTTAAACATGAATATTGAGACTTAAGTTGTTAAAACATAGGTAAAGAACAAACGTGTACTTCAGAGATCTTCTGAATATCATAAACATTTGAAAACAGCGCCCTCAGCCATGTCCAAAGATATTAATACTACTTATTAATAATCTTTGGCCATGTGTATAATAATTAAACCCCGCGGAAACCTGTCGATACCCAATCCGACTTGGAAACACAATCTGGTAAATGGAATGAAATAAAAAAAACATAAGGGAATTACAAATCCAATCGACAAAATGGACCCCATGGTTTAGAGAAGAATATGCTCATACATTTTTTGAATAACTTAGGGTTTTTTTCAAACATCCTGTATATGAGTAGCAATTCAACAAACAATCCAAAGTGAAGAAAGTAACGAGTCATATCTTTAACGACGACCGCAGCCGTTTAATAATATTCTAATAGTTTTTCTAGCCTTTGTTTATTCAAATAACAATGAAATTCAAACATGGGAAAATGGCCTTTATTCTGAAGCATAAAAATTTCACGTTTTTTGTATGGAAGGCCACCTTTATATACATTTTATTCTGTGTTTTAGTATCTTTTGTTATAGCGGCAACCGAAATATATCATCTGTGAAAATTTCAAATGTCTACCTATCACGGTTCAAGAGATACAGCCTGGTGACAACGAACTGACGGACGGACGGAAGGACGGACGGTGAAGTCTCAGTAATCAGGTCCCGTTTTTACCCTTTGGGTACAGAACCCTAAAAAACCAGCCGAGATACGAACCCAGGACTTTCCGCTAATAAATTGATAAAGGAGGCCGTCACGCTATCTTGCGTAAGCAGAGCTTGTTAGAAACTTAATTCAAATTTGACGGCCTCCGTGGCGCAGGGGACGCACGCTCGGATTCGAGTGGGAGGTCGCGGGTTCGATTCCCGCAACGCCACTTTGGAATTTTATAATTTCTAAATTGGCTCAGGTCTGGTCTGGTGGGAGGCTTTCGCCGTGGCTAGTTACCATCCTACCAGCAAAGACGTACCGCCAAGCGATTTAGCGTTCCGGTACGATGCTGTGTAGAAACCGTTGGGGTGACATAACTTACCCCTTCCAAGTTAGTACGCTAACATCTTCGGCTGCATCATCACTTACCATCAAGTGAGATCGCAGTCAAGTACTAACTTGTATAGCGTAAAAAAAAATTAAATATAATATTGTACTTAGTTAAAAATTCAAATAGGCTTATTATTATAATATCGTTAAGATGCTAATATATGCACCTAAACTGAAAAAAAATGCAATATAATAATCATCTTTAATCACCTTAAAGATTTTTTAAAAATGCCTACATTTCAAAGGCAATTCATTTCCGCAACTATTAAAAAATTTTAGTGCTCATTATTTCAGAAGTTATAATAAAAGGCACTAACAGACAGGCCAAATGTGAATTAATAACAATATTTGATAGCAAATTTTCAAGGGATAATAAAATATCCAAATCATATCAAACAAGCTGTAGCGCGTGGCTTCGCCCGCAATTTCTGTTTCTCTCTCTCTCCAGTCGCTCCTTCATTCCTGAAGATCGTGGTCCTGGGGTTGCAACCTCGCGCGGAATAAAGTTTTCCATCGGGTTCTGTCGGAGGCTAGCCGTGCAATAGTGTAAAACTTGCATTTGGAATCTTTCAGTTGGTCTGATCATCTGGTTGGTGAGCGTCTGTTTTCTGGTTTATGTTTCTACATATCCCGATTCTCGTTAAAATAAAAACGAGGTATCGCCTTTAAGAACAATTCCCTCATACCTACATGATTTTTGCCAGTTTTGAACTTTAATTATTTAGACAGCGCACTCCCCTCTATCCAATAAATAATTAAATAATTATTTCCCTTAACTAACCCGTTGCCTCAGGTAAATATGGAATAGATATTGAATTGCTCTGTTTTTAAATGATTAATTATTCAAAAGAATAATAATAATTTTTGAAAAGAGCAAGTACCGAGTTTCTTGCCAGTTCTTCTCGGTGCAAACCTGCTTTCTGATCCTGGCGGTAGAGTCATCATTTCATGAGAGCTTTTATCTAAGCCTATGTGAAATAAAGAATTTCATTTCATTTCATTTCATTCCGCCCCTATTTCACGTAAAAGAAATAAACGCCGTGCAATTTAGCAAAGGCGTAAAAAAAGCTTTATCCCATAGATATACAATAGGCAATAGGTCATATCTCGCATTTACTACAATAGGACCTCTATGCTTTTTCATAGAGAAATTCAGGGAACGCGTTGGATATATACGCTCTAAAAACGTGTGTGTTAAATGTGTGTTCTTTAATCTGTGTAAAATTTGGTCACTTTTACCGTTTTGCCGTTAATAAAACACAAAAATATCTCACAAAAGTTTATTCATATTAAAATAAATCTTTCAAACTTACACAATAATCAGATCATAATTATCATTCCAATAGAATATACATTTTAGAGACTAGAAAGTAATATTGAACTGAGATTTCGAAATGGAAGAATTTATTCTACTAACATAAAAATAAAATATTTCAAAGTTATCAAACCAATTTTACTTACATTTTAATAGATATTTGAAAAAAAAACATGTATGTATTATAGCACCATTATGTAATTTATGAATAAATCTTTGATTATATTATTACTGTTTTAAAGATATTATAAAATCTTGTAAAAGTCATTCTCACAAAACACAACAAAAATAACTTTTTATTTCGTTATAAATAAAATTGAGTATGGAAAGATAAAATTCATAGAATCATAAACTAAAATTATATATTTATAAACAAACTCTTTCATACTCTGTGTTGAACGTAAAACATTCTTTTTTCAAACTTTAACGTGCTATTTAAACCTACTTTACAAAACTTAACCTAGCAGTTCATAACTATTTTATTTACAATTTAAGTATTTAATATACTTGTTAGACGCATTAAGTTATTCATTGCAATACTGTTATAAATTAAAGTTTATTTACAAAATACACAAATCTAAGTTTACATAATTTCAACCAATCGAAACTGTTTGTCATGAGCTCGCGAAACTGGAAATAATGCATTGCAGACATTCAGTTGTTAATTTTAGTGTGACAATTAAAAAAATCCAATTAATTGAATATTAGTTATCTGGACTGTGAAAAGTATCTTTTGCTGAATTTAATTTTTTTTATTGCATTGACAGTTTACGTACAGAACAATCGAAGTTACAGCTTAAACTCCAGTATGGCTTACAACTAATTTATTAACCGTTTGCTTTAAAATACTGAATTGGTGAAAATTAGTAGGTGAAATTGTACCTAGAAGTTCCAGAACATTTTCGCACCCAAGATTCTGTAAGGAAATCGCTGGAATAACACAATATTCCTAATTAAAGCTACCTGTCACCAAAACTCGTTATTTTGCATATAATACCCTACTTTGTGGCTAAATGACTTTCTTCGAAGTTTCAATAAATGATACCAACACAAGACTCATATATCACATTCGAATTCTGGTACCCTCTTATTGCCCCTGCCGTCAGGGGTCATCTGGAAATGGTTTTCCCTCGTCCCTATTCTTGGGAACCCATTAAAACTATTTCTGCTCACCAAAGGGTTTTCTCTCTCTCTCTCCCGGTGGAAACTTGACGTGGAAAGCTTACCATCTTTCCGTTCGGTGAAGTTCGTGTCGTTAAAGTTCTTGTCTGTGAAACTTCTGTCCGTGAAGTTCTTCTCTTGGAAGTTTCGTTCGTTAAACTCTCCTTCGGAGAAGTTTCTCTCGTTGAAAGGGACGTCCCGGATGCCGAAGCCGCCCATCCGCGGCGTCCCGATCCCGAATTTGTTGCGGAGCTCCTCGTCCCGCAAGTTGAAAGCCCGGTTGTCGAATTTAGGCGGACCGGGTTGTAATCTGAAAATGTTGATATATTAAAATTGTTATTCGCCAGTACAACGCCGATAGGAGCGCTTACTGCAGATTAACAGAGAAACAAAAACTTCTCTCAAAACAAACTTCTGTATTGGACTCAGAAGTAACAACTGTTTTACTCAAAACACATGTATAGACAGTAGATATTATTTTTTCTAATAATATGACAAATGTATAATCTGGAAAACACTTTATTCTGAGAATAATTCAGATCGTCTTTTTATTTTATTTGCGGATGGCGGACATGGTAACAACTAATAATTTATTTCACGTATCTCGGAATCGGCTCTTTGAATTTGGATGTAAGCGTTAAGATCATGTTTTTAGGGCTCCATACCAAAATGGTAAAAATGGAACCCTTATGGTGAGACTTTCTCCGTCCGTCTGTCACACCCGATTATTTTAGTAACTATTAAAGCTATCGACCTGAAATTTGGAATAGTTGTAGGTGATTGCGGCGCGCCCATTGCAATCATAAAAAAAAAATGAAAATCTTTTTTATTTTTATTTAAAAAGGGGGGGAAAACGGGTCGTCTAAATGTCAAAATGAGATAACAATATTGAGTGGGGTATCATATGAAGGGGCGTTACTTGTGTATTCTAAAACCAATTTACTTAAATTATTTATTTTTATGCTTGATAGTTTTTGATTTATTGGGCAAACTGTCGAAAAAAATACCGTTCCCGCCCCCCTTATCTCCGAAGTATACCAATCGAAAAATCAGAAATAATTATGATCAATAGAAATAAACGCATATATTACAGGAAAAATAAAAGCAAATCTCTAACTATTATACTTTTTTTGATAATAACAAGTTAAGACCCGAATATAAATAAGATCTTAAAGCACTTACTCTCTAAAACATCGCCTCTCCCGATCGTACTCCGCGGACAAGCCATCGTCATCATGTATAATCGCCGAGGGATCGCTGTACACCGAGGACTCTTGGTAGAACGAGTCCAGATCCACGTAGTTGCCCTCCGAGGGCTCGTTGTCCAGGAGTTCTGCTAGCTGGGCCTTGAGGATCGCGAACGTGGGCCTCTGGGAGGGGTCGGCATGCCAGCAGGAGTGCATGGCCCGGTACAGCTGAGGCTTGCAGTGCGGAGGTCGCTCGAGCCGGTAGCCCTCTGTGACCGCCGCCAGGACTTCTCGCCCGGACATCGCTGCGTACGGCGTTGAACCTGGAATGTGGGAGAGTATTTTAGACTGAGATAGTCTGATTGTAGGATTCTAAACACACGTCACAGGAGAGGCTAATACTTTTGTGGGTCTGTTTCGCTTCATCCATATATCGAAATTGTATGGAAAAAAGTTATAGATTTTTTTATAATGAATAACGCATTGTAATAATGTAATTGTATAAGAACTATTCACTAGGTAACATATAAGTCCCGGTGCCTTAATTCTATTAGATATTCCTAGGGTTAGAGTCAGCACAAAGGCTTTCAGACAAGTATACTTGTTTAAGCCCGATAGAATTTGGGTCAGCCTCGTATTCTGGACTGAGCACCTAGTTAAATTATACTATGGTATTATGATGGTGTTCTGTGGTGCAACTTGCAACCTAAAGAACGCAGTACAAAGCTTCCCACGAGGACTACGTGACTGTGATATTTGACTCACCGAGCGTCACAATTTCCCACAGCAGGATCCCGAAGGCCCACACGTCGGTGTGATGGCTGTACACGTTGTACAGCAGCGCCTCGGGCGCCATCCAGCGCACCGGCAGCGCGCCCCGCCCGCCGCGCGCGCCTGCGCCCGCGCACCGCGACATGCCGAAGTCGGCGATCTTGCACAGCTTGTTGTGATCCACTAGCACGTTGCGCGCGGCTAGATCTCGATGGACGATCTGAAAATTAACGACGGTAAAATAACATTTTTTGAAATGTGAGAACAATGCTGCTCGCTAATTCGTGCTCAAACTCCATAAGATTTTTGGCGCAGATAATCTACCTCATAGGCTTTTAATAACCTGAGTTCACAAGACAATTAACTATGGTTTAGTGAAAAAAAACAGGTATGTCAGTGGTAGTTGCTCCCATAGCTCAATTGGTAGAGCGCCCAGCCGCGATAGCTGGGGATGCGGATTCAAGTCCCGTTTTTATTAAACTAATAATTTACAACAGCAGCAGATCTCATTTGCAACAGTAACAGCATTTACAATATTTAACTAAACCGAGTTTAAATTAACGGTAAACTCCTTTCTAAGTTAAAGACTATAGAGATTTATAAATAGATCAAATGTATCCTAAAGGAACATCGATGGTTTGAATCTTATGCTACACAATATTTCAGCGCGTATTCACCCCCTTAGAAGCGATGTAGTCCATGCCCCTGGCGACGCAGTAAGCGAAGACGGTGAGGTCGCGTGACGTCAGCGCGCCGCTGCCACTGAAGCGGTCCGGTCGGGAGCGGCGCTCGCGCAGGTACGTCAGCAGCTTGCCGCACATTACGTACTCCATTATCAGAAGATACGGCTCTGGAATCGGATAAAATGGGAGTTAAAGACCAATCTGAATTAATACCACAAATAGTAGGGGAGCCCAAGAGGGGGATTTTGTTAGTTACTCGGCCTATTGGATTTTAAATATTATATGCTAAAAAAATGAGGTTACAATATGATATATGCTATTAGAGGTGGGGGATGGCTAAAAAATTGTGACTTTGAAAATTTTTTCTGCGTAAAAATGTGATGCGCTTGCGTCTCATGGACAGATTTATTTTTATTTTTATAAAACCTGTTTTAACTTCCCCCACCATTGAAATAGCAAACTTCATATAACCTCTTTTTCACTTCAGCACCTAATATTTACAATGCTCACTGGTCACTGGTAAAATATGGTCCTCACGACGCTCGAGTAACTACCGATTTAGCTCGAGTAACTACACATTTCGCTTTTGGTATCCAAAATATTTATGGAATTTTGAGAAGATTTGGACAAATGGTTACAAATATTTTTTGTTGCCTTCGAAACTTACCCTGTTCAGTACAACAAGCAAGAATGGTGACCACGTTCGGGTGAGTTCCTATCTTCTGCATGATGTATATCTCGTGCAGCAGTTCCTGCTTCTCTTTCTGCGAGGCGGACTCTTTGATCGTCTTCACTGCGACGAGTCGAGTTAGTCCATCGTGACCATTCAAGTCATCGGCTTCGGCTTTCCATACCTAGAACACAGCATATTATGATCTGTAGATTATTATTACAAAGTTATCAAGGAAATACCTTTATATTATTTTCCCTAGAATTGAATATGTGACTTCATTACTTTTTCAAAGATGTTTAAATAAATTAACACGTTACCTGCATATCAAATAAACGAAGTTTCCACAAACAATAATAGTCAGATGTCTAGAAAAATTGATTTTACCTGTCCAAAATTTCCTTGTCCCAACAAAGTTTGTAATCTGAGCTTATTTCTTGGAAACTCCCATTTTTGGTCAGGCTTGGTAGGAGTAGGTAAAGGCGGGCGAGCGACTGGAGTTATTGGTGACTCCTTCTTAATATCACCTCCTTCGTCAAAATATCCCTCGTACTCTGTATCTACATCTTTGGTCTTCTTATTCATAATGTTTCTTAAAACGAACACCACAACCGCTATAACAGGTAAAAATCCAAGACCAGCTAATACGTATGACGCTGTATAAGTTTTCTCAGCTTCTATTACTACTTCTTCGTTCTGAGAGATATTGCGATTCTCGCCGAGTTCAGTTCTATTATTGGAAACTGTTTTATTGTTAGTGTCTTTGGAAGAATTGGCAGTCAAAACAAGTGGCTTTGAACTGGATTTTGACGAAGTTCGTGATACAATAATAAACGGTTTAAATGTACTTTCTGTTGTTTCCACTGCTTTAGTGGTTGGCATTGTTGTTGGTATAACTAAGGGAGTAGTGGATTCAGTTTCATTAGCTATCGTAGTTAGAGGTACTGGAGTAGAAGTAGTAGTAGTAGTCGTCGTCGTTGTTGTGGTGGTGGTAGAAGTTGTAGTTGGTCGACGTCTTCTCAAATTTTTCTTTGGTCGTATCGTTATACCATTGGTCGCGTTTACGAATGCATTTTGTTTTAATAAACTTGCTAACCTTTCGGAAATCTTTGAGGTTGTAGTCTCTTGCTTGATATCTCCATCATATTTATCACTGGTTATAGGAGATTCTGATGGTTTTAAAGTAGGATTTATTTTCATAGGGCCTTCCGTTGTTGTTGTTCTAATACGTATCCTGTGTTTGTAGGATCGCACAGTTGATGATGGCGCTTGAGTGGTTGTTATGTCTGTTTCATTTATGATTAAAGCTTTTGTTACTGTATTATTATTGAAAGATTGACCAACGAATTCAGTTGCAGTAGTATTTTCAGATTCTTTAACTGACTCATCTGTTTTATTAAGATTTTTAATTACAGATGAAGTAATAGACACAGAAGTTACAACTGCTGTATAAACTGAAGTTGAAGTTTTTTCAGTTGTAGCGTTTACTATTTCTAATAGGCTATTTTCAGTGCTTGATAACGTTGTTAGTCTAGATGGTCGACGGCGTAAATTAAAATAGGTTCGAGTAAAGTTTCTTGGTGGAGATACAGTACTGGTTTTATTTGCTAAAGCCTCTTTTGTAATGGATACATTTAAATTTGTCAAAGAATCTTGATTTATTACAGTATTATTGAGTCCATCATTATTTTTACTTTCATTTAATAAGCTCGGTGTTACATTTTGTATAGTTGTTTCACTAACATTCAATGGAGCAACAGCTTGCGGTTTTGGCGTCGACTGTGTTGTACTCGAATACTTTCTGTAGGCATTAACTAATCCTACATGTCGTGCTGGTGCGGGCCCCTTTACTGTGTTTCTTATTTTATTCTTTTCTATGACGTTTTTCACTACGGAAACATCCATATCTTCATTGATTTCTTCCTCACCTGCGCTAGTGTTTTTATATTTTTCTGTAGCAGAGTATCTTGAGTTGAATTTTCGCTTATCAGAAGGCGCTGCTATGAAATTGACGGACTTTGTTGAAGCTGATAGTGACGGAGAGTTTGTCAAATTATCTGTAATGGCTTGACCTGCTAGTTTCTGACCAAAATATATGAATGGAGCCATATCTTCATCAGGCAGCTCTGTTTCAAGGGGTCGAAAGTGATTGTATATCTCTTGAGACATAAATAATGTTTGATTATCAGATTTGTCTTTATCATTCTCAGTTTTTTCTATCTTTGTATTTTGTATATCTGTACTATTTGCAATAGTGTTAACTTCTGGTTTTTCTTCTCTTTCTATTTTATCAGGTAAGACAGTTGTCTTTTCTTTTTCCTCGGGAATACCTGTCGTGGTTTCAAATTGATATGTAACATTTTCTTTGATTTCATTACTGGATGTAGTTTTATTTAAGTCTGGTGAACCTTGTGTTATATTATCTGTATCGGAGTAATTTAGTAAATAAAGCCCATGATTAGATTCATCAACTTGGAATTCTTCTTCTGGGTCTAATTCAACTTCTTTATCGAGCCCTTCTAACTTCTCAGGTGGGACATATATTACAGCGCTCTCAGTCGTAGGGTCTGCTACGTTAGTCTTATTTCCTAGATCTTTTCTTCTGTTATTCAAAAATCCCGCTCTACTTTTGTTTTCCTGGTATTGTACCCTCGGTATGAATAGGTGTCGTATTTCGTGTGGTTTGACATCTTGTCGTATTTCCCTGTTGCCTTCGCGGGTGACGAGTTTCAAAGTGGGCGCAATGGCTTCGTTGCTAGAGTTTTCGAACGTTATCCTTTTTATTACGGAGTTGTTCGCTGCTCTGATTTCCAACTGGGCGAAGGTGGTGTTTCCTCTGGAAAAGAAAAAAAGGTATGTATTTGATACAATGTTTCACTAACTTCTTTGCAAGAAATTCGATACTTTTCCAACATCCAATAACAGAAAGTTAAAGAACGTTTTTTTTAAAAACCGTAGGTAGGAGTATGAATCGTAATCGTATAACACCATCAGCTTTTCAAGAATTGTAAAAGCTGTAAGCTTCTTAATAAATTCAAATTAAGGTTTCTCATATAAGACACCTACTTGTGCGGCTTATGAGCTAGATTGGCGATGGTGTTGATGTGCGTGGCGAGGCGGCCGGTCAGCAGCTGCCTGCGCCGCGCAGCCAGCAGCGACAGCAGCTGCGAATCTCGCGTCGTATTCGCGCTGCTCTGCGTTGTGGTTCGCCGCGCAGTGGCTGGAATGGAAAAGTATGGGTCACAAAATTGTTGTGCTTAGGTATTGCTTCAATTATATCCATGCATAATTTTATAAAAACATCTCTGATTTTCACTCTATACAATTAATTTTTAGGAGAAAATATAAACGGAAAATTCATTCGAAACACGGTATACAGAAAGTCGGAGTACTTAATGCGAAGAAATGAAAATTGGTGGTACATCTGCCCAACCATTAGATATTATTATTTCAGTTGTCAATACTCTAAAAATATAAGCACTTATTATGGGGAAAATATAGGCGGCAGTAAGATAATATCTATCGATAAAAAATGATTAATCAATTGGATTATGAAGACATAATTTTTCTATTCTTTTTTTTTTTTGTTATCAATTATTGACGTTAAAAAGGCATATTCTTGAAATATAAATGCAATAAAATCTGTAAAATGAATGGGACAAAAACTGTTAATTTTTTTAGCTCTAGCGTAACAAATTAATATCGCGTAGGTATTATAAACGAATCGCTTATAAAATAATGCTGCCCAAAAATCCCTGCTAAGTCTGTAGCTATAATTTGGTCGCCGCAAATCTTTCGACCTTAAACTGTAGATTGCGTGACAATAATTAGTCGTAATCACCCATTGCTACCATCCTTCACCTCAAAACAAGACAATGGGAGGCAATAGCACTAGTGACGTGACTTGTTCGAATAGATACGTGTTTAAATCGATTTTATGTTACCGAACTTGAGTAAATATACCCAAAAATAAGATGTCTTAAATAGAAGAGACTCCGTTGTTTAGTTTACATTATAATGCTTTCTCTTAGAAACGGTTTTATATAAATGATGACCTAACTAAAATAAATTGTAAAATCAATTCTATTACACCGTCGATTACAAATTAAAAATGAGAATTCTAAGGAAACCCAGATTTGCCGAGATCAAACCGCCGGGATAAGTAGCAACTAAGTAAAAACTAAGCTGATATTTTGTTCAATTTGTAAGAACATTATGTTAAATACATTTTCTCTAAAGCGTTAAATCGACTCCTGTCGTTACTAGAGAATAGGCTTATTTTTAGGTCAGAGAATCTCTATTGACATTCAAAATGCCAATACTGCCAGACTTCTGGACACTTTTCCAGTTGACACAGATTCGGAGGAACCCTAATGTTCTTTAATTATACTTTGTTTATAGGTTGAAAGCACAGCAAAGTGTTATATTCTGTAGCATTATTTTTTAAAAATTTAAAAATACTTAAATATATCTTTAATTAGAATAGGACATCTTAACTATGATGAGGAATGTGAGTGACATTACTCCAAAAACAATCGATTTTGATGTTACCAAACAAGAAAATCGATTGTAGTTCAGCTGGGTTCGCACATCACTAGATGAAATGCAAACGAGCTTGTCGTTAAAACCTTGACATGTGAAAGACTGTTATAAGAACACTCATTGCTCGTCAAATGATTAGCTGTTAGTAACATTATTATACAGCTGGGACTTTGATTATTATTTAATATTCAAGGTAGGTACTACTTAATAATGTCTTAATAGTCCAGTAATTCCTACTTAATAGGGTAACATACAGTACGCAGCATTCTTAATTCTTACGAGTGCTTATGGCCCTACTGGTCAAAGCAGAACACTTTTGCAGTGGCGTGAGTGGCGTGCAGACTAAGATTTGAGTGAAAGGTCGAATGTTCGATTCCCACCACGGGCCTTTATTCCAAAGTCAAGCACTACCATTTACCAATTAGCAAAGACGCACTAACAAACGATGTAGCGTTCCGGCGCGATGCTGTATACAAACCAGTAGGGGTTGCTAAATGCTTACCCGATCCAAGATCAGAAAAAACACTCTGTGAACATTTGAAGTGTCTATCTAATACCGCTGACCATCAGACAGTGTTTTAGTAATAGGACTCCGTTAGAAACATTGATTTAAGGAACCCTAAAACGATGATGATGGGTTGTATGTAGATGCAATTATTGCTATCTAAACGCAGCGTTGAAATAGGTAACTGAACTGATGCACGCGCATTGCGAGTGAATTCCTCAACAACACGCTAGATTTCTAATGACGTGTAATGAAAAAGATTGTTTTTATTTTCATATTTTTCAATATATCAATCAGTCAAATAAATGTTCAGCAAAACAAACAAACAGGTTACACACAATTTCCGTTTTCTCCAAGTTTGCTCGTAGACACCTGGCCAATCTGAGGTTCTAAAATATGAGGCTTTGCAATTTAGCTATATCAACTAAGGCTGCAGTCGCTAGTCAGTTTGTTTTATGAGGTGATGGCTGAAGAAGTATTTTATTTAAAAGAAAAATATGATCATTTTTTCGTCACAAACACCTGCGCTAACAAAGCTGGATACTATGCAGATTTACACGTAAAGAGAATCCACTGGTTTATTAGTATAACCCTGAGTTGTTCGAAGAAAATTCAAATATTTAAGTAATATTTAAATTAATTTAATTGCAAGATTCCATACATTTTATAACATTTCTTGTGAATAAATTAATTTGAGTACGACTTAATTTTGTTTTAATTTGTTTCAAACAACAAAGATTTAAGTGCCCCAAATTCTGCGAGAATTCTGAACTATCATTAAAATAGCTTAACCGTCAATATCATATCTAATTTAGTTTAGATCTAAAGTTCGAATGTAATCTAGGCTGCGAAAGTCCCCGGTTGCCTCTCACATTCCTTGAAACGGCCTAATTGACAGTAACTAGGCTGTTTCGCAAAACTGTTCATCGGCAGCATAAGACCGTTCTAAATTATACTAGGTATAGTTACGAGTATAGTACAGAGTTATATGAAAATACCAAATCGCTCTCGGTATTTACCTAGTTGTTTAGATTAACAATGACAACTTTTGTTCCACGACTTTTCAAAATTCAGTATTAAAACATCAAAAACAATGTTATTTCTGTAAAGTGACATTACACTGTTGCGGTTGCGCGCCGCGAGTTCGCTCGCCGCCGCGCCATTACCACTTGCCGATGTTACATTACAGAGTAGGAACATGTAGAGTAGTATCTTTGTAAATTATTGAATATTTGATGAACTCAAATAAAATGAGCGTGTATTTGAAGAGGAAACTAGCAGACATAAAATGGAAAATATTCTTTTTACAAAAAAGCTACATATTTAGAAAGTAGCTAATAACTGAACACACGGGTTTGTTGCCAAACGTTGCTAAGCGTAATCTTTAAGGTTTTTGTTATTTATGTTACGAGCCAGAAATGAAACACGTCTCACCAATCGCACATTTCAATTATATTTTCTAACTTTTTAAATATCACAGTAATTACAAATTAATCACAGTAACACTTTGCACTGGTACACGACTGATAATGCCTGCATGCCTCGCCGCTCGCCCATTTTATGGACGCACACTCGTCACGCCTCCCTCTCGCCGCCTCACCTCGACCAACTTCGACACTTGTCGGCTCTTCTCGTCGCACCTCCGGAATTGCTCGTTACAGTCGGCCATCCTGTAACAATTGCGCCGCAATTGGCGCAGAGTACACTTTAATTCTCTAGTAAATCCATTAAGTCAATCTCAGGTTTCGATTGCCTCAATACTACTGTTGCAACACGGTTAACTGTTAAGAGCACGTTAATGACACTACGGTAAGTTCCCCCCCAGAAAACCTGCAGAAACAATGACGAGGCTGTGAACCTTACACTCAGTGCTCTCAATTTCATACTTACCCACATCATCACGTCTCAACAGTCCCTTAATAAAAATCCCCTTAAATTACCACCAAATCTCGGCCCCGTGGATTAACTTGACAGCCAAAACCACACCTGCTTAGAAGTGCCACAAAACCAACCAGGATAATACCTAGGCAGAGACGAACTCTCAAATCAAATGATGGACATGAGATTACTTCTCTAATCTGATAATATCAGTCTAATAATATCGGCCAAGTGACAAACCCAAACTCCAGGCTCAAATTATTAACTCAACCTCATAGTCAATCCAAAGCAAAACTATGTGCAAAACTATCCTTCAAAATGTTATCCTACAAAACTATCCTGCTCAACACAATTCTGCTACACTTTCCTGCTAAACACTATCCTGCTGAACGCTATCCTGCTGAACGCTATCCTGCTGAACGCTATCCTGCTAAACGCTATCCTGCTAAACGCTATCCTGCTAAACGCTATCCTGCTAAACGCTATCCTGCTAAACGCTATCCTGCTAAACGCTATCCTGCTAAACGCTATCCTGCTAAACGCTATCCTGCTAAACGCTATCCTGCTAAACGCTATCCTGCTAAAAGCTATCCTGCTAAACGCTATCCTGCTAAACGCTATCCTGCTAAACGCTATCCTGCTAAACGCTATCCTGCTAAACGCTATCCTGCTAAACGCTATCCTGCTAAACGCTATCCTGCTAAACGCTATCCTGCTAAACGCTATCCTGCTAAACGCTATCCTGCTAAACGCTATCCTGCTAAACGCTATCCTGCTAAACGCTATCCTGCTAAACGCTATCCTGCTAAACGCTATCCTGCTAAACGCTATCCTGCTAAACGCTATCCTGCTAAACGCTATCCTGCTAAACGCTATCCTGCTAAACGCTATCCTGCTAAACGCTATCCTGCTAAACGCTATCCTGCTAAACGCTATCCTGCTAAACGCTATCCTGCTAAACGCTATCCTGCTAAACGCTATCCTGCTAAACGCTATCCTGCTAAACGCTATCCTGCTAAACGCTATCCTGCTAAACGCTATCCTGCTAAACGCTATCCTGCTAAACGCTATCCTGCTAAACGCTATTCTGCAAACCCTAATCTGCAAACCCTAATCCGCAAACACTAATCCGCAAACCCTAATCCGCAAACCCTAATCCGCAAACCCTAATCCGCAAACCCTAATCTGCAAACCCTTATCTGCAAACCCTAATCTGCAAACCCTTATCTGCAAACCCTAATCTGCAAACTCAATATGTGAACTCTATATGTAAACTCTATATGTAAACTCTATAAGTAAACTCCAATGACGACCGCAACCAATTAAGCTCAAAATATGAAATTCCAGTTCCCATTAAAGTCAAAATGAAAGCTTAAAGAAACGCGGTTTAACTCATCGATAGAAGTTGCAATCTGATTTCGAACTCTAATTTAAAACCAAGTGGCCACCAAGTCTAAGCTCTTCCAAAATTGAAGTTTCAAGCAGACTTCCAACCGATAATGCAGTCTAAAACTGATAAACTAAACTAATTCAAACTTAAGTTTCTTACTTGCCAAAATACTAATCTCAATGTAAATTTGCTAAACGAAATTCCAAATTTATAATACCAGCTAAGACTGATTAACTTAACTTTAACTCAAAAATATAAATCCAACCTAAAAGTCAAAACCTCTCATCTCATCAAAACTCATGGGAGGACTCGCCAAACGATAGCTAACTATTAAATTTAAGTCGACAGAAGTAAACTCCTAACTGATAACTATAACCTAACATGGAAATTAAAACTCAACTAACTTATCGAAAGATACTCTTTCAAAACGCTAAACGAAACATTAAAGTTACTCTCTACACTCATGGTGGCCGCACTATGAGACAGAACCCGCAATACTAGTAACCTCCCATTCCACCAAGATACAACAAATCAGGTTTCTGCTCGGTCACGTCACTGCCCCTTCAAATCAAGTCCCTGCTTGGCCACATCGCCTCCCGGTGCCAGAGAAGAGAGACAGAGCAGCGCAATGCAAATAAAAAGCTTCATATAAGCTTTGAATCAAGCATCGCTCAACAAGATCATAAGACTACTAATTTAGATACTAGGTACTCAACTTAACAGGCTGGAGTCTCCCCCGCATCGAAGGACTCGCGAATGATGCCTGAGCAGCGACCCTCCGCCGCATAACTGCTGGAGTTGCTTTCCTTCTCTGATGATGCATCTCGGATACCAAGGCTCTCTCGAACGCAGCATAGTAACTGTAAACATAAGAACATTTTGAACACATGTGATTGTGCCAGCTCGGATTAATGAAGAACTGTTTGTCAGGTCTGAATGTACGCTTAGGCCTGTCCTCAACGTAATTGTTCACAATTCCTACATTCATTTCAATCAGCCGTTAACTTGTAATCCACTCTTTTTATACGCGTATCCTCTTACACAATCCATCCACCTATACGTTATCTTTCTTTACATTATTCTTTGTTACACCTACGTGATTTTCAGTCTACGTATTATATGGCCCGTACCACGCTAACCTTTACTCCTCATTTATTAATTTTATCGGTAACAAGTGCTACTTTAAAACTTTCACTAACATACGTGTCCTTTGTCCTATCCATCCTATCCATTCTCATCACACCTTACATCTATGTCAAATTTCACCAGTCGTCTATATTTCACCTATCTCTTTTACTTCCCAAAACTTTGACCCACCCAACTGAGATTACCCTCTTAATTATTCCTGTAAACGATTTATTTCCTACCGCTTTATTATACTCACAATGTAACCTACTCATTTTCCTCATTACAAATAGCTGCACGTAAGAACTCCTACTACTACTATCGTAAAATCCTGATAACCTCTTAACAGACAATCGACTCGAGCCTCTGTAGTAAGACACATAAAATTCCCGCCATGCTACACTTGCGAGAAGTCTCAATCCTCGCTCACATGTACAAGCACGTACAAACATACGCGTACATACACGCACGCAAATAACTTTTGTTTTAATGTGTCATTAGATCCTTTATACCCAAACTGTTAGTACCAAAATTTACGTTTTCTACCTTATCCCAACAAAACTACCTTCTAAGATTTTATTAATAAGCTTTCAGCTTTATTCGCTGCTTTAAGACTCATTTGCATAGGTACAACTCTGAAAATTGATACGATATATAATTTCGACTATATTGGACGGCTCTTAAATTCTACAAATGTAGGTACTTCCCGTCTACTAGTATATCACGCAACATTTTGATCACTGGTGGTTGTTAAATTAACTCCCTAGAAAACTACACAAGTACCTTCATAAATAACGTATCTGAACTCATATGATCACACAGTTTAACACAATTTTTTTACTGTGAGTTAAAATGAACACAGTGCCCGACGGTATAGCAGTGGACTATGTCAAATGTTTAATATTTAAATCAAAATAACAATTGGAACAAATACAGCTCACCAGAGACGCCATCTGGTTGATGACATCACACATTCCGTGACATGACATCATATACACGTGGAGACACGTGGCCAGCGCACAAATGCAGCTCCAGCATAGCACGGCGAGCCAACATGCACGACGCGACACGCTGACCAGCGCGCAAGACTCATCAGTTCATCAGTTGTTCATGAAACATAAAAACAAATATTAGCAACGCCTGCGTTACATTCTCGTTGTAATATTGGAACGATCATACATTACCAAAAAGCTTCTTAAAATCCTACGTTCAGTCTCAGGAATCCCAGCCCTCGTTATTGCGGTATACCCGCACTCATATCTTGCTCCACTTTGAATTTTTTTTTATGCCACGTAAAATGCATTGAAGACTTTCAGAAGTCATTCACTTGATTTTAGCTGTACTTTGGACGAAACAACCACACTTATAGCAGATACTGCCCGCTTCCTTTTTGTTTCCACCATTACAAAATGTCATCATCAAATGTACCGTCAAATCTTCTCACAAAAATGAAATTGCAATGTATACTATGCTGCCATTGTTGCTAACCGGCTTAACAGAGTACACGCCTGACCCCTTATTGTCACTCCACCGATAAATCTCACTCAATCTTGTAAATCCTCCTTTTCACATATATCACGGTTTTCCGGGTTACAATCGGGTACAATTTAGCAATTATCATATTTTCTTCCGATTTTTTTTTAAAGTACCCTCAAGTAAAAATTATTCCACGGCTTTTCTTTCTCACGTATTCATCATGCATCGCCTTCAAGCAATTTTTGAAACGATAACTACTTTCATCGGCACTTACATGAGACTTTTCGCTGGGTGTCCAATTTTCTTCAGTTTTTCGCAACCTCTTTGACGTCACGTGACGTCACATGTTCCCGGCTTTTCGCTTCACTGTGGGTGTGGTGAACAGTATCCCACTTCTGACTGTTACGAGCCAGAAATGAAACACGTCTCACCAATCGCACATTTCAATTATATTTTCTAACTTTTTAAATATCACAGTAATTACAAATTAATCACAGTAACACTTTGCACTGGTACACGACTGATAATGCCTGCATGCCTCGCCGCTCGCCCATTTTATGGACGCACACTCGTCACGCCTCCCTCTCGCCGCCTCACCTCGACCAACTTCGACACTTGTCGGCTCTTCTCGTCGCACCTCCGGAATTGCTCGTTACATTTATCTACGAAACATAGCTATTATAATTGTATTGCTATACAAATGCAGCTGTAATGTGGGAACCCCGTCCGTCCGTTTGCACGACACAAAGCTTTTTACGCATTCCGTGTGTGTGCTTATTACATTGATAATAATACTATTTGAATTGTTTGTAATGTGAGGCAAAGCGAGCGTTTACTTAATAGCGATGTTTTGTGAGGCAATGCTGCGAAACTTGCGAATGAAATGAAATGAAAATTAATTTCTTCACTTCATTTTATGTCCGATAGACCTATTTACTATGTAGCAGGACTTATTTAGCAGGACAAATTGTTTTGGTATAATCCGCTACTTGAAAAGAATCTGCCTAGGTATGGTCCAATATGCAGGAACACTCCCCACATGAAACAAGACACACAATTCTTCCAACAATTTCCTCGACGCACGTTTCGTCCCGACACCTTCAGTAGATATTGACTTTACAATGCCAAATCGTAGAGCATGATCTCCTGAGGATGTCCCGGTGTAGGGACGAAACTGCGTTATGGTTTCAAAGGTACTGTGGTAACGACCGAAGCAAAGTCCTGGGACGCGCTGTATCTTTCATAAACAGGCGTATCACTGTACTTCAGGTGAACTTATTGCTCGTCTTGGTATAAAAACGTTGTTTGGTACAGACCTTCTCACCAAACAAGACTCAAACAGAACTCCTTATTTCCCAGTATTCTGTAGGAAGGTATAATAAAATCCGTAATAATATTATGCAGTGGCATTATCGATATATCTGCGATAACAATCAAGAAGTATTGTCGCTTGGCTAACAGTGCGAACCGTTACACTAGTGTTGTGAACCTTTACAGAATATCGACAAAATAATATTTAAAATAATAGGCATAAAAAATACATGATATTATTATTCTGATATAGAAACTCATACTTTTTCCTAGCTTTTCTCTTATGATAGTAGTAAATATTGCCTATTAAGTAAATATTTCATGCAGTAAATCCATCAAATGCTGTTAATTTCGGTTATTAAATAAAAAAAAAAGACGTGTGGCACTGGGATACTGCCGCGGCAAAGCTATTGCATAGCATTCTTTTATCAACTTATTTTTTTTCAACTTCTGTACGTTATTTTCGTTACGGAATTTCTGGATTCGGTCTCCACACTCTTTTAATTTGAAACTCGATTTGGTTTCACTATTATTACAATCTATATGGAGGTGTAACCCAAAATGTATAACAATATCGAATCCTTAGTATTATTGCATCTAGTATGTAAAGCTATTTAAACCGATGTAGTAGCCCTGCCGTAGTATAAACACGTGTTACCAGGATTCGCCTTCTATTAGGACTCGTAAAAGTTTTTTGGTAAATTAGAGAGGAGTTATTTTCATAGCGATATCGATATTTTCTCAGCTCTATTTGGGCGCACCTGCAGCATGCAGTGACCGACAATGGGGCCATCCATTACTCGCGGCCACACTGCCATTTCGTATTAGCTGATTCTATTAACAGGACCTCACGCTACATACGAATATATAGCAGGCGTTGCTTTGTGATTTGCTAAAATCTGACAAAACACAAAAATCTATACTTATAGGTAGCACAACTTGCAATAAAAACCATGCACCGCTTACCTTCTCAACTAAGCAAGACAGTCGCCACTATCACTAACATGCGTATTGCGTACTTCTACGATAGAGTTTGTGTATGGCCTTTATCATCCTCATAAGATGTATATAAGACTTGCCCTATCACTCTGTGCAAAATTGCCCTTTAACTATAATTTTCTACTATCCATAGAGTTCCGTAGCATTCGTGGAGGCTACTCAGCTCAGACCCCAACGAAGCTATGCTTCCATTATCTTTGTACTAAGCCTCGCTCCCTTGACTTCAAAAAGTTTTTTTTTTTAATTTTTGGTTCAAAAGATATTCAAAACAATATATATTTGTTTTTAAAATTAATAAACAGGATTACCTTAAAATTATTTATGATCATTTCAGTTTAGTATAATCTTATAACCTATGCAGTAGCTATGCAATTGATCGCATATATCGATGACTTCAGCACATAGCTATTGCGGTAAGACTAGCTCGCGTGGCTTATCAGCACGAGGAGCTAATTCGTAGCCACGAACAGCGTCATTATTACCACAAATAGGTATATTACTTAACACCTCTCCACTCAACGTTTAGGTCACAGGTTGAAATACCTAATCACGTTCTTATGCAGCTATACCCAACACTAGCTGATGCCGGTTTCACTCAGATTGCCTCCTGTTTAGTGCCTAAATTGTTTAAAAAATTAAAAAGGCAGCCCAATTCGACCATAGGGTTTAATTTGTGCGTTGATAAATAAATCAACGAGGCAGTATTTATTTAAGTATGGGACTGACTTACACATTGTTCGGGACTTTTGAGCTGTTTTTATGAAAAAAAATGTAGATCCATTAATATTATGCTCGCAGAAGTCATTAATCTGCCTGCTGTTAAAAAAAAGTTCTAAGATCTTTATTTCATATAGAACAGAATTTCTGAAGAACTCATAGACTTATTAATCTATGGAAGACGGATGTAATACAAAATTCACGAAAAAAGTGTCCCGAGAAAACCCTTATAAACGAGGGTACATGCTATTTTTATAAACAAACTAAAACATTTTAATTTATGTCGTAAACCATAACTATACAGCCTAATTTTCAAACACGAGACTGATGTGCGATTGTATGTCTTTTCGCGTCTTGTATGTCATTCGGTTCGGACACTTTTTAGCGCTGACCCACAATCCTTAGTTTATAAATCAATGCCTCCAGGTGATTTCTAAGTATGTAGTAGTATTTATACAAGTCTATAAATTAATCAACGTTCCTTGAGGTTATCTCAAAGATTCACAAAGGGTTATCGAAGGTTGAGTGAGTCAACGACAAGCCGCCATTTTAGGACTTGGTACCCGTTATGGCTTCACGTGTTTTGCAAGCGTTATAGAACACTAGTCTATGACTTGTATTATTCTTCTTCTTCTTTAAGTTCTTCGCAGATTCTTCTCCACATTGATTGGTCTTAAGAGTCCTGTGAACTACGATGTCTCCGTGCATTCGAAATACCAAATCATCTGTAATTCGTGCATATTTCGATCATGTTATGGTGTTATTCGGATTCATAGAGTAATAGTCTATGCTCCTAGCCATATTTAGTTCGGAAATACTTGTTCAAAACGAAATAATAATCAATTTTTATCAAAATTTTTATAACTTTGGTCGAGTTCCGTAATACCAAAAATTATGAATGAAAACTTGTAACTTTCTTTATTGACTGGTGTTTTTCTTTAGCTGGACAGTAAAAACTGTGCTCCTGAACTAAAGCGACATGAGATAGTGTTGTTTTTATTACAAAACAAATAAGCAGAAAACATGTCCTCTTTGACATAAAAATAAGCAAAACTAAATTCGTTTACAATTTAATTTAACAAAAGTATTTCAGAACCAAATATGGCCAGGAGCACAGATTATTACTATATGAACCCGAATAACACCAGAACATGATCAAAATTTGCACGAATTACAAATGATTTTGATATTACGAATGTATGGGAGACATCGTGGGTAAGCGGACTCTTAAGGATCCAATTTTTTCAGCCGGCCCTTAATTCTCTACTTATGTGTCAAGCCACTTTCAGCCACCTGAGAAACCCCTTCTTGGCATCTTTGACACGGTCTTTGCTTAAACTTATAACTTAGAAGTTGAACCGACCGCTGACATCTGGAAGTTTTAACTATAAATCAAGACTTAAAGAATCGTTACTCCATATAAGTTTTATAAAAGGCCTATTATTATAGAATAGACCTCTATGTTCAGAAATAAAGCTACTATGCCATGGCTCAGAGTAGATAATAGAACGCCACGATATCATCCATTTATCTGACAATCGAAGCCTCACGCCGTATAAAATGGTCACAAAGACAATCCTGCCCTTCTATGATGATTACTGTACCTATAGTTCAATCTATAGGTATAGGCATACCTATAGATTGAACTATAGGTACAATAGCAGCAACATTCATAGATTGACCGGATAAGCTATTGCACAAAAGTGAATAGAGTTTTGTTCCAAATGTACCTAGTCTGCGATGCTTTACCCTTTAGTTAGAGTTATCGCGCATCGAAATCAGGGCAAGCCAATAATAGTGTATTGGTATTGGATTTAAACAAGTGTTACTTGCCGGAAGTTCAAGAAAATCAATTCAAGACTTCCAAACTATTTTGCCCTGTGGTTTTGCCATACTCTATAATATCTAATGAACATTTACATACTCCTGATAATGCTCCAGTGTCAGAGTGGAACAATTATTTTTAGAATATTTGTCTGAGTCTCAAAACCCAGGGATTCCAAAACAGTGGTCCAGGGTGCCTACCCCCATGACTTAAAGCAATATTATTGTAATATTGTTTTGACATTTTCATACAATGTCAGTATGGAAATTTTAAAACAATATCACACTAATATTACTTTAGGTCACGGTGGTAGACCCCCAGGTGGTTAGGTTTTATTGCAGATACCACCCAAATGAGGTACTACCAAAGTGTCAGCTCACACGATACAATATTCTGTATCGTATGAGCGATTCTATTGTAGAGCAATAATTTAAAAAAAAATACCTTTTTTTCCCTTCTGCTTCGGTTCTTTTATACATTCCTCCTTATTCAAACTTGAATTTTCGCGCCTGCATGATACCTTTCCACCTTAAGTATTGTTTTACTTTAAAATTCTGGACATAATGGGACCTTTAGAACTGAGATTTCAGGGTGACGAGCCTTATGCAGTGCCTAATGCATGTCATACGAGGCACTGCATCTGATACGAACAGGGGTATCACATAACATCAGACGAATGTCTTGTTCGTATCGACACTTTTTGCGCAAAAAGATTTTTTACTTCAATTTTTAAGGGTTCATTCAAGTTCAATAATAAATCGTTATCATCAGTAAGAACAAAAATGAAGGCTGTACAAATATGCAGGTATAAACAATAAACGTACTCGCAGATTCTTGTAATTACACGTAAAAGAGGATGCGGGAAACGGCTGTAATTTGTCACGCGACTGGATAACGTAATAATATGTATGTTTCGGATACTTACATTTGCAAATACAATGCAGCTGCAATTATCATTTAATTTTGGCAATTTTATGCCCACGGTGTGTCTAACCTTTGGAATACAGGGATGTATCCTAATCTTTTATAGGTAGGTATATTAAGGAAGGATGGAGTCAAGCAAGACGTTAAGTGACAAGTGATTCGCATCCCCATATCAGATGCAGGGTGTGTCGTATGATATTGCATTGCAAAATCATACGACACACGGCACTGTGCTCATCATCCTGAGATAACAGTTGTTCCACATTTGTCTTCGTAGTGTTTCAGTCGATAATAGTATTTTGTTTTTAAGAATACTTAGATCACGAACTCACTTATTTACGTAAGCTAGGAAAACATGGTTTTGGTTTACGATTGCTGCCAGCTACCGTGTTTCTAATGGTGAATTTTTTTTCGAAATCGGCACCCACATACACAAAAATACAAATCTTTCCTCTTTATAATATTAGTGTAGATTAGGTGACGAAGACAAATCTTTCGTATAGAAAATCCTTCTGTAGTAAAAGATAAATGAGCATACTCGTACACAGTAGAACATTTAAGGGCTAATGAGGCTGATGATGATGACCTCAATTTAACTAAGTAAGACTTGAAGCCTACCTTAAAAGTTAAAGCTATGTAGCAGGTGGGTGTGGCAGGCGCGAGGTCGAGCTACAGGTTAATTCTACCTACTACGATCGAAATGCTACATCGATCTCTAACTACTAAGTAATGAGTTGAATAATAAATTTTCTAAACAAAAATTTTATCTTTCGAAAATTAACCCACTAAGTAGATAAAGGAGGAAGTTTCGTCCAAATTGTTGACTGTTGTCTTCGGTAAATTGCATCTACCAGTTGACATTTGAGCGGTATTCATTTGTTTAGCTTTCTGCAGTCCTTCTCCACATTAAAAATGCAGTGTGCGGTATTTTGGAGAGTATAAGATTTCTTCGGTCCCTCGCAATGTCATAGTATACTAGAACTATACTATTTCCTAAGTGGCAAGTTCCTAAGTGGCATAATAAGTTATACCTACCTATTTACTAAAGTACGACTTCAAAAATAGGAGGAGGTTCTCAATTCGTCGGAATTTTTTTTTTTAGTTTTTTAGCCATACCTTAGCTACAGGTTGCATTACTTTTTGCATCAATAACTCGTTATCAGTCAAGATTAAATCGTCTAAAGCATTATTGATTGCCATAAGTATTATTTTATCATAAGTCAATGTATTATTTAATATTTTGCCGAGAGCCATATTAATATATTATATCGATGGTGCGATAAAATTCCATTTTAAAAACTACCATTAAATATTCCAACACTGTCACAATACAGATTGATACGTTGATAGTGTGTAAAAGCATCTACGGACTTAGCAACCTCACAACCTGCAACATCTTCACGCTACCGACTTTATAAACTAGCATACTCGTACGTACGTATTTTATATCCTAATGTGCCAATTGCTAAATTATCTTGTTTGGTAAGAATGTATAGTAAAATATATAATATTATTATTACATTTGACGATAACAGACTTAGGTACGAGTAGATGCCGTTTCACAGATTCGGCAAACGCAAGTGAAGTGTGTGAAGAGATAAGTCGGAAGCTCACTGAATTAACTTCTTGATTTGCAAACTTTCAACAAACTAGTTGGCACATCTGTAGGTATAATGCTTACGGCTGGTGTAATTAATTTTGGCCTGCAAAGTTCATTAATAATTTTAAAAGTAGCTACTAGAAATAAGGATTATAATTGCATGTTTTTGATAGCTAAGTAAGTTTAATGTGCGTATGATTCGGACTTGAGATTAAAACTGGGTGTGTCTTGACTTTATCTCGGAAGCCGGAAATTTTATCAAAGTAGGTATGTGGCCTAATAATATGAGTAAGTGCACAAACAATAACACTTCATGGTGTCTATTATATTAATAATCACAATGCTACGAGTGTTATGAATACTCATATATAAACTAGCTATAAAGAACTATAAACTCAGAGACAGGACAGTTTAGCAGAGAATTTTTGCTACAACTGATGTAAATGCTGCTTTTCTAGTGAGTGAAAACTTTTACTTCTAATATGACACTCAAAAACTTATAAATAAGAGCGAAATAATTTTTTAAACATAGGAAAATGATTAATGGCTTTTATAAACCTTATATTATCTAAAGGCATAGATACTAATTGGAATAAGAATGATGATGACATAAGTAAAAGGTTCCCACGCCGGAAACCGTATTCGATTCGAAAGGTCTCGTTTTAATTAGGTGCGAGTAGGAATAAAGAAGTAGTCCTCTAGACAATTAAATGTTCTAACATCGCCTTGAGAAGTTGTTCTTCATTCTAGTTTCAAACGAAACTAGTTTTAAGTTACGGTCTGTGGATGACCTATATTTCAAAAATCTTTTGACTCTCACTTTAAAAACGATAATGATTGGTGAATATAGAAAGTATTTGAGATGATAAATAATTTCCAACAAGCTTTCTGTAGTTAGTTATGCTGCGATGTACCTAGTAGAGTCACCGCATAATATGTAAAAAAAATGATTTTTTTAGTAAACTTTAAATATCTAAATATTAGGTATAAGCATAGATGTGGATATAAGAAATATTATCTTTGGTCCCTAAAAATAAATAAAAAAGTAGAGGAACATTTTGGCTATAAGATAGGGTATAGTATCATGTCAACATTGCGCATATTATTTTCAAAAGAAACCAAAATAACAAAACAAAGATGGTCGCATATTATATTTAACTAGTTCGCATAGTTCAAGGCAAAAACCATTAGGATTCCGTACAGATCACGACTCCAAACGTACTTTTGCGTAATGTCTAATAAACTTCGTTCAAACCACTTTGACCCTTTTGTTACTTTGCAATAGAGAAAAATTAAACTCATAAGTATCAAGATCAATTGATAAATTGTTTAAACGTTTAATTTGACAGTGATGTTTGAACTAGTTTAATCACTATGTCAACTACTAAATTACAGATTGGATCATTATGTGAAGAATCTAATTGATATTTAAATGGTTATTATGTAACGTGATAAGACTATGTATATCTTATATTATATCTTAATTTAGTTCCAAGGAAGTATTTCTTACACGTGTTATGTAATAGAAATTATTCAACAATCTAGAGATATTTCCATAGTACAGCTATGTTATAATGAATAACTTTTTAATAATTATAGAAGTCTGTGCATAAAGTAGGTCAATATGTGACACATTTTGATTTCATAATTCGAACTTTAAGCAATGAGCGTAGATAAAAGAAATTTTTGACATGTCAAATAGGTTTTCCATAGTCCTAAAAAAAACTTGTTTTCCGTCAATTTTTATGCTAAATTTACTCAATGTAGGTTAAAACGAGTACCGGTTCAAAACTAATACCTATCTATATTTTAAGTTTTGCTGATCATGGGTCTGTTCTCGGAACGAGAAGGGTTTGTCTATCGCCCACCAAGCTGTAGTGCGGGTTGGCGCCTTCACACACTTTTGAGATACTGAAGAACTCGCGCAGACATGCAAATTTCTTCATGATAATTTCATTCAAGTTAAGAGAATGATAATAATTAATATTTTGTATTCCATAAACGTACATGTTGATTTCGAAAATACGTGATGTGTGCCCGGGAATCGAAGCCTCGACCCTCTGAAGAGAGCCAAAGGATTAAACCAGTGGCAGTTGTAGAGTATAAAACAAAAACCAGTGGTAATTATGATCGCCGACGTATATATAATAAATAAATAAATGTTTAAGTTTCATTGAACCACAAACCTCGATTGTAACATTTTGATATCCGGCCTCCATAAAGGTTACGACTTACGACCCTTGACTTAACGTAAAGTTGCCATTATCGCACGATAAGATCTAATCTTAGACCCTGCCTGACAGCACCTGTCATGGTTTCTGACTACTTTAATAGATCAATTGTATTTCGAAGATCGATTATAATTTTAACGTGAGAAAAACCATGGTTATGGTAGCACCACGGTAGCGCACACTTTTTATCTCGAATCGTAGCTTATTGAATAAGTATCTACTGTTATTTAAGTACATAATTTATTTATTTATTGCAATCATGTTTACATGCTAAGATCTTGGCTAAGATACACTTTTATACCTACAGAACAATTAGGTGAACTTGGCTAGTGCAGTTATACTGTATATTATTTATTATCCTAAATAAGTTTAAGCGGTACTTCACGCCTGAACAACTTTTGACACTGTAAGAAGCCCAGGTTGGTTCTGACAGTATTGCAGTCACTGCCTGTTCAGCATTTTGTACAGGATATACCTTAAAGAGTGTTCTCAAAAAACTTCCGTATTCCTAATCAAGTAATCAAGTATTATCTTGAATTTTCTATGCAAGCGCTCTCCAACATAAACCTCATAATTGCTTTCCATCAAGCATGATTGTAGTCAAGTGCAACTTGCAAGCCTATACCAATGGTAAAAAATGTAGTGTCTAACGAGGTACATTGAAAGTACTATAGACTATAGTGGTTCCTCGAATTAACCCACGATTAATTAAACGTCAAAGATTCCTCGTTAATCCAACGCGGAAGCGCTCTTCATGATTTCTATTCTTTACTTCGACTTTAACAAGCGATGGGAACAAGGCCGCAAGTATTATTCTCACATCATTTGATCATGAGAGCAGTTTTTGTTTTGCACTCAACAACTTAGTATTTGACTGCTATCTCACCTGATGGTAAGTGATGATGCAACCGAGGAGATAAAATTGGAAAGGGTACTTAACTCACCCCTATCGGTTATTATGCGACATCACGCTATAGAACTCTAAATCGGTTGGCGGTGTGTCTTTGCTGGTATAGAATGGTCTTGCAGTTTCAAAAGTCAAGACGTTCTTTTAGAAAAATTTCCTTTTTTTTAATTTGTAAAATCTTTATTAGTTTTGAATATATTTGCATAGAACTAACCCTCTTTTTTGTTTTTAATTATTTTGTTAATAAGTTTTGCAATATTTGTGGATTTTTTTTTTCAAGAATCATCTAGATGCCATTCCGAATTGAATGACACCTCAATCATAAATTTTAGAGACTACTGAAAAACGTTGACAAATTGACTAAGAGGCACTTGTTGACTGTAGCTTGGCAACTTCATGCGGGACCCTCTGGCGGGGTGACAGACGGCCGAGAGACGCGGTAACGCATACATGCAGAGAAGTGTCCTCTTCCCCGCTACACCACCCGGTAACCGCTGACATCTAAGTTACTTGCCTCCCCCACCGTCTGTCACCCCGCAGGAAGGTGCCGCACGTAGTTGCCAAGCTATAGACGACTACGCACGGAAATTTTAAAACCAAAAATCACGCAGCCTATATCTTACTCTCATTGGATAGAGAAATGATCACCAAGCCATTGCTGCGGCCAAGCTGCGGCTATGTTTTTATCATTTTATATTATACTAGCTGATGCCCGCGACTTCGTCCACGTGGGATAAAAACTATTCTATCTTTTAAGTTGGATCAAATGACAGATATTCACGAAGTTTGAACTAAATCGGTTCAGTAGTTTAGGAGTCCATCGCGGACAAACATTGTGACACGAGATTTATATATATTAAGATTTTGATACCATTTGTCATAGTTTTGTAAGTTAGCGCCAGGCGATTTTTTGTATCTAAATTAGTCATTCTTATGCTGTTTTCAATTAAATAAATCACAGACAAAGTCAAAGGGTATCTAGAAATAGATTTATTATAGTGGCATTATCTTCTAATTTAAATAAAAACAAGGCTCCACACGACAATAATTTTCAAATAAAAAAATATATGTCACAACACAATACATATGTAGCCAGAAAGAAGCAATAACAATATTATTATTTTGAAAGACTCCTGAACTTTTCCAATTTTCTCTTCACCTTACTCACACATATTATGACGACCGAATGGCGTAGCGGTGTTGGTAGCGATCTTGCCGTCTGCGTCGGAGGTAGTGGGTTTGATTCCCACTTCTGGACTAAATGTTCTTGTGATAAGCATGCATGCTAGGGATAAGCTATCCTCTGCATATTATTCCTCTTCTTCTCCACCCTTTTTCCACAATATGCGGATTCGGTACAACGCGTTGTCTGATTCCATTCACTGTTAATAAGCTGTTAGCTTGTAATCCACTACTTATCCACTCCTTATCCTCTTAATCCACACGCATATCCTCTTTCACGCAATCCACCCAGTTGTTCTTAGGCGGCTTTCCTCTACTTCTTACATTAATGTTTTAACCCTCAACGCAAAAAGAGCGGTGTTATAAGTTTGATGTCAATGTCTGTCTGTATATGTGTATGTCTGTCTGTGGCATCGTAACTATCAAACGGGTGGGCCGATTTCCATACAGCTTTTTGCTTTTGAAAGCCAGTTTCCTTGCGATGGTTTTTAGCTATGTTTGGTTAATATCGGTCCAGCAGTTTAAGAGTGTCAGTTTTCTAAAATGATGGACGGCATTTTACAAACTACTTACTCGTATTATTACAACTCTGTTAATATGGGTACATATCAAATGCAAGGGCGTGACTAGTAGAAAACTAAAGATTTTGTCTAATTTCAAGATGGCCGCCAGCTCAAAATGGCAAATTTAAATTACCATTCAGCTATCTTCGCTAGTAAAGTTTGTAAGACTATAGCAAATATCCTGCAGTAGCTTATCAACTCGACTACAACGAGTACCCAAACATGTTGTAAGCTGTATCAAGCAATGCGATTAAAACAATACCAACGGTCGCACGCATGTTGCGACATGGGTAGCGCTGTACACACAATGTACATACAACATACATACATGTACATACAAAACATACGGACCAATACAATTGGGCATTTACATACAGACAATGGTTGACCAGATCGTACGTGGATATTGAAACAATGTCTTAGTTTAATGCAAAAATACGAACGGCTTAATAAAGTAACCTAGCCTGGACCTCACCATTGCTTTCCATAATAACATTGTCGTCAAACGCAAGCCTATCCTACTTCCTGCTAATATAATAAACGCAAAAGTTTGTATGGATGTACGAGTATGTTAAGTGTTGTTTTGGGCAAAAACTACTGGACCGATTTGGCTGGGAATTGAGATAGGTAATACTCTGGATGAACGCATAGGCTACCTTCCACACCTATAAAATAAAAAAAACAATCAAATCAAAATGTTTCCGAGATCTGTGATTTATAAAATTCTCTTGTTCACAATGTTTGTGAGAAAAATTTTCCAAATCAAATGAAAAAAAAAATTCTTTCACATAGTTACACATACTTACATATTGTACCGAGAACATCTGGCAAGAAACTTTGAACTTGCTCGGCTACGAAACGGCTTTACCAATTCTTATTAAATGTGTTGTATGTTATATGGCAGAACAACGTTTGCTGTGTCTGCTAGTAAATATACATATTACATATATACAAGAATATATAAAACACCAGTTCTATGAGAATATGTAATACATCGTCGCGTGCGGGATGTATGACCTGGCCCTTAGCCAGCTATTCGAGGAATATGGGAGTTGGGACGATAGTATAAGGAAAACTATTCTGACCACGACTTTTTGTAGGCAAAACTCCCCAAAAGCGATCGCCCAGGCATGTGTGCACTCCTAAAATGTAATGTTGTTAGACCTTATCTGATGGTAATCAGGTACTTGACGATTTTATATTTGGACTCAATAAACCTCTACTGAGCTGTCCGTGAAGGGCAGGTTTTTCGAATTTTAAACTAAGTATAAAAGCGAGTGCTGTTTGCCTCTGCAAAATTGGTTAAATTAATATTCTGCTCTTGACTATTAATTACAGCTAAACCCTATACTATACAAGTACGAGTAAACTAAATCGTAACTAGTTCATACGAGTAAACTAAATTACTGTAACACATCAGTAAGTAACACAAGTGGTTTAATGGCAATAAATAAAAAGGAAAATATTTTATTAAACTATTTATTTAAATAGATCTATGTCACGATTTTATTATTGTAACAGATTAACGCAATCAAGACCAAATCTACAATAATTATAAAACTAAATTATTATTTTATTAATTATTTTGTGTATTTACTTTGAAGGCTGCACTAAAAAAAAAAGAGAAACCAAGACACTTCTTTCCTAACCAAAGTGTTTACATTAAAGCGTCGCAAATGATGAAATAAATAATTACTTCTGATTATTCAGCGCAAGAGCCTTTCAGTTAATCTTAAAACTTATTACGAAATAATATACCTACTCTACCTTATTTATATTTAGTGCTTTTCAAATCGACTGCATGAAGTAATTTTACTCGAAGTGGCCGACAGTTACTTTAATTCTTAGGGGTACATTTGGTAGCACACAGCATCGCATTGAAACGCTAAATCCCTTGATCTTTGCCAATCGCATTAAAAAATCTTATTATACTGGCTAGTACTTGACTGCGATATGGCTTATGCAACCGAAGGTATCGTTCTAACCTTGGAAGGGGTTAGTGCTTCCTTAAGGTTTCACACAGCATCGCATCGGAACGCTATATCGCTTGGCGGTGCGTTTTTGCTGATAAGAATTTTTGTTTGGTAATCAGCCGCGACTGAAGCTAGCCGTAAATGCGCGACTGAGTTTTTCTCAGTTTTGTAGCGCACCGATTTTTTTTGCGAGTGTATGCAAGCAAAGTGAATCCTCTTTGATGCAAGTAACTACGATGGTTTATGGATCAAAGAGTTGATAGAAAATACATTCGTTTATGTAACACTAACACCGGCATGCGCGCAATTATTTCACGGTCCAAATAGCCCGTTCTGAATCAAACCGGACGTAACGGACGGACAAATTGACCACTCGTCCGATCCGATCATAATGACAACTGCGCTTCAGTACTGACAGTCCCTTTGTGATTATACAACAAGTTGTTGTTTGCCATTGTTGTGTTCCTGAATGTCACTCACAATCAGCGTTGACAGACGTCCCGATTTTGGCGAGGTGTCCCGATTTTTAAATCAAAATTAAATGCATAAGTAGCAATTTGTAACAATCACTTAATTTTTTAGTTTATAATAGGTCGTCGCTCACGCTCAGACTAGATAGAACCCTTCCTAACAACGCAGCTCCGTGAGTGCAGCAATTTTTTTTGTAGTGTGAGTGTGTCAAATAAAAGGCTCGGGTTTGCCAATTTGGGCAAAGTATTTTTTGCCGAACTTTTGAAGTCGAGGGCTCTTTCTTGGATCTCTATGCTCGAAATGCTATATTTTTCTAATGTATAAAACATTCTGATTTCTGTTTTCAAATAAGATTAGAAGAGCGATATATTTTGTAAGTTAATAATAGTTATATAGTAATTTGACTAGGCTCACCTTATGATAGTAAAATTGCCGAATGGCAGAGGTATCATCTTTACGTATTGATCTTAAAAAGCCTTTGGTTAAAAGTGTTTAATTTAGAAAGGGCCGATTTTTCAATCGCTATAACATATGCCCACATATGCCATACAAAATCTATCAAAACGTCATATTTATTCCCCAGTTAACGTTTAACGTCAAAATGTCCTATATATTCCTTAGTTAACTATTATCTGGTGATTGAAAAATTGGCTCTTAATCTAACAAAAAATATTATTTGTGAATAACTCACGTCAAACTAAGAAACAATTAAATATAAAATTAAATTTTCCCGGGCCAGTTCAATTTGCCCAGTTTTAAATAAGAGGAAGTGAGTAGTTGAGTACCACCTCACTGTCAAAAATAAAATGATGACGTAAGTGTGAAGTCGGAAGTAAAAGCATGGATAATCTTTTTTCGCGGTTGTATAAAGACGGTTTTTTTGTAAAATATTTTCTCATGCGCTTGCGTAAACTTAAATTAGGTATTCTTTACTTAGGCTTCTCTGTTCCGGTATATGAACTGCTGATAAGTACCTGCAATCAAAGAAAAATAAATAGGTAAGTAAATAGGAGTATCCAGAAAATTTCTACAAGATTATTCGGCAAACTGGAAATCAGTGAGTAGATAAATCTTATTTAAAAATCAATTGAATTCAACTCTCTGACATTTTAAAGTTTCATGTGCATTTTTAAAATAGCCCCAACACGATTTTTAAATAAACGTTTACCTGTTTGTCAGTATGTTTGTTAAGTTTCAAAAAGTTATAGATAATCTCCGGAATGCGTAAACCGTTTATCATGAGACTTCACACACACAAGCATAAATCTATAGGCTGATTTTTACTCCGAGGAAACAAACATTTCCAAATACCACGCGGTCGATGCTCGAATCTACAAAACAAAAGGCCAGTCAATTGATAAATGAAAAAGCGATAAAAAGTTTCGCAATAAAGCAATAAAACATTTCTGGCAGCACCCATACAAATCGATTATTTACATTATAGATAGCAAAAACTGAATGTAGTCATCGACCTAGAGAGAATTTTAATTTGACAACGGTTTATTTATATTGGGACGTCGCGACGTAAGAAAAAACATAGTGTTTCTGTAGCATCCTCCAGAGATTTAGAGATTTGACTTTATGTATTTGCAATGAAAACTTTGCATTTGCAAAATAAATCTTATTATACATTTTTTTAATTGATGCCATCTGAGCGATCGACAGCTTTCGGTGGCAATCGGAAATATGTCATATGGCTTATGCCCGCGGCTCTACCTGCGTGAAATTCGGTTTTCACAAATCCCAAGGAAACGTGACTTTCCCGTTCGCGTTGCCGCTCCTTATCTTTTATAGTTTATACCAATTACCAACTTTCATAAAAAATGGTAAAATAGATTACTGTGGAGAATTTATTTACGGGAACTATCAAGACACGCGGAGCGTGTCCAGCCAAATATACAGTTAGATTTTTCTGGAATAAATAGCCTTTGTTTTAATCCAGATTATAAACTATCTATGTTCTAATTTCAACTAAATCAGTTCTGTAGTTGCCCCGTGAAGGAGAACATAATTAGACACTTTCGCCTTTATAATATTAGTGTATATTATATCATCAGCTATATTCGCGAATTGACTTTCGAGAAGCCATATCTTGTACAAAAAGGTATGGAACCCAAAGTATGCAAATAGTATGGAAATCAATTGAAACAATGACGGAAGGCGTGACGACACGTATTCCGACGCACACGCATATCAAATTAATGTTCTACGTAAAATTGCGTAGGCCGTGCTTTTAACGCAATTTTAAATCTTTACGCTTTAGACTTAAGAAGCATAATCGCATTAAAGATTATTGCGTTATAGGGTTATTGTACAAAGATATATTGGCCCAAGCGATTTATTATCGTATGGTGCAAATCATACAGGTCAAAACCGTGTGAAGGATTAAGTAATTAAGGTTCAATGTATTCATAGATTTCGGTTGAAGTAATAGAGTTGTAAGAGTTATGCAAGCTAAAAAAAGGTATGGGCTAATTTAATGTGGCAAAATATTTATATTTATTAGCATCATTAATATTTAACTCTGTGTCGTATTTCATATTTGTAATTTTTTAAGTAGGTTTACCTAGGACCTAGGTTCTTGTGCTCGGTGCCTACGCTGCACAACCGATGTAAACATTAAACAATGAGAAACACACTGTTTCTGCAAAAATACTTACTTATCGGCTCGACCGATGTAACAATAATATGCCGAAGATGTAACTTCGTCGACTGTACGTAATTTTGAAAGTAACGCTCAGTTGTTGCAGTCTATCTCATTATAAAAGGTCGTAAGTATTAAGTAGCTTAGCATAGCTTCTATCGTGGGCTTTGAGCGTGGAGACCGAATCCAGAAATTCCGTAACGAAAATAACCTAACACCCCCACTCCGATCGGCCCGCTCTATCGCGGGCCTTGATCGTGGAGACCGAAGCCAGAAATTCCGTAACGAAAATAACCTAACACTCCCCCCTCCCACTAAAAAATAAGTTGATAAAAAATGCTATGCAATAGCTTTACCGCGGCAGTCTCCGAGTGCTACACGTCTTTTTATTTTTAGTGAATGCGTGCAAGCACTAGCAAGGGACAGCGGATGTTAAGCGATCTTTAACGCCCATGGATTTTCGCAGCACCAGAGGAATTGCAAATGCGTTACCGGCTCTTAAGGAATTTGTTTAAACCCCTTGAATAACCCTATGTTATAGTTTTGACTTTTTGAGGGAGCACTGCTGCCGGTACCTGGTTCCATAGTTTGTTTGTGCGCGGAAAGAAGGATCTGGCGTAACAGGTGGTCGTAGATTGCCAACCATCCAAATGGTAGGGATGGAACATAATATTATTGTGAAGTGGAATAACCTCACAGCACTCTCTATTGAATAACCGATATAACACACATAATTATGACGACGTCTCTATACTCTCTATAGGGTTTTCCAAAAGCTCCAGCTTTTTAATAAGATTATGGTCGTCAACCAATCGTCTTGTCTTATTAGTAGCAAAACTAAATAAAACATTAATGATATCTACGCACAAAATAGAGATCTCTACGATTTCGCATGATTGTGAAGTCAACATCTCCTGAGGATGTCCCGATGTCTAGAAGAAACGTGCTTCGAAGAAAGTGTTACAAAATTGTGTGTAGTGTTTCATGTGGGTAGTGTTCCTGCATATTGTACCATACATAATCTTTTCAAGTGTTAGAAAATTGTGTGTGGTGTTTCGTGTGGGCAGTGTTCCTGCATATTGCACCATACAGAATCTTTTGAAGTAGCGGATTATAGCAAAACAAATTTATCTGTCCTGCCACAAAATAGAGCTATGCTTCAGTTCTTTTTAACCGACTTCAAAAAAAGGAGGAGGTTCTCAATTCTTCGGAATCTTTTTTTTAGGTACCTAACTACCTACTGCGCACAAAGCTGTGCGTTTGTTATGATAGCTACGCATAACTTGGCATAGCTGACCCATATTTGTGCTCAACAGCTGCGAATTATGACTTGCTTCACAATGCCCGCATTATAATACAGACAACGAATTAGCACCCATCCATACAATCGGTTACCATTGCCTCAGATTATTTGCATTGCATGCTAAGTATGCCTGTTTCTATGGCCAGCCCGATCTGGTTACGCAATGGATATTTGCCATAGGATGTTGAATGTTGTGAAATTATACGTCACGGGGTTTTAATGCATCTTTAATATTTCATTGTCATCATATCCATATGGGGCTATGACTGCAATAGAGTTGGGCCGATTGTCCGTCGCTGGGACGTTTTTGAGAGTGACCAGACAAGACTGCACCGATGTAGGACACATTTACTACTATAATCCTATACCTTTATACGAGCAATTCTTGTATATATGTATATTTCTATATAATCTGGATCTCGAAAACGGCTGAAACGATTTTCATGAAATTTAGTATACAGGGGGTTTTGGGGGCGATAAATCGATCTAGCTAGGATTTATTTTTAGAAAATGTAGAATTTACCAAAAAAAATATGACTACTGCTGCCATCTATTGGCCACCGAGCGAAGCTCGGTCACCCAGATATTATTTATTAAATACCGCATTGTTTCCACTATACGCCCGTCACGTCATCTTGAACTCAGCCAAAAATAAACTCGTTCGCGGTGTCGGCTTCGGTGGATAAACGGTGTTATGAAATAGTCAAATTGACGCGAGCTGTTATTGTCGGGTGTTATGAGATGTTACAAGATGTTATACAACGGCAATTTGCACCGCTATAAGTGCTAATAAGAGGGCGAGGCAACACCCAATGTCGCTAGGAATTGGACACGCATTATGTGTGACAATTGGCCTCTCCTTCTAACTCTAAGTTGTTATGTTTAGGGTACCGTGCTTAAAGTCTGCGAGCGGGATTCTACGATGTATTTTAAGACTTCGGTGTGTGTCTGTCAGGGAACTGTGGGTACCTAATACCTATCTAGTCTAGTCTATCACACAAAACTTTTACTAATAGGACTGTTGATTGAAAAATGTAATATCTTGCCAATGTGCTTGTGTAAGCGAGGACTATATGAAATAAAGTATATTTTGAATTTTAATGTAAATGAGACACTCTCTAGAACAAGACCAATAAGTGACAATAGCTGTGGCCTTTAAAATCTTGTAAGAAGAAATCACTTACTTTCAACTTTGTAAGTTCCTTCATTTCAAGTTAAAATAAATAATCCTGGTGGCCTAACGTGTGGACGCTGGAGATTATAAGGCACCTGTGCAATTCTGCAAAAATACTTAACTATAGCATCGACGAAATTCCATCTTGGACACTGATTAGTCAATGCTTGCATCGGTCGAGCGATCCAGTAATCACTGATAGGTTAGATTTTTGCATCGTTTATGCAGCGTAGGCATGGTAGGCATCCATTGGATGTAATGGTTGCGTTGGTTATCGTCGTTGTTTGGACGATGTTCAATTTTAATTACGAGAATCGCCCGTTGTTTGAAAAAACATCGCCAATGAAACTAATTTCAGTTGAGGCTCCTACTAACTCAATTCTTTTAACGGCAATGTCTTTAAAAGTTCAGGGTTTAAATAACATGACCCTAGTTTTGAGCCTTTAGAGGTTACACTAATTATTATGTAAATGACAATTGACATATTTTGTTGACTAAAGCACTATTTATATGTGTAAGCAATGAATTTCAGATGGGGAGGGGATTGAAACTTTTGAGGGTGTGAAAGTCCCATTGACATTTATCGAAGAGTGGGAGAACTTCATGGTGAACTTCATTTCAACCGGATGTTCCACGAGCACGACACTCCAGCAATATTTATTTGTTTTTTGGATATTACACATGGATTGTTTAACGGCCGAAATCAATAACCTATCTATCTTCTATTTGCCCTACTAGAGATATTATCAATTTGACATAAGCTCCATACAAGTTATGCCAGATTTCTATCTCTAGTAAGGGAAACCGTGGATAGATAGGATATTGGGAATGGCCGTAAGCTGTCACTTTTGTTGGCAGGTTGTTTGTCTCGGAGTGCCACTGTTCTTTTAATAACAAATGGTTGCAATTCGCTTCAAATCTCTGGTTTTAATCAAATAACGTAAATCACTTGCAAAGTGGAAGGGACAGAGTTGTATTGAGGTCACACATGGCTAAACTGTGAAGCCTTGTGTTTATATTATGTCATTAAGTATACATAATGTCAATGGACTGAGTATTTTATTTTATCTAATTTAATCATTGATTAAACATATTAAAGGATCAGCACTTACTGACGTCACGCATACATTTTTAGGCTCCGCCCTGAAGCCGGATTTTTAAGTTGTCAAAACTGTAAAAAGGCGCTAATGTATGCGACCGACAGCGGTATGTGCTGTCAACGGTACCTAAATGTATGAAGCGCGACGCCATATTTGAAATTTTTTTGGCTTCAACATACGTCAAATCTTTCCCGTACTCTTAGCGTAGCGTATTTTCGTCATTGAATTTAATGACTAGGGGCTGATTTTTCAATCGTCTGATAAACTATCTGAATAAAAAAACATATATGCCATACAAAATCTGTTGAAAGTCATATTTTATTCCTGGCGATTGAAAAATCCACCCTAAATATTTTAAAACCAAAAAAATCTGTCGTAAATTTTTCGAATAAAATTTCGAATAACATTTTTAAAATTTTTCTAAAACACTCAGACTACATTCTAAAACACAGTTATTGATACTGTGTTGGTGAATAAAAATTTTTTACGTCTAAAATAAATCGGCCGTAATACTCGGTTACCTAGTTAATGCTAACGGAAAAGCCAACAGAATTAATTAACTAGGAGAGGTCGACGGCTTTCAATCCGACCAACTTGACTTTATTAGTCTTTTAGAATAACTTAACTTGGCATAAACAAGTTACATTAGAAAATAATGGTTCAAAATTATTTTTTGCACTGAAATCTCCCAAATAAAAAGACAAAGGAGCCTGTCTGAAACGAAGCCGATATAACCTAACGATTAAAGAATACCTACAATAACTATAAATTTCTGAAGTTTGAGGTGCCCTTCTGCCTGCGAAATTTTATTTAGTTTTTCGCAAATAGTGGACTAACTACACATTGTTGATATATGGCAATTAATTTTGGGGCATAATATTTATGCATCTACATGTTTTTGATAGAAACTTTGCTCAAAAATTCCCACTCGCCTCATATTGTTGGTTGCCGAAAGATAATTTTTTTGTTGCAGTTTCCCAGATTTCGATCTATCGTGAACCAATAATATGAAATAAATGAGTTGAGCAGAGTTTTTATTAAAAACATATAGATGCAAAAATGTTATGCCCGCAAAACTCATTGCCATAAGCTTACGATGTATAATTAGCCTACAATTAGCGAAAAACTAAATAAAATTGGAATTAACGCGCCCGGATTGTACCCAGCCCTCTTAATACTATTATTTTAGTTATGATAACTTTTATTTCCAAAGTTTTCCAAGAAAAATAACAATACTATTAAGTCAAATTATACGATGAATGAAATAGTGACCAGGTGTTTAAAGAATCAGAAAAAAAGGTTGTTAAGATGATTCAGGTGTTATTTTACATCGTTATTAGGTAGATAAGTACTATAGGTGGGTCATTCATCAGTCCACTCGATATATGAACGATAAAAATCTAACTTTAGCCATATATGGCTTGAAGTCGATGTTATTGCCACACCCTCTATGAGGAATTCTATTTGTTATTTTTCTTGTCAGAATATTTGTATGATTATAAACTAAATATGTCAAACGCCTACGCTTGTTAGAAATAATGAAAAACATGTGTTACTTTGTATTAAGTTTATGTTTATTTGCCGTATATGGTTTTGTTCAATATTTTTGCTATTTTTCAGAACGAAGTTTCTTTGGTATCCATGTTTAATATATTTTTGTTATTTCTCTATATTACATTGCATTAGGAATTCTCAAGAATACCAGTACCGCGTATGTATCACCACCTCTACCCGAAAAGGAACCTTTATACACTATAATATTTTATTTACTCATTCAAACATTCAAGAAATATTATCATAAGCATATTTCACAACAATGCACATTAATTACAAAGAATATAAATAAGGAAAACGTCTAAAAATGGAAGTTGGCGGAAGTGTATGGATTCCATGCGAACATCACAAAGATGATCCATCACAATAATTCACAGCAGCGCGTGAGCACGACGCCAAAAATGGCCACAGTAATAAAGAATAAGTATTATTATTATTATTTATTAAATTAATAAAAAATACTCAACTTTGCGCACGGCTCCGCCCGCGTGAATTTCATTTTTACACAAATCTTGGACACAATATTGGAGATTATTTTACAAGGTTACAGCGTGCTGTAAAATTACTGTTATTTGAACAAGCATCGCAACGACATGCAAGAAACGAGAAAACCGCGCGCTTTCGTGATCCCTCTGTAATATAATCGCAACTCGAGCAGAAAAACTGTTAGAGTAACTCTACGCACTGTGGGAAAATTAAAATAACAAAGAATTTAAAAATCAAATGATAATGTTACAAGTTTTTATCGTGTAATTTTAACTAAACAACGAGTATTTTTTTAATGTTTAAAAAATATAAATGAATAAAAAAACTAGCTTTTTACAGGAGATTCTTACAGGAGTTACATAAGATGCTGATGTGCTAAATCTTGTGCCGTACCACCATCTCTTATATATAGCAGTATTGTCATGTAAAGAAATACGAAGGAAAGAGAAAATCAGAGAATAACTATTCCACTCATATTTCACGCGTATATAAGGGGGTGTGTATTTGTACAATATTACTAGGTTTCTTTATGATCGTGCAGCAATCATACAAAAACCTAGTAATATAGAATTAATAACAAAATATGACTACCCAGTAGTGCGTTTAAACACATGACTTCGTAATTTAAACCGTAAGAAGTCCACTGTAATTTGTGGTACAGTGCAGACCAACCACGAACGTTTAAACGAAAAAATGTATAAAAATAAAAAAATAAAAAACTTCTCAGGTCTTTGACACAGCCTCCAAGTTGTTTGGGAAGATTATCTCAATTTACGATGAATATCGAATCTTCGCAGTAAACGACCTCCCCGTCCTTTCCAAAAATAATACATCCAACATTGGTTTACGCTTTTTATAAACAAAAACAAAATTGTTTTTCGGTTATTCCAAAACGTATTACGAGAATTTTTCACCATCACAAGGCATTTTATTATCTGTTTGGTGGTCGTTGGCTCCAGACCAACCCAAGATTGGAGCCCAACTTATTACAGTCTTTAGTTTTTACCAATTTAATCAGGACGATAAATAGATGACGTACCAAAGACACGACAAAGCGGTTTGATTCCTCGTTCCTGATACCCACTGCAAAGGTCTGGAAATTCTAGAACACAGTCCCAGGCACTGTCTTTCCCAACTTCTACAACTTCATTTTATCATTGTCTTCTCTTTGAAATATAAACCTATATCCGATTACTCCATAACTAAATATTTGGGTCACATTAAAAAATTTAACGAATGAGTACCGAGAAGTGACCATAACTCATAATATAATCTTAAAAACTTTCACTCGCTTTTACTTACAGAGTAGTTACCGAGTTACAAGGACGACCACTTTCTAAATACCTACCACATTTTTATAAATCGGTTCACAGTAAGGTATATTATAGGTAGTTGCAAGCATACGATACACGTTATAGATCAAAGAGCAAGGAAAAGAAATCTGTGCCTACCAATAAAATTGAAGTCTCTCAATAATTTTATATTATTAAATGCATTAATTCTTATATAATATGTAACATAATTATATTGCCGTGTTGAGAATATTAATTAATATTATTATAAACATAAAAATATAAACGGAATTAAAAGCATGCAATGAGCTTATCAAAAACAAAAGTCCTCAGGTATCCGGTTCTTTTACATTTAAATCCTCTAGTTTAGAGGATTTAAATGTAATGTTATATGTAAAAATAGTGTTATACTTGCGTAAAAGATTTTATATTTTTGGACTATTCATAATATGGCCTCTTGCTCTCGTTTTATCTACTATCTATTTATTTATTTATTTATTTATTAAGGAACGACAAACAGTCTAGCACTACAATTTTACATTAATAACATAAAACTAACTCTAGTAAGCATCAGTGCATGACCCACTCCGTCGTTCACAGGTAATCCAAAAGTAGGTACATGGTGAGGGCAACACAAAGTAATCAATATTTCGTTGTATCTACTTTTAATTTAAGGTTGCTTATGACCAACCTCTTGAAACCACCCACTCGAGTTGCAAAAATATCGATATTGCCAAAGTGCTCGTTGTACGTCTGCGTCATCCTAAGTAGAGGCGAGCGCTCCTAAGTAGAGGCGAGCGCTATATATATATATACTATCAAATCTGTGCCAGAAGTTACACGGGTAATTTTATTAGTTTACCAGTACGAGGTAAACCCACGCGAGTAGGTACCTACATCATACGTAAGAGTTAATTTATTTTGGATCCTGGTTTAAATCGCCCATTACAGTAATGTGATAAAAACAAAACTCGTCAAATTACTCTCAAGGCACCATTACTCATGATGTCACCATGGTGTAAAAAAGGATCACACTCGTACTCGCTTTTTTACTTGTGATTTATATGTAACGCTTGGTGCACAAAAAAATCTATACTTATAATAAAACTGTAAAGGGTCGAATTCTGTACATTGAAGATATTTTGAAAATCTTTGTTGGAGGACACTATTTAGTCGATACTGAAGCCAAAACTATAATTTGTTTAATTTTTGTCTGTCTGTCTGTCTGTCTGTCTGTCTGTCTGTCTGTCTGTCTGTCTGTTTCACGACCGGGCATCACGGCTAATCCGCTGGATGGATTTAAATGAAACTTGACATGATTATAGTTCATACCCCGAGGTAGGACATAGGATACTTTTTGTCCCGAAATTCGTCATGGTTTCCCTGGAAGACGGCATCAAAGTCCAAACGTTTTTTAGTTATAATTCATTAACGCGTTGTTCGATTCCATTCATTCTTTTTTTGTTAGAAAGGAGGTTCTTTAAAGATTATTCCATACAAATCTTATCATCATCACTTTGGTAGTTCAGAAATTACAGACATCAGAACCTTTAAGTTCAAGTAGGTAGGTGACTTGAAACTCGGAATGCACAAAGAACCTAGGGCTAGGACGTAGGGCTCAAGTAAGACTGGAGTACCCTTACAGCCGTAAATAAATAGGCTTAACAGGAGATTTTGTATGGTTTAAAATTTTTCACTTTTAGGGTGAATAAAAATCATTTAACTGGCGTTATCGCTACGTTATACCGTATAGCGCCATCTCTACAATTTATGTGGAACTTGAATGTAAAACTCTGAGATAGGTACTACCGATTTTTTTAAAATAAAAATTAACTGTCATGTTATTTACTGTTTCCTGACTTTATATTAAGATGGCACTGTTAACACATGAACAGATTTAAACTTTATCATCCGCAATATGGAAAGGGTAAGATAATGGTTCACAAATATTTTTAACTCTTAGGTCTTATCGATCCTAACCGACTGACTGTCATCTAAGGTCTTTTTATACGTAAAGAAATATATAGCCATTGCCCATTCTGATGTTTTGGATTGTATTGAGATGAAGCAAAGATTTTTAAAAGACTTATATTATGTTGGGCTGGGGAATATGTTTAGTAGAGTAATTTATCCCAGTGGTACCTACCCGGCCGAACTCTGAAAGAAGAGTTCTACCACCAGTACAACTTTTCACATGGTTTAATAATTTTTGACATATTTCGTGGTTTTAGAATAAAAATCACAATGAAAAGGACGATTTTAACTGTCGATATTTCGATACATTGGTACAAGTCGTGGTCACGTAGTGACCACGACCTGTGCCACTGGGTCGAAATATCGACAGTTAAAATCGTCTTTTTGATCTTTCAACTACGTATTAATGAAACTTTATATTATTATTAAGAAAAAGGAGTTTTCAAAATCACCACAAGATAACCCGTGCAAAGTAAGAACAGGTTTCTGTACAACATCACACCAGAATCCCGCGAAAAATCAAGGAATTCCAGTAGGAAGGTATATTATGTAAAAAAATCGTAATTCACGCGGGCGGAGCCGCGGGCAACAGCTAGTAATTTATAAATGTAAATAATAAATGCAAATGACATGATTTATATTTGAAATATCATAACGATTGGTTATGGATCCAAGTTATTAATAACTACCTATACGAACATACTGTGAATACAATGTGTATTGTATTGTATTGATAACATACTTCTAACCAGGTGCTGGGACTTTTTAGTGAATTTCTTCCCCCTTTTGCCGTGCTTTGGTGAAAAAAAAATTAACCGCTGTCAGAGGATATGATCAGGGGATTACATTTTTATCCTCTGCTCATACTGGGGGGGCGGTGTTACCTACATGGCTGAAGTTATTACTTGTTATAAGTCACGGAATACATAATACTACTAAATCACAGTTGATAATAAGGGTTTCTAAGAATTCATATACGTATGACCCAAAACATATTTGAATTCCAATTAGCTTATCGTAAATTGTAATAAATTACATTGTATAACATGAAAATCAAATTACTGCAGCGTAGCTTCCTATTTAAACAGCTAATTTTGAATGCGACTTCATAATAGGTATATAAGACGACGCAAAATTTATTCGATGTGCGAAAATAAATATTTAAACGATTGGTTTACACACGAAGTCTGTTTTAGCCACTGATGTATATCTACCTATTTTAATATTCATTTCTGGATTGAAACAACTATTGCAATGTGTGTGAGTATGTTTGTTACTAGTTCATGCCACAACTACTGAATACATTCGTAATAGAGATAGATTATTATCAGTAGGTAGGTCTGCTTTCTATTTCGGAAAAATCTCTATCGTTCATTAGTATTGCTGCGATATAAAAAAAATGTCCTGTGATTTTTTGTTAGGTGAAGAATAATATGTATTTGGGTAACACTATTAAAATACCCAAACTGTGAGGTGCTCCGGTTTTAGAGAACTTTTATCCAATTAATTTATGTCGTTGGCTCTAACAAACTTAAAATCTAACGTTAACGTTAAAAAACGTTACTTTACCAACTACGAATAAATGAAATATATATGCTTACCAAGTACCAAGAAGTAAGAGATCGTAATACCAAAATCATTTGTAATTCGTGCAATTTTCGATCATGTTGTGGTGTTATTCGGGTTCATATAGTAATAATCTATGCTCCTGGCCATATTTGGTCCCGAAATACTTTTGTTAACACGTTAGCTGCGGCACCAATTTTTGCATACTTTCCGTTCCTGCGGCACGAGGTATAATCGGCCCGTACCGTGACCAGACGTTAGGGCGACACGCGGTCTATTAGACCCCACCTCCTTTTACAGACTAAAATCCATTTTCTGGAGCGAAATCAAAGATAAATGAGAATTTTGGTCCTTATTGATATAGACAGTGAATTGATGAACCCTAATCCACCGTCGCCCCGGGATCTGATGGCTAGTTTAGGAATTATTAGCAAAACAAAATATGAGATCTTATACACCTCGTAACGCACTGAAATAGGGCAAATTTTCGTTGTGATTAGTGATGGGAAAAATAATATCGACGTTTTTAAACTGTCTTAACTACGCAACGACTTGACCGATTTTGATCAATTATATCTCATTAGATCGTTTTAAGGGCAAAACCTGGCAAAACAACACAAAGCTATCAAAGGATACATTTTTTTTTAAATAATCTAAATTGTGCTTGAAGGCGCCATAAAGAAAAAAAAACCGGCCAAGTGCGAGTCGGACTTGCGCACGAAGCGTTCCATTCTATACCATTAAGAGGCACCTATTACAGACTTATTATTGGAAAATAACGGATTACGGTTTATGCATAAGGTTTATCTTTCTATTTGTATATGAAAATCTTAATGCGGTTCACAGAATAGAAAAAAAGGCAACCAGAAGTAGAAAAGAAACTGTCCTATTTATTCTGCCTCGGGCTTTGAAAATACAATTATTAGAACTTGAATTAACATTAAAAAATTAAAAGGACGTGCTCTCCAATCGACGTGATGCACAACACTGGTCGCGGGAAGCTCGCGTTGAGTGCGGTACGAGGTCAGGGGGGATATGGGACGTTTTAGCCTCGTTCCGCACTGCATTAAAATTATATTAATTCAGTGCGGCACGAGGCCTAAGACATCCGGTACCAAGGTAGGTACACCACCGAGTCCGGAACCATTAGTGATCTCAAATATATATTTATCTCTTTCCTACACTGGACCAAACCAAAGCTATGCCATTCGCACGACAGAGAAATTCACTTTTTTGCTTGCCGCACCACAGGGAAGTTGCATCAGGGGTGATTTAGGCCTCGCTTCGCACTTAACGTGTTAAACGAAAATGTAATCGAATTTAGTTTTGCTTATTTTTATGTCAAAGAGGACATGTTTTCTACTTATTTGTTTTGTAATAAAACAACACTATCTCACGTCGCATTAGTTCAGGAGCACAGTTTTTATTGTCCAGCTAAAGAAAAAGTTACAAGTTTTCGTTCATAATTTTTGGTATTACGGAACTCGACCAAAGTTATCAAAATTTTGATCAAAATTGATTATTATTTCGTTTTAAAGAAGTATTTCCGAACCAAATATGACCAGGAGCATAGATTATTACTATATGAATCCGAATAACACCACAACATGATCCAAGTATGCACGAATTACTAATGATTTGTTATTTTGAATGAATGGAGACATTGTAGTTCACAGGCCCCTTAAAAGTTTTTTTATTTATGACATACAATTACTAAGGCTGTGGGCTAATCACCTTTAGCTTAGGATAGCACAGCAAAATTTTGAAACATTCGCACTTCAACATCATTATGAAGCACCGAAGCTCACAATTTGCGGTCGTTCTCAAATCGAGATAACCTTTCGAACAGTTATGTAACAGAGGTACAGATCTAATTTTCATTTCACTACACTATGACCTGTTCGCCTGTAGGCTGTTATTGCCGTTACGTTGGACTGCTTTTAAAGGTACAATTAATATAAATAAATAAAATAAATATATATCAGGACATTACACACATCGCTATCTATAGCCCCAAAGTAAGTGATAGCTTGTGTTATGGGATGACTGATAAATATACATACATATTAATATACATAATTATAATTAACATTTATTTAAGAAGGAGTTATAATATATGTACATAAAAAGATTTAAAATAAAAATAACATACTATAAACTAGGTTATAAATTTAAAACCTCATCGATTCCATCGCAACGAGGCATGGTACCCAAGATACTGGCAGCATTGCCTCTTTGGATGGCCAAACTAATTATAATATATTGAAAAACATCCAGACACTGGAAAATATTCATGCTTATTACACAAACATTTTCCAGTAGTGGGAATCGAACCCACGACCTACGACGCAGAAGCAGGTTCGCTACCGCTACGCCATTCGGTCGTCCAACATTTACAGTAATCTGTGACATTACTGAGATAATTTCACATGATATCTCTGCTTATACCTAAATGAACTGTCGCCACACGTAGGCCACACGCCACAGCTACAAACGCCACCACTAAAAGCTAGATGCGGCCACAAAATTACCTGAAACGTACGACAGCCATACGTGACAGCCACTTTCTTAACCCATGCGCAAATTATCATAATGAACTGTAGGACAGATTAATATGTTTTGCTATAATCCGCTACTTGAAAAGATCGTAGAGCAATCTCTACTTTTAGCATTGTGAAGTCAACATCTCCTGAGGATGTCCCGGTGTCGGGACGAAACGTGCGTCGAAGAAAGTTGAAGTTGAATGTTGGAAATTTAGGTGTGGTGTTTCATGTGGGCAGTGTTCCTGCATATTGTACCATACAGAATCTTTTGAAGTAGCGGATTATAGCAAACCAAATTAATCTGTCCTACTAATTATGGATTTCCGCAAAATAACGCCTGCTTCAATTCAATATAATGAACTGTGACGAAGGACGTTTAATTGCGAGAATAGCATCCTTATGTAGTTGATGTCCAGCGAAACTTTTTTTCTTCCACGTTTCTGATACGAACCGCTAAATTGAGAGAAAAGTGAATAGGCATTTTCTAGGCAAGCACGCTCCATCTTAGACCTCATCAATTCTGCCCATCAGGCTTGATTATAGTCAAGCGCAAGTCTATCAATAATAATAAAAAAAAATTGTGTCAATGTCCATTACAAAACGCATGAAAACTGCAGGTAATATGCCGATGGTGGCATTCTATGATTGTGGCTAGTAAAATGAGCAGTCTTAGCCTTTGGTACGATTTTCACAGTGTGTAAAGGATGAGAGATGAGACATATCCGTTATACAAAACCACATAGTTAACTCAAACATGATCACCTTATCAGAATGTTCAAAATAGTTAATAGCAATGTCGCAAGATACGTGTGATGGGACCGACATACAGTCACGTACAGTTGCAGAGCTAGCCACCAAGATGGCTGATTGCCGTTTCGACATACTCGTACGCCGTTATAGGCTCACTTTCAGCACCATTACTTCGCCTTTAAGGGAACATTATTAGATATCGCAATGAAAATCTTGTATTCAATTATTTTTTATGACCACATCTTCAATCTTAGATGTTTTTTTTTTGAGTTTCACAAAAACATCAGCAGTCTTATTAGCCATGATTTATCTATCATCGTCATGGAAACATATCAAACGCCCCTTCTTTCATAAAAAAATTGAAAAATATGAGAATGACAGCTGTCTTCAATTGGCCAAACTTCAATTAAGCCAAAGTTGCTATCGTACCGATTAATTGGAATCGTAAGGAGTGTATAAATATATAGTATATATATATATTCCTTTACTCTTGCAACTCATATTACACAGGAACAAAAAAAAGTTTGGCGGTAGGTCTTTGCGGGTAGTTAGTAATGGAAGCCTCAGCATGACTTGAGCCAATAATAATAATTATAATTAATGAATTATAAAATCTACGTCAAGGAGTACGTATCATGACATCTCTTACATGATGACATGAAACAGAATCACTTACAGTGTCTTATACAAACAGAAAAACGGTAAAACACTTTCACGTAATACAATGTATCATAATCATAACCATAAACGGCGACCCAAAGAACCTTATTATGATAATAAACCGACATCTAACATTAACGTTTACGGTTCGCTTGTGTAATACCACTTACTTTCTTATACCAAACATACCGCGCCTATCAGATGACGAGATAGGTAGAAATTACGTGAACCTTATTTTTAACATTTCACATAGAGTAATAACTTCAGCTTTAGATTATGGTTTGTATAAAAAATTGGTGTTACAGAAGCCTTATAATATGTGCTGTGGATGACCACTAAGGACGTTATAGTGGATGAAAATCCCGATCTCTTTTCAAGTCGTGTATCTCAATGGAGACTAGAGAATGCAATACCGGGATACCGGGATCCCGAAATACCGGGATCCCGCATACCTTTAGCGGGACTAATCCCGGTCTAAATTTTAGCGGGATCCCGCGGGACTGGCGGGATTGCAAAGAAGCGTGGTTCATGTGTGTCTGCGCGAGGCGGCACGTGAACTGTCTGGGCTTAACAAAACGATGCGAGGGTATGAGAGGACCAGTATGAACAGTTCTGGATTAACTGCCCAACAGCCTAGGTTTGGTAATATAAGCAACCTCGAGGTGATGATTAAGAAGGAGATGAACTATTTCGAGTCCGGTGGATTAAAAGGCACGTACCTTCAATTCATGCACCTATAATTCGTTAATGACTATTGTACCAACCTGCGTGGAAGCTGAGCTGGCTTTTTCAGCCGCTGGATAGTTTGGCAGACAACACAATTAATACTTTAACTTTTCTACGTAACCATATTATGTAAGTCTAAAAGTTTCAATAAACCATATAAAGTGTACCATGAAGCTGGGAGCCTGGGAATGGCTTGGGTAATAACTAAGACCATGAAAAAGAAACATTCCAATTAAAATTTCAAAAGTTTAAGTCTACCCTGCGGGATTCCGCAAATACCGGGATCCAGCGGGATTAACATAGTTCAATCCCGCAAATACCGGGATTGAAATTATCTGGCGGGATTGCATTCACTAATGGAGACCTACTTAACTAAAAAGGTTCTAGCCGAAATCTTAAGCCAGATTTTGGATTCTGAAAGGAACCTTGTCTTTAGTAGGGCTAAGATTATTTCCACGAGAAAACATAAAAAATAGAGTGACGCCCATTCATCCATTGTGTAGCCTTAGACTTACGTGATATACGGTGCCATGATGAGCGCCAAGATTTGTTGTCAAAGTATGTTCATTTACTAAGTGACGTAGGTACTCTAGGTGACGCCATCTTATACGCCACATGCAAAGATAAAAATAGTCAAGATAGGCCCATCCGAACATTTTACGTAAACGTTCTTCATACACGAAAATGTAGCGCCATCCGTCGAAACTCCTGCGAAATACATGTTTATTTTTTTATATATTTTTTTTATATATGACCGCCAACAAGATCACGGCGGCCATCCAGCAGGCGAAAGCCAGAGCTACGACCACACTTCCGCACGCTGGCCGACGGGACCTGTTCTCGAGCTCGCTCCGGGACATGCTGGAGAAGAAACGCACCCTACGTAAACTTTGGGCGCGGACTCGCTGTCCGAGAGTCAAGCGTGACCTTAACCGTCTTGCACATGAAGTGTCGCAAGCTATCGGCGCCCACGATGACCGTGACTGGGAACGTATCATCGAGGGGGCGTCCGAGAACGAAACATCGCTGTACCACCTGTGCAAGACACTCACCGTTGTGACACCACCCGTCTACCCTCTGCTAGACAGCGAGGGTAGGCGAAGATACTCCGCCAGAGACCGATCGGAGATACTGGCGGAGTATATGGAACACCAGTTCACTCCTAATCCACCGGCCAACGACGAGACGACGTACAGGCATCACGCGGCGATCCTCCGACAAGTGGAGGACTTCCTGTCGGCCCCAACTCCTCCGCTTCGGGGAGAGGACTACATCTCCCCGTCCGAGCTAGGGAGGGTTGTCTTTCGTCTCCCAAAACGAAAGGCGCCAGGTCCCGACGGGATAACGATCGCCGCAATCCAGCAGCTGCCAAGGAGAGTCCTCGTTGCACTCACAAGACTCTTCAACGGGATACTCCGCACGGGCCACTTCCCGGAGGCCTGGAAACAGGGGAAGGTCATCACCCTCCCCAAACCAGGCAAGGACCGCCGTCTGCCAGGAAACCATCGCCCCATCACCCTCCTGCCGCACCTCGCCAAGCTGTTCGAGCGTCTGCTGCTGCGAAGACTCGCCTCCCACATCCAACTGCGTAATGAGCAGTTCGGGTTTCGCAGCGGCCACTCCACGACGCTCCAGCTGGCAAGAGGCCTTCATCACATCGCCAGTGAGAAGAATAAGGGCCACTGCACGGTTGGGGTCTTCCTCGACATCGAGAAGGCCTTCGACCGTGTGTGGCACGACGGTCTCCTGGCGAAACTCCTATCTACCACCTTGCCACCCGCGATGGTGCGGTCGGTGGCTTCTTTCCTGGAAGGCCGGTCCTTCTACATCTCCGTGGAGGGCGCCGATTCCCAGCCGCGCCCGATCCGCGCCGGGGTGCCTCAAGGCAGCTGCCTATCACCATGCCTATACGCCGTCTACACCAATGACATCCCCACCCTCGCCGACCACCTGCGCGAGGGTGAAAACGACGTGCTGTTGTCACTGTATGCTGATGACAGCGCGTACCTCGCGTCGTCGCATCACCAAATCGTCTCCGTCAACCGCATGCAGCGCGTGCTGGACCTGCTGCCAGAGTGGCTGGACAAGTGGAGGATGGCCGTCAACGTGGGCAAGACGGCCGCCATCATGTTCGGCAGGTGGAAACCGCTACGTCAGTTAAGGCCTCCGAGGACAGGACCTACAGTGGCAGACCTCGGTGCGCTACTTGGGGTGCCGCATCGACCGGAGCCTGACCATGGAACTCACGGTGGATCACGCCGTGAACCAGGCGAAGGCCGCCGTATCGATGCTGCGCCAAGTCCTGACCTCCAGTCTCACACCGAGGACCAAGCTCCGTATCCTCGGGGCGTACGTCCGCTCTCGCCTGATGACGTATGCGGCACCTGCCTGGTACGCATTATGTTCAGCCACCCAGAGGCGTCGGCTGCAGGTCGAGCAAAACAAGTGCCTGCGCCTGATCGTGGGAGCTCCGAGATACGTCAGAAATGACGTGATTCATCGGGACACCAGGACGCCCACCGTGGAGGAGTTTGTCCGCGCCCTTGCGCGAAGCCTGTTCGCTCGCGCGGACAACGGGCCATACGAACACCTCCACGGGATCGCACCACATCAAGATCGACCACCAACGGGGCGTCCGCTACCTCGCGAGCTCCTGCGGTCTCCTTCTCCGGAGCGCTTGCGCGCGGGCGATGACGGAGACGAAGACGGCGACGCGGGATTTACACAGTCGGGCCCCATCATCCCCGCGCTGGGCGGTGACACGATGTTCACTGACCGCGCGGGGCCACCAGACCCAACATACCATCAGGCCACAAGCCAAGAAGGCGAGGCCTTAGCCCCTTATCGGGGCTAAAAGAACAACACCGGGGGAGCGCAGCTCCCCTGCGACACAACGCCCGGGTAAGGAGGCAAGCCTCGAGGCCCGTACCCCCGTGGGGACTTGTTCCCCATGGAGACGACCACAACACATATATTTTTTTATCTATGTGTCTGTGGTCACCTTGCCTGCAATATTATTATTAATTCAAAAAAAAAAAAAATAGATCTTCACCTATCTAGGTACCTATACTGACTACTGCCGTGGGGTGCAAAATAGTCATTCTTGCTCCCTTAAACTGGCGACATTTTTTCGCGCTGTTCGCCCTGTCTTTAGTATACAAGTCTGTGGCCACATGACAAATATTTGCTCATTTTGTAATGCCTATACTTGCGTTTCCTAGCTCTGTGGGTCTAGAATTTAGATAGAGAAAAGTAATTGCACAAGTTATCCCCTAGTGGGCTTATGCTATTAGATTGTGGGTTTTGCCTTGAACCTCAAATAATAATAAGTAATTGATTTTATGCTCTTCAGTCTATTAACTCGTTTAGACGTATTCATGCGAGTATAAATATCATATTACTTAAAGTTCAAGTTATTTTACTTTGATACCACCGATTACAGCAATGTACTCAGTAATCCTAGGATGCTAAGGCGTGGCAGCTTGATGCGTCGGACCGTATCGAATAGAATCGCAGATACAATGCAATTTTAGTATCGGTAGTGAATCGATCTCACGACCCGCCCCCTATTGACCTATGAATACTGAGTACTTTAGCTCTAATTTGCGTAATAGAGTAAATTACTTGTTACAGTAATAAATCGTATTTTACTGTGCATAGAAGTGAATACTGAGTTTGTTCGACTTCTATATCGACTTAACATTTGACGAACATCCTAGCGAAGTTTTAAGCAGAAAAACCTGGATTCGACTCTAAACTCCGTACGGTTTTAGCCACGGCTTTACCACCCTACTGCCTGAAATCTACACTACTAAACTACGAATATTGTGTTGCAACCATTCAGTTTGAGCAACACCATCTTTGGCTATTGAGATTGAAGGAAAGTACTCGTAGCTACTAAATTAGTACCTAATGAATAAAAACCACCTATTTTTCCCCCGAAAATACTATATTGTGTGCGAACATTAGACAAAAACAATAGGGCTCTCCCTGAGCGGAGAGCCCTATTGTTGCCCTCGGAAGAGATATCTTTCTGGTCCTGCGATCAGGCGCAAGCACTAAAGCACCAGTTCTAGTAGTGGTGCCGCTAAGGGATCTGTAGAAACCATTCAGTCTTTCAGTATTTTAAAAGGGCTATCTACTGAGTCTAATTATAATGTTTTTACAAGCTTTTATTTAGTTTCATCCGTACCGATGTTTTGTTTGTTTGTAATCAAATGTTGCAACTTAAATTTGACCCACTTCCCAGTTACCGATCGGGTGATTGAACCAGAAGGTGGATAGGAACCCGAAAATAGTTAAACGACACAAGTCCATCGAGTTAGGACTCGTTTAGTCCGTCCTGACGAGTATTTTAGTGCTATATGGTAACCAGAGGCCTGATTGCGTATAAGAAAAACGTATTTATTTACGTCAGTAGCATAAATTGCTTACAATTATGATAACGATAAGTAAGTATGTTTTTCTTACACAACCTAGACGGTTGGTGCTGTTCATGATATGACCGTCGTAAGTCACGTGTCCATACTCCGTACGTCTTTAGCCGCGTAACTTGCAGACAATAATACATTTTCAGACTGTTTACATATAATAATTTAATAGGAAATAAAACCGGAAAGTATTCACAACATTCGGAAGCAGCACAATCGTAGATATACGACCTAAAAACTTCACACGCATTTCTTGTATTGTGTAACGCACGCACGCTACTTTGTTGATCAATCTTTTTAGAGTTCCGTAGCCAAACAGCACAAAGAAAACGTTATACCTAATTGCATCACATCCGTCAGTCCTAGATTCATCTGTCCTTATGTCACAAGCTATTTACTTGATAACTATTTGCAGATATGGATATGAGGAGATATAGTATATTCTATGGATCACTATAGGTAACAGTATTTTGTATAAATATCCACTACTTAATTAAAGTATAGACGAAACTACATCTTGGGCACTAATTGATTAATGCTTGCATCGGTGGAGCAGCGAAGGTTCTGATTGGTTAACATTTGCATCGTTTGTACAGCGTAGGCAACAATTGGCTATTGATAAAGTTGCATTGCTATACGGTTACCGGCGTTGTTTGGGCGATTTATACAATTTTATTTATGAGAATAACCTCGCTGAATATATATTTCAAATTGAGAAAAATTTAATAAAATTGCATTGCATTTGTAAATGTAACTGAACAGCTACATCATATTGTTAGCGTGCTGAAGATTATGTTTAGTTTTCATTAATATTTTGCGTCACCGTGAAGTATTTAATATGTATAATTTTTGGAAAACAAACCTTCTTTACGATTAATATTATTTTTTATGGAATTTGAAAATAGAAATGTAGTTAGTTCTGTCTGGGATTGAAAAAGATATGTCGTAAAAAATGTTACTAATTGAATTATTAATTTATGAAAAAAATACAAAAAGATAAATAAGTGGAAAGAATCTTTTATTCACAATCCTGGACCTGTAAACGAAAAGGAGTTTCAATAATTTGGCGCAGACTGGGAAGAGGGAAGAATTGCTTACAGATCCGAAGAGGGACGACCATCAGGGACTATAACGTACTACCGTTACCCTGGTGCAATTCTACGCCCACGAGAAGGTACATGTTAATGTATTTGTGTTTTAGAATGTACAAGACATTCACAATTTCACATTCATTTATAAGGGTGTTTGCGTAATGGCTGTTAAAATATCAAAGATTTAAATCTTTGTAAAATATACAATAAATTGCCAAAAGAGATAAGAGATTGTACAACTTCTCTATCATCTTTATACCTGACACATGTATGCAAATAAATTGTTTGATTGATTGATTGATTTACAAATCTTTAACAGTTACCACAGTGTGTGTACTAAATGTAAAGTAATTTTGGATTCTAAGAGATTCATGTTTCATAAGTTTATGGTAGGAGATTGAATGTACTACATATTATTGTGTGTAGGTACATAATGTGTGGGTATAAGGAGAGAGATACTCGTTGTTTAAATGGTTTCAGGTAAGTGACTCAAGATGCCATGTGATCGTTCCCGGAGTGAATGGATGTCCCGCGGTACAGCCTGGCGGTAGCAGCAGTTGGTGTCTCACGGTGCAGCCTGGTGGTAGCAGCAGTTGGTGTCCCACGGTGCAGCCTGGTGGTAGCAGCAGTTGGTGTCTCACGGTGCGGCCTGGTGGTAACAGCAGTTGGTGTCTCACGATGCAGCCTGGTGGTAGCAGCAGTTGGTGTCTTACGGAGCAGCCTGGTGTCCCATGGTGCAGCCTGGTGATGGCAGCAGTTGGAGTCTACGGTGCAGCTTGGTGGTGGAGCAGTTGCTGTTTCAAGGTGCAGCTTGGTGGTGGAGCAGTTGGTGTTTCAAGGTGCAGGCGAAATCGTCGCTGGCGGCAACGTGCTACGAGTGTCGAGTACGTCGGTGGATGTCGCTCTTAGCAGTGCTGGCAGCTGGATGGCAGGCAAGACGGCCTGCGGTACAGCGACGCACACCCCGTACATCACCGAACCGATAAGCGGCAAATACTTAGATTTAGAAATAGTCATAGATTGCACAGGCGTCATACATTGCAGATGTTATCGAGACTTGAGCTTAATGGGTCGCGTATTCACGTTTTTACTTGCGCTATTATACCTGCATCGCTGCTAACTATGTTGTTTGGTGATAACTGATAATGGTTTATGATTATTGGTTATTATTAATTAATATATATCAAAGAGGTTTTATAATCAAACAACTATAAATAAGTAGAGAAAAATTAATGTTTTCATAAAATAATGTAACCAGTAAGATTAGTACAAAATACATTAATAATGCTTAATATTCAATACAATTTAATTTTGTGAAAAAAGTCAAAGTTTGAATTGAATCGAAATTTGAATTTAAATTGATCCAACTCGTACTAATCTCACAGTATAATTGTAATTTGCTATCTAAATATCGAATAATTATAATCATTTATAACTTGAAATAAAGTAAGAGAAAGCGCTGAAATTTATTGTTGGGTCAGCAAACAAACTGCACATTGATATTATTGTGACTAGATGACTGAATTGTTTTAGATGAAGACATACCTATTAACTACACATATTATAATTCAAGTCAGTTCTGCTTAAACAGTTTCTTTGGACGTTTATGTTATTTGGCAGTTATAAGTAAATACTTGTTATTGTTTACTCAAAAAGTAATCGGCAACGTTGCTTGTAATTGGCAAGTTGTAACAAATTTTAAATGTCGATAATGTGATAGAGAAACACATCACAATCACATAGGTGGGTAAATTTGGGTACTAAAATAAAAAGTTATTAAAGAAGCATTACAATAACGTTACAATCAACTTAGATAAAGAGTAAGCACCTGTAGGAAACTTTAGTGCAGTAGGTATGTGCACTTGATGTTATTTTTATTGAATTATTTTGTTATATAGTTATCAACACAACTATTCGGTTATTGATTCAGACAAAACAATTTCTAACGTTCATTTCTAATATTCTGTTTTGGTAGTTCTGCATTTTCGAATTATTCATATTATAATCTGATATTATTTTATCAACTCAATAGGGTTTTCTTTAATTGACTACGGATTTATTTTACAATTGTGTACCTCGCAGCATTGCTCAAGACTCACAACTATAGTTATAAAGGATAAATTACAACTAATAATAGTAACAAATCCTAGGACAAGTGACTTATGTTAACCATAGCGTATATTGAATACCTATTATCTTTGGATATTTCTTGGATAGAGTCGCTTTTTTCTTGATAGATATATCTACTTAGATAAACTAAATAGATGAAACTAAAAATGAGTTTGTTTTACATTAATATGTTAAAAAAAAAATTAAAAATAATGAGTTAAGGAATATAGGCAGAATGAAATTAAAAGATATTTGTTATATATATATTAATAGAAAATATTCTCAACTAAAATTATGAATGGGAAGTCGTCATTGTTCTACTGGCAGTCAATGTAATAAAATAAATAATTTTTTGAGAAGGAAATTGTGTCATACGTAAAATGGCTAACTGAATAATTTGGCTTTACTAAAAAATTGTGATTTTGTTAACTGAAATAAATATTTTATTAACTTCACCTAAATACGATTGATAAACGCGGTTGAAAATACTTCGTATGCTCGTATATAGAGTTGCAAGTCCAGAACCTAAATTTTATTCTTGAAATATTGCTTGAGTTTTTACCCATCCACCCAGTAAACGTTACCTACTGAATTGGACAATTTTGGTTTTATTAGATTCAGTACATTTTAATTTAGGCTCGTACGTTTTATTTCAAAAAATACTCGAGTAAGTTTTAAGGTAAAAAATATGGATATTTAGACTCTAATAACTTTTAACATAAGTAATACTTCTTAAAAAGTTAAATTTATGAACAAATTAATACTTCATTGTATCTGCAACATTTCTAAAAGTTATGAAAACCGGATTATACATATTTACGAGTAGGAAAACGTTATTGGTTTTTGTATGAAAGCTTACAGCTAGACGATAGTAAAAGTTTTACCAGTCGAAATCTAGATCGAGATCTATGATTAAACGATATTATAGTAATGGGCACATCAAAAACTGTAATCATTGTATAACTTATTTTAATTATGACATGAAGTAGTGTTGGCAATATAAGTTAAAATCTGTGGCATAAGTTTACAAATAGTTTAAAATTATGGCGATAAGCATTCATTTTTTCGAATTAACTTCATAATTACGCAAGTTTGGACAAAAGACAAAGTTGCTCGATATCTATTATTATGAATTGGTACTGTGATTGTTTACTCACTAAGAATTTCGTTGAGCTAGGTCACGGAGTACATAATAGTACTAAAGGTACAGAAGGCTCACTCGGCAAGATGATTTAAAAATCGAAAATGATTACAGAAATAACTAGTCAAGTTGCAAATATAGAAGCAATCGCTTAAAGACTGTATGGGTTAAATTATTTTAGAACGGGTGATAGATTTTTTTGATTTGCTTTGACAGAAAGGAAATATAGTCAGATTTTCCGTTGCTACGTATTGAGGAATAGAGTGATCGTTCGGTTGGAAATTTTGTATAAAACCTGTTGAATTATATTATAACCATATAACTGAATATTGTTCAAGACACTAAGAGTAAAAAGAAAAGATCCTAACACCTGATGGGCAGTATGAATTATATATACCTAATACCTATAGTAGTTCGGTCAACCTAACTATTGAGATTTGACAATAGGATTCAGTTTTTTTTAACGAACTATTAATTTCTATAAGTACCTACTTATACCATTTTATAACGAGTAAAAGCCCAGCAGTAGAAATTACTAAGAAAATTCTGATTAATGTCTATATTTAATTGAAACGGTAGACACATGATTGTTCACCAGAAACTTGAAAACACAAGAATATATAAAAAAATCTTCCAGTTTAGAAACAGATGATTCATGGATTTATGTACCTAAGAATTTTGTGTTTAAGCGCATCTGGGAGTATAAGGTGACTAAGGATGGATTAAGATACGGTAGTGCCAATGTGTTGCAGACGGCAAAACCTTAGCAATATTTAAAAAAAAACAAATAGTCTTTTTAAATACGAAAGTCATCCCATACCATATCGAATATTAATAATTATGTCCAATCCATTTGTTAGGTTAGTAACAAAGAGCTTGAGAAAGACGAAAAGGGAAATAAAAATGGTTGTCATCTATTTCTTTAAAAATATGTCATTATAGGAATATTCGTATTTATTTCTATTCACAAAATTGTGAGACTTCGTAATTAGATTAAATTCAGCACTTTATTTTAATTTTTCTGGCGGTCGATTTAGATATTGTGACCTCACATGTCCCACTGGTGACTTAAGGAAAAATTGGTTAGCACTGTTATTTTTTTTACCGCGTGTTAAAAAACACAGATGTAAAAAACAAATATTGTGAAGCCATTTCACGAGCTAAAAAATAAATGAAAACGCCATGTAATTATTAGAATCATGAGTGGTAATGGTATACAAAAGTCATAAAAAAAAGAGTTCAATAGATTTGATATAGAAAGAAACAAAAAACCGTTTGATATTAAAATGAGAGATCTAGTGAGAATTGAAAGAACATAATGTATAAACAAGGTTGCGATAAAAGTATAAAATTAAGACCGAAATGTTTATGTTTATATTATATATAGTGTAACTAAAATATTGTATCATGAGGATTGGAGGATAATTTTGTTACAAAAAAAAAGGATTAACAACATAATATTATTATCATTATACACGATTGATGAAGCACATCCTTGGTCCTGTTTTAATGGAGAGGGTAGTGAGTAATCCTTTGCGAGGATATACTGATGGTTAAAAATAAAATTTTGTGATTTAGATATGTGTTTCAGAGAGATTATAATATTAATTTTTTTTATTGTGTGGTTTTATGAAACCACAGTCAAACTTTTGTGGTCTTGGCTGCTCTGACGAGCGCCTTTCACTTTGTTCCTACTCGGCGGCCGACCGTCACGCGACTTGCAACACATAGACGAAAAAGTTTGAGACGATGTAATAAAAGTTTCACTTTAAAAATATTTGTTGACGTTATAGGATCTAATGCATGGAATGGAGTATTAATTTGTAACAGCGAGACAATGTATTGAGATGAAACATCGTATGTTAATTCTGCCTCATTGTGTATTAGTACAAACTGGAAGTTTGTATTTCAATTAGTGTAAAGTAATTTTTGTTTGATGTTTTGATGCAAACAAGGATTGTTCCTCATAAAGTTAAAATTGTAAATGTTTAATTGTAGTGCAATATGCACCTCGTTTCTACACTGTTAAAGTAGCATGATAGTGTAACAGACCATTTGAAGTGCAATGTGCACGTATACTTAGTTCTTACCCCCTACACTGCTAAAGTAGCATGATAGTGTAAAAATACCATTAATTCCGCACTGCTGAGGTAGCATGATAGTGTGGACGACCATTATTCCTACACTGCTAAGGTAGCATGATAGTGTAGAAGATCATTATGCCCACACTGCTAAGGTAGCACGATAGTGTGGAAGACCTGGAAGTGCAAGGTGCACGTATTTAAAGACTTTAAACGCAATACAATAATTTGATTTGTTTAATTTTGATAATTAATAATATAGAAAGTGCATAAAGTGTATTGTGTGTTCAATGTTATTTGTTTAAATTAATGATTATAATAAATAAATAAATAAATGTCAATTATTCATATGAATGCAGGTACATTAGGTGGTCAGCAATAACAATTATTATCCTTATATATTCTGCCTTATGGCGTATGAATTAAAAAAAAAAACTAAATGTAAATATTTGTTTGATTAAATTAGAAATTATTTTTTTCATAATTTTATAATAGATATAAGTCAGGATGTCGATGACTGTAAATTGATAATTTATAAAGACAAAAATTATTAATTCAGAATGTCAATTTGTAACTATCATTTTTCATAATATTGTTTGCTATATAATTCAAGATGTCAATAATTGAAAATTCATAATTTATAAAGTCAAAAATTAGTAATTCAGATGATGACAATTAATACTTATGGGTTACCCTGAAATGTTTTGTAATTGTTACTAGTTTCACCAATTTTAATGTTTGTTTGTTTGTAATCAAATTTTGCAAGTTAAAGATCCACGTCTCGGTTACCGATTGAACTTAAATTTTGTATACATGTGTAATTGGATAACAATTATGACTTGGAGCTGATCTGATGATGAACAGGAAAGTTGTTGTAGGAACTCGGTAGTTAAATGACACAACCCCATCGAGTTTAGACTCGTTTGATCCGTTTTGACAAGTAAGTACTTTGGTGCTAGATGGTAACCTGGATCTGGTGCTGAGAAGGATATTAATAAAATGTATAAACGCTTTCTTTATAAAAAATAATTTTAAATGATATCATACGGTTTTGATAATATGATTCTTAGGTTATTTGATGTTTGTTTGTAACAGTGTTCAGTATTTCGCGGGGACGCGAAATGTATATCAGGATGGACGAGTTGTTAGCGTGCTGAAGATTATGTTTAGTTTTCATTAATATTTTGCGTCACCGTGAAGTATTTAATATGTATAATTTTTGGAAAACAAACCTTCTTTACGATTAATATTATTTTTTATGGAATTTGAAAATAGAAATGTAGTTAGTTCTGTCTGGGATTGAAAAAGATATGTCGTAAAAAATGTTACTAATTGAATTATTAATTTATGAAAAAAATACAAAAAGATAAATAAGTGGAAAGAATCTTTTATTCACAATCCTGGACCTGTAAACGAAAAGGAGTTTCAATAATTTGGCGCAGACTGGGAAGAGGGAAGAATTGCTTACAATATACATACAAAAGCAATGTCATATAAAAAAAAGATGAGAATGGTGAAGTAATTTCAAGTTAATGGTCTGTAAAATATGATTTATCATGCGGCTGAGCGATTTTTGCATCGTTAATGTCTTCTTAATATATTTTTATGACTATATGAGACATATTTACAACGAACTGTTTAACTGATGCAAGTATAGGTACTACGAGTATGATAATTTTAAGTATTGGAAATGATTATTATCCATTATAAGTTGATGTAAATTCTAACAAGGCGTATTTAGATAGAAAGACATCTTATACATCCCATTTCTCCTAGGATACCTACAGTGCGACAAGGCTATTTTGGCGCGTGGCCAAAGTCTGAACTAACGCCGCTATCTTGTGCTACTGTGTGATAGTTCGCTCTGTCAGTATATCACTATTGTATGTTATGTTGTTTTTGCTTACTATTAACTGTTTCAAACTAAAATTGAAGTTAAATTGAGGAGATTTTATTTTATGGCTGCCTTTGTTTTGCATCAGCGCCCTCCTTCAAGTGCCAAGAGAGCCTTGTCGGACTGTAGATCCATAGATCAACCTAAGTAGGTACCTATTACCGTTTTTTTAGAGAAACTGATACTTCCTGTATCGAACCAATCAAATAGTCCTACTAACATTTCAAATGCAAATAAGTTGCACTTTGCGTTAACCAACCGCATTCTTGGCGCCATTTTCTTTTTAAGATATATTATAAGTAAAGGTGTTTCTATATAAGGTTTTTATGTCTCTCTAGTACCAACGTGTGCTCATTTATAGGAGGTACCCATTTGCATACAGTATGTAAATTTCATTGTTAACATGCGTCGGTTGCAAGGTAATAATATTTGTTAATATGTTAATTTGTAAGTCTCAATGCAAATATATCTTTGTTAAGTCTCTGTGGTTATCGTGTATTTTGAAGTAAACCAGGTCATGTACTTATTGGCGAATTAATGAACTGTAAAATTATTATTCTTTTGTATTCCGAACTTTTGGATAATAATACTACATTCTAAGACTTAAGCATTAAGCAATTACCTAATAACCCACCGTTTACAATAACCACTACCTGCATTTACAAGTACCTACTTATAGGAACATTGATAGCAGGGTCAGAATTTCTAATTTTTTCTTGTAATTAAGGGTTAATAATGTAGTAATGTTTAATACCTACCGTAAATCTAGTGTCTATTTTATAATCACATATTATTATTTAAAGTCCATGTCGTTTCTAATACGTACGGCTAAGGTGTGGAACACCCTTCCAGCTTCTGTGTTCCCAGCCAAGTACAACCTGGGTGCCTTCAAGAGAAGAGTGAATACCTAGGCATTTTCTAGGCAAGCGCGCTCTATCCTAGACCTCATCATTTCTGGCCATCCATGATTGTAGTCAATCGCAAGCCTCTTTAGAACAAAAAAAGTAGATGTCCCATTCTCTATGGCCTATTAGATATTTACATACTTATTGATCGCTTGGGCTGCATTGGACACAATTTCACACATCGTTATTGCCTTATTATGAGGTAACAGAGGCGTGAAATGCACTTTAAGTGCCAATAACTCTCATCGATTAGCTGCTAAAGCTATAGCCGCATAATATTTCGTAAAATTAAAGTTTAATAAGTTAGATGATCGGCAATTTATTTGATAGAGCTCAGTACTTATACTGGTATAATGAGGCCAAATTAGATTCTTCTTGGATTTTTAAGTTCGTGATAAATGTACAGCCACAAGATATGAGACAGAAAAAGATAAAAATAGTGTAGGTACCTAAGTTAGTAACTAAAGCTGGTTTTCACCAACATTTTAAGGGACACCTAAGCCCTTAGGTGACAGTTGTTGTAAGTGAAAACTGTCACCTATCGGCTAAGGCGTTTCTTAAAGTGTTGGTGAAAACGAGCCTAAGTATATTATGATTTTTGTTTCACGTACAAAACTATAGGATTTCTATTCTTTAAAACATAAGAACAAACTTTTTAACAAAAATCTATTTCTAAGGCCCATCATCAAATCAGCTATTGTTAAGGCATACATTAATAAGCAATCCGTCTTATTGTGAAACTGTGACAGGAAAATAGTCGCTATTATTAAGTTATTATTTACATGACAATCATACTTACTGCGCCCACAATTATTGTGATCTAAAGATTACGTTTAAAGTTGGTTTGATGCAGATAATGTACTAAGAGATAAAAAAAAAATGTTCTTACTTCTTACCTATCTCTTCTCACCGTAGTGTTTTTTACAAATTATATATAACAAGAAACCTAAAAACACAAAAAAACTTTAAATTGTGTTGTCATCGATCTAAGAGTTTATACCTAAGAACTAATCGGTACATAGAAACAACAGCCTTTTGGCTACATGTCTTATCTATCCTACGAGCTGTCTACAATTGCTTTTGGAACAAAATAAAAAAACTCCGTAGAAGTAAATGAAATATCCGATTGAGAAACTAATCATGTGACTTATCTATTAAAACTGTCATTCCCGGATTCACTAAATAAGACTACATAAGACAAAAATGAGAAAGTCGACCTAATCATAAATTCAATTTTTTCCATTTAATTTTATGATCAGAGATGTAGAACGCTTTAATAGAGTAGGTATTGACCAACTCGTCTGTCTACTGTTTTTTGCGATATCTGCCTTCAAAAGATTCGCAGTTTAATGTTTATCTTGGCACGTAACTCGACATGGCCATTATAAGCCAGCATAAAAGTGAGTGTCGGCACGATATTGGCATTTACCCGCCTGTCGCCGCTCGCTGCAGGTATCGATAGGTCTACCCTCAGATCACTCAACTTAGTATAGTAGTATACGAGTATCTTAGAACCTAGGTAGTAGCAGCTATCGGATAATGTGTCACATACCTCGTGATATTGATTGCATAAAGGTCCAAGAGGCCGCCCTCTACTTCGAAAGTGTGGCAAAAAATACTTTGCCTAAATTGGCAAACCCGAGTCGTCGCTACAAAATTCACTAAAAAAAGTAGCCGCACTCACGGAGCTGTCGTTGTTAGGATGAGCTCTATATAGTCGGAGAGCGAGCGACGATTGATTGTAAATCATCAAGCTTACATTATCTATACCAATATGATACAGAATCTTAGGCCACTCTAATATAATATACCACATTCACAAGTGATACATAATATACATAGATATTAATTAAAGTTAATTATGCCAGGATGCATAACATTTATAACTATTACTATCAGATGTTGTTACTGCGCGGAATCCCGGGAAGTGCAGCATATTATAACATTACAGTAACTGCAATTATGCAATACAACGCAACCGACACCTGTACCTTTCATAAACGCTCTATATATACGACTTACGAGTACGGTGTGCATTTTCAAAAATATCCAGAGATACGATTATTATGTACGAGCAATAACTTAGTAATTGTTTAGGTCAAGAATGAATATCTTTAACTTCAAGACACTCGCTTCTCGTCGTTAAGCTGGACTAAATAATACATGTCCTTAGACGCACTATTCACAATTGATCTAAAACCACTGATCTGTATTCTATGGATAGCAGACTGTCAACGTAAAAATGAAGACACTTGGTTTTCGCCATTAGGCCCTGATTGTTTCGTAACCTGACGTGAGCGTCCATGGAACTAAAATAAAATGACATTCAAAACGGTCACCTGAGGTAATGACCGTTTTGAATGTTATTTTACTGTCCAATTATATATACCAACAAATGTCAATTTAGTACCATGGACCATGCCTTGGACCTTGAAGAAGGGCGCTTTAAATTGGCACATATAATGAACTGTCAATATTGTAAATGTATAATCCATAGAATAGAGATCAATGTCTAAACTTGAGAGAAAACAGCATACATTGACAGTTGACAATGACAGTATCAATCAAGCAAGAATCAAGAACTATCAAGCATCAATAAAGCATTGTATTTTTGGTTCTAACTTGATTAGCATTCAAAACAATATTTATGAATTCACTATTTAATTAAAGATAAACCAAAATGAAATACAAAGAAATTGCAAGAACTTTACGTCGTTACATTAACAGAATTGTGTTGTTCTTGGAAAAACTGCTTTGCTATAGCCTGGTTCTTATCATAACACCATGCTTTTTCATCTTCGAAACTACTGTTGTTCGGCCAACGTTGGTCAAAAAATACGAAATGGGCCCAATAAAACATACTCTACATATAATTCTTCCAATATTTTGCTTTGTGAATGTAGTTGGTAACATGATATTCAGTATCGTTACTGATACAACAGTGAACGTAACAATGAATTTTAATAGTGATAGCTACTGTGGTAAATGTAAGATTCATCGACCGGCGAAATCTTGGCACTGTGAGAAGTGCAATGCTTGCATTCTAAGGAGGGACCATCATTGCTTCTTCTTTTCCCGCTGCATTGGATTGCGAAATCAACGATACTACGTGCAATACCTCGGACACCTGTTTATTTCAATGGTATACTCCTTCTACTACAACTATTATTACGTGGTTTCGAAATTCGGAGAAGACGGCTTGGTTCTATCAGCTTTTAGAGTCATAAACCCGTTTCTACGTTACTTGATACCAGAACCGATGGGTATAAGAGACCTGTACGTGCTATTTTTGTTCCTGAACACGGGTCTTGTGATTTGGTCAGGAGCGTTATTCTGCTTCCACATGATGAATGTGTTGAGAGGGTTAACAGCACATGAGTTCAGAAAAGACTTCGGTGTAGATTGGGAGATGATGAAGAGGAATTTTGTGAGCGTCTTTGGTGTTAAATGGTATTGGGGAGTGCTTTGGCCATTCGTTGACAGTCCTTTACCAGAAGGTATTGTAATGAAGTGTCAGTAACCATTTTGAAATTAAAATAAGGATGCATAATTATTTAAGTTTCTTTTATTTTATTAGGTTCATTAATATTTTAGTTCCTTTTATTTTATTAGGAGAAGGATAAATAATACAGAAGGATAAAGAAAACAAATTGTTCATTGTTTAATTAAATCTCCGTAGTACAGCTACCTTTAATATAAAGCCCAATTTACCATCTGAAATGTGTTTTAAAATAATTTGGTTCAACAATACTTTAGCATCTGAAATGAGATAAAATAATTTGGTTCAAAAACATGAGCACGATCACAACCAAACTATTTTAAAACGTAAATAGTATAATCAAAATCATTTTCTGCTTGAATAAATAATTTTCTTACTCTACAAATGTATGTTTTTGCTATGCATTGCTATATAACTAGCTGACACGGCAAACATTGCTTTGCCATAGGGGTATAAAAAAATTGTTAACGACCTCTCGAACCTATACCGAATTCTCGCAAACCTACAGAATGTAGACAAAAAATTTCATAAAAATCGTTAAAGCCGATCCGAAGGAGTTTCGTTACAAACACTGTGGCACTAAAATTAGATTGTAGCGTAAAGTTCAAAACAACGGCAGTTAGGCCAGCTGTTGTAATGTATTATTATGTATTAAATGCGCTGGCATGTGTAACACGTAAACAATCAGATTAATACATACATAATTACAATGGCCTTAATTATGGAAAAGCGCATAATTTCCGTGTTTCGCTTCGCAATGTTATGTTCTATATAGCACGACTTTCGTTTTGCTTTTCCAACATTGATATGTAAACTTAGGATTTTGGGTCAGCGCTAAAAAGTGTCCGAACCTAATGAAATCCAAAACGAGAAAAGAGTTCTTATCGCACTTAAGCAAAATTAGGTTGTATAATAATGGGCTAAGACATAAATTACAATGTTTTACTTTGTTTATAAAATACACATGAACTCTCGTTTATATAAGTTTTCTCGGGAAACTTTTCGTGAATTTTGTATTACACTCTAGGTCCATAGATTTATATGCCAATGTTTCCAAGCATAATATTTTTCATGGAAAAGTCTAAAAATTCATAGGATTTTCACCTGTAAGCTATACAAAAATAGAGGTCGAACTCCCGTATAGTAGAGTTTTATATACTTACCTACTTATGTCGGTTCCCAATATTCGATCTATCCATGGTTTACCTTACTAGAGATAGAAATTTGACATAACTTTTATGGACATTAAGTCAAATTTCTATCTCTAGTAAGGCAAACTATCGATAGATCGAATATTGGGAACCGCCATTAAACACGTGTAGACTTTCCATGAAGCTTCCTAACATTTCTGTTGAACATCCATCTAAGTATCACTCATCTGTCATCTCAATTATCAAAAGGAAAAAAAAATGAGAACGACAGTTGCCTTCGATTTTCGAATTTTACTCTTGATCAAGTTGTATCGGATATTATGTCACTCTTATAAAAATGCACTTTTAAATTTTGTTCCGTACTTATACGGTAACATTTTCAATTATAGTTTGCAAATATTAAATGGACTTTAGACTTATGTCTAAAGTCCCTTTAGAATCTAGTCCAGTAGATTAATATTTAATTCTAAAAGGCGTTTAGACATAGGACGGAAGGGCATTCCCCTCGTTACCGACGTAAAGGGCCATTGCAACAAATCGGTTTCCTCTGTTTAATGTTTTAAGGACGCCATTTGTAATATTGATTGACGCCACTCACTGACGACACACGACCCGTCTCCGTCCCTTTATGGCGTGTTACGTAAATGTTCGTCGTGATCTGCTTGGGTAAGTAGGTTCGATGAAAAAACGTGAACGGCTTCAGCCAATCATGGGGCTGAGTTTGTCGCCGACTTCGATTAAATCTTAAATAAAAGAAGAAACTGACTGACTGCCATTATTTTGCGCATAGCCCAAACCGTTGGGTCTAGCATAGAGCACAAAAGGAGGCGCCCCATTCATTTGCTGTCAAATGTTCGAGTACTGAGTGAGTACTGAGTTTACTTCCCTAGATGACGCCATTTTATGGGCCACTTTACAGATTAAAAATAGTCACGCTTATATTGTAGACGGGGCCCATCCATATTGTATCCTAGATCTGTAGGGTCTAGAGACTCCTTTTCACATAGGTTATAAGGAGGTCAAGAGATGTACATAGAAAGGATGTTTTAAAACTCACCCTCTAAGGGGTAAGAAAACTCACCTTGGTGGAAGGATTCGGCAGTGGCTAGTTAACGCCGTATCAGCAAAGATACACTGCTATGTTAGTACGATAACAACTTTGGCTGTATCACCACTTACCATCAGGTGAGATCGCGGTTAAGTACGTAAGTTAAGACAAGTCTTAACCACTGAACCAAATATGTAGATATAATAATAAGGCATAGCTCGGGTGTACCACTCCATAACGGACACGTAACGGTGCTCAGCCTGTCGCGTGCGCAAGCGCATACGATTATTTTGTAGGCAACTATTCGACCAAACACGGTGCGGCGATTTATTTTACGTCCTTATTAGAGATTTTATTATGCTCACCATGTCGAATTTGTTATTCTTATTACGACATTAAACGTTTACACCCATATAAGACGGTTCATGGTAGGTGTCAAAATATCGTTAGAAATACAGTGTGATTTATCATTTAGTAAACTGCATAGAAGTATTAGGAAAAAGTTACGGTTGTCGGAGTCTTTTCAAAATATTATTATTGTGAATTGACCTTTATTCATAGGAGTCATAGAGGTCCGCGAGCGACGACCTGATGATAAATCTATGGATGGGAGTAGTGAAAGAGGACAATTTTAAACACCTTTTGTTAAAAAATGGCTTATGTAATCGCGTGGGATCATATTTAGAAAAATAACTCTATTGAAACAAAAATTTGACCAACGATATGTATAACAAAGTTAAGGACCAGAGTAAGACAAATACAAACCAGGCTTATTTCCTCAAAACATCTAAGTAGTATTTTATTATTAAAAAAAGAAAAAGAAACAACTTTCTTCGACTAATAAAAACGCACACACGCGAGCCGTTTTTACTGTAAGTTTATAGATATGTACTGGGTTTGCTAATAGTTGATCCATCGCGTGCGGTTACGGTAACCGTGTTGTCGTACGGTTGTGCTGTGGTTACAACCACTGCTGGCTTGCCGGTCATTCGGGCTTATGTAACCGTTAGCTACGCGTTACGTAACTCTTTAGCTGTTAAGCCCTAGGCAAACCCCAAATTAAGGTAGTTCGGCCAAACTAGAAGTTCAAATTTTATTTAGTTTTTCTAATATTATTTAAACTACATCAATGTGATGCCTATTTTGTTGCGCAAAATCTCTAAACTAATCTAATTTTACGCGCCTGAAAAATAGTGCGTCTAAAAATGCTCCACATAGAAAAGTATAGCAGTATTTTTAGACACGTGAAATTAATTTAGTTTAAAGATTTTTAACAACAGAATTGGCACCATTCTATGCTTATGGCAATGACTTTTGTGGTTTTATTATTATTGACTTTGCGCTCAGATGTTACTCTTCGCATTATTTAAAATTACTTTTAAATAATGAATAATACATGAAGAGTTTTTTCATTTATTTAATGACCTCTTTGACGCACTTTTCGCGAACAGATCTGACTGGGATAACCTGGGTTTGTTCCCGACATGAACCATTCTGAAATTTTATAATTTCTAGGTTCTATCCTACCAGAGAAGGCGCACTCCTGAACAATTAAGCATTCTGATCCCATGCTGTGCATCAACCTTTACTACTTATCTCTTCCAGATTACAGTATGATGACATCTGTGGCTGCATCTTCACTTACTATCAGGTGAGATTGCAGTCGAGTACCAAATTGAAATGTGTAAAAAATAGTTGTCATTTTCGTCTTAGTCGAAGTTCAAAGATTACCGTACTATTTTATTTCCCCACAGCCGAAAAACTTAGAATTCAAATAATGTTGCGGCCTCCAAATCTGAACCACGATGCAATGTTTGTTTTTTTAACTAGTCTTAAAATTTTGATACTGTTACCAATTATTAAGAAACGAGAGAAATCTGACAGTAGGTATACCTGGTCTGAGATTGCAGATATACCTATTCTTACTCGTATATGCAAAACTTCGCGAGGTAGGTAATTAAAAATATTCGAATCGTTTTTCTTGACGATTTAATAAATGTCTAAATTACCCGTGAGCCGAGAGATCTTCTTGCATATTGGGTGTTGATGAAACGAAGTTTACCTGCAAAGATACAAAACAAATTGTACTCGTGTGATTTCGACAAAAAAAATCGTAAATTTATTTTTTTGCGTATATAATAATTCATTCGCTGTATGGAAACACTGCTTAAATACCATAACACCTACTTACCTAAAATTTGAAATAAAAATTTTAGCCATGATTTTCATTCCTTAAAATTTTGAATTTTTTGTTCATAAAACCGCGGAAAACCGTGATAATTTTACAGTGTTCGAAAACTGTGACTAATTTTATACAATGGGCATAAAAAGCGTTAAGTAGAGTAAATGTAAATAATAAAATGAAAGAAATAGAAAAAATAACTGTTATTTTATGAAAGTTCAGTCGTGATTTTATTTATTTATGTAATACTGTAGCAAAAAAGCTAAGCAAAAAGAAAGTTGTTCGAAGCGTTGTAGACAATATACCTATTTGGGAATAATGAAAGCCAAAACAGTTTAAACGATAGTAAAAGCAGCTCTCAAAATACTAAGTTTAAGGAAATTTGTCTTGGGAAAATCCATAGAAACAAAAATTCGCCGTATCTTAGAGGAATAAAATATATGGTAGGTATGTTGTTTATAACATGTGAAGACTGATTATGTGTTTGTCTGGTCTGTCTGGGAGGCTTCGGTTGTAATTGGTTGCTTGCTGGTTGCGACTTGGTCCCACATACTTGTATACTAAAGACAGGGCGAAGAGCGCAAAAAAATGTCGCCGGTTTATGGGTGTCATTAGTACCAACAGTATAAGGCCACGCAGTAGTTCGAGCAGCGGCGGCGGCGGGTATTTTGACAGATGACGCTACTGTTTGCTTGTATGAAGAAGGTTTACGTAAAATTTTCGGATCGGCCTATCTTTACTATTTTTATCTATTGTTGGTCCCAACTAAGACGCACCACCAAGCGATTTAGCGTTTCGGTGTGATGCAATTCTGACATCCAGTCTGTAACCGTCAAGAGTACTTACACCTGGTGAGATTGCAGTCAAGTACTTAAAAGTAATCTTAATATATATAAATCTCGTGTCACAATGTTTGTCCTCAATGGACTCCTAAACTACTGAACCGATTTAGTTCAAACTTCGTGAATATCTGTCATTTGGTCCAACTTAAAAGATAGAATAGTTTTTATCCCACGTGGACGAAGTCGCGGGCATCAGCTAGTATTATAATAAAGTCCTAAGTGAAAGCTGAAATGTGTAAAAATGACGTAAGAAACCTTTGCATTTTGTATTAAATTGCAGATTTACGAAAGTGTTTTTATTAACACTGAGGATGATTTTGTCAATAGTATTATAAAAACCAGAAATTCGGATCCAGACGTATTCGAACCAGCTTTCTTCGTAGGTATATTAAATGAGCGAGACTTAATTCTTAGTAGGAAAGTGCGCTCCAACCTAGACCTTATCACTGCTTTCCCCATCAAACATAAAAAAAAATTAGGATTTTTTTTCAGACAATAAGGCTACAAGTAACCTTAAACGGTTGCGGAACTCAAACGATGATTACCGGGAATGATGCTCGGATGAAGAAAAAGGTCAATCAATAAAATCAATATCAAATGTTAAACATAAAAACTCAAAGCATCGAATAACAAAATATAAGCGAATTAATGTCCGCAGCGGAGCGCAACCATTAAGATTATTGTATAGGTACATTAAGATTCCTTTAGTCGCGGTGTTCTTGCAAAAAGTCGAGTTTTTTGTGAGGAAACTCTGAAGACGTTCTCTTTAAATAATTAATTATATTTATAGTTAAAGAGCTGGATGATGTACCTACGTACAGATTTAATAACTAATTTTTATCACTTTAATGAAGACACTCAGCAAGGTGATTCTCTGAAATTAAACTGTATAGGTACATTGACCAAACATCGCCGATAACCAATCGCCGAAATGCAACAATCAACAGCCAAAGGTTGGTGACTACGCTTTGCAAACGATGCAAACAGTAACTAATCAGTGCCTTCGCAGCTCGACCGACGACCGACCGACGCAAGCATTTAACCAATGCCCAAGATGTAACTTCGTCAATGTTTTATCTATTTTTTGCACAATCGCACAACAATGTGTATATTTCTTGAGCAAAAAATATGATTTTATAGGCGTTTCTAATTCTAGAAGGACTCTATAATCACTACTGTTTTCTTAATAACTGCTTATTATATTTTATTGAATATAAAAATATAGATAGCTGTTACTGTAAGAGCCAAAACCACGGTAAATCCTAAGATTTTCCAGTAAAACCTAAGATTTACCAACCCTTAATGGTAAAAGTTCGAATAGTTTTAGATTATCGTACATTTCGAACTTTTACCCATAGCTATTTCCGAAAAGCTCACAACATAAATCAACCTTTCTGATTTTTTTAGAAAGTAAAAATCGTTCAAGAAGTTTTGCCACTAATCGCTGGCTATATTATCTACAAAACGTAGGCACCTTTTGTACATGCGCATCGAAATCGGTTGCGCAACCGTTGATGAGCGTAAATAGATTGGATTGTACCATCGCTTCAGAAAGCAATGGAGTTTCAGATTTTACCACAAACCAAGAAAAAGAGGCAAACCGAATCGTGATTAAGAAAGAATTAAGCATTTCAAGGGCGGTAATCATTCAGAGATATACGTACGAGTAGTTAAGTGCGATTGAATGAAGAATATAAGAATTAATTAAAATGTAAAAGCGAAGTTTATACAGGATTTGCGTTGTGCCGTTTTGTTTTAACATTGATACATTGAATTAAAGATTCTCTAACTTTATCAAAGTAACGTGATATTTTGACAATATTTTCTGTAACACCTACACTGTTTAGAATCACTAACATGGCACATTTTTATTAGGGTTCCATACCAAAATGGTAAAAATGGAACCCTTATGGTGAGACTTTCTCCGTCCGTCCGTCCGCCCGTCCGTCCGTCCGTCCGTCCGTCTGTCACACTCGATTATTTCAGTAACTATTCAAGCTATCGAGTTGAAATTTAGAATAGTTGTAGGTAATTGTGATCCGACGTCATAACAATCGTAAAAATTTGAAAATTGTTTTTATTTTAATTTAAAAAGGGGGGACAATCGGGTCGATAAAATTTCAAATCGAGATAACAATATTGAGTGGGATATCATATGAAAGGGCGTTACTTGTGTATTCTAAAACTGATTTTTATTTATTTTTATGCCTGATAGTTTTTGATTTATTGGGCAAACTGTCGAAAAAAATACCGTCCCCCCCCCCTTATCTCCGAAGTTTACCAATCGAAAAATCTGAAATAATTATGATCAATATAAGTTAACGTACTTTTTACAGGAAAAATAAAATCAACTTGCTGACTAATATACTTTTTTTGATAATAACAATAAACCACCAAAAACAAAGTTACGTTTACGGTTTGCCAACAAAAGTACCTACATGTAAATTATACTCGTAAATTCATGAACGAAAGTGATTTTTTCAATGTTTTACTTCTTTTATGGTATGGAACCCTCGGTGCGCGAGTCCGACTCGCACTTGGCCGGTTTTTTTTAGTTTTGAAATAACAGTATTATCAGAGGTTATCTGGTGAAGTTTGATACTTAATTGATGATATCTTATGCTTCCAAGATCGTACCTACTCTCCAATCACCAACTGAGCACTTGCCTTGATTGCTACATATATAAAATAGAGAGGGTCAGCTCGCCTTTTAGAAGTTCATGGCTTTTAAAAACATCGTTTCTTCAGAGGCGTGAAATTTTGAGTCAATTTTAAAGGTTTCTTTTAACGAGCTAAACGGTTTCTCAGTATATGCATTGTATTTTACATTGAAGCTTAATTTATTATAGAAACTCTTGCACGCATATTAAAAAAAAAATTGGCACTAGAGCTACCAAAGACTTTGTAAAACATGGGACCAAAGTAGATACAAAAAAAAGTTTTATCATTAAGATAGGAGAGATGTCAATTGTGTCCGTGAAAGAAAGTTAGGTAGATGATAGTTGCTTATTTATAAAATTAATTCAGATAACTTGGCAAGTTTTTAAAAATAACATACAATATTTTTCGGGCTTTAGCTTTCTACCAGACAAGTATACAAAGAAAGTTTCCAAACATCAACAGTTTTTAAAGAGCTTATAATTACTCAATTTAGTTTATTATAAGCCTGGTAATTAGCATGTCTCGTGCAGTATTGTATGCACAGACGGACATGACACGCCCATTGTAGTCTCAATGGAGGTACACCGCACAATGGCAGCTAATAAAATTGTTGCCACATTAAATTAAATATAATTACAATATTATACTGTATGTTTATGTATTCATAGTGTGGTAACACGGTACCTTCTACTGGGTAGATCCGTGTAGAGATAATTATTTTTATCTACGCTCATTGCTTAAAGTTCGAATTATGAAATCAAAATGTGTCACATATTGACCTACTTTATTCACAGACTTCTATAATTATTAAAAAGTTATTCATTATAACATCGCTGTACTATGGAAATATCTCTAGATAGTTGAATAATTTCCATTACGATACGCGGCTCTGGGTTCCTGTATTTTTGTGTGTCATCATCACAGACCAGGGAATAACTTTCTTTTCTCTGTGGTCGTCATAGCCAAAAGAGAGTGTAGAGCCAATCCTCAATTTTGTTTTTTTTTTTATATATATATAAGGAGTCCACAGACAACATTTAGTTGGTAGTCATGATCGACCATAGACAACAATTAATTCACGGAAACAATAATTTTTCCCTGCCTTATATGACTGATTAAAAAGTGTGTTCATACAGAATATTGAAAAGAATTATGTATAATTTTTGATTTTTTAATTTTCCACTAAAAATACCTATAGTTTATCTGACTTGTATAAATATTTTTCTACTCTTTTTCGTTTCATGACTTTTTAACAGACTATACGCAGTTTGCAACTGAATTTTGGCGCCATACCTAACTTTTAACATTTCTATGTGTTATTTTTGTTACTTAGTCAAAACTTAGCGCGGAAAAATGTCTAGCAGTGAAACGTACTAAAGAAAATTTAACTCCACCTGACATTTTAGTAATTGCAACAAAAATGACCCACAATCTTTTACCAACAAAGTGAAGGATTTACGACAAACGTTAGCAAGATTTTATGGTTTGGATTTATGATAATTTGAGCGTAGATAAAGTAGTGTATGAAACTCTACATAATTAGGTATTAAAACACTCGTGTGATACTATTAAAAAACTCGCCTGCGGCTCGTTTTTTAAACTCACACTCATGTTTTAATACCCCCCATTATGCATCCGTTTCATAAACTACTATTATGGACACCGTTTTACAATTCAATTTAATTGAATCTTCTTGTGTATAATTTTTTTCTTCAATTGATAATAATAATTAATGAACCCACTCTTTGAAATACATATTTATCTGACTTATAACATGGCACCTGTACCGGTAAATATGATAACAAAATTATTTTTGATAATGCCTCGATGCACTATAAAAGTATGAATGTATAGTTTATTCAATTATTTTTTCTTAGAATCATAAATCCCTCACCACACAGGGGGCAGATGTTACGCAGCGTCGTGTAGAGCGTCTTGAACCCAAAGCTTAATTTACAAACTTATCCGCTCTTTCTCATCCATTCTTGTTATAACCAAGATGAAAAGAGGGCACAATAGGCTTCGCCGCACTGAAATAAATACTCAGAGGACAACGTACCGCCGCGGACCGCGTAGTAAAAAGTTAAAAACTAGTACAATGACAACTTCTTACATTACATCGGCGGCGTCGCGTCGCTTCACACCTCCGCCCTGCCCACTGTGTGGCGAGAGCTTTCGTAGTCGCTTATGCAACACATCTTCCTAAAAGTTGACCTATGACTAATACAAAAGCTAGAATACAGCAACATCTATTTCAGTTTTTAAGTTCATCCTTATTTACTTAATTATGACCTGATTTGTATATTTTATGCATCAATTATTGAAAATTCCTTTTTTATACGGCGTTTTATCAGCACATGATTTAAAATTGAATGTCAAGGCTGTAACTAGTTCTTCATTCTCATTGTTTTAAATCAATCAATTTTATAATTAAAAACTTAATCTTCCATAAATCTATCGCGTGAAATACTAATTAAAAAAACTTGATTAATTTTTTTTATTACTTCACTGGTGGGTACTTAAAGTTTATTTTTAAGACCATCATGAATATTCAAAGTATAAGTGTAAAGTTCAAAACTAATTTCTAAGTCGACCTTATACTATCAAAACTTAAATACACGAGCAAATGTAGAGTTTCTCACGGGTTTAGACTGGAGCTGAGCAAGTATTTAACCTCTATTAATTAAAAATTGTAGGTGAGATAATATTGACATATTAAGAAGGTTTTCAAAAGTAGAGATAGAAAAGATGTTTTAATATAAAGCCTAAACTATGGTAAATATTTATACTCGTAGTTCATCAAAAATCAAGTCTAATTAAATTACTAAATCCAAGTTCTATTCACCAATTTGCGTAAGATAAAAGTATTCATCGTTATCATAAACGCTAGCGAATTCTGCGCCGGGATTGGCTTACGCCAATCAGGAAACCAAACAGCGGGCAGAATTCGCTAGTGTTTACGATAACGATGAATACGTTTTACGAATACGTTCTTACGCAATCAGGGGTTTAAAAATATTAGACTAACTACAGAGCGTAGGTTTGTGTCGTAATTCATCCATACAATATTTAATAAGTATACTGTATAGTTTACGTAAAAATAAATGAAATTAAAACATGCCGAGCTAATTTTACTCATCCACAGGGGGTTATATTTGAATGAAGTACATACTCGTATCGTAGGCATCAATGGTGTATCATAGTTTCATTATATGGTAGCAAGGCGGAAGAACTTATGAGCCCTGACGTGTACAGTGTAGGTACACCGTGCAGTCGTGACCCACCACTGGTCAGACGACATCTCAAATAACTCGGTGGCACGTCGAGATATTATCTAGCGCTAATTAGCTCCTAACATAAAATTAATATTATGTTATATGTACTTAATCTAGTGGACACCCGTGGCTTCGATTTGGTTTTGGTCTCATTTAGGGTTTTAATAGATTACCTTTACTATAGTTACGCCAACATTTTCATACCAATCCTTCCCTTACTAACTAAGTAATAGTTACTGATATAAAGGGTCGTGACAAATAGACACACAGACATACAGACAGACAGACAGACAGACTGACTGACAGACAAACGGACAACAAAGTTATCTTATAAGAGTACCGTTTCTTTTCCTTTTGAGGTACGGAAACCTAAAAACAACTTAAAATGCTTCTGCGTTAACAAACGCACATTTAAATATTAATATACATAGATATTTTTGCTAAAAAATGAAAGAAATTCAAAACACTAAAAGAGATTACAAAATAACTCCCCGCTCAAATATCAGCAGCTACGTAATATTATCAGATAAAACAACAAGTGAGAAATATTACGAAACGTTTGGAAAATGATCCGTCCAAAACAAATAACACAAAACAACGGTCTATAGTCGAATCGCCGCCGATCGAAAGCGAAAGTATTTACATTTTAGCTGGAATATTAAACAAGCTAAGGTATTTATTATGTGGGTTCGCCATTAAAACGTTTTAATGATGAAAGTCCCACTATTTTTGTTTTTACCGGGCCGTAAACTGTTTTTATTTTTGTCCTTAACTTGAAATTTTTATCGAAATCTACCTACTCGTATTTTACTTCTGGCCGAATTCAGATTAAAGACCCTAAAGACTTTTGGGGTTAGTAATTTGAAAATAATTATTTTCTTCATAGTTTATAGCCTGCAGATAATATTCAGACAACAAAACGTATTTCATTGATCCATTAGGTGGCTCATTAAATACACATGATAATGATGCTTTATAGATTATTAAAAATGATTGACAGTATAATGATGGAAAGGATTCATCATTACAAAAAAAAATGTAAGAAGAATGACTATGGTTATCACATTCTGTTGCTACTCGATATCTTACATTAACTACATTGGATCATGTTTTGCATTACAGTCATTAGGTACGAGTGTCGACAAAATAAACCTATTTTCCTTTAATAATAAACCTATTTTAACCAGCTTCTTTAATTACGATTCTGGGATGCATAAAAATAAAAAGATTTTCTCTCTCTCTCTCTCTCTCTATCTTTAACGTTAGTTAGATGTATGAATTACTCGTATAACTTACTTTTAACCGCTTGATTCTGAAACCTAGTTTAACCGACTTCTTTATTTACAATTCTGGGCTGCTTAAAAATAAAAAGATTTTCTTTCTCTTTATCTCTATCTTAATTAACGTTAGTCAGATATGTGAGTTATAACTAACTTTTAACCGCTTGATTCTAATTTCAAATCCTAAACTGACATAAGTAAGACTCACATAAGCATTAAGGTCCAAGAGGGAGCCCTCGCCTTCAAAAGTGCGGCAAAAAACTCAAATTTTTCACGCACACTAGCATCCGCGCACCTTACAAATTTCAAGTTGACACTCTCACACTACAAAAAAAAGTTGCCGCACTAACGGAGCTGTCGTTGTTAGGTAGGGCAAAAAAGTTGCCGCACTCACGGAGCTGTCGTTGTTAGGTAGGGCAAAAAAGTTGCCGCACTAACGGAGCTGTCGTTGTTAGGTAGGGCAAAAAAGTTGCCGCACTCACGGAGCTATCGTTGTTAGGTAGGGCTCTATCTAGTCGGGCTCGAGCAAGGACCTATTATAAATCTATGCTCATAAGGTTCGTTTGTAAGTTTCAAAACCGAGTCTTTAGCCCATACAGACTCACGCCGAAAACCCCCGAGAACACCCGAGAAGCGTGAATGTAAGGAGGTGGTAAGGAGTTTATCGCCTTCTCGTTCTCGCACTCGCCTGTTTTCCGATCGGCGTCGGTATTTTGACCCGAGACAAAGGATTTATTCTAATCACAAGCGAGAAAATTGAGAGTGTGGCCAATTAGTTTTTTTTTTTTCGAGAAGTCTCGGCGAACTTCTCGCCGAACTTTCTCGCCGTGAGTATGTATGGGCTGTTATGGTTACCCTACGAACGAACGATCGGACAAAAGGCCGAAGACCTTGCTGAACAAAAATACGCAGAACATAATTTAGCTGCGTCGAAAAAAGTAGAAGTTTTATAAATTGATGGTTTGTTTTGAAGACGCTTCGTAATTCATTATGACGCGAACCATTATCGGCATCTTTAATAATAAAACGATTAATGTTTTCGATTAATACATCCTGAATGATGTCCGTCATATTTTATTCAACTTGACTTTGATTTAGGGTTGCCATCAAAGATTTAGTTGCCATCACACAATATAATAATTAACAAGTTTGGTTTCCTAATCGTACCTACGTCTTTATTAGACAGCAATATCCTTAGTAACAATTTCCGTTGAGTAGTGGTCGTCTAGTTTTCATGCAAAAAGCTTACATTTTATAAATGTTGTAAATTGGAACAATGAAGAACTATGTTTTAATTTTTAAGAAATATTGATTATCTTAAAAATTATAACAATTGTAATATCCATATTTTTTACCTAAAATCTTCTTCGAGTAAAATACCTACTAGAAAAATAAAACTTACGAGCCTAGATTAAGGTATACTGAATCTATAACGAGACTAGAATTGTTCAATGCGGTAAACGTTTGGGGAGTAAAAACATTATCATCACCCGAAGTAATATTTCAAGAACAAAATGTAGGCAACTCATAGGCATAGATATCATTTTTGAAAATACCTATTCGCGACGCTTCATAATAGAAATAGAAATAGAAATAGAAAAATTCTTTTTTTCATATAGGCCTAGCATACAAAGGCTCTTATGATACGTCGTTTTGTTTGACAAGTTTAAGTCCAACCATATGTAATCTAATGTTTATAGCAAAACAAAAAAAACTTATCGCATATAAGAACCTCTTTAAGTACCTACTTTTTTTTTAGAAAATTAATACGGAATAATATGTACTTAAGTAAATACCTGATGTTATCAAATCTCATACATTGTTTATGGAAGTTTTATAGTTTGTGAAAACACCATGACAATGCCGCCCCACGCACAATGCAGAAACAATCGTACAATATGAATAGCGCTGTAATTACAATGATTGTTGTACAATATGAGAAGGAAGCAGACAATGGCTGTCGGGCGACACAATATCGTAAATTGCGCTCTACAATCACAGTGGATTGAGCTCTGTGCCGGTTGGCATACAAATGAGGTAGTAGGTACGTCGGATTCAAGCTCAACCCCAAACCAATGTCTCCAAATCTCGACTCCCAAGCCCAACGCTTAGCTTTTGTTGCTTCGGGTCCAAAAACTAATAGATGCCTGCTTGAGGTTCGAAGCTTATAGTTCTAATCATCCGTTTCTCTTCTTCTTCTTTGTTGTGGCGCCCTTGACAGAGCGGTCGTGGTCATCAAATTAGGAGCTGACACTGTTCGAGGCCGATGTTATTGTCCTCATGAGCATACGCCACTTCTCCCTGCTTGCTGTCATTCTGGTACACTCATGCAAGGGACCACCAACAGCAGTCTTTATTTGGTCAGTCCATCGCATGGGCGACCTTCCACGTGGTCTTGTGCCTTCCACATGCCCTGCACGACGAGTCGCTCGATGGAATCGTTCCCTCGCCGGGAGACGTGTCCGAAGAACTTAAGGATGCGACTTTGTACAACGTCGATAAACGATTCTAGTCATCGGTTTCTAGTCTCGCTAGTTTCTAATCATCCGTTTTTTTATCAGGACTCAAAAGTTAAAATTGGTTCAATACATACAATTAATTTAAACATTCAACAGGTACCTATTATACATAGTTTGTTGAGAACGACGACATCCGTTTGTTAGGACGGGCAGTCAGTCAACTCGCGCATCACGTATCATCACGTATTCATTGGTCACCTTTATAAAACAAATGCCGAGTGTTCTAGTGGAGCGAATTTATTGTGAGCATTGAAGGTCACGCCGGCAGCACACGACGAAACTCGGAAAAATCGTGAGAAAACTCAACTCTATTCAGTTGTCAGTGTTATCAGAACTGAGATCTAGTTGGAACTTGGAGGTCGCACTAACAAAATGTCTACTAGCAAGAAAGATTAAGTTGTTTTGCTATAATCCGCTACTTGGAAGAATCTATATGGTCTAACATTAAGTAACAAGCCAAGCACCACCCGCCCTTTCACTCAAGCACGAAGGCAAGCTCCCAGGCAACAACAGATACACTCGACACTGGGACATCCTCTCTAGATGTTGACTTTATAATGCAAAATTGTATACCAGATTGTAGGTAGATTATCATGACAAGATTTTTAGAGGGTATTTAGAAATACGTCACACATTCCTAACCATACAAACCATACAAGTTCAATCAATAACTAATTTATCACGGTTAACATTAAAGCTCGGTTGAGACTTGGGCTCTCGCTGCGAATGTTTGGCGTGGGCCGTGTCATACGCATGATTAATGTGAATGAGGATTAATATTAATGATCTGCCTTCTCGAATGTAATCTGAGACGATCCATTGTTATGAAGGATCAAGGAAGATGATACAAAAAATGTTATAGATGTTCTACTACTACCTATAATATAAGAGGTGGGCACTGGGCTGTAGGTAGATAAGGTTTCTTTTGGTAAACTTATGAACACTGGCATAGCCCAAACCATTAGCAAGCTGAAGTGGCAGTGGGCAGGTCACGCGTGTCCTAGGGGCGATGGCCGGTGGAGCCGAAAAGTCCTAGATAAAATCAGTGGTCCTAGAGTGGAGACCGCGTATACAAGTAAGCGTAACGTGGAGCGCCCTCAAGCTCGTGGGTGAGGAAGGCTGACGGCAGGGTAAGATGGCGTTCGCTTGGGAAGGCCTATGTTCAACAGTGGACGTCCGCAGGCTGATATGCTGATGATGATGAAGAAGCTTATGGAACGAAATCAAAAATATGAGAATGAATGCTGCAGTCACGTGATCTAATCAACGATTTTTTGGACCTCGTTACATAAGCGTAGGTCGAAAAAAATCTAAGAAATGGAATAGAAAAGTCACATCTGCAGATCACAAGATGCTATTTATACCTAATACAAATTGTAAACACAATTATTGTTTTTATTGAGCAAGTACCGAGTTTATTTCCCATTTTCTCGGTGAAATACTGCTTTCCGAGTTTGACAAGCATATGTGAAAGAATATTTTATTTGATTTGACTTTGATTCTGTGACTCCTGAGTCTTAGCAGGTCGTAATCGATACTTTAGGCAAGTACAAACATAAATCAATCAAATCAGTTTGCGTTTTCGATCGAATACACAGACATCCGTAGTCGAATAAAATATACGAGTAGCTAAATTAAGATCGTCAGTGTTTTCCACTTCACGAAGATCCAGTTTTCAAAGAGTCACGTCCTTGGCCCGTCGCGCTTTTTGCTACTGTTGCCACTTCTAACTTCGAAACAGTTTTTACTGAGTCTAATTATTATAAAGACGCCATGACTGTGGCACAAAGATTAAATCTTTGCTGTGGCATTATGATTCGTAACGCTAATGTTGTCGTAAGATGTTCTTATTTGTAGTTTGGGTAATCCACGGGATTACTTTAATTATTAAAGTCGGCGTAAAATCTCGCTGCCCGTGGTACAATAAAATAAGGAAACAGATCCTGTCGCGTTCTCTATCGCAATGGCTTAACAGCAGTAATACCGGGCTGCTTTTTATCCTGGGATATCCCAAGGTTATGTAAGATTGGTGTAAAAAAACTAATAAAAAATCTCGCGGGCGGAAATGCGGGTAAAAGCCAATTAAGTTATTGTTAGGGTTTTAAAGAAAATTTTACATATTAATCTTCATGTTCATGACTTTATTTGATGGCACAAACTGACAATAAGTAGTAACTCTATTCTTATTTTAAGAAGACTTCCTTACTTTCTAAGGAAGCAGTAAGCCATAAAATCACAACAAAGGTTATTGTTGTGGTAGTCGCTCCGCTATTTCATATTCATACCTAGTCTAAATTTCCTTATACAGTATGTATAAATAATATTCTAAACAGAAAAGAGAAACTCACATAGAGTATGTTGATTTCCTGACATCACATCTTGAAAACACTTTTGTCATCTTAAACTGCATCATCATTTGCCATTTACACTCAAGCGTCTCTCGAAATGAGTTATATATGTACATAGTTAGCTGTTGGATCTCAAGTTTACCGGCTGTATTTGTATTGTATTTATGGCTTTAAATTAGAATTTAATAATTGTTATGTATAATTTCCACAAATCGCCCAATTTTTTTCATGGGTACCTATCAAGTAACGCTTATTAAGTCCGTGTATTTTAGTGTATTAAACTATTCTATTAAATATCCGAAATAATGTTCATAATGATTTTTGGATTGGGAAGCAATTACAACTTTATAATAGTAAAACAGTTGTACATATCTCAGGTACAAATGTACAATTTACCGTTTTTGACGAAAAGTGATAACCTTCCCTTGAATGTGAAGAGGTATGGAGCTGACTGCTTAAAATAAGAACCTTCTTACCTTTTAGAGTTCTAAAACTGATCCCATATAGAATCCGTTCGATGTCTGTCTGTCCGTCAGTCGTCGTATTTTCGTCAGTCAAGTCGTTTTTCTCAGGAATCATCATGTCCCCTCTCCATATTTCTTCGTCGTTGTTTCGCTCTTCACAGAGCGTTCTTGACTCGTGGTTACATAATTAGAAAATGCTGTTTGAGGCAGATATTATTTTCCTCACCAGCATACATTATTTCTCCCTGCTGGAAGTGATCCTGGTGTACTCATGCAAAGGGCTACAAACAGCAGCCTTGACTTGGCCAGTCCATAGGATGGATTACCTTCCGCGAGGTCTTGTGCCTTCTACTTTACCCCGCACGGCAAGTCATTCGATGGAGTCGTTCCATCGATTTGAAACGTGACCGAAGAACTTGAGTCAACGTTGACAAACGATATTTAATGTCGGGTTCTTGGAATACTCCAAGGAAATGTTGGTGCGAATCTTAGTCATGAAATTCGGAGCTCTTCTTCTTACTTGGTCATTTAGATTTGGTCAAAAAAAAATTTTTTAATTTTTTTTTCAGTGACGCCTTGCTAATAATTTTACGTTGTCGAACAGTCATGGAATACGATGAATCGCACTTGGCAATTTTATTTTATATTGCTCCATCATTCTATAATAGGTTAGACTCATTATTGTTTTTCGAAGTAATATTAGTATTTAGTAAGCAAAACAACCAAATCATTTACGCCATCGAAAATAGCGTTAAATCAATCGTCACTACAGATCCAGCCTCGGAATCTCGTTAAATTTTTAATGGAGAATTAGATTGAATTGAACACTGAATAGATTAGATTATTTTGCGCAATCGGTTGATTATTATTATGTTTATTTACTGTTACTGTTTTATTCCGCAACTTCTTCTTAGCTTCGGTGGTGATAACAGTACCAAGTAACAACTTATTACTGACAAAGAATTACGAACTTAATTTACTCAACTTATTTAAGTCATTAATATTATAATTTATTTATTACAAGATTATCACTTAACACCAGGGTGAACGTCTTGCTCTTCTTCATTCTTTATTGTCTATAAAATCATTTTGACCATAATATACTAAGTATTTGAGTTTTTCATTGTAGCTTGAAAGTGACTCTAGAATCAATTATGTTCACTTAGTAGATAGTTGTAATACATACTTACTTAGCTTAAGCATTGGGATCAAATTCAAGGCTCACTTGTGTTACGGAGGAAATATTATATTTCCCTCTTCCAACGTCACCTCGTTAGACGTGTCTACACTCTATCTAAGATAAGTCTTTATGAGTTAATAAGATCCATCCATACTAATACATAAATTTTATAAATAAATAATTTTTCTTTATAAATAATTTATCAATAATAAACCAATTCATTTGTAAACTTCTTTACCCATACATGAAAGTTGAACACAGTATATAAAACCAGATCATTTTCGACGCAGAGTAAACAATTAGGCACACGTTTGGCACATAAAGCCTCCAGCGAGTCGTGCAGGTCACAGAGTCTCGTACTCGTTCGTTCACGTAGACACGCCTGGATCTTTGGGATCTCATGACTTACGTACGACTGACCTTAGCCTGTGTCTTAGCTCTTAGCTATGCGCTGTAGGTCCCCTAGACCGGCTTAACACACAAGAGGAAGCGATACCTAAATACACTGAAAAGGCTCTTCACACAGAGCTTATGAATCGTTTCCATAAATAGTTTTGAGGCTATTATTATCAATGCAGTTGAAGATGTAATCGAACTTGAAAGGGGTATAATCATATTAGTTGATACACTGCATCGAAACATAGAACCATGCAAATCCTGGAAACGATTCAAAATATGATAACTATATTGAGTAGGAATGGAATACTTTATTATAGTATCTCCGAAATTTATCAATCGTAAAATCTAAAATAATTATGGAAAATAAAAGTTTACATGTATTCTACAAACAAAGTTCAGTTATATGATTCTTATACAAGCACAAGTTACCAACTTGCATGGTATGTTGACGTGATATCATACCAACCTAGGCAAAAATAGGATTTTTGACTGAATGATACGGAATCAGCCCACAGGAAGTGTTTTCCAAATTCCAATGTCCAGCGGTGGACGTCCAATGGCTGAGAGTAAATACGAAAATTTGAACTCTTATGACTTGCACCACCCCACGTTTAGGTCGTGCTGCATCAACACACATCTGCAGATAATGCATCTCTGTCTTAACTATAAGTGTCATCGCGTCCTTTCTGCCGAGTTACACAAATTACTGGCATCTTCACGTTGATGCGTTTAACTAGGATCATTAATCTAAGTCCTCATTAATTATTATCTACGTCACATACATATATGTAGGACTTCATTCCCCTGATTCTGTATATAAATTTTGACGACATTCTCAATTCTATATTTTATACTTTTCTAAATTAATTCAGCAGCCCGCAAATTCCCAATTTTATTTTGTTTTACGCAAATAGTGGACTTATTAATTATACTTCGTATGCTATGAGTTATACTTGGCATAACTTTTATGCATCCACTTACTTACATGATTTAAATAAAAAATTTACTCATAAATTCCCATATACTCTATATATTATTCCCGAAAGATTATTTTCTACATTTTTCTAGATTTGGAGCTATCGGGAACCAATGTGAAGTAAATGAGTATTGTTAACCAAAGTTTTTAAGAAAACGATGTGGATCCATAAACTCATTGCCATAAGCCCACCATTTAGTCCAGATTAGTCCACCATTTGCGAAAAACTAAATAAAATTTGAATTTGTGCCCGGATGATACTGATTCTTACCCAGAATATAACAGCTTATCTACGACCGTCATTACCATAAACCTGCCATTATCATTTCATTTCATTTTATTTCTTTATTTGCCATTTCACATACATACAATGATTACACAATCTTAATATATATAAATCTCGTGTCACAATGTTTGTCCTCAATGGACTCCTAAACTACTGAACCGATTTAGTTCAAACTTCGTGAATATCTGTCATTTGGTCCAACTTAAAAGATAGAATAGTTTTTATCCCACGTGGACGAAGTCACGGGCATCAGCTAGTATACAATAAAATATTCATAATGTGAAGTCAATTTGTAATGTGAATGCCCAGGATGGGCGTAGCAATTCCTTATACTGGGATAGGGGGACCGATTTTATTCGTTTCGTCCTTAAAATAGTCATCAATCGTATAGAACGCCTTTGAGATGAGGTAATCTTTTAATAATTTATTAAATTTTATTTCTTTTTCTTCATTTCGGATGTAATTGGGAAGGTGGTTATATATTTTTATTGACGCATGTAGAGCAGTTGTCGATAAGTCACGTGATTGTTTGTCGTTCGTTGTATCGTCATTTTTTGTTCGTTCCCTATACTCGTCGTAACTCGCGACCTACCGGCAAAGACTTCATTTAGGGTTCGGTTGCGAAGTTGTGTTCTTCTTCTTCTTAGTCGTTCATTCTTGACAGAGTGGTCGTGGTTATGTTTTCGTAGTTACGATGTCTTATTATGTGCCACTGTAGCCTTAGCGATAGTTCTCCAGCGGCTCCTATTGGCGGCATTGCGAGAACATTCAATAATTGAGGAATTTGTAGCACTCCGGATTAGATCAGTCCACCTCGTTGGGGATCGACCACGTGGACGCGTCCCTTCCACTCGCCCTTGAACCACCAGATGTTCGATCTGTTCTTCTTGATATGTGGCCAAAAAACTTAAGGATTCGTAATTGTACAAGCGACGAAAGCCTCTGGTCAATTTTTAGCTCCTTGAGGATAGAGACGTTCGTACGATGTGCTGTCCACTTTACTTTGCGAAGTTGTGTAGCAACCGTTATTTACCTCTTCCAAGTAAGCTAGACATTAGCAGTGTCATAATGACTTCTGCCACATCTTCACTTATCGGCAGGTATGAGATTATAGTCAATTACTTGTAAATTTTTAATCAGTTGTAAAAGTTAAAAAGACTTACCTTAAACCTTTTTTCTTAAAACTCGTTTAGATAATTACAGCTAACCTTTCAGCTAACGATAAGTCACTGTTTCATTGAAATCATAAGTTGATTAAGTACATAATAGATTAATTGGACAGATAAGGTAAAACCAGTATTTACTAATGATACTCATAGTACATAGACAATAATTACTTGGATTTGTATTGACACATCAATTCAAAATCGTGATGGCCCAAAGCCATCGCAACGGTTCAAGGTTCGATTTCTGGGTCGCTACATAGCTCAACAAACATTAAATCGCCTCTTTATATAGCTTCCTACATTGCTAATTGAATAAATAAATTCAAATTAACCATTATATAATTATACAGTACTCAACTTTTTTAAAACTATTTGAAGCTAATTTCGTAAGTTACGAGTTAATTGTAAGCAATTAGAAGATTTTTTGATCCGTCACGCCGCGCCGCTTGAAAACTTTGTTAAGCTGACCACACATCTTTAGTATAGATACTGAACTAACCGCGTTTAATGTTTCACACGTGCGTCTTTGCACCGAGCATTATTTTGCACAGAATGCTCTAAATGTTTACTATCAGCATACGGTGGGATCATTAAGCCTTTTTAATCCGAGTCTGTATGATATCCATAATCAAGAAAATTGGTTTTATCTGGTATCTTTAGCATGCATGAAAAACTAACTACTTAAATTTTAATATCCCTAAAAATGTCCCGAGTAGCCTTATGCGTGCCAACATTCCGACGATCTATATTCCTCTCCTGTTCCTCTATAAATATATTAACATTAAATGCACAACTTTTAAAAATATATTTTAGCTGCATATGAGCCACTATTTGATACCAAGGTATCCAACAGTCTATCTGAACGATACAATATGGGTCTTGGTAGAGGTAAAGACGATATTATAATGTGCGAAACCTTCGGTGCATATAATATGCGATCATCTTTGTTTCGTTCGAGAAGATTTTTTGTTTCTTTACGCATCATGCTATTCAAAAACTTCATGAGCGGCTTCGAATTTAAATACAATATGCCTGACGTCAGGCATTTTGGATTTCGGAAGATTTAAGGCCAAGTTTTTGCTCCGTTTAGTAAGAAAAAATATATTTAATTATCTATTATCTAGTTATAATGTTGTCTATTTATACTAAGACACGCAGATTTTAGATAAAAATCTAATTCCTATACATCAGGAAAATTTACTAAGTTTTTTGGTACTTTACAAATCTCGTGGGAACCATGTGATTTTTCCTCAAGCAGTCTGCATTTTTTATTTGAAATTTCAATATAATCGGGTAAGTATTGTGATTTGAAGAAGTAGGTATCAAATAAAAAACTAAACAAAAGAGGTTTCGAGTTGAGATAACATAAAAATAATAAAAAATTGAGTCAGGGTTCCAGAGTAAAGAACCTTCTCACAAAGCGTGCCGTATCCAGGACAACTTTTTTTTTTTAGTACTTGACTGCGATCTCACCTGATGGTAAGTGATGATGCAGTCGAAGATGTTAGCGTACTAACTTGGAAGGGGTAAGTTAAGTCACCCCAACGGTTTCTACACAGCATCATACCGGAACGCTTAATCGCTTAGCGGTACGTCTTTGCTGGTAGGGTGGTAGCTAGCCACGGCCAAAGCCTCCCACCACACCAGACCTGAGCCAATTTAGAAATGATAAAATTCCAAAGTGGCCCGTGGCGGGAATCGAACCCGCGACCCCCCACTCGAATCCGAGCGTGCGTCCCCTGCGCCACGGAGGTCGTCAAAACTGCCTTCTGTATGCGGCCCTTAAACCAATAGCTAAGCGAAAGCTCATTAAGATGTTGGTTGAAGCTTTTCGCTATAACACAGGTAACTGAAACACTGTCTGAGCAATAATCGTAGAGTCTACTCTACATGGCGGACATCTCAAATTTTTCTAAGCGTGATTTTATTTGCAGAGTTCTCTGTCAAAGCCCAATTTTATTATTAAGTTATTATTCGTAAGCTACCTTTTATTATTATTATTTAAATTGCAATTTTAAATAACAACGAACAAGGTAAATGATCATTTGTACAAAGGTTATTATTTACCTATACGCGGCACGCCTTTGTCGGAGACCGTGGAGGTCACACCTACCTATTGTTGCAAAGAACGTGTGTTTGTTTTGTCGTCACACAGTGCACATTTCTCGGAAAACTCTGGTTAATATTTGATGAACCTTCGGAAGAGATCAAGTAATGAAGATTCTTTGAAAACTTACCACAAATACCTACAAAAGTTACCTATTACAACTCACGATTGTGTGTTAAAATTAAATGGACGGATGTTGACACACATAAACAAGATCATAATACGTATTTAAAAATAAAATACGTAATTTATAAATTTCATTGGATTGAAATGAAACTTGTTTTGTACAAAATTTAAAAAATATATTTATTAGTAATTCAATAATAAAGATCAGTTAGTAGCTATTATTAATAATAATTGGTAATAGAAAGAAAAGAAAGAAAATTCCTCCTAGATATTGAAATGAAGTGAAAATGTTTTTTTTCACAGGTTCTTCAGAAAAATCAAACTCTACCGCTAAGTTCGGTAAGCATATTTTGAGTCTTGACCGAGAAGAACTGGCAAGAAAACTTTTTTTACACATTGATAGTAAATCAATGTGTAAAAAAATATATACAATTTTTCTTACATAACATGAAAGTAAATTAAATATTGAATGGAAATGGTTATTTTATTAAAATCCATAATAAGCAGGACAGATTAATTTGAGTCTACGATTTCACATTCTGAATTCAACATCTCCCGAGGATATCCCGGTGTCGGGACGAAACTTACGTCGAGTAAAGTGTTGGAAAAATTGTATGTGGTGTTTCTACATATTGGACAACACAGACTCTTTTCAAGTATCTAGCGTATAATAGCAAAACAAATTAATCTGCCTTGCTGAAAGTAAGATATTACAACAGACGGAAGAGTGTCCCTATCTACATCATCCCAAAAAACCTTACCTATCACTTAGATAATGTTCCATGATACAGTAAGCCTGATTTACTAGGATGTTAATGACAGTTTCTTTAGCCCTTACAGACATACTAAACTTACGGTTTAAAAGAAATATCATATTCTATTTTAAGAATTTTACAAATCCAACAATTATACAGTCGCTTGTTGATTACAATTCTCCTTTTTAACCGACTTCAAAAAAAAGGAAGAGGTTCTCAATTCGTCGGAATCTTTTTTTTTTTTTATCTATGTATGTTCACCGATCACTCGAAGACGCGTGGACCGATTTGAAAAATTCTTTTTTTGTTTAAGAGGGTTTTGTTTCCAGATGGTCCCATTTTAATCAGGTCAGGATCTGATGATGGGATCCTGGAGAAATCGAGGGAACTCTTCAAATTTTATATGGACACATGATCCTATTTGAGTATTATTAGAAAGAGTAATATTTTCCAAGTTGTCCTATGGTCATCAGGTCAGGATCTGATCATGGGATCTTGGTGAAATCGAGGGAACTCTTCAAATTTTGCTAGTATACTTGAAGCGAGTTGGGTATTTTTTATAGTTACTGGTGCATATGCTAGCAGATACTGATTTGATGACTAAAGTCATTAAGTCAGGGTCTGATGATGGGATCTTGGTGAAATCGAGGGAACTCTTCAAATTTTGCTAGTATACTTGAAGCGAGTTGGATATTTTTTATAGTTACTAGTGCATTTGCTAGCAGATACTGATTTGATGACTAAAGTCATTAACTCAGGGTCTGATGATGGGATCTTGGTGAAATCGAGGGAACTCTTCAAATTTTGCTAGTATACTTGAAGCGAGTTGGGTATTTTTTATAGTTATTGGTGCATTTGCTAGCAGATACTGATTTGATGACTAAAGTCATCAAGTCAGGGTCTGATGATGGGATCTTAGGGAATTTGAGGTATTTCTTCAGATTTTATGAACACACCTCAAGCAATTTGGGTATTTTTACAACGCCTTGTGCATTTTATTGTTTTCCACTAAAAAGTATAAAATAAAAATGGGAAATGCTTTCCAAAAAACCAACTTCAAATGCCACTACAAAGAGTGAAATAATTTTTATTTAAATTTTAGGTACCTACACCAATTCGAAGTCGGGCGATTGTCTATGACTTCGTCATTTCTTCGCACATCAAGTAAGTAAGAAGGACTATTAGGGATTGTATGAAACATTGCCCGACTTCGAATTGGTGTAGGTACCTAAAATTTAAATAAAAATTATTTCACTCTTTGTAGTGGCATTTGAAGTTGGTTTTTTGGAAAGCATTTCCCATTTTTTCTAAGTCTGTTCTTACCTACAGAATACAGTTGATTGAGAGGGCCTAAACTAGATCGCCTTTCAAAAGTGTGTAGACGTACCTGAAATGAAAGAATTTGATTTTAGTTTTTATAATGAAATACACAAATAGTAACACTATGAAACACAGTACGTCCTTGACGTCGAAGAAAGAAAGATATTTAAATCTGAATTTATTGTGTAACTTATTTATGTTGGCGAAATATCATCAAACCTGTGCGATATTACAATTTCAGCATTCAAACTGATTGAGGGTTCGCTGTCACCTAGAAACTCTACGAGTATTAAGGGTTCATATGGAACCTAGTTTGCATAGAAAGCCTGATCTTGGGTATATATGTACCTATTACCTATATCATATACTTTCATCATCCCATTTTAGTCAGTCACCTTTTCCCATTATATTGAATCCACGGAAGATCATATCTACGCTTGAGACATATTCCCCAGCACGAACCGTTTGTAATATCATTGTTTTAGAGTTATTCAAACGCGCTGGCCTTTGTGTCATCCGAGGGCTCATGGCGTGACCCACATAGCATTCACTTTAGTTTGTTCAGCTAACTAAATGGTAAACGTATTTACGTAGGTACTCTATTTCTAACTACCAGTTAGGTACTTAGAGATTTACCAACCAAAATGCCTCGTTGGTTTAGTAGTTTTCATATCCAAATAGGGATGTTAACCGATCGCCTTTGGCTCGATTCCCGCGACTTTTGCAGTTCTAGCAAAGATGATTATCATACCAATATAATAAATTCACTAATGAATTTGTGCTTACACTAGGATTGCAGGAACTATAATGGTATTCTGTGGTAAATATTACAAATCCAGAGTTGCGAGCCGAACGCCCTAACAATGTCACGAGTTGTGAGCCTGGAATTCGAACATTCAACCGAGAACGTCTATATCAGCTGCTTATAGCCCAATACTGGGCACAGATCGCCTCTACGAATGCTACTTTTCCGTCCAGCCAGCACTACGCTCTAATGAATACGTGAGCAGGTTTACCATATATTTCTGAGTAGGTACATATTTTTTTAGTAGGTAGATATTCTAATAGTTAGGTTCGAGCTTACATCAAGTGTAATACAGATACTTAATTGTTACGCTAGCTGCTAGCCGCCGATTATTATCATACAGTATACAGTGAGCTGGACAAGTGAACACGTAATCCGTACAATGGCGGAGACGAGTGACCGGTGCGGCCGCTTTTACTTTCCCGAGAGAAAGTGTCCGCGGCGACTCCGTACCGCGCGCCGACGACTGCGCCGGCGCCGGGTTGAGACTTGAGAGGTGCAGCTGTATGTATACGGATATCCTGATTGGATTTAAATATACCGTCAATAGCAGCAGTGATAAAATTTGTAATTTGAGGGAGCAATGTTGAAATGACACCTGTAATCGATAAAATCACCGAAAACCTGATACTGAACCTCTCTTCCGGTACATCTTGCGGTGGACGTAAAAAAAGGCATAAGTATAGATTATACAGAACGTATATAAGATTGCGTTGATACAAATGTACATGCATACTAACACGTTGCAAAGATATAGTGGTCTTAGTAAAGAGAAACCCTAAGCAAGCTCAATTGCGTGAACTATTGCGTTGATACAAATGTACATGCATACTTACACGTTGCAAAGATATAGTGGTCTTAGTAAAGAGAAACCCTAAGCAAGCTCAATTGCCTGAACTGACGGTCCAAGATTGTACCAAAATCAAAGACTTGGCGGAAAAAAGTGAGGAAGCTCTCCCCCTAATAACGAGAACTTGGAAAGCCAAAGAGAAAGAAGATGAGGCATATCCTATCCTATCCTACTGTTAAACATATACATAAACGCGAAAGTTTGTAAGTATGAATGGATTTTGTTACTCTTTCACGCCGCAACTATTAAACCGATTTGGCTGAATTTTGGAACAAAGATAGCTTATAACCCGGATTACCAGAGGCTACTTTTATCCCGGAAAAATCTATCGTTCCCACGGGATTAGCGAAAAACCGAAATTCATATAGGCAGAGAACCGGGCAACAGCTACTTTATAACAAACTCTCAGACACTTGGTGTTTACTACTTGTTTACTACGTTATAATACGTAGAACTCGAACCGGTATAAAATAAAATGAAAATAAAATTTAATCGCCACTGGCTGAGTCATAAAGCTGTCGCATAACATACATTCAGCAGAAACAAATGGCCGATCATCCGAGCTTAATGATTGATTTAAACCTAACGAATGATGTATTGTATCAATGTTGAATTCCAAAACAACAAAACATAATAAACCAGACGATATTCCACTGATTTATGTGTTTTTAAATTGGATTTATAGGTTGATTGTTGTCGATAGCTCTGGGAAAGTCGTAAACTTATGACCACACATGGGCATTTGTACTACATAAGTCTTTGTTTGTATTTTAAAAAATCTACTTGTAGTTTGAATGTACAGACTACACAATACAGTTTTTTTTATAATCAACGAACGGGAAGGTCACTTGATAGTAAGCGATCACCTCCGCCCATGGACATTTGCAGCACCAGAGGAACTGCGAATGCGTTGCCGGCTCTTGAGAAAGTTTATCCGCCCCTTGCTGGTCTTAGATGTTGCTGGTAGATGGTTCCATAGTCAGCATGTGCGTGGAAAGAAAAATCTGGCATACCGCGTGGATTTTATACAACTAAAATATAAATAAATAAATATAAATATATAGAGGACAACATCACATACATTGCTCCGAACCCATAGTAAGTAGCTTATGCACTTGTGTTATGGAAATCAGAAACAACGAAGGTGTGGTACCTTACCACCGTACCGTACCACCCAGACCCGAGACAATGTATAAAAGTTATTTTTCTACATTGCCCCGGCCGAACCCGGAACCTCAGAGATGGCGGCGCCTTGAAAACCAGCACGCTAACCACTCAACCACGGAGGTCGTCAAAACTAAAACTACAGAATGTATAAAATAGGTGCTTATTCGAAAGTTCGTTCTTACACAATTCAAAAACCACGTGGCAAAACAATAAGCCTATAGACCTATATTCAACTTACAAGTTACAACAACAAATAGTAAGGGTCTATTCGCACAATCGGGCTCGAAAAGGAGTGAAAGTTTTGATCGCGTTAACTTTTTAGAGCTTTGAATAGGTAATTGAAACAAGGTTTATTCTAACATTTCCTTCAACAAGCTATTTTTATCCATTGAAGGTTCGCCACAAAATCTTACTTTTGTTTTACTTTATAAAGGATCAATGAATAATGAACCATGAATAAACATGATCATCACTACAAGTGTCGATTTTAAAAAATATGGGTGTACGAGTAGGTCGGTAGCGGAAAGCAGTTTAGTTCCAAGCGTTGAATCAGCGTCGGTCTATGTGAATAGAAGGGCGCCGCCATCCGATGCGCTCCAAGGCGGTCTGTGTGAATGGAGTCTATAGCCTATGAAAGAGTAAACGACAAAAGGACAGAGCAAAGAATGCCGTCAATGCAAAGCGGTCGCGATGCCGTTTTGATGGAAACTTGAACCGATTGGCACCCGGAAAGCGCAGCGCGGTGCTTTATGCGAAATGATTTAAAATACAGTGCGATAAGGCTATCTTGGAGCAAGACTAGGTACATTCTTAGCTTAAAGCAATTTAGAAGAAAATATAGGAAAACATGTTCCAGTAACCAACCTAGCCTATCATGTCAACATGCTAGATTTGACAAGTTGTGCAAAAATTGGATTTTTTGCCTCCGTTTTCTTGGTTAATAACCCAGTGCGAGCTGCTAACTAACGATACAGAATAAGCACTCAATACTACCAACGAGTATCAAAATATGATTCGCATTAAATACAATAAAGAATTGCGTAAGATAAATAATAATTATAAAAAGCAAAAATCTAGAGTAAGGTGAACCGAAATTCCGTAAAACTGCATTTTTATTCGCGCCGGAAGTAGTCCATTGAATAAATTAATCTGCATTCAATTCAAGTATTCATATTATATTAATATGTTCGTTTTTCTTTATATTGTAACCAATACGATAACCAATAAGCAGTGATAGCTCAGTGGTTCTGACCTCTGCCTCTCATAAGGAGGTCGCAGGTTCGAATCCTGGGCACACACCTCTGACTTTTCCGAGTTATGTGCGTTTTAGGAAACTAAATATCACTTGCTTAACGGTGAAGGAAAACAACCTGCATGCCTGAGAGTTCACAAAAAGGTTCTCGAAGGTGTGTGAAGCCCGCCAACCCGCACTTGACCAGCGTGGTGGGCTATGGCCAAACCCCTCTCAGTCTGAGAGGAGACCCGTGCCCAGCAGTGGGACGTAAAAAGGGGTTGAGATGATGAGATGAGATGTAACCAATACTATACCTATCTATAATGAAAGAACAAATTATTGACACGTATCGAAATACCATAATTATAAATATTATCTGAAACGGCTACAAAGTACTTAGTCTATGAACTGGTAGATCCACGGAATGTTGGGACGGTGATTTTATATTCCCGGCAGCGGTTTCTTAGACAGCTTCGCTTTAATTATTTGTACCTATCGTTTTTTGACCTTTACGGAATACTACTCGTATATACGCACTTTTCAGGTCATGAAATGCTGATGAATTTAGCGATGAGAAGTGTCATTCTCATTTTTTTGAATTTGTTTCTATTTTTGCGATCGACTGGTATCGTCGCTAAGTTATATGGCTGCTGATGAATTAATTATGGATTTTACGTAATTTCCAGCAATAAATGAAACAAGCGTGAGAAGTCCGAAACAGCAAATAAATTAAAATACACGGGCGGATCTGTTTAAAATGCAATAGGATCAGACCAATGCAAGCTGTCCCCTTTACCTCAATTTCTCGTCTCGATATTATCATATGAGCAAGTGACCTCCTTGGTGAGTATTGTTAGTACCAGCTGCGTACTGCGAATATCGTATATTTGATCGTGCAAACAGAAGCTTTGTAAGTACTATGTTGGTTTAGGGCTAGCTGTTAACACAATCTCTTGTTCTACTCTATTTTCCTACTTTACGTTCTTATTTTCTCTGTTATTAATATCGTATGTAAAACATTTGTTTGTTCAAGAGGTTTTGAGCACTACTTACAGACAAAATTTTGTTTCACCTCTGAATTTGATTTTGTGATTCTCGAAAAAATATAAAATTGAACATTGGCCAACCATCGCCCGTAACCAAAGCAACGCAGACATCACCAGCCAATAGGCGCCTTGGCTGCATAATTGATGCACGTAATAACCAATCTACTGTATAGATGTAAGCTCGTCGGTGTGATAAGTATGTTTGCGGAATCAAAGACCAGGGCCTTAATAACTAACAAAAATTATGCCTAAAACCTGCCCATAATAAAAGAAAACCGATCTACGAGAAACGAGCGTATCTATAAAATAATTAGAGCAAACGGATCCTCCACTTGTTCTGACATCAAAATAAGTTTAGAAATAGGTGTAAATTATTAAGTCACATTACCATCACAAATGTGACCTTAAGTGATCAATTTAGAAGCTAATCCCAAGCTTCCGCGTCACCATGTAAGTCGGGCTTATTAACTCGAACTAGGTAAGTCGCTGACGATAAATAACCAATCAGAGAGATACCTAATTCTTCCGTGGAAAAATCGATTAATTGACTCGTTAACATGTAACCTAATATGTATAAATCAATAAATATTAATTGTCCTGTATTTTGTCTGAAAACCTCGAGGTTTCAACTTTTCCCGTGGTTAAGCCACGCCACGAAAAGCCTAGTAGGTAGATTAGCAATTAACTTATCTAAGAATTTATTTTGCAAAACACAAACCACTGATTTCCACTTCAACCTTTCTAACTGTTTGTGGTCATCGATGTTCAGTTTATAAATTCTGTTATTTTTATCCCACTTCGTAAAACAAAATAAGAGATAGGTATTCCATTCGATGCGTATGTACCTATCCCATAATATATTTATTTCAACGAGATTTATGAATGGATTTGCTGACCCGGCAAATTTTTTTCTCTATTTCTGTCTCACTTAGGTGTCTGAAAAATAGTTTACATTCTACTTTCACGAACTGAATATATTGCACCTACGCGAAAAGAATCATAAAAATCGGTCAAACTGTTTCAGTTGAGTTTTGTTACAAACACTGTGACAAAATGGTGACAAATGATACAAATGATACACGATTTTTATTTTACTTGGTTTTAAAAATAAATAACAAATACCGAAAAAAAGACTTGATACAAAAAAAAATGGTTAATAAGCAACCTGCGTGATCGACAGACAACAATCAAAGCTTGAGATCACGATCACGACCGCATTAAGCAATTCGTTAATATAATTATGCTAATAATACTTGAGTAAGTATAATCCGGCAGATGATTGCGCTTCCCCAACATCGTTATCGACATGACAAAGATCAGTGCGCTTAGCCACATAACTTATTTACGTTTTCAGACATTTGGCGATCTCTCATTCCATGCCTTACTAGTAAATGGAATGAAATTAAAAAAAAAATTGGTTGGATTTCAGTGATAGTAGATACTTACCACAGATCCAAATTCCTATCTTGTAGGTATCTACATAAAGGCGTGTAATATTAGCACATAATATTAGTAAGGCACAGGGCACTTTAGTATAGCTTTGTCCAGAATATCGAATTCTCTAACAGTAATTAAACTCATTCATAAAAGAGCTACATTGCTCAAACTTGATTATAACACTTATCTTTGTAAGTTACTTTGTAACGCAATAACTTAGAAGTAAGCACTCATTTATTTAAGTAACAAAATCGAAAAGTATGAAATACGTATTCGACGTTATTAGCAACTAGCAAGCCGTCCAAATACTTCACTATCTCAAATTAAAATCTCTGCGATCGCAGCATTATTAATTAGAGATTTTAATTACGTACCAATTAAAGTTAATTTATAAGTATCATAATGGCGAGCGATGATGAAATTCGAATCGCTGCTTGTCATGGACTCAGCACAGAACACGCCATAAATCCTATTATTATTATAAATGTGTTAGTTTATATGCTTGTTACTTAATCGCGAAATAAAATATATATACTTAGTTTTATCTTGTACAAAGTCTCTACGCTCAGACTTTCTCCGTCCGTCCATCCGTCCGTCTGTCACAACTCACACTCGATTATTTCAGTAACTATTATAGGTATCGATCTGGAATAGTTTTAGGTAATAGTGCCATCATAAAATTAGAAAATCTTTTATTTTTATTTAAGAAGGGGGAAACATGACGTGTTGAAATTTCAAAATGAGATAACAATATTACGTGGTGTACCAAGAAAGGACGTTACGTATTCTAAAACAAATTTATATTTATTTTTATGCCTAATAGTTTTTGATTAATTTGGCAAACTGTCGAAAAAAATACCGTTCTCCCCCTTGTCTCCGAAGTTTATCTGAAATAATTATGATCAATAAGAATTGATGTATATTTTACAGTAAAAATGAATTCAACTCTTTAACTAGTATACTTTTTTAATATTAATAACTAGCAGAAACCCGCGGCTTTGCCCGCGAAAATTTAGTTTTCCCTACACACGGGAACCATCTATTTTCCGGAATAAAAAGTAGCCTTTATGCTAATTTAGGACGAAATCTGTCTCCATTCCGATTTTCAGCCAAAAAATTTCAGCAGTTGCGCCGTGAAAGAGTAGGTGTATATCCCGTATTAATTTTTTTTCACTATTCCCGCAGTTAATCTAGGATATAATCTATCTTTATTCCAAATTTCAAGCAAATCTATTCAGTAATTACGGCGTGAAGGAATATTTTTCTCGCGTGGATATCTATTTTTCATGATTATCATAGAAACCATGGATTTTCCCGGGATAAATAGTAGTCAATGCATTAATCCAGGATAGAATCTATCTCTATTCCAAATTTCAGCAAAATCAGTTCAGAAATTATGGCATGAAGAAATATTTTTTCAACGTGGATATTTAATTTTTTCACTATTATTATAGAAACCATCGAATTTTCCGGCATGAAAAATAACCTATGTAAATAATCCGGGATAAAGTCTATCTCCTTTCCAAACAGTCATATCAATTCAGTAATTACAGCGTAAAGTAGTGTTTTTCGTGCGTGAAAAGCAATTTTTCAGTTCTCCCGCGGAAACCATGGATTTCTCCGGGAGAAAAAATAGCCTTCGTATTAATCCTTGATATAATCTATCTCGATTCCAAATTTCAGAAAAACCAGTTCAGTAATTACGACATGAAGGAATATTTTTCCCGCGTGGATTTCTGTATTTTCATGCCGGAAAATTCCATGGTTTCAGGTACTAACCCTACACTGAGTACTCGTACCGTCACTCGCGGCCCGCTCGAGAAAGCGTAGGGAAAAGCGCCGAGCACGTTGCGCGACTAATTGACGCGTGCTACGTTCTTTTATTTACTGTCAAACAATTAAAAAACAACCTTATTATTATTGCGTTAAAGTACAAATTAAAATAACAACACTGCTTTTAACTGCATGCATATTGGCAAGCGAATTTGAATCTAAAGTGGTAAAAAGTAAAGTGCAATTTTAAATAATTCCTTAGATATACAATTTTATGGATCATATACCGCGATAATGGAAACACTATTTGAGATTATTTCATTCTTTTTATTGGAAAACATATCAATATAACATTAGGATTATGTTATTTTGGTATGGAAAAGTTTGGTCACGGTGGTTTATTGTTTTACATTTTACTTTCTTAGTTACCTACTTTTTTAAGCAAAGTAAGTTGAAAATATAAAAGGTATTCTACAAATATTTTTGTTACGGAATACATAGTGTTATTATGTTAAATTTTTCACTTATTTTAATTAAAAATATATTCTTTATTCAACAGTTAAGAAAAATTAACATATATTAAGAAAAACACATGTTAAGAAAAATCAACGTCGCGACAGGCATTTCTGTAAAAGTCCGAAATCTCTTAAAGCAACCGGGATAAGACCAGTAGGAACAAAGTTCTAGAATAGGATTGGATTCTTACGCTTTAGCTTCCAGTCTATCTCGTAGAGTATGACATTAGCGGTGACAAGTTAAAATGAACACGTCATACGTGATACTAAAATAAAAAAACATAACCCTTCTTGCAGTCGGGTAAAAAGACAAGACTAATTAGGAGTCACGGGACTGTTATATATTTTTTAAATTATACATACTATAATTTCCCAACTCAAAACATACTCTCTACGTCAATCAAAAAGTACCTACTTATTCACAGAGCTGTGAATTTGGGTTTTCCACTCGTCTTACCAGAGTGATCAATCTTTTAGGGGTGTTCAGTGATTATAATTATTATAATCTAATGGCTTGACTTTTTTTTATGCTATACAAGTTAGTACTTGACTGCGATCTCACCTGATGGTAATTGATGATGCAGTCGAAGATGTTAGCGTACTAACTTGGAAGGGGTAAGTTAATTCACCCCAACGGTTTCTACACAGCATCATACCGGAACGCTAAATCGCTTGGCGGTACGTCTTTGCTGGTAGGGTGGTAACTAGCCACGGCCAAAGCCTCCCAGACCAGACCTGAGCCAATTTAGAAATTATAAAATTCCAAAGTGGCCCGTGGCGGGAATCGAACCCGCGACCTCCCACTCGAATCCGAGCGTGCGTCCCCTGCGCCACGGAGGTCATCAAAACCTCGGAGGTTGACATTGGTACAAGCGAATCTATGGTCTCTATGAGCGGGTGGTCTGAGAAGAGGTAATAGGTAGGTAGGTACTAAGTCCTCGGGTCAAGGCACCCCCAATGCCGGCCCATTGTCCTAGCGCACCAACCGCTAATTGCTAGCAGCAACAATGCCTTTACTCCACCACAATGGAGGCGAGATAAGTCGGCGGGAGACTATGTGAAACAGCCTTTATTTAAGAATACTTCATTTCAAAAACCATGGAAGATAAATTATTATGACTTTTGTGACTAATTGAGAGGAAATTCCTCTCCAACTTGCGAAACCGTCTCAAAAACAAGAATGGCCCAGCAGTAAGAGCACCCAGCCGCGATAGTTGGAGGTCGCGGGTTCAAATCCCGCGAAGAGTGAAATTTTGATTCGTATTTAAATTAACAAGAACTGCATACGAACGCGAAAATTCAAATTTTATTTAGTTTTTTAGGGTTCCGTAGCCAAATGGCAAAAAAACGGAACCCTTATAGATTCGTCATGTCTGTCTGTCTGTCTGTCCGTCCGTATGTCACAGCCACGTTTTTCCGAAACTATAACGACTATACTGTTGAAACTTGGTAAGTAGATGTATTCTGTGAACCGCATTAAGATATTCACAAAAAACTAGAAAAAAACCAATAAATTTTTGGGGTTCCCCATACTTAGAACTGAAACTCAAAAATTTTTTTTTCATCAAACCTATAAGTATGGGGTATCTATGGATAGGTCTTCAAAAATGATATTGAGGTTTCTAATATCATTTTTTTCTAACCCCCCCCTCTAATTTCTAAAATAAGAGAATGATAAAACTGAAAAAAATATATGATGTACATTACTATGCAAACTTCCACCGAAAATTAGTTTGAACGATATCTAGTAAATAGTTTTTTCTTTAGGAGTCATTTAAGCTATTTTTCCATACAAAAGTGAATTTTTTTTCATTGTTTCAGCTATTCCGGATAAACTAAAAGTCGAAGAAATCTGAAATTTGGTACCTAGATCTATATAAGGTCATGAAAGTGCACTAAGAACGGAATTTCCGAAATTCACATTTTAAAGGGTAAAAATCATACATTTAAGGGATTTTCCCATAAAAATTAAAATTTTCTTCGTTGTTCCAGCTACTCCGGAAAAACTAAAAGTCGTAGAAATCTGAAATTTGGTACCAAGTTTGATATTGAGTCATGAAGGTGTACTAAGAACGGGATTTCCGAAATTCACACTTTAAAGGGTAAAAATCATATTTAAAAGATTTTCCCATACAAAAGTTAAATTTTCTTCGTTGTTCCAGCTACTCCGGAAGAACTAAAAGTCGTAGAGATCTGAAATTTGGTACCTAGGTTGATATTATACGTCATGAAGGTGCACTAAGAACGGGATTTCCGAAATTCACATTTTAAAGGGTAAAAATCATACATTTAAGTATTTTCCCACTAACTACAAGAACTTTTATATGTTACTTGCTGCTACGGAACCCTCCATGGGCGAGTCCAACTCGCACTTGGCTGCTTTTTTGCAAATAGTGAACTTAACATCGTAGGCTTTTATGTCAATGAGTTTTGCGACCATAACGGTTATAAATCTAGATGTTTTTCTAAAAAACTTTGGTCAACAATACTCATTTACTTCTTATTGGTTCCCGATAGCTCCAAAGCTGGGAAAGTACAGAAAATAATCTTTTGGGAACCAATATGGAGTGAATGTAAATTCCCATTCACTAATTGACATCTACTCTAGACAGGGCGAACCGCGCGAAAAAATGTCGCCAGTTTATCGGTGTCATTAGTACCAACAGTAAGGCCACGCGGTAGTTTGCTCAGCGGCAACCTATAGTATTTTGACAGTTGGCGCTACTGATTACTTGTATGAAAAAGGTTTACGTAAATCGTTCGGATGCCCATATCTTGAGGTTAGTAATCAGTGCATTCACTCCATATTGGTAAAAACATGTAGACGCATAAATGTTAAGCTCGCAAAACTCATTGCCATAAGCCTCCTAGAGTCCTATGTTAAATAATAATAAGTGTAATATTTGCGAAAAACTAAACATTTGAACTTTGCGGGCTACTTGGGCCGAACGAACCACCCTAAGCCCCGCTGGTGGGACGGGTCTCCGACATTGTAGGTTTCGTACCCAAGGCATAACGGGACCCTTTTACTAACACTCCGCTGTCCCTCTGTCACCAGGCTGTACGAGTATCTCTTGCACCGTGAATTACACACATAAAATTTTTAATGGAAGCACGCGTTATTTTGCGGAAATCCTTTAGCAGACAATATAGACCTATGCTCTACGATTTCGCATTGTGAAGTCAACATCTCCTGAGGATGTCCCGGTGTCGGGACGAAACGTGCGTCGTAGAAAGTGTTAGAAAATTGTGTGTGGTGTTTCATGTGGGTAGTGTTCAAGTAGAGGATTGTAGTAAAACAAATTAATCTGTCCTGCTACACATGAAAATTTCACGAATGATGTAATTTCGTTGTCGCTATAACAACAAATACTAAAAAATACTATCTAAATAAGATATACTTAAGATAACAATTAAAGGGGGCTCCCATACAACAAACGTAGTTTTTTTCTCGTTTTGGTCGATGATCCAGAACTCCCAATGTTATCTTTCGTGCACGAGTCCGACTCGCACTTGGCCGATTTTTTAAATCATTTGTCAAACCTAGTCTATCATCAGGTAGTTAGGTATAGTTACGCACGATAATACCTACACTAATGAGAAAACTTCTAATTCAAGGTCTTTCTTGCATAATTAAGCGAGAATTAAGTAGTAGAAATAACTTACCTACTCATTAAACAATAACATCCCGTTCTAAAATGTCAACCTTCGTATCACATCATTAAAGCTCTTGTATAGAACTAGCCTCGTACCTAAATGTAATCACAGACTTACCAACAACCGTTTTAAAACGTTTAAACAAATGATAATGGACTTTATACTAATTGCAATAAGAGTCGTTACAGCTGCACTTTCAGTTGGTTTCAATGCAGATTGTAATTTGTATCTTAGAAGGTTATTCGAAGGAAGACATAAACGCAGTCTGTTTGGAATTGCAACGGACCGGGTACTTTACTTTCTGTGCCGTTATGTAATAGATAAATAATACATAAAGTTGATAGCACCTTCATCTTATTTAAATGCCATGCGACTCGCGAAAACTGTTTATAGAGATCCGTACCAAAATAGTAAAATAGAACCCTTATGGTGTGACTTTCTTACACAACAGCCGATTATTATTTAGTAACTTTGAAAGCTATGAACGTGAAATTTGGAATAGTTGTCATATATATTACTGTGGCCCAGCATGATTGGAATACTTTTCAATTAAAAAAGGGGAAAATCGGAGATTGAAAAGTGATTTAACTATACCGGGTGAGGTGCGTAAGCTGTACATTCTAAAACAGATTTTTATTTATTTTTATGTATTACATAGCATTATGTAATACATAGCATATAATTTTATTTATTTTTATTTATTTTTATGTATTGATACATAGCATTATGTAATACATAGCATATAATTGTAGCATTACAATGATTATTTTCACTCCGAAGAATAAAAATCAGAAAATAGAAAAAATTTGGGCCAATAGAGGCAAAGTATTTATAGGAAAAATAAAAACAACGCTGTTAGGTACTGGGATAATTTTGGCTCTAACTGACTTATAATAAACAAATTTCGTTTCTCAGTTCGTTAATAAAAGTGATTCTTGCCGTTTTACTTCATTTGTAAGTTCCTACCTAACTATAGTTCATACGGAACCATAGGTGCACGAGTTTGACCCACACTTGTCTGTTTTTTTCCATCGAAACGATTTCTATGATAGATCTCCAAGAAAAATCATGTTGCTATTCTACTATAATAATTAATTTCAAATACAATGATTATTTATTTATTTGCTTCATAGAATGAAGGGAAATGTATCCAAGAATTTAGCTGTTAATTAAAAGCTTCTAAGTAATATTTCTTGATTCAGATTAACATATTTAATAATAATAAAATAATTATATTTTTCTGCGGAAACATTATAAACAAACCGTATTATCTTAAACTTTATATTTTCCGTAATTGCTAATTGGTACATCTGGCAGCCGGCAGGTATGTATTTCCGCAAAGGGTTCGAATTAAATGTGTGTGTTTAACTATTTAATATCTGGGAGACCGAGCTTCGATCGGTGGCCAAAAGATGGCAGCAGTAGTCACATTTTAATTTTTTTGGTAAATTCGACATTTTCTAAAAATGAATCCTAGCTAGATCGATTTATCGCCCCCAAAACCCCCTGTATACTATTTGAATTGCTCGTTTAAAGGTATAAGATGTAGTAAGTACCTATCCCAATTTTTCTATTCTTCGAGGAAATGTTATAAGTATAATTGAATTTTCTTTATTAGCAAGTGCTTCTCTACACACTATTTTAATCCATAACCAAACAATACGAGTAGGTAGGTGTGTAGGAAAAATATCATTCGCTAGTTTTTTCATCAAATTAGGTATTCTTCGTTACTTATCCTTAATAATAATAAATAATATATAATAATATTGATAGGTAAAGAATAAAAATATTTCGTGATTTAATATTATCTAAATAAGTATAACAATTAATATGAAATAAAGAAAAACGGAAGACATGCAGAAAACTGCAAATAATGAATTGCAATTGAATTTTGACCAGTGGACGCGACCACAAGTTATAGTATAACAAAATATTATTTTCGATTTCACACTGTAAAGTCAACATGTCCTGAGGATACTCCGGTATCGGGACGAACCTACGTCGAAGAAAGTGTTGGAAGAATTGTGTGTGGTGTTTCATGTAGGTAGTGTTTCTTCATATTGGACTATACTTACAGCTTATTTTCATTTTATTTATTAGATTATAGCAAAACAAATTAGTCTTTCCTGCTAACTATGGATTTCAAAATAACGCCTGGGCCATTTAGTCATCCTAATAATATTATAAAGGCGAAAGTTTGTGTGTGTGTTTGTTACTCCTTCACGCCTCAACTACTGAACCGATTTAGCTGAAGTTTGGAACATAGGTAGCTTATAACCCGGATTAAAACATAGGCTAATTTTTATCCCGGAAATATCCGTAGTTCCCGTGGGATACTCAAATTACCAAATTTTCTAGAGCAATCTATAGCTACATCTATAGATAGATTGTTCAAGCGAACTTGCTTGAAAGCATGTTTAAAGGTTGTAATAGGGAACGATAACGGGAAAATGACGTTTCCCTTAGGATTCATGAAAAAGCTAATTTGACGCGGGCGGGGCCGCGGGCAAAAACTGAATCTATTATCACTATAAATGTGAAAATGGCCACTATGTAGGTTCTGAACATAGCACTGTACGGATTTAACAAGTGTGTTTTAGTTGAACAAGGGGATATGGGATAATAATACTATAAATAATAATGTTATAGTGCTATAAATAATGCATAATGCTATAAATGTGAAAATGGGTACCTGTATTATAGGTTCCGATATTACAACTGTTTCGCTATTAGCATTTTGTGTTTTAGTTGAGCAATGAGATACTGGTTAATCATATTATAACTATTAAAACGGGTACCTATATGATATAGGTTCTGAACTAACATCTGTTTCGTTACTGACAATGTATGATTTAGTTGAGCTATGGGATATGGTATAGTAATGCTAATAATGTGGAAATGGGTACCTACCCATAAAGGTTCTGAAAGTACAATTATTTCGCTATTTATAATGTGTGTTTTAGTTAAGCAATGAGATACAGGTTAATAATGCTAAAAATGTGTTCCTATATAGTTTCTTATATTAGAACTGTTTCGCTATTAAAAATATGTGTTTTAGTTGAGCAATAGAATATATGAAAGTAATCCTAATAATATTATAAAGGCGAAAGTTTGTGTGTGTGTTTGTTACTCCTTCACGCCTCAACTACTGAACCGATTTAGCTGAAGTTTGGAACATAGGTAGCTTATAACCCGGATTAAAACATAGGCTAATTTTTATCCCGGAAATATCCGTAGTTCCCGTGGGATACTCAAATTACCAAATTTTCTAGAGCAATCTATAGCTACATCTATAGATAGATTGTTCAAGCGAACTTGCTTGAAAGCATGTTTAAAGGTTGTAATAGGGAACGATAACGGGAAAATGACGTTTCCCTTAGGATTCATGAAAAAGCTAATTTGACGCGGGCGGGGCCGCGGGCAAAAACTGAATCTATTATCACTATAAATGTGAAAATGGCCACTATGTAGGTTCTGAACATAGCACTGTACGGATTTAACAAGTGTGTTTTAGTTGAACAAGGGGATATGGGATAATAATACTATAAATAATAATGTTATAGTGCTATAAATAATGCATAATGCTATAAATGTGAAAATGGGTACCTGTATTATAGGTTCCGATATTACAACTGTTTCGCTATTAGCATTTTGTGTTTTAGTTGAGCAATGAGATACTGGTTAATCATATTATAACTATTAAAACGGGTACCTATATGATATAGGTTCTGAACTAACATCTGTTTCGTTACTGACAATGTATGATTTAGTTGAGCTATGGGATATGGTATAGTAATGCTAATAATGTGGAAATGGGTACCTACCCATAAAGGTTCTGAAAGTACAATTATTTCGCTATTTATAATGTGTGTTTTAGTTAAGCAATGAGATACAGGTTAATAATGCTAAAAATGTGTTCCTATATAGTTTCTTATATTAGAACTGTTTCGCTATTAAAAATATGTGTTTTAGTTGAGCAATAGAATATATGAAAGTAATTATGCTATAAATGCGAAAATGGATACCTATAAGGTAAGGTAAAATTATTTCACTCTTAAGCGGATACGTTGATTTTATTTTCGTCCTTCTCACACTTATGAATACGTTGGTGGGTTAGGTTAGGTTAGGTTAGTATCCCCCCCGATGGATTCCAATCTTGTCGCGATGGGGGGGCTCAGTAGCCGTGGTTGGGCCCCACGGTGAAGCCAAAAGGAATCCAGGAGGGGACGCTCGGAGTGGGCCTGGAGATGGGCCCGCTCTGGATGCGTCCAAGAGGGGTGCGGGGGACAGAGTTTTCTGTCTCCTGCAGCCAGGAGGGGTCGCGGGACGAGAGGTGTGTCGGTGTGTCGTTGCCGCTCGCCCTATCTCCCGCGACCAAACGGTGGCGCAACGTTAGATGCGTCGGCGGCGGGGCCGCAGGGGAAGAGGAGTGTCGGTGTGTCGTTGCCGTTCTTCCTGTCCTCTGCGGCCGTTTGGTGGTTTGCGGCGGAGCCAAAGATCAGATCCGCCGCGGGGTATGGGAGGTCGATGCCTGCGAGGTGCAGGAGCAAGCTTCGCAGGTATCGGCTTACCCGTGCCCACGGCCCCTGGGTGGCGGTCCCGGGGGGGTCCGTCGCCTTACGGATGGGCGCCGAGGAGTTAAGGCCGGCTTAGGTGTTTCTGGCCGGCCTTGCTGTTGGAGGGGAGCTCCATGCTCCACCTCGTGGAGGGGCTGCGCAAGCGGCCGGGCACCGGCGGGTTCGCGGAGGTTTGCGCAAGGGTTCCCGTGTTCCCGTCATACGGTGCGAGGAGGAAACACCGTGGGGTTTAGCCGGTAAGAGTCCGGCATAACCCAGCCGCTCCCCCGGGCGACTGGGTATCCATGAGGATTCCCCACGATAAAAAAAAAAAAAAGGTTAGGTTAGTATGCAGCGTTGCGGAAGATTATAACAGAAAAACATTGTTTTACCTAATTACTTCAAAAACTAAGCCAGTTATTTAAATGTCGTTCTGAGCGTTTTTGGGAATTATTTTTTACCGATAAATTAAAACAAAAATTACAATTATGCCCATCGTAGTTTTCGATGGAAATTAGAAAAATGGAGATTTTGGAGCAATTTTTGGGAGAACTTTTTGGCGATAAATTTTTATCCAATCGTGTTTCTGAAGTTAGGTTAACACATATGCTGTTTTTTCTCCAGAAAATCCAGGACTCCCACGGGATTTGTAAAACCCCGAAATTCACGCGGGCGAAGCCGCGGGCAAAAGCTAGTTATGCTATAAATGCGAAAATGGATACCTATAAGGTAAGGTAAAATTATTTCACTCTTAAGCGGATACGTTGATTTTATTTTCGTCCTTCTCACACTTATGAATACGTTGGTGGGTTAGGTTAGGTTAGGTTAGTATCCCCCCCGATGGATTCCAATCTTGTCGCGATGGGGGGGCTCAGTAGCCGTGGTTGGGCCCCACGGTGAAGCCAAAAGGAATCCAGGAGGGGACGCTCGGAGTGGGCCTGGAGATGGGCCCGCTCTGGATGCGTCCAAGAGGGGTGCGGGGGACAGAGTTTTCTGTCTCCTGCAGCCAGGAGGGGTCGCGGGACGAGAGGTGTGTCGGTGTGTCGTTGCCGCTCGCCCTATCTCCCGCGACCAAACGGTGGCGCAACGTTAGATGCGTCGGCGGCGGGGCCGCAGGGGAAGAGGAGTGTCGGTGTGTCGTTGCCGTTCTTCCTGTCCTCTGCGGCCGTTTGGTGGTTTGCGGCGGAGCCAAAGATCAGATCCGCCGCGGGGTATGGGAGGTCGATGCCTGCGAGGTGCAGGAGCAAGCTTCGCAGGTATCGGCTTACCCGTGCCCACGGCCCCTGGGTGGCGGTCCCGGGGGGGTCCGTCGCCTTACGGATGGGCGCCGAGGAGTTAAGGCCGGCTTAGGTGTTTCTGGCCGGCCTTGCTGTTGGAGGGGAGCTCCATGCTCCACCTCGTGGAGGGGCTGCGCAAGCGGCCGGGCACCGGCGGGTTCGCGGAGGTTTGCGCAAGGGTTCCCGTGTTCCCGTCATACGGTGCGAGGAGGAAACACCGTGGGGTTTAGCCGGTAAGAGTCCGGCATAACCCAGCCGCTCCCCCGGGCGACTGGGTATCCATGAGGATTCCCCACGATAAAAAAAAAAAAAAAGGTTAGGTTAGTATGCAGCGTTGCGGAAGATTATAACAGAAAAACATTGTTTTACCTAATTACTTCAAAAACTAAGCCAGTTATTTAAATGTCGTTCTGAGCGTTTTTGGGAATTATTTTTTACCGATAAATTAAAACAAAAATTACAATTATGCCCATCGTAGTTTTCGATGGAAATTAGAAAAATGGAGATTTTGGAGCAATTTTTGGGAGAACTTTTTGGCGATAAATTTTTATCCAATCGTGTTTCTGAAGTTAGGTTAACACATATGCTGTTTTTTCTCCAGAAAATCCAGGACTCCCACGGGATTTGTAAAACCCCGAAATTCACGCGGGCGAAGCCGCGGGCAAAAGCTAGTAAAATACATATTTCAAAGAGACACTGCTCCATTGCAGTTAGTTACGATATAGGTAATATTATCTTAACCTTTTACGTATTCTAATGAAGTCTAATTACAAGATTTCCTTATAATCGCCGCAATACGACCAATCTATACAGCGCAATGCAAATAACCTAATACAACACAACCTTGAGACTATGGATACGGGAAAAACTATCGATAACATCTGTCTATATTTTTAACGTTATTTATATAGGTATATTATTACAAACTTATTAACATGTAATGTATGTAATGTAATGTATGTACTGTATGTACGTATATGTAATGTATGTACGTACGTACCCAATAGTGGAGAAAACAAAAATAAATATAAAATGTATGAGAAACACAGTTGTCTGCGCGGAATTTAGGTGATATAGACAATGTGGGTAAAGGTAAACAGAGGTAAATGGAAACGCATTCAATAATTTCGTAGTTTTAATTAATATCAGTTTAACTATTGTCTGTAAAAAAAACTGAATAGACTATAGATGAGTTTCATTGCACTCTGAAAATTAAATTATATTAATTAAAAGTACGTGCGTTTACATTTACCTCTGTTTACATTTACCCACATTGACCTTTATTATTTTGAAATGTGATTTCATTTCCATACATTTTTCGAAGGCGATGCAAAAACGCATGGATGGGCGACATGTGACTAGAGGTGAGGGCAATGAACTCGCGAAAGTGTTATTTTGTAATGCTAAAGTAGGTCAATGAGACCGCAGCATCCGCAACTCGTAAGTTGGCAACGAAATTAATAAACATAGATGTGTTATAAGAGCTTAAATCTATTTTTCGTGTGTGCGTGCATGTGTCTGTCCATCGGCACTGTAGCCGAAGAGAGCCGAAGAGACCCTTTTGAATGGGGCTGCCATAATATTATGTCTAAAATTTTATAGATCAATGGTCTAGTTCTCTACAATCTGTCAATTGTCTCAACTCTCAATTTCCTTTACAATGCGACAAGGCTATCTTGGAATTCAAAATCGGAACTATTTAATATTTCGCTCTGTCTGTTTATCGCTACTTTATGTTTCGTTGTTTTTAATTATTATTAATTAACTAAAATAAAACTAAAATTGCCTTAATCCAGTTTACACATGCGTGCAAAATTCTAGCTCAATCGGTAACCTAGAAGACCCACTAGCGATCGAATTTAACTTGTAAGATTTGATTGCATACATCGGGACAGGTGAAACTAAATAAAAGCTTATAATAAAAATAGCCGAGATGAGTTCACTCAAATGGATTCTTGAAGTTTCATCCGGCGTTGGCAGATAAGGTGTAAGCAGACCTAGTTTTGAAAGCGGTTTTTTTATTCCAAGGTATTTTTATCTGGTACGGTTGTTGATGTCTCTAACCAGCGCTTCTTTTCGTAGAAACCCTTAACTTTATTCAGCATCTGAGTTCTAGAAATAAAAATACTTCACTATTTGAAATGTTAGTAGTTTAAACACATCATACTGCAAAAAGTAACCCGAATGCCTACGCATTTCATAATAAATTTAAACAAGTTATTCGTTCAAGTAACTGACGGAGTGGCTGGAATCTAGCTTAACGAGTTTGCAAGTTTTTGTTACACGAATTACAACATAGACCTGGTGCTCTATGTTAATAATCCTTGCATAAAGGACACTGGACCGCTTTAATGCACATATAGAATCCAAACCCGAGGGTAAACTCATAGAAATAAGGCAGTTTACATACTTAAAATAACAGAATACCTAGAACCTACCTCGCTTGAGGGTATTAGGGTATTGGGTTATCATGGCAGTCCTAATTTAATCAGATCTTATTCGAACCGAGACAGACAATGCAAAACTCTTTTCTGAACTGACATTTTATAAGTGCCCGTAAATTTGAAATATTAAACATTTTGATTGTAACTTAAAAGACATTCAAACAAAAGTGGACACGCTAATCTTTAGAATGCCTGAATCTTTTTAACAAATTATACTAGGCTTCGAAACCCTCAAGTTTTCTGAAGGTTCCCGAACGAGTTTTGAAAAGGTTTGCAGTTTTTTTTTATCTTTTGAACGAGCTTTTACAAATAGGTGGAGAACTAATTTTACATACATGGACTAATTTAGTATGCAAGTTATTTTTTTACGAATCAGCATAAGATACATAAAGGTGGATCTACGCTAGGCGAACCGAGCACGAGCCGAACACAATTCGTCTAGTGTCGACCTACTTACACGCCTCGAACGACTTACAGTGACATTACAGCTCCGCTTGTGCTTCGCTCGTGCTCGGTTCGTCTAGCGTAGACCCCCCTTGATATTCGTAAATAGCCAAAGTCAAAAATACATACCTAGATAAAATCAGTCGCTTTATCCGGCCTCTAAATTTTCATATTTTTTTCAAGCTCCAACTTCTAACGTCGGCAAAAAGTGTCTAACATGATATTCGTGTCACGTTGCGGCGCATGATACTGTTTCCCATTGTTAGTTCGTTACTTGGAAAGTTATAAAAACATTATTACGATTCGACGTGGAACACGATTCATAATTTGAAGACGGAAAGATGATGCAATTTTTGATTTATTTATATTTTTGATAGAGATAATTATGAATAATTCATTCATAAGCAAAAAGTTTTACTTCAAAGAACATCCTCTCCATGATTTCCCCGACGTTTGTTGAGACTGTCCAATAAACACAAGAATGATTTATCACCATCATAATCAATCTAAATCAAGAACATTAATTGATTTTAATTTTTATTACCCGATACAAGATCAAAGTCGATCATCCTGTACTTTGTATGAACTTGGGCTGTTATTTATGACCTATAATAATAAAGGCTTGTGCTGACTAGAAAGTCCCTATGGAAAGTAATGATGTGGTCGTAGTGTGACGAGCGTAATGGCTACTCGGATTCGAGTGTGAATTCGCGGGTTCGATCCCCGCCACGGCCCTTATCAGAATTTTATACTTTCTAAATTGGCTCTGGTTTGCGGTCTGGTGGATTCGCCGGTGGACCAGCCTACCACCCTATTGGAAAAGCGTCACACACCCTACCAACGATTTAGCGTTCCGGTTCGATGTTTTAGGGGTCAGTTTAGTTCCAAGTAAAGCGATAATATCTTCGGCAACATCGCTTACGATTAGGTGAGATCACGGCACCTACGTACTTCACACCAGCCAAAAATCAATAGTACGTTCAAGAATCATATTATGATACCCCACACTATACATCGAGCCAAAATTGCATAAATGAAAGCTCAAGGGATCGAATTCTTTGATATCTAGAGGTTTCTCACTAACCCCTAAAAAGTGAAAAATGACGGAGCCTGGTAAATATTATATCTACTCTTACTAGAGTTTTCTTGCTTGCCCAGTTCAGGTTCGACTATTTGACTAGTTCGGTATAGTTATCACTCTTTGAAATTTTAAGTCGCCGATTTTCTCCAATTTTTCAACAAAAATGAAAACGATTTTTGTTGAAATTTATTAAATGACTATTCCAAACATGGCGATAGCTCTGCAATTACTGAATTAATAGAGTGACAGACGAAGAAAGATTCGTCATAAGGGTTCCATTTTCATAATGTAGTATGGAACAGGGAACTCTAAAAAGTTGAAATCCACTCTTTCCCGCTACGAATATGTTTCTGTTATGTTTTTGATGAGATAAAAATAAATTATCTAACGATGACTAAAACGGAATTAATGTTTATTCTCAACCGAGTGATCCGGCAGTTTGTTGTGTAACACAACACACAACCTTTTGATTTCTACTTTCACTCCAAGGTTATTAACTTGAATTGAGTACATTTACTTCGCGGTAAAATTTAAAAATGGAATCTACGCCAATTCGGTTTCTTAGTATTTCTCTTATCGTCTTTAATTTTTTTAATAGATTTAACTCGCGATTTTGACATAGTGGATTTTAGATAAACAGAATTGCTCTATGGCAATCGGCAACACTCAACGTTATTATAGCATTGCCAGTTGGTTTGTACGTTTATACGTAAATCTATTCTCAATTTCATTCCATATTAGAATCTTAATTCTTAAAAAACACGTTCCGTTGGCCGAACACCGATTCGGCTTAAAAACCACACGTTGCGTTGTGTAAATAATTATCATATTACTTTTTTCAGTGTAAAATAGGCTTTATTGCTAATATAAATAAGAGCTTAGAATTATCAATAATATCATTGCTAGGCCTTTTTGGGTATCTCTACACATATTCGGCGAAAGCTTTTTAAATATACATAATGCGAAATACCTCTCAAATAGATGCGGAAATCATCTTTCCTGAAGGAGGCCTTTACCACTGACATAAGATTTAAGTTATTTTGTAATGTCATTCCCAAACTTATCGTATCAACATACAAACCAACGTATCGTTGCTATTAGTCCTACCAAATATTTAAATCTTTGAGTCCTACAATATACAAATTATTAATTACGTAAGCTTTGGCTTGAGGAATCACAAACAGGAATTCAAAATTCGTCTAATTTGTCATTTTTTTCGGAGATGGATAGATGGGGATGTCTTTTATGATTATTAAACTCTATTTTTTCTTATAGGATATCCTATCCTAGGATAGAAGTGGAGAGAAAAGTTGAAACAAATGTCTAAATAATTCGTCATTACTCGTGTATATTCCTCCCCGAATACGTGTGTAGGCGCCCTCTACTTGTGCGTTACGAGGCGCATAACATGATGTACGCTTTAGTAATTAGTAAGGTTTCGATTACGCCGCGTATTGTTATTTGGTAATATCCTTTATTATTATACACACACGTATTATATACGGCACGTACTGAGCTGAAGAGAGCGGCGATGACCTTAAAATTCTGCAGCGCATCGTTCTTTTACTAATAAACCTACATTATTTTTATTGTATCTTTTGTATCTTTGCACTTCTATAATGGTCCGATTCTGTTGTCTAAAGAATCTGTTTCTCAATTAAATCGGCAATTAATGAGTCCATAAAACGCAGAGATTAATAATAATCCCGACATCTCGTTTGTTTCGACATTTAATAGGATGAAGGTTCTAAAAGAAGGCTATGTCTGAAATGAACCTTGAAACAAAGATTTAAATCGCGAAAAACTTTTCTTTCCATAACTACATCCATATGAAGTACCTACTTAAGTACCTACTGCAATCCACAATTAGTGAGGTTGGTACTTCTTTACGCAAATTAGGCATTTTCAGCTCAACATCCGTGACACTAAACTTCGCATTATTTGCAGGAAGCAGATGTGTCGGCGAAATCTAACGCCTACCGTGTTCTTCCCTCGATTTATCTAGGCGGATTCCGCTGAACAATTACAGGATAGCCTATCAAAGATGCAATTAAGATGTCTTGAGCAACGAATCACTACTAAAAGTCAAGCAACTGTGCAATTTTGCTAAAAAACACGTACTTACAGCAGAGACGAGGTTACATTTTCGCAGCTGATTGGCTAATAATGCATCGGTCGAATCGCTTAGACACTGATTGGGTATCGGTTAAGCAGCCAAAGCACCGATTGGCTGGTGATGGTTGCACTGCTATGGTTGCCGGCGATGATTTAGCGATGTACAGTTTTATTTACGGGAATTATCCGGCCGTTCTCTAATCGAAAGTACTCGAGGATGCACTTTTGCTACGCCTTCAGTGGCGGCGGCGCCGGCTCGCCTTGACTGCTGAGTGCTCGCCATTGTTTCACAGACTCGTCACGTGGCCCGTGGGCGACGAACTTGACGCGTCGTTTGACACTTGCGATGCGTGTGCGCATAGTTTACCTACCTACTAGTTATTGACACTTGTAGAGTAAGCGTTATACCTTTGCATGTTATATTCTTTTTGCATGTTGAGTTTGAGATTATGTGAAAAACAAAAGCTCTGACTCATTCACTCCCTCACTCACTCATTGACTGATCACCGCTCAATTCTTGAAAAACTCTGAATTTTTGCTAAAAAACAAGTACTTACAGCATAGACAATGCTATAAGTACTTGTTTTAGTAAGTGCAATTTTGCTAAAAAACAAGTACTTACAGCATAGACGAGGTTACATTTTCGCAGCTGATTGGCTAATAATGTATCGGTCGAATCGCTTAGACGCTGATTGGGTATCGGTTATGCAGCCAAAGCACCGATTGGCTGGTGATGGCACTGCTATGGTTGCCGGCGATGATTTAGCGATGTACAGTTTTATTTACGAGAATTATCCGGCCGTTCTCTAATCGAAAGTACTCGAGGATGCACTTTTGCTACGCCTTCAGTGGTGGCGGCGCCGGCTCGCCTTGACTGCTGAGGTATAGTATTATGTTATCTGTGGCTGAGTGCTGAGTGCTCGCCATTGTTTCACAGACTCGTCACGTGGGCGACGATTGACGAACTTGACGCGTCGTTTGACACTTGCGATGCGTGTGCGCGTATTTTACCTACCTACTAGTTATTGACACTTGTAGAGTAAGCGTTATATACCTTTGCATGTTATATTCTTTTTGCATGTTGAGTTTGAGATTATGTGAAAAACAAAGCTCTGACACATTCACTCCCTCACTCACTCATTGACTGATCACCGCTTAATCCTTGGAAAACCCTGGCATGCAGATGGTACGCATATTAGCTATTGCGGAGGGATGAAATTTGAAAATCATACATGGGAAAAAATGGAAATCCTAAATCCTAAATCCTACCTACTAAAAGAATTATGAATATGCATGTGTGACGAAGAAGTAGAGGAAAACCAAACAAGAGATGGATAGAGTGCGTGAAAAAGGATAGGTATGAGTGTGAAAGAAATGGTTTTCACACTGACAGCTGATTCAAGTGAATGGAAGAAGAAGATGATGAGAATGGTACCTACTGAACATCACCTTAGTTACGCAAAGGGCTTTCTGAAGAACCGGTAAGGTGTTTGGAAATAGGTACATACTCGTAATATACCTACCTAGCTACAAATTTAATAACAATAAATAGGTATATTAATATGCTAAGCAGTCATGACTAAAGTCTAGTACCTACTTCATGAATCATGACTATGCACTGTTACTAATTAAATAAGAATTCAATGCAAAAACAGGCCTGAAAATATTACATTCGAAATTTTTTGAAATTTTTTTTTTTGAAATTTTTATTTAATTTGTCTAGATTTACAATGTCTTAATTTATAGGATCGATGTCGACTGAAAAAGTAAAAACTGCGTTCCAGCCGTCACGCCCATCTCCGAAACTTAAGTTAAGATTATGTTCCAAAACACAATGAAATAATGATATGTTACGTTTGTATTTTTGCAACATTATGAATAAAGAAAAATACATTGAGATGAATGTGAATGTGTGTGTGCGTGTGTGTGTGTGTGTGTGTGTGTGTGTGTGTGTTTGTGTGTGTGTGTGTGTGACGTGTGTGTGTGTTTGTGTGTGTGTGTTTGTGGGTGTGGGTGTTTGTGTGTGATAGTGTGCGTGTGTTTATGTTAATGCGTGCAGGTGTAGTTTCAATCGATTATTATATAACTGTTTTTAATAGTTTTCGAGATATAAATGTTACTCAATGCATTTGTAGTACAACGCTACGCGACAACTTAGTGTACCTAATTAGCGTTCAATACTTAAACAGTAGTTAGCAGATAGGTTGATAAGTACCTATTTATTTATAAACAAAAAATAACAAAACTATAATAATTATCACGCGATGCTAGGTATACCTGCCCACTTGGCAGGGATTGGGAACATCGACGGAAGGAACAAGTTTATAAAAGGAAATCTCCATTTGTCAAGCAACACACCAGCCGTGGCCATGTTATTTCTGCGATTGCTAATGGAGCGAAATTAAAAAAAAAATGACCGTTGTAATCAGTTATTTTTTATAATTATCGATGCGATATGACGTCACTCCACAACATTCATTGAATATCGTTCCAAAAGCAATCGTAGCAATACAATTGATAAGTTCACATGACTGCAGCTTTAGATACGTAGGACGGCTTGCTCGCAGTTGCATTAGCAATTTGCATAAGGAAAATTCGTCGCCGATATCGAAAGAAAATCATTGCAATAGTAAATTTTCCAGCATACGTTTAGTAATTCTATTGTTATCGCTGCAAGCTCGCAAGTGAATTATATATTACAATGATATTACAACACGTTTATACACATGTGTGACTGTGGACACACCGCGTATTTTGTACTTGCCCGTAATAAAAAGTTAGAGTCGCAGTCAGAGATGCAAATTGCAAGGTATCTCTGTACCGAGCCTCAAAGATCATAATTATTGTAACAAATTAAAAAAGCATATAAATTATTTCTATAAATACAAAAAAAGAAATAAACTTTAATTAAAATATGTTACACATTTAGGTACCCACTTACTTAATATTTTTCGCTTGACTAATGGGCGCGGCGAGCGCTTTAATAAGTGTTAGAACTTAGATTGTGCCCAGGCACAATAACAAAAGCCTCAAAATTCAAATCCTGCCGAGTGCAATTTTTTTGTTAATTAATTCTAAAATCAGTGTTAAATTGTATATCTGCTTATTATTAAATGCTGGTCCTATTACTCCATACTTCCTGAAATTCAAGTTAACCTAACTATACGTTCATAGGTAAAACCTAGCCATTCTCGTTTGTCTATCTAGAACATGCATCAGAAAGTTGACATTCCATAATTTTCTGTGCTGGCCATATTTAACACGCTTGTTGCTTGTAGACTAGTCGTAGGCTCAGAGGCAACTGTACGATGTTAGATGTCGAATGACCCACGAGTAATTTAACTTCAGTCAAGAGCCCGTACCTACTACTTACTTGAAAAGATTCTCTCAAGAACATTTTGTGTGGGTGCGACGGGGGCGCATAACCCGACAATTGCACAAAAAAAAGTTTTTCCTTATTAAAGCGAAAATCAAATTAATTTCAGAATAGTACTACGCACTTTCTCTTTTTTTGTATTCAGTTCAAATGTAATTCAGTTATATGTTCTAAAATTAGATAGTTTTAAAATCCTGCGTTTTTTCAGTAAAATTTGTACTCAATTTTGGATTCTTTTTCTGTCGAGGTTTTTTATGGAACCAGTGTGCTGATTCTGTATCGTTCACTTAGTTAGTAACCCAAACTGGGTTATTAACTAAGAAAACGGAGGCAAAAATCCTATTTTTGTATTCTTTTTGTACAAGATAGCAACTAGCATGGTATACTGATATGATACCATACCGACCTAGGTTGGTAATTTGTGCAAAAATTGGATTTTTGCCTTCGTTTTCTTAGTTAATAACCCAGTTAGGGTTACTAACTAACTAAGTGAACGATACAGAATAAGGCCCCATGTTTTCGGTACGTATGATCGTTAGCAACAATGCTCAACTATAAATGTACCTAAGTACATGGTGAAAACTTTTTCAACATGTACTTAGGTATCATATTGAGAAAAAAGTTAAATTTAATTCTACGTATTTTCATAGACATTTTCACTAAAAACAGCTGTGCTATTCTACAAAATGAAATAGCTGCCAGACAGCTGCCAACCCGAATATGGCATGCAAAATTGTACTCTATTACATCTGACAAATTCATAGATGCATAGATGTACGCTCGTCGCTGTTTTGCAGAATAGCACGGCAGTTCCCAACATAATATGTTTCATGGTTATGATGTGTTGCAACATAAATTTTTTCAGCGTCTCTTGGTCTACAATAAAACTATTATTACAGCATATGAATCTCAATGACTTTACGATTAGTAATCACAGTAATACAAACTCTACTTAATAGAGCATATGATTTAGATTCCTTTCAATTCACATGCACTGGAAATGGGCATGCATTGTTCGCGATACGCAAGTGCGTTACCTTACTTTGAAATGCTAATGTTTCCCACACAAACACACACATATACAAACACACACTCACACACATCGCTACTCGTAGTTCGTAGCAAACGTGTACCCAAATATTACACAACTAATGCGTAACCAAACGCCTAAGGTCGATGTTTCATTTTCACAATCGCACAAACTACGATTCCTGTTTTAGTTTTTTACGGTGCGTTAGTTACGTGGTAAAGAGTTTTACCGTTTACAGATTTAAGACTTAAAAAGTTTTAATAGAACTGCTGTAATAACTATTTTAAAAAAAATTTCAAATTAAGAACCTCCTCTTTTTTTTGAAATCGATTAAAAATGTCAACTTATTAAGTTATAAGCAATGCTCTAAAAGGCCAATAGACGGATAAAATTAAGAAACAAATAATCTAAAAACAAAGTAAACTCTACCTCGGCTACAAACAAGATCAAAGATCACTTATAATAATAGGCTGCGAAGACATAGAAACTGCGTGATTTTCCTGCTACTGAATACATAATTATTACATACCTACCTTCATAATATCAATATTCGATCTTATATTATTATACCTCCGTGGTTGAGTGATTAGCGTGCCCGTTTCTCTGAGGTTCCGGGTTCGATCCTCGGTCTGGGGCTATTTACTATGGGATCGGAGCAATGTATGTGATGTTGTCCTCTATTTAAATTTATATTTATTCTATATTTTATCATATTATTGAGGTATATAGGCTAATAAATATTCATTACTATAAATTCAACGAATATGTGCGAAAGATGTTTTGAATATGTTTTGTTTGATTTGAAGAAAACACCAAAATATTATTCGTGTTTCGAAAAATTTTTCAGCATCATCAATAGCTACTAACATTTGCGTCTGCTAACTTAACCGTAACCCATAACTTAACCAATGAGTTAAGTTGACAGCTTAATCTATTATCTTGAGAACTTTTTAATAATAATTCGTGAACTGCGAGTCGGGTTCGCGCACTGAGGGTTCCATACTATCAAGACCAATTCCAAACACCTCAGTCCATCAAAAACAAAAACGAGCGAAAAATTAAGCTTGTCGTATGGGAGCTCTTAAATATTTTTTTTATTTAATTCAACTATTTATTTTTAATTCATAATTGGTCAAGTGCTAGTCGGGCTCACACACTGAGGGTTCCGCATCTAATTTAATATCGATTCCCGAACCTCTGATTTTACGTCCAATTCAAGATTCAACCAAAAGGTGAAACTGTCCATTCCTACAGATACTTCCTAGTCGTAAGCGCTACTCTACAAATCATCTACGCATTTTTGTTATCGACACAAATATGCAGATATGCCATCACATAAACATATTAGCCTTGAAATAACTCATCAAACTCAAATAATTCAACCTACTCGACTAAACATCCCACCTGTACCATTGATTACAGAATTGTTGACATTCCGAGATCTACGCAGAAGTACCAACTACCAGATATCTGGCACCAATGTAAACTAATTTAATAACTCTTCTCTATTATCATATTGTATTCTATTATAGACTCTTCAATATTGATCCATAGCCACTTTTGTTTTGGACTTAGCTACATAATTAAGTGGAGTTCTAAACATGACATATAGCGGCCCATAACTAACCGGAATCTTGTCAAATATTCCCAACTAGCTGTTCTCCGCGGATTCGCCCACAAGAATTCCGGTTTTACATATATCCCGTTATAATAAGTCAACCTTAAAAGATTGACATAATACGGTGTCGCGGACTTTTTCTACAACTTATTCCGTCATACATGGTACGTAACTTTAACAGTTTACGCCACGTTTACGCAGCGCACGCAACGAAATTTCTCCAAATGGAATAATATTTCCCGGTTTTTCCAACATTTTTCATTCTCTCTCCGATCCTATTGGTCCTTTATAGCTTTCCTCGATAAATCAAACACAAAGAAAATTTTTGAATTCTAACAAACAAACCAACTCTTCAGCTTAATAAGTAAGTAAATATTAAAGTGGATGCAAGGACGAGTTCTGTGATATCTGGAAACCCATCTACAAGGCCAGGACATGGATTAATTGAAAGCCATAACTTCGAAATTGATTCAGGCGGCAGACTTGGCAGAGTTTAATTCATAGAGTAGTATGGTATGTTTAATTACTTGACACGGCGATTGAAACACTGTCGGCAAAATGTACCTTGAAAAATGGAGATTTTGGAGCAATTTTGGGAAAACTTTCTATCGTGAAAATTTTATCCAAGCGAGTTTCTGCTTCACAGCGAGTTTATTGTAGTTCTTTAATCTAATTAAAGAACTACAATAAATTTCGTTTAAATTTGAAAGTTTTTAAATTGCAAGTCACTTAATACGCCATCTACGCCGTTAAGCAAGTGATATTTAGTTTCCACAGATGCGCATAACTCCATAAATTCAGAGGTTTAGAACCACTGAACAGTAGAAGAGGTCTGGCACTATCCCAGGTCTCTCATATCCAGATTATTAAGTAATTAAATTGCGATTGACCAGCTAATGGTAGATCTAGCAAGAATATAGTAATATCCATTCGGGTGCCTGCGAAACCGCAATGAAAATGGTTAAAGTCGCTGTTATTCCTACCCTTCCAAAGTTAGCTTATTTCTCACTTCCAAACACATTCAAGATTTGCATATTCCCGACTTCCTTCAAGAGAATTCCCGGCTTCCCGGCCGCTCCCCCTCTAAGACTGACCATACACCCTCTCGTCCCGACTTATCTGGTACAATATTACCACAAGTACTCGTTTTCAACGTCACTCTTTGGGCAAGCGTAATATTACGTTCTGATGTTACCATTTGTATTAATTAAGTAGTTGAAGGAAACCATACCTGTTTATATTTTGGTGTCTGAAAAGTAAATGTCTCAAAAAAGTCAGAAGTGTGACCAGACCTTTAGATATTTTTTTTTTCTTTTTATTATAGATAGGCTTGCGCTTGACTACAATCATATCTGATAGACAGAAATGATGAGGTCTAGGATGGAGCGCGCTTGCCTAGAAAATGCCTATTCACTCTTCTCTTGAAGGCACCCAGGTTGTACTTGGCTGGGAACACAGAAGCTGGAAGGGTGTTCCACACCTTAGCGGTACGTATTAGAAACGTGGAAGAAAATCGTTTCGTTCGAGCTTGCTGGACATCAACCACATAAGGATGCCACTTCTCCCGGCGTCTTGCGGTTCTATGGTAGAAAGGAGCCAGAAAAAGATTGGAGCCACTTATACCTAGTTAAACTGCTGGACTATCAATGACACAAAAACTCACCTGCTAAAAGACCTTTCCCATCCTTTCTGTCCTGCTCTTCAGATTTGCCGACTACGGTATCGGGCACCTCCAGGGAGCCTGGATCCTCACACCTCCCATTGCGCACAAACAGGAGAACACACACACAGACAAACGTGATCCTCATAAACTCCCGCATTTTAAGCATCGGCAACTATTTGTGGTCAATATGGGCCATGTTTTTTTTAACAAAACACACGTATGATCCGAACCTAACAGTCACATTTTCGCTTATTGCAGCTCGCTACGCGTTTCCTTCAATGACATACTCGTATGCGAGTTATGTGTGTAACATTGTTTAGAAAACGCACACGTATAATATATCCACCAGTAGGTATATAACAGCGCACACACTGGCAACACTAGGGAAAATATATTACTTGAGGGTAGATGAACTGTTGCTTTGGGGAGAAGTTATGCACGGGAATGTTTTCGATCGATTTATTTGGTAAACAAACTCGGAGCGTATGTAGAGACGCGCGCCTTTCGCCACTCTAGCGAAGGTACTAGTCGGTTGGAGGGGAGGCGTTTTCCCACTACGGCGGCGCGCGCGCAGCCTTCAATGGACACAGTACGGTGCACCGCTATAAAGATGTTATTGTACAGATGTGACGACTTACAACTTCTACTTAGGTCGGTAGTGGTTAAGTTGTTTCTGTTGAATTAAGTAACAAATACGCTTTTCACATAATATTAAAGTTCGATTAAACAAACCAAATGAGTCTCAACTAAATATTTTACTGAAAGCCGATGAAGATTTCCATGTCTGGAAAGTGCACTGTGCAGAAACACAGTGCAATAATATTGGCAGACGCCTCTTTATGTCATACAGTCACGACTCGTGCCTCCAGAAAGCCTACGCAATATGCATTTTTTCTAACAGTTGGCACTTGGCGTCGTTAATAAGGCAAGCACCAAAAAACTTTTCCATTACCTAATTAATGACAAGAAAATACGTCATTAATAATTATGATCATGTGGGCTACTCAGTTTTCATACAAACATGATAACTAATCGAAAGGTAATCTTTTCGTGTTTGGTGAGATTTTCATTGGCATTCAACAAATTGGTGCGTCTGTAGATGCTTAATAAAAACCCGCTCAGTTTCTAATGACCAGATAAGCTATCACAACCTGTGGTCGGCTATTGCTATTAAGCATTTGATAAAATAGGCATAGTACGTTCCGTTTGCTTCTTCGATAAGACAATACCAATTTCAGTGCATTTTTAACCGACTTGTTAAAAGGGGGATGTTCTTCGGTTTAATTTCACCGATTCAATAAATTTTAGATCGGATTCATACAGTTCTTAGAGGTTTTTGAACGGATTTGCATACTCCCTCTATTTACAGATAGAAAAGAATATGATATTGGTGTGATCTCCATAATACAGGGGATCCTAGTGTGGACCACAGGCTCCAATTTTTGTGCATTTTTTGTACCTATGTCTTGTAATGAATAAATAAATAAAATAAAAATAAAATAAACAAGATATCGGCATCTTCTTTTTCATTACATATTATGAGTAGGTAAGTCAAGAACTTTTCAACGCAAAAAGGTTCAGCCAATTCAGCGAGACGGGCATTGAGAACCTACTAGTTAGTTTTTAGGGTTCAGTACCCAAAGGGTAAAAGAAGCCCTATTACTATTACTTCTGTCCGTCCGTCCGTCTGTCGCCAGGTTATCACCACCTTCACAGATGAGTACCTACTCGTATTTCTGTTGCCTGTATAACAACAAATACCTACTAAAATGTAGAATAAAATAAATATTTAAAGGGGCTCCCATACAAAAAACGTGATTTTTTTGCTTGTTTTTCCCCGATATTGATAACGGCAACTGGTAGATCCTTGAAATATTCAGATAATTTAGTTATATTATATTTTAAAAATAAATTCAAGGGCGTCCTTACAAATAACGTGTTTTTTTTCTCGTTTTGGAGTTTGGTAGGTCTTGATAGTGGTAGTTAGGTACTGAACCCTCAGAGAGCGAGTCCGACTCGCACTTGACCACTTTTATTAGTGCACAGTATGGCCGTTCATTGAATTCACGATAATTCAAATTAACCAAGATTAATTAGACAATTAGCCGTCAATTAAACTATTGATTTAGTTTTATCGTTTTCATTTTGCGAATCGCTAATCAGCTGTTATGATTGATTAATTCACAGTCACTAATGAGGAACATTTAATTTTACTGCTATTTGTCAACTGGAACTTTTGGGTATATGCAGCTAGGTGTTTCGGCCCTACTTATAGGTATGTATAGTTTTTTGCAAATATTATACTAACACTATACAAATATTAGTTAGAGACCCATAAGTCTTCTGCAGGCAATCTACAAGCTTTTTACTAAAGTCGTACTGTACAGACTAAGAAAAGAGTTCGAAGGACAACAGCCACGAGAACAGGCAGGCTTTCGAAGCAACTACTCTACTTTGGATCACATTTTTACTTTAAAGCAAGTGATAGAAAAATATGTAGAGTATGGGAAAACCTTGTATGTAGCGTTTGTGGATTACACAAAGGCGTTCGATTCAATTTTCTACGAGGCTCTGTGGGCTGCACTGAGGGATCAAAACATACCTGCAAAATTTATTAACATCCTGAAGGTGATATACTCAAAAAGTAAGAGCCTTATAAAACTTGAGAAAAAAGGTAGAGCATTTGATATAAAGCGAGGGGTAAGACAAGGAGACCCCATCTCTCCAAACCTTTTCACTGCTCTATTAGAAAACATCTTCAGAAAATTGGATTGGACTGGTTTAGGAATAAATGTAGACGGGGAAAATCTAAACCACCTTCGCTTCGCTGATGACATAGTTATAATTGCAGAAAGTCATGAACAACTCTTACATATGCTAAAAACTCTCGATGTCCAAAGCAAAGAGTGTGGTTTGGAAATGAATCCTGAAAAAACATGCATTATGACAAACGGAGCTCAGCATAATGTAAAAATACAAGGAAATAATATAAAATACGTTGAGGAGTATACTTACTTGGGCCAAACTGTATCTTTTAAAGGTCATTATGCAGAGGAAGTGGAAAAAAGAATAAAAAAAGCATGGGCGGCCTACTGGTCCTTAAAACATATATTCAAATCGCAAATAAATATTAAACTTAAGAAGGTAGCTCTGGACTCAGTCGTTACGCCAACACTCCTGTACGGATGCCAGACGTGGCCAATAACTAAGGAAATAATACATAAAATACAGGTTACTCAAAGAGCCATGGAAAGGAGCATGCTAGGCCTAAAAATAAAAGACAAAATAAAAAACAAAATAATAAGAAAGAAGACAAAAATTATTGACGCGGCAAAACTAGCATGTCTCCTTAAATGGCGCTGGGCCGGACATATAGCAAGAGCAACTGATGGGCGTTGGACTGAAAAAGTTCTGCATTGGTACCCACGGGACACGCGGAGGCCGCGAGGCCGGCCGCGGCGTCGTTGGCGTGACGACATCACTGAGGCAGCGGGAAATATCTGGACCAGGCTGGCGAGGGACAGATATGAGTGGAAAAGGATGGAGGAGGCCTATGCCCAAAAATGGGCGTTCCAATAACGACATACTTAAATCATGCATGCGAACTTTACAAATAACGTATCCCTTTTTGACATACAATAACATTTACGACATAAATTATAGATAAAAAGATCTCTGACTAATATAATAATTAACTGACATTTTTATTTATTTTATTATTTCACTTTTTAATTATTGATGTTATTGTGTAATTTGTGCTTTAGTGACGGTAATGTGTATGTGCTATGATTGGAAATAAAGGCTTTATTATTATTATTATTCTTTATATTCAAATTAATTCATATTTTCTACATTTTTAAATATTTCATTACAAAACTTAAAAAAAAACATTTAAAAATATAAAAAATAGCGGTCCACCGGCTTCGGGAACAGGGTCCAAGCAACCGGCGGTCAGGGCCCCAGAGAGAGGAACCTCCTGACGATGCGAGCCGTGTCTAGGAGTACAGCCTTCTGGATCTGGCCCTTGACCCAGCTACCCAACGAGAGCCTCGAAAGATGTTGGTCGAGGCTCTTGGCTATAAGACCATTAGCAGTAATAACTATCGGTACAATGATTGCTGAGTCTACATTCCACATAGCGACAACCTCGTGCGCCAAGTCGAGATACTTGGTGAGTTTCTCTTTCTCAGCTTTCACGAGGTTCTCGTCATGCGGAACAGCAACATCAACAATCATTGCACGGCGCTCTGATCGATCTATCACTACTATGTCAGGCTTATTGGCTACAATAGTCCTGTCTGTAATGATAGACCGATCCCAGTATAGTGTGATATGACCATTTTCAAGAACTGGGTCGGGCACATACTTGTAGTACGGTACCTCCGATTCCACAAGATTGTATTTCAAGGCAAGTTGCTGGTGGATAATCCTGGCCACTTGGTTATGTCTGTGCAAGTATTCGCCATTAGCTAGATGAGAACAACCAGAAACAATGTGACGGATAGTTTCTCCAGGACGGCGACATGCCCGACATATGTCTACCGTTCCATCCTTCACAATGTATTTTCTGTAATTGTTCGTCATCATGACCTCGTCCATAATTGCACAAACAAACCCTTCGGTTTCCCCAAAGAGGTCACCAAAGCGCAGCCAGGCCACGGACGCTTCAAAGTCAACATCAGGCCCGTGGAGGGCCCGATAAAAGCGTCCGTGAAGCTCCTTACCTTGCCATACAACCCTGCGGTCATTGGTACTGAGCACCACAGGTATGCGCCAGTTCTCGTTAGCCAAAGAGAGCGGCGTCAGACCCCTGTCCACTGCGACCACATCGCGGTGCATCTCCGTCTCGGCGTGGAGAAAGTACTCCCTGAGACTGCACACCTCGCGGTTGTGGAGGGTTTTGGCATTCAAAAGGCCTCTTCCCCCACACTTCCGCGGAATGTACAGCCTCATCACCGAGGAGCGCGGGTGATGCATCCGATATGCGGTCAGCAGCGCACGAACTTGTCTGTCCAGGGCGTCAAGCTCAGTCTGAGTCCACCTGATTATGCCGAAGGAATACATTAAGACCGGCACGACCCAACCGTTGAAGGCGCGCACCTTATTGCCGCCCGACAAAAGGCTTTTCAGTACTTTCCTCAGACGGCCAAGGAAACGCTCCCTCACCGACTGCCTCGTGTCGGCCTCTCTGATACCTAACGCCTCCGCCATGCCCAGGTATTTGTAGGTTTCAGTTGAGGAGAGCGATCTGAGGTATATGGAATCCGAGAGCTCAACCCCCTCAGATTCCACAATCCTCCCTCGCTTTACATGCATGACCGCACATTTGTCCACACCAAATTCCATCCTAATGGAATCACTAAAGGCTTTAGTTACCTTTAGTAACTCTAGTAGATGTGATTTGTTGGGGGCAATGAGTTTTAGGTCATCCATGTAAAGGAGGTGTGATATAACCTGACCACCTCTCCTCAACCGGTAACCTAGCCCTGAATTCTCCAAGAGAGTACTCAGAGGATTCAGAGCCAGGCAAAACCACAAAGGACTCAGGCTATCGCCCTGGAATATGCCTCGCTCAATCCTTATAGGCTCCGCGCTCCCCAGGTTCCGGCGACATCCTGGATAGTGAAGGACCGTCCTCCACTGTCCCATACACGTCTGTAGGAAGGCGCGTAGTACTGTGTTTATTTTGTACAGTTCCAGCACCTTCATGAGCCATGTATGGGGCACAGAGTCGTAGGCCTTCTTATAGTCTATCCAACATGTCGACAGATCCCTTCGGGAGCGCCGAACCTGCTGACAAATGGCCATATCAATGAGGAGAAGCTCCTTAGTACCACGGGAGCCATTCCTACATCCATTCTGAGAAATAGACATGATGGATTTTCTATTGATATGATCGTTAATTTTTGTTCTCAGAATGGATGTAAGAAGTTTATACAATGTTGGCAGACACGTAATCGGCCTATAATTTTTGGGCTCCGTGGTACTACCTGACTTATGGAGCAGGAGGGTAATACCTGTTGTCAGAAACTGGGGTAGCGACTCTGACTCTAGAGATGATTGGAATTGGGATGCCAAACGAGCGTGCGAGCTGCGTAGCCACTTTATCCAAAAGTTGTGCAGCCCGTCCGGCCCAGGGGATTTCCAATTGGGCAGGAGACGCGCTGCAGTGGCCACGTCTTCAGGGGTGATAATAACTAGGTCCATTTCTGGAATTTGCTCGCAGGCTCTTTCTAAATCCCACGTCCAACCACCCTCAGTGTGAGCGACAGGCGCCGACCAGATGTTGCGCCAGAATGAGGTCATGGCTTCATCATCCGGTAGACGCGCATCGTTGACACCTTGGTCAGGGTGTTCCCAACCTCGATATACCCGCCTCTGATCGCTTTGGAAAGTGCGATTCAGGGTATATCTCTCGACCCGGCTTTTGTATCTACGAATACGGCTAGCCCATGCCGAGACCTTCTGTTTCAGGAAGTCAATGCGCTCAGTGACGCGCGCCATATAATCTTGAGGGCTGATATCAGTCCCCAAGAAAGCGCGCCTCACAAAGCGCATGACTCTAGGGCGAGTGTTGCCCTCCCTGAAGCAGAGTAGTTTGCCAATGAGTGCCCTAGCCCCATCAATACGACGTTTGATCCTGCACTGCCAGGCTGGTACGGTAGGCTTCGGTCGTGTTGCTGTATCATTATTAATAAACTTTACATTAGCAACACGACATGCCACAACAGCCGCGCAGTACAGAATCGAATGTGTGTCGGAAAGGTCTTCGCTGCTGTCAAAATAACTCGGCAGCAGCGAATCCAGGGCACCCATTAGCGCTTTGTTCTTATTTTTCATGGGTAACCGAGGTAACCGCGGTCTAAGCTCGGGTGGTGAAGATTTATATTATTATTATTATTATTATTATTATACAAATATTATACTAACAAATATTATACTACACATTGTAGGTTTATGGCAATTACTTTTGCGAGCATAATATTTGCGTCTACATGTTTTTAATAAAAACTGTGCTCGAAAATTCCCATTCCCCTCATATTGGTTTTCGAAAGATTATTTTTTTAAGTTGCCCAGGTTTAGAGCTATTAATCAAAATATTTATAGGGAACCATTTTGGTTCTCAATTAATATTTTCTGTTCTAAATTAAATGAACTAAGTTTTAATTAAAACATGTAGGTACTTTATTTTATTTTATTTTATTTATTAGGGTTTACAAACAACGACACAGTACAGGTACAAGAGTTTTACATATAACTAATATTCCTACTGTGGCGTCAACCACGTAAACCTCATTATAAACTAAATAGATACATATTTAGTAGACAGTAACATATTATGTACGTATAGAATAGGTGTGACAATAATATTGTGCATTGCAAATTCTAAGGTAACAATAATTTAGAAAAATAAAGAAAAAAACTAATAATAATAACAATGGAGTGACTAATATTCAGAGTTGTTTTTTATTATATCTATAACCAACTTCTTGAACATACTTATACGCGTAGAAAAAATATCAAAACTGTTAAAGAGCTCATTATATGATTGCGTAATTTTAAATAATGGGGACCTCTTACCCGCATTGGTTCGACACTTAGTTGATGAAAAGAGTTTATGTACTCGATTTTTTCTTAAGGGTATTCTGTAGGGTACTCTATAGCACAATTTTCGTGTTAAGTCTGTACAGTCATATTTGTTATGACACAAGTCGTACAACAACATTATCTCTAATTGTCGACGTCTTGATTTGAGATCAAGAATGTTGTATTTTTTAAGAAGTTGATTATATGAGAGGTGACATCGATTAAATTTATAATTAATCCCACGTAAAAATTTTTTTTGTACAGTCTCAAGGCTCTTATTATACTTATCATAATATGGGTTCCATATACAAACTGCATACTCTAATTTGGATCGTACTAAGGACTAGGTACTTAGATGCATCAAAGTTTTGCTCGCAGAAACTCATTGCCTTAACTTAAGCCTGCGATAATAATAATTAATAAAAAAAAATTGCGTAAAAAATAGTACCCATCCCCCTAAGTAGACAATTTAGAAATGGAAAGTACGACATTTCCCCCAAAATCAGCATTTTTAAATAACCAACCAAAATATTATGCACTGTGTCAAGTAAAAGATACTCCTTCACACCGCAACTCCTGAAAATTTTAGCTGAAAATTAGAATGGAGACAGATTTCGTCCTAAATTAACACAAAGGCTACTTTTTATTCCAAAAAACGATAGTTCCCGTGTGTAGGGAAACCTAAAATTTGGGCGGGCAAAGCCGCGGGTGTCTGCTAGTTAGATACCTACGAGTATATTATATTATCAGAAACAATACCTTTTCCACAGATCCTTTTTCTATCACCTTTTCATTAACTTATCCATTATTCAAAAGCTAATTATTGCATAGCACATCACGCATATTGTTATTCTATAACAATACATTGTTAGGGTTCCATACCAAAATGGTAAAAATGGAACCCTTATAGTGAGACTTTCTCCGTCCGTCCGTCCGTCCGTCCGTCCGTCCGTCCGTCCGTCCGTCCGTCTGTCACACTCGATTATTTCAGTAACTATCGAAGCTATCGACTTGAAATTTAGAATAGTTATAGGTAATAGTGACCCGACGTCATAACAATCGTAAAAATTTGAAAATTGTTTTTATTTTTATTTAAAAAGGGGGGAAAACTGGGTCGATAAAATTTCAAAATGAGATAACAATATTGAGTGGGGTATCATATGAAAGGGCGTTACTTGTGTATTCTAAAACTAATTTTTATTTATTTTTAAGCCTGATAGTTTTTGATTTATTGGGCAAACTGTCGAAAAAAATACCGTTCCCCCCCTTATCTCCGAAGTTTACCAATCGAAAAATCTGAAATAATTATGATCAACAGAAGTTAACGTATATTTTACAGGAAAAATAAAATCAACTCGCTGACTAATATACTTTTTTTGATAATAACAATAATCCGCCAAAAACAAAGTTACGTTTGCGGTTTGCCAACTAAAGTACCTACATGTAAATTATACTCGTAAATTCATGAAGAAAAGTGATTCTTTCAATGTTTTACTTCTTTTATGGTATGGAACACTCGGTGCGCGAGTCCGACTCGCACTTGGCCGGTTTTTTTAGGCAAGGGAATTACCACATGGTGTGATGTAACCTCCTACTGTTAGCGGCTCTAATAAAGACGTTTAAATTAAAGGGTTTGAGTTTGACGGTTAAATAATGCTTTGTACAGAAATTTCAACTAGTGTTGGGAAAAAGCTCATCGATGCTTTTTAAACAAGGAAAGCTCTTTTTCTTACTGTTCTTGTATGTGAAAAAATAGACATAATAGAGATCCAAACAAAATTTCCCATTAGGGTTTTCTTATTTCTTCTTGGTGCATCCCTACCATCCGAACTTGGCGGTAGAGTTCTGACTTTTTGTAACTGCTCTGTTGTAAGTAAAAAAATAGGTAAGTAAGTACTTAGTAACGTATGTACTCTTACAGGACCCTAAAATATTAAGATAATAATATGTTATATACTTATGACACGAGCTACGAGTATTAATTAGTGTTCTGTAATATTTGGTTTGACTTCACTATAGTATGAAAAATGTATTAATAAAAAATTAACTAGATGTAAAGTGTTCATAGCTATACCTATAATTAGGGTGATGAATACTGACATACCAATAAATGTTATCAACTAATCATTAATGAAAGGTTTATCAATGTTTCACATTTTCCACCATTTTTAGGGTTCCATACCAAAATGGTAAAAATGGAACCCTTATAGTGAGACTTTCTCCGTCCGTCCGTCCGTCCGTCCGTCTGTCACACTCGATTATTTCAGTAACTACTCAAGCTATCGACTTGAAATTTTGAATAGTTATAGGTAATAGTGACCCGACGTCATAACAATTGTAAAAATTTGAAAAATGTTTTAATTTTTATTTAAAAAGGGGGGAAAACCGGGTCGACAAAATTTCAAAATGAGTTAACAATATTGAATAGAATATCATATGAAAGGGCGTTACTTGTGTATTCTAAAACTAATTTTTATTTATTTTTATGCTTGATACTTTTTGATTTATTGAGCAAACTGTCGAAAAAAATACCGTTCCGCCCCTTATCTCCGAAGTTTACCGATCGAAAATCTGAAAAAATTATGATCAATAGAAGTTAATGTGGAAAAATAAAATCAACTCGCTGACTAATATACTTTTTTTTATAATAACAATAATCCGCCAAAAACAAAGTTATGTTTGCGGTTTGCCAACAAAAGTACCTACATGTAAATTATACTCGTAAATGCATGAACCAAAGTGATTCTTTTAATGTTAAACTTCATTTATGGTATGGAACCCTCGGTGCGCCAGTCCGACTCGCACTTGGCCGGTTTTTTCACATTAGCGTCATATGTGGAGTTGTCTATAAATATGAGTTTAGTTTTTGTATTATTACAATTTTCATTCGGTTACCAAACCAAACGTATAATAAAATGTTCAAGAAACTAAAAGACCCTGAGCGGCCGCTTCTCGGACCGAACTACTGGATGCTTACAAAAATGGCTTTAATTTTGCCAGAAGATCCTAAGATAAGATCGATTCGCCTAATCATACATCTTTTTGGATTCCTTTTTGTTTCGACACAGTATATGGAATTATTCGTAATAGGATGGAACTTAGATCCCCTTATAACAAACCTAAAGTATTCGATGCTCAGCATAATTTGTACCACCAAAGCGATCACGTTCATCTTTCAACAAAAAAAATGGAGAGATATAATTGACTACGTTACTGAGGCTGATAGATATGAACGAGCACATACAAATAAAGCTAGGAGTAACATTCTTGATTCGTATACGAAATATTGCGACAAGTTGACGCTTTCCTACTGGGTGCTGGTTTTCATGACATTCAACACAGTTGTCAGTGGTCCTCTAATAAAATACTTGTCATCGGCATCGTACCGTCAAGCTTTAAGCAATGGTACTGAACAGTTCCCTCACATCTTCAGCTCATGGTCACCTTATGATAAATATCATTCGCCGGGTTCGTGGATTCATGTCGGCATCCAGCTTACGGTTTCCGTCTATGGTAGTTCAGTTATGGCCGCATACGATTCGAGTGCTATGGTCCTCATGGTGTTTTTCGAAGGAAAACTTGAACTTTTGCGGGAAAAATGCAAGGAAATGTTTAGTCGAATTACAGGCGGAATTAGTGAAGATGAAACTGTTAAAGACATCCGAGAACTGCATCAAATACACGTTCAACTTATTAAGTAAGCCTTTGTAATTACGTTTTTTCGTACCAAGAGGTATCTAATGCAAAGCTGTTTTTAACCAGAAAGAAACAGTAGTTTATAGTTAGGTACCTACAGCCTAAAAAATTACTACAAAAATCATGGTGTTATTGCATATTATGTTTATTGCTAGTTAAATTATTTTTGTTTTAGGTATTCAAAATTGTTAAATTTTCTGTTGTCACCGGTAATGTTTTTATACGTAATGGTGTGCACATTTATGCTTTGTACAACTGCATTTCAGATGACTGTAAGTATACATAACGATGAATTAATATATTTAAAAGCATTTACTTACTAAGCTAATGATGGATTCTAGAATGAAATGAACGTCTTAGAATTGTTGAAGTCATATTTAAGTAATAGATCTCAAATGACTAGATTAATACAAATTTACTTGGAATCCAAATCTGAAATAGCTTACACATCTAGCCCCCAAGTTATCCAACGTGGGGTTCCTCAGGGCGGTGTGCTTGGCCCTCTTTTATTTATTATATATATTAATGACTTTCCAAATTCCATTGAACATCCCATTTTCATATTCGCTAACGACTGTAATGTAGTATTTAGTGACGACGGTAAAACTGATTTCGAGCAAAAAATTAATGATACACTTACAACTATTGTAAATTGGGTTAAGTACAGCTAATAAATTAATATTAAACTTTGAAAAACCCAAATATGGGTGCGGCTCACAAAAAATGTACTTTTACCAAATATTTCGCGGTGCTACCTTTGAATAAGTAAAAAGGTCATTGTCATTAATCTGAGAAAAGTTTTGGTGGTTTCTTTACACGCTTGAATTAACGTGTTATAGTATCAGGCTAATGCAGTGTTTAAAACATTTGAAATAATAACAAAATATGTGCACCCAGTTAGGCATAATTTTTATTTCTATAGAAAAGACAAGTGTCCTAACCCCATTTTAACAATCATTAAATTCATTTTTCATCATTTAGACTATATTTATAGAGCCATCGAGTTTAATATACAAAGGCAATGAAATGAATTTACGAAGAATGCGTATAAAACCGATATTATTACAGATGAAGTAAAAAAAAAATTGGATTTAAAAAGTGTCCGTATTTTATTTCTCGTGTGTTACTAGTCAGTTAGATAGTATGGATCTTTTTTTTATGATGAATAGAAACTCTTCACGTATTTTTTTTGTGTGAGCTTCATTTCATCCATCAAATTTTAATGGTAGTGACCTGATAGTCCTCTTAGTTTGCTTATAAGAAGCGCTACACTGTGTGTGTTAAGAGTTCGTCATTTAATTTTCTTGACTTTCTGCAAGTAATTTTTCATGATAAGTAATGATATATTTTGTTTGAAGTCTATCGACTGAAAGTTACTAATAAATAGAACAGAATAATGTAGTTGTTTACTAAAATATATTGCAATTGAAGTTGCTACATGACTTTGAGGTTACTATTTCACGCATGTTTGTTCCCTCGCGTTACGTGTGTTACGAGATTGTGTGACGTCACGCACGCGAAAAATATAAAGCTTAGTGTTCATTAGAAGAATTAAAGAGTTCCTACTAAAAATAATTATCGAGCTCTTACTTTGCACTTCTAAGTCTATGTCGTATATATATCACGTACCTACATACATTTTCGAAATCTAAATCTTAAAGAGCGGAAATTTTTGAACTAAGTCTTTGGAATGAATTCTTTCAAAATTGATATGATCTAATAGATTCCTTCTTTATGCTTGCTGCAATTTTTTAAGCTATTGCATAGCTTCTATCGCGGGCCTCAAGGCCGGAATTTCTGGATTTCCGGAATTTCCGGAATCCAGAAATTCCGGAATTCCGGAAATTCCAGATTTTCCGGAACGAAAATAACCTAACACCCCCCACTCCGACCGACCCGCTCTATCGCGGGCCTTGAGCGTGGAGACCAAATCCAGAAATTCCGTAACGAAAATAACCTAACACCCCCCACGAGGAGTGGGGGATGTTAGGTTTGGTTAGGTTAGATAACACACATTTTTTCCCCAATTTTTTTTTAATCCCATTATGTATTTTTTTCTATGTGTACTAACCTTAACTCTAATTCCAGTGTGTTACGCATTTCCAGTGTGTTACTGTGTGTTACATTATCCCGTGTGTTATGGTACACTTTTTGTGAGCCGCACCCATATATGACATTTGTAAATAAAAATGTGAAACACCCTTCACTACAGGTTCAGCATAACACACATACAACATAACATAAAAATGATAGCGTAGATGAAACTACATCAATAAAATTCTTAGGGCTTGAAATTGACCAAGATTTTAATTGGAGGGCACAAATTGAGAATATTTGTCTTAAATTGCAAAGATTTTCATACGACCTTTACATGCTCTCAAAAACTGTAAAAAATAGAGACTAATTTTTCCAATATGTTTTTATTAGTGTCAGTTCTTTGCTTTTTAGGCGCTGCGGGTACTCTACTAGTATACCTACTCTACCTATTTACTCGTCAATTCTCTTCTAATCTACTCATAATAATTATGTACTTATTAATTTCCTCTGCGCTGGAAAACTGGTCGCGCCTCCAGCGAAAAATTGCGAGTTAGTTAATATTAACTACAACAGTTAGATATAGTATTCGTAATACAATTGATGTTCGACTTTGCGCAGGTATCGACGAATGCTTCGCAAAAACTTTTGATGGCGGAATATTTAATTTTCGGAGTATCCCAACTCTTTTTGTTCTGCTGGCACAGTCAAAAAGTACTAGAGAAAGTAAGTCTAATATAATATTTCTTTGTACCTAATCTGAAAAGTCATACCTAATAATATAGGAATAGAATCTATGTTGCGTCGGCATATTGTTTCTTTACATATTGTCCTAGCATACATTTTGCGAGTCAGTAGATAAGGAAAACCTACTGATTCTTAAAAATAAATTTCAGCACAACCAAGTGATGATGGGTCCCTACGAAAGCGAATGGTGGGCCTCAACCGTAAGTGCAAAGCAGCGAAAAAATGTTTTGCTTCTAGCAGGACAGCTCAGTCTGGTGCATATTTTTACAGCTGGACCATTCACGCAACTAACACTTTCGACTTTCGTCACAGTATGTACCTAATCGACTAATCGTACCTTTCTACTCATAAGCTTATTAATCTATGGACGACGAGTGTAAGAGAAGAGTGACAAAATTCACGAAAAAAGTTTCCCGAGAAATTAACCTTTATAAACGAGGGTACATGAGTATTTTTATTAACAAACTAAAACATTGTAATTTATGTCTCAAACCATTAAGTACTATACAGCCTAAAATAATTTTCAAGCACGAGACTGAAGTGCGATTGTATGTCTTTTCGCATTTTGTATGTCATTCGGTTCGGACACTTTTTAGCGCTGACCCACAATCCTTAGTTTATAAATCAATGTTTGTACTATTATTTATTATTCCTACCTAGTTATTTTATTCGCCAAAAATTGATTAACCCATTTCAACGTAACTTACTGAAAAGTTAACTCATATATTATACAGACAAAAATACATGATAATCATCTTATGTACCTACGTACCTATACTATAAAATACAGACATCATATTAGATTTTTTTTGTATTTTAAGTATAAAACCTTTGTGACAAGCATTACAAATGATTTTTTTTGTTTCAGATCATAAAAGGATCTTATAGCTACTATACTTTATTACGAGATTAAAATTATGTGCACCTACCTACATCACCTACATAAGTAAATGTAATTTTTATGAATTGTTATCAATTGAATAGTAGCGGCTGAATATGGTCATAGATAAGAATAGTTACTTAGTTAAGTTAATAATAACTATAAAATAATATGTAATGAAATGAGTGACATTTCATTCATTTGAATTTGCCGCGCTTCGCGTATCAGCTGTCGCGTATCTATGATATTGATCTGTGTCGATGATTTAAAATGGCGAGGGACGCTGAAATTGTTGTGTGCATTTTTGTCGTAATAAAAACTCATAGAAAGAATGTGATTGAGGACTCGAGATATAGTGAACTTTAAATGTCGTTTCTTTGTTATTTCAGGGAAACAATTTGTGTTTAATTTTGGAGATCCTCAATGTCTTATAAAACGACATTTTTGTGAACTAAAAGAAGATGGACCGGCTTCAATTTGAGTTTACAATAATAGCCTCAAATGATGGCAAATCAAATGTATTAGCTATAACCTCAATATCTACTGAAGAAGGAAAATGTTATGTTTTACCCGAGGAACTGAAGCCGGTGAGTCATCATACATATATTGTTAAAACGAACACTTTCACAAAAGTAAAAAATAGCATTAAAAAAAGACACCAGAGTAGAAAAGTATGGATAAAGTTGGATGAAAATCTAAAGAAGACATATGTAGATGAGGAAGGTAATATGCAATTTTTAGATCAATATTTAGATGAAGTGAGCACAACACAAGCAAAGGACAAAAATGACACTTTGCAACAAATCTTGGAACAATTAATAGAAACTACAACTAAGAAAGAAAGTCAACATAACTTAAAACATATCTCAGAAAAATTTATTATTGAAAAATTCACAAGCAAAAATCCTAATGCGATGCAATGGATAGAAATTTTTGAAAAAGAGTGTGCGCGCTTTAATATAACAAAAGATGAGACAAAAATAGATATTTTGAGGTTATTTTTAGATAAACCTTGTTTGGATTGGTATAGCTCGATGATCATAAAACTAACAATAAATTCTGAATGGAGTGAATGGAAAGACAAGTTTTTAGAAACTTTTAAAAACCAAGGATGGGACATAGTCACATATGCTCTCGCATTTAGGTATAAAGAAGGACAGTTAATTGATTATGCCATAAAAAAAGAACGGCTTTTATTAGATATAAACAAATCTATAGATTCCAAAACAATGATAGATCTTATTGCAACTGGTTTACCTGGATTTATCTTAAATAAGTTAAACAGGGATGAACTCAACAACACTACTGACTTGTTCAACGAGATAAGAAAATATGAAGGCACGATGTATAAGAAAAACTCAACTAACATAAAGAGCAGTACATTTTATAATAAAAATAAAACTTATGAGAAGAAGTCATGTAAGACTTGTGAGTCTTTGGACAAAGGGATTAGATATCATCCGGAGGAGTCATGTTGGTTCAAGAAAAATAAAAATGAACCTGAAAAAGATCTTAAAACTAAAAATGTAAACAATAACTCCATAATTGAAGTAGACATAAATACTGAGAAAAAAACTAGTAAGCACACCATTAATCAAAATCAAGCTTTTATTAGAAAATAAACTAGAAGTGAGTGGTATTTATGATTCAGGCTCACAGATTTCTATAATAAATTCAAGATTAATAAAAGTAAAAGAAAAAAAAGATGATGTGAACATAGTATACATGAGAACGGTTAATGGTGTGAAGAAGATGGATGGCTTGATAACAATAAAAATTAAAATATTTGATTTAGAAGAAGAGGTGGATGTATACATAGTAGAAAATGAAGATTTTGATGATTTCATAATCGGATTAGATATGATAAAGAAATTCAGATTAACCCAAAATGAGAACTTGCAGATAGAACAAAAGAAAATAACAAATAAAATAGACAGGATGTCTAAAGATAACAGAAATGAAGATAATAATATAAAAAAATATACAGTAAATTTCAATGAACACATACAAACAGAGGAATTTATAAGTATGACAGACCATTTAGATAATCAAAAGAAAATTGAGATAGAGAAAATTATAAAGGAATATAAAACAATATTTGCTAAGGACAAGTATGATATAGGTTCAGTTAAAGATTATGAAGCTCGCATAGATTTACAAGTAAATAAATATTGTAGTAAAAGACCATACAGATGTACAATACAAGATAGATTAGAAATTGAAGAGCAAATATCGATGTTACTAAAGAACAATTTAATAGAAGAATCATACAGTCCTTTCGCTGCTCCAGTGACATTGGCGTTTAAAAAAGGTGAAAATAGAAAATCCCGTTTATGTGTAGATTTCAGAGAGTTAAACAAAATAGTTATACCACAAGCTCAACCATTTCCTTTGATAGATGATCTAATTATTAAAACTAGAAATTGCAAGTATTTTACTACACTAGATATAAACTCAGCATTTTGGGCAATACCATTACGGGTGGAAGACAGAAGTAAAACAGGATTTGTCACACAAGATGGCCACTTCCAGTGGACCTGCCTCCCTTTTGGCTTGAAAACATCACCAGCAATTTTCCAGAGAATCTTAAGCAATATTCTAAGAAAACACAATCTCACAGGATACTCTGTTAACTATATCGATGATATTTTGATATACTCGTCTACCTTTGAAGAACATATAAGGCACATTAGAAATGTATTAGAGGCAATAATTAAAGAAGGCTTTAGACTGAAGTTTAAGAAATGTACCTTTGCGTCAGACTCAGTAAAATACCTCGGCCATATAATTCAGAACAATTCAGTAAGACCACTAAAAGACAATTTGATTTCAATAAGGAACTTTCCAACTCCTAAGACGCAAAAGAACATCAGACAATTTTTGGGAAAAATAAACTTCTACCATGACTATATACCAAGAAGTGCAATTATTTTAGATCCATTACACAATTTATTACGAAAAAACGAGAAATTTGTATGGTCAGAGAAATGTGAAGAAGCATTCAATCTGATAAAAAGATATTTATGTTCGCAACCGGTCTTGGAAATATTCGACAAAGACTTACCAATCAAAATCTTTACCGATGCATCTTTGGAGGGCATTGGAGCAATATTAAAACAGACACAACTAGATGGTAAAGACAAACCGGTGGCATATTTCTCAAAAAAATTGAATGAACATCAAAAACGGAAAAAGGCTATATATTTAGAATGTCTTGCTATGAAAGAAGCTGTTAAATATTGGCAGCACTGGCTCATCGGAAAACAATTCACCATTTACTCAGATCACAAACCTCTAGAGAACATGAACATTAAATGCAGGACAGATGAAGAATTGGGTGATCTCACATACTACCTATCTCAGTATGACTTTACCGTAAAATATATACCTGGTAAAGAAAATGTAGAAGCAGACTGTTTGAGCCGAAACCCTGTATTAGAACCAGAAGATAACAGAGAGGAAACATTGAGAATAGTTAATTTAATACAAATAAAAGATATAGTTGGAGACCAAGAGAAAAATGAAACAATAAGAGAAAAGAAACAAAATTTAATACTAAAAAATAATATCTATTATAAAAAAATAAAGAAACAGGAAAAGATTATCCTCTCAGAAGAATTTAGTAAAAAACTTATAAAAAAGGTGCATGAAGATTTATGCCATATTGGGATCAGACAACTGCAGAAAAAAATAAGTTCAATATATACGGCTATAAACCTAACAAAAAATATCATAAATATTTGTAAAACATGTGAAATATGCATAAAAAATAAATCAAGATGTCAAAAAAAAATTGGATTAATGTCACAACTGGGACCAGCTACCAAACCATTTGAAATAATGTCAATGGATACTATTGGTGGATTTGGAGGATCTAGGTCTACAAAGAAATATCTACACCTTTTAGTAGATCACTACACAAGATATGCATTTATTGCGACTTCGAAAACCCAGAATGCATGTGACTTTATAAATTTAACAAAGAAAGTACTAGAGACAGATGAGATTGGAATTATCCTGACAGATCAATATCCGGGCATAAATTCAAGAGAATTTAAACAATTTTTGCAGGAAAATAATATTAAACTAATTTTTACAGCCGTGAATACACCATTCTCGAACGGCTTGAATGAAAGATTAAACCAAACAATAGTAAATAAAATAAGGTGTAAAATGAATGAGAAAAATAATAAGAGAACATGGACAACACTGGCAAGAGAATGTATACAAAAATATAATGAAACAGAACACTCCGTTACAGGTTTTGCACCAAAATATTTACTGGATGGTACAAATGTCAGTATTCTACCAAATGAATTCAAAACGATGGAAAAGGAAGACAAGTGGATTGCTGATAGAAGATTGGCATTAGAGAATACAATAAAATCTCATGAGTATAACAAGAAAATATTTGATAGAAATAGAAAAATGCAAGAATTTAATGTAGGAGACAGTGTATATGTAGAAAATGGAAATAGACTGAATAGAAAGAAATTAGACGAATTAAAAATAGGCCCTTTCAAAATAATAGAGAAAATATCGAATTCCATTTATAGGATTGATACAGGCAACAGAAAAACAGAATCAACATTATTTCATATAACAAAATTGCAACCTGTCATAACAGAGGCTGAAGAAGATGAAGGAGATGATAATGAATATGAAGATGACTTATAAGTACATTTTACAGATATATTGCTTAGAATTTTCGCTCTTAGGGGGGGAGATGTAATGAAATGAGTGACATTTCATTCATTTGAATTTGCCGCGCTTCGCGTATCAGCTGTCGCGTATCTATGATATTGATCTGTGTCGATGATTTAAAATGGCGAGGGACGCTGAAATTGTTGTGTGCATTTTTGTCGTAATAAAAACTCATAGAAAGAATGTGATTGAGGACTCGAGATATAGTGAACTTTAAATGTCGTTTCTTTGTTATTTCAGGGAAACAATTTGTGTTTAATTTTGGAGATCCTCAATGTCTTATAAATATTATAATTTTAATATAATAATTATAAAACGAAACTAAGATTAGTAACTAAGAATATTTGATTACGCACCGCGCCTGTGCCAATGAATCAGCGGGCAACTGCCGGGCCCATCAGAGCAGGCCAGCGGATTCCCACAGGCAGCGGCGGGGTGGGTCGAAAAGGACCCACCAAAAAAAAGAAAATGGGCGATTTGCACTGGGTTTTATCCCGCGGCACAGAACGACTTACTACTAGGTACTTACCGGCGCAGGAGACAGCACGCACGTGGAATCCGGGGAGTGTGTTCGTGTATGATGGAATGTGGTGTGTGGTGCCTGCTGTGTTAAATGCAAAGGAACACACTCGCCCTCCTTTGAGGGGTCTTTCGCGGCGGCGGCACTGGATCACGAGTAGCGAGTCCGCGGCGGCGTGGTATCCAGATGGCGCGGGAGCACAAGGAACAGTGTTCCGGATAGTCAAATGGGCCCGCGGCGTTCGAACGAACCGGCGGACAACACGGCACACGAAGGAGCGCAATAAATCGGGCTCGTAAAACTAAACGACACGGCGTGGCCGGCAAACTTCACGCGGGCAACGCGGACCTTGGGTATTGACCGTTTCAGTGGGCTTCTAGAACCGGACTGATTCGAGCGACCGCGGACGGCACGCGCGCGGGCGACGGTCGCGGCCGGCTCGCGGGAGAGGACCCTTGCAGGCCGTCTCGCGCGACTAGTAGACCTTACGCTAATATACTTAAAGACGATCCGCGCAGCAAATAGGCGCCGCCGCACGGACCTGTTAACGAATGTACCTACTCGACTGCGTACACGAGGGGCTACCGCGCTGCCCCCGGAGCCGCGCGCCCCATCTCCCTCTCCAGCCGCAGGCGGGAGCGAGAAAGCGGCGTTTGGTCAATTTTGGCCAAAACAATCCCCCCGCCCGTGGGCCCAAGGATTTGGGGTCCACTAACCAATGGGCAAGCGGGATAAGGAAGAGACGGCTCGCTGCAAAACCGAATCTCCGACCATTACCTCGGCAACTCTGGGAACCCCATCGGATCCATATATCAATTTAAGAATGCGTCCACGACGCCAGCACAAAGGCAACAAATTAGGCTCCTTAACTAGGACAAGATCACCAACCTTAGGTGGGTCGGTCTTGTCTGACCACTTAACGCGCTGCTGCAAGAGATGCAAATATTCTAAATACCAACGATGCCAGAAATTTTGGGTCATCTGCTGTAGCAATTCGAAACGAGACAATCGTGAGACCTTCACGTCCCTGAAGGGGTACTCCGGCAGGGCGTTAAGGGGTTCACCAATTAGGAAATGACCGGGGGTTAAAACTTCCAGGTCATTGGGATCGGACGATAAGGGGCAGAGTGGCCGAGAATTGAGGACAGCCTCAATCTTACAAAAAACGGTAGCGAGCTCTTCAAAAGTCAAAATGGTTTCACCTATCACGCGTCGGAGATGCGTCTTTGAGACCTTAACGACGGCTTCAAAGATCCCGCCCCAGTGGGGACAAGCTGGCGGGTCAAAGGTCCAAGTTATCCCCATCTTGGACATTGCCGTGCCGATGCCTATCTTATTTTCATTCAAAAATTGGACGACTTCCTTCAAATACCTATCGGCACCCTTATAGTTGGTCCCACAATCCGATCGGATCAGGTGCGGATAACCTCGGCGTGAAACGAAGCGGCCTAGCGTGGCTACAAAGGCTTCGGTGCTGAGGGCACTCACCAGTTCTAAGTGTACGGCCTTGGTAGCCAGGCAAACAAAAACGCAAAGGTAGGCCTTGAGGGAACGAGCATTGCGGAGGCTGGAGCTCTTGACGAAGAACGGCCCCGCAAAATCCGTCCCGACCGCCGAGAAAGGGCGCGAGGCCACGACACGGTCGGTGGGGAGGTCCCCCATAATGGGCTGCATGGTGCTGGCCTTCAGGCGGTAGCACGGAATGCACTTAAAAATGACGCTTCGGATGGAGCGTCGTCCCGATAAAATCCAAAATTCGCGCTGCAATATGGCCGAAAGGGCGTTGCAGCCAGCGTGGGCATTTTTGACGTGGTAATGCGTCACCAACAATTTAACAAAAGCGCTATTGTTCGGAAGCAACAAGGGATGACGTGCCCCATAGGGTAAGTCAGAATTCCGGAGGCGTCCACCAACGCGTATCAATCCGGTGTCATCCAGGAAGAGGTTTAAGCGGGCGAGCGAGCCTTTCAAAGGTAAACCTCGCTTCAGTGTCTCAATAGCGGACTCAAAATGCTCCAGTTGAACCAAACGTATCCAAAAGGTCCGGGCCTCCTGTCTCTCCAGGGGCGACAAGACCGGGTTCGACATTTTGTCGCGTGGGTTCCGAGCGTTGTGGGTGAAGCGCTGAATCCAAGCCGTCACCCCAATCAATTTATCAAGGGAACTGTAGCGTTCCTGAAGATAGCTCAGCGGATTGGCTGGCTTATCTTCAACAACTCCGACTCGCAAGCCAGGTAACACATCGGGCTCGGAGAACCTACTCTGAGGCCAGGCAGACTCATTCCGAGTCAGCCAGTCAGGGCCCCACCAAAGAGAGTGGTTGACAAGGTCGGAAGCTTCACATCCGCGGGAAGCACAATCTGCAGGGTTCAGGTCCCCTGGCACATGTCTCCAGGTCAACGGGGTTTCCGAATTCTGGATTTGGGAAACCCGGTTGGCAACAAAGACTTCCAAGTTGTGGGGAGCGGCTCGCAACCAACAAAGGACAATTTCGCTGTCTGACCAGGCGTACACGTCCGTCAGGTCCACGATCGATAGGAGGGACGTACGCACATGGTTGAGAAGGCGCACCAAAAGAGCGGCTCCAGACAACTCCAATTTGGGTATCGTCAAGCGTGACCGAATTGGGGCCACTTTACTTTTCGCCAAGACAAGGTGGGTTGCGACCTCGCCGGTGTCACTGACAGTCCGCAAATAGACCACGGCTGCGTACCCCTTTTCGGACGCATCACAAAAGCCGTGGAGACTGGCGTGGCACCTTCCGGGCGGTAGGAAGCAACGAGGCATCGAAATCCGATTAACATTCGGAAGTGAGGCCACAAGGGAGAGCCACTCCTGTAGCCTGAGGCCCTAACCTCCCTGAGGCAGTCGACAAAAGTATGGTCTGGCATACTGACTGCTGTAGACCCAAAGTCTCAGGGGAGGTGGCTAGGTGGCAGCTAGGGTGGCGGACACCTAGCGCGACGTGCCTTCACCAGCGGGAGCCCACTGACGGGGGTACTCCGGCTGGGGCGCTGCTAGAGAGGGGGAGGGTACCCAACGTGGGGACCATCCGGCATAACCAACCCGGGGTCGCACCATGCGGCTAGCATCCGGGGCGTGGTAGGGAGCGCCTCGACCTAGCACGGGTGGATGGCGCTCCAGTTGCGTCCACACATGGAGGGGAGGCAAAAACCTAGACGGTTCGACGCTCATTTGAGCGGCCGTCAGACACCCGTCATAAAAATGCCAGGGGGGTGTGACCCTCCCCTGGGGGGGTGAAGCCCCACCGCCCCTAGGGCGCTGGTAATCAGCAGGGGACCGTTCACCCATTTGGGGCCGCACCATGCGGCTAACGTCCGGCACCCGGTAGGGATCGCCTCGACCTATGGTGGGAGGATGGCGCTCCAGTCGCGGCCACTCGTGTAGTGGCGGCGAGAACCGACGCGGGACGACGCCCAATGGGGCGGACGCGATATCCCCGTCGTGATGACGCGAGGGGTATGTGACCATGCCGCGGGGGGGTGAAGCCCTCCTCCGGGGGGTGGAACCCCTACCTCCTCTAGGAGGTTGGTGGTCCACCGAAGAACGCCTAACGGGACTGGTCGGGTGGCCAGGACTAGCGCCCCCGCCCATGGGGGGGGTGCGCGATCGAGCGCCCCCGCCCATGGGGGGGGTGCGCGACCCAACGTCCTGGCGACCGGAAGCACTCCGGTTGGCACACAAAAGGGCCGAATGGGCACCGCCGCAATGTGGGCAGGGCCGCTGGCGCGGGCAGTCTCGTGCGAGATGCTGGCCCAGGCAAGAGAAGCACCACTGGCGTGTCGCCACGTATTCTCTCCGGGCTGCAACCGGTTTGGCCAGGAAGTGCGAACACGAGGAGACCTGGTGGCCGGGGTGCCGACAATAGGCACAGGGGGGGAGCTTCGTGGCCACGGCCCCGCTGTACTGTGACACCCGGCGACCTTCTCTGGCGTCGGCTCCACGGCCTCGCCGGTTGGGGCCGGTCCCCGCCGAAGGGCCAGTCCTTGCCCCACCCCCTCGGACATGCTCGGACCTCCCAGGGGCCACTCGAGGGCCGGTAACTCCGGAGTTATCGGCCTGGAGGCACTCCTGCTCCAAAAACTTCAGGAGGTCGGAGAAAGGGGGCAGATAGGTTGCACCGTCCCCTCCGAAGCGCTGCTCGAAGCGGAGCTTAAGCTCCGACGGCAGGCGGGAGAGCACTATGTGCAACAACAAGAAGGACCACTGGTCGACGGGGAGATCCAATCGACGGAGAGCATTGGTGGCCACAATGCAAGGGTTTAGCAAGGCCTCTCTGAGGCCGGCCACCCCGGTGACGGCGGGCAAGGCGAGTAGCTGGGCTACATGTGCGTCGGCCAACCGGCGCACATTTTCGTAGCGCCTGGCCAGCAATTCCCGGGCCGTGGTGTAGCTCTCCTCCGAGAGGTCGAGGTGCCGCACCACGTCCAGGGCCTCGCCCTGTAGCGAGGACAGTAAGTATGTCAGCTTCTGGGTGGGGGACAGGTCCTTCCTGGCGTGGACCAGACTGTCGAACAACGCCAGGAAGCCCATCCACTCTTGAAGCTGCCCACCGAATTTGGGCAGCTCGATCGTGGGCAGTTTCCCTAGTAATGCCGGCTGTGTGGGCGGTCGGCTGGGGGAGTCTCTAAAAGCGCCACTTCGACGCCTTTCATCAGCGGCGGTCCGGATCCCATGGGCGGCCTCCACCACCGAGTCCATCAGTTCGAAGAACTGGTCGTAATCGGCCTGAGCCGTCCTCAGTACCTCCTGTTCGGGACCGAGGGTGAGCAGGTCTTGGAAGGCCTGCTCCACAGAGGCCTGCCGAGTCCGCACCTGGTCCGCTCGGTGTAATAGGGCGGCGGATCTATCTTCGCGGCCTATCAAACCCGCGGCGGACGTCGCCCAGCGAAGCTCAGACTGTATCTGTACAGCTAGCTTTTTAATGTTCGCGGACATTCTAACAAATTAAATGTAAGCAAATGGCAAAAATAAAGCAACAATAAATTGAAAAGGCGGCCGGCAAGTCGGCGGGCGGCGCGAGTGCAAGCAATAATAAAATTAAAGCAATAGTAAACAAGTCGTATCGCGGTCGCGGTCGTACCGTAGTCGCAATGAACAAAGCGGCGCGACCGTAGTAGATACGCGTGCTAAATTACGTGGCGAGCGGGCGGTACCGGCACGCAAGCAAAACAATAACAAATGTAACAAACAAATTATGATGTAATTAAACTTATAATTATAATAAGCGGAACGCGGCCGAAACGCGGCGTTGACGCAGCGGAACTGGCGGCGATTGCGGAATTTCCGCTAACAGCGCGGCGGACGACACGGCGCGTGGCGGAAAGCGGGATTTATGCCAGCGGCGCGGAAAATGAACGGCGCGGCGGGCAAAACCAGCGCAAAACGCAAAGTGAGGTGTAGACAAACCACGCTCACTGCTACCAATTGATTACGCACCGCGCCTGTGCCAATGAATCAGCGGGCAACTGCCGGGCCCATCAGAGCAGGCCAGCGGATTCCCACAGGCAGCGGCGGGGTGGGTCGAAAAGGACCCACCAAAAAAAGAAAATGGGCGATTTGCACTGGGTTTTATCCCGCGGCACAGAACGACTTACTACTAGGTACTTACCGGCGCAGGAGACAGCACGCACGTGGAATCCGGGGAGTGTGTTCGTGTATGATGGAATGTGGTGTGTGGTGCCTGCTGTGTTAAATGCAAAGGAACACACTCGCCCTCCTTTGAGGGGTCTTTCGCGGCGGCGGCACTGGATCACGAGTAGCGAGTCCGCGGCGGCGTGGTATCCAGATGGCGCGGGAGCACAAGGAACAGTGTTCCGGATAGTCAAATGGGCCCGCGGCGTTCGAACGAACCGGCGGACAACACGGCACACGAAGGAGCGCAATAAATCGGGCTCGTAAAACTAAACGACACGGCGTGGCCGGCAAACTTCACGCGGGCAACGCGGACCTTGGGTATTGACCGTTTCAGTGGGCTTCTAGAACCGGACTGATTCGAGCGACCGCGGACGGCACGCGCGCGGGCGACGGTCGCGGCCGGCTCGCGGGAGAGGACCCTTGCAGGCCGTCTCGCGCGACTAGTAGACCTTACGCTAATATACTTAAAGACGATCCGCGCAGCAAATAGGCGCCGCCGCACGGACCTGTTAACGAATGTACCTACTCGACTGCGTACACGGGGGGCTACCGCGCTGCCCCCGGAGCCGCGCGCCCCATCTCCCTCTCCAGCCGCAGGCGGGAGCGAGAAAGCGGCGTTTGGTCAATTTTGGCCAAAACAATATTATAAAAATGTAGGGTCCCTAGTCTCTAGACTAGGATACCCATTATGCAGGCAGCATTCCCGCACTAGATTGAAAATCGATGCTTGTGAAAGCTGCCTGTCAAATAAAAATTAAAATCAAAAGTCAAAAGACAAAAATCAAAAATCAAAAATCAAAAATTAAAAACCGAAAATCAAAAGTCAAAAAAAAAGTAATGTTCAAGCGTGAAAAATGTCACGACCATTGCAAAAAAAAAACGGCCAAGTGCGAGTCGGATTCGCGCACCGAGGGTTCCATACTATAAAAGAAGTAAAACATTAAAAGAATCACCTTTTTTCATGATTTTACGAGTATAATTTACATATAGGTACTTTTGTTTGCAAACCGCAAACCTAACTTTGTTTTCGGCGGATTATTGTTATTATCAAAAAAGTATAATAGTTAGAGAGTTGATTTTATTTTTCCTTTGAAATAGACGTTCATTTCTATTGATCATAATTATTTCAGAATTTTCGATTGGTAAACTTCGGAGATAAGGGGGGGGAACGGTATTTTTTTCGACAGTTTGCCCAATAAATCAAAAACTATCAAGCATAAAAATAAATAAAAATCGGTTTTAGAATACACAAGTAACGCCCTTTCATAGGATACCCAACTCAATATTGTTACCTCATTTTGAAATTTTGACGACCCGGTTTTCCCCCCTTTTTAAATAAAAATAAAAAAGATTTTCAATTTTGTACGATTGCAATGGCGGCGCGCCGCAATTACCTACAACTATTCCAAATTTCAGGTCGATAGCTATGATAGTTACTGAAATAATCGAGTGTGACAGACGGACGGACGGACGGACGGACGGACGGACGGCCGGACGGAGAAAGTCTCACCATAAGGGTTCCATTTTTACCAAATTGGTATGGAACCCTAAAAAAGGTGCCTGTTCATAAGATTTTATTTTCGAATCACAATGACAAGTTCTGAAAGTACGCAATTATTTTCAATAGTAGGTATTAAAGTAAACTAACCACCCCTACCCATCAAATTAAAAAGAGAAAAAAAAAAAAACAAAAAGTTACTTTAGATTACTATAATATTATACACCTCCAATTTGTCTACCGTATCTACCTAACTTCTTTTTTTTATAGACAGAAAATGCCTATCGCATACCCATCCGTCAGGGGAAACGGGAGGATTATGTGGGGCTTGCACCCACTAAAAACTGTCTGTTTCCACGACGGACCCGCTGGCGGAAGTGCGGGATTCATTGTCGTATTCACCGCGCTTCCGCCAGGTCGAGACCAGCCACCGCAGCAGCGAGTCACATCATCGTCGGCAGCCTGGCCGCTGTCGAAACCGTCCTAAAGGTGCGCCTGTCTGGTCTCACCTCACCTCCTGGCCTGTCTATGTTTTGGGCGACGGACGGCCCCTAACGCCCGTCACCCGCAGGCCGGCAACTCATGGAGGCCGGACATTTACCCTCAGGCGCTCGGTGCGTCTCCTGCGAGAGGAATGCGCTGCCTGATTTTCCCTCTCGCGCTCCGCCGCCTCCTTTGCTGACATCACTTCCTCGCAAAAGGTGGCGACGAGAATACCGTACAGCGTGGAATACCGTATCTACCTAACTAATACTAGATACCTATAGAAAAATCTTTGATCCACATCATTCATGGTTACCCTACAGAATATGATTGATGTTTTTGAAAAAACTACCATCTTGCATTTGGTGTTACCAGTCATAAAGATTTAAGTAGTTGTAATGAATTATTTTTAAGTGGGTACAGCGCAATAATTATTATTTACATAATTTAATAATTATATTAACTGGAGAAATAATAAAATAAGTTTCAAATTTTGTGAATTGTTCGTTTTGGTAAATCATAATAAAACCATAAGCTTTATTTTTATTTTTTTCTACCAAACCCAATATGTTGAGATGGCAAGATGTTAGACAAGGACACAGTAGGAGTAATAGATAAAAATAGTCAAGATAGGCCCATCCGAACATATACAAGAAAATGTAGCGCCATCTGTCGAAACTCCTGCGAAATACGTGTTTAAATTTTTTTATTTTTTTATCTATGAGTCTGTGGTCACCTTTCCTTTATATTATTATTAATTAAAAAAAGAAATAGGTCTTTACCCATCTATTTTATACTGACTACTGACGCGGGAGGGTGCAAAATAGTCATTTTTGCTCCCATAAACTGGCGACATTTTTTCGCGCCGTTAGCCCTGTCCTGAGTATACAAGTCTGTGGTAGGAGTACAGAGCAAAGGTACAGAGGGATTAAGCCAAAGAATAAAATAAGCTATTTTGTAAGTTGAAAGCTATGGTTGAAAGCATTATGTCTCATAAAATCTTTGGATCACTTTCTGGTTTGTATATTAAATCTTTGATACCTATTCACCCATAAATTCACCATGATATCATCATGATATTATTCACGTGTTGTACCTACAAAGTCTATAAAGTGCTCAAGTGCTATGACTCGAGTGTTACTTGCTAAGGTAATATTGTTCTGTGGCAATCTGTGGTTACTTGTCTATGGCTCGCCTTTTTTTGACATCTTTCTAGTTTCTATTTTATCCGTAGGTATTTGAAAATTTATTTACATATTTAATCGCTATGCACGTTTAATAATTATAATTCATTCGGATTTTTTAATTTATTTAGTTATAACCAAATAAAAGTTACTTGTTGCTTGGGTTAATAAAGGCTTGTCAATACAGTTATCGTGTTGTAGTAGAGTTCAATAAACTTGGTAGACTCGGGCTGTGGTAGAAAATGTCAGTGGTTATTGTTGTGTAGTGCATTTGTTTAGGGTTTATAGCTTTCGCCGTTCTGGTGCTTTCGAGGGTTAGTAACCCTTCTTGATATGGATAACCAAAATTCACCCGAAAAGACGGTGCCTATTCAGTATGTACGAGCATCGAGGGCCTTTCGTCAATTCAAGAATCCGCCACAACCTCATATGTGCATACAGGACACTATAAAGGATACGACAGAGAAACTGTACATAAATGTGCTGGGGTGGCAGAAAATAGCGAACCCTAAGCAGTATTCGGACCCCATTCCATTATATGGAGGCATGCAAGTAAGTTGTATTTAATATTTATAGACAGTAAATACTCAACCATACTAACATATTTTGTAAGTGCCAACTTTTGCAATGATAAAATTGAACATAACAATGAAATGAAACAGAATTAACAATTTAATATAATTTAGAATTGGTTACTCAGACAATGAAACAAGAATGACCATGTTCTAAGAAAAAAAAAGAATATTCTTTAAGAGCTATTAGCCCTCGAAATTGGTTTTTTTGGTAGGGGGTTTCAAATTGGTTGCCTTGAATATTTCTTATAAAATGATACATCTGTAATCCTTTTAAAAGAGGCCATCCTCATCGTCACCTATCCATTATCCAAGTCGGGTTGCCTCAAGTCCCAAACTCGCTTTGTTCTCTCTTGCATTCTAAGCTATTTATGACAGTTGACTTTAGCGAACAGGTATAAGGCCCTCAGCCTTGTGATAGCTTGAGGTTGACTCTTTAGTGTTCACTCTTTTTCTTTAACCCTCTTAAAAGCTCCGCTTCGAATGAAAGTGACTCGATTCAAAGCCTCACCCTATTTTTTTGTCATTACTTTGTAATTAGTATTTATTTAAAAAAAAAAATGTTTTTGGTTTAGAGTAGTTTTTTGTAGAGGAAGGAACTGATTTCTCTTGCAGAGAATAGCTTAAGTTACTGTTACCTTGTTACAGGTCCACCAAGGGTGTGGTCCCAACAGCAATCGTCCACCGCTGCTGGTGTTTGCAGTGATGGTGAATCCTGACATACTGAAGGCTAACGGGAAGAATGCTTCAAACCCAATGGTAAATATAAACCTCATTAATATAAAAATCTGAGTCATAAAGAACGTTAAACATGCAGCGGTGCGCCACAGGCAACACTCGGCTGCGCTGTTGTTCGTGACATGGGACGATGTGGGTGGTCACGTGCAGAGCAACCCATCGGTTAAGTTACTGAGAAAACTCTCTGTTTAATTATGTAAGAATAATAAAAATGGTATTATGGTACTTCGATTTATAGATATTTCAATCCACAAAGACGCACACCACTCTGTCATAATCGCTTATGTTTTATTTGATTTGTATGGAGTTTGACAGAGTGGGGTGCGTCATCGTGGATTGAAATATCTGTAGCAGTAATTGTGTCCACTGATTGGTTAAAAAAAGCGTTACAATGAGGAACGTTTCATATTCAGCCAATAGAGGAGTAAAATTAATTTCCAATTCCAATTTCAATTATGATTCTAGGATCGTGAAGCTCTGGTCAGTTTGCTGTGCGACTTCGTAGAGGCTATGAACCCTGGGCTGGTTTTAGCGAGGAACCCTGTCATCCTTAAGGACAGAGACCTAGCTGGGGAGTTGAAGGATGTCTGGCTCGCAGTGCAAACTAAGAGGGAGAGGGAGAAGGGACTCAATCAAGACGTTATGTATAAGGTGCTTACAATTTGTATTCTATTAAGACAAAACAGATGTTGTATAGATTATACATAGAGGCATTACTTTCTGGAAGTCTTAAATTAATTAGCAAGAAAAGATTAAAGTTATAATACAACATGCATGTAACTATGCAATTTTGCATTGTTAAGTCAACAGCTGCTGATGCTCCAGTATGGGGGTGAAATGTAAAAAGTAAAACTTTTGTGTGGTGTTATATGTTGGTGACTGGTGTAGAGGATATTACTTGATTGGGGACAAGTTTTTTTTGCTTGCTTGGAAACTTAAGAGGTGTGGACAGTGGTGCTTTGCTGTATTCTGCATTGTACCTTACAAATTCTTTAGATTATAATATCAAAGTATGTCTTATAATTCCTTATACAACAGGACATATTCTATTTCCTTATACACAAATTACAAAATTGATTCTATTCTATAGAGAAAGCTAATACCTTATTAAATTATCACAGCCTTCTTTTTATCCCTGCAATGTGTCTGATGAAAGAGATTTAAATTTATAGCCTTTAGTTATCTTTTGTTATTTATTACATAATTTTTCATTTACAGGTATATGACATAGATGGTATAGGTTGTGAAGACCCAAATGAGGAAGAACAAACTAACGGCAGGAACAAACAATATGACAACAACTCACCAAACCGGACGCAGCACTGCGACAAGAGGAAACACCCAGTGAAATCTTCAAAACAAATACTCAAAAACGCTGGACAAAAGTCTGAATTCGATTCCGGAATGAATAATTGCCAATTGAATCAAAATAGTACGACTCGAGACAACCGTTGTGGGGGCACAGACCAAGACACTACTTACTGTACCCCTGTGTACGGACAAATAGTATCGACAAGAGAGAACCACAACCAAATCAATGATATACAGCAAAAATTTGCAACAACCGAAAATGTCAAACCATCTAGCTCATACCGGAAAGACTGGCAACCAGGTAAACCGACTCATGCAATTTTAGACGAAATGTGGGATGAACTATCAAATAAAGGTGCTCCATCAAAATCTGACGAGGCGAGAACACAAAATTGGGATGACTTTTCAAGGAAAAATGACAGTCCAAAACAAAATGAAGGCGACACAAAGAAACACAAATCCAAAACAGATAAAACAAAGCCAGTTACAAATGGGAAATCACATTTTGATTTCTTTCCAGTGTTCGACAATAAGACCGCTGACACAGAAACCGACGTTACAACGGAAAGATTAAAAGAACAAGACAATTTAAGTGATGATGACAATTCTAAAATTATTCTAGACCCAATGCAGAAGTTAGTTCTGCATTCGACTGATAACAAAATATGTGATAATAATACAAGTGCTCTCAGTTCGTATAGCTCATAATCTCGTAGCTTTTACACAGTATTGTACGACGGGGTATGTATATTGGCTTATATATTTTATGTTGTTTATGAAATGTATATAAAGGTAAATGGATGTATTGTAGGAACAGATACGGCGGCTAGTCAAGTTATGGATGCAACTGAATGCTTAGAACAAAATTGTAGGGTTCATTTTAGATGCTCCAAAACTAAACTGATTTGGCTGTTTAGTGTTTACCACTAATTTCTTTATAATGTAACTGTAATAGAGGTATTTTTGTTAATAACCACTTTATAATATCATGATTTCTAACCTCTTTCCTACCACCCATCCAACAAAGACACAGCCTAGCCAATTAGCGTTATGGTGCAATGCAGTGTAGAAACTTTTAAGGCGCCTCTACAAAATGACTTGTGATGGGCCATGCTTGGCATCGCACAACTGTAGGCCACGATCACTTGGTGTTCACACAATGGCGCACGGCTCATTGCTGGCCGGTGAGGCACTTGCGATGGACGTGGAAGTAGTTACGGCCGCGGCTATTTATTTTCAATATAATTCTTTGTTGAGATTATTTAAAATATTTATACAATGTTAATTAGTAATTTAGAATCAAATTAGAATATATTTTGCAAAAAAATATCGCCAAAAGAGTCCACTATCCGTATCAGCGGTCGGTGGCGAACTGAGCAATGGCCCATTGTGTGAACACCACAGACCACGCAACGCCACGATTCCTTTGAAGTGTGCGCCAAAAACCGACAACTTTCCGATCGCGCGCCATCGTTGACCATTGTCCGCCATTGCATACCATTTCCCCCTGTACACAATGGCGATGGCCTGCAGTGGGCCATGCTGGCCCATTGTGAATTGCCTCTTTTATAAGTTGCTAGTCCCTATTAAATAGAATTGTTCCAACAAGGCCTTATAATTAGTTTAGTTTTGGTGTATTTTGGTAATTTACAAAAGTGATACAAAATAGTATTCTCAGCATATTAAATACTTTGGTTTACATATTTTTTCTAACATAATAAACGTAAAATTTTCATAAAGAAAATAATTCATAGAGTGGTGCATATTGAGGTTCTGTATATATTAATTTAGTTCAAGAGCTAGTGGAGAGTTTTGAAGGGGTGTTTCATAGTTATCTATTTTCCCTGAGAATGGAAAATTAAACCCATTTTACAACCCAGATTTAAACGTTATAGCCATTTTAAGAAACAGATGCGTGGAGAGAATGGTTAAAGTCATATGTTCTTTATTTAATTAGGTAATTACTGTAAGTAATACTTTCTTAATACTATAAACGACTGCCTTGAAACTATCCACAAGCTCTTCGCTCATATTGCCAGTGAGTCAGCTTGGATTGGCTGGAAATTTGTAATTAAATTATATATGATACAATTAATATTTTTCTGTGCTGCATGATTGTTGAACAATTAATTATAAAAATGGTTGTGTATTATTTATTGTTCTCTAAACGGTGGCCAAACACACGCCACTTTTTAAAATTAAATTGAGGGGGTGTTTAATCAATGCCAAGTTTTCATGTACTGAAAATAAGTATATTATATGGAAATTCGGATAAACCTTATCATTCTCTCCATCCCCTCTCCATCGTATTTCGTGGGCTCTTGCACTATATTGACTAAATGTAGGTAATTTTGTACATTGCTATATTTTTCATTGTTGCCAATTTTATATGGAGTAAATTAAAAAAAAAACATAATTTAGATATTCGATTAAGCATTAATAATTGACACTATTGCTCATTATATTAAAAGGATAAAATTGTATACCATTTTTAAATGTGACCATTGGTTACATTGATACAAGCAAATGCTGGCTTTTATGACGTTACGATGTAAATAAGACGTCTTCGTAAAATATTATGAGTGTTCTTTTTTTTTGATGACGTTCATGATCTATGGAAGAAAATGGGAGTTGCCAAGTTTTGTTTCGTTTTACGTCATAGAATATTAAACATTATCTCGTTGTATTTACGATGAAGTTTCGTTCCTTAAGGAGCACACCACAGGTGTGCCCGCGAAATTCAAATTTTTCGTGCTTTTTCGCGATTTTTAAGCTAATAAGACATAATAGGCTTATGGCTGTCAAATTGCGATAATCCCAATATCTTCTTCACGTGATTATATAAAAATCTCTGCTCGAAAGTGTCGAGTTAAAGAAATTAGTCCGAGATTTGCGAGTTACTCACATAAAACTCGATACTCGGACTAATTTCCTAATTTCCTAGAATACACATTTTTATGCAAAGATTTTGATATAATCATGTAAAGATGATACTGCCATTCTCGCAAATTGATTGCCACAAGTCTATCATGTCTAATTAGCGTACAAATTGCAAAAAAACCACGAAAATTTTGAATTTCGCGGGCAGACCCGTTGATTTCACGTTAAATGAAAATGGGAACTACCCAGTTTTATTTCATTTTGTTTCAGAGAATAAAATGACAATGACGTCATCACAGTTATTCCTTGGTCTGTGGACGTCATGCTCTATGTCGTCATAGAATAAAACGAAATAAAACGATTATGACGTTGCGTTCCATAATAATAAATGAAAATGGGAACTGCCCAGTTTTTTGCTTGTATGTTGTAGATAATACTTGATCTCTTGGTAGACGATAATAATTATGATAGTTGTTATAAAATTCGTCATTCTATCTAATGTTGCCCTAACTCCTCACCTGCCCCGACACTGCCAAATGACGCTTTGCTCCATCTCCCACTTAATAATTGTAACACTTTATTTACCCTATCTCCACTTTTCTAAATCTTACCCCACGGCCCGGCTATAAAAAGGTGGCGCAGAACAAGGGATAAAAAACATAATATCTAATTGGTATTGCAACATACTATACTATACTTATTAAAACTAACATTATAAAAGAAAATTAAAATTGAAACTAACCGGCACCAATTAGGAAACGAATTAAAAACGGCTGCGTATGAACATGACTTCAAGTCCTTTCATAGTTCAAGAATACTCTACTAGTTCGCTGCAATCCTAGAAGATCTGACAGACTCATTGACAGACTAGTCACTAGAGCAACTCAGCTGACCATAGCACCTCGAATTTAATTTTGTTAGTTTAGAATTTTCTCTATAGCTTACGGATCACGACTTACAGAGTTATGTTCCGCGTTGCCAGCCGCCAGTCGTCAAAAGCCGTGGCCCTGGGATTAGAACAAAGATGGGCAAAATATAATCATCATTATTAATTATTTTATATTAGATTACATTGGATTATCTCAATTCATAGTTGCCATTTTAATCATGATTAAATTTTACCCATTTAGAGTTAAGGTTTTTATCCAATAATATGAGTGCAGAATTCCAAAAATTAATAAGATTACAACAATGTATCTACTTTTGGACGCAATTATCTACATTTGTGGTAAAACCTTTAATTTTATATTAGTATTATTGAATGTTTGTTATATAGATTATAGAGATAGTTTACAAGAGGAAATAATACAGTTGTTTTTTAATGTGCAATTTAAAGTAAAACCTCTTTTTTTAAATTGAGCCAAGAGAACATTCAATTTACTTCAAGTATGTATTTTTTGTATCCATTATAGTCGCATGCACTATAATTGTTTTTTTTTTTTCAGAATAAAACGTGAGCAGTTTTTTATTTCACTAATTTTTTATATTCCTGTTAAAAAAGTGACATTCCTGATAGTTCTAGCAGATAAACGGTATGCCTGAATGTCTGTTTCAGAATAACGCGTGACTGCGAATTTTTTTTATTTTTTTCATTTCATAAATATTGGCCCTCCCGCACTCACAAATTCTCTTGTTTGCATGAATGACATTGGATGGAATTTTGGCTCACATTTTTATTTGTTATTTTATTAAAACTAAAATATTCAATGTATTTTTTTAACATTTTCACTGTAAATTTGTAATTCAATTTATTTATACATTTATTTGTACTTGCATTATTAATAATAATTATATGATAAATAATAATAGTATTCAAGCAAGTAGCTAGGAATATAAATGTTATCTATTTAATATTAAATCAACGAATTATATGTATTTTAAAAATATGTCGAAACCAATAAACAATAAAAAGCTACAATTCAAAAGTTCTTAAAATGGGCCCAAATGTGATTATATAAATCAGTTGTTTGCTTTTATCTCCAAAAACAAAGATTAAATTAATTTAGACTGTTCAAAACCTCAACTAAGCGCGATTAATGTAAGTACTATCTGCTCGGTAAAATTCCTAAAAAAAGAACGATTCTCATTGGTCCATGAAATGAAAAGGTATTTAAAAAATTTTGCTCATATTGAACCTAATATTTAAAAACAAAATGTGTTCAAAGTCTTCAATGTTTATGGCGATAGTTTTGTAAGTTTACAATATGCGGTATTTTCATATACAAAATTTTACAGAACGACTTAAGTCATTTTCCTACGAAACTTGTTGAATTTGTTGTTGTGTTTTCCAAATTCCATATAAAATACAATGGCGATGACGTCACGTTCCATATAATAATAAACGAGGACCATCTGTTTATAGTGCAAACTCGTGAACCTCAACATTTTTGACTCAGTTTCTCAAAGATGACGTCACAATATAAAAATCAAGATGGCTTATTGAGTCGGGACGTCATAATAGTCAATAGCGTTATATGAATTTTGTTTTTGTTTGCAACAAAATATGGTTGATATGTTGTAACATAAAGTTACTGAAGTTAGTACAATTATCACCAATCTGTCACCTGTAAACTTGAAGACTTACTTAATGCCCACAAACGAATATTCTTTGAAGTAACTATGATAACATATTATCTGAGTTTCAACTTCCCAGTGAAGTAGTAGGTTGCATTTATATTTCATTTAATACTTATATTTTGTGCATATTTATGAACTAGTACTTTTAAAGTTTAGACTTAGTTGCATATTACATTACATAGAACAAAAATATTTCTGATATTTAGCTAGTTTTAGATGTTTATCAACCTAGCCATAAATGCAGCAATTAATAATTATGTTCCTTTTGCTATTAAGTGCTTTTTGTGACTATAAATTTACTATTTTTATGATTTTTAGCTGAAATAAATATATAGCTAGTCTTTATATTTGCAATATTATATGACAATAGCATTTAGCGCATTTTATTCAGTTATTATGTAACTTTTGTAATGAAGTAAGTAACAGTTTTGTTAAGGCTACATTTCAGTATGAAAGCAATAAGATCGTTTCTCGTTTTCCATTCAAATGTACCTAATCTTTTTGGTAACGATGCATACCATATTATTATTTGAAACATTGATTGCAATAATTTTTATAGTGTCGAAAATATAATAATTAGTGTCTGTACTAACTAGTAACCCGAGACTCCTAGAACGTCTGAAGCTGTATTAATTATAAAGGAATTTTAAATAACGGATCTCTTGTTTACAGTATTTAAAATTACATGTCATTTACAAGACTGGTTCGGACGTTTTATTTTTCTATATTGCATTTCTGAAAAAGAACACCTCTATAACCACAGACCAGGGAATTACCATTGATCTATCCTAGCTCGTTGGGAATTACTAATTTATATGGTCTTCTTTTCTCTGTGTCTATAACAAACTAATAAATCCTATACCTTTAAACGAGCAATTCTTGTATATATATTTCTATATAATCTGGATCTCGGAAACGGCTCAAACGATTTCCATCAAATTTAGTATACAGGGGGTTTTGGGGGCGATAAATCGATCTAGCTAGGATTCATTTTTAAAAAAATTGAATTTACCAAAAAAAAATAAAAAATATGACTACTGCTGCCATCTATTGGCCACCGAGCGAAGCTCGGTCACCCAGATATTAAATATTGTGAAAACAGTTTTTGATAAAAGAGATGTTTCAAATTGGGCTAGGTCTTGTATGTTATGTTAAAAAATTAAGAAAAATCTGTTGTTCACAGGAAAAATAAAATTATTTAGTTAAAACGAATACTTTGGGTGTAAGAAAATATTTTTTTCATTATTGATAATGTTATCGATTTTCAATATAGCTTCGCTGGCGTCGTACGATTTGACCGTTGACGTAAACCACAACACAATCTTTCAATAGCTGACATTTCTGTCAAAGTCAAATGTCAATTCACAATGAAAGACCCTGCAGGGCGATCGGCTAAAAGTGTATCAATCATTAAAGAACTATATCAATGTCAAAACATGGGTTTGACCTATATTTTGACGAATCACAACACTTAAAAATCACGTTTTGGTATTGATGCAGTTCTTTAAGGATTGATACTTTTTTAACTGATCGCCCTGCTGGCCCATGGCTCAAGTTTCAACGACATCTGTCATAAAGTCGTCAGCGTGCAGTTGCTGCGTGACGTCGCTTTACAACGGTACTTTATTAAAAGCTATATTAAAAGTGTACTTATACAATAGACCTATACGGTAACTTTTACAATAGGAACCTTACTCTTTAGAAGTTCTAATCAAATCTAAAATGTCGAGGCTCGCAGGCCGCAGCTGACAATAATTGCAAAGTGACGTCACGCGTGTAAGGCGCGCAAAAACAGGTGACGAGTAATGACAGCACGCTTGTCTACCGCAGCCAGCGGTTACTGGGTTATCGCTACTGTTTCATACGGAACCCTAAAAAGAAAAAGCGAGATATGTGTTCTAGGTACAATTTAAGCTCATGTTTGAAAGATTTAATATACGCATTGAACAAATCCACAACGAACCTAAACTTAAGTATAATCAATATTGCTAGTGTCACTTTGAAAAATAATGTTTCCATATTTAGTACTACTAGTGATGTTCCAGTTCAGTAGTGATTCAGTTCACTGACACAAACGTATTAGAAAAATATCTAACACTTCTAATAATACCTTAAAGACTATAATATAAATATTATATGTATACGTGTCGACCGGCATTAACTATCAACAAACTATCAAAAAGTCATTATCATAGACATAAAACACTATAGGGATAGTCATTATACTGCACATATTATCTGTCAACCCAACTTCAGAAGCGCGATGTTAAAATACACGCATCTGTGAAACGAGAACCGAAATCTGTCATTTAAATAATTTTTATATCGATTTCAAAATTAATTTCTTAGTATTTAAATAATAATATGCGTTTAGTATCATCATGCGTATGAATGAGTGAGTCATTGATGTCGATCATTTAGACCCAACACTATTCTTCTTTAATTAAAAACTGTCAACACTGGAAATGTCAATTTACTCCAGTGAATTTTTTGATTCCACTTTTGGCAACCAACTTTTTAGGGCTCCATAGTCAACAAAGAACTTTTGTTTCGTCAGTGGTTTTGCCATATCTTGGCCGTCCGTATTACTTATGGGTGAGTCCTGAGGGCTGAGAGACACTACTATCTTGTAGGCTTGTACCATGCTTGATCCCATCTTTAGGGTTCCGTACTATAAAGTAGTTCAGTAACCCCTCAGCCTCAGTCCATTGTGTAAGGCTATTTTTCTCACGAATGGGAAAACTAACAAGATGAAATTCATACCAAATATCTATCGAGGTCTATGGTCTGAGAATTGGGTGGAGGTAAAAAAGTTTAAGGACAATCTAAAGTTTTTTTTAATCATTACGATTTTCGCCAAAAGTATTTACCTAACTAGTTACCTAAACTACCTATCCGCAAGTTGTATAAACGTATAAAGTACAAACATTGAAAATGATTTAGCTGCATATTGTGAAAAACGTTTTATGAAATTAACTACGGAACCATTCAAAGCAAACTCGACACGCGTAATATTATGATCGATTTCCATTCGAATTCCACGTGTAGGTATGTCGAGTATGCTGTATGAACCAGAGATAACAAAACCAAAGAGTATATAATCACTACGTGAACAAAACTATGGAGGCGCCCCTTTTATAGCCTTGCGTGAAATGCAGCGCCATTATGAGTGTAAAGATTTCTTGAGTACCTACATGAACTTTTCTAGTAGGTATGGTGTCTATCTTGACAAAATAGAAATAGACACATAATTTTGTACCTACACGGGGCCAGTCCATATCATTGGTCCATATTGTTTCCTAGGTTATTTATTTAAATAGTCAAACTATTAAACTATCTATAGTCACAGCACAGCAAGATGTTTTGTAAACTCAAAACTGCGTAGGTACCTACCATCGGGATTCAGGAAAATAATCAAATTTAATAACCATATATATTCTTGACTTCCGGTTTAGTCAATAAATATTATAATACGATGCTTCATTTTAGTCAATAATTAAAACATGAGTTTTGATGTATACAAAATCTATTCTAATTATAGGCATTGCACAAAGAGTGGAGGGATGAAATGCGTGGGGTAGTGAAAATCAATAATGTCTGCGCACGCGATTCGTGTGCGTCCCACGCTCATGGTGGCTTGTCTACGATATAATATGTATACTTCGTATCCATAGAGTATATTTGTATCTATTCTTGAATATGTATTTCCGTAGAGTACTAAAACTCATTTTACACAAAATACAATTCCGTGGATTTTTTTTAGGGTTCCGTACCCAAAGGTTAAAAAAGGAACCCTATTACGGAGACTTCGCTGTCCGTTCGACCGTCCGTCTGTTACCAGGCTATATCTCTTGAACCGTGATAGCTACCTACAGACTTGTAATTTTCACAGATGATGTATTTCTGTTGCCACTATAACAGCAAATACTAAAAACTAGAATAAGTATAATACAACAACAACAATAGAATACAACAAACGTGATTTTTTTGCTTGATTTTTATATATAATGATAACCGTAACAGGTAGCCGCTTCAAATTTTCACAGAATGTTTTGTTATATACTTAGTGTAGAAATTAATAGGTAATTAAAAATAAAATAAAAAAATAAGGGAGCTCCCATACAATAAACGTGATTTTTTTATGCTCTACTACACTACTATGGTACTCTTGATGGTACGGAACCCTCAGTGCGCGAGCCCGACTCGCACTTGACCAATTTTTTTTATAAATTACAAGTAAGTTAGTAGGTTATACTGAAGTAGGTAGATACTTACTGTCATTTAAGTTGTCTCATATGCCTTTAAAGACTAACTAGGCTAAGCTCTCCTGTCCCTCGTAGATAGAGACTGAATTTTAAGAGTTTTGCATTTAAGACATACCTTTTTTGTACCTGGGCGACCGAGCGTTGGTCGGTGCTTTTTACAAATCGCGTTTTACAAGACATGTACTCGCGTAAGTACGTACTTAGGTAAACTTATAAAAAACTACCTACTCTAAATACAAAATTTCATCAAAATCGTTAGAACCATTTCCAAGTTTCGCATAATAACTGTATTTACCTACCTATATACAAAATTTGCTCGTTTAAATAGGTAAGAACTGAACTAATCATGAGAAAATTGGGAATACCTAAGCATGATTTGTCCATAATGTTCTCAAAGTTGTGATTTGTGACACCTAAAAACCTTCATTTGTTCAGTAGGCTGTAGCTCCGCCAAGCCTTTAGCTGTTTGGATACTGATGTAATTGCAATCTTACTTCTACTTATAAAACGAAATGACTTATCATTAGCGCCTTATAAGTAAGCTAGGCCTATGTGAAATAAAGTATTCTAAGAATAAGCAATTAGTATTAAGTAATAAGATTCTGATACCTGGGATAATAAGTAACGATATATACATTCAAAGATATAAATTATATAATAAGCGTGTAGAAATAATAGGTATCTTCTATTGAAAGGATCACCACGTAACAGTTAATTCTTATAATAATTAAGTACGCCTTATCATTTACTACGATCGATCTGGAACGCTGAATCTCAATCGAAATATTTACCAATGGGCAATAGGTAAGCCGCGGTTGAAGCCTTTCTCCAGATAGACATACATAGGTTCTCATAACTCCTAGACGTCCTATTTTACAATAGTTCTAGATATGTGCGCATCAATTTAGATTATCGGGTTCAATTATAATAGATATTTTAAATAACTTGCATCGAAAAAGTCGTGTAGAAGACTCCCAGATGGACGGACAACATTTAGTATTGCTGGCATTTAGTTTTGTAGAGGATGCACGGTGTGTGTATTTCCAATAAATTTATTTAGAAAGAAAAGTCGAGAACCTTCCTTTTTTAGGGTTCCGTATCAAAAAGATAAATATGACTCTAACCCTTAGAGACTTTTCCTATAGTTACTTACCTGTTTCCGTCTGTTTGTCACAGTCGATTATATATCAGTAACGAAGTTCTGTAAAGTTATTGACGTGAAATTAGAAATAATAGATTAAAAAGTATAATAGTGGCCCAACATCATTAAAGAATATAAAACAAGAAGTCGGTTAAAAAAGTAATTTAGTTTAAATATAAAACGGGGGAAAACGGGGGTTTAAAATTTCAATATGTACCCTACTTTACTATACCGAGTACTGAGTAAAGTATCATAAATCATAAAACGGCTTTATATTTAAAAAGAAAACCTTTATCTTGTTTTGCTGCACGATAAGAAAAAATACTCTTATTATGGTTGTATTACTACTTTAATAATACGGAACCCTGGTGCGCGAATCCGACGGTTTTCTTAAAGTGTTTTTTTTTAAAGACAAGAAAAAAATAATTGAATATTACTATTAGACTTATAACGTGTACTACAGCTGCTATGTTGTGTATAGGTAGGTACATAATATTATTACACATTGCGCATGAACAGGGTGGCCTAGGGTTCCACAGGGAAGGGCGGGCGCAGGGCTGCCGCGGCGGGAATCGGGATTCGCGCACGCGCGCGCACCTACGCTGCCGGCGACGCGCGACGCGGGGCTTGATGAACCCATGGATCGATGAGATAAACGCGCAACCCCGCTTTTCGCGTTAAATCAATACGAATTCTATCGATTTTCGGAGCCGCAGCCGCCGCACACCGTATTCGAGGGTCGCAAGCGGTGGTTGCGCGCATATTATTTAGATTTACCTATCTAATTTTGTGTGGTTCCATTACAGTAGAGTCCTAGAGCGTGATTCGTATAACAGGAATTTTTTTAAATAAAAATGCATTTTCAGGGAGGATATTCTTATAATTAGTTTTTTTTCGGTATGTATTTTATGGATTTACTTATCTATGTAATTTTATAAAAAAAAAACAATATCTGTAACAAATTCACTTTTTGACTATTTCCGGTATTTATTTAAATTATGTTTATTGACTATCAGCGTATTTTTCGGTTGCCCCTACTATTGTACTTTTTTTATTTATGAAATCCTTGTGCAATATTTTGAATTTAAATTTTACTGTTCTATGTACACTGTTATCTTTAAGTAAAAAAATTATACCAAAAGCGGTCGAATTAAAAACGAAGTAAAACCTATTTCAAATGAGAATAGGACTGTCATTGTGTTTGCATCTCTTTTACACCGATCAGCCTGTGTTGTGTGTGAGCGGGAAACGAATAGAATGTCAGTCTATTCTTATTTGAAACGAGTAGTAATTCGCTCTTGAACTTGCGTGAGTTGGTTTCGACTTTAAACAAAATCGAGATTCGAGTTACACCGGTAAGTAACTAGCGGTAACTACAAAGGTGTCGTTACGCGTTTTGTTTGGTCATCGTTTGAATTTTGAAATGTAAACAAATGAGAGTATCTTACAAATTATTCAAGTTTTCTCTTCTAGAAGAGGATGCAAACATGAAATAGGACCATGACGTCGACGGACACCTACCAGTTGAAATGGCACTCGCACAGTTCGCATCTAAATGGCTCCGTGGCGTGTCTGCTTCGGTCCGAGAGGTTCACGGACGTGGTGCTGTGCACAATGGACGGCTCCCAGATCCCTGCGCACAAGTTCATCCTGAGCTCCTGCAGCGTGTATCTGTGCAACTTGTTCGAAGGCCAGCGCTCCGTGACGAGGATGGGAGGCATGCTGTATGTGGTGCTCCCATCGGAGATTTCCACGAAAGCTCTGAAGATCCTCGTGGAGTATATGTATAAGGGTATGGTTTATTCGTTTAAATGGTGGTTAAATTCATGAAGTTTGTGAAGAACGTCTTACGAAACGATAAGTACGAAAGTCTTCCATTTCGATTTTCTAATCGATCGAGTTTTCTTTTTACTTAAATCAGGAAGTTTTTGTGGGGGTAACTAAGATTTGGATTATTATTGTATATAGGTAGTATATGTAAAAACTTATCGTATAGGTAATATTGATTACTCTCCAAGACCAAAACTCAAGGCGGCGTCGTAGGTAGGTAAGTACTTATTTGTTTGTAAAGCTAAAAATGCTCTACAAATTAGATAGATTTTTAAATTACTCAATTACTTTGGATAATAGCTTGCAAATATTAAACAAAAAATCTATCATTTGTATTCATGTACAATTTTATAAAAACATCTCATACATAATTTTACTCCATACAATAGTTTATTAATAAAATCTGTTTAAAAAAAAAAAACAAAAAAAACAGATTTTAGTAATAAACTATTCTCCATACAATTAATTTTAAGGAGAAACTACAGTATCAAACGAGGTGCTAGACACAGTGCTAAAAGCTGGTGAAGTCCTCAAGATCAGGGGTCTGTGGAGGCAAACAGATGAAGTGGGGGGTGACTCCTTACCTGCGGAGACCCAGGCCACGCCAGCTGTCAGTGTTGCCAAGCCACCTGCTAAGAAGGATGACACACCCAAGATCACCGTCAAGAAGGATGACAAGTTACTCAAGACCTTCAATCCAATGCAGCCTCAGGGTGTCACTAGGTAAGGCATCAACTTTTTCATCAGTCTAGTAACATTCTTAGGCCCACTTGCGTCGGCCTGGGTTAGTGTGTTACGCTAACCACTAACCCAGGCCGACGCAAGTGGGCACGCTAACCCAGAGTTAACACACGAGTAAGTTGTCAAAATTGTCCAATGAGAGACGTTGCCTCTAGGGTAAAAAATGTAAATATTTAACTCCCGTTTCATGCAAGTGGACCTTAAAGAGTGAAGATATTTCTCTCTTGCTCTCATAGTAATAATAATTACTGTCAAACCTGGTTAACTTCAAGGGACCGAGATCTGTAATAAAGGTTTTTCAGTAATCTGAGTTACAGAGTTAGGAGAGCAAAATTACGGGACCTAGCAAACACTCTCACTTAGCCAAGACCCACATAATCAGACATAACTGTACTTAAAATTAAGTTTATGACAGATATGAGTCATATTAATTTAAAAGTGATTTTTATGATATTTACTTTAATACTAACGAGAATGGGAATATACTCTTGATGGTATGGAACCCTCAGTGTGCGAGCCCAACTCGCACTTGACCAAATTTTTTAATGTTCTTAAGTTAATCTACCTAATAAAATGAATTTCTTTCATACAGACCAATGTTCATTGGCCCACCGAAGTTAGTCTTCATCAAGACCACAGAAGGAGGCACGCAGGCGACTCTGCGGCCGGGCGGGCCTAAGGGTCAGACTATACTGGTTGCACAGGCGCAGCCCACCGAGACCATTAACGCCACTGTCACGTCATCGGCTTCGTCGTCCACTACAGCTACAGTATGTAAAAATTAGTAATATTCTTTCTTTCTAGAACAAGATAAATTTACATTGTTTATAATGATGATGTAGTTATATGCATAATCAGGAATATCCTAGTGTAGAGACTATCCAAACATTACATCATCTTAAAAAGTTTTTGAAAAATCATATGTACGTGCTCTACTCTCCTTATACTAGCAACCGCATAAAGAGACGTCACTAAACTAAATTATCACTATATCCGGTACAACAGATCTGTAATAAAATATACGCAAAATAGTTTGAGTGTGGCCGTATTGATTCTCTGAGTGCAGCTGTTAGCTGTGTTGAAACAGAAATGTTAACAAAACTAAAGCTGAATGAGCTTGGTGACTATGATATGATGATCACTAAGCTGGTAAATAACACCCCCAGGTCACAGTGGCAGATGACTCGCCGGACGAAGCCCCGCCACCGCGCCTCACCGTTCGGCACGCGGTGGAGCGCAAGTATGGCAAGCGACAGAAGACTGAGCACACTGACGCTGCTGATACCAAAGACGCTGACGAGCATGATACTGCCTCCGTCACCTCAAGTAAGTAAAAAGTATTGTTTGGATGCTCATCACAGTAGCATATGACTCGCCGGACGAAGCCCCGCCGCCGCGCCTCACCGTTCGGCACGCGGTGGAGCGCAAGTACGGCAAGCGACGGAAGACTGAGCACACTGACGCTGCTGACACCAAGGATACTGACGAGCATGATACTGCCTCCGTCACCTCAAGTGAGTAAGAAGTATTTGTTGGATGCTCATCACAGTAGCATATGACTCGACGGACGAAGCCCCGCCGCCGCGCCTCACCGTTCGGCACGCGGTGGAGCGCAAGTACGGCAAGCGACGGAAGACTGAGCACACTGACGCTGCTGACACCAAGGATACTGACGAGCATGATACTGCCTCCGTCACCTCGAGTAAGTAGGAAGTATTTGTTGGATTCTCATCATTGGCAGACGACGTCACTCGCCAGACGAAACCTCGCCTCCGCGCCTCAACATCCGACCACCCCGTGGCGGACCAAGGACGCTATTGACCGTGATATAGCATCTCGCGGTCACCTCAATTGAGTAGGAGATCTAACAAAGGATGTTTATCACAGTGGCAGACTACTCGCCGGACGAAGCCCCGCCTCCGCGCCTCAACATCCGACCACCCCGTGGCGGACCAAGGACGCTATTGACCGTGATATAGCATCTCGCGGTCACCTCAATTGAGTAGGAGATCTAACAAAGGATGTTTATCACAGTGTCAGATTACTCGCCGGACGAAGCCCCGCCTCCGCGCCTCACTTTTTTTATGCCTTAGATTGCCTAAAGTGGGTTGTATTACGGTCGAATATTAATTAATTATATTAACGTCCAGTGGGAAATTTTGTAGAAATTATGAATTAAATAAAAAAAGATCTATAAATTTTGAAAAAAAAAACGCGGCGCTTATCTTAGCCAAAAACTCGTTATCTTGACAAAAAACTTGTTGGATGTAGCCCTGATTCCAATGACGTCACGCGGTGGTGGTGTACGTCATCATTTTGGCTATTGTTGTCAAATCATTTGCATGTTATCCGACGACTCAGCTTCTATATTTAGTTTTACGTAGGTATTTTATCTAGCTAGGTTACACGTAACGCGTCGGCTGCATTTTGTGATGTGAAATGTTTAAAAGGTGACGACATTTACGTAAACGATATTGAAATCAAAACATTTTTTGCGAATACTGAAAAACTAATTTTACTTTTATTGACATAGAGCGTATAATTGAATGTAGTTCAAAACGCAATATTCCACACACGGATTAGCCCCACATGGCAAAAAAACTCGGTGGATGTAGCTCCGACTCCAATGACGTCACACAGACCGTCACGCGGTGGTGGTGTAGGTACTAGAGCTATTGTTGTCAAATCATTTGCATATTATCCGACGACGCAGCTTCTATATTTCGTTTTACTTAGGTATTTTATCCAGCTAGGTTACGTATTCACGTAACGTGTCGGCTGCATTTTGTTATGTGAAATGTTTAAAAAGGTGACGGCATTTACGTATATAAAGCAGACGATAATATTGAAATCAAAACATTTTTTTTTTGGAAGGGTGTGAATGCCATTTCCTTACGTTAGTTATATTATATATTCGTTGGTACGACGGAACCCTCAGTGCGCGAGCCCGACTCGGACCTGACCAATGATTTTTTTAATTTGTTGTAGAAAAATCGTCGGCGAGCGCGACGGAGATGACCACGGAGGTGCAGGTGAAGGACGAGCCGGAGTGGGACGCCAGCAGCATCGAGGAGGAGGAGCGCTCCATCGCCGAGCTGTTCCAGGCCGAGATGAGCGTCAAGTCCGAGCCCATCGACGACATGGAGATCGAGGAGGAGGGCTTGGTGAGACTTTGTTTTTACACTATACAAGTTAGTACTTGACTGCGATCTCACCTGAATATGGTAAGTGATGATGCAGCCCAAGATTTTAACGTACTAACTTGGAAGGGGTAAATAGTCACCCCAACGGGTTCTACACAGCATCGCAGCGGCACGCTAATACGCTTGGCAGCACGTCTTTGCTGGTAGGGTGGTAACTAGCCACGGCCGAAGCCTTCCACCAGACCAGACCTGAGCCAATTTAGAAATTATAAAATTCCAAAGTGGCCCGTGGCGGGAATCGAACCCGCGAGCGCGACCTCCCACTCGAATCCGAGCGCGCGTCCCCTGCGCCAGGGAGTTCGTCAAAACTTTGTTTGAAATTCAAAAAATAAGGAGCTCTATTGTTCTTTTTGTACTATTCCCTGATGAACGATACTCTACCGACACTATATTTTACTATGCTCAGTGACACATTTTGCTTCAATGGTATCCGTATTATGACTGATTTACCACTACATTGGGGTAGCCTTATAAATATTTGTGCATCAGCGATCAGAGTTTCCATGTTTCAGTGCTAAAATTTCAGGCTGTATAGTACATTTTTAAACTTTTAAATTTAACTATTGTAGCTTAAACCTTTACATTTTTAATAATCTGAAGTTTAAAAACTATTAGGACAATTACTTTTAATGTCACACGTCATGTATTTTGGGTCTTTAATTTAAAATCACTGTGAAGCAGAAACACGACTGGATACAACTTTCTCGATAGAATAAGTTCCCTCAAAAGTTGCTACAAAATATGCATTTTTCTAATTTTTTCGGAAACTGCAATGGATGTAATTGTATTTTTCATTATAATACGTCAGTGATTATAATATCCAAAAGCGCTCAGAAACGGAATTTTTATAAAAGGACTAGCTGATGCCCGCGACTTCGTCCACGTGGGATAAAAACTATTCTATCTTTTAAGTTGGACCAAATGACAGATATTCACGAAGTTTGAACTAAATCGGTTCAGTAGTTTAGGAGTCCATTGAGGACAAACATTGTGACACGAGATTTATATATATTAATATTATTTTTTTACTAAGTCCCCCCTATTCCCCAATATACAGTTACTTCCCTGGCATGGTAACTCTGCACTAAAAAGTTATATACAGTTACTTCCCTGGCATGGTAACTCTGCACTAAAAAGTGAAGTGTAAATTAAATTATCCAATTTTTTCATCATCACGTCTTCTGGAATTTTAGTTGTACGCAGTGCTAATAGAACAATTGTAACATTTTGTTCTTTAATCGCAGTTATACAGTCCCCTGGCATGCGAGCTGTGCGCAGAGGTGTTCACAGTGCCGGCCGCGTGGGTGCGACACGTGCAGAACCACGCGCGAGATCAGCACCACCCGAGGCGACGCAAACATCGCTCCGCGGTAAGATCATCATTCACAGCATTACAGTCCCCTGGCCAGTGATCTGTATGCAGAAGTATTCACAGAGCAAGTCCGATTATTATATTAGTAGTACTAATAAATTAGCATTACAGTCCCCTGGCTATCGGACAATAATATGTCTGGTGGGAGGCTTTGGCCGTGGCTAGTTACCACCCTACCAGCAAAGACGTACCGCCAAGCGATTTAGCGTTCCGGTACGATGCTGTGTAGAAACCATTGGGGTGACATAACTTACCCCTTCCAAGTTAGTACGCTAACATCTTCGACTGCATCATCACTTACCATCAGGTGAGATCGCAGTCAAGTACTAACTTGTATAGCATAAAAAAAAAAAAAAACTGCTGTAAGAGATGGTGGTACGGCCCCAAATCTGGCACGGTGTGATTTTTTTTCCCTAAAATAAAAAATAAAATCAGCTGTAAGGGACAGTTTTCACCGCCGGAAGACGCGCTAGCAGCGTTCGAGATGGTCGTGGAAGAGGTGTCTGCAGCGGACTAGAAAAAATGTTTCGAAAATTGGTTCAGAGTTCAGACACATGAAACTTTGTATAGAGGCTGGTAGAGAGTTCTTTGAAAAGACTTAATTAAAATATTTTGTCCATAGAAGAGAGTTTTTTTTAGTTTCTCATAACTTTCTGAGTGTCCCACGTATTCAATCTTATCTTATACCTATAAACGAGCAATTCTTATATATATATTTTTATATAATCCGAATCTCGGAAACGGCTCGAACGATTTTCATGAAATTTAGTATACAGGGTGTTTTGGGGACAATAAATCGATCTAGCTAGGATTCATTTTTAGAAAATGTCGAAATTACAAAAAACAAAAATGACTCCTGCTGCCATCTATTGGTCGATGGATATACTACCGAGCAAAGCTCGGTCACCCAGATATTATATTTACTCTATGGCATCAACTCGTCTACCATGCGTCGCACATGTATGCAACTGCTCGTTACAAAAATATGAAATACGTCGTTTGTACGGCAGAGCGACGACACGGAGGAGACGATGGCGCTGTTGAAGTGCGACCTGTGCCAGAAGCACTTCCCCAACCCCGCAGAGTGGGTGCGCCACATACAGAGCACGCACACAGAGACCGGTATGTACTGACACGATACACTGTTACTTTTTTATACTAGTACAATCCATTATTAAGAGTCCACTAACCCACGATGTTTTCCGTACATTCGTAATACCAAAATCATTTGTAATTCTTGCAAATTAACACTAACAGAATAACACCACAACATGATCGAAATATGCACGAATTACAAATGATTTAGTATTTCGAATGTATGGAGACATCGTAGTACACAGGACTTAAGGGCCTAGTTTAATGTGAACCAACGGATCAGCCCGTCATATTAAAATTTTATTTTGTTAGGCATATGGCAGTAAAAATCCGGGAATGGCAGTATCATCTTCACGTGTGTGTGTGTTTGTATTTAAATCTTTGTTTTAAAATATCCATTAAATTGAAGTAGATATTTTAAAGGACTGAGTATCTTGTTTGCCACGTAACTAATTTCCTAAACTGGACAAAGATTTTTATATGCTGACCGATCAACATAGGTTTGATATATGAATTAATTATTTCTCACTTACCGAATAAATACAAAAAATCGGTCAAATCCTTTCGATTTTCGATGGAGTCTTGTTACAAACACTTGACACGAACTTTTATATATTAGAGGAATAATCCATTTAGATATCGAAAACTGTAGAGCTCTTTTGGTGTATTAAGTTTTTATATAAGACTCTTTACATACCTACTTAAGAATTTTAATATAAATATCAAGCTATGTACTTCGTGCGTCTTCAGTACGAAATATAAAGCTTATTTTTAGTTGTAAGTTAGTTTAATATTTTACCAACATAGCTGAAAGATTGTTATGTATGTGGCTAATTCTCGACCAACGTTACATCGTTTTTAAGGGCGTTATCTTACGCAACGTATTTTAAGAGATTTATCATTTTTCGCTTATTGTTTTTGCAATTTTTGTTATTACAAGCTTTATATTGGTCTTGCTAAGACATTATAATAAGAATAATGTGGAACTTTGCAAAGAAAATTCTTGAACATCTTGCTCTCTTAAGGACCACACGCTCTCATACATTTTTTACTTGAGTTAATCTCGAAAAATATACATTTATTGTTAAATCTATTGATATTCACGATTTACTTAGGACTTTTTATACACGCAATTTCAATATCAGGCAAATATTTACTTTAGTTAAAAAATAATACAGCAATTAAAAAACGCCAAATTTAAAGATGTGTGGGTGAGAAAATACATACCTATAGCTATGTTTAAGTGATGTTTACAAGCGACATCTATTATAACTACATAAAACAACTTCATTTTGAACAACGCCACGCCATCTATTATTAGATGATAAAAATACGTCGCTAATATGGACGCTGTTCGAAATTCGATAGGTTCATATCTTAGTATGCGATGAGTGATGACGTATATTCTTATTCTACTATATAAAAACAAGTCGGGTTTTCCTTCCTGACGCTATAACTCCAGAACGGACGAACCGATTTCCACGGTTTTGCATTCGTTGGAAAGGTCTCGGGCTCCGTGAGGTTTATAGCAAAGAAAATTCAGGAAAATTTTCAACAGAAAAGCGGGAAAATCTTTTTAGCGGGAAAGCCATCTGGTGGCGAAACGGAGTTCGCCGGGTTTGCTAGTAGAGTAATAAAAATCATTATTGGCAATTGCCATAAATTAATCATAATCACGGTACTGTGAATGCTGCCATTTTTATCATTTTTAGGGTTCCTCTAAGAATAAAAACTTTACTTAGAAACTGAAGTTGGTAGGTATTTACCGCGCCCACGCGGCCCTGTGTGACCGTTTGTGGCAGATTTCTGCCAATTAGGCAGATTTGGATCATAAATTTTAAGTCTGGTAGAATAAGCTGACGATTTAAAAAAGTGGCAAAATGTGTCAGATTACAAGGAAGTCCTTATAATCTTTGATATAAAATGAAAAATCGCATGATTTTATGTCTATTTTTCTTGTATGATTTACTTAAATAGTCCTCCTAAAAAAAGTTACATAGTCTACTTTGTACTCCCTAGTCTTTAAATATATATCTTATATGCCTATAATATATTTTAATATGTGAATCTATAATTTATATTACATGTATTACTTACATATTATAATATAATATATAACTATGTGATCTGCCACCTTGATGATGATGAAAAGAACGGAAAATGTCTAACTTTCGTGATTTAGGTATTTTTTAGGTACCATCAACATGAATAGGTATAATACCTACCTATAAGATATTTATATAGGTACTACCTAAACCTTTCGTTTACGTTAAACATTTCCCGTTTGCCGTTTAAAAGAAAGCATTTTAAGTAATTATGCAGTTCAGGAATCAAGGTGGCAGATCACATAGGTATTTATCTTTTTTCAGTGTCTGGCAGTTTCGCCAATTTTGTAACGGCCACACTAACAAGCGCGATTCAAAAGACCGCTGTTTGCCATTGATTAAGTCTAGACACACGGTAGCGTGTCAAGCCAAGTTCAAAAACAAAACTGGCAAGCGCAACATGTGTAATATTACACGAACCATTTGGTGCCACTTTTGACACCTTCATATCTCAAAAACTGTTTGACATAAACGTTCCGCGGACTCCGTTCCGTGTTAGAAATATTTTTGTCCCGGCCTGTTTGTCCCGCGTAATATTTTATTTTAACTCCAGTCCCTTCCCCCACAGCGCTGAATGCGACGCAATCATATAGATACCTACTGCCTATACTTATACTTACCTACCCTATGTTCCTACCTATTGCCACGCAACGGCCGCGCCGGAGCAGCGCGACCCATTGAGATACTAAATAGCGCGACCGCACCTTTTTATTTCGCTAATATCTTTGAAGATATTTGTTTAAACTGAATAGAGTAAAGGGCACAATTAGTCTACATTAAATTTCCGTTAGGAAAAAACATATTTACAAAGATATAAATTAATACCATATGGGCTAAATAAGCTTCACAAAAATCATTTATTTTTTAACCTTAATTTTAACACTAAAAGCAGTTATTGTGAGTTACTCGTAGGAGATAGGCATATGCTATCGCGGACATTTTTACAGATTTTGATACGTTCTTTAATATTGTAGAACATTGTTTTGTTCTATCCTCAATAGTTACCGCAGCGCACGCGATGAAAGCAATTTTTTTACGACTTGGATTACATTATTCAAATTTAAGTAACTAATTTTGGAAATTATTATAGCCTATGACACTCCACAATAACGTAGCTTTCTATTGGTGAAAGAATTTTGAAAATCGGTTTAGTAGATCCAGAGATTACCCCTTACAACGTCACAAACATCGTTACGCTACCTCTTTATAATATTAGTATAGATATTAAAGCCTAAGGTCTGTCTTGGCTAGTTTTCATATACGAATTTTATTTTAACCTTCGCAAGTTATATAAATGTTACTTGTCGGTTTTTATTTTTTATTATTCCGAAAATTTGGCCTGCTGGTAGAATCTAGCAATCGGACATTCTTATATGAGAAGTAGCCAAGTCAGACCTTTCACCTTAGGCTTCAATATATTATCCTAAGTTACAAGAAGATATGATATTTTACGTTGTTTTAAATAAATTTCAGGAAAGACCATTTAACTTGTCACCCATTAAGATCTCACTTATTTTGTCGTTGAAGTCAACAACCAAGGCATATAATATTATAATATTGAACTTGGCTCTCATTCCACATTTATGTTTTTGATTTTATATACTCCGCGCGCAGTGCCGAACAGCGAACTGGCAACGTCGCGCTCCGCGCCGCGCAAATATAGATATGCGAATCGGGCTAGTAAATTATAAAATTACTCTAATGCAGTGCGACAAGGCTATCTTTGCGCACGGCCAAAATTGGTACTAACGCTGCTATCTTGTGATACTGTTTGATAGTTCGCTCTGTCGGTATATTACTATTGTATGTTGAGTTGTTTTTTCTTACTATTAACTATTTCAAACTAAAATAGAAATAAAATTGAGGAGATTTAATTTTCTGGAAGCCCTTATTCTATATCAGCGCCCTCCTGTCAATGTTATTCAAGTGCCAAGAAAGCCTTGTTGGACTATACCTAAGCATTTCAGGATGGTACGCGGACGCCCCTTCCCGTACTAAATAGGAGGACGTCCCTGAGGACTATTAGAGAAAATCAACTCTCTAACTATCATAATTTTTTTGATAATAACAATAAACCGCCAAAAACAAAGTTAGGTTTACGGTTCGCCAACAAAAGTACCTACCCATATGTAAAATACAACTTAGTAAATTCATGAACAAAAGTGATTCTTTCAATGTCTTACTTCTTTTATGGTATGGAACCCTCGGTGCGCGAGTCCGACTCGCAATTGGCCGGTTTTAGGGTTCCATACCAATTTGGTAAAAATGGAACCCTTATAATGGTGAGACTTTCTCCGTCCGTCCGTCCGTCCGTCTGTCACACTCGATTATTTCAGTAACTATTCAAGCTATCGACCTGAAATTTAGAATAGTTATAGATAATAGTGACGCGACATCATAGCAATCGTAAAAATTTGAAAATTGATTTTATTTTTATTTAAAAAGGGGGGAAAACCGGGTCGCCAAAATTTCAAAATGAGATAACAATATTGAGTGGGGTATCATATGAAAGGGCGTTACTTGTATATTCTAAAACCAATTTTTATTTATTTTTATGCCTGATAGTTTTTCATTTATTGGGCAAACTGTCGAAAAAAATACCGTTCCCCCCCTTATCTCCGAAGTTTATCGATTGAAAAATCTGAAATAATTATGATCAATAGACATTAATGTATATTTTACAGGAAAAATAAAATCAACTCCCTAACTATTATACTTTTTTTGATAATAACAATAAACCACCAAAAACAAAGTTACGTTTGCGGTTCGCCAACAAAAGTACCTAAGTACATGTAAATTATATACTCGTAAATTCATGAACAAAAGTGATTCTTTCAATGTCTTACTTCTTTTATGGTATGGAACCCTCGGTGAGCGAGTCCGACTCGCACTTGGCCGGTTTTTTTTACAAAGGATTATTACATTTACGTAAATAAGCAGACGATATTGAAATTAAAACATTTTTTGGGAACACTGAAAAACTAATTTTACTAATATTGACATAGAGTGTAAAATTGATTGTCGTTGAAAACGTAACATGGTCGATATTCGTGTAATTATATTTACTTTGCACAATAAGATTGACACATCGTATTTCCTATATTGGAGTACATTCAGTAGTTCTGGCATAGAGTAATAAAAATATGTATCTTTGGTTCTGGTAAGTGTACATCCTATACTAATATTATAAAGAGGAAGCGTAACGATGTTTGTGACGTTGTAAGGGGTAATCTCTGGATCTACTGAACCGATTTTCAAAATTCTTTCACCAATAGAAAGCAACGATATTGTGGAGTGTCATAGGCTATAATAAATTCCAAAATTAAAAAACGCATCTTTACTTAAACTTGAATAATGTAATCCAAGTCGTAAAAAAAATTACTTTCATCACGTACGCCGCGGAAAATATTGAGGATAGAACAAAACAATGTTCTACAATATTCAAGAATGTATCAAAATCTGCAAAAATGTCCGCGATGGCATATGCCTATCTCCTACGGGTAACTCACAATAACGGCTTTTAGTGTTAAAATTGTGGTTAAAAAATAAATAATTTTTGTTAAGCGTATTTAGCCCATATGGTATAAATTAATATCTTTGTAAATATGTTGTTCAGAACGGAAATTTTATGTAAACTATTTGTGCCTTTTACGCTATACAGTTTAAACAAATATCTTCAAAGATATTAGCAAAATAAAAACGCGCCGCCCCGGCCGTTGCGTGGCGATAGGAGGCAGTCCGCAGTATCTATACGAATGATCGCTCGCGCTCAGCGCTGTGGGCTATGGCATACTATTAGGTGGTTCGTGGCTGTGGTTATAAGCAAGTATAAGGCCCGGTTTCCACCAAAGCGAAACGGAGCGGAGCTGTGTTTGAGTAACCAATCAGATTTCGTCATTTTAACATCTCCGAAACGGGGAGAGGTGATGTCGAAATGATGAAATCTGGTTGGTTATTCAAACACACCTCCACTCCGCTCCGCTTTGGTGGAAACCGGGCCTTATGCGGGACAAACGGGACAAATACCTTTATACCTATATCAGCATATCACACACATCGCAATATAGCCCCAAGGTAAGCGATAGCTAGTCTTATGGGTACCTACTAGATATCTGATACATATACCTATATATGCATAGGCATGTATATGTATACATATATACACATACATATGTGTATGTATTATATTATTTATTATTATTTATGTATATACATAAACTAGCTGACCCGGCAAACGTTTGTCTTGCCATTAGGGATATAAAAAATAGATAACCTCCTGCTCTCAGATCTACCGATCAAACACTGAAAATTTCATAACAATCGGTCGAGCCGTTTCGGAGGAGTTTAGTAACAAAGATTGGCGAGAGAAGTTTATATATTATAGAATAATATATAAAATACTGAAAAACACCCAGACACTGGAAAGCATTCCTGCTTATATCACACAAATCCTTACCAGAAGTGGGAACCGAATCCACGACCGACCGACGACGCAACGGCAGGTTCACTACCACTACGCGATTCGGTCGTCAAAATAATAGATATCAATATTAGGTATAGTATAAGTAGATAGGTATAAACATTTCAATCCACGACGATGCACCCACTCTGACAAAGTTCATATGAATCGAATGAAACATTAGCGATTTTCACAGAATGGGGCGTGTCTCCGTTGATTGAAATATCTATAGGTAATTACTTGTTAGATACCTACAAGTAAAAGAAGTAGGTGGATGTAATCACGAGCTCCTGGGTTCGATACCTGGGTCGGGCAATAACTAGTTTTTTTTTTTTGTTTTTATTTATCAAGAAAATTTTAGTACCAGCTCGGAGTTTTGAATTTAGTATCTTGCCCTAGATTTCTCTCCAAAAATTTGATATTGTGGACTATAAAATGATATCTCTGAGTATTTTAATTTTAACGCCATCTATGTTGCATCTATGTCTTTTTCACGCTAGTAATTGATAGTACACGTAAGAACCACAGAACCTTGGATTGGAACCATAGCATCAATGTATGCGTGCGCGTTGTGTCTTTACACTCACCGAGATGACAGATATTAATACTTGAACTAAATAACAAAATGGCTACGTTTTAGTTTGAAGTAATGATGTGATAAAATAAAAGACAATGTTTAACTTTCGCAAAACAAATATTATTTAAAAAAGTTCATTACGATTGGCGTAAATGATTAAAAACTGTAACTATCGTAACAGCGCCATCTAGCGGCAATCTCTCTGAGGATGAGCCGTGTAATTCACGTTAACCTGGAATATTGTGACGTATCTACCTACTTGCTAATGGCAATACATAAGTTATAGGCCAGAAGAGACGAACAAAACTGCATATAATTCGTTTACGTCAATATAAAGCTTGGTTTAATTTTCTTTGTCATATTTAATTTGTTTCTTTCTCACACCAAACCGCTACAGTCATGATAATCACTTCAGTTATGTTCCGAAATTGTGATTTTGTAATGCTTTGTCTCGCTTTTAATTCATACTACTTATTCTTTAAGGTTTGAGAAAAAAATTTGCTGTGAAACTACATATTAATAATCCGCTTGCAAGGGAGATGGGGGATTCTATTAATGAAAAAATGATTTGTAGGGACGTAAGATTCATTAATTCTTCCTTTTTATACTTTTTGTTATTGAAAGTAGGATTCATATAAAATATAGTCTTAAACTTTTGATAAAATCAAGTTAAATTAATTTAACTCAATTTATTCTCGTGGCGATTTCACGTCCCTATAAAATTGTGAATGTCAATGTATTTCATCATACCTTGTCTTATTTACTAATATACAAGTATATTAATTCTCTTCCCATCTCCTACCGACAAAGCATTGCACTTTTTTCTCGTGTTTAGTTATGTTAGAACACTATCTAAATGTTGGTTCGATGTCGGTTGTCCAGAATTGGCCTTATCAAACAACAGTGCCCCACCAAAACGTCACAATCGTTTCACAGAGGGCGCGCAAAACAAGAATTGCTCGCATTGCAAGAAAACCTTCCCGTCGCACGCCTCTATGCTTATACATATGCGTACCCACACAGGTTAGTGGACTTACAATACTTTCTAATAAAAAATAGGCATTAATATAACAAATATTCTTACCACTCCAGCTAAATTTTATACTGTACTCAAAGTAAAAAAAATCTTCAAATGTTTCGTTTTGAGTTACCTATAATTATGCCCTATATGTCCAAAATGTATATCAAGGTTTTAGATGGGGGTAGTATTGCTGTACTTAAATCAGTATTCACCTAGTTGGAAAAAGTCATTAATTAATGCTTTGGATATCCAGTGAGTTGTGAATGAAGGGGGAAATTGTATTTGTAAAAACTTGCTACTAGTACGATAGGGCAATTCAGACGTGACAGAACAATGTTGTCACTTCTTTGCGATCGTAACAGACTTTGTTTGCTAGTTTTGGTATACCCTGTAGACTAATATCAGATCAAGGCTCACAATTTGTTTTCTTTTTCACATCGCGATGTCACTGTTAATGGGTTGTACAATCGCAATGTGCCATAACTCTAGGATGTAGATTAATTAACGAGTGAAATTCAGTCCGCACGTATAAATCAGGCGAGCGGCCGTTCGTGTGCGGGCTGTGCAATAAAGGCTTCAACGTGAAGTCCAACCTGCTGCGGCACCTGCGCACGCTGCACGACCAGGTCATCAGCCCGGCGCGCCTCGACGACGACGACGACGCGCGCGCGTCGCCCGAGCCCGCCGCGCCGCCGCCGGCGCCCAACGTCAAGCGCGAGTCTTGAGGACGAGGAGGGCGGGCAGGTGAGCTTCTGCCTGCTATTTTTACACTAATCCTATACATGAAATTTAGTATGCAGGGGGGTTTTAGGGGCGATAAATTGATCTAACTAGGCTTCATTCTTAGAAAATATCGATTTCAACAAAAAAAAAAATGGCTCCTGCTGCCATCTATTGGTGGATAGATATACTACCGAGCAGAGCTCGGTCACCCAGATATTTAATATGAAAATGTTATAATGTCATATATAGTGGGTATAAAGTTCGCGGAACCTACGAACGCTGGGGCCCAAAATGGCGACCCCACACGGGAACGAGCAGTATTGGAAGACCTCCGACTAGTGGGCTGATTCTGTATCATTCAGTTTGTTCTTATTTTTGTATTATTTTTACACAAGTTGGCAATTAGCGTGATGGTAATTTGTGCAAAAATAATGCAAAAGTAGGTTTTGCCTCCGTTTTCTTAGTTAATAAACACAAACTGAACGATACAAAATCAGCCCACAGATAGATTGATGACATAAAAAGAATCGCAGCGGGAAGCCGCGGGATCCATGCGACGCACAATCGTGCTGGATAATTGCAAACAGCTATACTTATGTGTGTTGTGGACGTCCGTCGACTACTTATAACATTTTTTTTTCAATACAGTTGTTTGGTATGGCGCACTTTCAGAGGCTGTCATTAGTATTCGAAAGTTAAATCTTTCGCACAGGCATCTTTCTTTTTCGTGGTCGTAACTTACTTTTACAAGCTCGATCATTACTTTTGCAAAACGTTTGATACCAAGGAGTTTTCATTGTACAATAAAATGGGATGGACATTGGGATGGGATGGACACAGAAGGAATTTTTTTTCGTTTTCTTTTATCTTTTACCTTTTATCTTTTATCTTTTATATTTTTATCTTTTTATATTTTTATCTTTTATCTTTTATCTTTTATCTTTTATCTTTTTATTTTTTATCTTTTATCTTTTCGATTGTGAAATCGAAGTCGCCTTCGATTTCGATCTTCGATATTTTATTTAAGGTAAAAACCAAACAAGATGGAGATTGGCCCCCAAAATCCTGAGCAAACATATTATCTCTTTGGTTTGTTTTTTACTAATTCTCACAACTGTATTGAAAAACGTCGTGTGATACACGGGGGTATAGGTTTTTGCAAACTCGTGACTTTAAAAACCCTCGCCTTCGGCTCGGGATTGTTAATGACAGCTCGTTTGCAAAAACCTACTTTCCACCCTTGTATCACAATGTACTATTTTAATTTATCATAGTGTTCTAATTCCCCGTCATTTTTGCATTGGCGGTTAAAATGAATACTGTGTGCTCGTTACACAGGCAGAGGGCGCGGGCGGCCGCGTCGCTCGGCGTACACGGCGGGCGGCGGCACGCGCGAGCCGCGCGAGGCGGCCGCCGCCGCGACGGCCGCGCTGCGCAAGCAGAGCTACTCGCTGTTCCTCAAGCAGCGCGCCGTGCTCTTCTCCGCCAAGAAGTGGAAATAGTCGCGCCGCGGCCCGCCGCCCTCCGCGACCGCTCCCGACGACTGATTGATTCGTGATTATGTTCTGCCCTGTCCTCTGAAATGTCGCGTCCATACGCTTGCCAAACCTCAACAAACTAACGCGCTCCCAACCAAAACTTGTGGATGGCGGAGTTCCAAAGTCAAGCCATTTGTAGGAGTTTGTGCCAAGTGCCAAGCGTGTGGACGAGGCATAAGATTTTTTACACTTGAACCATTAGACACAAACCTGCGGCATAAATCATTAGGATCTTAATTCATAGAGTTGTGAGAATACTGCACACGTCTTTATCGGTATAGGGATGCCGCTCGGACTCAGCTATAATCGAGGTGACTCTATAGCTACATACCTACATCCAATTATATTTTTGTATTATTCCTTAACCTCTCCCTACCTAAGTAACCTGAGCGAAATGCAGATATCCGATGAAAATAATTTACCACTCAGTTCACACGATTGTTAAACATAATGAACTCAGTATAATGAACGCTTAACAGCTATAAACGTTATACCAGTATGTGCGATTTTTGCGACTGTGCCATAGTATTTTTATATTTATTTTAATTAGTCCCTTTTAAGTGTTTCTCACACTTGATATAATTAATGAATGAACTGAATGAACATGATATAATTAATGAATATTAATTAATGAACTTAATGAATATAGAGTGAAACTTCAATCAACAGTAAATTCCACAAATTTTACTTTAGGAAAATCAAAGATCGCACATATTGCGGATTTATGTCGGATGTCCTAATGATTTCTTCTCCAGTTTTGATGCCGATTCTGCTGTACAAGTTATCTAAACTAAACGAAGCAGGCCGTAAATAGTTAATCTTTAGAAGCAAAGGACAGTACTTACAGACCTGTGAATTTAGTTTAAATATTTTTTGTGAAGCAAAGTATATTATTGATTTTACCATTAACAAAGTATTTTGATGTAAGAAATTCTACAAAACTGTTAAGTACATTTTTTTTGGTTTTTGAAAATTCGAAGATACCTTTTTTATCTTGAGTCGTATCGGTCATTTCAAATGGTAGCGGGCCCGGTGTTTGTACGTAATATTTCTTATTCCTGCCCACCCTCCTTTTAAATTTTAATTAATATAAGTGCTAACTTAATTTTAATTCCTATAAAATAATATTTATTTTAATATGTCCCCCTCTAATACTATAATATAAGTTCACTAGATATCCTAAGATAGATTTTAAAGAATTTTAATATAGTAATTTTTTATTGTGATCTTGGAATTTTCTAGTCTTTTATGTAATATGTTTTGTGATAACAGTGTTCCATTTTAATTTATGAAGAATTTGTTTTAAGTTATCAGTTTCAGATTAATGTCTGAGCCATGTTCCAAAGAAAAATTAAAAATTTTATGTTTCAAACGAGTTAGTTACCAATCATTAGACTACTAAGATTTTTTTTATTCATATGACGACTTGCATTGGATATTGCAAGGGACTTGCAAGAATCCCTTGAAAACTTGATAAAGACTTGACTCGCCAGTCGCCAATTTTGTCAAATTCGTTCCACGAATCTCGGACCTCTTAATACGAATACGATTTATTTTTTTATTATTATTTGATAGGCTTGTAATTGACTACAACCAATGCCTGATGGAGCAATGTTGAGGGCTAGGTCGGAGCGAATTGCCTAGAAACTGCCTATTCACTCTTGAAGGCTATGAAAAATATACTTGGCTGGAAACACAGAAACTTAAGACTTATATTATGTTAATAAAGGCAGGCTTTAACGATCTCATTAATAATGTCTAGTTTTTAATGTATGCTAGTAGTTTTTACTTTGTCAGTATATGTATAATTCCTGTTTTTTTTTTTTTTATTGAATACTGGTGGGTGATTTCACCTACATAATACCTCATTGAGTCCTGTATGGAGGTTTTCTCACAAAATACGTGAAAAATATTCGACACGCGTTACCTATCAGTATTGGTAGGACAGGTTTTTGTATACATTTCGAGTCAAATCGCTTCGAATAAACGAGCGGATTCCTCCATACATCTACAGCCAGCGTCCCAAACGGAAATATTGTGAACTAAGTTTTCCGCCGATGGTTAAAACCTGGTACTAATCCTTCAGGTACTTACCTAGTCAGTTGTGTTTTTGGTGAATTGAAAAGTTCGCAATAATGTGCATTCTGTAATGTGCATTAAAAATTCAAATTAAACCTTTGTCGTTATTTGATAAGAATTTGTTCTGCAATACCTTTGAACGTGTAAGAAAGACCCATATACTTATTGTAAACTTCATAAAGAATGTGTAGTTTTTGTTTTAAAATCATAAAAGGTCCTAAGTTATAAGTACATAGGTACTTAAACCAAAACACGCACTAAGTTATTTTAACAATATTATGTATTCCAGTAATATAATTTTACGTAGATTTCTACTTTTATTATACTTTTATGATAATTTCATTGTCTGCATTCCAATAAAAGTGATTATTTTGTGTTCATTTGCTCGTAATAAAATTTTATTTATATTACTTCAACTCCAATACTCATGTGAAACATGGATAGCACATAAGTTTGGTGTATTGTTTTATATGTTAGCATGTCGAAATGAAAACAATTTCAGAACTATATTATTGTTTTTAATTCTATACCTACTAAAAATACTTTTACGGCCAGTATGGTTGGAAAGGGTTAGGGCACTTAGCACTGTCTTAAAAAATAGTTACATCACTTTTCAACCATTCCATTGAATAGGTAAGAATTCCATTTACAGAATCGGTACATACCACTTTGTACTTGTTGCTTTTTCTTTGAGTTCGCCTTTTATTTCTCAACGTTTGTAATTTGTAGTCGTGCATATCTGGTTCTGGTTTAAGAAATTTATTGTCTCGTAAAAAGTATACAATACTCACTTAAACGAAACTTAAGGCTAATTAATATAATATTTAAGTACAGTAAGCGTTTGCTCGTACACTAGTAACATTATATAATATTTTATAGTATTCATATTAACCTTTAACATTACAATGCAGTCATTTTAATTATTAGTAAAACTGCGGGTAGGCCTGTAGAAACTACACAAAAACTATACCAACGCGAGACCCAATGCTGTGACGCAATAACAAAGATACTGCAGACTGGATGTGGCCAGTAAGCCATATCGATTTTAACCTGAATTTAATTACGAATGTTTGATATTATGATTTAGCGTTAAATAAATGACTAATGTAACTTAATAATTTAGATTATGCTATTTTTAATTATTATTATTTTTTTTTTATTGTTAGGAAAAGTATGATTTTAAAAGTTTTTTAAATGTTTGCATGCCTTTGCATTCTTTTATATTTGAAGGAAGTTTATTATATAATTGAGCACTTTCAAATGTAATATTTCTTTTACCATAATTGGTTCTTGGTGGGCGTAATATTATATTATTTGCACTTCTTAAGCGTCTCAGATGAGGATATTTATTTTTAGTTGTAAAACTTATGTTTGTATGTATGTCTTTTGATAATATTTTTCTAATAAGGATGCAAGTATAATATTTATAGGTATTCGTTATATTCATTAATTTTGTTTCTTTAAATATTTTTTCCGTTGAAGTTAAGAAGTTGTAACGGAACAGTATTTTAATTAATTTATTTTGTGATCTTTGTAATGGCATAAGATTGGTTTTAGCTGCTGAGCCCCAGATTTGGATAAGATAGTCTATGTGTGGTTTAACCAAAGAATTATAAATAATATAGCAAACCTTACGAGGCAGACAACGAACAACACTGCGCAGGACTCCTGTTAAAGATATTAGTTTGGATCTTACAGATTTAATGTGTGCCTTCCATGTGAGTTTATTATCTAACATTAATCCGAGATATTTTTCGCAGTCCGACCTACTTATGCTTGTATTATTTATTTTAAGGGGTTCAAAATCATTAATTTTTTTGTTTTTGGCTGAAAAAATAACGTAATGGGTTTTGCTTATATTGAGGGTTAGTAAATTGCATTGAAACCACACATTAAGGATATCAAGATCATCTTGTGAATCTCGTACGATATTTTCTATGTTATTTCCATAGTAAAAGAGAGTAGTGTCGTCGGCATATAATGATAGTTCACCTTTGAGTTCAAGCTTACTTATATTATTTATATAAATTAAAAATAGGATGGAGCCGAGAATTGACCCCTGAGGGACCCCATAGGTGATTAGTCTTGGGGTACTTTGGTATTCACCTATTTTTACTACTTGAAAGCGATTAGTCAGATAAGATTCAAATATTTTGTAAGCAGTACCGTTGATACCAATGTCGGTGAGCTTATTTAGAAGTATCTCGTGGCTTACCGTATCGAATGCTTTTTTTAAGTCTATAAATATTCCAAGAGCTATTTTTTTTTTCATCTATACTATTTTTTATCTTGTTTACTAAATCTACTGTGGCGGATAGAGTGTTGGACATTGTCCTGAAACCATATTGCTTAGGATATAAGAAGCTGATAGAAGTTAGATAGGCATCTAGTCTATTATAAATTATTTTTTCGAAGATTTTTGAGATCACAGGTAACACAGAGATAGGGCGATAATTATTAGGGTCTGATTTAGTTCCGGATTTAAAGATGGGGGTTACTTTGGCAATTTTTAAGGAGTCTGGGAAATTACCACTTTCTAGGCAAACATTTATGCACTCAGTAAGCTCTTCGGTTATGTAGGATTTAAGCGATTTTACTACTTTTGTACTTATGTTGTCAATCCCCGAGCCGGTGTTACTGTCAAGGTTATCTATTATTTTAGTAATTTCCTCTTTTGTTGCTAAGTTTAGTTTCGCGAGACCAAAATTGGGGTTAGCGGTAACAGGTGTTGCGTTGGTATAGGTTTTGTTATTGTGATACTTTTTGTCAATCGCTTCTGCAAGGATTGAACCTACTGTTGAAAAGAACTCACAAAAACATTCACAAATTTCTCTTTCATCTTTCAACTCGATATCTCCTTTTATCAATTTGGCTGGCAACGTTGTTTCTTTTATTTTATTATTAGTTAAGCTATCTATCAAGCTCCACATTTTTCTAGGCTTTTTATTGCATTCAGAGAACTTTTTAAGGTAGAATTTCGCTTTCATTGTCTGTATTTGTTCCGCAACTTTGTCTCTTTCATTTAGAAACTTTTTCTCGATGTCTTGATTCCCGGGGTTGGTCTTATGTTGTTTATATAGAATATTTTTTTCGTTTATTTTATGTAGTATATCTTTATTTACCCAGTCTTGTTTTGGAGGGTTTAATATCTTAATTTTTTTAACTTTACTTTGATTTATAGCTTGCAGTAATCCAGTCTCAAATCTTGCATAATCTACATTACTGTTCCCTTTGTCCTTGTTTTTAACTAATTCAGTAAGCTTCGTATAGTCAATGCTTTCATACGTAGTTTTTCTTTTCGGCTCCGGTTCATATTTATCAATTTCAAAATAGACCTGCTTATGGTCCGACATTGATGACTCAATAACGGCTAAATGAAATCGGTGACCCTTAAGATTACTAGCCACATGGTCCAATAAAGATTTCTTCTGACATGTTTCTCGGGTGCAGTATTGTTCTTCTATTTTATTGATTATCGTAAAGCCGCTTTCTTTTAGCACATCCTTATACTCATCCACTAACCTGTCTGGAGCTAACAAGTCAAAGTTGAAATCGCCAAATGCTACGGCTCTTTTTCTGTTATCCAGTTGACTGGAGAAGGAATCCAGAAAGTTTTTGACATTTGTTCGACCCGGTTTATAAATGGCACCAATATCTATAGAAAACTTTTCTAAGTGTATCCATAAGTAGTGGTTATCATCTTGGCAGAGTTCTTGAATAATATTATGCTTCAAGGTGTTACGGGCAAAGATCGAGACTCCTCCACCAACAGTATTTTGCCTGTACTGATAGTAGTGAGTATATCCGGGAATTTGTATTCTTTTGGCTTCTTCATTATTTTTAATCCAGGTTTCGGTTAAAATGATTAGGTGTAAGACACACTTAAAGGAGTCGACCACACACCGTAATTCATCAAGCTTTCCAGGTTTAATTATGCTCCGGATGTTCGCATATAAGCATCTGATTGCTTTTTTATTTATTAATATGTCTTCATAATTATTTAGTACTTGGTAAGTGGTGTTATGATGTTTTACCTGGTTCTTTTTTATAGCATGGAGTTTTTTGGAAGAGAGCTAACTATTCTTGGTACGCCTTTTATATATTTGATGCGTAGGTTGGTTTCCCCGTTTTCTGTGCGATTTTTCAGTTGCTCTTTAAGATTTTTAAATCTCGCTTGCTGAAGTGGAGTTTGATCTGGGAAGATTGCTAAGGCATCATCTTTCAACTTACTTCGGTTTCGGAGAATCACCTTAACTGTTTGTTCTGATTCAAAGCATACTTTAACAGCTCGGTTCACGTTTGGTTCGTATTTCCCGATTCTTACAACTTTTATGGGTTCTGGACAGTCCTTGGATATGGCTTTAGTAATTCTTAGCACTTCATCTTTATCCTGATTTTGTCTCTCTCTGTAGTCAGGGGAATGTGGCTCAGTCATGCCAGTTAATATTATGTTTTTCTTCCTGAGAGTTTGATCAGTAATTTCCGCCAGCATGTCGTAAACTACTTCATTTGTCATACGCTTCGGCTCCGTTGACGATGTCTTTAAATTCAGTACGTCGCTCTCGAGTGAAGCAATTTTTGTTTCCATTGATTGGGCAGCAGATGTAATGTTTTGTATATCCGTTTTCATCTTTTGTTGCTCAGTAATTATAATTTTAAGTGTTTGTTCTGTTTTGCATATACTATGTTTTATTTCAGACATTTCATCTCTAATACTGGCAATGTCGTTTTTTATTTTGGCTGAGCTTTCTTTCTGCTCACTAATAGACGTTGATAACAGCGTCATCATCTCGGTCATCTTTTTTTCTATGTTTGATAATTGATCATTCCAATCGCTGTCAAGGCAATATTTTCGTTTATTGCGCAAAGTAACAGAAGGTATTTCTGAAGATATATAATATATATTTGTTACTACAAGCACCGAACCTACTTTGCTGAAATTCGGAATGGAATATGGAATTCAATTACAGTCTGGACTGGCACAGGCCACTTTTTACACCAGAAAATCTATCTGGACATGATGGTCTATGAGCTACATTTTAGAATAAAACAAAAAAAATAAGTATTTTTCTTTTATTACTGAAACAATTTGCCAACATAAAAATTATCTCTCTGCGATCCAATATAATAATATATATCACAATCCAATTGTAATACAAAAATACATAACATGATAACCAGTTGGTTGGTACGGTTTTGAATTACTTGGTTTTGTTAACTCAATTATAAATTCGCGAACTGGAAACATAAAAATGTCTACGAGCGAGGAGAGTTCTATGTTTCACTGTGCGACAAACAATGTCATACCTTTTTTTTATTTGGTGTTTATGCACTGTACCTAATAGTTTTGTGTCTTCGCAGAATAGTTTGAAGAATATACAGTTGTCGCACAGTTTAGACCTTACAATTTTTATATAGCTCTGAAGTAGAATACCTAAAGGGCTTGTAGGTCATTACTTTCAATATTACTCTTTGGGCTCTTTCATATCGTAACACAGATGTTCTAGCACTACTTCTTGAGTGGTGAGGGAGGGGTGAGGGGTCACTTTTGTTCTCTTGGTATGACGTCACGGCGAGATTTGAATTACGTTTTGAGTTGGAATCCTACACCAGTAACTGAACTGAATTCAGTATATTAGTAGTCTAGCTGTCGTCCTCCTCCATTTTGGGCACCAGGTAGTAGCGAATGTGGCCGATGTCTGGAATGCGGTACTCTACCACTAGCGGCACGTCCTTCGACATCGACAGGTGAACCTGGAATGAGAGAATAAACGTGTGAATTGTTATTTCTACCCACATCAGCCCGCCCAGTGTGTTAAATACCTATTGTATGTCACAGATTTCATAAGATTTTTATATAATTCCTGATAATAGGAAATATGTTATGCAAAATTAACGTAAATAGGTAAAAAATCGTATTGGATTGACATAGGTCGAAATGGTCAAAGAACAACTGCCTAACCCTGACACAATGCAGCCTTGTTTGTCCTGCCCCTAGTGTTTTTTTAAGCTGGAGACGTGCAGGGAGAGCAGCCTCCGCCCGCTGTACCTCACCTCCGCAGCCTCGGCATGCCTTCGGCGACTACTTAGCCTCGGCCGGGTGCCAGTGCTTTGCTACGCAAGGGCGATGAGACTGCACTCCTCGCAGCGCCGGAGACGTTACAGATCCGCAAGGTTGCCTGTTTAGCGGTTTTTTACAGGATATACTTTGGGAGAGTGTGCTCAAGAACTCCACAATCTAGTACCTCCTTCACCTTTCTACCACAGAACCGCAAGACGCCGGGAGAAGTGGCATCCTTATGTGGTTGATGTCCAGCAAGGTCGAACGAAACGATTTTATTCCACGTTTCTGATACGTACCGCTAAGGTGTGGAACACCCTTCCAGCTTCTTGTTCCCAGCCAAGTACAACCTGGGTGCCTTCAAGAGAATAGTGAATAGGCATATTCTAGGCAAGCGCGCTCCATCCTAGACCTCATCATTTCTGTTTATCAGATATGATTGCAGTCAAGCGCAAGCCTATTCATAATAAAAAAAAATAGTATAATACTATTTTAGAGCTGTATAGGGAATAAAAGAAAGGAGTATTGCATAGTGTACCTGCGGGCTGAGCGACGTGGCTTTGGTGAAGTAGTTGAGGTACTGGCACGCGACGGTAAGCGTGACAGGCTTCTCCATCTCGATGACGACGTCCTCCTCCTCCTTGTCTATGGACGAGGTCTGCTCCAGCTTTATGTTCGCCGAGGCGATGTCGCCGCTCGCTGAGAACTTCACTCCTGGTGATATTGAAGTTATTGAATGGAAGCAGGCGTTATTTTGCGGAAATCCATCGTAGTACGATTTCGCATTGTAAAGTCAACATCTCCTGAGGATGTCCTGGTGTCAGGACGAAACGTGCGTCGGAGAAAGTGTTAGAAAATTGTGTGTGGTGTTTCATGTGGGTAGTGTTCCTGCATATTGTGCCATACAGAATCTTTTCAATTAGCGAATTATAGCAAAACAAATTACTTAATGTCCTGCTAATATTGAACTTAATTTTAAAGCTATGAAATAGATATCAGCATTTCTGGGTTGTGCCACACATGGCAAACACTGTCTGGTGTCACTTGGACAAAGATTGGTCTTTCTTGCAGAGGTAGCTGGTAGTGTATTTTATTAAATGAATGAACGTTTAACTAAACGTAAATTTTTAAACTAATTTTCAAACAAATAAGTAAAAGGTTGCAAATATTTTCTTACATCTCAGATTTGGTTCCATGTCACATACCATACGCCTACCCTAAGGCCTGGCTTCCACCAAAGTGGAGTGGAGCAGAGCTATGTTTGGGTAAACAATCAGATTTCGTCATTTTGACATTTCCAAGGGGAGATGAGATGTCGAACTGATGAAAGATTGGTTAGTCAAAAACAGCTCCACTCTGCTTTGTTGTAAACTGGGCCTAAGCAGCAGTAGCTGAATGGTTAGGCATTGTGACTACTTGAATGGATTTTACTGAGTATATTGTTAGTTGTGGAAGTGTGTTACCCCCTTTGGAGCAGGATATGACCATGGACTCGCCGAACTGCGAGAGGTCGCGGCAGATCCTCGCGAACTCTCCGCTCAGCATGCGGATTGTGCAACTGTACTCAGTATTCGGGATTTCTGGAAATTAAAAAAATACTGTTTATTATTATCCTCTACAACTTGTAAATAGATTACTTGCCCTACGTAGCCGAAAGCCTAAAGTAGGTTATAATGTATATCAACTAATATGATTGACGCATTGAGGTAAATTAGATTTTTGACCAGTTTTTGAAATCTCATGAAATCATAATGTATAAGTAGTGACCTAGTATTTTTGAAAAACTAAATAAAATTTGAAATTTTGTGGCCGGATGTACCAATCCACCTTAATGAGGTATTGCTTTATGGCCAAATACCATGCCTAGTACCAGAAATGCACAATCCATCTGCAGAGGCCCTCTGGAAAAAGATTCAAAAGATTTTTGTAACTCACCCAACTGCTCCGAATCTAAGTTCATCAACTTCATCTCATACGAGTAGTCGGATACCTTCTCTTGGTCGGGGCTCTCAAACACAAACGTAACAGTGTCTGCATTATCCTGTGCCTTCATGGTCACTGTGTCCTTGTCTCCCGCGCACTTGAGGATTTTTGACATGCTGCAATATTGGAATAAAGGCTATAAGTAAGTAGATATTTAAATCCTGTGAAACAATAGCTCGATCGACAGTTGAGGACAGTGGCTTCCAGCTGCTGGTACATTGGTCACTCCCAAGTGACAGGATATTAGGTGACAATAACATGTTGCAATAACGTATTCATAATAATTAATATAGAACACGAGCATTCCGCATCGCCTTCTTAAGACTTAGTTGTCAGCGACATGATCCCAGCATCTCCACCATGTCGCCGCTTCTGTTGGGGATTAAGACTGACAACTAAGTCTTAAGACGGCGATGCGGAATCGTATTCATAATAATTAATATAGAACACGGGCATTCCGCATCGCCGTCTTAAGATTTAGTTGTCAGCGACATGATCCCAGCATCTCCACCATGTCGCCGCCTGTTGGGGATTAAGACTGACAACTAAGTCTTAAGACGGCGATGCGGAATCGTATTCATAATAATTAATATAGAACACGGGCATTCCGCATCGCCGTCTTAAGACTTAGTTGTCAGCGACATGATCCCAGCATCTCCACCATGTCGCCGCCTCTGTTGGGGATTAAGACTGACAACTAAGTCTTAAGACGGCGATGAGGCGGCGACAAGATTAATGTAGTTGTTTATATATATTTCAATCCACTATAAAAGCCCCAATCTGTCAAACTCAATATAAATCAAATGAAAAACGATTTAAACAGAGTGGGGCGCGTCTTCGTGCATTGAATTTATATATATAAATAGATTTTATTAGCAAAAGACTAAAATCTTCCACATGTAATGAAAGATAAATAGTAAATATCTACCTACCTTTCTAAATTCATGCCCATTGAAATATTTCTATCACATCTGTACTTGTCAAACCCATCTGCCCTGAGTGTCATTGACACCAGCGATGCGTGTGAGTTGTCCATGGCCTGGAAGGATAGAACAATATCTATGAATATTATGGTTTCTTATTCCTAGACCAAATCTGTAAATCCTGAAGGTAACATGCATTTTTTCTAGATTAAACACCTGAGTGATGTGTACATCCCAAAGGAACCATACATTTTTCAAGATGACGTCATGTAAGCTTATTCAGTTCATCCAGGTTATAAACTAATATACATTCCAAGGCAAAACCAAAATTTCTAGAAAAAAATGTAATTATAGAGACCCATTGGCACTAAAAAATTTGGTTTTTCAATCCAGACTGTAATTTATGTACTAAAAGTTCAATTCAATTCAATTTACATCAAGACATGCGGCTAGCGTGTCCAGCCAAGTACACAAGTATACAGAACTGGCAAGCGCACCGTGTGTAATTTTACACGATCCATTTGGAGCCACTTTTGACACCCTCGTATCTCAAAAACTATTTGACATAAACGTGTCAAATTTGACTCATATATTAAGACTAGCGAGATACATATATGCTCCAAATTTTATAAACACATCTCAAGCGGTTATTTAGATGTTAACGTCCAAAAATCGTAATTTTTATCACTGACCTATAGATCAAAACTATAACCCAGTTCCAGATGACCTAGAAAGCTCAAATTTGGCATGCAGTTAGGTAATTACGTGAATACAAAGGAATAAATCAGAAACTGGTAAATTTTTATCATTTTATAATACATTTTCATTTAATTGATCCTGTTAGGAACACTTCACTTATACTTAGTAAGTTAGTGCCTGTCAGTTCCAGATGACCTAGAAAGTTCAAATTTGGCATGCAGGTAAGTAGGTAATTACGTGAATTCAAAGGAATAAGATGCAACATTGTGTGATGAGCCTTGCGGCACGTGCGGCAGAAATGCGGAACGCGGCATCGCGTCGCTTGATGTCCAAAAGAGAGACAATTATAACAGATGTTGTTGTCCTTGACGTAAGAGTCTCTATCAGCTGGTGAAAGCTTCGCAAAATTTCCGCAGTGACTCAATATGTGATCACCTTTACATCGTACCTACACAGGTCTTCTTCTTGCTTGGTTCCTCAGCTTTATTTGTTATGTGGACCTTTTCTTTCACAGTCTTCTCCCTTGATGAACTTGAACTGGTACCGGTGCCACCAATTCTAACGTTCTGAATTTTGTTTGTAGAAAATAATATGTTCTTAGCTCTTCCCACAACGGTAGCTCTTCGGTGTTTTCCTTGTAGGCGGAGTCTTCCCATTGATTATGCGTCTCTGGGTCCAATTTCTGTGAGACCAGAAATATAATTAATGGCCCCCAAGAGTCGGTTGACACTGTTTGATTATTAAGGCAATTGAAGACTTCGTTCGAGGTTTTAAGATAATGTAATTTCGGTAGGTACATTTGTTAATGAAGGATCCTCATGGACCATTGAAATAAATAAATCTTTAAATGCCGGAAACTGTTCGTAACCTCCTTCAAAAACGGGCAAATGGATTTTCGGAAGATGCACGTTCGAATGTCTACATGACGTCATGTTAGGTACCGACGTCGATCCACTGGACGTTAACTGCGAAATCATATCTTGTAGATCGCCTCGTAGCACATTGTATAAGTCTTCATAAATATAAAATTCTTCGTTCAGGAAATATGGAATATCTACTCCCCTTAAGTTCTTTAGGTTTTATCTTGACGAGGCTATCGTGAGCGTTCTTGAATGTTCTCCAGTAATTGTCGATGATTTGTACGCGCGCTTCCAAGTAGGTACCTAACCCTTTGTTAATCGTGCCTTGGGAGATTTCTTCAAGATTGGCTTGAGTTTTTCTCAACAACGTAGCTGTCTTCTAATATATTTAACATATTATGAGTTTGATCTTGAGTAGTCGGTGCCATAATTAACAGTCAAAGTTAATTAAATAATGTATTTCACTCCGGGCGCGGGCCGTATGTACAATAATATTCTTCATTCAACTCGAACACAACTGCGCGCTGACTCGATGCACCTTTTGTTCTCGTGTCGCGGCGAGAGATAAGGCGCTCGGCCGCTCGACTCGTAAAATCCGGCGACGATTTTCGACTGTGAACTACGATGTCTCCGTTAATGCAAAATACTAAATCATTTGTAATTCGTGAATATTTCGATCATGTTGTGGTGTTATTCGGATTCATATAAGTATAGTAATAATCTATGCTCCTGGCCATATTTGGTTCGGAAATATTTCTTTAAAATAAAATAATAATCAAAACTTTGGTCGAGTTCCGTAATACCAAAAATTATGAATGAAAACTTGTAACTTTCTTTATTAACTGGTGTTTTTCTTTAGCTGGACAGTAAGTATTTCGGAACCAGATATGGCCAGGAGCATAGATTATTACTATACGAACCCGAATAACACCACATGATGGAAATATACACGAATTACAAATGATTTTGGTATTACGTTTGTATGGGAGACATGGTAGTTCACAGGACTCTTAAGGTTTTAGATTTGACTGGCAGGTAACAGGTGATTGAATATATTAAAGCAACACGTCTTTCTTTCAAGGTAATTTTATTGCGACTATTGTAAAATCATAAAATGCAAACTACATTCTTGATACCGGTATTAGGATTCCGCACGGTGGTAATTACAGTACATTGGTTCTTTACGTCAACAGGCATCAATGAGCTGCCAATGCGTTGGCAAAGATGCGTTGATTGCATGGGCGATTACTTTGAATAACAATGAAGTTGAATTACTGACCCGATAACCTTCTTTTGTACGTATAACCAGTATTAGAAGTGAAACAAACCTGCAGTTGTATCCCACTGTTATCACAGTCGAACGTAGCCTGTGTTTGAAGGTCTTTTATCGCTTCCAGGACTTTCTTTAGGATGGAACTACAGAGCAGACGTGCTTCAAACATTATAGTCTGCCCAACAAAATTAGCAATTGTTAAAAACACACAGCTTAATTAAGAGTTTTCTAGATAAGTAGGAAGTTAAACAGAAGTTTTTAAGACAGGAATTTTAGTTAAAATGATGCAATTTTAGTCTAAAAACTCACTACAATGTGGAAAGGAGTGTTAGTTTAGGTTTCTACTCTCTTTCTTCAAGTAAATGACGAACTTCCAAATAAAACCGAATAAATTATGAAAAATCATATAAAGTACTTACAGATTTGTTTGTTTTACCTTAAAAATAAAGGTAATAATTTACGTATTTAATTTCAGTTGATGCCACTGAACCGAACTCTTCAAAAGCTTGACACATACTAACACTCAATATTACTTTACTCTATGCTAACACTTTTCCTTTTGACAAACGTAGTGATTATATTATACTCTTTGCTTTTGACAGTAAAGCCGGCATCAGCGGCAGGGTTGCCAGATATTTGCCATTTGAATTCGCCCAATTTTTGCCTGCTGAGTAGCCTAAATTCACCCAATTTTTTTTTTTGCACAAGTAGCCTAATTCACCTAAATCTTTGTATCTAACAGACCTATATTTTAGACCCAAATAAAGAAGACACGTAAAAAAAACAATGTGAAGTGAAAAGTAATATCCTATACCTTTAAACGAGCAATTCTGTTATATCTAATATATATAAATCTCGTGTCACAATGTTTGTCCTCAATAGACTCCTAAACCACTGAACCGATTATAATAAAATTCGCACACCATGTGCAGTTCGATCCAACTTGAGAGATAGGATAGTTTAAATCTCAATTTATCTAAGTATTTTTTAATACCCATAAAGGCAAAACAACGTTTGCCAGGTCAGCTAGTATTTCTATATAATCTGAATCTCGAATGATTTTCGTGAAATTTAGTGTACAGGGGGTTTTGGGGGCGATGAATCGATTAAGAATTTACGATATAATTTATCGAAGATTTTACAATTTAAGAGTATTCTCTATCATATTATCTTTCAAATATAAAAAAATCTTTGTTGTAACCCAAGAAATGAGCTGGCTATGAAGTGTTGAAAGTCGCCATTAAAAGTCAGATTTTGATTACAAGTTTTAATCAAGTCGTACATATTTTTATTTTTTTACAATTGCTTAAAACAAATGCTCAAAATGGCCACCTCGTTGCTGGAGGCACATTTCATCACGTAGAGCAATTTGGTTTATTATTTATTTATTTATTTATTACATAATATCCTTGCCAAACTTACAGCTTACGCCAAAACGTTTAGCAAGTCAGAGTCTGAGTACAAACGTTGATTACATAATTACAATTCGTTATTCTGTTATTTCGTTTGTAGTTCTACGCACCATCCGTGGATCACATTGGTTTCGGTGTTTACTGTGGTTCTGTAGACTTTTTGTTTCATTGTACCCCACAAAAAGTAGTCGAGAGGTGTCAAATCAGGTGAACGCGCTGGCCATCCCACTGGTCCTTCCCGGCCAATCCACCTGTTTGCATAGTTTTCATTTCAAAACTCTCCAAAGATTTCGCCCGTAGGCCGTAATGAGCAGGACATCCATCCATCTGTAAAAACATACGTTCCCGCCGCCTTGTGGCCAGCGGAACTTCTTCAAGCAAAAAAGGCAGTTCGTCTCTTAATAAAGATAAAAAACGTTCGGAGTTTAATGTTGTAGGTAAAATAACTGGACCAATTAAAACGTCATCGATTAGAGCCGCCCACACATTTATTGAGAACTGCACTTGAAATGTAGATGCCCTCTTTAAATGTGGATTTTCATAACGCCATTCATGTAAATTCCTGCAATTTGTGATTCCATTCCGAGTGAATTTTGCTTCATCCATCCATAAAATAGTTTTCAAAAATTCTGGATCGTTTCTAATTTTTCTTTGAATCCACGCCGACAGGACGCACCATGAACGATTGTCTACATTTTCATGCAAGTGCTGGACTTGCTGGTAATGGTATGGATGCAATCCCTCCTTTTTCATAATTCGCCATACCGATGTTTTAGATAACCCGTGATGCAAAGCCAGTCGTCTAATGCTGGTTGTAGGATCAGCAAACAAATCGTTTAAAACGGCCTCTTCAATTGAATGGTCAATAATTGTAGCTTGTTGTTCACGAAGATCTCGAGCTAATCCAAATCCGATGTTGGATAACTTCCGGTGAACTTCTTGAAAATTCCGTGCTGATGGTATAGTATAAGTCTTCCCGGAAATGCGTTTATGTTTGGTTTATGTATGCTGAACGAGCGACTGTTGTGCGTCCACGTGACATTCCATAATAATAATGGATGTCAGCGACTTCTCGCGGAGAGAACTCGGTCAATCGCGGCATCTCAACAATAAACAACAAAGTAGAGTCAAAAACGTAACAAAAAAGTCAATAACAGAACAAAAACAAAATAACGTAACAAAAACTCAACGCACAGGACAGTAGGAGTACCTAGTAACAGGTAGTAGCGACGAGAATATCGGAGCGACTGGCTAGTGGCTACCTGACTATTCGAACCCCTCCCCGAACCCCACCCCAGTCCTTGCTACAACACAAAAAAGGACCTCTTACCTCCCAATTGAAGGACATATACCAACAAAGGAGGTATCGGACCTGATACGTCACTGCGAAACCGAGGACCTGGACCTCATCATCTCAGTGGACAGTAACGCACATCATACCCTTTGGGGCAGCCCAACAAATAACAAAAGAGGTGAGCAACTAGTCTCATATCTACTAACCACTAACCTAAACATTCTTAACAGGGGAACAGAACCAACGTTCGTCTCGAGCCGCTTTCAGACGATCATTGACATAACTCTGGCGTCACATAACATATCAGGACAGGTAGCAAACTGGCATGTGTGTGATGAACCGTCACTCTCAGACCACAGACGCATCAGATTCGAACTAGACCTGGAGCTATCCCCAGAAACACCTAGGAGAAACCCCAGGAAAACAAACAGAAAACTATACAAAACACTAATTGAAACAAAAATAAACACCCCTATCAACATTAAAGACATCCCAAGCTTAGAGAGGAATGTCAAAAATATTACCAACCACATACAGGCATGTTATGAACAAGCATGCCCTCTACGAACACGGAGAACGAAACAAGCACCGAAACATAGTTGGTGGAATCTGGACCTGGAGAGGAAACGGCAAAGGCTACGACACCTTTTCAACAGAGCCATGAACACCAGACAGGACAAGGACTGGGACAACTTCAAAGACACACAAAACCAATACAAGAAGTTGGTAAGACAAACAGAACGTAATTCATGGAGAAGATTCTGCACAAGCATAGAATCATATGAAAACGCAAACAGAATCAGGAAAATCCTAGCGAACGAAACAAACAACACCCTAGGCTCTCTAAAGAAAGCCGATGGAAGCTACACAACCACTGAAAAGGAAGTATGTGAGACTCTGATCGAGACACACTTCCCGGGATGTAAAATAATCAACGAACCAGATTGGAATAACGAAAACATCAACAATCCTTCAGATGAAGACTGGGAAGTCGCTAACAAAATCGTTACACAAGATAGGGTGCGATGGGCTATTGATAGCTTTCACCCTTTCAAAGCAGCAGGCACAGACGACGTATTCCCGGCACTATTACAGTGGGCGAGTGGGACAATAACTCCGTGGCTAGCAGACATCTATAAATTCTGCATAGCCCATAAATACATACCGAAAGCATGGAGGGAGGTAAAAGTGATCTTCCTGCCAAAACCTGGCAAAACAGACTATACCCAACCCAAATCATTTAGACCAATTAGCCTTACATCCTTTCTGCTGAAAACACTGGAAAGGCTAGGCGACAGATACTTACGCGATGGAGTAATACATCATATGCCACTACATCAAAACCAACATGCCTATAGCACAGGCAAATCGACAGAAACAGCCCTGCACTCAGTTGTGGGTAAAATAGAACACAATCTAGAAAACAAGGTATCAACGCTAGCAGTTTTTGTCGATATCGAAGGCGCGTTCGACAAAACGACCTTCAAAAGCATAGACGCAGCACTGGCCAGACATAAGGTGCCTGACACCCTACGAACATGGATAGGATCACTATTAGAGAAACGGGTGATCCAATTGGAGATAAATGGAACCACAAAAGGTCTAGTCGCGAAGGGCTGTCCGCAGGGCGGTGTTCTATCACCGTTACTGTGGAATCTCGTTGTCGACGACCTTATAACGAAACTGAACAACAACGGTTTCTTCACAATAGGATATGCGGACGATCTAACGGTCCTCATCGGTGGGAAACAAGAGAACACACTGAGCACAGTGATGCAAAATGCACTGAGACTCATCGAGAGATGGTGCAAGGAAAATGAACTAACTGTAAACCCTAAAAAAACAGAACTAATACTGTTCACAAACAAAAGGAAACCAACTATACCAAAAACACCAACACTCTTCGGCACAAATCTAACGTTATCCACAGAGGTAAAATACCTCGGAGTAACATTGGATGGAAAATTGAACTGGAAAGCACACCTAGAGAACAAAATACAGAAGGCAACAGTCATTCTGAACCAATGCAAACGCATGATAGGAAAAACATGGGGCTTAAAACCTAAAGTAATACACTGGCTATACCTAACAGTCGTCAGAAGTTCACTCACTTATGCTTCACTGGTATGGTGGCCAAGAACACTCTTAACAACTGCTCAACAGGAGCTTCAAAAATTCCAAAGGCAAGCATGCCTAGCGATCTCTGGGAGCATGTGCACCACACCAACTGCAGCATTGGAAGCTGTATTAAATATACCACCACTACACCTCCACATAAGAGAGGAAGCAGCACTCACAGCACTCAGACTGAGAGCATGTGGATTGTGGAAAGAAACCTACACAGGCCACAATAAAATACTACACGAAATAAAGAACTGCCCTTACATAGATTGGATCTGTGATAAAACACGGAAAGAACACGTAATGGACAAACCATACAAAATTATCATCGAAGAGGAACAAGACTACAAACCAACCACCAGTACGGTGGATGTGTACACGGATGGATCGAACAACGGGACGGGAACGGGAGTCTACTGTCCGGAGTTAAACATAAACATCGCCCACCCACTCGGTAAGATCAACTCAGTCTTCCAAGCGGAGTGTGCAGGCATCGAAACCGCTGCTATTGCGATAGCAAACAGAAAGGTAACAAACTTTAATATAAACATCCACAGCGACAGTCAAGCAGTGCTTAAGGCACTGGCAAAAAACACCGCATCCTCAAAGCTCCTGCTGGGGTGCGATAAAAGACTAAGAACAATTTCGAAAACGAACAGAGTAACATTACGCTGGATCAGGGGTCATAGTGGTAATGTAGGTAACGACGCGGCCGACGACCTAGCGCGACGCGCTGCAACAACGACGGTAATGGGGCCTGAACCAATCGTCCCAATACCGTTTAGTGAATATAAATCGTGGCTACACAAAAACACTTACCAGGCACACGCACAAATATGGGAACGCACTACAGACTGTAGGCAAGCAAAAACAGCTATAACACATTTAGATAAACATTTAACAACAAAACTTCTACGACTTAGTAAAGACAAACTAAGACTGGTCGTAGGCATGATAACAGGGCACTGCCCACTAAATAAACATTTTTCCACTCTAGGAATTACGGACAGCCCTCTATGCAGAGCCTGTATGAAGGAGGACGAAACACCGGCACACGTGCTACTACGGTGCACTGAAGTGTCGGATCAACGCGAGACCTACTTGGGCTCCTCAGCAACACTCCAAGAAATCCTGCGCGACCTGGGAGGCCTCTTCGGATTCTGGAGTGAGCTCGGCTGGCTGGAGTGATCCGGCGAGGACCCACATCGGCGACTGCACGCGCAACGGACGAAGGGATTTCGGCCAATCGCGGAAAAGTCCCAGGAAGAAGAGAAGAGAAGAAGAGAAGAACACAAAAAAGGACGTGTCCCGGCAAACGAAGAGTGGTGACGTCATTTTTAAAAACTCTTAGCCAGCTCGTTTCTTGGGTTACAACGAAGATTTTTTTATTTGAAAGGTAATATGATAGAAAATACTCTTAAATCATAAAATCTTCGGGGGCCTTATTCTGTATCGTTCACTTAGTTAGTTAGTAACCCTAACTGGGTTATTAACTAAGAAAACGAAGGCAAAAATCCTATTTTTGCACAAATTACCAACCTAGGTCGGTATCAGTATACCATGCTAAGTAGTTGCTATCTTGTACAAAAAGAATACAAAAATAGGATTTTTGCCTCCGTTTTCTTAGTTAATAACCCAGTTTGGGTTACTAACTAACTAAGTGAACGATACAGAATCAGCACACTGGTATTGGGGGCATTTTTCTGAGAGAGATCATTGAAAAAAATAGTCATAAAAGGGGGTTCTTTTTCATAAAAAGCAAAGTTTATGTCATGATGCTACTTTTTTGCATGCTAATATTTTTTATTTATTTCAAAGCAATCGACCCACTAATTTTGAAGAAATCGTTTTTTTTTCTTACGTAGAGTCTACATACTTAACAAATAAAAATCTTAATTCGCTAATAAAAAGTAAAATATTTTTTTTAGATTTTTTTTCTATTTTTTTGTCGATAATTTATGGTCTAGTTTCACCCCACTGATATGTATCTTTGATGCTCTGGATAATCTCTGTATTCGTGATTCCATACGTTTGACAGTTCATTTTTTGTGCCGATTTGAAGCGCCTCCCCCGAGCGTCCACGGTACTAAATTGACATTTGTTGGAAGTGGACCATAGAGTGGACCGTCGTTTTGAGTGTCATTCAATTTTAGTTCCATAGACGCTCACGCCAGGTTACGCAACAATCAGCGCCAAAATGGCGAAAATCAAGTGTCTTCATTTTTACTTTGACAGTCAGCTATCCAGAGTATATTCTATATACTCTATGGAGATCAGTGTTTCACCCCCTTTCGGGGTTGCACTTTATCCAGGGACACCCTGTATATACAGGGTATATATATATAAGAATTGCTCGTTTAAAAATATAATATATAGGATAATAATATACGATAATATAACCTAAATATTGCACAATTAGGTATTCCAAAAAAAATGTATTTTTTTTATTCGCTATTTTAAAACTACACCATCAACATTGTAGGATGATCGACGAATTTTATCAAAAAATATAAAATTTCTTATTAAATAAAATATTTAAAATTTTAAAAATATTATAATATAGAAAGCTTTTCTAAAGCATCAGGCATTGAAATAGATAGAAAAGAAGAGAAAAACAAGAAATAACAAACTTATGATGGATGCTTTTGATACTGGTGTTTTATGTCGGAAAATTCATCAATTTTAGACCACGAAGAAAGAAATCCCATCAGTAAAGAATTTACATCGTGTACTTCGAGCATATTAACAAGATTGGTCGATTTAGAAAATTTCTAAATCGACCAATCTTTTAAATATCTTTTTAATGCAACAGAGATTCTAATGGAAAGAAATGATATATTATCTGCATGGCGGGCGATCGCTATTTGCAGGTAACTTGTTTTGAGTTTATCCATGAAACTATAATAAGTTAAATATGATTATACAATAAAATAATGAAAATAATTCAAGGTTATTTCTACAGATGAGTGGCACAGTTGCTGCGTACCGTTTAAAAGATGGATATTTGAATAAACCATTCGTCATATAAGACTGTATGTTCAGATGAAGAAAGAAGTGACAGTGACGATGGTAGTAGTGAAGACTATGATAGAGGAAATTTTGATACTCACCCGCTTGATATAATTCGCAGTGACCATGATTATAATAAAATAATCTGAAATTCATTTTTTTAATTACAGCCTTTTCATACCCTACATATCGTCATGCTTTTTCCTGATACTCGAATTTAGTCAGAATCAGTGCTCGAATTGGACCGGAACGCACCGGAACGGCGTTCCGGTTCGTGAAATCACCGTTCCGGTTCGTGAAATCAGCGTTCCGTTTCGTGAAAATTATTCTCGCGTTACAAACTCTGGTTTTTAGATAATTGAGATCTTCTTGGCAGGAGCACTACTAAAAATGTATCTTTACCCTCAGAATTGAATATGAGTAGTACCTACTCATATTCAATTCTGAAGTGAAGGCATAGCGTTCCGGTTCGTAAAAAAGTCCAAAAAAAATAATAATAGAAGCACTGAAGGTACAGCGTTCCGGTTCGTGAAAAAGTTCAATTCGACCACTGGTCAGAGTATAGTACTCAATACGTTAAAATAAGATAAAACTCACTCGATTTTTTCAGCACTGACATTTTTAATATATTTACTCCCTAAAATTGAGGAAAATTTATTTGCTGGCTGCCTTTGTCTTACGATGGCGCCCTCATGACAATGTCATTCAAAGCGCCACAATAGCCAAAGAGTATAATATAATCATAATCACTCACTACATACGTTTTAACAATAGCCTTGTCGCACTGTATGTCAAAGTATGGCGCCAACAGAAATTTTTAATTTTTTTTTATTTATTTGCATGTTATTCAGATATAAGTTATATTTATTGATTATTTGCATATTTCTTAATATGCCTGTAATCAATAAATTATTAGGGTAAAGACAATGTTTTATTAAAATTATTTATGAAAAATATGTTTCTATGTTGTAGATATATTTGTGGTCACGGAGTTTTTAAGAAATGACGTTAGATTCAATGCAGCCGAACTCAGGGGTGCTAAAGTATCGAAGTAAGTTATTTTTATTTACTATAATATGTAAAATAAAAATGTGGAACTTTGTATGTTTGTGAGGTACTCCACCAAGGCATAACCACAGTTTAAAGATATTGCATGTGGCATAAGCATAACCAAGTAAAACAAGTACTTAGACGATTAGGCTAAAATTTGGAAAAAAACCGCGGTTCTTGATGGATTTCTACACAACTAAAACACTGGCATTACAATATATTATATAGGTCTTTCTTCACATTTAGGTCTTGCCCATAAAGAACAAATTCTTATCAAATATTTGAATTTTCAATGCACATTACGGGAAAAACACAACTGACTACAGACTAGATACCCGGAGGGGGTACAATAAAAATCGGTGCCGGGATTATGTATTCCAGTAATATAATTTTACGTAGATTTCTAATATTAATATACTTCTGATAATTTCATAGTCTACATTCCAATTTAGAAGTGATTGTTTTGTGTTCGTTTGTTCTTAATAAAATTTTATTTATATTAATATAATAACTCCAATACTCATGTGAAAAATGGATAGCACATAAGTTTGGTGTATTGTTTTATATGTTAGCTAGTGCTAAATGTACTTTACTGTATAAATGTATCCTTTCTTACCACACTGTAATGAAAATTATAGATTTTTATTCTCACTAAAGACTAATTCAGAATCAATACAGCTATGTTCGCAATTTGAGATATTAAAACAATAGTATAGTACAGAAATGGTTTTTGACTGAAATTCGGAATGGAAATAAATTATAATCAGGTTACTTTTTATTCCAGAAAATCTATGTATCCGCAAAATTTGTCAAAACTCGAAATTCACATGAACAAAAACAAAATAAAAATTGTGTGTGTATTTCTTTTATTAATGAAAAAATTGGCCAACTTAAAATTATCTCTCTCTGAAATTATCACAATTCAATTGTAACACAAAAATACATACAACATGATAACCAGTAACTGAACGGAATTCCGGTATATTAGTAGTCTAGCTGTCGTCCTCCTCGATTTTGGGCGCAAGGTAGTAGCGAATATGGCCGATGTCTGGAATGCGGTACTCCACCACTAGCGGCACGTCCGCCGACATCGACAGCTGAACCTGGAATGAAAGAATACACGTGTGAATTGTTATTTCTACCCACATAATTTCTAATTTATTACATACTCATTTTGTAATGTGTGTCACAACTTTTAGGAAATGTATAGAAATCCTAAAATCGGCTTAAAATGTATGTAAAAAATTGTATTTCACACATTACCTAGGATTTCTATACAATTCCTAAACGGCAATAGGAAATGTCTTATGCAAAACAAACGTTAATAGATTTTTGATACAAGAAAGGAGTATGTATTGTATAGTGTACCTGCGGGCTAAGCGACGTGGCCTTGGTGAAGTAGTTGAGGTACTGGCACGCGAAGGTGAGCGTGACGGGCTCCTCCATCTCGATGACGACGGCCTCCTCCTCCTTGTCTATGGACGCGGTCTGCGCCAGCTTTATGTTCGCCGAGCCGATGTCGCCGCTCGCTGAGAACTTCACTCCTAGATGAAAATAACTTAGTTTTAAAAGCTGCGAAATAGTTATCAGCACTCCTGGGTTGTGCCACTCACACATGACAAACTGTGTCTGGTGCCACTTGGACAATGAGTGGTCTTTATTGTCGAGGTAGGGAAAGCGTCAAGTATTGTTTTACAAGTGTATTTTTGTATGGCATAATACCAAACAAAGTCTTCTTTTCAAAGTTTAATTTTTAAACACAAAGAAGTTTGATTTTTTTTTGTTAAATCTCAGATTTGTTTCCATGTGACATACCATATGCCTTAGGGTAGGCATATGGAATGTCACATACATGTCTGGTTTCCACCAAAGGGGAGTGGAGCAGATCTGCGTTTGAGTAAACAATCAAATTTCGTCATTTTGACATTTCAGAAACTGATTTGAGAGGAGATGTCGAACTGACGATATCTGATTTGTTAGTCAAACACAGCTCCACTCTGCTTTGTTGAAAACCGGGCCTAAGCAGCAGTAACTGAATGGTTAGGCTTTGTGACTACTTGCATAGATTTTACTGAGTATATTGTTAGTTGTGGAAGTGTGTTACCCTCTTTAGTGCAGGATATGACCATGGACTCGCCAAACTGCGAGAGGTCGCGGCAGATCCTCGCAAACTCTCCGCTCGGCATGCGGATTGTGCAACTGTACTCAGTCTCCGGGATTCCTGCAAATGAAAAAAAATACTAGTTTATTATTAACCTCTACAACATGTAGGTTACTTGCCCTGCACTTAGCCGAAAGCCTAAAGTAGGGAATGATGCATGAAAAATTATCACAAAAAGTGTAGCTCTTATCCTGAGGGAACTATTATAGAGAGTTCAAAAATGTACCATAAATTTTAAGTGACATCAAATATCCACTCTGCAGAAGGATTCTGCAGGCTGGTAAAAAATTCAAAAGATATGTGTAACTCACCCAAGTGCTCCAAATCTAAGTTCATCAGCTTCATCTCATAGTCGGATACTTTCTCCTGGTTGGGGCTCTCAAACACAAACGTGACAGTGTCTGCATTATCCTGTGCCTTCATGGTCACTGTGTCCTTGTCGCCTGCACACTTGAGTATCTTTGACATGCTGCAACATTGGAATAAAGGTTATAGATATTTAAATCCGCGACGACGCGCCCCACTCTGTGAAACTCCATATGAATCAAATAAAACATAAGCGATTTTGACAGAGTCGGGCACGTCTTCGTGGATTTATATATCTATAACTTTTTGAGCTTATATACTGACATTATATCACTCCATACTGATTTCACGCATGGGAAAATCTATAAATCACTAGATTGATAGCAAGATAGAGCTTAGTAGTTGCCCTTAAAAAGTTTGGATTGCTCTGGTTAGATACAAATTAGAATGAAGGTAGGCCAATAACAAACAATAAAATGGCCACGCTGCCACCAACACTGGCCTAATGTTAATCTGGCTTCACGCTTCTTTCAAAGAAGCGTGAAGCCAGATTAAACCAGATTAAAATTTCAACTTCATGCTCTCAAAGAAGTTCTTTGAGAGCATGAAGTTGAAATTTTCAGAGAAAGAACACTTTTCCTTCAGAATATTAGAACCAATTTACTATCAGAATTATTCCTATAAAGAAATAATTACCGTGTTATTTGTATACCATTGCAGCCTGTGAAATTACTGGGCATAATGAGACCGAACTCATAATGAGGAGGTGCAATGTGTCATATAACATTGCAATGTAGTCCTGGGACACACTAGGACTCTCTGGCTACTTTACTTGACTGTGGTCTTACCTGATGGTAACTGATCATGCAGCCAAAAAAAGTAATTAGACTTATCTTAATATATATAAATCTCGTGTCACAATGTTTGTCCTCAATGGACTCCTAAACTACTGAACCGATTTAGTTCAAACTTCGTGAATATCTGTCATTTGGTCCAACTTTAAAGATAGAATAGTTTTTATCCCACGTGGACGAAGTCGCGGGCATCAGCTAGTACTTATATAAATCCCGTAAGTATAACATCATTCTCTATTCCACATCATCACGGGCTGCAAGTGTTTGGGATAAAAATAGTTGTTTAGTTAGCTCAAGACTAAAATCTACCTCAGGTAATGAAAGATAAGTATAGTTAATACCAACCTTCCTAAATTCATGCCCATTGAAATATTTCTATCACATCTGTACTTGTCGAATCCATCTGCCCTGAGTGTCATTGACACCAGCGATACGTGTGAGTTGTCCATGGCCTGGAAGGATAAAACAATATCTATGAATATTATGGTTTCCTATTCCTAGACCAAATCTATAAATCCTGAAGGAAACATGCATTCTCTAGATTAAAAGTAGTCTATTTACCCAGCTTAGGTCTGAGTGATGTGATCATCCCAAAGGAACCATGCAAGAATGCATCTTGGAAAGATGACGTCATGTAAGCTTATTCAGTTCATCCAGGCTATAAGCTAATATACATTCCAAGGCAACACCAATATATTCTAGGAAAAAATGTATTTATTGAGACCCATTGGCACTAAAAAATTTGGTTTTGCCAATCCAGACTGTAATTTTATGTACTAAAAGTTCAATTCAATTCAATTCCCAGTTTACAGCCTTTAGTTGTAGCAAACAGGGCACAAGAATCCACAGGGCACATGAATCCAGTACAAGGCGGAATCAAATAGAAACTGATTTTTTTATATGTTAACTCCTACAAATTATATTTTTTACCATCATGAACTTCTACAATATGTAGTAACTAGGCTAGGCTTACAAACTAGTTCTTGACTCAAAGTTAGAGTTATTTTCTATTCAGGAACCCCAAAACAAACTGTCTCCAACTACCTGTAGCGACACATGCATTTGTATGTTGTAGAAGTTGAATTATTGACCCCATAACCTTATTTTATATATCCGTATTAGAAGTGAAACAAACCTGCAGTTGGATCCCATTGTCATCACAGTCGAACGTAGCCTGTGTTAGGAGGTCTTTTATCGCTTCCAGGACTTTCTTTAGGATGGAACTACGGAGCAGGCGTGCTTCAAACATTATAGCCTGCCCAACAAGATTAGCAATTGTTAAAATACGCACAGCTAAATTAAGAGTTTTCTAGATAAGTAAGAAGTTAAAAAGACGTTTTCATAACAGGAATTTGAGATATAATGCTGTAATTTTAGTCTAAAAACTACAACAAAGTCAGGTGGGGTTAATTTAGGTTTCTACTCTTTCTTCAAGTAAATGACGAACTTCCAAATAAAACCGAATAAATTATGAAAAAAACATATGAAGTACTTACAAATTTCTTTGTTTTATCCTAAAAATAAGGGTAATTTACGTACCTATTTAATTTCAGTTGATGCCGCTGAACTCTTCAAAACTTGACACTTTTAACCACTTTTGACAGTAAAGCCGGCATTAGCGAATAGCGGGAGAAAATAGCGCGAAAACGACTACGGTGTTGCGGCCCTACCAGCCCGCGAAATTCAAATTTTATTTAGTTTTTCGCAAATATTAGACTAACTGCACATTGTAGATTCATGGCAATGCATTTTGCGGGCCTACTTTTTATGCATCTACATCTTTTTAATAGAAACTTTGCTCGAAAGCTCCCACTCATCTCATATTGCTTCCCGAAAGATAATGTTTTGCAGTTTCCCAGATTTAGAGCTATCGGGAACCAATATGAAGTGATTGAGTATTCTTGAGCAGAGTTTTTGTTAAAAACATGTAGATGCATAAACGTTGATAAACGTTGTGCCCGCAAAACACATTGCCATTTTAGGCCATTGCCCACTATGAGCAACTGTGAGTGAAAAACTAAATAAAATTTGAATTTTCGCGCCCGGATGGTAAGCATCGATGGTTCGTTCAGTGTTTTATGTCTATGGAAACTTCTTCGTTCGGAAACTCGGCAGATTCCAAAACACTATTACTGCGATTCCAATGTTGTATTTCATCATTGTACATGATTGGTACAGGGTAGGGTTACCATATTATCCTGAGATTTCAGGATTTTTGGACTCTTCTCAGGTTTGCGGCCGGATTTTGGAAAACTCACTGGATTTTTAGAGTTATCGATAAAAACAGTATACATTTTATAGATTAATTTAAATGAACACCACATCATAAATTAACAAAATTTACACAAAATCAAAAAATTTCTTTAGTGGTTTTAGATTAACAAAAATTTAAACAAAATCAAAAAAAATCTTTCACAATTAAAATCAATACTTATTATTTATTATGGCTTGGACTACACTAAGGATCAACTGAGGAACAGCCGTAACTGCCCTGCTACCTACACGGTTCCTGTACTATGTAGGCTATGATGCCTGAATCATAATCAGTAGCGATTCTCTTTTAGATATCTCTTTCATGGTACCAGTGGAAAGGGTTATTAAATTCTTATACCTACCAAGGAAATAACTTTTTTTATAATATATACAAAATCCAATAAAATATGATATTCGTTTTTCTTTATATTTATTATAATAATATGTACAATGACATAACTTCAAATAAAAAATTAACACTAAAATAACATGGAATTAAAAAACATTTTCAGCTTATAATTCAACCACTTGATCTTGTGCGGGGAAAGGGGGCAGGGTTAGATTATACTTTTCTACAATACCGGGAGGCAAGAACCTCCCGCCCAAGAAATGCTTGGTGTTCTTTAAAATCTCTGGTTTAGCACATAGCTTTGGTGCTGATAGTGATACAAGGAGCGCAGGCTTGAGAGAATTCTCTGATTCTGGACCTTTCTCCACATGCCATCCACTTGGGATGTCCACACTGAAAAAAGAAAAAGATACCTTTAGTGATGTAAGTATAGAAAAATATTTACAGGTATTTAAAGAAAAACAATCAATATAATTTCCTAATAATGAGAAGCATTGTTGTTTTCCTGTGCAAGCAAGTATTTAGCTCACCCTTTTGAATGGGGCTAAAGATTCAAGCTCTAAAAGTACATGTAATGAAAAAATATTTTCCAATTTTTTTTTAATCCTTTCTCACCTGCACACAGGCAATCCTGAGTTTATTAAAGCATCCAAAGCCGGTTTCAATGCATCTCTTACTGGTGGCTTAAAACTGAATCCGAACAATGCATCTACTAGAACCTTGTACTCTTTTTGTAGCTCTTCAGGTTGTGGCAGATCATTGATGATGGTAACACCAAACCTTTCACATTGCAAAAGGAGGTTTTCATAGAGAGGTTTTGGTGTTCTCTTTGGGTAATAAACTGCTACTGTGTACCCAAATAGAGTCATATGTCTAGCTGCTACAAGTCCATCTCCACCGTTGTTGCCAGGACCGCAAATGATCAGTGCAGATTTATGACTGAAATATATCAATTAATTCAGTATTGAAGAGGTAAAGTTGAAGGAACTTTGATGTGTTTGAACCATTGTAATCTTAAAGTCGACTTGTCACCATATTCATAAGTCACGAATATTATATCAACCTATTACAAGAGCCTGTATGTTTGGCTTATGTGAAAGCGAACCAAATGAAAATGTTTTTATTTAAGGTGAACCTGCGTGAGAGTTCATCATAACATAATGTTCTCAAATGAGTGAGAAGTCACTCTGCATGTGACCAGGAAGATGGGCTAAAGCCCTCTCATTCTGAGAGGAGATTTTAGCAGTGGAATGTAAAAAGGGGTTGATGTAGTATCAACCCCTGAGGGTATCAAAGGTATGTCAAGAAATAATTAAGAAGCTTACGTTGAAGCGGGAAAAACACGAGCGACGGCGGTAGCTACACTCAAACCCGCCAGCTCCATTAACTGGTCAACACTGAACTTGTACTCGTTGAACAGCTCCTGATCCAAAGAGGCTGCACTTTCCTGAGTCAGGTAGTTCATCTTATCAGTACTGTAGTTACATGGACTCCCGCTGCATGCCATGACGTTGTAGGTGTAAATATTGGCTAATCGCAACTGTAAGTGAAAATGTTACAAAATGTGATCGAAGGCTTCAGCGGAAAATAAAATCTAATCAGTAATGCTATTGCTTGATAAGTTACATACAACTATCGCACTTCCAAGGAGCCTATGGAATAACATTGACACTTATTTAAAATTATTATTAATTGAGTTATAGTTATGTAGAAAAAAATGAAAAAAGTTTTTAATTTATATTGGTTGTTTTTGTTTTGTTTGCAAAATGTCAAAGGACTAAGGAGTAATAGTGTCACAGTCCACAGAACAGTTAGGTTCCTGGTCTATGGTTAGTGTTCTGTGATGTCCATAGACATAAAACACTTGGTCAAAAGACCACAGAACATATATACTCTCTAAAAGACAGATGAAGGTCATCGACCATCGATTCAAAGACAGACTACTATCACTACGGTTTAAAATGCGCACATATGCACCATTTGCACTGACAGCGCGCAAAAAGTCGGTTTATGTTGCGCTTTATATTGGTAATGACAGCTGCGTGACGACATGAATGTCGTCATTGACCGTACTCAGAGCGCTGACAAAAATTAGGTAGTGCAGCGTGTGCGCTAATGTCAAATTCAAGTGACATCAGTCAAAACATGACAAAGATCAGTGGTGCCAGATTAGGCGAATTATCGCCATTTAGGCTACCTCAGGGGGTCAATCGGCGACCAAAAATCCCGATTGGCTATCGGTAGCCATTTAGGCTACCTGGAAAATAGAAACGGGCGATTTTAGGCTACCTGACCAAAAATTATTTTAATTTAAATTTCTCTTAAATACGTTTGTTGTGAAAGTTTCGTTACAAACGTTTAGTAATATCAAGTCAAGTCTTTCCATGCTATTTGCTTTCTCATACGTATTGCAATTACTTTGTGTAGGAATGAGATAGAGATACATAAGTGCGATTGACAGAATAATCTTTTATCTTTTACTATACTTTATATTAGCCGGACAAATCAAGACTCCGATAGGACGCAATTGCCCTGAGCGACGGAAAGTTACGTCACGTATACGTATCAATTTCATTCGTATGGGTAGTAACTTTTGAATAAAATTTGAATTTTTGCGCCTGAAAGTTTACTATGGTATTCTGTATCTCAATGCCTGAAAGTTTACTACGGTCAAAGACAACTATACTATAGACCCAGCGGACCCCGCGAAAAAATGTCCCCCAGTGGGAGGTGTTAGAAGTTGTGTTGAGGTGTTAATGTCTTCAATGAAAGACGTTCTTCACTGCTTCACATTAGTTTATTGTGGTACTTATTTTAAGAACAAAATGTGCGGACTGTAGTTAAACACGTGGTTTGGGTGCCCTCTGTGCCGTGATTGCGTCATAATTGTGTGTTGGATTGTAGTTGTATGCTATGCAATAGCTTTACCGCGGCAGCCTCCGAGTGCCACGCGTCTTTTTTTATCCATTGAACGATTTCCCACAAAATTTTATTTGAATTATAAATTAAAGTAGCAATGTATAACGAACTTTAAAAAAGAGTTATCATCACTGCAACTTGCAAGTTTACTGTTTAAATACAGAATATGACCCCACGGTCAACCATAAGTTATACCCACCTATAATAAAAAAAATATATTACTTTTCGCTTCACGTTGTTTTTTTTGCGTGTCTTCTTTATTTGGGTCTGAAATATAGGTCTGATAGTTCAAAGTTTTAGGCGAATTAGGCTACTTGTGCAAAAAAAAAAATTGGGCGAATTTAGGCTACTCAGCAGGCAAAATTGGGCGAATTCAATTGACAAATATCTGGCAGCCCTGACAAAGATCATTCAAATTCAAGCCGTTTTTCTTTCAAATTCTTTGCCATGCAGCAGTTCTCAGCTGAACAATCGTGTTTTTTGTGAATTTTACAGAACTTCATACGAAAACATGTACGCCTTAGTACGCACTTTATGCGAAGGAACTCGCGTTTTAAGCCCCATAAAAACGATATCCATTTCATCATCGCTAGATGCTGACGATGAGGATATTTCATCCCAATCACTGTCATCGTCGTCACTTTCAAAAAGTTCCATTATTAAGTGAAATTGAGCCATTTCACAACGTAATTTGCCCTATTTTCTGAAAAATCTTTTATTTTTAATGCTTCTTAGATCGATTAGGTACAAGTTAGGTTAGTTAAACAAAAACAATGACAGTGACAGCCGATAGGCACCAGCGCACTGACATCGGTTTAAAATGTTGGCGCGCTAAATGCGCGCTCGTATTATAAACCTAGCGTCAGCACTGTATGCAATGTCAGCACTGTATACGCATTTTAAACCGTAGTCTATGTAATTTTACTCAAGATTTGACGGCGGTGAATTTCTGAACGCATCACATTAATGGACTTACCTACATTTTTTACAATGCAATGACATTGACAACTCAACGGTGACATCCGTCATAAAAATGGCTGCGCTTCGAGTGTTTAGTCGTAATATACCGTATTTACGACAGCAATTTTCAGCTTTACTAGGAAACACATCGCCCACAGTGAAATTTATTTGTGTCGTAGTGGTTATAGGGTACGTGTTGTCGTTTTCGGAAGATGTGGTTAACGTGCTCAGTGTCACCCCGGGGTATTTGTTGCCTCCTTCGTTCCAACTTTGGTCCACTTTCACGTTCTGGTTTCTTGAGATACACTTGTGGGAGGTGATTATTGATATAGTGACTGTGGGTTTATGCGGGAAGCTCATAGAGCCGCTATGGGGTCAGATGGAGATGATGAAGTTCTTCTTCCTGACGAACATTGGCGTCGCGTTTCTGACGACGTTTTACTATCTGGTGATATATGCCTGGACCCAGGATACGTCTCTGCTGTTTGATATACACGTCCACGGACTGGCCGGTTACCTAGCGGCCGTTAGTGTGGCCGTGAAACAGATTATGCCAGATCATCTATTAATTAAAACACCATTGGGTAAGATAGCTTCCTAATTGCTATTCATCTGCTCAATCATCTGTAACACTGAATTGTTGGAATCACATGAGACATGTTATCATTTTAACAACTTTTATTTAGTTATTATAATAACAATTTTAATAAATGTGGAAAACAAGCTTTGATTGTTTTCCTCCTTGTGGCCTTCAGTTGATATCACACATTAATATTAGATGTGTGCGTAAGTTATTTGTTTGGTACTCATTTATGCAACACCTATTGAAACAATTTGGTTGAAATTAAAAATGTAGTTTAAATATGTAGAAAACTGTTTTGAATACGCACTAGCAAAGTGTATACATCGTATTACTATTAACATATTTCAGAAAACCAATTTTGGATACACAGTGGCAAACTGAGTAATTTAGGAAAAGACAAACCTATATTCTTTTTTTTGCATTAATTTGAAATTCAAACCTTATGGTATATTTTTCAGGTAAATTAACAAACAGATCACTCCCACTTCTGATACTCATAGCAGCGATCATTCTCTGGGCAGTGGGTGCGTTGGAAGGCACATATCCGTGCATGTGGGGCAGTGGAACACTATTATCATGGATATATCTGAGGTTCTGGCAGCGACACAGCAGTGGCACTCGAGGGGACATGGCAGATAATTTTAGTTTTGATAAGTAAGTATGTTCTTAAAGGATGTTCTCATGCGGATCCCACTTCTGACACTGAAATGAACTATTATAATTTGTTTGTAAAAGTAAATATGAAAATTTCAACGCAATTTACAACCTAGGTTACTATTCCACTTTTAATAACTTAGTCACCTGTAATTTTGAGCTAGAATCTAGATTAGATTAGTTGGCTTCTAAGTATGTATTTTTGTAATCTTATAAAAACATGTTTATGTTTATCTCTCACCATTTAAAACTAACTTGATTGTCACATTTTGCCTTTGAATTGTAAAAACAAAAAAACATAAACCCCAAATTGATAACCTCCTTCGTCTTTTATTTTTCAAAGTTGGCCATAGAGATACAGATAGAAATATTGATAAAATCTAAACAAATTTTCATTGTGTTATAATGTGATAAACAATGTTTTCAGTTTCTTCCCAACGGTCCTTCAGCCGGTGGTACGCGGCATCCTGGGGCCGGTGCACCGCTGCTGCGTGCGCGTGGGCGTGTGCAGCCCCAGCCCGCGCCGCGTGCACCTGGCGCTCAGCCCGCGCGGCGTCACCATCTCCATGCCCGGCGTCGAGCCGCAGGACATGGAGCGACGACGGTGATTATATACCACTACTAGCTCGTGCACCGCTGCTGCGTGCGCGTGGGCGTGTGCAGCCCCAGCCCGCGCCGCGTGCACCTGGCGCTCAGCCCGCGCGGCGTCACCATCTCCATGCCCGGCGTCGAGCCGCAGGACATGGAGCGACGACGGTGATTATATACCACTACTAGCTCGTGCACCGCTGCTGCGTGCGCGTGGGCGTGTGCAGCCCCAGCCCGCGCCGCGTGCACCTGGCGCTCAGCCCGCGCAGCGTCACCATCTCCATGCCCGGCGTCGAGCCGCAGGACATGGAGCGACGACGGTGATTATATACCACTACTAGCTCGTGCACCGCTGCTGCGTGCGCGTGGGCGTGTGCAGCCCCAGCCCGCGCCGCGTGCACCTGGCGCTCAGCCCGCGCGGCGTCACCATCTCCATGCCCGGCGTCGAGCCGCAGGACATGGAGCGACGACGGTGATTATATACAGTGACATTTGTTGCCCGCGACTCCACCCGAATCAATTTCAGTTTTGTACGAATCCCGACTCATCGTTTTTGACTATGGCCCGGTTGCATCAATAAATTTTGACAGACACGTAACCGTTAAACATGGCGGCTCAGAACATTATGTCAATAATAAAAAAAGTTGATAAATGTATGTAACGTTAACAAACAGTTTGAAGCAACCGGCGCTAAGTCTCCTGTCCAGATTTCAACTACAACACTACAACTTGGTAGCAACAGCTATAGTAAGTCAACCTGTAAATATGTCAACCTGATAATATGCCATCACAGATTTTTTTGGACTAAATGTTACTTACACTACATATATTTCTCTGTAGGGGAATAATTCCATCATACAAGAGTTTCACATGTATGTACGATATCGACTGCATGCTGGGGAGCCAAGGTGTGCTTTGTGTTGGGTCAGATTAAGCAGCACATGTGTCATTGTCTGCATGTCCTCTTCCATGCAGGATTTTGTGCTCATGCATGCACACTGCACAGGCGAAAATAAGTACCAATAAATATGAATGAAATTATCTTTGTTGCAGCCAAATCGCCCTCAAGGCACTAAGCGAGAGATTATCCAAGACGTCCGAACAGACCCGCCAAAAAAACCTGTCGACCAAAGTGAACATGGAGGCAGTGAGGAAGATGCAGTCGTCGCACGTCATACCGCCCTTCCCGAGCGAGGGCGAGCCCAGCCAGCCAGCGGCCCCTGCGGAGGCGACCCTAGTCGATATCACCACAGAGCCGTCGCCCCCAACTACCAAGACTTCATGATCGTAGCCTTTGATTAGATTAGATTAACCTCTGTCTATAGCACGCGGAATTTCGACCTGAATACATGTTTACCACCCACCTTATTATGTATCTTGCAACAAGTTGCCTACAACTGCGTGAATCTCGCGATTATTGCTTTCAAACGTTAGTTCTTATTCATTTGATCACTTATTCTTCGTTTTAATTGTAGTTGTTCCAACTGGGTACGATATTTTTCGTCAATGTAACGTGGATACTTTTTATTGGAAAACATTATACGTTTGACAACAATGATCGCGAGATTTACGACCATCGCAAACCTGTCGCGATATACGTAATAATGGGCCAATGGGATTTTTGGATAATCCCGCGACATTTGTTAGTTTTATTGGGATAAAAGACGTAGTCTGATCACCCGAGTGAAACAGAGGTGGGCATTCAATAGATTGGCCTGAATAAATTTCTAAGCAGTGACATGTTCATGCATCTGTCAAAAGTATCATAGCACCTATATTTACTATTTTTTTTAAATTGAAATGAAAAATAAAAACCGGTCAAGTGCGAGTCGGACTCGCGCACCGAGGGTTCCATACCATAAAATAAGTAAAATATTGAAAGAATCACTTTTATTCATGAATTTACGAGTATAATTTACATGTAGGTACTCTTGTTGGCAAACCGCAAACGTAACTTTGTTTTTGGCGGATTATTGGTATTATCAAAAAAAGTATATTAGTCAGTGAGTTGATTTTATTTTTCCTGTAAAATATACATTAACTTCTATTGATCATAATTATTTCAGATTTTTCGATTGGTAAACTTCGGAGATAAGGGGGGGGGGAACGGTATTTTTTTCGACAGTTTGCTCAATAAATCAAAAACTATCGGACATAAAAATAAATAAAAATCGGTTTTAGACTACACAAGTAACGCCCTTTCATATGATACCCCACTCAATATTGTTATCTCATTTTGAAAAATCGAAGCCCCGGTTTTCCCCCCTTGTTAAATAAAAATGAAAATAATTTTCAAATTTTTACGATTGTTATGACGTCGCGTCACTATTACCAATAACTATTCCAAATTTCAAGTCGATAGCTTTGATAGTTACTGAAATAATCGAGTGTGACAGACGGACGGACGGACGGAGAAAGTCTCACCATAAGGGTTCCATTTTTACCCAATTGGTATGGAACCCTAAAAAAAAAGACGCCATTTAATAATAAAACTGGGAATTGTTTTGTAAAAAGTAGTGCCAGCTGGTGAACTTTTTGTGTAAACTCATTCTGGTCGAAATTTCGTACAAGATTGGAAATCACTGATTGTGTAGGAGTCTGGTCCGTCATACCTTGCTGTGTATTGCGATTGTGCACCTTACATGTCAAGTGGTGTAATGTAGAATATGTGAACTGTTAAAAATATGTTCCTGGCAGTCATGTCAGAAAAATACGATCAAAATGACAAGTTTGAATATCGAATAGAAACAAGAATTTTCGGAACCCAAATAAAAGTTAATTCTTTACTCATGTTTCTTCCTGACACATGGGTATGTTCAGAAGGTACATATGACTTATGTTGTAGGCAAAATTTTAGGAAGATATTTGTGATACTTTGTACCCTGAATTTGTATAATAAGAGGTAAATTCATCTACAATTAGGGGATAGCAAGATTATTTCGACATTCAATGATTAATTTTTATGCATTTTTAATTTTTAAACCAAAACTCCTGCATTGTATGTGAAATTGTATTATAGTATTTTTATTAATTTTTTTTAATTAACATTTAGGTTAGCGAACATGTATATCTATCTGGTCACATCAATATTTTACTTGAATTATTATGAAAGCAGACAAAAAAGTTGTGATCTTATTCGAGTTTCTGCAAGCTAGAGACAATGATTATAATGTCTTCAAATGCTGAAACTGTACTTATTTGAACCCACCTTACTGCGGTTTAGAGTTATTTGTGAAAATTTGGGTTTACAATTTTGTTTGCAAAATGTAACAATTCTGTCAACAAGTTTTTTGTCATCACAAATATGTGATGTTTCAGTATTTGACAGAAATTATGTAATTGCATCTTTTCTATTGGCTGTCTATAAACAGACTTATAGCTTGACCTCTATACACGATACGATGTAATGACTCGCATCTTGAGAATTCGCCTATGGTATTTTCTTAAGATGTATCATTATCCATGTCGCAAGATTAATATCATCGTGTGTAGCGTAATTCACGTTAGTCTCTGACAGCTGATTAGGAGTGCACTGATCCCTATTCTATGGATCCACAGTGAACCTAGCCTGAATTGTATAGAATGTTTAATCCATAGAATAGAGATCAGTGGTTGAGTAGCTCCCGCCCCGCGCCCCGCAGACCATGGGAGGACCTAGTTTATAGCGGTCTAGCTATAATAATATTCAGCCAATAGCAATGGTTGTGAATTGATGATTGTTATGCATGAATCACAAGTTTGTATTATAGGATGTATTGACACTGTAAATTTATTGTGTAAGGAAGATCTTAACTGGCATTTTAATGACGCATCGCTGCCATGATAATTGAAAACTGAATTTCGTAAGTTGCGAAGTCAAATTAAAATGGAGTAATTCCCATTAGTGTCTTTTACAAAAAATGACGAATATAAATCTCACGATAATTGCTGTCAAAGTGATAAAAAGTGAAGTGTGACAGCAACTATCGCGAGATTTAGGTCCGGTTTCCACCAAAGTGGAGCGGACGGAGCTGTGTTTGATTAAGCAATCAGATTTCGACATCTCCTCTCCCCTCAGTTTCGGAGATGTCAAAATGACGAAATCTTAAGATGGCAAATTGTGTCTTTTGTCGTACTCCATACGGAGAATTCCTTACATAATAACCAGGCAGTACCCGCCACGAAACTAAATCGAGCCATGATCTCCGACTGTATTGCCCACATTTTGTTTTCGTCATAAATATTACCTTTTAATGTTGGACTTAACAAATATTCTTCTTTCCTCAGATGATCATTAAAGGTGCTTGTCCATCAGTGTGTGTTAACGTTGTTCTCCTACATTTTGAGTCACAGGGCACCAATGGGACTCGCTTGATTTCATTTGATTTCATACCTTATGTCAATCATACGATATTATTGGTGTGTTTAATCCTAACGTGCATCGCTTAGGCGTTATGCTTATGCTTAGCAACGCACATCTCTGCTTCTTTATTGCGTTTCTCGCGACAGTTATGCGACTGGCGTAAATCTCGCGATTGTTGCTGTCAAAAAAGTGACGTTTGACAGCATCAATCTCGAGATTTACGTCTGTTGCGAGATGCGTAAAAAAAAGATTCTGACGAATTGAGAACCTCCTCTTTTTTTTGAAGTCGGTTAAAAAGGGGCTGGTGGATAGGGTTTCGTGGCGCGTTTTGCTTGACAGAGTATGTTTTTCAAATGTTACTTTTTGTGGTGTTAAAGGTATAAACATTGGGGTAAATTACAGAACTATGCATTTGTTACGGTGCCCGCGAGGGCGAGGGGCGTGTACGTGATGTAAATAATATAATTATTATGTTAATGATACAATATTGATTAGTGTTATTGAATAAAAAACCATTAATGAAATAACGCGTTTTAATATTATTGTTAGGTATATACAAGGTGTTGGTTAATTCTTATAGTGTGCCCCGCAGTTAACCTTTTTACTTGATCCTAGAAACACATTATTGGAGATAAGAAGACCCAATTATTTTGTTTTATTTTCAATTCAAAACTTAAAATAGTTTTTAGCAACCCTAACAGTGATGTCAACAAAGCGTAATACTTTTCGTTATTTCCAGTTCATTCATATTGAATGAGCCGTTTGCTCGGGCCGTTAGGGATATTACTTAAAATTTATGGTACATTTTTGAACTCCCTGTAGTTCCCTCAGGATATGACTGATATGAGCTAGACTTCTTGAGAGATTTTTTCAGGCATCTATACATCGTCCCCTGCTAGTTATGGCAAGTAACATGTAGGTACATACACAAAATCTAAATTCTGACAATCATTTCTGACATTGTCTATTATCTACGAGTATACTATAGACAATACTGTTACTGGGGCAGACGCTGTCGGCGCAAAACAATCATTTTCGGCAAATTGGCGACACCTTTTTCTTGCAATCCACCACGTCCAGGGTCTATTAAGACGGTTTATATAGGTTTCAAAAGGGTATCTTTAGTGTTAAATGTTAATAAAAATGTCAAGACCTAATTTTTTACTTTTTATTTGTTGATAATCGTGACCTACATAATTACATTATCTAATAGCTAACCTTGAATCCAATTCATGAGATGTTTATAAAATTGTTAACAGATATAATAATATCATCAACATGTATAATTTAAAATTACATTTTTCCTCAGTAATTTTCTTACAATGAATTCATAACCTGCGTTTTTTTAATTTATATAAGACGTGTCTAAAAACATAATCATAATTTTAATATCCAAATAAACTGGTAAAAATTTACAGTGTAATGATGATCCAAAAAAGCTTTTTTGTGTAACAATGACCCATGTAAAAGATTTCGACCACAGTAATCCATAAAATTTAATTATTGATTTATTATAATAATTAAATAAAAATACTCCGATTTCATGAATAAGATTATCTGCTCTTCTGTAATATTTGCTAACTTTGTAATCAATATAACACTTTTCCTTTCCTGTCAGGACATATTCACAAGTACATATTCCGTTCACTGAAGCCCGTAATCTTCATATTGAGCGTAATTTAGTGTCTCTCGCCGTCGGTACAGAGGCTACCTGAACAAAATAAATAAGAATATAGTTAATAATAGTTTGCTTTCTTCTATCAATCTAATAAGGTCAACCGGGGCAATTGCGTTACATTTTTACTTTATCCCCTTTTACCTAGTCATACCACCGTAATGATAAAATCATTAGGAAAATTCTTAGTACAAATGTGTTTTGAAGTTATTCATGTGTAAGTTTGACCGATTTGTTTCTTTCTTAAGTTACGATAAAATGAGTAATTATGTTTTTTTTTAAAAGAAGTATTTTAGACGCATTTTCCCTAATTGGGGCTAACGCGTCTTTATTAAATAACTTCCAACAGGTGACTTTGAAGATTGAAATAAATGTATTTTGCTCCAATTACACTTTTGTGTATGTATCTATCTAAGTGAATCTAAAGAAAAATTAAAAATTCAGCCTGTTAATGTAATGTTATGAAATCTGGGAAAATGCGACTAAAAAGCCATAGACGCATTTACTCCGTGAGAAATCCAGATGTTCAGAACATTTTGTTTGTTAAAGTAAAATTAAAATGACTTACTTATGTGATGTGTCTCAAAAAACATTTTGTTGCAAAAATTTATATAAAACAACATATATTAATATTCGAAAAAGTTTAATCAAAATTAAGTTAAATTACAAATTGTAATATTTTAGCATATTAAAAAAAATACCTGTAGTCACAAGATACTTGAAATATTAAGGAATTTAGTTTCAATCGTAATTATAGAAAACTATTACTACTAACTATAAAATACTTATTTTAATGAAAATATCAAATGAGCTATCCTTTGATAACTGTCCACATCCAAAACATTTATGTGACCAGACAAAATGCGTTTTGCCATGGCCAAGTAAGTTTCTGTTCTATGTAATTTTGAAAATCATTTCTTTCTAAATATTTATCGATATCGATGTATCTCAGTATCACCATTGGTATTGTACTTTACTTTATCTGAAATATAAATTAAGTAAAAAAGTAATTTACAATTTTCACTACTAGAAAAAACAATACTTGCAATCCTTAAAATTTAATCTTAAACTGAGAAAAGGCAAAATGAAAATTCAGCTTTCTTTATAAAATACCTATTAACCTCTCTACATCTAAATATATAAAAGGCAAAGGTGACTAACTGACTGATATATTAACGTGCGGCTCAAACCACTAGACATATCGGGCTGAAATTTGGCATACAGATTACGACATTAGACACAGCTATTACGACGTAGATATCCACTAAGAATGGATTTTCTAAATTTCTAAATTTGTGTAGTCTACGTGGACGAAGTCGCGGGTAGAAGTTAGTTTATTATACACCACAAAAAAGGTTGAAGAACCCTGGTTTTGGGGCAATTGCGATAAACAGACGCAATAACCTCAAAACAGCAGACGCATTTACCTCAAAAATCCAATCATAACCTCTAAATTTGAGATCACAATTTCTCAATAATTAAAACTATTACAATAAAAATAACTGTGATCACATATAAGCTATATTATATTGATTACATATACTATATAATGAAAACAAGAGATCCACGAAAAATGTGGATTTTTAAGGATTTTGACCACTCACCTCGCGCAGCACCTCTTGTCACGAAACATGTGATTTTAAAAATGGCTGATATTTCGAATTTGTGAGTCACAACGCCCTCTACTGAAGATTTATGTTGCGATTTTAGTGCAAATAAACAAGACTAGATGGCAGAAGCAGTTTTATTTCGACCAGATTTTAAATAATTTCGAATAGACTCAATAGCCCCAAAGATGCAAATCCCCCGGTTGACCTTATATTCTCGTGGAAGAAACACATGTGGAAAAAGAGATTATCTAAGAAAAACATATTCGTCGTCATAGCTGGGCATTAACTCGTTAGGTAATCCGTTAACCGTTAATTAACGAAGTTAACATTTTGATTAACGGATTAACTTTTAAGTTAACTTCTAAAAATGTTAACGGACACGTTAACTTCCGTTAATATGCAAAAGTCCGTTAATCGTTAATCCAATGCCTATTATTTACCACACAGCACCGCGGCGCGGCGCTAAAAACAGGTTCAGACAAGTATGAAATGACAAGAACGACTCGTTCAACGACGCTGCCTAACTTGGGGAACCCCTAGATTGTCTTAGAAAAATGTATTCATCGTTATCGTAATTGTTTACAAATTCTGCCCACTTATTGGGATCCTTATTTGGGTCAGCCAATCGTGGGGCAGAATTCACTAGTGATTACGATAACGATGAATACGTTTTTTTTACGCAATCAGATCCCAGATATTCATAAATCAATTCCACGTTTGTTTTCCACGGGTAAAGATATTTTAACACCAAAACGAGCCTCGCTTTCAGATGAGAATTTCAACATGTTAATGCTCATGAAGGTAAATAAAATGCACCTTAACCTTATGCCCGACGATTAAATCACACATTTGAATTATACAAGTATTTTGTTTTGTTACACCAACAGATTTTATTAGTTCACTAACGCAACGATACAAAAATGCAATTTAACATTTAATATATTAACGGATTAACGATTAACGTTAACTTGCGTTAATTCTTCCGAAAAGAAACGCTTTAACGATTAACGAAGCTAACTTTTTTTGTAGCGGATTAACGATTAACGAAGTTAACTATTTGATTAACGGTGCCCACCTCTGTTCGTCGTTATCATAATGGTTTACAAATTCTGCCCGCTGGATGGGTTCCTGATTTGCGTCAGCCAATCGAGGGGTAGAATTCGCTAGCGATTACGATAATGATGATTACGTCTTTCTTACGCAATCAGACCCCGTCAGTGGGATATTTTCGATTACTATTAGTCCTCAGTCAAATGCGAACTATTGAAAGATATTTTAGGTATACTTGGCAAAGACCTGTAGGCTGCTGGTAGCCGTCGGGCCAGCGCGACGCGTCCGTGATGGGGTTGACCGTGGCGATGGGGCCAGAGCTCGACATCGGCGACACACGAGGTGTACTCTGTACAGACCTGTAGTAGTGGTGCTGGCCCTGCGGCGTCGGCTGCCACTGCTGGACCGGCACGCCGGGCTGCTGGTAGCCGTCGGGCCAGCGCGACGCGTCCGTGATGGGGTTGACCGTGGCGATGGGGACGGAGCTCGGCATCGGCGACACACGAGGTGTACTCTGTACAGACCTGTAGTAGTGGTGCTGGCCCTGCGGCGTCGGCTGCCACTGCTGGACCGGCACGCCGGGCTGCTGGTAGCCGTCGGGCCAGCGCGACGCGTCCGTGATGGGGTTGACTGTGGCGATGGGGACGGAGCTCGGCATCGGCGACACACGAGGTGTACTCTGTACAGACCTGTAGTAGTGGTGCTGGCCCTGCGGCGTCGGCTGCCACTGCTGGACCGGCACGCCGGGCTGCTGGTAGCCGTCGGGCCAGCGCGACGCGTCCGTGATGGGGTTGACCGTGGCGATGGGGACGGAGCTCGGCATCGGCGACACGCCGGCAACGTTGCTCGTCATCGTTGGACCTGGTATATAAATTATAAGTACCATAACTTTTATTATTGTATTAAAAAAAAATTGACTCCGGGAATGGCGACAGAAGTGAAAACTCAAACAGAGGTGTCGGATACGGTAACGGTTTCGCAAGTTCAATGCATTTTTCCTATAACGAAAATACCCAACGCGGCTAAAGTTCTTTTTTTAATAATATGCACCTCAAATTGAGATACGTCTCCTTCTATTGTTTTTGCAGCCGGTTAAATAGGTTGAGCAGTGGACGCCTGTTGGCTGAAACGGGAGTATAGTTAGTACCGGGCTGTCCGACGTAGCCGGCGGGCGGCGCGGCGTAGGGCGCGGCGGCGTAGTACGGCGGCGGCACGCTGAGCGCGTGCGGCAGCACCGCCACCGACGACACGGGAGGCCCGCCCAGCGCCGGCGGCGGCACGGGCTGCGGCGTTTGCTGGACGAGAAACGTGGGGTTCAATAATAATATACCACAAACTAGTCTCAACCTAAGACATATTATGGGGTTCAATAATAATATACCACAAACTAGTCTCAACCTAAGACATATGGGGTTCAATAATAATATACCACAAACTAGTCTAAACCTAAGACATATGGGGTTCAATAATAATATACCACAAACTACTCTCAACCTACTCTGGCTAGGGCTTATCAAAAAGATAAAAATAGTATAAATCAAATCAAATAAATCATACACTGAAGCTGAACATTTGCATCATGCCAACAAAATTCACTTTCCAATTATTAAGATTTTTAAGCGGTGGTAAATCCGGCCCGTTCGTTCGAAGCGAATGGGCTCGAAATTTGTACAAAAACTGTAAACTGAAACCTGTACTAACACTACAGTTTGAAGGCAAAGATTAAGCTCGTATTTGATAATTGACCTGTGTCGTGCGTTAGTACCTGGTAGTAGGAGTAGTAGTTGTGCTGGTCGGGCTGGTCGTGGATGGGCACAGTGATGAGGTTGGTGCGGGGCCCGCGCGGCCGCTGGTCGTTGGCGCTGCTGGGACCTTGTTGTGCGTTAGTACCTGGTAGTAGGAGTAGTAGTTGTGCTGGTCGGGCTGGTCGTGGATGGGCACAGTGATGAGGTTGGTGCGGGGCCCGCGCGGCCGCTGGTCGTTGGCGCTGCTGGGACCTTGTTGTGCGTTAGTACCTGGTAGTAGGAGTAGTAGTTGTGCTGGTCGGGCTGGTCGTGGATGGGCACAGTGATGAGGTTGGTGCGGGGCCCGCGCGGCCGCTCCCCCGCGCCGTGCGCGTGCGAGCGCGGGTCATTGGCGCTGCTGGGAACCTGTGTAATATTACACGCAAATATAAACAATTGCTTCTGTAATATATGCTCAAGTTGTCTATTATGTACTGTGCATCCAGTGTTCAATAAATCAATATCCGGCAATATTATAGACAGTAGAAGAATCGTCGTCGTCGTTTCAGCCAATAATCGTCCCCTGCTGGACATAGGCCTCCTGGAATGACAACCAAACCCCACGATCTTACGCCGCCTGGCGCCAGCGACTCCCCGCGACTCTATGTCGTCTGCCGACAATGCGCTTCCCAGTGCATGGCCGAGTAGACACCAGTACCACATTCACGCGAGTCCGACTCGAACTCGGGTGTCGGTGAAAGGCGATCGCTCGACGCTTTCTCCAATAAATATTATAATTCTACATCACCATCTTCTGGAGCCAAAGAACAAAATCATCGCCATTTACAACAAGTAAGGTAAGTCGTAGGCGTGCTCTAGATTTTGTTTAGTATCTTTAATTTAATAATTAAATTGTGTGCCGGGGATAGTGCTCAACTCCCATAGTTTAAAACTTGAATGTCGTAACAGATTGGTGGTAAATTGAAAATCAATATTTTTTATATTAATTTAACATAGCCAGGATTTTCCCAGGCAAGCTATTATTATAGACGTGTTCAACTGTAAATAAAATTTAATAAAACATATTATGTTTCATCTAATTAACAGCTTGGTGAAGGTCGATGTAGGCCCAGATCTCCAACCAAAACTATGCTATAAACACAGAGAAGAAGCTCGGATACTAACAGAGAGCGGTTTGACGATAGCGACGGAGGGCGGCGGCGGCTCGGCCTCCTGTTTGTTGTCGCCCCCGGATGCGACGTGCCGGTGGTTGATATGAGCTTGCAAATCACGCTGTAATCAAATAAATAAACTGTTTATTGTGTAAACAACATTATATTTAATTAATACAATCAAGTTTACAAAAGAGAATGACCAAAGGTGGTATCAAAGATTTCACATACACCAAAACCAAAATAGTCTAGGAAAATAAAATAGTGTTTTTTTTGGCAACCATTAGCACTAAGAATTTGTTTCTTTCATTTCGATGCACATTCTGTGTAATACTGATTTTACTAAGAAGCACAACTTGTTTATTTGCCTATAACTTTAGAATCCGGATATTAATTAAATAAGTAATGATTGTAGGAGTTAATGTCCTTTAACCATTGATTTTGGGCCCCATTGAAATTATTATTTCACGAATGAAATTACTGAGGTGTTTATTTAACAACATGTGCATATAACTGCCACTCAAACTTAAAAAAACAAGTGCGAGTCGGACTCGCGCACCGAGGGTTCCATACCATAAAAGAAGCAAAACGGCGGATTATTGTTATTAACAAAAAAAGTATAATAGTTAGAGTTGATTTTATTTTTCCTGTAAAATATACGTTAACTTCTATTTCTATTGATCATATTTATTTCAGATTTTTCGAATGGTAAACTTCGGAGATAAGGGGGGGGAACGGTATTTTTTTCAACATTTTGCCCAATAAATAAAAAACTATCAGGCATAAAAATAAAAAAAAATTGGTTTTAGAATATACAAGTAACGCCCTTTCATATGATACCCCACTCAATATTGGCGACCCGGTTTTCCCCCCTTTTTAAATAAAAATAAAAACAATTTTCAAATTTTTACGATTGCTATAACTATTCTGAATTTCAGGTCGATAGCTTGAATAGTTACTGAAATAATCGAAGGTGACAGACGGACGGACGGACGGACGGAGAAAGTCTCACCATAAGGGTTCCATTTTTACCAAATTAGTATGGAACCCTAAAAAGATGTTACTCCAGGTCAGTTTTGAAGAGTTAGAGACTGAATATTAAGTGAAATTACTCATAGTATATAGTATACTACATAAATAACAAACCTGTGATAAATAGGTCCTTCTACATCCAGTATTGCCATATCTAGTTCCAGAGTGGGTGCACATAAACACTGTGCCCAGACCTGTCTGTTCCACTCTCAACACCTGCAATAAAAAGTTTAAATGTTAAAGCTTGCATAGATACAAAGAAATTACTGACTCTCTATTAGTACTACACTTCTATCAGAATACTTACTGTAAGGGCACGTCTCATAAATCTGGCCACAACTCAAAGCAGACCAATGAGTTCCTTCATATATCAAGATTCAAGCCTTAACAATGCTTAGACCAAATAAAGTTATTCTTTTCTTTTCTCTATCACTTCTAGAATAAGGTAGTATAGATTTCAAGGTGGACATTTTAGAGTGGATAAACAGAATAAGCCAATTTACTTATGTTTTTTACCTTCTCTCTACAGCGCGGGCAATGAGTATGGTCAGCTCTGGCACAGGAGAGGCAGAAAACGTGTTTGCATGGTATCTGAAACAAGGCAATAGAGTATTCATTCACTTACCAACTGGAAGATTTCCAATTACAATAAAGTTAGATGAATTTGTACATGGTAATGTGAAACTATTTTGTTATTGATCTTGAAAATATATTTCTTGTGAATTTACAGCACAGTACATGCCTGGAAAGTTTGTTATTTAAGATATAATGGATTTAAAGCTCAACAGATTAGATCCAAATGATTACTATTTTGTGTAGTATGTAATACACACTTAGAATCTTATCAACGGGGCTAGGATGATCAAATAGAGATATTTTTGTTTCTTTTTTCAATCTCTTTTCTATATCTAATCCATATATATAGACAGAGAAAAGCTATCGACAAAAGGATACAAAATTATCTCTATGGAATTATGCTACATAGGCTGGTGGAAGATTTGCCAAAATAACGTGTATATGAAACAGTGACAGATATGCTGGATTACAGGGAGCTTATAGGCCAAATAATGGGAAGGTCCACCATATATCAATCAATAATAAAGATGTAAATTTCCAAGTTTATAACACAAGGATTAATTTAATGACAGGATCCCCCATATGTAGTAAAAATAACTAATATTATGTTAACTCACCATTCTACCATAAATGAGTATAGGCTTGGAGCAGATGTCGCAGCAGTATATCATGGGGTTGAGCACCTTCTCACCGATGAGGGCCGCACGGTGACTCCAGTCCAGCCGCAGCATGGGCTCTGGCGGCCCACGCTGAAGTGTGGTGAACACTGGGGCTTCTAACTGAGATATGTCTGATGGGACTTCCACTGAAAAACCATACTCTAATGAATATATTGACATAGACTATTCTTATGTACTCACAAAGCTATTTAAGCTTTTGTAGATGATTTTGATCTGTAATTTTCTGTCAGTATAAATTTTGCTGTAAATCTTGTCCAGGGTTTATTCCTGCAACTTTAGCCATATTACTCATGTCTTTAACTTTTCAACGAATTTCTTAGATTACGTACTCCAGTTACATGCACTGAAGTTACATGATCTATTTGGCAATGCGATGTCAATTGCTTTGAGGGCTAATGATTTTATAAGGTAAAGTAGATATTATTCTTCATAACCTGCATAATCCTAAATGAAAAGGTAACTGAATGATTAAAAGTGGTCTACCAACACACAACTCCGACCAGTGAACGAGTCAGCCTGAAATTTGGTGCACAAGTAGCTATTATAGCAGACATCCACTGAGGTATAATTTTTGAAGAAAATCTGGGGTCTGATTGCATAAGAAAAACATATTCATCGTTATCCTAATCGCTAGCGAATTCGGCCCTGTGATTGGTTGACGTAAATAAGGAACCCAATCATCGGGCAGAATTAGTAAATAATTACGAACATCTGGGTGATCGAACTTTGCTCTGTATTTTCTCTCCAATAGATGGCAGCAGGAGTCATTTTTTTTGGTAAATTTGACATTTTCTAAAAATATATACTTACCTTAGCTAGATCGATTTATCACCCCTTAAAACCCCCGCACACTAAATTTCGTGAAAATCGTTTAAGCCGTTTCAGTGATTCAGATTATATATATACCAGAATTGCTTGTTTAAAGGTATAACATTACGATGAATACGTTTTTCTTAGACAATTATAGACAACTTCCGTGGTTGAGTGGTTAGCATGCCGGTTTTCAAGGCGCCGCAATCTCTGAGGTTCCGGGTTCGATCCCCGGTCGGGGCAATGTAGAAAAAATAAGTTTTCTACATTGTCTCGGGTCTGGGTTGTTGTTCGTTGTTTCGGATTTCCTTAACACAAGTGCATAAGCTACTTACTAAGGGATCGGAGCAATGTATGTGATGTTGTCCACTATTTATATATGTATTTAAAAAAAAATCTAGGGGTTGCTTACATTTAGCCGGTTCACTCTGCTCAGGCTCCTGTTTCACGTCCTCGGCCATAGCCTCCTCCTGGTCGTGCGCTGCCTCCTCCGCACACTCCTCCTCATCTGATGACATGACCTTAGGCACCTTCTTGCCTCGCCCGCGACCGCGACCTCTTCCCCGTCCGCGCCCGCGGCCCCGACCTCTCCCGCGGGAATTTCTCTTCTCCCCGTTCATTTTAAGGCTTCAGAAACTCTTGGGTTAAGTATTAATAGTGTTTTTAGGTCACAATATTAGTTTGTTTACAGTTCACACACGTCTACCACAGTTACCTACACGTCTTCATTAACATAGAGAACGCGAGTAATAAAGTTTTCGTTTCTTAACTACAGTCTCTCGTTGGGCGTAGTTTTGTTTGAGTTTAATATATAGAAGTTCAAATCAAACCAAGCCACCAATACGAACCATAAGCTAACCACAACAGCGTTGAATTAAAACACTGTGTTACACCGAGTACGTATAACGTATAAGACGGTCCCGAGCGGACAGCGGTCAGTAAACACATAAAACTTAATTTTTACTACGAATTAGGTACCTATGTACGAAAATCTTTACAAAAACGTAAACACTAGAATTGCAGTTACTGTCATCATGTGGTCATCATGTAATTGCCATTTTGAAAATTGAACCATAGTAAAGTTGTACTTTTTGACGTTTATTAAGCTATGAGCTGCGGTTCTGTGATGAGCTGTCAATCTCATTGAAAAGCTTGACGGATTGGAGGAAGTTCATCTGTCAACCTATGCACAGATAAAAATATCCATTGGAGCTTGTCAATGACCAATATGTCATGTTGTCTTGGTTGTCATCAACCACCAAAGACGAATAACATTGAAAAGCAATACACTCGTTGATTACAAAAAAATCCACCAACCTACCAATTTCTGTTTTTTTTCGCTCATTTGTCGACATCTTCTCTGTAAGAAATTTCCTCTATACTATCTGATCGCCGAAGTAAGTACAATATATGTACAGTATTATTATACTTAGTAGTATGAAAAATGATAATAGGTAAAAATTATGAACAAAAATTTAGGTTTTAAGTAGGTAGGTAGGTTGTTAAAAGCTACTAATATACATAATCTAAGGTTAAAAGTAGGTTTATAACTACGATGCTCTCGAGTCTCACGATAAATTATATAATATGCTCAACGTCTACCTGAATAGGTACTTTGAGGAAGATTAATTTTGCTGCGGCGAATCCTCTTGATAGAAAATACATAACAGCAAAGTTTAGTCTGGTTCATATCAAAACGATTCTGTTTAGGTATACCTAAAACAAAACAGATATTGGCCTAGGTCAATACGTTTAAGGTGTTGCGGCCCTACCAGCCCGCGAAATTCAAATTTTATTTAGTTTTTCGCAAATATTAGACTAACTACAAATTATAGATTTATGGAAATGCATTTTGCGGGCCTACTTTTTATGCATCTACATGTTTTTAATAGAAACTTTGCTCGAAAGTTCCCACTCATATCATATTGGTTCCCGAAAGATAATTTTTTGCAGTTTCCCAGATTTCGAGCTATCGGGAACCAATATGAAGTAAATGAGTATTGTTGAGCAGAGTTTTTATGAAAAACATGTAGATGCATAAATTCTGCGCTCGCAAAACACATTGCCATTAACCTTCGATGCATAATTAACCCACTATGAGCAAAAAACTAAATAAAATTTGAATTTTCGCGCCCGGATGTTACCCATTGCCCTTAATTGTATTGGAAATAGGTATTATTGAATGATTCATGATCAGCCTGTAATCTTTAACCTATAGATTATGACCCAGAAGTTCACGAGTAACTAGCTTACGACAGGTGACTGCAGTATTGCAAATGTTGCATCATATTCAGTGCATCTTTTTTAATGATCAGTAATGGAACATAGCAACAAGACCCACATCCCTAGCCATATGACATTTTGCGATCAAAGATTTTATTTAAATCAAAGATTAATTTAATTTTAGATCAAAGATTTTCTAAAAAGACATAAAGGAAACGAAATTCAAAAACGTATGAAAATTACTAAGTGATCGATAAATTGGTCACCAAGACCCACATCCCTAGCCATATGACATTTTGCGATCAAAGATTTTATTTAAATCAAAGATTAATTTAATTTTAGATCAAAGATTTTCTAAAAAGACATAAAGGAAACGAAATTCAAAAACGTATGAAAATTACTAAGTGATCGATAAATTGGTCACGTGACTTCCGCACATTTTTATATTTTTTTTTTATTACGTTTGCAAAAAAAGCTCATGGAACTATATAGAAAACTCATGGATGATGCCGTTTAACTTAAAACGGCTAGAGATCACCGAGCACCAGCGATGCCAGATCGTTCCCTAGGGAACGAAAAGCGTTCTATTTTATGATCAAGCGTTCCCTCGGCGTTCCCTTACTTCAACCGTTCTTTTCGTTCTTTTACGAAAATAGGAAGTCAAGACTACATAATCTGTGTTCAAGAACAAAAAATTGCGTTTCGTTTCTCCATCCGGCCTAAAACTGCCGCCCTTTCCTAAGCAAGTACCTACGAACGCAACCATTACAAAAAAATACGCTTCATTAGTCTGTGGCGAGCAGGGTTGCCAGATATTTGCCAATTGAATTCGCCCAATTTTGCCTGCTTAGTAGCCTAAATTCGCCTAATTTTTTTTTTTGCACAAGTAGCCTAATTCGCCTAAAACTTTGAACTATCTAACAAGACCTATTTTAGACCCAAATAAAGACGACACGTAAAAAAATAATATATACAAAGTTTTTGTTTTGCTGCAGCTTGGGTAGTTTTTTCACTGAGTGTGTACCTACTTTTAATTTTATGTATTTATGGTGTTAGTCTTAGTATTGACTATTGTGTGCTAGTTAGAAGTTTGCTGCAGCTTGCACCTTTTAATTTACCCAGGTACACTGACTTATTTATAACAGACTATACCGAAAAATTTTCAATTGGGTTTTTACCAGTGGACGTAGTGATTCATGTGAAAGGTTCATGGTGATTGGTGGTTCATGCATATCATCCTACCCCTACGCAACAAATATAAACGAATTCCACGCGGACTAAGTCACGGACAATATCATAAAAAATTTCTTATGTGACAATACAAAGATATTACATATTAATAAATGAATAAAAATGCCTATATAAACCTATAAAAGTCTTGCACAATTAAATTTTTTGGAAAAAATTTGATTTAAAAACTAATATTATGTTCTTCGTTCCCTCACCTCGAATTTCGTTCCTTTTCAGACACCCCGACGTTCTATTTCTCCAGCCGCCAATGGCAACACTGCCGAGCACAATCATTTTCATACAGTTATGAATTTAGTTCCATCATAGAGTAATAAATAATAATTTGGTTCCATTGCCATCTTTGAGCTAGTCGCAAAATGCGATATGGGCTCTGTGTGTGGAGGTGATATTGTTCGGCGTAGAACTTAATATTGCGTTAAAACTTTAAATGGCAATTGAAACTGCGTGCAGTGCAGCATGTTTTCCGTCACACTAACTTCAAAAAGAATGGTGCGGGACTAGAGTTCATAAAATAATAATACTCGTATTTCGAACCCAGGATCTATGACAATGGGGACTGAAGCTATCACTGTAGGTAAATAAATAGCAAGGTTGAAGGAAAATAAACATTGTGTGTTTACTTAAAAGTACATAGCGTCGTTTGAAGATGCATTTTGCATAGTGAATACTATCCCTTAGATTCCCATGTGTACTCACCCTTATTCCTGCTAAGTTGGTACTTTATACTTGCCTGTCACCAGAGAGGGCGCCAACTATTTGAATCTTTAGTTGGTAAGCCCTGATGTCTGACATAGCGTTTTGTGAATTCCTGCGTAGTGTTTTGTGATTTTCTTTTTTCCTGCACTAATGAGTAAAAACGGTGAAAAAGATTACCAAAGTGCAGTGGAGGGAGCTGGGAGTGATGTTTCTCAGTCTCACAAGGAAAAAAGAAGCTGCGACTCATCGTCAGACGAAAGCAGCGGGGACTCCAATTCGGGATCGGGACGCGATTGTTCGCGCCCTCCGAATAAGAGAGCACGAAGATCAAAGGAGAACTCGGACCCACGGGTAGACTTTTTAATGGATCACGTGAGTCAGCTATCTAATTATATTCAGTTATACATGCCGAATAATGTGCAGGCAAGATCTGACTTACCAACTGTCTGTGTTGAGTCACCATTAGGCTCCTCTGCAGAATTTCTAGTGAACCCCAGATCTAGACAGCTGGATCTAGGTGAAAATGAGACAGTTGTAGATGAGAAAAAGATTATAAGAGATGCGCCGGCAGAACGGGTGCAGGCTCTTTGTAGGCTACAGAGGTTCAGTTCAAATCAGTGAAAGGAAGTTAAATATTCAAAAAGCCTACAGACATTGTTAGCTAGGCCAGGTTTTACAGAGTTGAAGATTAATGATGAACTCTGTCACTTGAATAAAGGGAAAGATTTTTTAATGAACACAGAGAGAGTGATGGCTGGGCTTACAAACGGTCTTTTGGAGCATAAGGAACTGATGAGAAACAATTTGCAAGAGATTGTAAATTGGGCTAACAGTTCAACAAATGAGTTAACACCAGAAAATTTGTATAACAAAGTAGTGAGTCTCTTTGGGCCAGAGTCCCAGAGTCATAAGAAAATGGATCAAATTTTGCAAGTGGTTTGTGGGAAGAGAGCAGAGTGCATTGAGGTAAGAAGAGACAGGCTCACAGTAGAGGTGCCTAATAAAAATTTACAAGCCACATTGAAGAATGTACCCCCGAGTGCGGATTACCTGTTTGATCCTAAGGCATTAATGCCTGTGATTCAATCGTTGGGGGGATCAGGATCTTGGCTGAATATGCCAACATATCTGAAAGAAGGCAAAACTTTTAAGAATAAAAGCAACTCGATCGTGAACCTATTGCTTCCACATCAAAGCATGCAGATCAGGGATATCGTAGCTCAACCTTTCGTCCTGGCAAAAATAGAGCATTTTATAAGAATATAAAAAAGGATACAAAGCCAAATAATAATAAGAAGAATGATTCCTTCCTATCAAAGATGTTTTTAATCCCCAAGAGCAGTGGCAGCCTTCGTCCTGTGTTCGACTTGCGGGGACTGAACAATTATGTTCAGGCCAAACATTTTCAACTAATATCCCATGCATCAGTACCAGATTTCCTACAGGCCCAAGATTGGATGGTAAAGATAGATATTTCAAATGCATATTTTCATGTGCCAATAGCCGAGTCCCATCGGTGCTACCTCAGGTTGGTGTACCAAGACGAATTGCTGCAAATGACTTCTCTGCCTTTCGGCCTATCATCTGCGCCCCGGACATTTGCAGCTCTAACGAACTGGATTGCGGAAATCCTTCGTTCCAGAGGAATTCGGGTTCTAGTCTATCTGGACGACTTCCTCTTGGTCCATCAAGACCAGTCCAAGTTGATTTCTCAGACTGCGGAAGTCGTGAGGATCTTGGAATCTTTGGGATGGCAAATAAATTATCCAAAGTCAATGTTGAAACCAACACGCCAATTGGAGTATCTGGGAATAGTCTGGAATACCGAGGAAAACAAGGTCTCACTATCTATAGAGAAAATAAGGAAAGTAAGAATGGCTGTTCTGAAGACATTAAACAAGAAACATTGCACCCTAAAGCAGTTGGAAAAGTTGTTAGGTCAATTGAATTTCGCCAATTTTGTGGTACCAAGAGGCCGACTGCACTGCCGGTACCTACAGATACTCCTCAAACGATTCAGACGAAACTACAAGAGGAAGCAGACGTTGCCTCCTCAAGTGATGGTCGATCTCAAATGGTGGATTCGCGCAATCAAAACCAATTCACTTCTACATCATCGTCCATTCACTCACTTCCTAACGACAGATGCAGCGGATGCAGGTTGGGGAGCCCAGTTAAACGAAATTCTGATGTCGGGTACGTGGACAGAGGAACAGATGAAATGGCACTCGAACTGGAAAGAGCTGTTCGCAGTATATGTGTCGATTCGGAATCGGTCTCATACGCTGAAGGATGCTCATATTCTAGTCCAATCAGACAACCGGACACTAGTGTCATACATACGGAACGAGGGAGGAACTCATTCCCTGAGTTTACTCAATCTAACACGCAAGTTGTTGAGGCTGACAGAAGAGAAGAACATACTCTTATCAGCTCATTACCTCCCGGGGAGGTACAACTGCACAGCCGATCGCCTATCAAGAGGGCAAAGGCTGTCCGAGTGGCATCTATTGCCCACGGCAACAAACCGATTATTTCATCGTTGGGGAACACCAGACGTCGACTTGTTCGCGTCTGCAGAAACAGCCGTGGTCAAAAACTATGTTTCTCTAGACTGCAGAGATCACTCAGCGCTGTTCTCAAATGCCTTCAGCAGAGATTGGGATCATCGTCTAGGGTGGATATTCCCTCCGCCCAATCTTATGCCTCGGGTTTTAGCTCAGCTAAACAGAGCAAAAGGTCTTTACATCATCATAGCACCCCTCTGGGAAAAGACCTTTTGGTTAGCGGATCTGAAAGCACGAGCCTTGGAACCACCTATAATGATAGAGAGACTTTCAGAATGTCTGATCGACACTGCGACAGGCCTAGCCCCAGCGCAAGTAGACCAACTGACGCTTCAGGCTTGGTTAGTTGGAGGTGGGGTGAACAAATCTGCAGCTGGTCTGAAAGAGAGAGACAGTTGTTAAGCTCTAGTTGGAGACAGTCAACAATAAAAACTTATTATCCAGCTATTAGAAGATGGTTTAAATGGTGTGATGAGAATAAAGTGAATAGTCTTAGACCACAGTTACAAGAGATAGCTAGATTTCTGGCCTATCTGCATTTACAATTGCATCTTGCGTATAATACAATCTTAATTCATAAATCTGCTATATTCACATTTTGTAAGATCAATTTAGAACAGGGAGAAGAGCAATTGCTTATAAAACAGATTCTTAAGGCTATAGCTACAGCACACCCAGTTAAACCAAAACCACCAGTGTGGGATGCTGAAATAGTATTGGATTGGTTGTCTAGAGAAAGTAACAAGGTCACACTCTTTGAGGCATCACGCAGGACTGCAGCTATTCTTCTGTTGGCATCTGGAAGGCGAGTACATGATTTAACATTATTAAGAATATCAGAAACTCAGATATGTATCTCAGAGGATAGAATAATTCTGTGGCCAGTGTTTGGCTCAAAGACAGATTCAATACAACATAGACAGTCGGGATGGTTACTATTGAAACACCCAAATTCACAAATCTGTCCAGTTAGATGGGTCAAACTTTTAATTTCACTCTCGGCAGAGAGAAGATGCAAAGAAGAAGGGCTGAGTCACTTATTTATCACTGTTGTGGGCAAACCTCGGCCAGCTTCCCGGACGGTGATTGGAGGATGGTTGAGGTCGGTTTTGAGAGAGGCAGGAGTGACTGCACCTCCTGGTTCATTTAGAGCTGCTGTGGCATCGGCAAGTTGGATAGAAAACCATCCTGTAGAAGACATATTAGCTAGGGGAAACTGGAAAAGTGAACAGACATTCCAGAGATTCTATTGCAAAGAAATAGAGAGAAAGACGAGAGGATCTCAGTTACTGTTTGATAATTTTAAACCTCAGTGATTATGTGTATTGTATGTGTTGATTGTTATTTTTATTTTTCTAAGAAAATTTGATTTTTATGTTTGGTTTATAAGTATGAACCATTTAATTATTTCTTTTAATCTAAGAGTTTAAACTTTGAGTTTTAGTCTATGATTTGTAATAAGATGTCATTGGTTTCAGTTCTATTGACACAATGGAGATGTTTGGTCAATAATAAACAATTACATTTGTCACATAGCGTTTTGTGTTTGTCACCAGCAGAGAACAAACAGGTCTTCAAACGACGCTATGTACTTTTAAGTAAACACACAATATAATATTTTGAATTACAACAAAATTGTTATTGTGTGTTGAAAGAAAAGTACATAGCGTCGTAGGAATGTCTTCCTGGTGAAGACACTATGTCAGACATCAGGGCTTACCAACTAAAGATTCAAATAGTTGGCGCCCTCTCTGGTGACAGGCAAGTATAAAGTACCAACTTAGCAGGAATAAGGGTGAGTACACATGGGAATCTAAGGGATAGTATTCACTATGCAAAATGCATCTTCAAACGACGCTATGTACTTTTCTTTCAACACACAATAACAATTTTGTTGTAATTCAAAATATTATATTACTTATGTAACGAGTAGTGATTAGTTTCCATTACCGCCGAGGGCCGATGGGCGGCGCTGGCGGCGCGGACGAGTTCACGACACGGAACGCGGTCACGGCCGGTTGCTGCTCCATCGCGTGCTGCTGATACCCGATATCATATTCTGTCCTCTGCACAACATTCTAGATAAATAACAACGTACTCCGCTATTATAGCTGGCCTCTAAATGTCACCGACCTTTGCCTGTGCTGTACACTAGTGCCTGAAGAAAAAATAACTGCAAAATCTTTATTAGAATAAAGTAACGATAAGTTTCTTTATAGCTTTTTCTGGTTGGCCAACATTCAGAAGCCAAAATTCAAATTTTATTTAGTGTTTCGCAAATAGACTAAATATAAATATTAGTTTTTTTTTACCCAATGCAAGTTAGTACTTGATTGCGATCTCACCTGATGGTAAGTGATGATGCAGTCGAAGATGTTACCGTACTAACTTGGAAGTTGGAAGGAGTAAGTGAACTCACCCCAACGGTTTCTACACAGCATCGCAACGGAACGCTAAATCGCTTGGCGGCACGGCATGTCTTTCCTCGTAGGGTGGTAACTAGCCACGGCAGAAGCCACCACCAGAGTCCAGACCAATAAAATTCCAAAGTGGCCCGTAGCGGGTATCGAACCCGCGACCTCCCACTTGAATCCGAGCGTGCATCGTCCACTGCGCCAGGGAGGTCGTCAAAATGATGCATACTAATGTATTTATTTTTGCGATTAAAACGCCTTTCAAATCACATTCAAAACATCACGTGATTAATGAACTGCCCCTTAAGAATTTTAACTGAATGAATATTGTATGATAATTAAATAACTAAACTGAATATTGTATGATAATTAATTCGTAAAATATAGGTACTAACATGCAATGACACGTTACATAATATTATTATGGATATTTATCACATCACATGCATATCATTTGTCATTAAATTATTTAAAGACATTACAAAAATATGATTAAGTATTGCCAGTAATGCAGTTATAGTTATGTATTGTTTACAATAGCATTGCTTCCAGAATTACCGTAGCTACAGATATTATATTTAAAGCGGTTATTACTATAGATCATTAGATCGTTTATGATATTCTGTGAATAATAAAATCATCATAATCATAATTTATATCATAATGTATAGCCCCGGTTAGAATTAATTATATTTATATAATATATTAATTAGAGTTTGAGAACAATCATTTGTATTACTGAGCTCGTTTCTAAGTTAACATTATATTTATAACTAAAATCAGAATTTTAATTATAAAATTATTCAAATGCGTAATTCATCGACTGCATTAGCAGTTACAGTATTTTTATTTTTTACGCAATAGTTCGATAGATGGCGTTACAAGGCGTGGCTTGAAGCTGTCTCGAGCTTTTTGTGGTTGGTCTGTGGTCACCCGCGAAATTCAGTATTTCGGAAGAATGATCTTTACTTATATGCTTACCGAATAGGTACAACCATAGAGTAGTATGGTATATAGGGGTATAGAGTTATCACTCTAGAAAAATTGTGGAAGTATGGAAACTAGCGCTCCAAGCGACTTGTGGCCGAACTAATTTTCTCGAATATATAACTATAACCTATTCGCTATGGGCATATATAGCTCCTTAGGTACCAATACATTTTTATTTTTTATTTTTGAGGTTAAACAATTTAACACAAGTTTTACCCCTTTCAGAGTGAAGTTATATACAATGTGAAATATTTAATTTTAGTTACTGAAAAGGAGTAAAACTTGTGTTAAAGTGAAAATAACAAACTACATTCAATTTCTTCTTTTATTTATTTTATGTACACAATTCAGAACAAAATCGACTCACACCACTTAAGTCTTATAAAAGATTCACATTTTTATACCAACTATATAAAAATAAATCACTCATAACACTATATACACAGAAACACTTGTAATCAATAATAAACCAGGAAATTAGTTTTGTTATTACGCCTAAAAAAACAACACCACAGACCAGGAACAACACTAAACAAGACGCGAAACTTCTGTCAGTTGTCACTTGTCACCTTGTCACTTATCACACTGACATTGACAACTGACATATGACAGTGTGGCAAAATTTTATCTCAATAAATCACTGAAATATCAGTATTAATATATATAATTATAAAACGGGAGAAAAAAATCTAAACAAATAAAGTAAATAAATAATTACTTTTTTCAATTTTCTGATTACAATCTTGTCTATAAATCTCTTTATTTAAGTCCTTTTTTAAATGAAAAAACTGCGTCAAAGGGAACGTATTGTAGTTCAACATAAGAGGGCTGCCAGTGTAAAAAAACAGTAGTGTGGCTACTGCGAAATTGTGTACGCCATCTATTGATTAGTGGCCGAATTATAACAGATACGTGTTCCATCAATTTATTCTAAATGAAAACACCGTGGGTACAACATACATACTTATTAGAATCTTTACTTACTTTCAAATCAACATTAAAAACAAGATTGTATACGTTTTATCCTTCTTCTCAGCACCGGACCTTACCATCTAGCACCAAAGTAAGTAGTCGTCTAGACTCAAGATGAATCATAAATGAATCAAACGAGTACAAACTCGATGGGGTTGTTTCGTTTACCGAGTTCAGTTCCTATGGCCACCTTTCCGTTCCATCATCAGAGCAACTTCATAATGCACCCATGCACAAAGATTATTAATATTAATAATCTTTGCCCATGCATTTAAATTTCAGCTTAGTCAGTAGCCGGGAAGTGGGTCTTCAACTTGCAAGATTAGATTACAGGCAAACAAACATCGGGACAGATGAAGTTAAATAAAAGCTTGTTGTAATAAATTAATAGTAATGCGACTGCCACTAAGGAGAGCACTAGATTAGATAGGTATGTATTTCGCAACCAGGAACCGATGGCGAATCGGGTGCAAAAATAAAGATTTGGCAAACTCCACTTCCTTGAATACGTATTCCCGATGACGGTGATTCCACGTTTCTTTGAAAAGTTAATCACGATAATAGTCTCGCAGCGGGCGATGCTCTAGCCTCTAGCAGTTTTTTTCACAAAGTGAGTAGGTAAGTATATATTTCATGGAGTGGTTGAGCATCTTCGATCAGCTGTAGTGATTTTTGGATACCTAACTGGCTTAAGTAGTTTTTTTTTAGTATACTTAATTAATAATAGTAAAACATTACGAAATGCGTATAGTAATTCTGAATTAGTACTCATTAGTCATTACTTACCTACAATAGGTATTTTATTGAAGTAAATTATAATAAGTTTACTCAGTTTGTAGCAAAACAATGTTGTTTAGGTTCACGGCAAACCAAGCCCGCAATACCTATCAAATTGAGTGTAAGGCGCAGTTAGGAATTCAGTTCTTTGGTCATAATTTACCCACTAACTGCAATTCATTATATTACCTGGCAATCGAAGTACAAAACGAAAATCGTATTAGTTGTGTTGAAATTAATTATTGTGGGCTCAACAAAACACCTTTATCGAATTCGATAACGGCCAAAGTGACATGTTATATTGCATATCGCCGCTGACCTATTGGCGCTGTTATAAATTGCTCGCTGATGCAATCCATCGCCGTATTACAATTAGAACTATTTACATAGTATTTACTATTTATAATTCACAACAATGTTGGTGGGACAGGTAATCTGTTATGTTAGAATAATCAGGCCTATTGCAACTGCTTTATTGGTTGTGGCACTTGTGGGCAGGTCAGCCCACAAATTACTCTATGGGTCAACCGTAGTCATTTGACTTGGGTACCTATCTAAGTAGGTATATTGAATTTCTATACCTACTAAGTGTTGCTTTTGGTAACTATGGAAAGAAATTAAAAAAATGCACGGGAATGATAGTGGTCGTCGATAAGTCACGTGGTTAATTTTTCGATCGCATTTGTCATACATTTTTGAATTTTTGACTGGAAGTCGTAGTTCTCTGGCATTGAGGGTACAAACTATGAAGCGTGCCAATAAAGCCTACTTCCATACAAACTTTAATCATAATTTTTTTTTTTTTTTTTTTTAATTTTAGTTCCCATAGGGTTAAAAATTTCAAAAATGCTGGAATACCTTAGGGTAGAAAGTTCCAAAAAGCTTCAATAGCGAACCTTCATAGATATCACTAGGTAATATATAAAATTCTCATTAATTTTGCAAACAAACGCCTCCGAAACGGCTTGACTGATTTTGAGGTCTGAGAATAGGTCGAAACCTGTTTTTATACCCCAAAATGGCAAAACAATGTTTGCCCGGGCAGCCAGTACCTACCCAGAATGTACAGATGTATAATGTGTTACAAATCATCCCCTATTGGCTATTTCACTCCTTTTGGCATCTAAAGGTATCCAGTTTTCATCATCTATCAGCAAAAACTTACAAGCAAATTAGGTTTCTGGTGCGATGCTGTGTATGGAAAATTATATCATTTACCATTTTCAGTATTAGTGGGCTTTCACAGTAGGTATTTTACATAAAAGCCAATAACAAGGATTATAAATAAAATGTTCATGTAGGTCAGTGCCACACTATCGATCAGATGCGGAATATTGAACGACGAATACGCTTGTACTACTTATTTATCGCTTATAATATTGTTTTTACTTTTTACTGACGACTACGAGTACTTCATTTTACCTACCCTACCTACTAATTTTGACATCCTGGAGGTGGCTGACATGTTGGTGCTTAGTACCTACTTATAGATACGAACTTCCTAGTCTAGTACAGGTACTAACAATGTACTAACTAGGCATTAGACGTACCATATTATTGAAAGAGTAAAACGAAGGGTTATAACTTATAAGAAAGGAGTTGGGCGATTAGAAACATTTTTGGACTCGCTATCACTTGAGGGTAAAATAAGGTCCGCCGGGCCGGAGGATGACACATAGAACCATTGATTAAACATACGTTGGTACCTACTTCGTCATTGCACAGAACGGAAATACTTACGAGTAAAAATAGTACTTTAAACTTTAAAGAATATAATGCCGGTTGTAGGTAGTCTCAGATCTTTGGTCCTACCTACCTATTCGGTACGATTTTCACAAGTATGTACTTCTCCTAAACCTAATCATGAGCTGGCCATATTCTCTTTACTGTTGAAAAACATTGAGTTTGAATTTGGAAATTCTAGAAGAAATCCTTTCAATCATGTCAAATATTTTCTCAGTTTTCTATTCACCTCTACACAGGACGCATTAATATTTTATAAAAAAAATCCATGTAAAAATTTGTAATTTTTTTAAAGTTTTAAACAAGTAAAAATCATTCTCAAAATTACCAAGTGAAATTAAAGTATTCAAATAAGTTCAAAATTGTTAAAGTGTAACCAAAACAAAAATGGCATATTGCGGTCCTTGCGGTCCTTGCTTCAGCCCGTGCGGCCCCTGTTGCGGCCCGTGCGGCCCCTGCGGGCCCTGCTGCGGTCCATGTCCGCCGCCATCTTGCGGCCCATGTCCGCCGTCATCCTGTGGCCCCTGCCCTACACCTATGTGCGGCCCTTGTGGCCCTCGCCCAGGGCTGTGCGGTCCCAGTTGTAGCCCGTGCAGGCCTTGCTGTACTCCGTGTTGCGGGCCCTGTGGACCTTGCGGCCCTTGTGGCCCATGCGGCCCTTGCGGCCCCAGCGGACCCTGCGGACCTTGCGGACCCTGCGGACCTTGCGGTCCTGTCGGACCGTTCTGCGGCCCGTGCGGCCCATCCGGACCGTGCGGCCCTTGTTGAAGAAGTCCTGTGTAATATGAAGACAAAGGCACGCCGGTTGAGGCGCAATAGGCATGTGCACGTATTGTTGTGAAGATTTTTGGTGAACGTAAAATAATAAAATATTGAATGTTTGTTGGCCTTTATTTATTAAACGTAGTGTACTTACTACTTAGTTTACTTGTTGATAGAGATACCTCTATCTTTAGGCTCTTAGATACTTAGCCGTTACCTATATTTAGGTACTCTCATCCTCGGGCCTCCGTGCAATTTAAATAGAGGAATTCCACTGTTTTTCAGTACGATATCACTCTAACATCTTCTCTGGGGCCTGAGTGGGAAGAAAGCGGTATACTATATTGAGATAAGGGCAATAAAGTATCTAGTAGGCTGTAGTACAGCCTATTTATCCTAAATGAACTGTGAACAAAGGGTGAAGAACTATACATATAGGGTAAAATAAATAACACAAGTCTCCAATCACTTCAATTTCTCAAAGTAAAATTATTTTATTCAAAACCAAATTCAAAACATGTGGATAGTGAAATTTAACAATTTTGCTTTTATATTTGGGCTTTCAAATCTAGATTCAGTAGCAAGGTCTAAAGCGCCAGCTGTAGGTACCAAAAGGCTTGCCGCAGGGCCCAGTACACACGCCACAGCAGGGGCCGCAGAAGGGCGCAGGACGACTGCACCCCGCGACCTGCCCGCAGCACGGCATCCCACACGTGGGATGGCAGGGACCGCAAGGCATACTAAAAATAATAATGGGCACTATGATAATAACATCAAGATCCGAACATTTTACGTAAACCTTCTTCATACAAGAAAATGTAGTGCAATGTGTCGAAACTCCAGCGAAATACTGCGTAGGCTTACAGCTTACTACTGACGCCGGAGAGGGTTTTGCTCCCATAAACTGGCGACATTTTTTCGCGCGGTCCGCCGGGTCTATAGTATAGGTGTCTTTGTATGGGCACTTTAGCTTAACCAATGACGAACCTGCATGATACCACACAAATCCTCCAAAAAACCCCTGAACCTCTTTTCAGGCACAAATCATTTGGAGTTTGTTAAAATTATTTGCACAGTAATTGGATGAAATCGTACCCGAAAGAAACACCTGGATTAATTGGAAAATATACCTAGCTTCCATACCTTATTTCCTTTTTTTTTAAATTATGATAATCTTCACAAAATAATTTTATAATCACTTTTTCGTATGAGCTTTTTCGAGATTTTTCAAGATAATTTAATCACGATAATTATGTCAAAAGAGAAAATATGAGGAAAATACTCAAAGCAAACGTCAATGTAGGTATCAATGTTGGTATTGGTGGACGCAAAGGTGGACGTACCTTTTTCAATCAAAGCCTTTTTTCAAAACTTATTATAATATCTTCTTTTTTTTATTTTCTACTATATAAAAATAAGTCGGGTTTTCCTTCCTGACGCTATAACTCCAGAACGCACGAACCGATTTCCACGGTTTTGCATTCGTTGGAAAGGTCTCGGGCTCCGTGAGGTTTATAGCAAAGAAAATTCAGGAAAAATTTCAACAGAAAAGACGGAAAATCTTTTTTCACATACAGTGCCAATGTTACATAAAACGAAGCCATCTGGTGGCGAAACGTAGTTCGCCGGGTTTGCTAGTTATATTTAAAAAATATATTAAAAAAAAATGCATGCCTAAAAATTATTATTATTAAATTACTTGCTAAAACTTAGCATAGATTTATAATAGGTCATCGCTCGCGCTTATTTATGCAGACTTTTTTTGTGCAGATGTACAAAAAGGACCTTCACCTTAGGATTTACTCCTACACTAAATACCTATATAATAATCAGCACTAATTAATGATGCAAATGAATTAATTTAAGAACAATAACTACTGATTAGCATATAATCAGACGCTTAATGTTTTATTCTGTTTAGGTATAATAATATGTATACCCATACAAACATCAGTGTTGCCCTTGCCCTTGGCCTAATTACGTAGGTACGCGTGGTTTTGACTCACAACGTACTGAATCCGGTATTACGATTTACGAATACATTAATTATTTACTACTGAACTGCCAATAAACTGCCTCGGGTCTGGTTCTAAAGGAATCCCTCGAAGGTGGAAGAATCCCTCGTTGGCTAAGTCAAAGGGTTCGCTTCTCGGGTTAGACCACGCTTATGTTAGAAGCACTGATTACTAACCTCAAGATATGGGCATCCGAACGATTTACGTAAACCTTTTTCATACAAGCAAACAGTAGCGCCAACTGTCAAAATATTATACATATAGGCAAAGAGAATAAAAATTATGAATTATCTTTGCTATAAGGTAGCCGCTGAGCGAACTACCGCGTGGCCTTATACTGTTGGTACTAATGACACCGATAAACTGGCGACATTTTTTCCCACGGTTCGCCCTGTCTATAGAGTAGATGTCAATTGTTAGAAGCCATTGATTTAATGAATCGACAGAGTAGGTAAAACTTGATTACTTCAACCAACTTTAACCTCTCTAGTTAGATTTAAAATGGGAGAGCCACTGATAGCAACAGATACAATATTATATTTATAACAATTTGTATACAGAACTATTAAAAAAATGGTGATATCCAATAATAATTTAATAAGTATGTATATTTATACCTATGTATCCAAATCTATGAGAATAAACTGACTATCTGATTGGTGACTGAAATTTCGACGCACAGCCCATTTGCGCTGGGTCCACGACTCCAAAGGCAAGAATGTTCCTTATCAAATCAAAGTATAGTTAATTTTTTCTATTTGTTGTAATAATTATAGAGACGACAGAAGTACCTTCATCATCTGCGACAATCTTCTAACCGACGCGGTTCAAACGATACAGCGTCGTGAAGGATGGACGGACGGACATCGGAGTCTTAGTAATATGGCCCGTTTTAACCTTGGCTACGAAACCCTTAAAACAGTAGATGTATCTGACTCGCCCAGACTTTTGGTTTATTCCAGCTTAAAGATTATTTCGGAATTAAAACACACATAAACAGTACCCACATACAAGCATCATACAAGTAAGTGCAGACCAACCAAACAAAATTAAAAATATTCACAGTTTTCAATTTTCCACTTTTTTTTGCACATATAATTTTTTGCATCCCAGCCAGACACTTCGCTTTTATTTATCGGTGTTTATAATGTATGCGTCCGAAATCAAAATATTTGGCAATGACCCACATGACATTTTGCATTAATATTTATTATTGACTTCGGAGCTATGATAATAACATCAAGATGAGCCCATCCGAACATTTTACGTAAACCTTCTTCATACAAGAAAATGTAGAGCCATGTGTCAAAACTCCTGCGAAATACTGCGTAGGCTTACAGCTTACTACTGACGCCGAGGGGGGTATTGCTCCCATAAACTGGCGACATTTTTTCGTGCGGTCCGCCGGGTCTATAGTATAGGTGTCTTTGCTTCGGAGTGTGTGCGAGTGGGAGCCTCACATTTTCCGTTATTTTACTCCGATTTTCCTTATCTGTAATCTGTGTCAAAGATTTAAATCGCAAGATAGGCCCTTAGCCTACATTGCGCACATCAAAAACGTCCACAATAATGCTGAGTGAATACTCTCACCATGCTGTAGTATCACTTGTGACAGAGAGTGACAACCTGTCGCACACAAGACAAAAACGTGGACGTTTTTCGAGGGTTAGGGCTTATCTAGCGATTTAAATCTTCGGTCTGTATCGTATAATTTTAATGGAAAGTGTGCCCTTATTACGTCATATGACCGCCATAATAGGACAGTGGAAGATTCTTTTTCAGGATGCTAATTTTGTTTTCGCGTAGCTGAATTTTTCCACTTTCTCAGATAACTAAGTATACCTAGTAAATAATTAGATAATAATTGCCGTTAACAGTTATTGACCGAGTTAAGCGAAGTCCCGAACCAGGGGGGTGGTTTAGGGGGTTCAAACCCCCTTAACCACCCCCCACAAGGGGAGGCACTGAGTTTTGCGAGCTTTAAACATCTACATTTTTTTCATAAAAACATTCAATTCACCTCAATTTGGTACCTAGAAGATTATTTTCTGAAATTTCCAAAGCAATACAAGTAGGTAGGTAAATGACTATTTTTGAGCCAATTTTTTTTGATAAAAATTAAAAACATGTTATACTCGCTCAATACTATCAGAAAAATGTATAATGTGGTCACTATTGAAAATACTCTAAATAAAAATTGAATTTTGCGAGCTACTTTAGCCGAACCTATTTGGTTTAGGTAAAATATTCAGACGACCTTATCCCGTCTTTATAAAGTCCCAGGCTATAACTGGATTTTTTATGGATTTTTTCACTGTCTACAATCTACCACAATTTGGTTCAGAAGCTCTTGAAATCAGCTACTAGTTTCTTGCTCGTGAAGTTTACTTTAGCTCACAGTAATTGTTTAACATCGACAGTTCTAAATCCATGGCTCCTTGACCTCATAACGCAGTAGAGACGTGCTCCGGCTGTTTTGTGGATTTTGAAGTGTAGGTATTGGCACGTGTGATAACTCACAAAATAGCATACGTACCCCGTACCACAGTCGTTTTGAGATAACTGACACGATACGTGATGGAAAACTGCAGTTTTGTTGCAGGTTGATATACAACGTGTATCCTTTACCTTTAAACGAGCAATTCTTGTATAACTATTAATGTATCTATACTTCTATATATATGTATCTATATTTCTATATAATCCGAGTCTCGGAAACGGCTCGAACGATTTTCATGAAATTTAGTATACAGGGGGTTTTGGGGGCGATAAATAGATCTAGGATTAATTTTTAGAAAAGGTCAAAACCAAAAAAAAATATGACCAATGCTGCCATCTATTGGTGGGTAGATATACTACCGAGCACAGCTCGGTCACCCAGATATTGTATATTAATTGCCATAATTAGCCGAAAGCCTACAAGTAGGGAGCGATGTATAGGTGCATGAAAAAATATTAAATATCACAAGAAGTGTGGCTCGAGTCCTGAGGGAGTTCAAAAATGTACCATTGATTTCAAGTGACGTCCCTATACACAGCTGGTTCAATATCAATGAACTGGGAATAATGAAAATGATATGAGGTTTGTTGGTGTCACAGTTAGGGTTGCGAATTTTTATTTTCCTAAATGAAATTAAAAAACATGTATTGAAAATAAAATAAAACAATTGGGACTTCTTATCATCAAATTAATGTGTTTCTTGGACAGGCGTTATTTCCTACACTCTACAAATTAGTACTTAACTGAGATCTCACCTGATGGTAAGTGATGCAGCTGACGATATTATCATACTTACTTAGAAGGTGGTACTCCTAACGATTTCTACACAGCATCTCCCCGGATGCGCTGTAAGACGTGCGGCGGTGTTTTTCTGGTACGCGGATGAATTATCCCTTATAAAATGCCGCCATGGTCTGTGGAGGGAATCGAACCCGCGACCTGCCCCAATCGAATTCGAAAGCGTCCTATGATAGGTGAGGCGTCGTATGATAGGTTTTTAGACGGTTGGGTTAGTTTTGCCGATAATGGAGATATTAATATTACAGATTTTCTAAGCTCATATGAACATCATTTTGCGTCTCCTAGGATGCTGGAGTGTTTAATCTTATGGACGTAAGTTTATTTTGCACTTTCAAGATCGATGACAGTGTTTCTTCCTGTCTAAAGCCTCCTTACCCGTATTTAATTAGTTCAATAACTAAAATTTTTAATAGGAACTACGGGTGGCCTAACGGCTGACACGCTCTTGGCTCGTTTAAGTTTATCCTATACCTTTAAACGAGCAATTCTTGTACCTATATATGTATATATATTTCCATATAATCCGAATCTCGGAAACGGCTCGAACGATTTTCATAAAATTTAGTATACATGGGGTTTTAGGGGCGATAAGTCGATCTAGCTAGGATTCATTTTTAGAAAATGTCGAATTTACCAAAAAAAAAAATATGACCCCTGCTGCCATTTATTCGTGGGTAGATAAACTACCGTTCAAAGCTCGGTCACCCAGATATTGTTATAGTTAAGCAACTACAAATAATCATTGTTTATATCCACTTTGTGCCGGACATGTGCATTGTGCAGTACAGACGTGCAGTTCCTCACGTTTACTGACTAATCATAGGTAAGTTACGAGAATGACGTCAACTAATTACTGCTAACTACGTAGCTAAATATTAAGTACATAACAAACAAATATTCTGTGATACCTATTTTATGTTTTCTGACAAATTTTTACTGGTTTGTGCTACCTACCTAAGAAAAATTTGGCAAAACGATAGGCAGAATTTACGTTACAAAAATGGCTAAAAAAAGAAAAGAGAGTTTATTTGGAATTTGGAAATAATTTGTAGAAAGTTGAATGCTGATTCAAATGTAATGCCTAGGTTAGGTATACCTTTGTATAGTATGGTATGTCTTATCACTGCTTGTAATCTAGGTAACTGGTAAGTATACCTAACTACGCAAAGACGTAGATATATAAGCTGCTATTTTTTTACCTTTATTATACAGTGTTAAATTCTTTGTCTAACATTTGAATACGAAAACAAGTTTAGGCAGGTACCTACCAGGTGATAAAACCACGTGAAAATATTTTATTTTATTCGCACCAAACGAGTTAAACGCATTAATTAAAACGATAAAGCGGCGCAGTTGGTAAACATCCGGCGCGCCCCTCGGACGATTGGGTAGGTAGTAGGTACTCATGGATACTCATAATATGGTGGCATGACGGTGTCACGTCATCATTTTGTCGTTGTCATTTGTCAATGAGCTTAATGTCGTTGTAACAATTTACATTATGGACATTACATGATAACAGGTGTAAAATACTTATACCTACACAGTATTATCTCGGTGGAACTGGCTTACTGGACAATGAGTTACTAGAGACAGGCTAGGAAGTAGCGCGTAGTAGTGAGTAGTAGTTTTTTACCCTCCCAGGCACTGTCTTTCCTGCTAATAGAGTGAAGGCATCTCCTAGGCAAGCGCGTTCCACCTTAGATTGTATCATCACTTTCCACTGGTGTGATCACAGTCAATCGCTAGATTACCTAAAAGCTGCGTAGATTACCTATTTCGTTAAAAAAAGTGAACCATGTAGCAGGGGGCTTTTAGACGGCATCTACAGCTAGCATGCTTACTTAATAAGACAAAAAGAACCATTTTCTCATTATGTTGACATGACGCGTGCGCGATGAATTCGAAAATACATCCCGTACTCCCTGGGAGGGAGGGAGCTTGCAGCCTTAGCCTCCTCAACCTGTCTGTTTTTACTAACAGTACCCATTCGTTAGGCATTTTCTGTCCCAAAAAAAGAGTTAGCACCTCGTGCAGACTGCAGGTGTTCGCTAAGGATAGCCTATGGCAAATCCGTACGGTAGAGAATTAGTTTTTCCAGAAAGAAAACTCTACGACTGAAAATATAATGTCGATGACGAATTATTCCTCTAAATACATATCTTTCTCTATTCTACAGGTTTGATCGAATTCTAAAGTGAATGTACTGGCTTTTCAAAAGACGGATTCACGTTAAATACAATAATATTTGGATCATAATTACTAAAGGCACTGGACAATGAAAATCAATCTGGGGCTTAGCACCTTTAGCATGCTTTTCCATCAAAGATGTACCTACTACATTTCAAAGATACGTTTACGTGCCCAACTGTACTAGCAAATTCTATTGGTGCTGTTTGACACAAAAGCACTTAGAACAGTTCTTGTGGACTTACCTTACGCGTACCTAATACCTATACTCTGCAGACAAGCTTACATAAATGTATCAGACACAGATTGTTCTAGAAAATCGTGAATATGTACGAGTATAATTCAATCGTTACGCGTTAGCAATCTAAAAATGTAGTGACTCACAAAATTCTCAGTTCATGAGACACACGTGAGGATGTCAGACTCAGGCAGACTGTAGTCTGTAACGTCTAGAACATCAGCTGTGCGCCGTGGGAGGAGACTGCGCGTTAGTCGAAATGACTCGTCATTTATATGACATTTGTAGTCAGTTTTTCGACTTGGATGATGACTCCACGGTGGAAATATCGGCCTTGCCATGTCTATTATCTTAAGCGTAGAGTGAAGACTAAAGACATAGTGTAATTGTATAAGACCAAAAGACCAAAATACAAATACAGGTATAAGCCCTGTATTAAAAACTTTTTTATGTTAGTATTTATTATTTATTTGTGCTTTTGTGCTTAGGTGCTTAGTTACGAAGAGAAACAAATAGGTTTACAGTGTACTCTCAGAATGACGAGGGTTTTCAGCACGATTTGTTGGCTCTAAACCGCAAATGTGGCTCTACACACGTTTACCGAGTATACCTACATTACATAACTTTTGTAACATCATGGGGTTTTCTTCTCTCATTTACATGGTAGTTAATGCAAGTTAGATATAACAATTAAAGGTATAAAGTCAGTAAAATCATCTTTGAATATCAATGAATCTACTAGTCTACAGTACCAAAAACAAAACTCCTTTTAGGCCGCAATGTCTACACAATAATATTGCGGCCTAAAATGAGTTTTAGTGGTAAAAGCACTACTCGTTTATGACAGCGTAGTAGACATTATAGTAAATAGTAACGTCCAGTCATTGGCATTGAGACGCGGCGCCTTCCGGTATGAAGGATAACGCCTACGGACTACGTGCTACGTAGCTCCCTAGCTTTGTGCGATTAATTTTTATTAGGTATCAGACTATTAGTACGTAAAGCTTCGTGAAATATTTGATTATTTTATTTATTTGAAATATTTGACCAGAGCTCCAAAGAAATCAAAGCCTCAGAGGTAGGTCATGCCACAAGCGCTAACCAATGAGAATTTTAATGTAGTCTGAGGAGAATATAAGTTGCAAAAATACTTAAGGAGCACACCACGAGTGTGCCCGCGAAATTCAAATTTTTCGTGGTTTTTCGCGATTTTTAAGCTAATAAGACATGATAGGCTTATGGCCGTCAAATTGCGATAATCCCAATATCTTCTTCACGTGTTTATATAAAAATCTCTGCTCGAAAGTGTCGAGTTAAAGAAATTAGTTCAAGATTTGCGAGTTACTCACATATAACTCGATACTCGGACTAATTTCCTAGGATACACATTTTTATGCAAAGATTTTGATATAATCATGTCAGGATGATACTGCCATTCTCGCAAATTGATTGTCATAAGCCTGTCATGTCTAATTAGCGTACAAATAGCAAAAAACCACGAAAATTTTGAAATTCGCGGGCAGACCCGTTGATTTCACGTTAATAAACTTTCGAGAGTCTGGATTGGCTATCGTAATACACTTTTCATTATTCCCAATTCATTGATAGTGAATGTTTAGCTGTTTTTAGGGATGCCGCTTTTTTTGGTACATTTTTGAACTCCCTATCCCTCAGGAAATGAACAAAAAAATAATAAATAAATCACAAGAAATTTATTATTGTGATATTTTTCATGCACCCATATATATCGTCCCCTATTTTCTTTCGGCTAATTATGTCAAGTTACCCAAACGTTGTTATTACAAATAATTAATCAAAAATTATTGTGAAATCATAAAAAAACTTGTACTCATAATGTTTCATCACTTGTATGAATAAGTAAGAAAGGACATGATGAAATTGATTGAAAATTTACTGTTCATTGTTGAATCATGAATAACATCACTGGCAATAATTGAAAAACGGTACTATGACATTATTTTAGAAACCTCAGTTTACTGCATCAAATAATTAAAGGTCGAAGTAAGTAAGTATCTGGGGACACGGTAGTGTCCCCGCCAAGACGAGCCAAGCGAAGCGCGAGGGCACTTCCTATCTTTTCTCGAAGTGTTTCGCCGTATTTTTAAACCCTTATAACTTAGGCCTGAATTATTTCAGATAATCAAAATTCTCGGAAAATGATGTCGCCAGTGAATTTATTAAACCTATAAAGTTTCAATTTTATAGGTCTTATACTTTAGATTTTATTGACGTCTAAAAAACCTAAATTTCGTCACTGACTGACTGACTGACTGACTCACTGATGATCATCATAATTCCTAGGTACTTCCTGAAGACCTAGAAAGCTGAAATTTGGTATATAAGCTAGTATTAGCACACAACCAACAAAAAAATTCCAAAAGTTGGAAATTTAACCCCCCAACCCCTTAAAATAGGGGATGCAAGTTTGTATGAAATTACCGCAAATATTGATGCTAGAGGTCTCAAAATTGATATAGGGACTCTTTGTAATAAACAATTAAATACGTGTTTCAGGATTTTTAGTTAATCACCCCACATCCATAAAATTAGGGGGTTGGAAGTTCGTATGGGGTTTCCCATAAGTATATAGGTATAATAAAAACTTAATTTCTGAAATTTGGTATATAAGCTAGTATTAGCACACAACCAACGAAAAAATTCCAAAAGTTGGAAATTTAACCCCCCAACCCCTTAAAATAGGGGATGGAAGTTTGTATGAAATTACCGCAAATATTGATGCTAGAGGTCTCAAAATTGATATAGGGACTCTTTGTAATAAACAATTAAATACATGTTTCAGGATTTTTAGTTAATCACCCCACATCCATAAAATTAGGGGGTTGGAAGTTCGTATGGGGTTTCCCATAAGTATATAGGTATAATAAAAACTTAATTTCTGAAATTTGGTATATAAGCTAGTATTAGCACACAACCAACAAAAAAATTCCAAAAGTTGGAAATTTAACCCCCCAACCCCTTAAAATAGGGGATGGAAGTTTGTATGAAATTACCGCAAATATTGATGCTAGAGGTCTCAAAATTGATATAGGGACTCTTTGTAATAAACTACAAATAAGGAAAAAAATAATCTAGGTGAACCAAGGAGGGTTCCCTCATTTAAATGATAGAGGGGGGGATACTTGATTCGGACAAATATCCACCTTGCAATGATATTCAAGAAATACACCAAAGAAAAGGAAATTAACCAAATAAAAAATATAGACGTAAACAACTTACAAAAAGAAATGAAATCCCAGCAAAAACATTTTCATGTAAAATGTTGCCAAGACGAGAACATGTGGCTCACACTATCAAAAAGTTATCAGATCTCATGTAGAGCAAGACTTCTAACTCTACACGCCCTAACTCTATAAATCCTAACTTTATAAACTCTACACTTTAGTCAAAATATATTATGTCTTGGCTGTTTCGTTACTGTCACATGGGTGTAAAGTAAAAATATTATTCACTGAATTTGTACTTTTCTGATATACAATACCTAGTTTATGTAGTAACGATTATTTATTATATAGGTATTGAGTCTCCTCAGAAACTGCACTTAGGTTTTACTAACTGCATTGGTTTCAAATACTTCATCACACTTTGCAAAAGTGTGTTCCTTTGCTTTAGAGGATTTTTTTAATAAATGGAAGTTTTTTCCCATAACAATGGTGATACCATTTAATTTTAATGTTGTAGTAAAAACTCTATTAGAAAAGTACTGAACAGTGAATAAATTCTTCACTTTACGCCCATGTGACGGTACCGAAACAGCCAAGACATAATATATTTTGACTAAAGTGTAGAGTTTATAAAGTTAGGATTTATAGAGTTAGGGCGTGTAGAGTTAGAAGTCTTGCTCTACATGAGATCTGATAACTTTTTGATAGTGTGAGCCACATGTTCTCGTCTTGGCAATATTTTACATGAAAATGTTTTTGCTGGGATATATACTTACAAGAATAGCCAGAAGGTTTACAAAATTACTTGTAGTGGGTCTATGGTACCTATATGCTAAGAGCCGCGTATACCTAGTTAGTAGGTACACTAATGATATAGAGTAACCTGCTAGAAGTAAGTTGACACTTCATTCTAGCAGGTGCTTTAAGCTAATTAACTGACTTCCGTGAGCCATTGAGTATGCGCCAGTAGCCTATATAAATAATTTTCCACTGAGACCACTTGTACCTAATGATGATGACGCAATATTGATCTAATAATCAAGTTTCAATCTCAATTACATAACTATTCCAACTAAAAATGTATTAAACTTACAATCAATAACTTAAGTTATACATTTGCAAGTTCTATGCTGAGGTTCTACTTATGTAGATTCGAAAAAAATATAGGTAAGTACAATATTATAATGTTTTTATCTATAGGAAAAAGTAGATTTTGTTTGTATTTAATTAATTTCTTTCTTTTTTATATTTTTATTCTGTGGTGTGCAATAAAGTGTTTATCTATCTATCTATCTAGATTTTAAGAACTTAAAAGAAAGTGATTTCTCTATTGCCATCGTTTCCAGCTGTTTGTTTTTTTCATGGTGGCCCAATTTATATTATGGAAGTATGGAAGTGGAACGCAGCCTTTATTTGTCATTGTCGCACAGAGATAACAAAACTATGGAGATGCCCTATCATTCATTCTAGCCTAGACTTGCGTGGCAAGCGCCAAGATTTGTCGTCAAATTTTCATGTTTCGAGTTAATACGTCCTACTCCTAGTGCTTAGATTGTCTAGTCTTTCGCGGCAAGTTTCAAAGCTACCTGAAACTACCAATACCAATCTGTGCCTGAAATTAATACATTTTCACATTCATCATAGTTAATTCATAATCAAACTAAACTGTATTGTACCTAACGATTACTTACGAAGTGTACTCCTTATTTCTGGCAGGCGTAAAAAATTCATACAAAATATGTAAAATGCGCATCGTAACCCGTACGTAGGTACAATAGATGCTCGATAATAATTAATATCTGGGTGACCGAGCTTTGCTCGGCAGTATATCTACCCACCAATAGATGGCAGCAGGGGTCATATTTTTTTGGTAAATTCGACATTTTCTGATATTTTCGACAGATGAATCCTAGCTAGATCGATTTATCGCCCCCAAAACCGTATACCTACTAAATTTCATGAAAATCGTTCGAGCCGTTTCCTTAATTCGGATTATATAGAAATATATATACATACTTATATACAAGAATTGCTTTTTAAAGGTATAGGATTGAGGAAGCGTACGAAAAGATGGCTTGGCAAGGTCATCGCCCACAACGAAGCATTCAATAATATTGTATATTTTTACTAAAAATAAACATGCGATTTCTTTTAATTAGTCTTCCGCGACTCTTATAATAATATGTTTGGAGAGCTTTATTAAAAACCTGCCAATAAATTCGTGAATCGTGTTTGGGTAGGAAATGCAATTGAAGGAATTTTTATGTAAGGGTTATAAATAACGGTCCAGTGACATTTATTTTGTGGTGTACATTTTTGGCTTATAAAAGAAACTTGTTCCTCATTTATTAAGATTTTCTGTGAACTTATCCAAAGAGACATTATGCCCAGTATCTATGGATTAAATTAACAAGTGGTTAGATAGTTTGGATTTTAACTTTTAAGAGTCCGCTTACCCACGATCTCCCATACATTCGTAATAAGTACCACAATCATTCGTAATTCGTGCCAATTTCGATCATGTTGTGGTGTTATTCGAATTCATATAGTAATATAATCTATGCTCCTGGCTATATCTGGTTCCGAAATACTTTTGTTAAACGAAATTTTAAACAAATTTAGTCTTGCTTATTTTTATGTCAAAAGAAAGTTACAAGTTTTCATTCATAATTAGGGTTCCATACCAAAATGGTAAAAATGGAACCCTTATGGTGAGACTTTCTCCGTCCGTCGGTCCGTCCGTCCATCTGTCACACTCGATTATTTCACTAACTATCGAAGCTATCGACTTGGAATTTAGAATAGTTTTAGGTAATAGTGACCCAACGTCATTGCAATCATAAAATTTTGAAAATCATTTTTATTTTTATTGAAAAGGGGGGTTAGGTTAGGGTTGTTGAAATTTCAAAATGAGATTACAATATTGAGTGGGGTATCATATGAAAGGGCGTTACTTGTGTATTCTAAAACTGATTTTTATTTATTTTTGTGCCCGATAGTTTTGGATTTATTGGGCAAACTGTCGAAAAAAATACCGTTCAATCTCCGAAGTTTAGGGTTCGAAAAATCAGAAATAATTATGGTAAATAAGCATTAATGTATAATTACATTACACATTACATTTATATTTTACAAGGAAAATAAAATCAACTCTCTATTATAGTTTTTTTGATAATAACAATAAACCGCCAAAAACAAAGTTACGTTTGCGGTATGCCAACAAAAGTACCCACATGTAAATTATACTCGTAAATTCATGAAAAAAAGTGATTCTTTCAATGTTTTACTTCTTTTATGGTATGGAACCCTCGGTGCGCGAGTCCGACTCGCACTTGGCCGTTTTTTGTGGTATTACGGAACTAGACCAAAGTTATAAACATTTTGATCAAAATTGATTATTATTTCGTTTTAAAGAAGTATGCCCGAACCAAATATGGCCAGGAACATAGATTAGTACTATATGAATCCGAATAACATAATCGAAATATGCACGAATTATTTGAAATGATTTGATATCAATCAATACATATAATAAATCTGTAGAGGTCGAATTTCTGTACAATGAAAAAAAAATGCTAAAAACCGAGTCAGGGGGATGTAAGAAGTGAAATAGAACTAATTTAAATTTTTTTCAATTTTCACAGCAGCGCATCAGAATGCTTAATTACAATATCTGGGCGTTGGTATCATCTCAGAATAAGATAAGTTTGGTTAGTATAGATATTACAATCCACGATGACACGCCCCACTCTGTCTTACTCCATGCGAATTGAGTAACATAAGCGATTTCGACAGAGTGTATAAGTAGAGGAAGACCAAAGAAGATATAGGTAAATTGTGTGAAAGAAGATAGCACGTTGACAGGAGAGATTGGAAGAAGACTCCTTTACGGGTCCATCGAACCCAGGGACCACTCATTTATCTTGGGAAAAATTAAGAAATTCCACGGGAAACATTTTTGTAAAAAAACGAACTGCACGCGGGCGGAGCCGCGGGCAACAGCTAGTTTTGAATGAATGGAGACATCCTAGTTCACAGGACTCTTAATAGCAGAAATTCTTAATCTCTCAATAAATTTCTGCTATTGAGTTTATTTGTAATTTGTAATAGATTATGAATAATTCTTGGAATTGTACCACTTATGTCTGCTTCATGAGTTCATACAAATGACGACTTCACATTACTGCGTATGAAAAATCATGAAAAAATCTGCGTGACTGAGAATTCGGACAAGTTCACCAAAAGTACACGTAACATCATGATGCTATTTGCAGATAAGTAGACAACTCATGAAACTCCTGATTTTTGGACAGTCGTGTAAAAAACACTATTTAATTTTCCTAGATTTTTTTTTGGTTCATGAGAAAACTTCAGTCATTCTTCTTTCATGATAAGAATTTCAGAGACAGGTAAGACGTGGTGTGTACCCCGGCATGGTGCCCGCATTATCATCAGCGTAAACACATATTCGACCCAGTTTCTCACATTGTTCTCTGACACGCGGCGGCTAGCCAAATCTATTTTGACTTTTATCCACGCGCCTTCTTCAACTCAACGAGAACGTTCGCACAATTTTTGCAAATGTTTATGTTATCAAGGGGCTAAAAATAGGTGTTCTAGCGAGTTTTAATTGAAGTCAATTGCTATGTAGCAGGTATAGTATAGTGTTAAAATTTATTGCATATTTCTAAACAAGCCACAAGCGAAGAATGTATATAGGACAGAATGTGCGCAGAATCTCATGAAGTGAGATGAAAAATAAAACCGGGCAAGTGCGAGCCGGACTCGGGTACAGGACTAGAAGAAATCACTTTTCTTACCGAACCGCAAACTTAACTTTGTTTTTTTGAGGTTAGTCAAAGTCAAAAGTCAAAGTATCTTTATTTCACATAGGACTCACGTTACAGGCTCTTGTAAACCGTCAATAAGATATTTGTCGCATATGTATGGTGATAATTACAAGTCGACTTAAAGCTAAGTTTACTATGGTTCGAAATTACCTATTTGTTAATAGGTACTTACAAAAAAAGTATAACAGATACAGATTTTCATACATTTTTGAATTTCATTTCTATCTTTTTAGCGTTTCGCAATATGCCATACTTATGGCTAGAAATGACACTGCGGCTGCAGCTGGTGCCATTTTTAGGGTTCCATACCAAAATGGTAAAAATGGAACCCTTATAGTGAGACTTTCTCCGTCCGTCCGTCCGCCCGTCCGTCTGTAACACTCGATTATTCTTAGTAGAGTTATGAAAATGTCTACCTTCGGTTAATGGATCCATTTTTCATATCGGACTTATTGAATTATTATTGTTATGTCTTTTCTATTGTTACATAAGTCTGTGGTTATTACGTATTATGAATACGGAATACCAGAGTAGAGATTCTGCGTAGTGCGTAGGTAATTTAAATTCTGCAGAAAAAAACATTTTTCACGCTAATGTTTTGTGAGGTTATATTGAATGAAAATCGAGCGATTTCTTGGCCGCAACCATGCCGCAACGTGGTCGGCACGTGGTTTCTACTAATCATTGTATGTACCATGTACCTACTACATAGTAAGATAGGTCGCAGATTAATTATCACAAACAATCTGTTTGCATTTGCCTATAAAATCGTCTCCAATAATATTTTATGAATATTAGCCATAGTGCGTTTAATCTAGGAAGACGCGCCCCACTTCTTCCGTGATTATTTACAGAATACTTAGATTCTAAGAAAAGTTTCATAATAAGTAATTCGGTACCACTTAAAATCGTACTTACTAATCACAAAATTCTGATATTTCTTTTAGCTGCATTTACGTATTTTACGAGGGGGTAAAATATTAATTAAACTCTCTAAGTAATAATTATCTAGTTATCCGTCGCACCAATGTTCTCTCTTTTTATTGTAATGAACAAAAAGGTTTGACTGATTTCATTTATTAATTTTATTACATATACTATATCCAATATGCATATTATCTTTCTCTTCTCTTTTTATTATACCAATATAAAATTTTCGACCTACTTTGTGTTACTAATCCTCCGAAACTCCTCGACCGATTGTTATTAAATTTTCTGTGTATGTTCGGTATAGGTCTGAGAGTAGATCGTTAGCCATTTTTTTATATCCCTAATGACAAAACACCGTTTGTCGCGTCAGCTAGTCTACATTCTAAATACGTGTAGGTATAGGTATACTGTATAATTTTGCCACAGTTACGTTTTTTTAGAGCATTGTTTGACTTATGTTTCCGGTAACATTAATCTATGTCGAGTCATGCAAATTAGCAAAATCTACTCTACCTACCTATGTGTAAAATAGAAAACTAAAATAAAATGTAAATAAAAACGTGCTTGAAAAAAATCATTTGCGGTTCTGCCGTTGGAATTGGATTGATGCGTTAGTTTCAGTTTTTCAGTAGTTTTATTCTTAGACACTAGCATGCGGATCTGCCATGTGAATTTCGGTTTCTCACATCCAGCCGGAACTATTGATTTTTTCCGTATATAATATAGCCTCTATTTATACCCTCATTTGTCTCTATTGCTATCACAATACGTTCAGTAGGTTTGCCGCAATACACAATATATTCATTATTCACAAATATCAGGTATATTTATACAAAGGTATAGGTAAAAATATAGGTATATTATACAAAGGTACATAATACATATGCCTGTAGCGGTTTACGATAGCTGACGATAGATGGCTTAACCAGCGCAATACCACACGCTGACAGAGCATTCGACGAGATTTCTAAAAATACAAAGAAAAGAAAGAAGAAAGAAAAAACATTTATTTCCAAATTGTGCCACACATAACAAGCATACAGTATATACACCTATCACGCATGGCACAACCCGAAAAATGGTCCAGGCTCAGCATAATGCTGTATATCCAGTGCAAGCACAAAAACATACAGCGCTGATTTTCAGCCGGAACCGTTATTCAGGTGACGCCACGGAAACTACATGGATGTAAACAGCTATAGGAAGCTTATATACTATGGCATAAATAGAAACTAAACTTCTACAAAAAGCGACTAAAAAGTATTATTACTGCTACTAGTACTAGTACTACTGATAGTAAGTATAAGTAATTCGTACCCAATTACTCTATTCTATTTATCAAACATCATACTACTGAGAATATCTATAATTATTATTGTTATATTATGTATTTAACTTTATACTATTACCACTATAATATATATATTTATAATTAAACATAATACATATCATACCAATAAATAAATATTATAAAAGCTACAGAAAAGAGTACTCTGCCACATGATCTTGAAATTCCACTTGTTTTTCCAGAAGGAATTTTTTTAATTCGCGTTTGAACGAAACTATGCTTTTTGAATTCTTTATTGGAGGGGGAATATTATTATATTACAACGTCTGACGTCACACGCTTGGTTATTCGCCGTCTGAGCACCTCGATGTTCGCGCGCGCCGACGGAGCGCGATCCCAGCATCAGCTGCGGGGCATCGCGCCATACCATCGGCGGCCGCCGGATATCAGGGGTCTGCCACGTGACCTGACGTCGGCATGAGACCACAACGCGTCCTCGCCGCTGGCTGACGGGCGCCCACCGGGACATCACTGGCGGGCACGACCTCGCTGAGCGGCGGGTTGCAAGCTACCACCAGGACTTACCCTCACGCGGGCTTGGATCGCAGCGCGGCGGAGTCACCGGATACGACACCACGGCCCAGCAATGGTCCCACCCAGTGCCCCGCCTGTAGTTGCAGGCGGCGCCGACACCATCGGAAGGGGCCATCGCCCCAAACGATTACCCCGGGAACTTTAGGGGTCCGCGTGGCGTGGATGACCCGGATGTGTACACGCTTGGATTACAAGCGGTCCTCAGCCATCTGTCTTGAGATAAAATTGCCACCAACACCGTCAAACACCTATACAACTTTCGCCTTTATATTTGTGTGGTTCTCCTTTAATTGTAGGTACGTGTATTATTATGATCATCGATATAAATTGTATTTATCTCGATGATTATGATTAACTTATTCATATTTAGTTTTAATGCTTGAACTCTCCTATAGGTTTTATTCAGTCTATGATGATAATAATATTATGATTTAGGACAAAGTGTTACAGGCAAAATAGACGATAATAACAAGGAATGTTTAACTAGTGCGACTAGTTTATATCTAGTTCACTAATTACAATGATTAAAATGGCAGCCACTACGATTATACTGCGTAGGTCCAGAGCTTGTGGCTTGTAACAATTTGGAGAAAATAGGAAATTCTAATATTTTTATGAATTTCATTCCATAAGCGTACCAAAGCAATTTTAAAAATCGGCCAAGTGCGAGTCGTACTTGCGACCAAGGGTTTCGTAATGTAACATTGGTACTACTGATATACAAGGAGAGTAATATTGGGTCTCCTGGATCATCGACTAAAATCGAGCTAAAAAATTACTTCATGTATTTTTAAGCAAGTTTTTTTGTACGCAAAATTTAATTCCGTAAACAAACTCATGCCAATTGTTCTTAAAAACACTAGATATTTTATTTTCCTAGAATATTTTGGTTTCGATTTATGATAAATGTTGATACCCCTTTTGGTCATTCTTCTTTCGCTGAGTTTATCGTGGTGATTAAGTATTATCGTGGTAATAATTTCCACCACCTCTCGGGTAGTAACCGGTTAGAAAATAACAAAACAGGTACTTTATCACAATTCTGAAACGTCGCTAGTTTAGATATTTGCGATATGGCACAATTCAAGGTTGCGAATAATTTAGATAAAGCCAACGATAATACCTATATTATAAATTCATTTCATTATTCAAATTAGGTCATTGTTATCCATTAAAATGGAAGTTAGGTACTTAATATCTTAGTTATGTTGCAGATCTAATTAGCAAATAGGTAAGTACTATCAGTTTTTAAATTGTGGGATGGTAATTAGGTACTCGTGATTACAACTCCATTTCAAGAAGATTATCCTTTTGCCTCCGACGCAAAAAGTTTGACGTCGATGTCTGTCTGTCATCATAGCTCTCAAAGAGATGGATCGATTTCGATGCGGTTTATCTCTTTTGAAAGTTTTAATATCGGTCTAGCAATGTAACAAGATCAGCTCTTTTCCAAATTGATGTAGGGCATTTTTCACAACTCCCTCAATATGGGTATGAAATGAAAGGACTTGAACTTAAGTAGAACATACCTACTATCAAATCCAAAATGGCGAATTGTGGTTTTTTAAATTTTTAAGTTATAAGTTATGATCTATGAACTCCTTCGCGCTTATTTGAAGGGGAAGTTTTAGGCTCAGAGTACATTGTTTTAGAATGATCTTGCTCAATCACAAGTTTAGAACCTATTTCATAACCTTTAGCCTGAGCCTTTAGAGAGTAAGTATTCGTTGTTGCCTCAAAATAAACTTTATAAATTCATATAGGTATATTTTTCAAAGATACGAGCATTTTCATCGGTAACTTATCATTAATGTTTGTCATCAGTGTCCTTTTTGTGAGCCGGCAACACGCCCAAAATATGAGGACGCTCGGTCCCTAAATTATGACGCAATATTTTAATGCTAACACATCTTTGTAATGTGTTTCCATGTAAGATCTTCCCAGCTTGGAACGATGCCCGCTCGTTTAGTGCTTGCGTCAAACCATTTACGTACTATGTAGTCTAAGAGGCAGTGGACCGCAATTAGTTCAGCAATCAGCAGCTTTCGATTCGTGGGATGGACTGAAAAACGAAATGGCACGAATTACAAGTCAATTTCTTGAAGTGAATGTGCATTTGTTTGTACTTTTTAAAGAAGGTTAAATTAGCAGAAAGTGCAGGACACACCTTCTTTATTATGAGCAGTGGGTTACTTAATAAGTGCTTCAAGGGAATTTTATGAGGTAACCTAGGTATAACATTTTTTACTCGTACACAATATTGGTTTACTATCTCTTAGTCTACTTTGTTTGGATCGTAAAAATAAACACAAGATATTACCATATCCATGTGTATTTACGTACTTTGTATATATTATCGTAAATAACGATACGAGATACATCCTCGATTAGACATTGTATACTGACCCTTGATTGGCTAAAAATGTGAATAGTGAATTTAACCAATCGGGGCAGAATACACTGATACCACACTGTCTTTTGTCCATCCATCACTATGAAAATAGTGCACTTTTCAAGTGCCAAAATAAAAAGAATCTTCCATCTGTTCAGCTTCGTGATAGTACAACTGTATTTTCCGTGATTTTCCGTCTTATAAAAATACACTAGCTGCAATAAATAGTTCAATTCCCGACGGAAATCCGCGTATATTTAGAATCGTTCTAGATCCACGCGGTCTGCTACGATTTATTGGTGCAGTGAGTTTATACGCGGACTAATTTTTTCGACGCAAAATTAACCGCGTTTTTTTATCGGCGAATATTAAACATTTTTTATTTTTTCTAGAAAGTTCGGTGAAAACCTGCTGCGTCGTTCCTGTATGAAAATTATTTTCATTTCACGTCTCCCGGATTTTCTCTACGGATTTTTAGAAAATCTCGCTAATCTCTTGTGTTATAACGTAGGTATGTTTTATGCGTAACATGTGAATCTACATATTGTAGTAGAAATTGATACAAAATGATCATTAAAATTTTTTTGAAGAAACATAGATTTATTTTTGGAGTTTGGAATGATGTTGAAAGGGTTTTTCATTTGGCTATTTGACTCCGCTTTGTCACCAAATTTTATATCGCAAAGATGTATCTTTTCTTTGGAAGTTTTATCTCCCAAGTGTTTTTAGTCAGTATTTTGGATGTTTGTTTGGATGATACAAGCGTGGCTGCTAGGTGCAACACGGATTAATCTATACGAATAATATTGTTGAGTATGTAAACAGTAAACACCATGAGTGTCATGCACAGAACCACCTATCCAATTTATCAGAACCCACGACAGAACATCAGCCAAGATCTAAATCATTAGCTAATTTATCGAAATAGATAACACAGACGGCAGACCACTTAGACTGTAGACCTATACGAAATTGCTCGAAGTATCATCTAAAAGTTCCCTATTGTAATGTAGGTATTATGGTATAAGTAGGTACTGTAGAGGAACGAAGTTACCCTCTATTTGATCAGCTGTACCTACAATAATATAATGATGTCAATGATGCCAACGCGTTCACTTTGCAGTGCAGTCGGCCACGCGGTATGCCCAACGGCGCGGCCTGCTCTGTTGGTCCGTTATTCCGCAAAGGGCACTGCCTCCACAGGTTCTAGAGTTTCTATTCAACACACTTGAACAAGCTTGACCGACAAAAGTAATAAACAATATAACTCTTTGGGATATGTAAGGCTTATGTGGCGTAGGATGATCAGCGACCAATTATATCTAAGATCGATATTGGACGTTGGAGAACAAAGCTGTTCGAATGGATTCGTCATCGCAAGCGGAGTGTAGGGCGCACTTGTAACAAGCAGCGAAGTGGCTGACTACTTCCTACAATATGAAAGAAATACGCAGAGTTTATAGCAACTATAATTGAGTTTTTGGACCAATGTTGTGTGCCATAATATTTGGTGATTTAGCGTCGACTTTTAGCATTTACTGAATGAATTTCAAATACTGTCTGTCTGTCGGTATTCTATATAATATATTTCGGAAAGTGTGCTCAGGAACTATTTGATTTGGTTCCTCCGTCACCTTTTTATGATAGATCGGCAAGGCATCGAACGGGTTTCTACCGATACATAGTCGACGTACCAAGACTCGAACGAAGCGGTCTGATTCCTCGTACCTGCTACGCACTGCAAAAGCCTGGAATGCCCTCCCAAACACTGTTTTTCCCGCCACTTACAACCAGGGCGCCTTCAAATCAAGAGAGAATAGGCATTTTCTAGGCAAGCGCGTTTCACCTTACACTGTAATATCATGACTTTCCATCAGGTGATATCAGGAGTAATCACAGTCAAGACTATGGCGTAATTCCACAGTCTTATGCCTATTTTATATCGTTAAACTGAGAATCCAAACAAGAACGAGCTCCTCATGTTCCGTGGGCCGTTATGTAAATGCATAAAATTACTAACCGTCCGAGAAACCTTTTCACTATGCACCCTACGCACATAACTGTCCAAACTCGTGACAGGCTTTGAATGTAGTACCTACTTACTTAACTTTACTTTGGCTTATAACAAACTGCCATTACTATGAAGACATTATAATTTCATAAAACAATTGCTGGACTTAACTTATACGATGATACTTACTTAATTTAATTAGTGACTATACATTTGTGGGATATCTTGTTTAATACTTTCTTTTATTATTTAACTTTTTTGAGGGTTTTCTTGAGCTTTTAAGTGATCAAGGAGCTTACTCTACAAACACTGCCTCTTCCTTAGGCACTAGGTTCGTAATTAATTGGGGACAAGATATTAAAATCATCAGCTCTAGGTTTTATAAGGCCTACCTAATGTGTTAGTTTTTGGTGCTGGTTTGGACCCACGAGAGGCAGAAGGGTTCAATTTTGGTCACTTGGATCCGGTACTCTAAGAAGATTGCACTGGTAAATTGTCCTTAAAAGTGCCGCCATCATTTCAAGAGAGTAGGTACCTTTACACTAAAGTAATTACGTCAGCAGCAATTTGGGATGACACGTGCCGTGTGGGATGACCTTTTAAGGGATCAAGGAGCTTACTCTACAAAAACTGCCTCTTCCTTAGACACTAGGTTCGTAATTAAGGGGGGACAGGATATTAAAATCATCAGCTCTTTAAAGCTGCGAAGGTTTTATAAGGCCTACCTAATGTGTTAGTTTTTGGAGCTGGTTTGGACCCACGGTAAATTACCCTTAAAATTGACGCCATCATTTCAAGAGAGTAGGTACCTTTACACTAACGTAATTACGTCAGCAACAATTTGGGATGACACGTGCCGTGTGGGATGACCGTGACCAAGCCAACGCTGCCAACATCAACGACTAGTGCTCACCACAATATCATTCATACTCATACTAATTACGAGCCAACTCGCACTTGACCAATTATTCTTGTATGAAGAAGGTTGACGTAAAATTTGCTTATGCTCAGGTTCATATCGGTGTTCAAGACTCAAAGGTGCTCGTTTTGACTAATGGTCCATGTGATTTACGACTTGCGTGCTTATATCTAAGAAACTGTTTAGATTTAGCGTTCGTCTCCTGCGGCGCGCTGCAGTGCCGCGATGGGCGTCTATTTCCGTGCCCAGAGCCCAATGCCCAGCAGCCGGTGCCCGCTCTGACGCACGCTCGGTCAAAGCTCCTACGATGACGCGCCAGATCTATCCAGTGTTAGGTGGACTGTTATTGTGTATTTCCGCCATTAAAATAAATAATAATCTACGAACTATGTATGTTGTATTCAGTGTACTGGATTTTCAATTCACAATTCAGTTGATCTAGTTAAGAGAATTCGGCCTTATCCTCATCACTATTCAAAGACGAATGAACGGACGGACGAACGGAAGAATGACGAAAAAAGTTATAAACTAAAACAAACGAATAAAATAGCCACTAACATTAATACGTAGGTACTCAATGGCTGGCTACTTAATTACTTTTAAGCCCGCTAAATTAGAATTTGATGAATGTTTGTATTTGCAGCCACAAACTTGCAACTGTGGCCCGTAACTAGAAGAATCTCGCAAAGAATCCTTCCTTTCGCTCCATAAACATCTATGTACTCCAACTTAGCAATTATCTAGGTAGATGGTTAGATACATGCTTACCTAAATACTTAATGCGTGTGCACTCATACGCATTTTAATTAAATTAACCCATAGTATATAGATTGACCAAACACATACCTAATAATGAACCAAGCATATAATGGAACTCGGTTTAAAGTTTTAAACAAAGACAAACAGCAAAAATATTATAGAAGTCTGTTAAAAGTTTCTGAAGTCTGTCTTTCAATGTGGATGGATGGTACACTGCCAACTGAGCTATGGGAGCAAGTACCGTGGTCACTATAATTTTGAAACACATTATTTTCACTCTTAGGCAGACTGTGGAGTCCTCTATTGGGGTTTGGGAAACTATTTCAGTTTTAATCTAATTCCAAAGGCCTATTATTATATTATTTCCATGGAGCTTTGAACCAGAGAAGACACCTTATGTTTTTACTTTTTACTTATTCATATAATATTTTTATTACAGTGTTTCTTACACCTTTTTATTCCTATAAATTATTGTAAAAATTGCCAGCCGAAAAGTTTATTCCTGTAACTCTAAAAGCACAGTTAGCGTGGGCAAGGCATACAAATGATTTTGAATTATCCCCGATTATATCCTTTGACAAGAGATAAACTCATTTTCTCGACCAGCAACATTTCGCTATTTTGAGAATCGGGCGATTGATATAATGTATTTTCCGCATCCGTAGAAAATTATTGCCGAGTATCAGACTCCGAAACTGAGGAAATAGGCCATTGGATAAAATCTCTTAATAAAAGTATCTCTATGTTATAAATGGTCCGGGCGGCCACTTCATGTTTGCTTACCTCATTGAGTTAATGGATAGTACCATTTTCAACGAAAAGTAATCATTGAAAGGGGCATCCCAATAACAAGGCTTTTGGCCCCAGCCACCGATGGTCAGAACTCCAAAGGGAGGAACCTTCTCACAATGCGCGCCATCTCCAGTTCCACTGTCTTCTGTATGCGGCCCTTGATCCAACAGCCAAGCGAAAGCTTCTTGAGATGTTAGTCAATGCATTTCGCTATAAGTCCGTTAATTTTCCACATGGCGGAAATCTCATGAGCAAAGACTTCTATGTAGGTATCCCTACTCATGAGCGAGGTCTAATTACTCTAATAATAATTTTTGTTCTTAAGATTATTTCTATTGTTTGAAGTCGTGGATCACCTGACATCGTTAATTGAGCCGTCAGCTGAGTTATTTTCTGCAGAAAACGTTCTTTTAGATATATAAAAAACATTTACATAATTGTCTTGTATAAAATTAAAACAGACGACCTTGTATTTTGCCAAGAATAACTTCCCATGTGCCAAGTTCATGGCAAGCTGGATGTTTGGTATTCAACTAAATCGGAAAACTAATAAACATCGCAGTTTACGGGGCCATTTCGGTTTGCATTTACATTTATTGGTTACTTACTGGCTGATTCCTGAGTTTTCATCCGTCTGGATTACGATTTTAAAGAACCCTACATTCGTTGGGGCTCACGGGACAATAGCCTGTAGGTAGTCTCGCATATTCTCTTACCTCCTTTATATACTCGTGATTGACTACGCTCCTAGCCACCGTCTTTCTCACCACCTACTTCGTCGCCTTCAAGTCTAATGTGAATAGGGATTTCCTATAGGCAAGTACGCTCCACATAAATTGCACCAGAGTGTTGTTTATTTGTTGAATTTCGTTATATTCAGTGAATATAATTGAATCGAAATATGTAACGAGTATATCGCTGCTCATCTAAGAATAAGTGATTGTCAGTTTTCTATGATGATCGTAGATAAGTCATATGGCTAAGGCTGCAAAATTCTAGTGGCGTTTGTTATTTTCATAATAATATGCATTAGTAATTAACACCTATCGCTAGAACTATAAGTAACTGGTTATACTAACCATTAACCACCTTATCGGTCAAATATTGTTTTCCTCCACTAACTGCGCATTTTGCTATTGTTTGTTGTTAATTAGTGAGACATCGTTAATCAAATTAATCCAACTATCGTAAACAGACGAATTATGTATATTATGTATATTATAAGTATGCCCATTTAATGTTTTCTTAGATTTTCGCCATATTATTATTTATTATCTCTATAAGCAAAGATAATTCATATTTCATTTACTCTATGCTATAAGCCAATGCTTGGCATTAAGTTTTCGCGACTTAATGCCAAGCATTGGCTTATTGAATATCTTTTTCTATATCTATACTTATAATAAAACTGTAAAGGGTCGAATTCTGTACATTGAAGATATTTTGAAAATTTTTGTTGGAGGACACTATTTAGTCGATACTGAAGCCAAAACTGTAATTTATTTAATTTTTGTCTGTCTGTCTGTCTGTCTGTCTGTCTGTCTGTCTGTTTCACGACCGGGCATCACGGCTAATCCGCTGGATGGATTTAAATGAAACTTGACATGATTATAGTTCATACCCCGAGGTAGGACATAGGATACTTTTTGTCCCGAAACTCATCATGGTTTCCCTGGAAGACGGTATCAAAGTTCAAACGTTTTTTAGTTATAATTCATTAACGCGTTGTCCGATTCCATTAATTCTTTTTTTGTTAGAAAGGAGGTTCTTTAAAGATTATTCCATACAAATCTTATCATCATCACTTTTGTAGTTCAGAAATTACAGACATCAGAACCTTTAAGTTCAAGTAGGTAGGTGACTTGAAACTCGGAATGCACAAAGAACCTAGGGCTAGGACGTAGGGCTCAAGTAAGACTGGAGTACCCTTACAGCCGTAAATAAATAGGCTTAGCCGGAGATTTTGTATGGTTTAAAATTTTTCACTTTTAGGGTGAACAAAAATCATGTAACTGGCGTTATCGCTACGTTATACCGTATAGCGCCATCTCTACAATTTATGTGGAACTTGAATGTAAAACTCTGAGACAGGTACTACCGAATTTTTTTTAATAAAATTTAACTGTCATGTTATTTACTGTTTCCTGACTTTATATTAAGATGGCACTGTTAAGACGTGAACAGATTTAAACTTTATCATCCGCAATATGGAAAGGGTAAGATAATGGTTCACAAATATTTTTAACTCTTAGGTCTTATCGATCCTAACCGACTGACTGTCATCTAAGGTCTTTTTATACGTAAGGAAATATATAGCCATTGCCCATTCTGATGTTTTGGATTGTATTGAGATGAAGCAAAGATATTTAAAAGACTCTTATATTACTTATGTTGGGCTGGGGAATATTGTTAGTAGAGTAATTTATCCCAGTGGTACCTACTCGGCCGAACTCTGAAAGAAGAGTTCTACCACCAGTACCTACAACTTTTCACATGGTTTAATAATTTTTGACATATTTCGTGGTTTCAGAATAAAAATCACAATAAAATCGTCGTTTTGATCTTTCAACTACGTATTAATGAAACTTTATATTATTATTAAGAAAAAGGAGTTTTCAAAATCACCATAAGATAACCCGTGCAAAGTAAGAACAGGTTTCTGTACAAAGTCACACCAGAATACCGCGAAAAATCAAGGAATTCCAGTAGGAAGGTAAATTATGTAAAAAAAAATCGTAATTCACGCGGGCGGAGCCGCGGGCAACAGCTAATATTATATAAAAATGAATTGCTGTTCGTTAGTCTCGCTAAAACTCGAGAACGGCTGAACGGATTTATCTTATCTTGGTTTTGAAATGTTCGTGGAGGTCTAGGGAAGGTTTAAAAGTTGAGAAAAATTCGAATAATTGCCGGGAAAAAATTTCTACGTAAATAAGCCCTACGTGGGACAAACGGGTAGGCACAAAAATATTTTTTACGCGCAACGGAGTCCGCGGGCACTGCTAGTACTAAATAATGATTGCTATATCAAAAATACATAGAAATAAACATTTGTGAAGAAGACATGACTCCTAAAAAGAAAAGGAAAATTTGATTATTTGTTTGCTAATAAGTACTGTGTTTTGCAGTGTGTGACCACCATATTTTCGACACTTTGAGTCCATCCAGAGACCGACCCCACTAGGTGACCGGTCACCGGACGACATCAAAGGAGTGTACCTAACTTGTAAGAATGCAAAAATACAATTTTTGCCTCCGTTTTAACAACCACTTCCGTTTAACAACCGGGTTGCTAACTACAAACTGAACGATACAGAATCAGCTAACTGGTCTGTCAAGACTCGACAGGTTATAATCTAGCTTTTAAATTAAACTCGTTCTATAAATTATCTATACTTATAATAAAACTGTAAAGGGTCGAATTCTGTACATTGAAGATATTTTGAAAATTTTTGTTGGAGGACACTATTTAGTCGATACTGAAGCCAAAACTGTAATTTTTTTAATTTTTGTCTGTCTGTCTGTCTGTCTGTCTGTCTGTTTCACGACCGGGCATCACGGCTAATCCGCTGGATGGATTTAAATGAAACTTGACATGATTATAGTTCATACCCCGAGGTAGGACATAGGATACTTTTTGTCCCGAAATTCATCATGGTTTCCCTGGAAGACGGCATCAAAGTCCAAACGTTTTTTAGTTATAATTCATTAACGCGTTGTCCGATTCCATTCATTCTTTTTTTGTTAGAAAGGAGGTTCTTTAAAGATTATTCCATACAAATCTTATCATCATCACTTTTGTAGTTCAGAAATTACAGACATCAGAACCTTTAAGTTCAAGTAGGTAGGTGACTTGAAACTCGGAATGCACAAAGAACCTAGGGCTAGGACGTAGGGCTCAAGTAAGACTGGAGTACCCTTACAGCCGTAAATAAATAGGCTTAGCCGGAGATTTTGTATGGTTTAAAATTTTTCACTTTTAGGGTGAACAAAAATCATGTAACTGGCGTTATCGCTACGTTATACCGTATAGCGCCATCTCTACAATTTATGTGGAACTTGAATGTAAAACTCTGAGACAGGTACTACCGAATTTTTTTTAATAAAATTTAACTGTCATGTTATTTACTGTTTCCTGACTTTATATTAAGATGGCACTGTTAAGACGTGAACAGATTTAAACTTTATCATCCGCAATATGGAAAGGGTAAGATAATGGTTCACAAATATTTTTAACTCTTAGGTCTTATCGATCCTAACCGACTGACTGTCATCTAAGGTCTTTTTATACGTAAGGAAATATATAGCCATTGCCCATTCTGATGTTTTGGATTGTATTGAGATGAAGCAAAGATATTTAAAAGACTCTTATATTACTTATGTTGGGCTGGGGAATATTGTTAGTAGAGTAATTTATCCCAGTGGTACCTACTCGGCCGAACTCTGAAAGAAGAGTTCTACCACCAGTACCTACAACTTTTCACATGGTTTAATAATTTTTGACATATTTCGTGGTTTCAGAATAAAAATCACAATAAAATCGTCGTTTTGATCTTTCAACTACGTATTAATGAAACTTTATATTATTATTAAGAAAAAGGAGTTTTCAAAATCACCATAAGATAACCCGTGCAAAGTAAGAACAGGTTTCTGTACAAAGTCACACCAGAATACCGCGAAAAATCAAGGAATTCCAGTAGGAAGGTAAATTATGTAAAAAAAATCGTAATTCACGCGGGCGGAGCCGCGGGCAACAGCTAATATTATATAAAAATGAATTGCTGTTCGTTAGTCTCGCTAAAACTCGAGAACGGCTGAACGGATTTATCTTATCTTGGTTTTGAAATGTTCGTGGAGGTCTAGGGAAGGTTTAAAAGTTGAGAAAAATTCGAATAATTGCCGGGAAAAAATTTCTACGTAAATAAGCCCTACGTGGGACAAACGGGTAGGCACAAAAATATTTTTTACGCGCAACGGAGTCCGCGGGCACTGCTAGTACTAAATAATGATTGCTATATCAAAAATACATAGAAATAAACATTTGTGAAGAAGACATGACTCCTAAAAAGAAAAGGAAAATTTGATTATTTGTTTGCTAATAAGTACTGTGTTTTGCAGTGTGTGACCACCATATTTTCGACACTTTGAGTCCATCAAGAGACCGACCCCACTAGGTGACCGGTCACCGGACGACATCAAAGGAGTGTACCTAACTTGTAAGAATGCAAAAATACAATTTTTGCCTCCGTTTTAACAACCACTTCCGTTTAACAACCGGGTTGCTAACTACAAACTGAACGATACAGAATCAGCTAACTGGTCTGTCAAGACTCGACAGGTTATAATCTAGCTTTTAAATTAAACTCGTTCTATAAATTATCTATACTTATAATAAAACTGTAAAGGGTCGAATTCTGTACATTGAAGATATTTTGAAAATTTTTGTTGGAGGACACTATTTAGTCGATACTGAAGCCAAAACTGTAATTTTTTTAATTTTTGTCTGTCTGTCTGTCTGTCTGTCTGTCTGTCTGTCTGTTTCACGACCGGGCATCACGGCTAATCCGCTGGATGGATTTAAATGAAACTTGACATGATTATAGTTCATACCCCGAGGTAGGACATAGGATACTTTTTGTCCCGAAATTCATCATGGTTTCCCTGGAAGACGGCATCAAAGTCCAAACGTTTTTTAGTTATAATTCATTAACGCGTTGTCCGATTCCATTCATTCTTTTTTTGTTAGAAAGGAGGTTCTTTAAAGATTATTCCATACAAATCTTATCATCATCACTTTTGTAGTTCAGAAATTACAGACATCAGAACCTTTAAGTTCAAGTAGGTAGGTGACTTGAAACTCGGAATTCACAAAGAACTTAGGGCTAGGACGTAGGGCTCAAGTAAGACTGGAGTACCCTTACAGCCGTAAATAAATAGGCTTAGCAGGAGATTTTGTCTGGTTTAAAATTTTTCACTTTTAAGGTGAACAAAAATCATGTAACTGGTGTTATCGCTACGTTACACCGTATAGCGCCATCTCTACAATTTATGTGGAACTTCAATGTAAAACTCTGAGATAGGTACTACCGAATTTTTTTAATAAAAAATTACTGTCATGTTATTTACTGTTTCCTGACTTTATATTAAGATATCACTGTTAAGACATGAACAGATTTAAACTTTATCATCCGCAATATGGAAAGGGTAAGATAATGGTTCACAAATATTTTTAACTCTTAGGTCTTATCGATCCTAACCGACTGACTGTCATCTAAGGTCTTTTTATACGTAAGGAAATATATAGCCATTGCCCATTCTGATGTTTTCGATTGTATTGAGATGAAGCAAAGATTTTTAAAAGACTCTTATATTATGTTGGGCTGGGGAATATTGTTAGTAGAGTAATTTATCCCAGTGGTACCTACTCGGCCGAACTCTGAAAGAAGAGTTCTACCACCAGTACCTACAACTTTTCACATGGTTTAATAATTTTTGACATATTTCGTGGTTTCAGAATAAAAATCATAATGAAAAGGACGATTTTAACTGTCGATATTTCGATACATTGGTACAAGTCGTGGTCACGTAGTGACCACGACCTGTGCCACTGGGTCGAAATATCGACAGTTAAAATCGTCGTTTTGATCTTTCAACTACGTATTAATGAAAGTTTATATTATTATTAAGAAAAAGGAGTTTTCAAAATCACCACAAGAAAACCCGTGCAAAGTAAGAACAGGTTTCTGTACAACGTCACACCAGAATCCCGCGAAAAATCAAGGAATTCCAGTAGGAAGGTATATTATGTAAAAAAATCGTAATTCACGCGGGCGGAGCCGCGGGCAACAGCTAGTTCATTATAATTGGAAATCGAAACTGTTCATACCGTTACAGTTAACTTTAACTCCCTGTATACGATACGATTACGTTACGATGGATACGATTTTGAACACAGGCACTTGTAGATAACGTTATAATGTCGCATTACAGATCGATTTTGCCGTAATGATTAATGTGTTAACAACAATCACACTAAGTACCTTCTATCTGCGGAATTTTACGGATAGTACTAATTTTTTTAAGGGTTTTGTATCTCAAAAGAAAAACCCTTAGGTACCCTCAGATCTCTTTGTTGTCCGTCTCTCTCTCTGTCTGTCTGTCTGTCACAACTCTTTATTTCAGTAAGTAACTATAATAATGGCCTGACGTCAAAGCAATCATAAAAAATAAAATCATTTTTATTTTTATTTAAAAAGTGGGGAAAAATAAAATTGACTCTACATCTATTATACTTTTTTTTTGGTACTAACAATAAAACTGAAAAAACTAAAGTTAAGTATGCGGTTCGGTAAGAATTGTGATTCTTAGGGTTACTTTTTCTATAGCTGTAGTACGGAAACCTCGGTGCGCGAGTCCGACTTGCACTTGGCCGGTTTTATTTTTAAAATTCGTTCCATTCGATTCGACGTATCGTATCGAAATACATAATATTATTATGTCATATTATGGGTCATCCTGAACCATGTGGAATTTAAACATTATATTTTTATAGCCTTATATTAAACTAGTAGGGCGCGTGGGAGCGCGGGCCACATGTGGCCCGCGGGCTGTCTTCTCACCTATAAAAGAATCGCCGTCATCTCCATCGCCAATTGGAATCCGATTGGCAATGGGCTAAAAGAACTACCTCGGAGCACGGTCATGGATTTAAAGATACTTAAGGGCTGTTTGAATAAAAAATACACTGAACCTCATCCGATGAGGTTCAGTGTATTTCCATGACCGTGCTCCTCAATCATCATCCAAATCGTAGACCATCATCTCTTCTCATACTTTTCATAGTTTTTCATAGGCCTTGTTTATTGTAGCATTCACATTTTCCATGGAAAAATAAATTCAACCTCTTTGATTTTTTTCATTCATCCCGTAGACCTTGAGATTCTAATTATGTCTTGCAAAGAAATCACTCTCTTATCTTTTATACTTTCCGAGATAGAACAACACGAAATTTGTATGGCGGCCATCTTGAATCCGCCATTTTGATTTTTTTTCAGCTAACTGCCGATTGGATGTCGTTTCGAGTTACATTTGGTCGAGCACCCCCCACCTATCTTCGATACCCTGGCTGTGCTCTTCACCCGTCTCCGAAATCCTCAATCATCAGCTCTCTCCATATTTTGCTCTAGTAACTCTCCGAAAAACCGCATCACAACCTTGCATAATTACCAACTGTTAGTCTCTTCAACATTCCCCTATTTCATACATTTTCTATGGCAAAATAAATTCCGCCATTTTGAATTTTTTTTCTATCCATCAAATAGAACTTCGGGTCCTGATCACTTCTTGTCAAGAAACCGGTCTTCCACCTTTTATACTTTCCGAGATATCGGCGAAATTCGTATGGCGGCCATTTTGAATCCGCCATTTTGAATTTTTTTTCAGCTAACTGCCAATTGGATGTCATTTCAAATGACATTTGGTCGAGCACCCCCCACCTATCTTCAATACCCTCCCCGTGCTCTTCACCCGTCTCCGAAATCCTCAATCATCAGCTCTCTCCATATTTTTGTTCTTAATGATTTTTTCCTTTCTATACGACATGATCCTTGAAAAAAAATTTTTTCATACAAAATTGTTCAGGAGAGGTGATCAATCAGTCAGTGGCCAATCAGCACAAGCAGCTATATATATATTAATTGACCGTAAACCAAATTATTAGTATTATCTGTTCAAATCTAAATATAACAATCACAAAAACATGTCAGATATACAATGTGAGGTAACCTATCAGTTGTTTACACAATTCGCTGAAATTTTTATCTAAACATTACGCGAATTTTTCCGGATACAGTTTGTTTTTCAATGTGACTTTGTACTTACAATATTATGTTCTTCATATATTTATCTAGAGTGTTGCGTAAATAATATGATTATCTAATATAATTGGTACGTACTTACACACAATTTTTCACACAAGCCATAATTATTGTCATACATTTTTTTGAATTTTGTTCTAAAGCGATCAAAATTCGTAGGATACAAATAAAATCTGTGGATACAAAGAAGTCATTGCCAAAATCAAGCTTATAGAATTCGTATTATAAGTAGGTAGGTATAGATGGGTCATAATTACGTCTATCAGCTCTGAGGTTTCTGCGACGAGGCTCCAGGAGTTACCTAGGACTTGAAGGATTGACAACAGGCACAGAATTCGAAACCAACGGGAGTGTAAGAACCGCCAAGATTAACGATAATATTATGTAGGGAATAGGCACAGATCACAGTAAATCATAGTAAGTGTAGGCCTAAAACAAAATAACAGTCTTTAAAATCAAAGCTTAGCAACTTCGTAGCATAAAGTATACTTATCACTAAACAGTAAGCACCCAAGCAATGCAGTACATTACACTGTATGTAGATGTACCTATTGATATTGTTTACGTAGGTACCCTGGCTGGCCGCCAACTGGTCTACCTTTTGTCAGTCGTCACAGGCGTCCAGCGTCTGGAATAACTCGCGAGTCGCGGCTTATCAAGAGTCAAGGCGCGCTGTAAAACTACTAGCTGACCTATTTCTCACAGTTAACTGCTGGTATGAAGGATAAGTATGTAGCGATCTTCGATAGCTGACGATAGATGGCGTAACCAGTCCCTTAGCAATCACTGACGGAGTCTCCGACAAGCGTTTTATAAATACAAGTTCTGACGTCATAAGTACGCTCGGATCACAAGGGGTCACCCAGGTATAACACCTGGTTTTCACGACGCGCTGACGTCACGGGACCGGGGACGTATAGGGTAAAAAACGGGGCACTATTACTAACTTTAAGACTCCGCCGTCCGTCCGCCCGTCCGTCCGTTTGTCACCAGGCTGTATCTCAGTCACACAGTTGGTTTAATGAAAATTTCACAGATATGATCCTACTTATTTCTGTTGTCAATGCTTCTTGAAAGGAACATGTTGCTGACCATCTGAAATAGACTCTCTTTTGCTAAAGATACACAAGTTATGACTAACAAATATGGATGTTTAGTGTGAAAGCGGTTAATGTGAAATCCCATTTGCTGTGCTATTTCCAGAGGCGTTAGAAGAGCATTGGCCTTAGCACATCTCAGAGTCCGTTCACAGATGGCACAGAATTAACACTTAAATCTACTATATAAAAATAAGTCGGGTTTTCCTTCCTGACGCTATAACTTCAGAACGCACGAACCGATTTCCACGGTTTTGCATTCGTTGGAAAGGTCACGGGCTCCGTGAGGTTTATAGCAAAGAAAATTCAGGAAAAATTAAAAAAAAATTAAAAAATGTTACATAAAACCAAGCCAACGGAAACGAAACGGTGGCGAAACGGAGTCCGCCGGGTTTGCTATTCTACTATAGTATAAAAATAAGTCGGGTTTTCCTTCCTGACGCTATAACTCCAGAACGCACAAACCGATTTCCACGGTTTTGCATTCGTTGGAAAGGTCTCGGGCTCCGTGAGGTTTATAGCAAAGAAAATTCAGGAAAAATTAAAAAAAAATTTAAAAAAATGTAACATAAAACGAAGCTATCTGGTGGCGCAACGGAGTTTCAAAATTCAATCATGAAACCGTTGCCCTACCGAATATTAGGTGATTTTGATTAATATTAACATGTGCCTGAAACATACATGTCCAAGGCTCGACTTCAAAAGTGCGGCAAAAAATACTTTGCCTGTATCGGCGAACCCGATCTGTCCCTACACAACTTTTCACGCACACTTTTTCTATATCTATGTAAAGCATTAATATAGAATTTAAATAAAAATGACACCCACATTTCACAGAGAATTTCGTAGTGACTGGGTGTAGGTAAGTACTTACTAAATTACATGTTTACTTATACCACAGAATATAATATAATATTTGCTTATACAATGGAATAAAAATAATACCACATAATAATATGTAATAGGTAGACAATAGACATACAATGCTATGAGTCATACACACTAAAGACTTGTGAAAAACAATTATTACTATAGTTTCGTAAGTTTCTTGGTTCAGTATTTTTATTCGGTCGAGTATTCTCGGTGCATGCCAAGAACAATTTGTACGGCGATAATTACCTAGCTTGATTGACAATATTCAATGTTTGATCGATAAAAACTTTTTTTAGGTTCTCATCAGTAGTTAGATGTTCCTTAATAAAAATAAAACCGGCCAAGGGCGTCCAAAACCACTTTTTATCGTTTTTATCATCAAGCAGCAAACTTAACTTTGTTTCTTCGAGATTTATTGCTATTACCATAAAAAGTTTACTAAGTAGATAGAGGGGGGAAGGGATATTTTTTTATAACAAAAAAATAGATATATAATGTACTTGACGGGTTCCGTACCATTATTTAAAGTTTTTTTTTTTTTTTCCTTATTATAAAGTACCATTGCCAAAATGGATACTTTACAATATTATACTACGATCTAGCTTATGAGCTAATTAGTAATATTATTCTAACTTAAATTTCCTATTATTGATTATTTAAAGTGGAAGTAAGTACATAATTATTTAAAGTAAAGCCAAGTGTCTTGCCGGTTGCAAGCGGACTTGGCCGATTGTTTCTTTTGAGGTGTGGAAGCCTAAAAACAAATGGATGGAGTTATATAGCTGCTGATAGTATTACCGATATTCACAGAATGGTTTATGTTGATTATGTAGTGATCTGCGTAATACACAGCTTATCTTGTTTGTTTGGGTTGGCTCATGGATGTCGCGAGTCACGCCACTCGTCTGGGCGGCTGACGGCTGTGTAGTGTGTACCTACTCTACAATCGCTCCAAAGTGCGATAACATTGCTTGTTTTCTATTTGAACATAATTATCACGTCCTTCAAACCAATTTATAATATTGTCTCTTGTGGGCAAATCTATAGGTACTAATTTTAAAGGTGAAAAGTTTGTTTGTTTGTTCGAATGCGCTAATCTCTGGAACTACAAGTCCTTTTGTAATAAAAATTTTATGTTTGAACTTGGATAGCCCATTTGTTGAGGAACATCACGCTATGACCAATAAGACCGAAGCATCAATGAAGAATGTTGTAAAAACTAGAAAAATTGTTCCTTTTGTAAATCTTTCGTTGCATGCGTGGCATAAGAACGATATTAGTCGAACTTATTGTTTGAACACGTGTTTTGAAGTCAGACGGTAATCCTTTTTGCGCTGTGCCGTGTGTGGTACCGGGCCGTGTCACATGGAATATATTATTGTGTCAGTTTTTGTCATGTAAAACTGGATTTAACTCATTGATCTTACCTCTTTGATTTAACTTGCCTAGAGTTTGTCATCATAATTTATGTTCCTACTTATTTGTTATAGTTAATTTACAGGCATGATTTCTTAGATGTATTTTGTTATAGTGTCTAGAAGTTTACAACGAGATGCCTACGAAAGTAAAGTACAAGTAATATAAATATAATAACAACAAGCCAGCACATTTATATGTCTCGTTATGCTATGACCGGCTTGGACCGGCGCTGAATTATTCATGATTTTATTGACATTTCATTGTTTGTTAGAGTTCGGAGTCCGACCACATCACCGCCTTACGACTTTGAAGTTTGAAGATGATTAGAGAGGCATTTATAAGGCGATATGTGATATAGACCTGGCTGGGAACAAAAGCTAGTTTTGAATATATTTATTTAAGTACATGTAAATATACTTTTGGCAAGTGGCGCAATATTTTAAAAGGTACGAAAACAGACGAGTCAGAATGTAATAAATAAGAGTAATAATTCGCAGCATCACAGTTTGTTTATATGCACGCGCTGTTTTCAAGTGGGATGCCAAAACATCCGAGTTTGTACCGAATGGATAACATTAGCCCTCTTTTTATTTATCTCTGAAAATTGTTATATTATTTTGATTCCATACATCATTCCATTGTACATGGTATTGGGTCCATTTCATACATGGTATTGGGTACCATCCGGGCGCGAAAATTCAAATTTTTTTCAGTTTTTCACTAATAGTGGGATAATTATACATCGTAAGCTTAAGGTAATGAGTTTTAATTAAAAACATGTAGACGCATATAAATTGAACGAAAAACGTAACGAATTTCCCTGTTCCGTATTCGTTAATGATTTTCATCAAGTGCGCAGCGACCGCCATGTCAACCGTAGCACGCGGCTTGTAAACAAATCACAGTCGAGATTGTTTGCAACCAGAAAAACATTCATCAATTTTTTGTTTACTCAGCGGAGATATTAAAATACGTGTTTTTTCTTTGACGATCGTGTGTAAAAACTAGATAATTACCATTAGAATATTAAATTACCCATATAAGCAACAAAATGTAAGTGATTATTATGACAATTCTAGCACTTAGTAGTTTTTTATATCTAAGGCACATTTTATTGCCAATCGTGGTAAAACTATTGATTTTTCATTGGTAAAAGTAACCTTTGGGTTAATCCAGTTAACCTTAATAAAAATTACGTTTTTGAAGATTTCCCTTGCTCAATGGCGCCTTTCTCGAATTTGAGTGGCAGGTCGCGGGATCGATTTCCGCCACGGGTCTTTTTAGAACATGGTCTGGTAAGAACATGGAGTCTTTAGCTGTGGCTAGCTCAACCTACATTAATAAAGTCTGTGGTTGCTAGTTACCACCCTACCAGAAAAGACGCATCGACAAACGATATAGCGTTCCGGCGCGATGCTGTTTAGAAACCGATAGAGTTTGCTTACACCCTTCCAAGTTAGCACAATAAAATCCTCGTCTGCATCGTCACTTCCCATCAGGTGAGATCGCTGTCAAGTACTTATTTGTAGTGAACATAAAAAAAACATAAACCTGATATTTATCAAAGTTCACCTATCTAAGTCAAGTCATCATCGGCTTTGAATATTTAAAGGACGGCAGGTGGAAACAGTTCCTGTTTACCAAATTACTTGGCCAAAAACACAAGGTGCGAGATATCAAAATCAACCTAAAAACATAATAACAAGTGAACCTTTGACTGATAGTAATTATTAACTTCGAAGCTACTTCATTACGTTTGGACGTTTGACCACCAAGGTAAGACGTTTGAATTTTTGCCATAAGTATACCACAAGTAAAATCTGTGACCACAACAGATAAGACAAATAAAATAGCTATAGAAATAGTCATACATAGAAATCAGTACGTAGTATCTCTATGTAGAAATGGCACTTAGAATTTGCCTTCATTTTGGTGAGCTCTTGCAGTCTCCATAGAATCTCCGATTCAATCAATGGCTATTAATTTTATTTAGAGCTTTTATTTAGTTATATCATCATCCTGATGTTTATCTGTAATCAAATCTTGCAAGTTTAATGATCCAGAATCGGATGACATGGAGTTGATCTGATGACGGAATCGGAAGGTGGCCAATGGCCATAGGAACTCGGTAGTTAACCGACACGACCATTGAGTTTGGACTCGTTTTGTCCGTCTTGACGAGTACTTTAGTGCTAAATGGCAAGTAGGGTCTGATAGTGAGAAGAATACGGATAAATTAACGTTTGAATTTTGCAAAATATTTTTTAAAAACTTGTTTTTCTAAAGTAAGTAGCTCTAAAAAGCGTCTCATACTCGAGATGTATCTCTGTTTAGGTTTCAATTCGTACGGTCCCGCTAATGGAGGTCTAAATATTCTATATAAGTAACAAGCAAATAGAAATGAAGCTGCTGAGGTTGTTAATTGAAATGTTTTGGACTTGGTGACTTGGTTGTGAATGCTGCTCTTTTTATAATAGATCTTAAAATTTCTGAAGGTATAATGGAACCACAACTTACAACACATTTTTACCGAGACATAGGCAAAGTTACAGACCAAAATGAAAAGGGGGTATCAACCCTCCCCAGTCTCCCCTACCTATTGTTATGTTGTTACAAAGCTTAGTACCTAGATATGTCTTTTTAACCGACTTCAAAAAAAAGGAGGAGGTTCTCAATTCGTCGGAATCTTTTTTTTTTCAATGTATGTTCCCCGATTACTCGAAGACGCGTGGACCGATTTGAAAAATTCTTTTTTAAATGTGTTGCTATACGTAATTATTCTGTTTCTTTTATAATATTATTATTAACACACTTCAAAAGGAGGTTCTGTATTTTTATATTATTTTCGTACTCATTGCTATCGTACCTAATCATAAGCAAAAATTTGCCCGCTGATTAGCAGAATCTGTTGTTTGCATTCCTTCCATTCATTCCATTCCATTGTTCCAGCCAATCCAGTGGCAGAATTTGAGCACGATGACGATAGCGATGAATACGTTTTCTTACATTCGTTTGCTAGTGTAGCTAGCTAGTGGGCTAGTGGCGTGTGGCTAGTCAAATGACAAAGACTAAACTTTTGAATAAGTTAGTACCTACATACTATCAGAAGGTATTAAAACAGGCCCTTATAAACTAATGATCGTTGTTGTTTTGTTCATAACAAGCGTTAGTAGGCAAATTGTGAGTAGGTAACGCTTGATTGGCTTTGAAGAGTTCAGTCGCCATTGCAAAACAGAAACCTGCCCGTATTTGCAATTTTTATTATCGCCGAGTCAATTATTTATTTATTATCGCGTTACTGCAATTATGCATGTATAAGTAATGCGCGGTAATTAAATTGTTCACATCGCTGAAATGCTGAAAATATAAGAAGCCTTTTTTCACAAGAGAAAAGAACAGCTTTAGAAATCGCTTTAGAATGACTTTCTTTACTTACTTACAGGTTGAAAACTATAAAGACAATGAAAAAATTTACTTCATGTATTTTGGGTCTTTTACCTAAATTCTCTACATAAAGGTTCTACAAATCTCCATTTTTCTAAATTTTATTGGAATCTACGAGGAATGTTATAGTAATTTTTGTTTTAGTGTATCGATAATAATGGGTCGGCTTAGTTTTTTTGGTTTTTTAGTAATTACGTAAAATCTCGTTTTTCTGTTCAGCCGTGCTATTCTGCAAAAATACTTAAAGCAGCGACGAGCGTACATCTAGGCATTTATGAATTCGAAAGTTGTAATAGAGTACAATTTTGCATGGCATCTTCGGTATGGCAGCTATGTGACAGCTGTTTCAGGGATGTAAATTTTCAAGAATAGCACCACTGTTTTTCCGCAACGCTGCATGCCGCACCCTGTGGTCGAACCCAAGGTATTCGTAAGAGTGATCTGTGAACAGGGCAAAAATAAAATCAGTGTATTCTCTTAACAAGCCATTATGAATCTAGTAATTTCAGTAATTTACTATTCTATGCTCTGGCGAATGGATTTACACAAAAAGTGTCAATAACGCCGTTATTGACAATAGTTATTTGTTATGCAAGGGCGCAAAGTGGATTTTTGGGCCGAGTGTCAAATTTGAATGCTGAGCGGCGAAGGATTCTAGGGTTGAACCCTGAGCGCAGCGAGGGGTTCAAAGAATAGAATCCTGAGCATAGCGTGGCATTCAAAGACACGAGACCCAAAAAAATTTGCGCCCGTCCATAACACAAAATTTTTCATCTCACCACAGCGAGGAAAATCACCAGAAGAACACTTTCGATCGGCATTTTGGTAACTCTGAATAATTTCACTTACTGAAACCACCTTCAATCATCACTCACCTTATAAACAAAAAAATAATGAATAAAGTAATAAAAATATTAGGTACTAGCTGTTGCCCGCGGCTCCGCCCGCGTGAACTACGATTTTTTTTACATAATATACCTTCCTACTGGAATTCCTTGATTTTTCGCGGGATTCTGGTGTAATGTTGTACAGAAACCTGTTCTTACTTTGCACGGGTTATCTTGTGGTGATTTTGAAAACTCCTTTTTCTTAATAATAATAATACGTAGTTGAAAAGTTCATTAATACGTAGTTGAAAGATCAAAAGGACGATTTTAACTGTCGATATTTCGACCTAGTGGCACAGGTCGAAGGTACTTGTACCAATGTATCGAAATATCGACAGTTAAAATCGTCCTTTTCATTGTGATTTTTATTCTGAAACCACGAAATATGTCAAAAATTATTAAACCATGTGAAAAGTTGTACAGGTGGTAGAACTCTTCTTTCAGAGTCCGGCCGGGTAGGTACCACTGGGATAAATTACTCTACTAACAATATTCCCCAGCCCAACATAATATAAGAGTCTATTAAAAATCTTTGCTTCATCTCAAATCTCAATACAATCCAAAACATCAGAATGGACAATGGCTATATATATCTTTACGTATAAAAAGACCTTAGATGACAGTCAGTCGGTTAGGATCGATAAGACCTAAGAGATAAAAATATTTGTGAACCATTATCTTACCCTTTCCATATTGCGGATGATAAAGTTTAAATCTGTTCATGTGTTAACAGTGCCATCTTAATATAAAGTCAGGAATCAGTAAATAACATGACAGTTAATTTTTATTTAAAAAAATTCGGTAGTACCTATCTCAGAGTTTTACATTCAAGTTCCACATAAATTGTAGAGATGGCGCTATAAGGTATAACGTAGCGATAACGCCAGTTAAATGATTTTTGTTCACCCTAAAAGTGAAAAATTTTAAACCATACAAAATCTCCTGCTAAGCCTATTTATTTACGGCTGTAAGGGTACTCCAGTCTTACTTGAGCCCTACGTCCTAGCCCTAGGTTCTTTGTGCATTCCGAGTTTCAAGTCACCTACCTACTTGAACTTAAAGGTTCTGATGTCTGTTATTTCTGAACTACAAAAGTGATGATGATAAGATTTGTATGGAATAATCTTTAAAGAACCTCCTTTCTAACAAAAAAAGAATGAATGGAATCGGACAACGCGTTAATGAATTATAACTAAAAAACGTTTGGACTTTGATGCCGTCTTCCAGGCAAAACATGATGAATTTCGGGACAAAAAGTATCCTATGTCCTACCTCGGGGTATGAACTATAATCATGTCAAGTATCATTTAAATCCATCCAGCGGATTAGCCGTGATGCCCGGTCGTGAAACAGACAGACAGACAGACAGACAGACAAAAATTAAACAAATTACAGTTTTGGCTTCAGTATCGACTAAATAGTGTCCTCCAACAAAAATTTTCAAAATATCTTCAATGTACAGAATTCGACCCTTTACAGTTTTATTATAAGTATAGATTTTCATTTAATCACGATTGGAAACATAGACAACTATCACTAGACCAGAAAAAAAAATTGAGAAACTTTTTTTTACTTTTTTTTTGAATGCGTTCTGAAATAGGAATTTCTAAGAAGTAAGAACCAAAGATAATATAAAATTTTATGAATATTTTAACAATAATTACATAAACAACGAGGAAAAATCATGTATTTAATTAGATTTCTTTTATAATTAATAAAACTAAATAGGAGTTATTATATTTATTGATATTCTAAGAAAAGTAAAAATAAAAAAACTAATGTACCTATACAAACTCTAAGGTCGAACTTTTTTACTGAACGTATGTGTTATTAGAAAAAAAAGTTCAGCTTTGACATTGACATGACACGTAATTCGAGTTTGACGTTGGAAATGCTTTTCGGCCCAAGGGCCGGAAGGGATTTTCATACTACTTTGTCTCCCTTGGGAAAAATGAAAATGCTTTGGCGGCCTAGGGAATATAATAGCATTTTCCGCCCGCATTTCGGGCATTAAAAAACGCTTTTCCGAGCGGGTGAGATGAAAAAAAGTTTGTAAAAGAAGCGGAAACGTTTATACAAACAGTAACGACAAACGACATAAATAATAACAAAAGTAACAAAAACACAGTAAAAAACATTATAATTGGAAATAAAAACGTTTCAATGGTACCTGATTTATCATCAGAAGGATCGAAGGAAGGAAAAACAAGTTAAATTAATTTAAATACTAATGAAAAACTGATACTTGTACAATCTTCTACTAATCTTTTCTATTGAGACGATTATGAAGCTGCGACAGAAGACCAAGGTTTTTGCAATACCGCAATTTTTTTATCATCGTTGAAGTTATACGATTAGGATTTCTTGAAAAAAGTACTGATGACAATCTTGTAAAGGTCTAAACAACACCCTTGTGTTTGCGTCGCTGGTCGACAAATCAACCAATCAGAATTAAGAAAGTGAGATCAAACGTGGACAATTGTACTGGAACACTAACAAACGCCTCAACCACAAATTCAAAGTTGCTCAGCGGGACATATTGAAGGATACAAATAGCCAGATGTTAGAAGTTTCTCTCACATGATGGAGTCCACAAGAGATCCAGGGCTACTGGTATATAAACCTTTTTAACAAGTGCAGCAGCGGTCTCATAGGTACCTACCTGACATGGATTTTTTGGCGGATTGAAAAGTCCTGAAGAGAAGGTTTTAGTACGGACCACACCAGCTTGTTAGGATTACAATAATGTCCTAATGTCTTACCTCCATGACATGTCACACGTATGACGTAAATACCTAGGGTCATCTTCCCCTCGTAAGTATAGGGGTATCTTCTAGCATGTGCACAGATGTGACTTCAGTAGAGTTGGCCACTGCTGTTATAGGTAAAAGTGTAGCCTGTTGTGGGCCTTGGCCGACAATATAAAGCGGGAGACAGACAGCCGCTGGTTGGAGTAGACAGTTGAGGACGGGGTGTGGTGACGGCTGGCGCTCGCGTGGCAACGCTTTTGCCCAACAGTGGACATCCCCAGGCGTCGTCGTCGTTTCAGAGGAAGTACGTCCACTCCTGGACATAGGCCTCCTGAAATGACCGCCGAACACCTCGATCTTGCGCCGCATTATGTCGTCCATCTACCTGGTGGGGGGTCTGCCAACACAGCGCTTCCCGGTGCGTGGCTGCCATTCCAGCCGCTTAGATCCCCAACGTTCATCGGTCCGGTCCTACGAGCTATGCCACTTCAGTTTTGCAACACGTTGAGCTATCTTTCGCTTTGGTTCCTTTGCAGATTTTCTCATTCCTGATTCGATCGCGCAAAGATAATAATCTGACCTCTCTATCCAACGCTCGCTGAGTGACCCTGGGCCTTCTTATGGAGCCCATAGTCCCACAGGCGATAATTATGATGATGATGAAATAGAAAAGGGCTAATCACGAAGTGTCTGTGCCACAGCTAATTACACAGATTACGTAAAATGCCGTCGCGTTTGTTATCAGCTAGCAAGGCAAGCCGGTAACGATCGACCGAAATCCGTTGTGAAGTTATAAACAAGGCCGGGGCCTACGTGATCCCAAGAGCGCAGCGCCCTAATTCTTGCCACTCCACTGGTTACGGGGCGACTGGCTAATTGCTTATGCCATTTGGTTGTTACGAAAATGCGCGCTTTTTTGTATTAAATAATTTTCATTGTTTACTTTAATCGAAAAACTAAACTTTTTTTTATTATACATATGGACTAGCGCTTCTGAGAGCGCTTCACTGTGATCACACGTGGCAAAAAGTGATGATACAGTCTGAAAAGGAGCGTGCTTGCCTAATTTAAAGGCGCCTAAGTTATAGGTGGGGGGAAAGACAGTGTCTGGGAGAGTATTCCAGACCTTTGCAATGAGTATCAGAAGCAAGAAATCAAACCGCTTTGTTGGTTTTTTAGGTCTTTGGTAAGTCAACTATGTAGTCAACTATGTGTAAGGCTTTTCGATGTCATGGTAAAAATGTAACGGGGGAACCAAATTAGTTAAAAGTATTATTAAGTTTCTTATAATATAATCCAAGTATTAGATTATACATTATACATGGACAGCCGGCTGACATTGTAATTCTTTTCAGGTAGGTTGAACTCAAGGTGCATTGGACTGTCGTAAACTTAGTTTTAAGTCGTGAAGTAGTTATTGTCATTGTTAACTGACTCTCCCAGTGCTTTTAATTAGGTTGATACGCTAGCGAAAATTCGTGAATATCGTGCTCTAAAGACAGTAACAAAGTCCGAACTCCAATAGGAACAGAATATTATGTACTGTGCTTAACTAACTTCGTATCTCTATCAATCAAACATTGATAATAATGGTAACAATGTATCCAAATAGTGTGATATTATGAGACATAGATCATAAAAAAAAATGTGGAAAAACCTCATTACACACGCACATTAGGTAAATTAGTTAGACAGTACGAGGACAGTACACACATTAGGTAAAGTTATAATATTTTAGTAGTTAAAATTATGTAACCCATTAGCATTACGGTAAGATTGTAGGAGTCACTCTATTAAAGTCTCTGTGTAAAGTCTTTAAAAACAAACATAATTTTCTTTTTTTCAGGATTTTCAGAAATGCCATACAATCAAATAAGTAGGTAAAGAGGACAATAGGCATCATTCTCATACTTATTTTGTATGGTATTGCTGAAATCGTGCCTATTACAATCCAATACACACCTATCAGCTGTTGTGATTCAAACTATCGAATTTTTACTTCAAAGTCAAAGTTACAGTGCGACAAGGCTATCGTGGCGCGTGGCCAAAATCGGTACTAACGATGCTATCTTGTGATACTGTTTGATAGTTCGCTCTGTCAGTATATCGCTATTGTACGTTGTGTTGTTTTTGCTTACTAATAACTATTGAATAGTAAAAGTAAAGTAAAATTGAGGAGATTATACTTTCTGGATGCCTTTGTTCTATAACAGCGCCCTCCTGTCAATGTCATTCAAGTGCAAAGAGAGCCTTGTCGGACTGTACCACTGTTTCGCGAAAGCGCGAAAGTGAACGTGAATTGTGACGCACTAGGGGCTTACCCCACACTCCACACACAGGCAAACACACAGGTGCTCGAGAATTTAATGTCCGATCACACTAACATCACGCCACGTCTAACGCTTCGCAAACGCAGTTTGCATGAACAGCACCAGAATCCTCTGACGTCTCGAATCGGCGGCGTCTGGTGTTTTTTCCTATACTCATAATTATTATTTACTATATTGGAGTGTCTGTCTGTGATTATTTCGCTATCTCAGCAACACCGGAGGATAAAACACATTATATCACACGAATCTTTAAAAAAAAAGGCGTGTGGCACTCGGAGACTGCCGCGGTAAAGCTATTGCATAGAATTTTAAGTTATTTTTAGTTTTGCCATCAATCGAGCAGGGAGTGCAACTTGCTTTCATGGTAGCCTAGTACCAAAAGCTCTACTTTAGGAGTGCCAGGTTATTTTCGTTACGGAATTTCTGGATTCGGTCTGCACCGTCATAGCCCGCGATAGAAGCTATGCAATAGCTTAAAATTCGTCCCGTCATTTTCTCTTAAATAAACAAAAGTACTTATTTGTTTGCTAATAATATACCTAGCGATTTACTTAATTGATTCAACGTCACGTGTGACGTGACCCATGATTGGTGTTTGAAGCAATGAATGTGCATCCAGCATAATTAGTACCAGCCACGAGACAGGGAGGTAGCGATTGGATCTCATTCACGAAGGGTGCGGGGTCGTCGACCTCGCGGCCTCGCGGCCGTTGACCATCAGCTGTTGCGGGGTGACCTACTTCGCTTGCACATTAAAGCTGAACACACATTAACGACCCACGCCGTTTACGCCGGATGAGCCGCAATCCGTACATAAAAAATATTTTTAATTCTTTGTAGATGATAAGACGATTTATTACTTTTTGCTTTTAGCTTTCGTGTAACTAAACACAATAATAGTTTAGAGTTTATAGACTGCAAAAAATATCACAATTAAAACAATTACAATTATTGCTAAGTATCAATAACAGTTGACTAGCATATTAAGTAATAGTGGATGTGATTGCAGTTGCGATTTCATTAAAAAAGACATAAAACCAAAGTCCGAGGTTTGGATCTTGGACATTGGTTTTATGTCTTTTATTGTCTTTTAACTCGAACCAAACCAAGGTATTATAATATCAACTACACGCTATAGAAGCGGAACACGAAATCGCTATCGTCTTTGAAGTAGGTATCAATTAATTATTATCAAGTCTTCATTTGCATTTTCGTTCACATAATAATATACTTGAAAAATACATTGGATAAGCAACCCTGACGCAGCTGTATCACACAATATATTTACTTGGAAAGAAACCTAACGGGCCATTAGACAGTAATGAAGTTTTTATCGTTTTCCTTGAATCAAAATTTTCTACTTTCTAACAGTTATTTTGGCTCAAGTGACCAGACATAAACACTTCGTCTTACCATATAATCTGTTTACAAGTTCAATTATAACATTTTATTCTGAAGGCGCTGTGATCAGTCCACTTTGGCAAATTGCGTTCGTATAGCATCGTTTTATGTAAAATCTACAGATATATATTTAGGTATCACTTTTAAAAAATTTAACAATTGACAGTATTTCTGGCATGGTGGCTGATGCCGAAACACGATTTCGCAAACTTCATGCTATAGGAAAAATTGCCAAAGTTGCCTCTGCAAATTTATAAATCAGCATTTTTCTCAGAAATGGTTACATTAATTTTTTTTGAAGTTAAATTAGGTTGTGTGTTATTGCGACAGAGATAATGGCCGTTTCAGATTTTTCATTTTTTACATTTTCTTGTTTTTTCTACAAAAACCGCACTGCGACATCCTTGTCTCACGTATTAAATTTGTCGATAACCGCGAATTCACTGTTCGCCGCGTTCTGAAGCAAAATGAAATGATTGCGGTGTTTGCGGCTGCTGAGCGTTCGAATGTGCGCTCTACTCTAACTCTTTTCAAATGCATCACCCTATGCACTATGGCGATAAAGGTCACAGTAAACACATCATCTGCGATACATAATGCACAAGTCGCAACGACGTACTCTAGGTCACCTATTACATAAATCTTCCACTCATTAGTTTGATGCACACGTGACACGGCCTTTATTTGGTCGCGTAACGTTTGTATAAATTACAAAATAGATTGATCCAAATTACTTAGCAGTTTTATCTATTTATAGTTCGTAAGAAGGCGGGGCTAGAATAGTCTAGAACGCATCGATTATTATTATTAAAAAGAAACTGAACCATTATAGGATCATATTATTGTAGTCCGTTTATCCGCCATTTTTGCCACTTTTCTTCAGGAATGGCCATCAAGTTTAAATCAATACCAATTATATGCATACCATGAACGTTTAAAAAGTTCGTGTCTAAATAAACTGAATCAAAATATTAATGTCATTTTAGAAAAATTGCAGCTGGCCACAAATTATAATATCATGAAAATTGGTAATATACAATATTATTATTAGGTGTCGAATTGATAAAAAGTATTATTAACTATGTAGGTATCTACCTATAAATAAACCAAGGTATCTTTGAAATAAAAAAAATTAACTTGGTATTTCCATTTCACTTAAAATTCTTATTGTCTTGATTACTGTAAAGAGGTTTCGAGATCTATCATTAAAAGCGAGTTAGTGTATATTTTATGAGATTGGCACAAATACAGTTTTTCTTTGAGTGGTTAGGTATTATAAAATACTTGAATAAATAATAAAAGATGTCATTCGACGATTTTATAACGTTAATTGTTTATTGCATGTGAGTATACATATTTTTATGTTATCGCACTTAAATAATTTAATTGTCACGTTTTGTACAAACGATGCTCAAGGTAAACTTATAAAAAATGAGTAGGTACGCGTACTTTATTGTAATGAAGATTGTAATAAAATCAAGCTAGCATAATTTCGGACTTTTAATCACACACAATACACAACAAACAAACAAACAAGAGAAAAAAATGTGTGTGTGTGTTTCTGCGTGTTTGTTACTCCTTCACGCCGTAACTACTGAACCGATTCGGCTATAATTTGGAGTAGAGATAGATTATACACGGGATTTAAACATAGATTACTTGTTATCCCGGATAAATCCATGGGTCCCCCGCTATTAGCTTTAGGGTAACTATCTATATATATAAAAGAATGAGGAATTTTGGTTTGTTCCACGGATTCCGCCTAAACTATAGGTCGTAGAGATCTGAAATTTGGTGCCTAGGTAGGTAGATATTAGGTCATGAATTCGTACTAAGACGGGGATTCCAGAAATTCAAATTGAAAGGGGTAAAAATCGTACATTAAAGGGATTTTCCCATACAAAAGTGATTTTTTTTCGTTGTTCCAGGAATTCCCGAAAAACTAAAAGTCGTAGAGCTCTGAAATTTAGTGCCTAGGTAGATATTAGGTCATGAATTCGTACTAAGACGGGGATTCCAGAAATTCAAATTGTAAGGGGTAAAAATCGTACATTAAAGGGATTTTCCCATACAAAAGTGATTTTTTTCGTTGTTCCAGGAATTCCCGAAAAACTAAAAGTCGTAGAGCTCTGAAATTTGGTGCCTAGGTAGATATTAGGTCATGAATTCGTACTAAGACGGGGATTCCAGAAATTCAAATTGTAAGGGGTAAAAATCGTACATTAAAGGGATTTTCCCATACAAAAGTGATTTTTTTTCGTTGTTCCAGGAATTCCCGAAAAACTAAAAGTCGTAGAGCTCTGTAATTTGGTGCCTAGGTAGACATTAGGTCATGAATTCGTACTAAGACGGGGATTCCAGAAATTTAAATCCTAAGGGGTAAAAATCGTATACTAAAGGGATTTCCCATACAAAAGTGATTTATTTTTCGTTGTTCCAGGAATTCCCGAAAAACTAAAAGTCGTAGAGATCTGAAATTTGGTACCTAGGTCGATATTAGGTCATGAATTTGTAACTAAGACGGGGATTTCAGAAATTAAAATTTTAAGGGGTAAAAATCGTACAGTTAAGGGATTTTCCCATACAAAAGTGATTTTTTTCGTTGTTCCAGGAATTCCCGAAGAACTAAAAGTAGTTCAGATCTGAAAATTGGTACCTAGGTTTTTATCAGGTAATAAAATCAATTCGTACTCAGTTTTTTCGGGGATTCTTGAAATCCAAATTTTGAAGTGGCCGCCATTTTGAACTTTTTTGTTACTGGGCCGATTGCTATGAAGATCGGTATTTGAGTATCGCAGCAAACATAGAGAACGAATTTATGGTCAGAATTAAAAAAGTGGCCGCCATTTTGAACTTTTTTGTTACTGGGCCGATTGCTTTGAAAATCGATATTTGAGTATCGCAACAAGCATGGAGAACGAATATATGGTCAGAATTAAATAAAGTGGCCGCCATTTTGAACTTTTTTGTTACTGGGCCGATTGCTCTGAAAATCGATATTTGAGTAGGTACTGAAACAAGCATGGAGAAGGAATTTGTGGTCAAAATTAAAAAAAGTAGCCGCCATTTTGTTCTTTTTTGTTACTGGGCCGATTACTCTGAAAATCGATATTTGAGTACCGCAACAAGCATGGAGAAGGAATTTGTGGTCAAAATTTAAAAAAAGTGGCCGCCATTTTGATCTTTTTTGTTACGGGGCCGATTGCACTGAAAATCGATATTTGAGTATCGCAACAAGCATGGAAAAGGAATTTGTGGTCAGAATTTAAAAAAAGTGGCCGCCATTTTGAACTTTTTTGTTACTGGGCCGATTGCTCTGAAAATCGATATTTGAGTACCGCAACAAGCATGGAGAAGGAATTTGTGGTCAAAATTTAAAAAAAGTGGCCGCCATTTTGAACTTTTTTGTTACTGGGCCGATTGCTCTGAAAATCGATATTTGAGTATCGCAACAAGCATGGAAAAGGAATTTGTGGTCAGAAGTTAAAAAAAGTGGCCGCCATTTTGAACTTTTTTGTTTCTGGGCCGATTGCTTTGAAAATCGATATTTGAGTATCGCAGCAAGCATGGAAAAGGAATTTATGGTCAGAATTTAAAAAAAATGGCCGCCATTTTGAACTTTTTTGGTACTGGGCCGATTGCTCTGAAAATCGATATTTGAGTATCGCAACAAGCATGGAAAAGGAATTTGTGGTCAGAAGTTAAAAAAAAGTGGCCACCATTTTGAACTTTTTTGTTACTGGGCCGATTGCTTTGAAAATCGATATTTGAGTATCGCAACAAGCATACAGAAAGAATTTATTGTCAGAATTAAAAAAAAAGTGGCCGCCATTTTGAACTTTTTTGTTACTGGGCCGATTGCTTTGAAAATCGATATATGAGTATCGCAACAAGCATAGAGAACGAATTTGTGGGTAAAATTTAGAAAAGTGGCCGCCATTTTGAACTTTTTTGTTACTGGGCCGATTGCTTTGAAAATCGATATATGAGTATCGCAGCAAGCATAGAGAACGAATTTATGGTCAGAATTAAATAAAGTGGCCGCCATTTTGAACTTTTTTGTTTCTGGGACGATTGCTCTGAAAATCGGTATTTGAGTATCGCAACAAGCATGGAGAAGGAATTTGAGGTCAAAATTTAAAAAAGTGGCCGCCATTTTGAACTTTTTTGTTACTGGGCCAATTGCTTTGAAAATCGATATTTGAGTATCGCAGCAAGAATAGAGAACGAATTTATGGTCAGAATTAAAAAAAGTGGCCGCCATTTATTATGGACAGACGGGCAGGCAGTGTAGTCTCAGTAATAGGGTTCCCGCCATTTCCCTATAGGTACGGTACCTTAATTGAACTACGAGTATATTAAACTTTTTGTAACAACCTCATATTTTCAAAACCGATAAGTGACTATAGCAGCAAGCACAAAGGAAGAATTTGTCGTCTTAATATTATTAAAATAAATGGCAGTTAAGACAGGAATTTTAGTAATTAAATGCCTGAGGATGTAAAGCAGAGGTTAAACGCGAGCGAAGCCGCGGGCGTCCGCTAGTTTTTCATAAAAATCTCGCCAAAACTTGGTACTTATTTAATTATTTTCTAAACTTTGTGACGTTTATGGGCTTGGTAAGGTTAAAGAAAAAAGAGGCGCTAAACGTCAACAAAGATTTATTTGTATATACAATTAGATTTTTAAAACAGGGCGTGGGTTAAGGGCCGTCATTAACGCTTTTCGGTTGGTAGGCTCGAACTTCCCTGCAACGACGCAGCGCAGGTAGGGCCGTCGCGTCACGCCGCCCGTGCGTTCGGCCTGCGGTAGTGGCTAGACCGAAGGCTGCGCAGACTCGCCACGCCGCAGCGTCGCCACGCGCGCCACCCAGGTCTTCGGCCGCGCTGGAGTGGCAGGCCGGAAGGGTGATCGCGCCTCCGTCACGGCGCGCGGCGAGCGCGATGCGACACGTGGCCAGGAGGGCGCAGACTCGCCACGCCGCAGCGTCACCACGCGCGGCGCCCAGGTCTTCGGCCGTGCAGGAGTGGCAGGGCCGGAAGGTGATCGCGCCTCCGTCACGGCGCGCGGCGAGCGCGATGCGACACGTGGCCAGGAGGGCGCACGTGAGATCGTGGCGGAGCTCGCGCGGCGAAGTGGGAAGCGTGCTCGTGAACCCTGGAACGCACATTCCAGGCGTGTGAGTTCTCCGTCTGGACCGGATCGTCTGGTTGCGACCAACGCCTACCCTACGCACTACGTAAGCGGAAAGCTAGCAAGCAAATCATCAGGTGCTGCGTTGGTCAGCAATCAGACGGAGTAGGTTTGAAAATGGAGGAAAATTAACTAATATTAGTTAAGCAATATAATGAAAACACAACAGAAGACTGATTTAAAATAAAAAGGCTTGAAGAATGAACATGAGTAACTGACAATGAATGTTGAGTTATGCAGTAGGTATCTGTGCTAGATAATAAATTGCGCAAGGAAACTCACTTTTTGTAGATAATGGCATCCTAGCGGTAGTAATCAACACTCACCCGATTTTATAAAAACGGGGAACACGGTCACTAACTTTTCAACAAGTAAGTACTAGGACGTAGAAAATAGAAGTTTTTCGTGCGCACTGATCGAGCAAGACTAGCAGAATGGCGTCGCTCATTCGCCAATCGCATGACCGGGGCCGTGACGTGCTGCGTCCAAGGACGGCGCAAGGTCGCCGTGCCGTGTGCACGATCACGTAGTCATACTGTGATCTGATGGTACCTACTCGTAGCTAGATAACTTCAATCGCGCGTTCGCGCGCTTTTTCAAATTGTAATTTTCCTATCTTCCTTTCCTTTTAACATGTAACGAATCTATATCGTTACATATCCCCCTCGCCCGGCAAAGAATTTTATGCCTACACAATAAAATTCGTAAAAAGCTCTGAAGCGTTAGTACATCTACCTTTTCAACTACCTTACATACACTTTCATACATCACGCACTAATAAAAGCAACAGTAAATTTTGTCTAAGAATTACTGACGCTACCCTTTTACTTATGAGTTATCAGTTGTAATAAACCAAAAAAACTCTTGTACAAACCTAGCTTGAAGATGATATAAGACGATGAGGGAGATAAATGAGTAAATTGAATACCTATACAATATGATTTAATTATATTTTATAGTGAGGAGAGACAGGCTTAAGATCTTTGATATGCCAGACACCTAGATTATTCCCTGTCATATCTTCCAATATATACACGAGTGGCGAACGTTTTCCTATAACGCGACACTTAATAAATTTTGGAGCTAATTTTTTGCTAAAATATTTATCTTTATCTGATAAAACAAAAGTTCTTTTATAGACTATATCTCCGATCTGAAATTCGAATTGTTTCCTTCTAGAATTATAGTTTGAGGTATTTTTTGCATGAGCGTGATATAAGGCTTTTTGTACCTCATTGAATATACCTGCGAGATGACCCAAGTTTTCACAGTATATATCTCTAGGAAGAAAAATAAATTCATCCCCTATATCGGAGTCTACATAGTGAGAACCACAGGTAACTAGTTCTCGCCCATGTACTAGAAAATTTGGAGTGTACCCGGTAGATTCATTCACTGAGCTGTTAATTGCAAATTGTATTTTAGGTAACTTGGTGTCCCAAGATCTGTGATCGTTTTCTATAAATGTAGCAATGCTAGTAATAACCGTTTTATTGTATCGTTCGACCGTATTCACTTGCGGCGTGTACTTGGGTGTGAAAAATACGTTAGGTATTTTGTACTTTTTGAAAAACGTATCTAGGTCTTTGCTGCAAAAATAGGTCGCATTATCGAGAATTATAGTTTGAGGAATTCCGTGAACTAGCCATACGTTGTCTTCAAGTACTCGTATCACCGATTCAGTGGTAGCCCGTCGAAGTGGGAATAACATAGTATACTTCGAAAAACAACATACTACAACCAAGAGATAAGTATTTTGCTTGCGACTAGTAGGTAACGGTCCTAAAAAATCGATCGCTAGGGTCTGGAACGGACGGGAGACGTCCTTAGGTCTACCCATCTGACCCATAGTTCCATGCGTTGGTGTTTTATAGGCAAGACAAATATCACACTTTGAGACAAAATTTACTACATCAGCGTGCATTCCGGGCCAATAGTATCGTAACGTTAAGCGTTTATACGTTTTGAATACGCCAAGGTGACCTGCGGTGGGTTCGGAATGACATTCAGTTAATATGTTGTTACGCTTTTCTGTTGGTATCACTTCCTTCCATTCAAACTCTTTTAGTAAGGCACATTTACTTTGCATATATCTGTATAAACGGTTATTTTTAACGATATAGTTAGGGAACGAAGTTGGTGAACTTTGACATCCGTGGTATATGTTTAGGTACCACTCATCGGAAGTATCGGTAGATAAGGTATCCTTTGAGTCCAAGGCTGAAACTTGACATGCGCGAGAAAGAGCGTCGGGTATAACATTATCCACACCACGTCGATGTTTAATTTCAAAATTAAAGCAGGATAATCGAATACCCCAGCGAGCTAAACGTCCTGTAGGGTTACTAAGGTTAAGAAACCATTTAAGAGCAGAATGGTCCGTATAAACCGTAAATCGTTGTCCATTGTCGATGTAGCAACGCCAATGTTCTAGAGCTACTAAAACAGCGAGACATTCGCGTTCTGTGATACTGAAGTTTTTTTCCTGGACTGTGAGTGCTCTGCTCATATAAGCTATAGGATGTTCCGTACCGTCAATAGTTTGTGTAAGCAAACCCCCGATTCCTACGTCACTCGCGTCGCAGTGGATCTCGAATGGCAGATCGAAGCGTGGGCATGATAAAACAGGAGCAGAAATTAAGCATTCCTTAAGTTTGTTAAAAGATTCTTCAGCTTCTTTAGACCAATTAAAGGGTTTAGCCTTCTTACTAGTAGAAGTTAATTGATTAAGCGGTGCCGCGATAGTACTGAAGTTTGGCACAAATCGGCGGTACCAGGAAGCTGTACCAAGGAATCTTTTAACTTCCTTCTTATTTTTAGGAGTAGGGAAGTTAAGAATTGCATCGACCTTCCCAGGATCGACATGCAATCCCTCAGAATTCACCACGTAGCCTAAATAGTTTAGTTCACTTCGAAAGAAAACCGATTTTGATAAATTAATAGTTAAGTTAGCCATTTGCAATTTCCTATAGACCTTCATCAATAGTGAGATATGATTGTTAAAATCTGATGAAACTATAATAATATCGTCCACAAAAACAAATACAGAGTTTTCGAACTCAGGGCCATAAAATAAAATATCCACCAGACGCTGTTGTGTTGCAGGCGCGTTTGTTAAACCAAAGGGCATGGTAACGAAACGGAATGTACCCCGACCAGGAACGTAAAAAGCGGTTTTGTCCCTATCTTCAGTTGCAATGGGAATTTGCCAGAATGCTTTTGATAAGTCGATACTAGATAAATATTTCGCATTTTTAAGATTGTCTAGAATTTCTGATACATAAGGCAATTTATAAGCATCTTTGCGAGTTACAGAGTTTAATTTTCGGCTGTCAAGACAAAACCTAAGTTTACCATCCTTTTTTGGAGTCAATAAGACTGGAGAGGACCAAGGGCTCTCACAAGGTTCGACAACACCTAATTTTAGCATTTCGTCTAATTCCTCACACAGTATACGTTGCTTGTCTGGTGACATTCTATAATAACGTTGTCTAATTGGCGGGGAATCTCCGGTGTCTATATGATGAGTAATCATATTAGTAACACCAAGACCTTTAGTTTCAGACGAGATGTCTTCATACTGTTTGATAACATTGTCTGCTAATTGTTTTTCCGAGTGAGATAGGTTTTTATAACATTGTATAAAAGACTTATTAGATTTATTATCTGTTTCCGTACTAATAACATTCGTAGTAAGAACACTATTTATGTATTTAGGACATAAACTAAATTTACGCCAAAAATCAACGCCTAAAATAAGGTTGGGTTTGATTTCCGGTATTACAAATGCCTTAAGTATGTGAAATTGATTTTCGAAAGTGACTGGTAAATTAAAGACACCAATACTTTGCAAACGTTGACCACCAGCAGCTATAACAGAGATGGGGTTCTCCCTATTCATAATTAGGCCTAAGTTTTCAAGTTTTGTGTGGGCGTCGCCACCCAGAATCGTGACGTCTGATCCAGAATCTAGGAGACCTAAAAGATTGAGGGTATTGACCTGGACTGAAACATATGGCCTATTATCTAGATTGTAATTTTTATCGAGAATTGTGTGAATTTTGTAGGTATTAAAATAAAAATTAATAGTGCGAAGCCAATCTTGCCAATCCTTTTTGTCAAATTTAGAATCCACACAATTCTCTGAAGCTAGTTTTTTTTGCTCTGACTGTTTATTTTTTGTACACTTAGGACAGTTGTTGGACTTAAAATCCTTAAGTCCACAAACAAAACAAAATATATTTGTACGGTCTTCTTTGCATTGTCTAGTACTATGCGAATCTGAACGACACCGTATGCAATAAGGTCTTTGTTTATTAGTGCTTGAGACTGTATTTACTTTGTAGTCGTTATCAGACGTTTTAACAGAATTTTGTTTATTGTAGTAGGCTTTGTTAGTATTCTCAGTGGCGTTTCTGTTAAATTTAAATTGCGAAAATTTTTGCGTATTGTACTGACTATGTTTATTACTCGAACTACCAGAATAAGCAAATTCAGGAGCTAGGGTCTCTGAGGTAACCTTTGGCGGTTCTTTAAACTGAGAAAGACGCGATTGGATGTTCTCGTAATTGCGGCACAATGTTCTCAACTCATCAATAGTTTTAATAGCTGACACGGAAGATAATGTGTTAGCATAACAAGGACGGATATTGTGAAGGATGATTTCAAGTTTGTCGTCCTCTGAAAGATCTTTGGTAAGTCTTGAGAATAGTCCCGACATTATTGAAAGGTAAATAACTATATTTTCCTTTTCACCTTGAGTACGCGATCGTATTTCTGTCATAAGTTTGTAGTCATAATCAGGTTGACTAAAATCGCGCTTAAGGAAAACTACTAGTTCATCCCAAGTTTGTACAGAGTCCTTCATACCTCGATACCAATGAAGTGCATCGCCTGTAAATACCTCAGTAGCATTTTTAAGAATTTTGTCGGACTTAATATTCTTTGCCAAGCAAAACTCTTGAGCGCGTTGGATAAATGCTCTCACGCAAGATTTCCCATCAAATTTTAATTTAGAAAATAAGTTATGGTTATTTCCTTCACAAGTGACGTTGACATTGATAGGCGCTGATAAGGTGCCAACATTATTTGCAACATTACTAGCGGAAGTGGCTAATGGATCAGTTGCAATGTCTAATAATTTGTTAAGTTTATTTACATAGTCTTTATATAAACTGACACATTGATCGAAATCCTGTTTATTGTTACTAGTGCAAGGTATACGGCGAATTCGGTAATATAAATGGTTTAATATATTTTGTGTTCTTAATAAGGTATTCCTATCAGGAGGTGATATTAATAAGTTACTATTAACTTTTTCAAGAGTGTCGACTACGCCTTCAAGATCGTTAGCGGGATCGAATGGACTGGTTAGTATGTCTTCGGAAGGGTATAAAGGTCCAAGTTTAGCTATCTGCCTCCTTAACTCCTGAACTGTAGATCCTGGGGTTTCTCCACGAATAGCTACTTCATACTCCAGTTCCATCTTTTGTAGCGACATGAATTTAATTTCGTAGGCCATAACGATTAAAATAAGTAATGTAAACTAATAAAGAAATACGTGAGGGTAAGTGTTGATTACACCGGTACAATAGCTAGATAACTAATACTCCGCCTGTTACAACATATTAATAAATTAACGTTCTGGTTGTCTTCCTTAAAAGCATGAATGAATGATGATAAATGATAAAGACGCAATAAAACTAAATGAACAAGCTGAAAAAAAATTAAAATAATTGCAACTATTGTGTATATATGTGTATTAGCACCCGAAAATAAAATTAAATTGAGATTATACAATGATTCGTGCTGTACCTAGTATTTAAATAGGCTTAGGCACTAAGAAATAATTATTACTTAATTATTAAGATTATAGATTAATATAAAATAATTAACAATCCGGATAAAATTGAAATAATAATTAACAATCAATAACAACCGATAAAATTCAAATAAATTATAGAAATAATCAATTCCTGAGGTGTGGATACGTTAATACACAATAGTTGCTAGCAACCATAGATGAAAAAAAAAACGTTTTACAAAAAAAACACATGCACCAAATGATTTACTACCAACCGAAAAAGCAAAATAATGACCCAGATTACCAAGTTATGGCGCCAGTGTGACGTTTATGGGCTTGGTAAGGTTAAAGAAAAAAGAGGCGCTAAACGTCAACAAAGATTTATTTGTATATACAATTAGATTTTTAAAACAGGGCGTGGGTTAAGGGCCGTCATTAACGCTTTTCGGTTGGTAGGCTCGAACTTCCCTGCAACGACGCAGCGCAGGTAGGGCCGTCGCGTCACGCCGCCCGTGCGTTCGGCCTGCGGTAGTGGCTAGACCGAAGGCTGCGCAGACTCGCCACGCCGCAGCGTCGCCACGCGCGCCACCCAGGTCTTCGGCCGCGCTGGAGTGGCAGGCCGGAAGGGTGATCGCGCCTCCGTCACGGCGCGCGGCGAGCGCGATGCGACACGTGGCCAGGAGGGCGCAAACTCGCCACGCCGCAGCGTCACCACGCGCGGCGCCCAGGTCTTCGGCCGTGCAGGAGTGGCAGGGCCGGAAGGTGATCGCGCCTCCGTCACGGCGCGCGGCGAGCGCGATGCGACACGTGGCCAGGAGGGCGCACGTGAGATCGTGGCGGAGCTCGCGCGGCGAAGTGGGAAGCGTGCTCGTGAACCCTGGAACGCACATTCCAGGCGTGTGAGTTCTCCGTCTGGACCGGATCGTCTGGTTGCGACCAACGCCTACCCTACGCACTACGTAAGCGGAAAGCTAGCAAGCAAATCATCAGGTGCTGCGTTGGTCAGCAATCAGACGGAGTAGGTTTGAAAATGGAGGAAAATTAACTAATATTAGTTAAGCAATATAATGAAAACACAACAGAAGACTGATTTAAAATAAAAAGGCTTGAAGAATGAACATGAGTAACTGACAATGAATGTTGAGTTATGCAGTAGGTATCTGTGCTAGATAATAAATTGCGCAAGGAAACTCACTTTTTGTAGATAATGGCATCCTAGCGGTAGTAATCAACACTCACCCGATTTTATAAAAACGGGGAACACGGTCACTAACTTTTCAACAAGTAAGTACTAGGACGTAGAAAATAGAAGTTTTTCGTGCGCACTGATCGAGCAAGACTAGCAGAATGGCGTCGCTCATTCGCCAATCGCATGACCGGGGCCGTGACGTGCTGCGTCCAAGGACGGCGCAAGGTCGCCGTGCCGTGTGCACGATCACGTAGTCATACTGTGATCTGATGGTACCTACTCGTAGCTAGATAACTTCAATCGCGCGTTCGCGCGCTTTTTCAAATTGTAATTTTCCTATCTTCCTTTCCTTTTAACATGTAACGAATCTATATCGTTACAACTTGTCTAAATTTCATTGTAGGTACTTGATTAACTTCATCAATCATTGTTCCGTTACGGCAAGGAAGGGAATTCAAATCAAAATTCCAGCCATCCATAAGCGATTTTCGATACTTGTATTATGCATAGACAACACGCAGCTAGGCCAGCTGTCATGCATTCCGTACTGTCAAAGCCTCCTTTGACACAACAAGTGTCAATGTCAACGATGAGAAGAACTTCAACGGTTATTACCGCGCGCGCGTGTGCAAAATGGTGCAAAACAAAAAACCGTTTGTTTAACATTCTTCAACGATCAAAATCATAATTCCCTGCAGCATCAGGTGGAAATCATCGTGTGCAGTCTCAGGCAGTTCAAGGTACGTACGAGTGCATTGTAATTGTCTTGCATTTTCAAGTGAGAAAATCGTTTTTACCGGTCAGATTGGTCTGAATTCCCAATGTAGCATGGGCCTCATATAGCGAATTGCTACATTAAATGGTGCCGAAACCCGGGATTTTCCGCCTTTCCAACGAATAACTTGTGTATGGTATATCTGGTTAACAGTAATTTAGATTAGGTATTCAAATCAACGATCTTTTGTTCTCGCGAATTGCGATCTAAATTACTCCGTGTTAGGCCAATCTATCGTTAATACCTACATAGGTTAACCACATCGGGCAGGGAATTATTTTATACAACGTAAAAGTAGTGAATTATTGAAAGATCAAATAAACAATCACATCAAATTATCGGTGTTTATTTTCAAGTCGGCTTACAATAATTCAATCTTTTAAATCGTATTTCACATCATTCTACATATTTAACATCTAATAACGTGTTCAAGTTATTGTTCCTAACCTTAAAAACGTAATTTTAACACTCATCGAACTAAAAATATCGGTAGTCGGTACCCACTTCTCAGTGCATTTTTCTTCCGACCGCGCCGAGCCGTCCGCATCGCGTATCCACCTTTTAGTCGTAAGTAGTATGTGTTTCGCCGGTTCTGCCCCACTGGCCCACCCTCCAACCCCCCACCGCCGGCGCTCCCCCCGTCGCTTCGTGCTTGGCTAACTTACCAAAACTAAAAAAAAAAAAAAAAAAAAAAAAAAAAAAAAAAAAAAAAGGTTTAGCCCCCCATTTGAATCGTTTGCGAGCACTCCCGGAGTCGTATCTATCGTAGTTTCAGAGATAGCTTTTTTTAAGCAAACGTCCTAGTTCGTTAACTAATCGCTTAATTAATCGAACGCTAATCACCTCACCTCATGGACAATCGACATGGTCTCGAGGCTCGAACACCGCTAATGACAGGCTCATTACTAATCACCTTAAACGAGTGCAGGGTGCGTTCAAAGGAACTTTCTTACAGATCATATTCTGCCGGATTCATCGCTGCCAACAGCACGCTATATTTATTTACCGACGATTGCTCTTTGGGAAAGTCTAAGCGTCATCGGCCGCCGCATACGGACTATGTCATCTTTGTTCATACAAAATTACAAAAATGCCTTTGAACACCCTGCACACGGTAACGCTGGTGGCTGCCGCTCCCTACAAATCATTGCTACTCACTTCTTGTGCTGCGCACTGCTCACTCAGCATGGGTTACAAAAAATATCAGCCAGCGACCGCATGTGTCGACCACCGACCACAAGTGGGTTAATACGAAAGAGACACTAACCCCAAACAAAAACAAAATAACATAAATATCATAGTATTACAACAAGATACCTACCCATTTGACAATTGACTAGAGCGTGTCCACCTTTACCATAATAAAAAACAATAAAGATCTATCAACGTACTACCTTGCGATAACGTAGTAATACACTGTAAAAAATCAAAAAATCAAAAACAATGCCTATGTTGTTAAAAATTGACAAAACATTCTCCACCCTGTAATCCTTCCCTTTACCCTATAAATTTCAAATCTAAATAAACTGTAAAACAAACAAACTTGAAAAGAAATATGAGAACCACATAATATAAAGAAAGTAACAAAATAGCCAAAACAAATCTAGACACGGGTAAGATCCATATCCATATTACTTACACTAAAAACAAATATCTGTTTAGAACTGCAAATATCCCTTTTTTGCAAATTATGTGCAAATGATATAAAATATTTTAAATGGTGATACTGAAAATTTTAAAAGAATTTACAAACTGAAGAACGATAAAAGTCCAGGACCAGATAATAGGTACATGAAGCAATGCAACAAATATATCAAAAGTATTGATTATGCAAAAGCATTCGACGCTATCTCGCTTGAAAGCATTTGGAACGTCCTAGAAAACTTTGAATTCCCGCAAATATACTTGAAAATAATTAAAAATACTTATGAAAACTACAAAAATATATTTGTAAAACCGTCTAGTTATGTTATAGTTATGTTGAGAATATAGAGACAACAATTGTATTTTTTATTTTATTTTATTTTTGTGCAAGTACAAAAAAAGGTTAAATGAAGTTAAGTTTTGAAGACAGTATACTCGTAGTTTGCTTAAACTGTAATGGCAAATTTACTATTTTTTGCATAAAAATTAACATGTACCTAATGAAACCTACTACATACTATTAGAATTGCTAAAGTTATCAATTCAGACCAAACTATTTTTTAGGTTTATGTTTATTTGGTTCAATATAAATTCGTTACAAATTTTAGAATTACAAGTACCAATATTAATATAATCTAATATTTTTTAATTTTTCTCTCATTCTATTCAAAATATTTAAACCACCTCCTACGAGAGCCTTACACATTATACATACATATAACACATACAAATTCATAGGTCATAACAAATTCTGCGACAAGTGACATTTGTTTATCACAGAGTAAAGAAATCATTGTCTCTATGCTCTAGGATGCTTTGCGATGGCGCTCCCTGTCACAGTTGTTTTAACAAACGGATTATTGTAGCAACAACAGATATAAATATATATTTTTCCTACACTTTCTCTTTTGAAAAAACTCTATGTATCTAAATTTCAAACATACAGACAGAATCTAAAATGGGTTCGCAGCAATATATTCTCATCTAAAATTATGTTTGGTATATCACCATTGTTCTTTTACCACAATATAGTATGTTTTGATGAAATAAAATTTATCAAAAATTTTTACACAAAAAAAATACAGAATAACTTAATTAAAAAAAAAAAAAAAAAAATGAAAACTCTTTATCTTTCCAATGCATTTATAATTTTTAACTGATGAAAAATATTTTTATGAAATATAAAACTATTCATATGTAAAAAAAAAAAAAAGATTACACATAAAAAAGTTCACTTACTTTAACGTAACTCGAAAAAAAAAGTCATCTCTTGTTTTCAGAAAACTTAGATACTGACAACAATATATAAATTTATAAAACTGTTTCACGAGTTGAAAAAAAATGTATGTCACTAATCAAAATACAAAAAATAATATGTTCACGCAATTCTCTTTTCTGGTATTTCAAAATGAGTGAATTTCTTGTTTGATGTGTGTAATTTTTTTTTAATTTAGAATAGTTTTATAAATTTATATACACTTTTATCTATTGTTTTCATTTTTTATTTTTGTCTAGTGATATTTTCCTTTCAACTCGAGAAATATTTTTATAAATTTATATTTTTTTTTAATTTAGAATAGTTTTATAAATTTATATACACTTTTATCTATTGTTTTCATTTTTTATTTTTGTCTAGTGATATTTTCCTTTCAACTCGAGAAATATTTTTATAAATTTATATATTGTTGTAGATTCATTAAATATACTTTCAAAACATTCAATTAATTTTTCAGATTTTTTTATACTCATATTTACTAAAGATATCAATAAAACACAATATATAGTTAAAACTATAATTATATTTCGAATATATGTATTTGTTTCGAGCAAACTTTCGCTGCACAGGTTTTTTTTTTTTATTATTGATAAATCATTAACAACTTGCCGCTTCCAGTGAGGCGACACTTGACTCCAAAAGTTTTAATAAAACTTATAATAACATGCATTAAATATGAATTTACAATATGAAAAATCTTGTTGACCAATATTATATTACATTATTAATATTATCCAATATTAAATCGCAGTTGCTCCGTTTGCTTTCGCTGCAATCCGAAGTGCTTTTTCTCCAAAATCTAGCAGGTGAGAACGGCAGCTGTCATGTCCAATCGCTATGCGAAGACTCTCTTTAGTCAGTTGGAAGCCCAACCTGAATTCACAGTCCATGCGATGTTCGCTGCACAGGTTTATGAAGTGTGTAAGTATCTTATGACTGCCACCATTTTCTAACATCTTTTTTAGACATTTTTACTTCTCATAGTATTTGAAAATTTCTCTTTGCTACTGAATCCAGTAGGATGTTTTGAATCATAATATTATATTGTTTATTTCTAATAAGGAGTCCATTTTTCCCAATCTATTTTCTTCTTAATCTTTGTCATATGCTTATCACCACTAGAATTAGGTGTGAATAAGGTGTCTTGATTTGATTTATAATTACCTTCAAGCTTATTCAATTGAAGTTGATGAATAAACTCAGATCTTTTAGGATTACCGATGTAAGACAACGGTATTTTAATTGAATTTAAAGCTTCTGCAAATTTTTCCCAACCTATAGGATCACTTCTTTTAAGTGATCTCAGGGAGTCATTTATTAGATCAACAATATTACTTCCAGAAACTTTTTCATTATTTATTATAACTGTACCTTCATCATCCCAGTCAATTGTATTTTTACTCAAAGAGATCAAGTTCAGTAACAACTCACCCTTTTTCAAATATGACTTAGGTATTAAACTTAATATTTCAGTTGAAGTGTAACGTGTCCGATTATTATTTAATATATTTTGTTCTTTTACTTCATGTGATGGTATTTCAGTCAAACCTAAGTTTTCATTTTTCGTTTTACTATTTTCATATTCCATATTATTAATGCTTTCAGTTATAATCGGTAATTTAATAGGTTGACGATCCTCATGGGTAAAATGTAGGTATCTTCGTAAAATTTGTAGATATAAAATACACTTTTTAGTATCTTCAATGTTACTTTTTAAGATCTTTTGCATTTCTGCATCTAATCGAGACATAGGATTTTCAACATTAGTTTGTTGTTTAAATTTTTCTATGACACTTGGTTCGACTAACAACATTTTCTTAGCATTTTCCATCTTAAACTGAAGATGAAACTAGTTCACTTAAAATAGATCCCAATATTAAAGGTAAAAATGCTCCTCCCTTTTGTATTAGTATATTTTTTCTTATTTTATTTTTTCCTTTACGAACCAAGTTGCGTAGTATTTTTTTATATTTTTGTAACTTTTTCTTGTTCCTATCTTCTATTGGAACTTTACCTTGTAAAACGTTATGAATACATTCACAAATGCAATGTATTTCTTCTTCGTCACAAGATTTCAATAAAGCTTTTCTATATTTAGGTTTAAGTGTATGTAATGCATTTAGTAGCTCTTTATGGGTCTTTAAGCGTTGATGCATTGTTTGTGACTGATACAAATTTGACGATTCTTTAAATATCTGCAATTATGGTAAAAGGATGAATAAAATAAAACATTGTGACGTTTATTTCGTAAAATGTTTTTAACAAGAATGAATCATTCAGTAGATATTTGAGGTAGATAAGTTATCGTTATGAACAAGAAGTTAATGAGTGCAATTACTCATTAAATGTCAACTTTTACCGATGTTGCAATTTCATAGAAATATTTAAAGTACAATCTACCAACTGTTTTCATTTAATCACCACATCGTTAATTAAAACTAGATTGAGAAGTAAAAATGTCTAAAAAAGATGTAAGAAAATGGTGGCAGTCATAAGATACTTACACACTTCATAAACCTGTGCAGCGAACATCGCATGGACTGTGAATTCAGGTTGGGCTTCCAACTGACTAAAGAGAGTCTTCGCATAGCGATTGGACATGACAGCTGCCGTTCTCACCTGCTAGATTTTGGAGAAAAAGCACTTCGGATTGCAGCGAAAGCAAACGGAGCAACTGCGATTTAATATTGGATAATATTAATAATGTAATATAATATTGGTCAACAAGATTTTTCATATTGTAAATTCATATTTAATGCATGTTATTATAAGTTTTATTAAAACTTTTGGAGTCAAGTGTCGCCTCACTGGAAGCGGCAAGTTGTTAATGATTTATCAATAATAAAAAAAAAAAAAAAAAAAAAACCTGTGCAGCGAAAGTTTGCTCGAAACAAATACATATATTCGAAATATAATTATAGTTTTAACTATATATTGTGTTTTATTGATATCTTTAGTAAATATGAGTATAAAAAAATCTGAAAAATTAATTGAATGTTTTGAAAGTATATTTAATGAATCTACAACAATATATAAATTTATAAAAATATTTCTCGAGTTGAAAGGAAAATATCACTAGACAAAAATAAAAAATGAAAACAATAGATAAAAGTGTATATAAATTTATAAAACTATTCTAAATTAAAAAAAAATTACACACATCAAACAAGAAATTCACTCATTTTGAAATACCAGAAAAGAGAATTGCGTGAACATATTATTTTTTGTATTTTGATTAGTGACATACATTTTTTTTCAACTCGTGAAACAGTTTTATAAATTTATATATTGTTGTCAGTATCTAAGTTTTCTGAAAACAAGAGATGACTTTTTTTTTCGAGTTACGTTAAAGTAAGTGAACTTTTTTATGTGTAATCTTTTTTTTTTTTTACATATGAATAGTTTTATATTTCATAAAAATATTTTTCATCAGTTAAAAATTATAAATGCATTGGAAAGATAAAGAGTTTTCATTTTTTTTTTTTTTAATTAAGTTATTCTGTATTTTTTTTGTGTAAAAATTTTTGATAAATTTTATTTCATCAAAACATACTATATTGTGGTAAAAGAACAATGGTGATATACCAAACATAATTTTAGATGAGAATATATTGCTGCGAACCCATTTTAGATTCTGTCTGTATGTTTGAAATTTAGATACATAGAGTTTTTTCAAAAGAGAAAGTGTAGGAAAAATATATATTTATATCTGTTGTTGCTACAATAATCCGTTTGTTAAAACAACTGTGACAGGGAGCGCCATCGCAAAGCATCCTAGAGCATAGAGACAATGATTTCTTTACTCTGTGATAAACAAATGTCACTTGTCGCAGAATTTGTTATGACCTATGAATTTGTATGTGTTATATGTATGTATAATGTGTAAGGCTCTCGTAGGAGGTGGTTTAAATATTTTGAATAGAATGAGAGAAAAATTAAAAAATATTAGATTATATTAATATTGGTACTTGTAATTCTAAAATTTGTAACGAATTTATATTGAACCAAATAAACATAAACCTAAAAAATAGTTTGGTCTGAATTGATAACTTTAGCAATTCTAATAGTATGTAGTAGGTTTCATTAGGTACATGTTAATTTTTATGCAAAAAATAGTAAATTTGCCATTACAGTTTAAGCAAACTACGAGTATACTGTCTTCAAAACTTAACTTCATTTAACCTTTTTTTGTACTTGCACAAAAATAAAATAAAATAAAAAATACAATTGTTGTCTCTATATTCTCAACATAACTATAACATAACTAGACGGTTTTACAAATATATTTTTGTAGTTTTCATAAGTATTTTTAATTATTTTCAAGTATATTTGCGGGAATTCAAAGTTTTCTAGGACGTTCCAAATGCTTTCAAGCGAGATAGCGTCGAATGCTTTTGCATAATCAATACTTTTGATATATTTGTTGCATTGCTTCATGTACCTATTATCTGGTCCTGGACTTTTATCGTTCTTCAGTTTGTAAATTCTTTTAAAATTTTCAGTATCACCATTTAAAATATTTTATATCATTTGCACATAATTTGCAAAAAAGGGATATTTGCAGTTCTAAACAGATATTTGTTTTTAGTGTAAGTAATATGGATATGGATCTTACCCGTGTCTAGATTTGTTTTGGCTATTTTGTTACTTTCTTTATATTATGTGGTTCTCATATTTCTTTTCAAGTTTGTTTGTTTTACAGTTTATTTAGATTTGAAATTTATAGGGTAAAGGGAAGGATTACAGGGTGGAGAATGTTTTGTCAATTTTTAACAACATAGGCATTGTTTTTGATTTTTTGATTTTTTACAGTGTATTACTACGTTATCGCAAGGTAGTACGTTGATAGATCTTTATTGTTTTTTATTATGGTAAAGGTGGACACGCTCTAGTCAATTGTCAAATGGGTAGGTATCTTGTTGTAATACTATGATATTTATGTTATTTTGTTTTTGTTTGGGGTTAGTGTCTCTTTCGTATTAACCCACTTGTGGTCGGTGGTCGACACATGCGGTCGCTGGCTGATATTTTTTGTAACCCATGCTGAGTGAGCAGTGCGCAGCACAAGAAGTGAGTAGCAATGATTTGTAGGGAGCGGCAGCCACCAGCGTTACCGTGTGCAGGGTGTTCAAAGGCATTTTTGTAATTTTGTATGAACAAAGATGACATAGTCCGTATGCGGCGGCCGATGACGCTTAGACTTTCCCAAAGAGCAATCGTCGGTAAATAAATATAGCGTGCTGTTGGCAGCGATGAATCCGGCAGAATATGATCTGTAAGAAAGTTCCTTTGAACGCACCCTGCACTCGTTTAAGGTGATTAGTAATGAGCCTGTCATTAGCGGTGTTCGAGCCTCGAGACCATGTCGATTGTCCATGAGGTGAGGTGATTAGCGTTCGATTAATTAAGCGATTAGTTAACGAACTAGGACGTTTGCTTAAAAAAAGCTATCTCTGAAACTACGATAGATACGACTCCGGGAGTGCTCGCAAACGATTCAAATGGGGGGCTAAACCTTTTTTTTTTTTTTTTTTTTTTTTTTTTTTTTTTTTTTTAGTTTTGGTAAGTTAGCCAAGCACGAAGCGACGGGGGGAGCGCCGGCGGTGGGGGGTTGGAGGGTGGGCCAGTGGGGCAGAACCGGCGAAACACATACTACTGTCGTACAAATAAGGTTCACAATTCTATATTCACTTCCCTAACATTCCATTAGCGTACGGTACGGTCTGCCACAAGGGTTTGTCAGCGAACTAAATTAGATTATTTATAACGTATTGTACAACTTGAGTGGTGTACTGTACATCGATAAGAACTTGTATTGTGGATAGCTCAATACAGTTCACCGCAAAGGTGTTGTTGAGTACGAGTATACACTTTCATATACCGCTTTGCAAAACTTGTGTGGTACTGTGTATGTAGGAACAATTTATAACTCTGTACCTTTATTTGTGTTTCTATTCCCTAATCCGAATCGAGGGTTATTCTATCGTTGTTTTTATATATCTGGCAAATAATAACTCGCAATAATGTCTCTCTTAAGACGACATTCTGCGCGGAAGGCAGGCCTTCTTAAGAAATCTCAATCACGATCCGTGGACATTGAATACACGGTTAAAGATTTGCCTTCATTGCGTAGGCAACGTACGATCGCTTATAACCGGGCAAAAAAGGCATTAGAGGTTGGTCTCACATCCGTAACGGATGACTCTCACCGGGATATGTTTTTTTCATATCATCAGGATATTAAAAAAATCGCTTCTCAATTTGAAAACACACATTTGGCCATTTTAGAACTTTTGGACGACCCCGACGATGACACTGAAGTCCAAGAACGCTTCGACGAAATGTTTTACAAAATAAATTCAATCTATCGAAGCTTAAATAATAGTGAAGCACCCACGACTTCTTGTAATTCTCAATGTAGTCTATCGTCTAATGTTCGCTTGCCAAAAATTGTGCTGAAATCATTCTCCGGAGACATTAAACAATTTCCAGAATATCTCGATACTTTCAACTCGTTAATTAATAACTCAAAGTCTTTGAGCGACACTGAGAAGTTTCATTATTTAATATCCTCTCTTAGTGGTGACGCGTTATCGGTAGTGAGAACATTTCCTCTGACCAGTGAGTACTATCGTGATGCATATAACGCTCTCATCGCACGTTACAAATGTAAACGCGACTTAGCTTTTACAAGTTGGAGAGATCTTTTAGAAATCAATTTTAATTTCAAAAATGCAAATGAATTCAGGAAATCACTCGATTTATTTGAAGAGAACCTTTGCATTCTTAAATCAGTTAATCTGCCGGTCAGTCAGTGGGATTTTGTATTAGTGTACCATATCTTATCAAAATTAGATACAACTATACGCCGTGACTTTGAAGAAAAATATTCGAAAACCGAACTACCCTCTTACACACAACTCAAGGAGTTTTTACATTCAAAGTGTGAAGCATTATTACGTGACACGCATTTTACCGAACAAACGAAACAAAATAAACCCACTCAGAAGCCATCTTCATTACCCGTTAAAAATAAGCATGTGTCACATACATTGATAGCATCGGATGACAGGCAACCGGATAAGGCTGTTGTATTGCCACGACCTACAAATTGCTCATATTGCAATGAGTCACATACCATTTCAGCATGCCCAGAATTTCTCAAAAAATCCATTGAAGAGCGTATGCAAATAGCAACAGATAAGAAATGGTGCTTTAACTGTTTGAAAAATTCCCATCAGTTAAGAAACTGTAACAGCATCTTTTCTTGTCGCACGTGCCGTCGAAAACACCATTCTTTACTTCACCGGGAAGCATCGCCTGAATCGAACCAAGCTACATCATCCTTAGTTTCACGCTCCTACTCTAATTCAACTGTGTTGTTAGCAACAGCTATCGTCCAAGTTGAAGACGCGTCCGGTAACATGCAATCGTTTCGCGCTTTGTTTGACACAGGCAGCCAAAGCAATTTTATTACCGAATCTGCTGTGAAACTATTAAATTTAAAACGATCACACACCGGTGCTTGTGTCAGTGGACTTGGAGAAACAGCAGCTTCTATTTTAGGAGATGTAACCTGTCATGTGGGGATTAATGATAAGGCTTTATTCACTTTGGAATTCCATATTCTACCGAAGATATGTGGCGAGCAACCTATCGCAAATATAAACACAACAGGATGGTCACATATTAAGGAATTAAAATTGGCGGATCCTGGGTTTGATATTCCGGGTCCCATCGATATTTTGTTCGCAGCTGACGTATTCGCTGAATCTTTACTCAATCAAAAAATTAAGGGAAATACCAACCAACCAACCGCTCTTAATTCATTGTTCGGCTGGCTTCTGTTAGGTAAAACACGCCTAGTTTCGACTACTCTGTTGCAAGCATCGACATTTGAAACGGAGATTGAGTTAAATTCATTAGTTCAACGGTTTTGGGAACTAGAAACATTACCGAAGGCACGACTTTTAACAACTGAGGAATCGCTATGCGAGAAAAAATTTGTTACCGAGCATAGGCGTGACAAAAGTGGGCGATTTATCGTTCAGTTACCGTTTAAAGAAGATTCAGAAGTCACTTTCGTTGGATCACGCGACGTTGCTTTACGAAGATTTCATGCGATAGAACGTAGATTATCTCGAGATCCATCTTTGCATAACCAATATGCAGAGTTCATGTCTGATTACATTCAAACGGGACATATGTCGTTAGTCCCCACCGAAGAAATGGGAAAAGGAAAATACTACATTCCTCATCACTGCGTCGTACGCCCTGATTCAGCAACCACACGCTTGCGTGTGGTGTTTGATGCCTCAGCTCGAGATTCCAATTCCCGATCACTTAACAATACACAACTCATTGGTCCAAAACTGCAATCTAACATCACTGAATTACTTTTGCAATTTCGTGAACACAAGATTGTTTTTATGGCTGATGTACGGCAGATGTACCGTCAGATTTTAATCTCACCTGAGCACCGTGACTATCAGCGTATATTTTGGAGAGCAACACCTGACGAACCACTTAAAGAATACCGCCTTAATACGGTGACGTATGGTGTGGCTTCATCTCCTTTCCTTGCTTGCCGCTCAGTGCAACAACTGGCTGAAGACGAAGGAGATTCTTTTCCAGTCGCAAAAAGGATAATATTATCAAACATCTACGTTGACGACGTCATAACTGGGTGTGATACCTTAGAGAACGCACAAGAAGCAAAATCGCAACTTATCGATTTATTCAATCGAGGTTGTTTTCAATTAAGAAAATGGGTCAGTAATGAGCCCACACTTTTGGATGATCTTCCAGCGGAAGACTGTCTTACCGGTTCTGTATCACTTGACGATTCCGACCCACCAATCTTAAAGGTTCTCGGCCTTAAATGGGATCCCTCATCCGATTCATTTCTCTTCGAAATAAAACCAACAGACCAAATTTGTACGAAACGAACTATCTTGAGTGAACTTGCCAGAATTTTTGACCCTCTTGGATTTTTGTCTCCAGTAACTATCCAAGCGAAATCACTTATTCAAAAATTATGGGTACTGGGTGTTGGTTGGGACCAAACTCCACCTGATGATGTGGTCCGAGCATGGAATACACACCGAAGTCAGCTTACTCAACTTTCTACAGTTCGGATTCCGCGTAGACTCATAAGTAAACAGGCCCAATCATACGAATTACATGGCTTCGCTGACAGTTCTGAAATCGCATACGGAGCTGTGATTTATTTACGCGTAACCGACACGAAAGGTAAAGTGCAAATATTTCTAGTCTGTTCAAAAGCCAGAGTAGTTCCCTTAAAACGGATCTCGCTTCCTCGATTAGAATTATGTGCAGCTGTTCTCTTAGCGGACCTCTACCAATTTGTTCGAGATACTTACTGCAATCGCATTTCGTTTGACTCCATTTATTTTTGGTCAGACTCCACTGTCGCTCTATCGTGGCTACATTCCCCATCTTCTCGATGGACAACATTCGTAGCAAACCGCGTTAGTCACATACAAGACATTACGCCTACAGAATGCTGGCATCACATCTCATCCGGTGACAATCCTGCAGATATTTGTTCACGGGGTCAATTTCCGCAAGAAATCGTCAATAATTCCTTATGGTGGGCGGGGCCTAAATGGTTGTCTGAAAATCACGATCTATGGCCTTCCAGCGTAGGTCAGATTTCTACAGATGAGGAAACAATCGTTAACACGGAATCGCGTAAAGTGGCTTTAATATCCAACCAAAACCAGGACAATGTCCGAAACGAATTGTCGATGTTTGATGATCTTCTCAAGCGACACTCTTCCTTGCAGACACTCGTTAATGTTTTAGCGTACATCAATCGGTTTGTCAATAACTCACGACATCCGTCAAATTTAAATCATAAGAATGCTCTGACTAATGTTGAACGGCGTCACTCATTAAAGCAAATCGTGAAACACGTCCAACGTCAGGTGTTTTCAGAATTGATTTCAAGCTTAAAGGCTAACAAGCTATTGCTTAAGCCGTACCGAAAACTTAACATTTTTCTTGACGACGATGATGTTCTCAGGGTGGGCGGTAGACTATCGAGATCAGGATTAGGTTACGAGCAAAAGCATCCTGCGCTCTTACCTTCTAATCATCCCCTTACAACATTAGTTATCAATTCTATTCATCGTAATTACTGTCATCCTGGCATTAACACAACACATTTTCTGCTGCTACAGCAGTTTTGGGTTATTTCAGCAAAACGCACAATTCGTCGTTGTCTTTCAAAATGCGTAAAATGCTATCGAACTAACCCTCAGCCTTTGCAACCGTTTATGAGCGATCTGCCATCCTACCGCGTCAATCAAGCGAAAGCGTTCTCCGAAGTCGGTGTTGACTTTGGAGGACCATTCCGCATTAAACTTGGTCTCCATCGCGGTGCAAAAATTGATAAAGCATATTTATGCTTATTCATATGCTTAGCTACTAAAGCAGTTCATCTTGAAGTCGTTTCCACTTTATCAACAGATGGCTTCATTGCTGCTCTGCGGCGCTTTATCAGTAGACGTGGGCGTTGTAACGTAATCCATTCTGATCAAGGCACGAATTTTATCGGTGCTCGAAATCAACTACTGGCTCTTATGAATCAAGCCTCTAGCACCGAACAAATTGAATTCAAATTTAACCCGCCAGCGGCCCCCCATTTCGGAGGGGTATGGGAAATACAAATAAAGGCTGCTAAAGCGCACCTGTATCGTGTAGTTGGCGATCAGGTCTTAACCTTTGAAGAACTTACCACACTTTTTACTCAAATCGAAGCTACCTTGAATTCAAGACCTTTATATCCCATCAGTTCTGATCCCAACGACTTTTCCGTTCTGACCCCTGGACACTTCCTTACACTCGAACCTTTGACAGCTGTCCCGGACGAAGATCTCACTAATATAAATACTAATCGACTTAATCGTTGGCAGTTGTTACAAGCGTTTCATCAGAACTTTTGGTCCAGATGGAAACACGAATATCTTAATTCTTTAACACAACGCGCAAAATGGACCAAAGATTCTAAACCATTGACGATTGGGTCCATGGTTATAATTAAAGATGAAAATCGTACTCCATTACACTGGCCACTCGCTCGAGTCACAAACCTAATTTCTGGCCCTGACGGAGTGGTTCGGATCGCAGAACTAAGAACGGCTACGAACAATCACATTCAACGGCCGCTAGTTAAATTATGTCCTCTACCAATTGAGGAACACTAAACATCGTCGCAATTCATTATCTTAGCTTAGTGGTACCTTAGATTAACTTTAGTTTAAGTAATTCATTATTCATTACTAAACGCGTTACCGTAGACCATTCTTTCGCATAATGTGCTATTATCAATTTCTTCTCTTTCTTCTAGCTCATATTCTTATTTCTTAACCAGAAAATACCATAGGCATTTTGGTGGGCGGTATGTTCCGTTACGGCAAGGAAGGGAATTCAAATCAAAATTCCAGCCATCCATAAGCGATTTTCGATACTTGTATTATGCATAGACAACACGCAGCTAGGCCAGCTGTCATGCATTCCGTACTGTCAAAGCCTCCTTTGACACAACAAGTGTCAATGTCAACGATGAGAAGAACTTCAACGGTTATTACCGCGCGCGCGTGTGCAAAATGGTGCAAAACAAAAAACCGTTTGTTTAACATTCTTCAACGATCAAAATCATAATTCCCTGCAGCATCAGGTGGAAATCATCGTGTGCAGTCTCAGGCAGTTCAAGGTACGTACGAGTGCATTGTAATTGTCTTGCATTTTCAAGTGAGAAAATCGTTTTTACCGGTCAGATTGGTCTGAATTCCCAATGTAGCATGGGCCTCGTATAGCGAATTGCTACAATCATCATCCAGTGAAATCTACAAATTGAAGTTTGGCGGTCAACATTGGAAAAGCCTCTCTATAGACATACACTAAGATAAGTAAACAAGACACCCGTTCTGTTATTGAATATTCCACTTCTTTTCATATATTTCAGGAGAGGAGATGGAATTGTTTATAAAGGCTGGAGGCTGCCAAATTGTCCGCAAGCAACTGTTGTCTGTTGATGAATCTATCTCTACTCTGTATTTAGATACGATACATAAAGATATAAATTTTACGAGTTATGGTAACTCCAGACGATCTCTATCTAAGGCTATAACAAATAACCCAGTTATCCAGACCCCAGCAATTTCACCAGACACGTTTTGATTAAATCAATACATTCGTACTGCCTATATTATTATTTTGGACTACTGCCGAGACGCATCGCTTTATTTCTATTACATCCCTAAAAATGAAATGTCTTAATGTCCTTAATAAATGTTGACTAATTTAATTCACAAAAAATGAAATAATGCACAGATTGGAAACTTTCGACTTTCAGCGTCGATGTTACAAGTCGCCCACCCAAGTCCCCCCATTATCTTTATAGTGCTACGGAAATAGATTTCAGTGTATGTTAGTATAGAAGGTATGTTATAGCGCATGATTTGATATCTAATCTGCAATGTTGTTTTGCTGAATGTAAATAAATATAACTCAAAATGTTTGCTGATACTTACCTAGCTTTTTGGTAGTAAGTTAACGTCTTTTTTACGGTTTTAACTTGATATTTGTGCAATGGGTATTAAATATTCAATATTTAATAGATGGATGAAATAGATTAAATACCATAGAGATACTGTGTACTGATGGTTTTTCTTACCAGGTTTAAAATATTTTAAACTTTTTAAGTTTTTAGTTCTTTTTATTTACAAGAAAGTTAATAAAGGCTTGTTTTCAAAAAGTTTTTCTTTTATTGAATCTAAGTACTAATCCGTCTAATATATAATAGTAAAAAGTAGGTATTAGTACCAAAAATATTGGCGGTAATCGGTTTCAGTGGGTAAATAATAAATATGTCTATAGACTATAGACTATGTAGTATGTACCTATTTACACTTGCGACCTCGGTAAAACATACCTATTCAAAGACAGATTTCTGATATTGGGTCAAGGATGTGTAGAGGTCATGTTGTTCAGCTGCCCTATTGTGGGTGGAAGAGGGCGCCACCCGTGTCCTTCGGGCTGCGAGGTTCGCCCCGATACGCCGCGCCGGGGTGCTGGGAGTGTGAGTATTAAGCTAGAGACAGACTAGGCCTATGTATGCAACGCAATGTGATATCTTTTTTTTACAAATGGTAGGTTTGCGCTTGAACACAATCATGTCCGATGGGCAGAAATGATGAGGTCTAGGATGGAGCGCTCTTGCCTAGAAAATACCTATTCACTCTTCTCTTGAAGGCACCCACCACCCAGATTGTACTTGGCTGGGAACACGGAAGCTGGAAGGCTGTGCCATACCTTTGCGGTTCGTATCAGAAACGTGGAAGAACAAGGTTTTGTTCAAGTACTCTGGACTTGCGGACCCTTGACTTTATATGTATACTTTGCAACAGAAACATACTTATCAAATTAATGCAACGCAATCACACGCCTGCCACGCAATGTCGACCTGTGATATCTAAATCGCTAAAGAGATTGTAGGTAGAGGAGAAATTAAAAGAGCAAGTAGCTTGAAAAGAGCAAGTACCAAGTTTCTTGCCAGTTCTTCTCGGTGCAAACCTGCTTTCCGAACCTGGCGGTAGAGTCTCGACATTTCATGAGAGCTTATATCTAAGCCTATGTGAAATAAAGAATTTCATTTCATTTCATTTGATTTGATTTCTTACGCTATACCACTCGTGTGACCAGTGTTTGTCAAACTACACTTAGTAAGTGTTTAACTTAGGTATTTATCTAAACATCTTCTCTTTTGTTTTTTGGCTAGGAAATATTCAAATAAATATAGTTAACTCAATAAATTATCCTCAAACTCAGAAAATATAACTTGCAGAGAAATTAAAATAGCGTCTGATGCAGGACTTATAGTTACAATAGTGAACTGTGGTCTAATGCCAATATAGGTAGCATATGACATGTATCCACACTCAGACTCTGTGTATGCACACTGCACAGCGATCTTCCACGTTGCAGCGTATACTTTGCGTACATGGGACCGAGTATGTCCTTACCTTTACTTGTACATCTATGCCAGACCGCCCAGACTCTCTATTTTCAGGATTTTAATGGATTTTCAGTTTGTATCTAGAGCTTTCAGCAGTTTTTGCAAGTGAAAACAAATTATATCAGGAAAAACACCAAACGAGTGTCTTTCTTTTTTGAACACCACACTTGTATGTAAACTGTCTTTAGCCAAAATGAGACAGCATCAAGTATAATGTTTTACTGACATGGCCGGATTCTGCCCTCGAAAAAAAATATTCATGGCCATTGACAAACAGTACGTCATATTAAAGCTTATAATAATGTCTTTACGATCGTTTAATTTTTATGATCAGAAAACTTGCGAGAGACATAATATCAGCATAACAACTTGCAACAAAATGCGCCTAAATAATTTTAATAGCAATGGTTTTTTAATTGAATAATTGCTGTTCAAAATGTTTACTCGCATTTTCTAAGCTTTTTAATATAAAAAAATAATGAGTTCATAACCAATACGCATCATTTTTTAATTAAAAATCATTGCTATTAAAATTATTTAGGCGCATTTTGTTGCAAGTGGTTATGCTGATATTATGTCTCTCGCAAGTTTTCAGATCATAAAACTTAAACGATTGTGAAGACATAATTATAAGCTTTAATATGACCCTATTGTTTGTCGATGGCCATGAATATTTTTTTTCCAGGGCACAGCTCCATACAAGTTTATTTCAATCAACTTTAACCTCCAGACTCACAGTCAAAAGATATTTAAAACAATTCTAGCAGTTTCAACTCTAGCAAAGCACTGTTTAGGTCACGTGTACCAACAGTAAATAAATAATAATATACCTACTTACACATAAATCATTCAGTACTTACTTGCGTCATTTCATGTTATATGTTTAAAGTAACCTGTGATCCGTGACAGTATTGATATCGGCACGTCCAACAATAACAATACTTTATACTTCTTTCATCGACATTTTTCCGGTGTTTAACCGGCTGCGAATAAAAAAAAAATTGGTCAAGTGCGAGTCGCACTGAGGGTTCCGTACCATCAAGACCCATTCTCAATAGAATTTAAGTAAGTAAACTAAACAAACATTAAATAAAATAAAAAATCCGCCCAATAAAAAATCGAGCAAAAAAATCATGTTTGTTGTATCATGTATGGGATCCATATTATGGGAGCCCTCCTTATTTTTTTTTATTTTTTTTTTACTATTTATTTCTACAGTACTTAAATATATAATTATAATATATTCTGTGTAGATTACAAGCGTCTACCTGTGACCGTTAACAACATAAAGCAAAAACAAGCAAAAAAAATCGTTTGTTGTATGGCCCCCTTAAATATTTTTAGTATTTGTTGTTAGGTAAATCAGCAGCAGAAGTACATCATCTGTGATAATTTCAAGTCTGTAGTTATCACGGTTTAACATACAGCCTGGTGACAAATGGACGGAGACCGCGAAGACTTACTGAGTCTAAAAATAACCGCGGAGACTAAAAATGGTTAAAGTATTTAAAACCAATGTTGAATGTTGGCCCACACTCCTTTGCTAGCAGTCCAGTGGGTTATCCGAGACGCCCGCGACGTCGACGACGACGACGACCGGTCAACAACACACCTTGAATAAGCGGGTCACGGATTGTAAACAACTGCACTACTACACACAACAATGTAGGGTCGCCATTATTTTTGCTGTTTATACAAAACCAGGTAGGGTATAACTCTTCATTTCTTCATTTCATTTCATTTCATTTCATTTCTTCAATTAATAATTATAGTCCAAGTATAATCTGGGCGCCTTCAAGAGAAGAGTGAATAGACATTTTCTAGGCAAGCGCGCTCCATCCTAGACCTCAACATGGATGTTCATCAGACATGATTGAAATCAAGCGCAAGCCTATCAATTATAAGGCAGCCGTAGCTATAGGTATGACATTCTAGCTAATAATTTAATGCCCGCGGATCCGCTCGCGTGAATTTCGGTTTTTCGCTTATCCCGTGGGAACAATGGATTTTTCCGGGTTAAAAATAGCCTTTGTGTTTATCCGGGTTAAAAGCTATCTATGTTCCAAATTTCAGTAGTTGCGGCGTTAAAGAGCAAAAAAGATCCATCCATCCATACTTACAAACTTTCGCGTTTATAAATATTAGTAGGATAGGATATGATAGGATTTCTATTCGATATGATTCGCTCTTCTCTTCTTTTTACATGTTCTTGTTTCCCGCAGCAACGCCTTTTGAAAATTCCTTGCTTCTCGTATTAAATTAGACAGTGAACGCGAGTGAAATCTGCATTAAGTACTGATTAGTAGTTGTCCAATGCCCATACTATTTTCAAAAGTGTGAGAAACCCCCCAGCCGCCCATAGAGCCACCGTAGCAGCGTGTAATAAAATCCGATCCGTACCCATTGAGCTACTCGTTATAAATATATCGGTATCCTTTTGTTGGCCTTTAACGTTATGTCACGTATTGTCATTTTATAAGTTGTCAATTTCGTAACTTATAGTAATAAAATTCGAGTATGTTTACAATCCTACCTAGGTATATGTATTCTCAAATTAGAAAATCGCAATATGGTATACCTAAGCCTCCATTTAAGGCAAGCCGTTCTTGTTGACAACTTACGTCCCAATGCTGATTCTAAACAATGTGTAATGTACCTAATTGTATTCATATACCTACGGTTACATAACGAGCAATAACAAATGTTACATAATCTGTAATTGTAAACATTTCGGTTGAAAAGTGCGTAAATGTTTGCACGATTCTGATGTTTTGCGCCATTATCTGCCTTTTATCTTCTATTTATTAATAGATAGGTACGTAATTATTATTCAAACTTTATGTAAGTAAGTACCTATACCTACTGATATTATATCATGGATGTATTGAGTACTATTACTAAAGGTAGGTATATAAGTACCAAGTAGGTTTATTACTGACCTAAAGTGAATGTAGTGTGCACTCAAATTACTTACCTAGGTATAAAAAAAAGGTATGTGTAGGTACTTAATAGGTAGATGTTAAGGGCGATGGGTACCATCCGGGCGCGAAAATTCAAATTTTATTTAGTTTTTCGCTCATAGTGGGCTAATTATACATCGAAAGCTAATGGCAATGAGTTTTGCGGGCAAAATATTTATGCATCTACATGTTTTTAATAAAAACTCTAGTCAACAATGCTCATTTACTTCATATTGGTTCCCGATAGCTCGGAATCTGGGAAACTGCAAAAAAATATCTTTCGGGAACCAATATGAGATGAGTGGGAACTTTCGAGCAAAGTTTCTATTAAAAACATGTAGATGCATAAAAAGTAGGCCCGCAAAATGCATTACCATAAATCTTCAATGTGTAGTTAGTCTAATATTTGCAAAAAACTAAATAAAATTTGAATTTCGCGGGCTGGTAGGGCCGCAACACCTTGACCAGTTGGTGCCTTTTAAATTCGCCATTGATAATAATTTTAACTATGAATATCTGGGTTACCGACCTTCGCTCGGTAGTTTAACTACTGGCCAATAGATGGCAGCAGAATTTCATGAAAATCGTTCGAGCCGTTTCCGAGATCCAGATTATATAGAAATATTACAAGAATTGCTCCTTTAAAGGTATAGGATTCTAGATGTTTTGTTTACGAAATTGACTCTCAATTCATATATTTTCAAGTAAAGTCTATTCAATCTCGAGCGATACCAGACGTAAACAAACCGACTGCCAGGTCATTCGCTTAAGCAGGGTTGCGCAACCTTTTTAACGTATACTAATTTTTCAAATTTAAAATAAATTTATGTTTTGACAATAATATCGTATTGTTTGAAATTTTTTAATGATATCTTGAAACTAGATTTAACATAAGTGAAAGTTTCGTGTTACGCGCCACTTCAGTGCCTCACTAGAAGCACGCTGAGTGGCACGTCAGGTCATGCAGCGCCACGCCATCCACGCGAATGGACGTTATTCTATACAATCGCTTCGAATGTTGAGACAAGTGACACGTCAATATCACGCGTCAATTAAAATATTTATTCTAGGTTTATGATTAGGGGAACAAAATAAAATATAAAATATTACCCAAATGTTTACGATAACCCCCATGACATGCTTTGACCTTGAAAGCGAAAGTCGTGAGCGGTGCGGCAGATAGCAAACAAACAAGATAGAAAGAGATAGTCATATTTTGTTTGTTCCGTCGTCGCTACTACTAAATGATCGGCTTTTGTTTACGTCTGGTCTCGCGTTTCGTTGAAAAGACTTTAGATATAATTCTAATTACATAAGGTCTTTAACTCTGTATAAAAAATATTACATTATTATCATGATAATAATATGCTGATGGAGCTCATATTTTTTGTCGTTCGTAAAATCGTAACATAATACATAGGCATGACAATCGTTACGCATTCGATACTTTTTTATCGATATCTGTTAATTAAAATCGTGACACGTCGCTTGCAGACAGTCATGTTCATGAGTCACCTTTTAAATATTCAAGTGTGTTTTAACAGCAGCTTGCGCTGTTTTGTCGATATTTTGCATCGATAATAATGACTTGGTAGATACTATCGTTCGATACTCTACCAACCCGCATAAAGCTCTGCTTCCTATTTCCTTATTATTTGTTGTGATAGCGCAGTGAACTAGTATGACCGAAATAACATCACTATATACCTACCTACCTAGTAGGTATATTTCTGACAGCTTCTTCCAATACCTTTCGAGCCATACTTTTTGTAACCAGACTTCGTTATTTGTTATTCGGTATGCGCCTTATTTGGACGCATACGACCAAGTGTGGGCGGTTCATTCGTCTATATTTGCTTTTTTTGCACGAATAACGCATAAGCGCGAATAGCAAATATGCTTATCCGTCCTCTAGTCGGTTTTTAGCACTGTCAAAGGACACGTATTGGCAATATTTGGCACATAGCACCAAGTGTGGATAGCATGTTTGTTGTTTGCTCACATAACACATATTTGGACAAATACAACGTAGCCGCATAACGAATAACAAATAAAGAAGTCTGGTTCCGCCACAGATATGGGGTTCCGCCTTTAGATTGAATGGGTAATTTTTGAAACCTTGTCACTGCAGGTAGGTATTACGTATACCTACCTACCTAGGCTATCTTTTAGGTTAGAATTTTGATTCCCACTTCTTATAGGGATACATAATGTTCACCATACTTTATCACCATACTTATGCAACAAATATCATACCGACATTTTACAAGTGCCTGTATGTTAGGCCTATGTGAAATAAAGATATTTTGAGTTTTGAGTTTGAGTTTTAATATTTATACATATCTAACTCTTCGGTAGAACCAACAAATATATAATATTACTAGTAGAACGGAGTTATCGCCTCAGATTTATTACATTTACATCCATATTCCATACTTACATTTTATTGTAATTTCGCAAGTGTGCTGTTTTTTATCCATATTCCATACTTACATTTTATTGTAATTTCGCAAGTGTGCTGTTTTTTAAACTATGTAGTATGCCGTAACTGTTGAAGTGATCCCTATGAAAGATGGCTTCTATCTATCTAGTTACGGTGGTACCCTGGAAGATACGATAATTTTTTCGGGCCTGGGTGAGATTTTTCAAAGCATAATAAATCTATGGGGATTTCAAAGACAAAGCCATAGCGTGAGCAACAACAGTTATTATTGCCGAAATGTCGACGGAAGAAATTAATAATTTTTATTATCCTAACCTAACAGTTGATCTGCCCTATCAGTTGTCTATGCTTACGTCACCTTACGTCCTACCCTTGATACACAGCAAATCTGAATAGAGTAGGTTATGTAACATATACGAGTATTTATATCGATAAAGCTGTAGGTAACCAAGTACATCACTGTATATGTATATCACTCTACTTTCTACATTATAACTGGATTTGTATTTATTGTCACTGTAACGCATAACAATGGCGCGATCTATTCAACAGTCGGTGACAAATGAGAATACGTTATATTTAAAATTTAAAACCATACGAGTGTTGCTGTTGAGTAAGTACCTACGCCAGCGGGCGTTCATGGAACTTTCCATTACATGGGTACATAATATGTGATCTATTTGCTTTACATACAATTCCATGCAACTTTGTAGGAATTTCTAGACGTTTCTTTTTCTTAAGCGATCTAGGACTGTGCTCAAAGATTTAAATCGCTAGATGGGCCCTAAGCTTACATTGCGCACATCAAAAACGCCCACAAACATGTAGAGTGAGTGCTCTCAGCATTCTGTAACTTCACTTGTGACAGAGAGAGTGACAACGTGTCGCACACAGACAAAAACGTGGACTTTTTTGGAGGTTTAGGGCTCATCTAGCGATTGAAATCTCTGAGTGTGCTTTCCGAAAAAAATACCGCCAGAGTTAGTTGCAGAATAGAAAGTAAATAGTTGGTAGGTAAGCGATAGTCCTTGAAATATAAGTAACGAGACTATACGACCCGCTTTGGGCGGGAATGTCCCGCTTTCAGGATGTCTGTCTCAACTCAAGCAAGAGCTAAAGAGTCCCTCTTGCAATACCTACATAGAAGTCTTTGCTCTTGCAAACTAGAACTCAGAACTCTTTAAATACCGACCGGCGACCCTGTGATATACCTAGGTCTCAGCAAACTATAATTATGTACCTACCTATTAATATTAACTATGTAAATATAATTTTTAGGTGCTATTTGTGAGTCACGTTCATTTCCATTGTATTTTATACTAATATGCATGACAATACGCCCACTTTAAAATCATAAATGGTCTCCGAATTAAATGAAAACAAAAAAGAAGCTATGGAAAAATCTCAAATGTTTATTTCAATCGTACCTTACCTACTTACTTAATTTACATTTGAATTGCTGCCATCCAACTGCCATCTGTATTTAATTCGTAATTTCTGGAAAAAAAAGTCACGCTTATAACTAAAATCTGTGCTTATAATAATCCGAGTCTGTTTAGGATATATAGCGGCAAATCTCAACATACGAGTTGCTACGCAGAAGATGCAAAAAGTATGTGCTTATTCCGTTTTGGAACGTTTAATTCAATTCGACCGATTCGACAAAATAGTAGTTTTTTCTGTTATTTATTATAATGGCCTTTTTCAGGCAACATAAATGCGTCGTAGTTTCTGCTGATGTGACATAGTTCAATAATAAAACAGCAAGCATATCTTATTTTGCGATGTAAAATTACGCAGGTTGGTTTTCCGACATTAAGGATCACCGCACACGGGCTGTGGGCTGTGGCCCGTGTGCGGCGATCAACCACAGCCACAAGCAGTGAGCAGCGACGATATGTAGCGTGTGACGGCGGCGTGTCCATGTTGTTCTCTAGGGTGTTTCTTTCGGCTCTACTAGCCCGCAAAATTCAAATTTTAATTAGTTTTTTGCAAATATTTGACTAACAACACATTGAGGTTTATAAAAATAAGCTTTGCGTATTTTTGAGCAAATTTTTTATTTAAAACATGTTATTGCATGAATGTTATGCTCACAAAACTCATTGCCTCCTAAGTCCCATAGCCCACTTTTAGCGAAAACTAAATCAATTTAAATTTTCCTGCCCGGATGGTACTCATCCCTCTTGCTCTTAAGGGCCACAAGAGCTGAATGAGTGAGAATGAGAGCTACAGGAAATATGCCGGTGGCGGTGTTTTGTGGCTGTGGTCAGTGACCCGTGTGCGGGGATACTAAGACCGAAAACACAGGTGCATAGAGACAACTAGAATAATTATACAGTGGCCCATATCACATAATTTATATTATAAGAGTCATTTTATATTAATAGCAATAAGTTATGACATCATTTCTTTAGTATGAATGAACAATTTGTGTCCTTTTAAGTAAATGTACGGTGTTGAAGTTATTTGAATCAATTAACAACAAACAATTTTCGTCGTTATCACTTTCAATTTAAAGATGAGATTTCAATGTCTAAGTTTAGTGGCTGGTTGTACGTGTAATGTAACACAAGCTTGTACTTCTGTTTGGATATGCTCATTTGTGTTATGTGGATGACATCATGCGTCTAATCCAAATGTGGCGAATATATGAGACGTGTTATCGGATATCTTTGCTTCGATAATTATCAGATAAAATGTGTTGTTATGTCCACTAGTAAATAGGTAATACCTAACAAGCCAACACCCGTCGCATGCCCCTTAATAATTGATCAAATCGTGAGCTTCCGTCCCTTGTTAAAAATCACTCCCACAAAAAAATATCCAGCAACCGAGAGGAGGGGTTTTGTCTGGTGAGAGGCTTCGGCCGTGGCTAGTTACCACCCTACCAAGCGATTCAGCGTTCCGGTACGATGCTGTGTTGAAACCGTTGGGATGACTTAACTTACCCCTTCTAAGTTAGTACGTTAACATCATCGGCTGCATCATCACTTACCATCAGGTGAGATCGCAGTCAAGTAGCTTGCACTTACCTATAGTGTAAAAAATAAAAAAAAAATAAAGATATCACAAATAAAATAAAAAACCAAGTTTTGCGTTCCTCGGTCTGAGTTCGATGCAGTCGCATCTCTGAAAAGTGTCAGTGACCCGAACATTTCAATGAAAACCTCATTTCGTAATCTGAATTTCAGATGACCGTGGCCTTGACCACAGGTTCGTGGAAGAGGGCAAGTGGAAAATATCGCGAAACGCTCCTAAATCTTTGTCTATATCCTAAGGAGCTTGCCATATAAGCGTTATTGTCCCAAAAAAATAGACATACTTAACCTGGACGCGGCGGACCGCGCAAAAAAGTGTCATGTCGCCAGTTTACCGGTGCCAAAAATGTATGTCTTGTCACCGACAGAGTCAGTAGCAAGCCGACCGCAGTATCACAGGCAGCATTGTCTATAGTTTGCGGTCCCCCGGAGTCTGTACTCTGTACGCATGTCTATGGAGACCATAATGGACACGGTTTCCTCATGGCTTCCTCCATATTGTAGTGAGAAATTTTGGCAGGCGGCGCTACTAGTATTTTCTTAGGTTTGTGTAAAATGTTCTGATGGCCATATCCTCAGGTTTCTTATCAGTGCCCAAAAACCTTACTATAGGAACACCGCAAATTTTAAGTAACACTAGCAGAAAGATAGTAAACTCGGGCAACAAACAAAAAAGGATATACCAGAGCTTCCGAAAGCGACCGTGCCCCGTCAGCATCTGTGAGGTCTGATAATCCGGGACGACCCAAGTCGCCTCGAGTCCTGCCCCAGAATGGGGAGAGTGAGCACATAGGGACAAGGAGCGAGAGGAAACAACTTGTAGGGAGTCAAGAAGGCGCCCCGGGAACACGCCAAGAGCAAGTACCGAACGGGCGCCCTCCCGCGATTCGGCCCCCATAACCGCGAGGTTGATTGGGCCATGGGTGGTGGAGGGTTGTCCCTATAACAGAGCTTAGAGCTAAAATAACTTGTAAGAAGTAAGAACTAAGAGCCATGATATTTCAAAATACAAAAGATAACAAATGTCAAGAAAACCCTCTCTACCTTCATCTGCCCCGTCACCTACAAATCAAAAGTGAATAGGCATCTCCTTGACCAGCGTGCTCCACCTTGGACAGTATAATCACTCTCCATCAGGTGATATTGATAACAGTCAAGCACTAGGCTGTTGGCTGTATAATTAAAAGAAAAAAAACCCGTAGTCTCCTAGTTCGTTTGTAGCACGGAACTCTAAAATGATATTCGCAATGAAATACGAGCACCTAAACTAAGTATAATAATTTGAAACAAAAGTCCAAGTTTGCTGCTACCTAAATAAAATAAAAGAACATCGGAACAGCGGCATAAACCTATTTATGAGCGGGAAACCTATCTAATGTTACTTTGCCACAGTTACGCGTACCTACTTACTGTTTCTCTTTTGATCAAAGCAACAAAGAAGAAGTACGCAAATGCCGCCAGGTCGAAAGCTATGAATACACATAAGAATTACCTATACCAAATAGCTCTCGGCTTGAATTTGTTTACATTATAACTAACAGCTTTTGTACAGCTACGACTTTTTTACGCGATATTTTGAGAAATATCAAAATATATTCAATATTTTACTGAGATACTCTACTTCTTCCTACTCTGTAATGTAACATCCACATCAAGGCAGACCGCGGCGCGGTAGCGTAGCGCGCGAACTCACGGCGCGAAAACGCAACAGCGTAATGTCACTTAACACTTTACAGAAATAACATTTTTTTGTATGCAATAAATTATTAATACTGAATTATGGAAAGTCGTAGAACAAAAAATGCCGAGAGCGATTTGGTAATTTTATACAACCCTGTATTTATCTTTAACCTTTAGCACGTCACTTGTGGGTAGACCCTAAACAGTTTAATAATGTTTTTCATTTCACTCTGGTATTCATAAAGGTTAACGGGAATATTTCATGGGTACGACAACGTGATCCGATTTATTATTCTGGACTACAAGCTAAGTAGGTGCCTACTTATATCATACTAGCCTTAGCTTGCGGCTACGCCCGCGTTATCTCCTTCCCCAATTCCTAGTTTATTCTCCGTTTCACCAATTCCTAGTGTACCTAAAATAACCAAATATTATTATATTCTCATACAAACGTAATGTGATGTTGGTGACAAATAACGCTCGGCTTATCTATTCTTAACTGGTCTTAACTATCTAGTTTAGGTACAATTAAAGACTTAAGTATTATTATTATTGCCAACTGAAAGATAATTTTTTGAGCATGTCCAATGTCCATAAAATCTTAAAGACAAATTCTAGTACGCATACGATAGCCAAAAAACTCTAAAATTCCATGTCTAAAGTTTGGATACTTAGGTACCTAATATATTTGTTGAAAATAAAAAATTCGAAATAAGGCTGATGCTTAAAACGGTAACATGTTAGGTACTTATAATTTTTAATAATTAGGTAGTTATTATTAATATTAGACAGGGACGTAGTCAGAAGTGTGGAGAATGTATGAAAATAAACGTTATAGTGAGTGACCTTTTTAATATCGTTATTGTGTAAGGTTTTTTATTCATATTCAGGAAGTTCAAAAATTAAATCTGATATGATTATATGGCAAATAAAATCATAAACAGCTTAGGCCCAAAATGCCATAAAATCAAAATTACCGATGACAATCATTATTTAAAACACTATATTATGTGTCGTTTAATTTGGTTGTATAAGATGTATTCTATTTTTATTTAAATTTGACTTTGACAGTAATTCTTGATCTCTAAATTGATCCTTGAATAAACTCTTAGCTCTAGCCATCGATATAATATGTTGCTCTAGCTCTATGGCCTGAGGGATCGCACCGCCATAATAACAGCGCGAGGGACAGGCCATCGCGTCTGTGGTCTTGAGTTCGATGAATCTTAGTGTGTAGTAAAAATCATGTTTTTTCCTTACATGTCAATAACTACTTCTTTTAAATAGTTAGTCTTCAAAGGAGCATGGTCACCTATGGTCCGCCCACCTTACAATTCTTTACGAGAATCAGCCCTCTGATCTGCGATCTGTAACCCCCCTACCCCCTTGGAATATACCCCTAGCTCCGGCCCTGTTAGCAGTTTGCAGGCTATCAAACTGTGTTAACTGGACAGGTTTATTATTATCACATCTGTTTATGTTCGGCCGAGTGAGTTGTTGGCTGTGGCTAACCGCAGTGGCTTGACCCAAATTGATTGATTAGCTTCATAGTTGTGTAAGGAGATTCATTCATGACAGATGGGACAAAGCTGCTAATTTGCTTTTTTATTTATACGTATTTAGGAAGTTCCCAAAAAATCTCTTTATAATAATATGGCAAAGCAAATCATAATCAGCGCCATAATTGACTGCAGGATGATTTTACTATAGCTGTTGTCCGCAACTCCGCCCGCATGAATTCCGGGTTTTCACAAATACCACGCATGGGGAACCATAAAATTTTCTATATCGAAGTAGCCTATTTGTTAATTTAGGGTTCATCCCAAATCTGTCTGTCTGTATCCTAAAATACGGCTAAATCATTTCAGTTGCGGCGTGACGGAGTTACAAACATACACATATTATATAATATAACTCGTACATATTATAATTTTTCACCTTTATAATATTAGTGGGACTTACTAGTACATCACTTGCGTGAATTTCCAGTATCTATGTAACCACAGATTTTTTTGGAAATATTTTTGATTCAGCTGTGCTATTCTACAAAATGAAATAGCTGCCAGACAGCTGCCAACCCGAATATGGCATGCAAAATTGTACTCTATTACAACTGACAAATTCATAGATGCATAGATGTACGCTCGTCGCTGTTTTGCAGAATAGCACGGCAGGACTTTGGCTATACTCCCAAAATATCACAGCCAAATCTATTCAACAGTTTATAATATCATGTATGCTATTGACCGTCTCGCGATCTTCCCCAGACCTAGAGTTCGCATTAGACTCTCTACACTTGTGTATTTCCTTTTAAGCACATCTCTATGTATACTTTATTGAAATATTACTCTGTATTGTAAATACTTTGGATGACAGTTCTATATTTATACTCAGGCAAATACTATATTTACACAAGTATCTCCTTCGACCTACGACATTTCCGTTAATTAGCAATTACTCGAGTTAAATATATCGCCTTACTAGGTACTTCAACAAAATTAATTAATGTTGAACGATCACGGAACATCATGTTAAAAAACTTCAAAATGGTCTCAATAATTCTGTAGTCTGTCGATCTTCGATAGCTGACATTAGATGGCAAAATGGGTTGGTCCCATCTCGCCCGGTGTCTCTTTTGTTGTGCACCGTGCAATCGTTTGCCGGGCAGGATGGGAATGTTTTCTGACAAATTTTTCCCATCTGGCCCGGTAACATTTAGTTTAAATAAGGATAGTGTAACTTATTTGTATTTATTAATTATTTACCATTCAAAAGTTAAGTTATAGTCCAGTCCACATCTATGGTCCAGTCCCTTAGCATACGCTGACGGAGTTTTCGACGAGCGTTCTGTAAATACCACTTCTGACGTCATACACTTGTGACTTGGATTGGATCACAAGCAGTCCCCAGGCAAACACCTGCGCGTCCCTTAAAAAATAAAAAAAATATTGCATTACTGTACCTAAAGTAAAGCTTAAATATTTTGCAATCCTCAATTTATGCTTGAAATGGCCTAAAATATTAAATGAAATAGGTCTGACAAGTGACAATGGATGTAAATTATTGTACCTACCCGCAAAAATATGCACGACGTATGATCAAATGGGAGGTACAATTCGTAAATGAGTTTACACTCCCGTGCGTATACCTACTTACTTCTACATACATATAATATTATACTATACGCATATTCTATAGTATTATAGTTTTGCACCACCTGCAGTCCGTGGTTCCTCTGTATTTTCCTAATATTAAGCTTGCCTGGCAGAGATCACTACTTAGCGATAAGGCCGCCTTTTGTACTAATTTCTCCTTACAGTCCTTAGATTTAGAATTATGTTTTGTGGTGTACAAATAAAGTGTTAAATGAATAAATACGTAAAAGTCGGTCAGATGAACCCCTCATTTGCCGCTTGTGTCCCCTAATCCCTATGATGCCCTAATAATGGTTCATAGTCCAGACAATAAAATACTGCACCATAAATATATCCTATAGGATAAACAACACAATCAATCTCGCTGGCAACTGTAGCAGATACCAGGTATATCACTTCATGTGATACAAGACTCAAGAGTACACTTAGCATAGGTTGACGGCAGATATATCACTTCATGTACAGATACATTTAGCATAGGTTGACGGCACTCGCCGGGCCCCGCATGTTTAATACATGCGCGCGCGCAGCGCAAAAACTCTCCATCGGAATTGCTAATTCCTCTGTAACCTTGAATGTGTGACCGCTCTCGGTTCACACTCGGGGGCCGCTGGGGCAATGGAAATCCTAAAACACTTCTCAGGTCAAAATAACTGTCAAGTTTACAGGTAATTTCCATGCATGTGGATTGTGGAATGAGGCACGCGGATAGTTTTTGTGATGGACGAAAATTCAAGCTACACCTTACGTCGAGTAGGTAAGGCCATATTCGAGAATATTTCCATTCCGGAATTGTCCGAGTTGTGTGCATTCACCATAGATTAATTAGGTCTAGGTACAGTGAGGATCAAAAGTCGATATAGAATTTTTGACGCGGTGGAGATCATGTGTTGTTGGAGATGGATATTATGGACAGCGCACAGAACTCAGGCCAACGCATTAGTATTGAGATTTGAGACCACTCAAAATAACGAAAAGGCTATCCAAAACCTTTAGAGGATTCTTGAGTACTTCGGTCACAATGCCGAAAGGGAAGGTGCCAACGTGGCAACCTGGAAGAGATTGTTGTCACCGGCAGAGTGGAAGGAAAGTGACGTTGACGACATCCACGTTGCACTCAGAGGCGTCTTTACCTATAGTGCAGGGTGTGCGGCGCACACGGGCGCCGGGTCTAAAGGGGGCGCCGCGCGCCGAGCGCCCTTGCGACACATCCGAAGATGCGTCGCTCTCAAAGACCCTGCGCCCGCCGTGGCCGACGCCGGGCGCGCGGTAGCAAAGCAAAACTACTCCTTTTCCTACCTACTCTATTTAAATTTACACAATTACTTTTGTTTCAACATGAAAGCAGCCTTAAAACAGATAATAAAAGATTAAATTGGCGTAATGTCGCATCGCTACGAAAGGCGGGTGCCGGCATCGGCACCTGTTTGTTTTGATTCGTTTGACAACACGCCGCGGCCGACAATCATTGCTAACTCGGCTGTATTAGAATGCTATAAAGTTCAAATTAAATTTCCCAGGGACGTGCGGCGGTCATTTTCAAAGGCTTGTGTACGCGTGCCGCAATTTTTGTTTTACCGCTACATCGTAGTTTTGCGAAATAAGCCTTGATGCAATTGGATTAAGTATCATCTTTGAGTAAACATGTAAATATGAAGTAAATCGGCTTTTCTTTTGCTAAAAATTATATAAAAGGTAAGATTTGGTTAATTACTTAATTGCTTTCACAATTATTGCGACATGCCTCGAGGTCGGAGGTCATCAAAAATAGCTAGCGAAATTCATGAAAACAAAACATCGGTGATAGATAGTAATATCGAAGTTAAATAGGTACTCGTACCTATACGACCTAGCATTTTTCATTTGTTTATCCTACTGCAGTGCGGAACAAACAACGGTAAGTTTCAAGTGTAATATGTTCCTACTAGTATAAGTACTTAGGTACCTATTTATTTATTTAGGTCTTACTTGTACCTAACCGTTGAACAACGAACTACCTACTTTTAAATTTTATTTATTTATTCTGAAATGATGATGATTATAAATGCGAAAGTAGGTAACTCTGTCTGTCTGTCTGTGTGTTACGCTTTCACGGCCTAACCGCTGAACCGATTTGGATGAATTTTGGTATGGAGATAGGATAGCTTGCGTCCTGGGGAAGGACATAGGCTAATTGCTATCCCGGAAAAGTGCACAGATCCCGGGGGAATCGCGATATACCTAAGAATTCCTCGCGGACGAAGTCGCGGGAAGAAGCTTGTAATAAATAATACTCCAAGTCCTAGTCCAAGTTGCAGCTTTTTCTCTGGACCTAGGTATATTAATTTATTTACATTGATAGTTCTTTTAGGTGCCTAGGTATACTAAGTTTATTATTTATTTTAGATGTCTGATGGCGATGGAAAAAAGAAACTGTCTGGTGCACAGAGTCGAAAAAGAAAGCTGGAGAAGAAAGAAACAAATTACATAAACTGTTATTTTAAGAAACAAATTACATAAACTGTTATTTTAAAAGAAAAGTCAGTAGATTTCTTGCACCAAAATGAAATTTATCGGGAAAAAAAACGTTGGGTTGCAGTACTCGAGCGAATAATCAACCTAATTCATTTTTTAGCGAGGCAATGTCTGGCTTTTCGGGGAAGATCTCAAAAACTTTACGATTCTGATAATGGTAATTTTTTAAAGCTGGTTGAATATACCTCTAACTTTGATAATGTGCTTGCGGAACACATTGCCCTTATTCAAAAATCCAAGTCACGCCTAACTCATTATCTTGGCCATAATATTCAGAACGAAATAATACAATTGTTGGGAGAAAGAATAAAAAAAACTATTGTTTTGGAATTGAAACAATCTAAATATTTTTCCATTATTTTAGATTGCACTCCAGATATTGCACACGAAGAACAAATATCGGTTGTCGTACGGTACGTTCTTTTAAATGCAAGCAACGACAAGGCTGAAGTAAAAGAACACTTTCTGGGTTTTTTTCCTATTACAGACACTACTGGCCTGGGCTTAACTCAATTTTTGTTAGATTTTTTAATCTCAAACGAAATTGACATACAAGATATTCGTGGTCAAGGTTATGATAATGGTGCAAACATGAAAGGGAAAAATATAGGTCTACAAAAACGAATTTTAGATTTAAACCCGCGCGCATTTTATGTGCCTTGTGCGGCACACAGCCTTAATTTGGTAGTGAATGACGCTGCTAAAAGTTCATTAGAAATTGTCAATTTCTTTTCAATTGTGCAGGAAATTTATGTTTTTTTTTCTGCGTCAACAGCACGTTGGCAAATACTTGCTAAAGAAGTGCCAACTTTAAGTCTAAAACCACTCTCAAATACTCGATGGGAGAGCAGGGTTGAAGCCGTAAAAGCTCTACGTTTTGAACTGGGAAAAGTGTATGATGCCTTGTTTACTATATATTCCGATAGGAGCAAAGATGCAGAGTCAAGAAATATGGCAAATTCATTGCTGGCAAAAATTAAGTCCTTTAAATTTATCTGCTCTCTGCTTATTTGGTTTGAAATTTTAAGCAAGATAAATATAGTTAGCAAGGCCCTTCAAAAGTCAGACGTTGTATTGTCAGAAGCGGTGAAAATGATTGATAATGCAAAAATAAGTTTGTCTGAATTTCGTAATGAGTCTGCTTTTGAGGAGCTCCTTAACAGGGCGAAAACTGTAGCGGAAGAAGTCGAGGCAATAGTAGAATTTCCCACACCTGCACGCCCTCGCGCTCGTAAAAGGTTTTTTAATTATGAGGCGGAGGATGAACCGATAGCAGATGCGAAAACAGATTTTAAAGTAAATTTTTACTACTATTTGTTAGACACCGCAATCACTAAGTTCGACGAACGGTTCGAACTTTTGAATGAAAATAATGTAATTTTTTCATTTCTTCAAAAATTGAAAAACTGGAAAGATTTGGACACTGATACAAAAAAAACACATTGCTCTAATTTAGAAAATAAACTTTGCCATGCTGGCTCTTCAGATGTGGAACAGTTCGAGCTCTATAATGAAATCGAATTATTACCAATGTTTATTGATGATTCCACTACGCCGTTGGATATTTTAAATTACTTATTTACGAATAAATTAATTTCAGTGTTCCCAAATCTGTCCACAGCACTGAGGATATACCTGACACTTCCAGTCACGGTCGCACATAGCGAAAGGTCATTTTCTAAACTAAAAATAATTAAAAACTACCTTAGATCAACATTGTCGCAAAGTAGATTGACAAATTTATCGTTAATAAGTATTGAACACGAAATCAAAATTGAAGTTAATGACATTGTTAATGATTTCGCTAATGCAAAAGCTCGAAAAGTAACTTTTTTGTAAATACATTTGTGTGTTATTATATTATTTGTGTGAACGACCGTCCTGTTACGTAACTATAGTCTATAATAGTTTTTAAATTAAATATTTTTGATAGAACTACAAAGTTGTGATTTTTTATTCTTATAACCCCTTCTTTCCTAAAAAACTTTTTGCTTCCTGACATCATTTAAAATTGCACCATTTGCATCCGAATTTCCGTTTGAAAATACAGGGTGTTAGGTAAAATAGAGCAAATCTCTTGAGGGGTGTTTCTACTCATGAAACTGAACAACTTTCCCCAAGGAACTCATATCGAATTCTCAAAAAAAAAAATTGGACTTTGTATGGATATTTGGCCAATCAGCTGACCGCTCCGATACAAAGTACATGTATGGGAGCGGTCACTTGTATTCCATTTTGACCCCGCTCGAGGGCGTCAGGTTACTGGCTGCACACGGGCGCCACTAGGGCTAGAGACGCCTCTGGTTGCACTACACAGAGTACATGGTGCGACATCGTCCGCAAGAAAGTCGTCAGTGAAAGGGGTCACGACCCTCAATAATGAAGAACACGGCGCAGAGAGAGATAGATACATGATTCACAGTTTTTTTTGGGAAGGTAAGTATCGTGCAGGGGTATAGGCTAAGGAGATGGATTTTTTACGTGACGAAAATACCGCCACGAAAAAATCTACGAAAACGTCGAATACCAACTCCGAGTCCGGAGGCGATGAGGGCAACGGCCATCCGCATAATCTCCGGCCGGAAATGTAGATTGTGGACTTGCTGATCGCTAACTGAAATGCTGCAACTCTCTTTTTCTCTTGTTATATCATATGCAGCCAGCAGTTGTAGTACTGTGATTAAGTACCAATACTCCAAACTCACATACTTTCACTAGCATTATATATCTCCTATCTATCATGAACTATATGTATTTATACATATTGTTTACTTGGTGATCGCTGTACTTGTGACTCGCAACAGCAGAGCTTATGTGCAGATTTTATTCATTATAATCCAAAAACCGACTTCAACTCTCATCAAACTACTGTTGAATACATGATTTCCAATTAAAAATTTAAGACTTACATGGTTTTCTCCAGAGGCGCAGTGAGTGCAGGGTGTGCGGCGCACACGGGCGCCGGGTCTAAAGGGGGCGCCGCGCGCCGAGCGCCCTTGCGACACATCCGAAGATGCGTCGCTCTCAAAGACCCTGCGCCCGCCGTGGCCGACGCCAGTCTCGAGAAACTCCGGAACAAGGTTCCTTGTATGAAATTCCTAACCTTTTTTAGCCAACATTCAGAAATTATGCCAGAATTGACAATTGACCAACATTGACCACCACAACTCACAAGCATGAATTCAATATGTCGGCCGCCATTTGTCAGCTGCCATTTGTGATGAGAATTTTGAGTTGATTGCTGTTTGTATTTTGTTTTTGTTTTTAGTTTTTACGTTCGAAATATCATCATAATTAAATGTGTGTGACTCGCTGTTTATCGTCGTGTTGAGCCATTGTTCCTCCGATTCCTCACGCATAGTGCACGAGGGTTGACTCTTTAGTGATTTAGATAAAACAAGATATTGGACTCTATTAGTTAGTGTTTGTTATGTATGAACGAGATATTGGACTCAATTAGTTAGTTTAATTAATAATTAGTGTATATCATAATTAGTGTAAACAGATAGTTAGGTACTTTATTATGATGAAACCAGTAAAGGTCACAGAACCTTTGAGATTTGCGGGATCAAAGAGTGACATGATGAAAGCCGCTTGCTTTTTTCATCATTTCCACTAGAACGAAACCGGTGAGTGATACTGTCATTACAGTAATTATTATGATCTATCCTTTGTTTTTAGTATTTAAGTCAATGTGAAGTGAATAATCTGCACTGTACTGTATGTCCTAGCTGTTCCAGATGAATATTGAAATATCGTCACAGGATATTTACAGAGGATTTCCTATTGCTCTCATTATTAATAATGATAAAAACTTTATATTAGAACAATCATTTTTTGTGACTCTTCTTAACAATAATGAACAGCGGTCATGACAATGTGCACCAAGAGGTTATTGTGCAGCCTGGTCCTTAACCTTCCACTCTCTTTCAATTGTGTGCATCTCATAATTTTTACATTCCAGGTGTCGGGAATGGGTAAAAGTAGTTGGTAAAGAGGATCAATAGAAAAACTTAACAAGAAGCTAAATGTGTGTGCTAAACCACTTTGAAACCAAATACCAACTTAAAATTTAGCTGCCTCGCCTCTAACTGACAGACAATTGAAGGAATTACCCTTACAACTGTATCTGCCTACAGAGCCTAAAGGTAAGAAAAGGAAAGGTCAAATAATATAAAATTCGAGCCAACAAATTTTTTCATCACTATCACTATACATATATTTATATATGTATAGTTAAATGTAATTGAACTAACTATACATATATTTATATATGTATAGTTAGTTCAATCCACGAAGACTTGCCCCATTCCTACCTTTTACCATACCATTTTTACCATTACAATCGCATGAAATACAAGCGATTTTGAAGGAGTGGGGTGCGTCCTCATGAATTATATATAGATTAAGATATAAGATACCGGGTTTTTCCCCTTTGCTCTGTGCAATTGTATTTCAGTCTTTACAATAGTGTTGTTTGAAGAATTAGTGCCTTTTATGATGTTATTCTATTGTAACAATATTATTCTCTCAGATATTTCAAAGTAATATACATTAAATAATATTATTAATATATGTTAATATATGTATGTGTTGATTATTTCAGAACACCTCCCAGAAGCAGTGCCATCTACAAGCCAACAAAAAAGTAGTCCTGGGGAGCTGCCTCAAATTGGTGTGTATTTTATACATCTGTTTAAAGGTTTAGAAAGTTGATTTCGCAGAAATTGTCCTGCTCTGTGGTCCCAACCCCACCTAACAGGTCCAAATTTATCATATTATCTTTTAAATTGCACCAAGTTTTAAGTATTTGAATGGATGATGATTAATACTGCACCTGTCTATCCTCTTCCAAAGCACATGTCAGGATTGCACTTTGATTCCCACTACTTGAAAATATTTGTGTGGCGAGCATGAATGTTTTCTAGTGTCTGGTGTTTTTCAATATATTGTATTTATGTGTATCAAATATCTTATACCTTTTAAAGAGCAATATAAATGTATAATATACAAGAATTGCTTGTATGTATATATATAATCTGAATCTCGGAAATGGCTAGAACGATTTTCATGAAATTTAATATACAGAGGTTTTCGGGGGTGATAATTGATCTAGCTAAGATTCATTTTTAGAAAATTAAACAAAAAAATACCGAGCATAGTCCAACTAGTTAGATATATTAATCAGTTATTTAGTACCCCATGTGTGTCCTGATATATATTTTAAATATTTATGTACATTTCAAGCAATTTACCAATAATAATTATCAATTGCAAATGTTATTTATAATTTACATTTTATTCTTTCAGAAAGGACACCTGCGAGACCTGTAAAGAGATCTGGTGAAGTTCTTTCAAATAAAGAAAAAGCAATAAAATTATCACAAGACAACATCAGTATTTTTTTGTAATAATATGAACTTGGCAGGTATGGGCGTAAATTTAAGGAGCACACCACGGGTGTGCCCGCGAAATTCAAATTTTTCGTGGTTTTTCGCGATTTTTAAGCTAATAAGACATAATAGGCTTATGGCCGTCAAATTGCGATAATCCCAATATCTTCTTCACGTGTTTATATAAAAATCTCTGCTCGAAAGTGTCGAGTTAAAGAAATTAGTCTGAGATTTGCGAGTTACTTACATAAAACTCGATACTCGGACTAATTTCCTAGGATACACATTTTTATGCAAAGATTTTGATATAACCATGTAAAGATGATACTGACATTCTCGCAAATTGATTGCCATAAGCCTATCATGTCTAATTAGCGTACAAATTGCAAAAAACCACGAAAATTTTGAATTTCGTGGGCAGACCCGTTGATTTCACGTTAATAAAGATTAATCAACTGATAATTTTGTTTAATTTTCCTATTTCATCTTCGTGCAATTCTGAAGATAATATGTAGGTAAGTAGGTACGAATAATTTATCGATATCGACAAAACCCTAAATATCGATAAGTGTCACATCCCTTGATACGTTGCACATCCCTATTTGACAGAGACTACTAAGTTAGTCTTTAGTCTATGCTACTCAGGGAAGTTCATCGGTTGGTAGCAATGTTACCTATTTTAAAAGGTTGGCTAAAAAAGGTTAGGAATTGGTGAAAAAACTTATTGTTCTAAGTTCCGTCTCTTAAAACGTAGTGATTATATACTCTTTGGCCGACGCCGGGCGCGCGGTAGCAAAGCAAAACTACTCCTTTTCCTACCTACTCTATTTAAATTTACACAATTACTTTTGTTTCAACATGAAAGCAGCCTTAAAACAGATAATAAAAGATTAAATTGGCGTAATGTCGCATCGCTACGAAAGGCGGGTGCCGGCATCGGCACCTGTTTGTTTTGATTCGTTTGACAACACGCCGCGGCCGACAATCATTGCTAACTCGGCTGTATTAGAATGCTATAAAGTTCAAATTAAATTTCCCAGGGACGTGCGGCGGTCATTTTCAAAGGCTTGTGTACGCGTGCCGCAATTTTTGTTTTACCGCTACATCGTAGTTTTGCGAAATAAGCCTTGATGCAATTGGATTAAGTATCATCTTTGAGTAAACATGTAAATATGAAGTAAATCGGCTTTTCTTTTGCTAAAAATTATATAAAAGGTAAGATTTGGTTAATTACTTAATTGCTTTCACAATTATTGCGACATGCCTCGAGGTCGGAGGTCATCAAAAATAGCTAGCGAAATTCATGAAAACAAAACATCGGTGATAGATAGTAATATCGAAGTTAAATAGGTACTCGTACCTATACGACCTAGCATTTTTCATTTGTTTATCCTACTGCAGTGCGGAACAAACAACGGTAAGTTTCAAGTGTAATATGTTCCTACTAGTATAAGTACTTAGGTACCTATTTATTTATTTAGGTCTTACTTGTACCTAACCGTTGAACAACGAACTACCTACTTTTAAATTTTATTTATTTATTCTGAAATGATGATGATTATAAATGCGAAAGTAGGTAACTCTGTCTGTCTGTCTGTGTGTTACGCTTTCACGGCCTAACCGCTGAACCGATTTGGATGAATTTTGGTATGGAGATAGGATAGCTTGCGTCCTGGGGAAGGACATAGGCTAATTGCTATCCCGGAAAAGTGCACAGATCCCGGGGGAATCGCGATATACCTAAGAATTCCTCGCGGACGAAGTCGCGGGAAGAAGCTTGTAATAAATAATACTCCAAGTCCTAGTCCAAGTTGCAGCTTTTTCTCTGGACCTAGGTATATTAATTTATTTACATTGATAGTTCTTTTAGGTGCCTAGGTATACTAAGTTTATTATTTATTTTAGATGTCTGATGGCGATGGAAAAAAGAAACTGTCTGGTGCACAGAGTCGAAAAAGAAAGCTGGAGAAGGAAGTGTCTCTGAAAAAGAATACAAGTTCTATTAAAAAGTTTTTTGTTCGACCCGGTCCATCCTCGGACGAACACCTGGAGATAGAGACATATGAAAACCAAGATAATTCTACAGCAGAACTCGTCACTTCTAAGTCACCGCCGCCGCCGCCGCCGCCGCTGCTGTCTTTGTCGTCGGTAGTCGAAGAAGACGAAGAACCCCCTAGTGCCGAAGCGTCCCCGGAGAATATACTTCGAGAAGATATAATGAATGATCTCGCGTTATGGCCACAGGTGTTATCCGATAAACAGAGAATATTTTTGATGGAGCGTGGGCCCGTGCAGGTAAAACTGGGTTCATATCCTTCAAATAGTTCGAAAAGATCTTTTTCAAATGCTTATTATACTAAAAAGATGTTAAATAATGAAACCGTTTTAAGAGACTGGCTGGTTTACTCTAAGTCAACTGATTCTGTTTATTGTTTTTATTGTAAACTGTTTCATGCTGATGCGAGTCTGACTCCTTTTAATGGTGAAATAGGTTACAAAGATTGGCAGCATTTGTCTACTGCTATAGAACGTCATGAAAAGAGCTTAGGGCACCTATCATGTCTTAAGAAACAAATTACATTGAAAACTGTTATTTTAAAAGAAAAGTCAGTAGATTTCTTGCACCAAAATGAAATTTATCGGGAAAAAAAACGTTGGGTTGCAGTACTCGAGCGAATAATCAACCTAATTCATTTTTTAGCGAGGCAATGTCTGGCTTTTCGGGGAAGATCTCAAAAACTTTACGATTCTGATAATGGTAATTTTTTAAAGCTGGTTGAATATACCTCTAACTTTGATAATGTGCTTGCGGAACACATTGCCCTTATTCAAAAATCCAAGTCACGCCTAACTCATTATCTTGGCCATAATATTCAGAACGAAATAATACAATTGTTGGGAGAAAGAATAAAAAAAACTATTGTTTTGGAATTGAAACAATCTAAATATTTTTCCATTATTTTAGATTGCACTCCAGATATTGCACACGAAGAACAAATATCGGTTGTCGTACGGTACGTTCTTTTAAATGCAAGCAACGACAAGGCTGAAGTAAAAGAACACTTTCTGGGTTTTTTTCCTATTACAGACACTACTGGCCTGGGCTTAACTCAATTTTTGTAAGATTTTTTAATCTCAAACGAAATTGACATACAAGATATTCGTGGTCAAGGTTATGATAATGGTGCAAACATGAAAGGGAAAAATATAGGTCTACAAAAACGAATTTTAGATTTAAACCCGCGCGCATTTTATGTGCCTTGTGCGGCACACAGCCTTAATTTGGTAGTGAATGACGCTGCTAAAAGTTCATTAGAAATTGTCAATTTCTTTTCAATTGTGCAGGAAATTTATGTTTTTTTTTCTGCGTCAACAGCACGTTGGCAAATACTTGCTAAAGAAGTGCCAACTTTAAGTCTAAAACCACTCTCAAATACTCGATGGGAGAGCAGGGTTGAAGCCGTAAAAGCTCTACGTTTTGAACTGGGAAAAGTGTATGATGCCTTGTTTACTATATATTCCGATAGGAGCAAAGATGCAGAGTCAAGAAATATGGCAAATTCATTGCTGGCAAAAATTAAGTCCTTTAAATTTATCTGCTCTCTGCTTATTTGGTTTGAAATTTTAAGCAAGATAAATATAGTTAGCAAGGCCCTTCAAAAGTCAGACGTTGTATTGTCAGAAGCGGTGAAAATGATTGATAATGCAAAAATAAGTTTGTCTGAATTTCGTAATGAGTCTGCTTTTGAGGAGCTCCTTAACAGGGCGAAAACTGTAGCGGAAGAAGTCGAGGCAATAGTAGAATTTCCCACACCTGCACGCCCTCGCGCTCGTAAAAGGTTTTTTAATTATGAGGCGGAGGATGAACCGATAGCAGATGCGAAAACAGATTTTAAAGTAAATTTTTACTACTATTTGTTAGACACCGCAATCACTAAGTTCGACGAACGGTTCGAACTTTTGAATGAAAATAATGTAATTTTTTCATTTCTTCAAAAATTGAAAAACTGGAAAGATTTGGACACTGATACAAAAAAAACACATTGCTCTAATTTAGAAAATAAACTTTGCCATGCTGGCTCTTCAGATGTGGAACAGTTCGAGCTCTATAATGAAATCGAATTATTACCAATGTTTATTGATGATTCCACTACGCCGTTGGATATTTTAAATTACTTATTTACGAATAAATTAATTTCAGTGTTCCCAAATCTGTCCACAGCACTGAGGATATACCTGACACTTCCAGTCACGGTCGCACATAGCGAAAGGTCATTTTCTAAACTAAAAATAATTAAAAACTACCTTAGATCAACATTGTCGCAAAGTAGATTGACAAATTTATCGTTAATAAGTATTGAACACGAAATCAAAATTGAAGTTAATGACATTGTTAATGATTTCGCTAATGCAAAAGCTCGAAAAGTAACTTTTTTGTAAATACATTTGTGTGTTATTATATTATTTGTGTGAACGACCGTCCTGTTACGTAACTATAGTCTATAATAGTTTTTAAATTAAATATTTTTGATAGAACTACAAAGTTGTGATTTTTTATTCTTATAACCCCTTCTTTCCTAAAAAACTTTTTGCTTCCTGACATCATTTAAAATTGCACCATTTGCATCCGAATTTCCGTTTGAAAATACAGGGTGTTAGGTAAAATAGAGCAAATCTCTTGAGGGGTGTTTCTACTCATGAAACTGAACAACTTTCCCCAAGGAACTCATATCGAATTCTCAAAAAAAAAATTGGACTTTGTATGGATATTTGGCCAATCAGCTGACCGCTCCGATACAAAGTACTTGTATGGGAGCGGTCACTTGTATTCCATTTTGACCCCGCTCGAGGGCGTCAGGTTACTGGCTGCACACGGGCGCCACTAGGGCTAGAGACGCCTCTGGTTTTCTCATTACTACTGGACTAAATTGAAATGAGACCACACAGGTAGCGTCAGCTTTCTAAAAAGATTCATCAAAATCGATTCACCCAGTCAAAAGCTATGAGGTAACAAACAATTGAGAACCTCCTCCTTTTTTGAAGTCGGTTGAAAATAATTTCAAAGATTTCATCTCTGTCGAGCGCTGCTACTGGTATTTGGGTTAATTGATATAAATATGTAGATAAAAAGTTACTTACCTATTTTAATAGGCGCTGTAGCTTATAGGTACCTAGTACCTACCCCTTCCTTGAATTGGTGAAATAAAATTTACCCTGCCTATACATAATGTATATTTTTGCAATAGCAGTATTATTCCCATCAGGTACTTAGGTAAGTTTCAGCAGTCATCAGCTTCAAAATTCAGAGGTCATAAAGGAATCAGACGCCAAAAATGTGGGGTGCTTATAGCTTACTGGTTGTTCCCAAGCTGCCACCTTCTATCCCACACAAACGTCGGGAAAATCCCGTTTGTCCCCATCTGTCCCTAAATTTAAAGACGACAGATTTGAGGTCTTACGAACTGCGAGTAGACAGACGCGGTTGTCTAAACCATAGATAAACACTGGAGTATCCATCTGTGGGAGTATCATTGCTTACTTGTTATTGAATATAAAATAATGCAGTACTCATACTGTGCAGGTATCTATGCTGTAATCTGTTCAAGTGTTCCAAGAATGACAAAGGAGGACAATCAGATGCAGATATTTTATACATCAGGTGCATTGCATGGCATACGTGACGTAGAACGGGACGACGAACAAAGGGCTCACAAAAAATCGCGCCCCGGGATTACCCCTCTGCAGTCCTGGCTACAATACATGACAATAGGTTAAAAGTTATTTACCTTGGAAAACATACTTTAAAACGAAAGTTATAAGGTTTAATTTTAGTTTGTTGAATATGCTACGGGGGATGCTATTGCTTGGTCGGTAGCTTAAGGGTTGCTAACACAGCTGTGGTTGAATTCTAATATGTAATTACTATTGTGATTTGTAAATAAAGTTCATACAATATCTCATTGCAGTACGTAAATATTATAAAGAAAAAAGTTTGTGTGTATGTATGTGTGTTTGCAAAGATTTAATTAAATCTTTGTGTTCGTGATCCGAATGTTCCGATGTGGCTGAAATTTGGAATAGAGAATTAAATCATGGCCCTGAAAATTCAATGGTTCCCTCGGGTATTATGGTCCTGCGATTCGAGCATAGCGGCCGTGGCCCGTGAGTAATAATAGAGTTTTTGTGTAATTCTGGTTCAGCTCACTTAATATGCACCTGCTAAGCGATTGTGTAAGAAAAACGTATTCATCGCTATCGTAATCGTGGAGAAATTTTGCCTCCGGATTGGCTGGAAAAAATCGAAACAACCAAGGTCGGTAAGAAAGGACGAGTTGTCAACCCTGCGATCGGCTAAAATGTATTCTCGGCGAATATGTTAGTGAGTAAAATATGTTACGTTCTAAGACCGAAAACGCTCACTGAGCGAAAATACAGCTCGCAGCGCGTTGTGCAGTCACTGTGAAACATTCATATCGTGATATACGTTTTTGGTTCTCATAAAAACGCTCTCGAATCGCTTTGCGACAATCACAGAAAAAGCATGTAGGTAGCAAAAGTGTTGTACTTGTACGAACAACGCACTACGGACACCCGCAATGCGTTTTTTTGTACAATAAAATAAGCTTAACTTTAGGATCATTTGGTTATCATACGCGTACACTTACATCTAGTCACAAGAATAATTCGGTTGTTATTGTAAAGCCGGGGTCCCACGGCCCGTGTTATCACAGGCCAGGCCGGATCGTGCCACGCCTGTGAAGTGTGAAGGCCTGTGGGCTGTGGCGCCTGATCACGTCTCGCGCTTAGCCGTTCCCAAGGCGTGGCTGGGATAGTAAAAAATCATTGCTATTAAAAATATATAATGCGCATTTTGTTGCAAGTTGTTATGCTGATATTATGTCTCTCGATAAACTAAACGATTGTAAAGAAATAATTATAAGCTTTAATATGACGTACTGTTTGTCGATGGCCATGAATATTTTTTTTCCAGGGCACAGCTCCATACAAGTTTCGGCCATGTCCTTTCGCTAATCCCATGGGAACGATGGATTTTCCGGAATAAAAAGTAGCCTGTGTTAATCCGTGTTATAAGCCATCTATGTTCAAAATTTCCGCCAAATCGGTTCAATAGTTACGGCGTGAAAGAGTAACAACCAGCCATCTATCCATATTTACAAACCACGAGCTTTTGAACTTACCGACTCAGGACGGATTAGTCGGACGACAACGGGCATTATCGGATGCGACCGTTGTGATAACACGGGCCGTGGGACCCCAGCTTAAGAAACTTGCAATTTTTTTAGGAGCAATAATACCTACGGTTGACAAAAAGCACCAAATTAAGATAATATTATTACAAATATATTACCGCACCACAAATTGCGATGTGTTCGTTGTGGTCACGAATATTTTATATATATACTAGCTGATGCCCGCGACTTCGTCCACGTGGGATAAAAACTATTCTATCTTTTAAGTTGGACCAAATGACAGATATTCACGAAGTTTGAACTAAATCGGTTCAGTAGTTTAGGAGTCCATTGAGGACAAACATTGTGACACGAGATCTAATAATTAGATCTCGTGTCACAATGTTTGTCCTCAATGGACTCCTAAACTACTGAACCGATTTAGTTCAAACTTCGTGAATATCTGTCATTTGGTCCAACTTAAAAGATAGAATAGTTTTTATCCCACGTGGACGAAGTCGCGGGCATCAGCTAGTTTATATATATTAAGAAGATGGGCTCTGCCTGTATCTAATTGCTACAACGCATTGTGTGCGTTTTCATAAAAATTATAGTACGAATGTGGATGTTTTACAAAACAGTGACCACAACGCGTTATAAGCTGCAGTGCGATTCTGCAAAAATGGTCATACCATCGACGAAATTATATCTTGGGCTCCGATTGGTTAATGCTTGCATCGCTCGAGTTACGTATGCACTGATTGGTTAAGGCGAAATCAACGACTCTGCCCGCGAAATTCAAAATTTTCATGGTTTTTTGCAATTTTTACGCTAATTACACATCAGAGGTTTATGGCAGTCAATTTGCGGGAATGGCAGTATCATCTTTACATGATTATATCAAAATCTTTGCATAAAAATTTGTATCCTAGGAAATTCGTTCGAGTATCGAGTTTTAAGTGAGTAAGTAACTCGCAAATCTCGGACTAATTTCTTTAACTCGACACTTTCAAGCAGAGATTTTTATATAAACATGTGAAGACGATACTGAATTTCCCGCAATTTGACTGCCATAAGCCTATTCTGTGTTATAAGCTTAAAAATCGCGGAAAAAAAAACACAAAAAAATTTCGCGGGCACACCCGTGGTGTTAACCATAGATAGAGTATATTTGGTGTTAACCGTTAACGCTTGAAACGCTCGAGCCACGTAGCTAATGATTGGTTAACGTTTGCGTCTGTTGTGGTGTGTACGCACCGATTGGCCGTTGGTTGCATTGCTATAGTAACCGGCGATGTTTAATTTTATTTACGAGAATCATCGCGCTGTTTTTTCGCTCTATCTGCTTTGTTGGTCTTAGACCGTAACATAAATACATAGTCGGCTATGTTTCATGGTTCGGGGCGGAGAGAGAGAGTGAATCGCTTATGCGATTGCGTAATGCGCAGTGAAGCGGCGGTTTATGCGTAGCGCAATTAAATTGATTCTTAAATAGTTTTTAGCACCTTATTCAAACGGAGGGTTTTAGTAAATATATACTACCCTGTACTATTATGTATTTATTGACATCTATTATTACTCTGGACTGGACAGGGCGAACAGCACGAAAATATGTCGCCAGTTTATCGGTGTCATTTTAGTACCAACAGTATAAGGCCACGCGGTAGTTCGCTCAGCGGCCACCTATAGTACTTATTTTGATAATTGGCGCTACTGTTTGCTTGTATGAAAAAGGTTTACATAAATCGTTCGGATGCCCATTTTTGAGGTTAGTAATCAGTGTATATGTATTGTATGATATTACTAGTGATAGAGAGATGTCGTAAGTGGGTACCTACAGTTAACTTCAAAAATGTAATACTTACATGCGTCTCTGATTGGTCTGATTGGTCAGAACTCAGAAGGCAGTATTTGTAAAGAATTAAGTACCATCACGGTGAATACGTTTACTTACATAACCTAATCTTGAGGCTTGACAATTATTTGCATAGGTAGGTACCTAGGACGTGATTGTGAAGAAAGTATCGCCATCACAATTCGTTTGAGATGGAGCAAATCAAAATGGCACTCGTGAAATCAGGATGGATTCAAAAAGGCTAGGAAAGAAGGAACATTACTTATCAGTTAACACAGAATTGTCCAATAATCTCATTAAGGCCCTTAGTTAGTAATTATTATGTCAAACTACAAATGAGTAAGGCTTTTTTAGTAATCCTTCTTCTGAAATCATGAAAATGAATTCTAAAGTTTAACAATAAAAATATTTTAGACTTTCCTACTTAATAAAATATGTACCTATAAAATGATTTGAAAGAACAATGAAGCGAAACATAATAAATAAAATGCTTTTGTTGCTAACAGAAATGTTCCCACAAAGGAGTAATGAGCGAGTCCACATCTATGGAGGAGCAGTGTCGAAGTTAAAAGCCCTTTGTAGGCACGTACACAAAGGGCCTATGCTTACCCGCTACCAACCCTACATAGAAGTCTTTGCCCGCTACCTAATGCAAGGAACGGGGCACAAAGACTATTCTTTATAGCCGTACAGATTTGTGGTTATTGGGTTGAAATTAAGTGTACGTGCTTTAATAATATAGCAGTGGTGACGAATCCAGAATTCATTAGTTTTAAAACATCCCTAACTTTATCCCTAACAAAAGGAAGTAGGTTCCCAATAGGTAGGTACCTAACTATACTCCTAATTACTAGTAGATGCAGTAAAATAACGTTTCTAATGTCCTTTAGTAAATAGCATTACCCAACTAATAGGATTTTTTTAAAGACAAGACATAAAATAGGAATGCTAAGAATTTTCGCGTTCGTCTGGTAACAGACTCTCTTGTTCTCTTGTTTGTCTACTTAAAATATTGTTATGCCAAGCATTAATATATATATAGCTGCTTGTGCTGATTCACTGACTGACTGATTGATCACCTCTCCTGAACAATTTTGTATGAAAATTTTTTTTTTCAATTACCATTTCGTATAGAAGAGAAAAATTCATTCGGAGGAAAAATACGGAGAGAGCTGATGATTGAGGATTGAGGAGACGGATGAAGAGCACAGCCAAGGGTATTGCAGATAGGTAGGGGGTGTTCGACCAAATGTCATTTGAAATGTCATCCAACTGCCAATGAGCTGAAAAAAAAATCAAAATGGCGGATTCAAAATGGCCGCCATACGAATTTCGCCGATATCTCGGAAAGTATAAAAGATGGAAGAATGGTTTCTTGACAAGAAGTGATCAGGACCCGAAGGTCTATTTGATGGATAGAAAAAAAATTTCAAAATGGCGGAATTTATTTTTCCATAGAAAATGTATGGGGAATGTTGAAGAGACTAACAGTTGGTAATTAAGCAAGGTTGTGATGCAGTTTTTCGGAGAGTTACTAGAGAAATTATGGAGAGAGCTGATGATTGAGGATTTCGGAGACGGGTGAAGAGCACAGCCAGGGTATCGAAGATAGGTGGGGGGTGCTCGACCAAATGTAACTCGAAACGTCATCCAATTGGCAGTTAGCTAAAAAAAAAAATCTAAATGACGGATTCAAAATGGCCGCCATACAAATTTCGTGTTGTTCTATCTCGGAAAGTATAAAAGATAAGAGAGTGGTTTCTTTGCAAGACGTGATTAGAATCTCAAGGTCTACGGGATGAATGAAAAAAAATTCAAAGTAGTTGAATTTATTTTTCCATGGAAAATGTGAATGCTACAATAAACAAGGCCTATGAAAAACTATGAAAAGTATGAGAAGAGATGATGGTCTACGATTTGGATGATGATTGAGGAGCACGGTCATGGATTTAAAGATACTTAAGGGCTGTTTGAATAAAAAATACACTGAACCTCTTGGAGGTTCAGTGTATTTTTTTATTCAAACAGCCCTTAACTATCTTTAAATCCATGACCGTGCTCCGAGGATATTCTTTTAGCCCACTGCCAATCGGATTCCAATTGGCGATGGAGATGACGGCGATTCTTTTATAGGTGAGAAGACAGCCCGCGGGCCACATGTGGCCCGCGCTCCCACGCGCCCTACTAGTTTCGTATATATACTTGTATCAAGTCAACTTCAAATATTCTAGCAATTATATCGTTCCTTGTTGGTACCTATCAGCTACCTACTTAAGAACCAAGAATTTGCCGCTTAAATTAAGCTTAAAAAGTTTCAAGTATTCTCAACCGAGTTCTAAACCGGAATTTTTAATGTACGGATATGCATAGAAAAACACTGGTCAAACTAGATTCACATTTAACGGCCCGTAAGAGTTGTTGTGGACATACAGTAGGTATATACGTAGCTGTTGTAGGTATGTAGGTACCTATATGTATAAATATTTTTGAGCAATTTTTTTTATTAAAAATATGAAGATGTTTGTTGCGGTGCGTCGGTCGTATGCCGAACCTAGCGCCGGGGAACGTGTCCCCACTAGGTAGACGTGGCGCAGTAAGGCAGGGATAGGGAGCCCTGCCTTATGAGTGAGACAGGTATAGAACCCAAAGAGTATATAATCACTACGTTTTAAGAGACGGAACTTAGAACAATAAGTTTTTTCAACAATTCCTAACCTTCTTTAGCCAACCTTTTAAAATAGGTAACATTGCTACCAACCGATGAACTTCCCTGAGTAGCATAGACTAAAGACTAACTTAGTAGTCTCTGTCAAATAGGGATGTGCAACGTATCAAGGGATGTGACACTTATCGATATTTAGGGTTTTGTCGATATCGATAAATTATTCGTACCTACTTACCTACATATTATCTTCAGAATTGCACGAAGATGAAATAGGAAAATTAAACAAAATTATCAGTTGATTAATCTTTATTAACGTGAAATCAACGGGTCTGCCCGCGAAATTCAAAATTTTCGTGGTTTTTTGCAATTTGTACGCTAATTAGACATGATAGGCTTATGGCAATCAATTTGCGAGAATGTCAGTATCATCTTTACATGGTTATATCAAAATCTTTGCATAAAAATGTGTATCCTAGGAAATTAGTCCGAGTATCGAGTTTTATGTAAGTAACTCGCAAATCTCAGACTAATGTCTTTAACTCGACACTTTCGAGCAGAGATTTTTATATAAACACGTGAAGAAGATATTGGGATTATCGCGATTTGACGGCCATAAGCCTATTATGTCTTATTAGCTTAAAAATCGCGAAAAACCACGAAAAATTTGAATTTCGCGGGCACACCCGTGGTGTGCTCCTTAAATTTACGCCCATACCTGCCAAGTTCATATTATTACAAAAAAATACTGATGTTGTCTTGTGATAATTTTATTGCTTTTTCTTTATTTGAAAGAACTTCACCAGATCTCTTTACAGGTCTCGCAGGTGTCCTTTCTGAAAGAATAAAATGTAAATTATAAATAACATTTGCAATTGATAATTATTATTGGTAAATTGCTTGAAATGTACATAAATATTTAAAATATATATCAGGACACACATGGGGTACTAAATAACTGATAAATATACCTAACTAGTTGGACTATGCTCGGTATTTTTTTTGTTTAATTTTCTAAAAATGAATCTTAGCTAGATCGATGATCACCCCCAAAAACCTCTGTATATTAAATTTCATGAAAATCGTTCTAGCCATTTCCGAGATTCAGATTATATACATACAAGCAATTCTTGTATATTATACATTTATATTGCTCTTTAAAAGGTATAAGATATTTGATACACATAAATACAATATATTGAAAAACACCAGACACTAGAAAACATTCATGCTCACCACACAAATATTTTCAAGTAGTGGGAATCAAAGTGCAATCCTGACATGTGCTTTGGAAGAGGATAGACTGGTGCAGTATTAATCATCATCCATTCAAATACTTAAAACTTGGTGAAATTTAAAAGATAATATGATAAATTTGGACCTGTTAGGTGGGGTTGGGACCACAGAGCAGGACAATTTCTGCGAAATCAACTTTCTAAACCTTTAAACAAATGTATAAAATACACACCAATTTGAGGCAGCTCCCCAGGACTACTTTTTTGTTGGCTTGTAGATGGCACTGCTTCTGGGAGGTGTTCTGAAATAATCAACACATACATATATTAATAATATTATTTAATGTATATTACTTTGAAATATCTGAGAGAATAATATTGTTACAATAGAATAACATCATAAAAGGCACTAATTCTTCAAACAACACTATTGTAAAGACTGAAATACAATTGCACAGAGCAAAGGGGAAAAACCCGGTATCTTATATCTTAATCTATATATAATTCATGAGGACGCACCCCACTCCTTCAAAATCACTTGTATTTCATGCGATTGTAATGGTAAAAATGGTATGGTAAAAGGTAGGAATGGGGCAAGTCTTCGTGGATTGAACTAACTATACATATATAAATATATGTATAGTGATAGTGATGAAAAAATTTGTTGGCTCGAATTTTATATTATTTGACCTTTCCTTTTCTTACCTTTAGGCTCTGTAGGTAGATACAGTTGTAAGGGTAATTCCTTCAATTGTCTGTCAGTTAGAGGCGAGGCAGCTAAATTTAAAGTTGGTATTTGGTTTCAAAGTGGTTTAGCACACACATTTCGCTTCTTGTTAAGTTTTTCTATTGATCCTCTTTACCAACTACTTTTACCCATTCCCGACACCTGGAATGTAAAAATTATGAGATGCAAACAATTGAAAGAGAGTGGAAGGTTAAGGACCAGGCTGCACAATAACCTCTTGGTGCACATTGTCATGACCGCTGTTCATTATTATTAAGAAGAGTCACAAAAAATGATTGTTCTAATATAAAGTTTTTATCATTATTAATAATGAGAGCAATAGGAAATCCTCTGTAAATATCCTGTGACGATATTTCAATATTCATCTGGAACAGCTAGGACATACAGTACAGTGCAGATTATTCACTTCACATTGACTTAAATACTAAAAACAAAGGATAGATCATAATTACTGTAATGACAGTATCACTCACCGGTTTCGTTCTAGTGGAAATGATGAAAAAAGCAAGCGGTTTTCATCATGTCACTCTTTGATCCCGCAAATCTCACAGGTTCTGTGACCTTTACTGGTTTCATCATAATAAAGTACCTAACTATCTATTTACACTAATTATTATATACACTAATTATTTAATTAAACTAACTAATTGAGTCCTATATCTCGTTCATACATAACAAACACTAACTAATAGAGTCCAATATCTCGTTTTATCTAAATCACTAAAGAGTCAACCCTCGTGCACTATGCGTGAGGAATCGGAGGAACAATGGCTCAACACGACGAATGACGTTAAACAGCGAGTCACACACATTTAATTATGATGAAATTTCGAACGTAAAAACTAAAAACAACAAAATACAAACAGCAATCAACTCAAAATTCTCATCACAAAGGCAGCTGACAAATGGCGGCCGACATATTGAATTCATGCTTGTGGTGGTCAATGTTGGTCAATTGTCAATTCTGGCATAATTTCTGAATGTTGGCTAAAAAAGGTTAGGAATTTCATACAAGGAACCTTGTTCCGGAGTTTCTCGAGACTGTATAGAACCTGTCTCAGCGCTGGTCGGCGCCCGTCTGCGATAGGTGGTCGTCGCCCGTCGTGTGCTTTCGGTGCCCGTCGTGTCCTCTTCGGCGCAGCTCGCAGTGGACTGTATGCTATCTCTTTCTTCAGCTGCAGAGGTTCTTCGTAGGAGTGAAATAAAACACGTCTTGTTCGCTCCAATGCTCCGAGACGACTGACTGGCGGTCTGCCACATGGGGCTATTTATATGAAAGTAGCGATCGGCAACATGAAGATAGGGATCAAGCGAAGATTGTTGCGATCGCCAGTTACTCGCCCATGAAGTCATTCTTTATTTAGCATAAAATAACATTTACATACTTTAATCTAATATCTATTTGTCTATCAGGTATCTATACTAAATAATGCGTTTATTTATCATTTAAACATTAACTTAGCGAAAATGAACGTTAACTAAATATCTTAAGACTAGCCGCTTAAAAACAAAATCGTATCAACTAAATCTTAAGCTAGTCGCCGACAGTCTCCCCCTCGTGCGTAGCACCAATCTTCGGACTCGGCGAAGGTACCAGCACCACAAGTCTGGAACTGGGACGTCGTAGTACTCCTCCTCTGGTCTCGATGTCTGCAACTCTGGTTTTTCCGTCGGGCCCCGGGTAGATCTTCTGGACCTTTCCTCGTGGCCAAGTACATCTTGGAAGAGATGCATCCACGATGAGAACGATATCTCCCACTTTGAGACTTGCTTGTTCCGATCTTCCATCTATTTTCCGGGGTAGAAGAGTAGGAAGGTATTCCCGCAGCCATCGCCTCCAGAAGTGATCTGTTAGCTGCTGTGCCGTCTTCCAGGATTCTCGTCCAACCAGTTCCTTATCCGTGAAGACTCCAATTCTTGCGGCGCCGTTCGATCTGCCAATCAAGAAATGATTTGGAGTGAGTGCTTCTTCTTCGGGGTTGTCGGCAGCATTCGTTAGAGGGCGCGAGTTGACTATGTGTTCCGCTTCGAGAAGAAGAGTATGTAGAGTCTCTTCTTTTGGCGTTCTTTCCTTCAGTGTAATACTCAGTGCGATTTTGATTGATCGCACGAGTCTTTCCCACGCGCCTCCCATGTTTGGCGCACCTGGTGGTATAAATTTCCACTGGATGCCTAATTCTTCGGTTTCTTGCATCAGATTTCCTTTCTTCATTTCTTCGATGGCATTTTTAAGTTCTTTGTTCGCAGCGACAAAATTCGTGCCATTGTCGCTGTACAAAACCTTTGGCATTGATCTTCGTGCAGCGAATCTTCTTAAGGCCATGATCATAGAGCTGGTAGATAGAGAATGAACCAACTCAATGTGCACTGCTCTTGTTGTTAGGCACGTAAATAGTGCTCCCCATCTTTTTTCGTGTCTTCGGCCCACTGTGACTATCATGGGTCCAAAATAATCCACTGCGGAGCAAGTGAATGGTGATGCTCCATGACGAAGTCTCTCAGGTGGAAGATCTCCCATAGGTATTTCTTGAGGCTTCGAGCGGTATGTCTTGCACCACTGGCAATGGTGCAGCGTAGACCGAAGTGCTGATCTTAATCCCAATATCAGGAAGCGTTGACGAAGTTCATTCATGACGGTGGCATGATTACCGTGGTTGAATCTTCGGTGGTAATCTTCTATTATCAACTTCGTGATTTTGTTCTTGCTGCTCAGTATAATGGGGGTCTTGTAGTCTTCCGACACGCCGCGGGCTGCATTTATTCTGCCTCTTAAACGTAAGAGACCGTTGTTTACTTCCACGTCTAGTTTCTTCAACTTGCTGCTGTTTGGCAATATCTTGCTCTGTTCTATGTTTCTGATGTCTTCATTGAAACTTTCGGCTTGACTTTTCTTTAGAAGCAGTAATTCCGCTTGTTCAAGCAATTCTTGATCAATAGGAATGAACTTTCTTTTGGCTATGTCTTCTTGCTGTGAATGCTTATTTCGAGCTTTCCTGTCTTCTGATTTCTTATTTTTCTTCCAGACCGGATCCATTTTTCTTGAGATGTAGGTCTTGTTTTTTGTCCTGCACAGTTTAATAAACTGCAGTACTCTGGTCATTGTTCTCAACAGCCGTTTATAGCTTGAAAATCTTTCGGGATCCGGAGTTGCGAAGTTACTGCAACTGTAATTTACGCTTGCTGCGATTTCTTTTTCTTCTCCGGTTTTTTCTTTTTTAAAAGTTCTTTTCTCAGGCCACGAACTCTCTTCTTGTTTCAAAAAGTCGGGGCCGGTAAACCACCGGTGATTCTTTGAGAAGTTTTCAGGAACATCGCGAGTGCCGTCATCTGCTGGATTATTCGCAGTAGAAACCCATCTCCATTCGTGTGGTTTTGTTAGGTCTTCAATTTCGGCCAGTCGGTGAGCCACAAACGTTTTGAAAGTTCTAGGGTCTGACTTGATCCATGACAAGACTATACTTGAGTCGGTCCAATACGTCTTCTTATTGATTTTCAGGTCCAGCTCTCTTGCAAGCGAGTCAGCCAGTCGGCTTCCCAGAAGTGCAGCTTGCAACTCTAGTCGAGGCACAGAAACTGGTTTCAATGGCGTTACTCTGGCCTTGCCAGCTATCAAGTTGACGTGGAAAGTTCCATCTTCGTTCTTTGCTCGCCAGTATGCAGCTGCTGCGTATGCTGTTTCACTAGCGTCAGTGAAGATATGCAGCTCCCCCTCAGTGCTATGTGGGGCGATGCATCTTGGTACAGAGAGTTTCTTCAATACTTCGACGTGTTTCACATAGGACTTCCACGTTTCTTGATCTTTTTCTTCTATTTGGTCGTCCCAGCTAATGCCGCTTCTCCATATGCTTTGTAAAAGCTTCTTTCCTTGTATTAGGATTGGCGATGCCAGCCCGAGCGGATCAAAAGTGCTCATGACTGCGCTGGTGACTTCTCTCTTGGTAGGAACTCTGTTTTCGAGCAGGACTTCATTCGGCGTGTTTCTTAAGTTGGCACGAAAACGAATGGTGTCTTCTTCGGTAAACCACCGTAGGCCTAGAGTTTTCTCTTCTTTTTCTCCAAGCTCGATTTCAGTTTTCTCAGCACCTTCTCTTGTAACTTGCTGAATTAGCTTCGGTTGATTTGAAGCCCACCCTCTTAGTTCAAAGCCTGCTTTCTTGTGGATGATATCTATCTCAGTTGCGACTTTCACAAGTTGTTCTTCAGAGTGAAAGCTATGAAGATAATCATCCATATAATGATTGCGCTCAACTGCCTTCGCTGCCTCCGGATACTGGTATCTGTAGTCTTCAGCATTTCTATTCTTCACAAAGATTGCAGTGCTTGGTGATGAAGTCGCTCCAAATATAACACTGGTCATTCTGTATTCCTTTGGTGGTATGTCTTGATTTCCTTCTCGCCAAAAGAATCTTAAGCTGTCTTTGTCTTCATCTTGTATTTTTATCTGCAGAAACATTTCTTTTATATCTGCTGCCACTGCAATTGGACCTTGTCGAAATCTTGTGAGTACCCCGAAGAGCGATTGCAGGAGGTCTGGTCCTGGGAGGAGCGCGACATTAAGGCTCCTTCCTTGAGACTTCGCTGCAGCGTCGAAGACAATTCTGATTTTCTTCTTAAGTGGATGGATGACCGGGAAGTGAGGCAGGTACCATTTCCTTTTTGAATTTTCTATTGTCGGTGCCTCTTCTGCGTAGCCTTCGTCTAGCAAGTGTTGGATTTGCCTGATGTACTCTTCTTTAAGGCTTGGGTCTTTATCCATCTTCTTTTCAATGCCTATCAGTCTTCTCTTGGCTGATTTGTAACTTTCGGGCAGTTGATCGTCTTCATTTTTCCACAGTAGTCCCACTTGGAATCGCCCATCTTCTCTCCTTCGACATGTCTTATTTAGTATAGCGAGAGCTCTGCCTTCTGAATCTGTAGTTGGTCTTCTTGATTGAACACCCAACGATTCAATAGCGAAGTGTTCTTTGATTGTGTCGTGGATTTCTTCTTCCATCGTTTTCATGTGCATACATTTGTTTATGAAATGCACTGGTTTTGCCCCTTTGTTGTCGAATCCGTGAAGAACCCAACCAAGTCCCGTAAGTGATGCGACTGGTTGGCCGGGTTTTCCTCTCTTGATTTCTTGAGAAATAATCAGCTCCCAGTTGTCTTGTCCTATGAGTAGACGAGGTGGCTCGAACTCATAATAAAGCACGCTTGTCATATTCTTGAGGTGCGAGCATTCTTCAATTTTTGCTTTATCTATGAACTGTGGAGCTAGATTCAGTTCATCAATAGTGCGGACTCGATCAAGGCTTTTCTTTTCTTCTTGGTGAATGCCTCGTATTTCTACGTTCAGTCTTTGAGAGTTTACCTTCCGTATCAACTTCCCTCCGACTGTTTCAATCACCAACTCTTCTTCAGTTCCCTTCGCTCCGATATTCTTAGCGATTTCCGAGTCGAGGAGCGAGACGGTTGAACCTTCATCTAGAAGAGCTAGAATCTTCTGAGAACCTTTCGGTCCATATATTTCCACTGGAACTATCTTCAAATAAGCTATGGTCGTTCTCACTGCGTGAACAGGCAGGGTAATGCTCGTTGTCATTGCTTGTTCAGTGTCTTCTTTCTCGAGCTCGCTTGCTGAATTGCTAGCTCCAGTCTTTAGCTCTGAAGTTTTCTTTTCTGAGTGGAGCAGGTTGTGATGAGAATATCTGCAGATCTTGCAAGGTGGTTTTCTGCACCTAGTTTTTCGGTGTCTTCCAATAAGGCACTTGAAACAGACGCCATGCTTGACTACTAGCGCCCATCTTTCGTCCACGGATTTCTTGAGAAAACGTTGACACTGTGTCAGGTAATGATTTCCCTGACATTCAATGCAGGTCCACTTCTTATCGGACTTAGACTCTATTCTCACTGCAGGCTGACGTTCTTCGTCTTCATCTTCTGTGATCGTGTGGGTCACTTCGCGACTTCGTGGCTGTTTCTTCTTGTCGAGTGGTGCATAAGCTCCACACCTGTCTGCTTGCTTGTTGAGAAACTGCGCCATCAAAGTAAGATCTGTCGGTTCTTCATCTGTATGTGAATCTGCATATTCGTACCACTGGAACTTCAGATACGATGGTAGCTTCTCCACTATTTCTCTCACAATTACTGGTGAACACAGGTACTGTGGCTTCTTTAGACCCTTGATAGCGGTAACGCAGTTGTCGACGTCACTTGCGAACGCACATATGTCACGCGGATTCTCTCCAATCTTCGGTAGGGCCTTGATGCGATCGAGTTCTTCCATCACAAGTGAATCTGGTCTTCCATAACGCCGCTGAAGTGCTTCCATAACTTGATCTGGAGTGGCATCTGAGTAGAGTAAACTCTTGAAAGTATTTCTTGCCGCTCCCTTGATTGCTCTTCTCAGTCGCGTCATGTTTTCCGTTGGCGAGTACAATTTCGATGTGTCATCGTACACAACACTGAAGGCTACCCATTCGGAGCTATTTCCATCGTAGTAGGGCAGATCTTGATTCACTTGACGGGGTTTCGCTGAAGACGTGTGACTCTCGAATGCCTGTTTTATAGCGTCTGCTATAATCATCGCCTGCGTAGTTGATGCTGAAGGCTACTCCATCTTCACCATCGGTTTGCTATCTTGAAGTCCTTGGTCTAGGGTTTCATCTTTGACTTCGGTCAACGGAGACGTTTGGAGCCAGTTCTTAATGTGAGCTGCGCGGTCTTCATGAGCAGGCTCCTCATCCAGACTGTCTTGCTCTTCATATTCATCAAGCTTCTGTCTCTCCAGCCTAATGCGGGCTAGCTTGAGTTCCAATTGCAACACCTCTTCTTCTGCTGCCAATGTTTTTCGCCTGGCTGCAGAGCTCGTAGACCGTAATGACTGCGCGCGGACTGAACCTCCAGGAACTACTGTCATTATGGAACTGTTTTTCATTGCTTCCTGTTCTTGAAGGCTCTTGATAGGATTCTTCCGCGCGGGGTTCTTCTCAGTGGTCTTCTGTTGCGTGAGTCGTCCTTCAATATCTCTGGAGACATTGGTATCGGGCACGATGGATCTCGGTGACTCCGTTCGCGTCGAAGCTTCCGTAGGTTCCGACGACGTATTTTCGCGGAGTTCGTCCTTCTTTGATCTGGTGATTGGCATCTTCTCTAGATCGATAATCTTCGAACGACGATAATTCTTCGACGATCCGGCTCGAAGGACCAACTGTTGCGGTGCGTCGGTCGTATGCCGAACCTAGCGCCGGGGAACGTGTCCCCACTAGGTAGACGTGGCGCAGTAAGGCAGGGATAGGGAGCCCTGCCTTATGAGTGAGACAGGTATAGAACCTGTCTCAGCGCTGGTCGGCGCCCGTCTGCGATAGGTGGTCGTCGCCCGTCGTGTGCTTTCGGTGCCCGTCGTGTCCTCTTCGGCGCAGCTCGCAGTGGACTGTATGCTATCTCTTTCTTCAGCTGCAGAGGTTCTTCGTAGGAGTGAAATAAAACACGTCTTGTTCGCTCCAATGCTCCGAGACGACTGACTGGCGGTCTGCCACATGGGGCTATTTATATGAAAGTAGCGATCGGCAACATGAAGATAGGGATCAAGCGAAGATTGTTGCGATCGCCAGTTACTCGCCCATGAAGTCATTCTTTATTTAGCATAAAATAACATTTACATACTTTAATCTAATATCTATTTGTCTATCAGGTATCTATACTAAATAATGCGTTTATTTATCATTTAAACATTAACTTAGCGAAAATGAACGTTAACTAAATATCTTAAGACTAGCCGCTTAAAAACAAAATCGTATCAACTAAATCTTAAGCTAGTCGCCGACAATGTTATAATATTTTATGCTTAATTAGCCAGTACGCATTCAGTTCAAATTGGTTCCCGACAGCTCCAAATCTGGGAAACTGCAAAAATAATCTTTCGGGAACCAATAGGTAGGTAAAAAAACCTATGAGGTGAATGGGAATTTTCGAGCTAAGTTTTTATAAAAACATTTTTTTTTATCTCGGCACTCTTCTCGAAAATGAAAGTTTCCGTGTAGCTGTAGGACTCAGGTTGGGTGCACCACTGTGCCACGAGGACAGGTGTCAGTGTGGAAATGAGGTAGACAGGAATTCACGGACTCTCTTGCCACAGGAGCGCCGGTAGGCTTTTTCGGCATGGTTCCCTCAACGATATTTTTAAAAGGGCTCTTGCCACCATTGATATTTTTACCATAGCAGGAATTAGTCGTGATGATGGCAAGAGACCTGTGCCCTATTCATCAAACGTTACAAGCCTTGTATTACAAGCGATTCTCTTGTAAATTTCTGCATTTTTACAAACGTGCGTTCATCAAAACTACACGTGTAAATTACAAGCTACAAGTTATATCACTTGTAATACAAGTGATTTTTCACACGTGTATTAGTATTTTTGTTCATCAAAAATGTCACCGTTGCTTGTAGCTTGTAACTTGTGGCAAAAAGTTGGAAAGTCTCCGCGGACTCTTTACTTGTAACTTACACATATAGACATACGTACCTACCTACTTAATACATTTGATAATTATTATATTATTAACATTTTCGTGCTTTAGATTTTAGGTATTCCACAAGCATAGTCAAATAAATGGCGGGAAACAAAAAAAATCGTATATATTTATGTAAAACAAACAAAAAAAGAACTAAAATATCGTATATAAATTATGTACTAGCGTAACTACTACTAGCTTAAGGGCAATGGGTAACATCCGGGCGCGAAAATTCAAATTTTATTTAGTTTTTTGCTCATAGTGGGCTAATTATACATCGGAGGTTAATGGCAATGTGTTTTGCGAGCACAGAATTTATGCATCTACATGTTTTTAATAAAAACTCTGCTCAACAATACTCATTTACTTCATATTGGTTCCCGATAGCTCGAAATCTGGGAAACTGCAAAAAGTTATCTTTCGGGAACCAATATGAGCTAAGTGGGAACTTTCGAGCAAAGTTTCTATTAGAAACATGTAGATGCATAAAAAGTAGGCCCGCAAAATGCATTGCCATAAATCTAAATTGTTTAGTTAGTCTAATATTTGCGAAAAACGAAATAAAATTTGAATTTCGCGGGCTGGTAGGGCCGCAACACCACAGTACGACAAAGCTAATCTTGGCACGTGGCCAAAATCGGAACTAACGCCGCTATCTTGTAATACTGTGTGACAGATTGAAAATTGGGGAGGTTTTGTTAATAATAAGCCAAAATAACGTAAATACTTGCAACATATAGACAGATTTGCCGACACAGGGATCTATCAAACATTGTCAAAAGTTAGCGACGTTAGTTCCGATTTTGGCCACCCGCCAAGATAGCCTTGTACCTACTTGCGGTATTATATTCATTGCGGAGACTTTTTTTTTAATTAAAAACAACATTAAAAAAAAAGATGTACTTGCGGTACCATATTTGTACCATAGACATTGCCCAAAGACAATTTTTTTTAATTAAAAACAATATTAAAAAAAGAATCTATTTAGTATAGTCTGCCAAAAAATCCATGAAACAAAAAAGTTTAAAAATAATTATAGAAGTCGAAATAAAGTACATTTTAGAGGATACTTAAATAATCAAAAAAATATAGATAATTCTTTTCAGTATTCTGTTTGAACAGATTTTTCCATTACTTAGTCATAATATACCTAAGTCAGGGAAAAATTATTTTGTATCCGTGAATTAATTTCAAGACTTTTTTGACGGACTACATGCCACACTTGTAAATTAAAAACTACAAGTTTTTAAAATATACAAGTAACGTGAAATTATTTGATGAACGTAATCTACAAGAACTTGTGAATTTTTATTTAAACTTGTAACTTGTGAGCTTGTAGACTTGTAATGTTTGATGAATAGGGCACTGGTGCATTGACGCTGGTTCCCTGGGAACGGGGTCGGGCGCTGATGTGGGACGCAACATGCGTTGACACATTGGCTTCGATTCATATCAGGGAGACAGAATCAAAGCCGGGAGCCGCAGCTGAAACTGCTGAATCCGGTATAAGCGTCGCAAATATGCCTCTCTATTGTATGTAGAGAGTTACATTTTTGTCCCGTTTGCCGTGGAGACCCTGGGGCCATGGAGTCATAGTGCCAAAAAATTGGTTTGAGAGCTGGCCTCAACTGGTGACAGAAGGGCTGGCTCATTTTATGCGCAATGTATCAGCCTAGCTGTTCAACGCTTAAATGCAGCCACTATTCTTGGCATTATTCCACGCGGGCAAGTTTTGTATAGTATTTAGAATAAGCTAATGATAAGTTTAATTGTTACATTTTATATAAAAACATGTATTTAAATGCATATAAATACAAACCTCATAAGAATGGGCCTCATAAGAAGGCTCAGAGTCACTCAGCGGGCGATGGAGAGAGCTATGCTCGGAGTTTCTCTGCGGGATCAAATCAGAAATGAGGAGATCCGTAGACGAACCAGAGTCACCGACATAGCTCAACGTATCGCGAAGCTGAAGTGGCAATGGGCGGGACACATAGCTCGTAGGACCGACGGACGTTGGGGACCCAAAGTACTGGAATGGCGACCCCGCACGGGTAAGCGCAGTGTTGGCAGGCCTCCGACCAGATGGACTGACGACATTAAAAGAGTCGCAGGAAGGCGCTGGATACAGTTAGCGCAGGACCGTGCGGGCTGGAAATCATTGCAGGAGGCCTTTGTCCAGCAGTGGACGTCCGTCGGCTGAAACGAACGAACGAACGAACGAAATACAAACTAGATGTATATAAATATAATGCTCACAAAACACAATTGACATAAACCTAGTGTAGTTAGTCTAATATTTGTGAAAAATTACATAGGTACAATTTGAATTTTCGCACCAAGATAATATATTGGAACTCCTATTAGGTAACTTGGTGCATGAGTCTAACTCAGTATCTACTTACTAACATTTGGTCAGGTTTTTGAAATGATTTAAAGATTTCTGCCAAATGCCTATAGGCCATACTTACCTTAAGTAAATAAGTATGTATACGATACCTAATATAATAATAGTGTAGGTATTTGACACTCTAATTAAAGGTAGGTACCATTGGTAATAAGGTAAGTGAGGGGTAATTCGGTATGTCTGGTTATTTCGTTAGTTTTTGCTTCTGGCATAAAAATAAGCAGTAGCGACATCTTATCCTATACCTTTAAACGAGCAATTCTTGTATATATATATATTTCTATATAATCTGGATCTCGGCAACGGCTTCAACGATTTTCATGAAATTTAGTATACAGGGGGTTTTGGGGGCGATAAATCGAGCTAGCTAGGATTCATTTTTAGAAAATGTCGAATTTACCAAAAAAAATAATAAAAATTTGACTTCTGCTGCCACCTATTAGCCAGTAGTTAAACTACCGAGCGAAGCACTTCTGCTGCCATCTATTAGCCAGTAGTTAAACTACCGAGCAAAGCTCGGTCACCCAGATATTTAATAAATTAAACCTGAATCCTAAATATTCATCATATTACCCGTTAAGAAAATGAGTATGAGAATTTTGGTGAAAAAGCTCAGACCAATACGACTCTTTAAAACCTAAGTTGGCCGCAAACCGCTGTAGTACGCCTGCACGCTTGTATTTACCGTAAGCTTAAACATCAAAATTTATAAGCTTACAGAAAGACAAAGGTAAGTCTATTTGAATAAAGTTTTTTATAGTGTTAATTTGTGTTTCTTGACAATTAATATAATATAGGATAGAGCTAAATCCAAGTACTAAATTCTCTTAAAATTGCAATTAATCGACTCACGAAATAGCCGACATCATATTATTCTTAGGTTGCGTATTTCGTATCACTACCGCATTAAGAATTTACGAGTTTCTTTTTTAAAGTTTGCGAATTAATTAATCAATTAAGTTACTTTACATATGAAATCAAAATCATTATTTGAAAGTAATGAACTTTCTTATGAGCTAAATTCGGTATATGATTTTTTCAATAAAATTCTTAAAATTCGAGTTTGAATTAGACCTAAATTTGAATTTTTAAGGTAAACTCGCATATGTACTAATAGCATGATTTTATTTATAGTTCGTTTTTCTTCATTTATTTCATATAATATCTTTATATTCAGACTATTTAATAGTTTCTTTAAATGGTTTTTGAGTAATTTACAAACTTAAGTACAGGGATTCCTAAAATAAGTACCACGAAATAAGATGCTTTTATTTTAGCACTCAATTTTAATTTCGTGATAAGTAAACCTTCTAAGGAACTTAAACTTTAGTATTAATGTATGCATAATGGTATATCAATTTATGAGTCTTATTGGTGAAATATGTCTTAGGTTAATAAATATTAAATTCTACATTTCAAGTTTCATTACAAACCTCACTAACTCAACTAAAAATTCTTTGTAACATAAAGAAAGTAACTGTTCCCATCAGATGTTCTCATCAGTGGGCTTCTTCTCAGTTCAGGGCGCGTTGGAACCCTCCTAAACTTAGTTTTTAAGTCGTTAAATAGTTATCACTATTAATAAGTATATGTACCTACTTGACCTTTCATAAGTGCTAACTAAATGATTTGAATCTTGAATCTTTGAATCTAGATAGCTGCAGGCATTACTTTGTGAAGGTTTGTGATTAGTAGGAAAAAAGAAATTAAGTAATTTTGTTATGTTTCAGGCACATGGAATACATAAGACATACCGTACAAAAAATCTTCTGTGAATTAATTGAATCGAACTTACAAGACTTCAGACTTGCTTCAATTACTTACCTACTATTAAAGTTGGAAAAATTTTACAAAATTTGTAGTTTTTTATGTTTATATTAAAAGAAGTTATTTTAAACTAAAACTAACACATATCTCTTACACTGTAAGAGATATTTGGGTAATCTCTTCAGTATAATATGGTTAGGTATTAACAATGAAGAGTTGTTTTACTAGTGATAACTATTACTTTTTAGGTGATTTTTTAGTATTTTTTTTATCTTGAAATCTACTGAACCTATTTTGATATTTTTTTCACTAATGGAGAGCTACATTATTCTGGATGGATATAGGCTACTTTTTATCTCGGAAAAATCTACTGTTCCTAGGGTATGCAAGCGATATCGTGGGAAACAGTTATGCTTAGGGGATAGTTTGTAATTAAAGCTGAATTTGAGCTTAATGTAACATGTTTTACCCTTAAATATTCAATATTTTTATTGCTTTATTAATGTATTAAACTCCTGTTATGTTTTTATTTAAAATCTTTTAATATAATATCATGAATTATTGTACAAATTTTATCCCGAAATAAGAACCCTGAATTCACGAATTAAAAAGTCGAGTCAAATTTTATCACGAAATAAGAGGTAAAAATGAGGTCTACAAAAAAATTAATTAAAAATAAAATTCCAACTAAAATCACTTAATTCATGCACGTATTAGCTGGCAAAAGACCAATGTTCTATCAAAAAAACTTTCGAACAGAAATCAGGTTTAGTTTTTTTTATATTAATTTTTGAAGTCGTCGTAGCCTTAGACTACCGAATTACACCTCACTTACCTTAGGTATAGGTACCTGCAGCTTCTTAGACCTGCTTACTTTCAATATAGGTAAGTAGGTACCTACTTAGTGCATGATTTGGAATTAGTCATAGATTACCAAAACCTAAGGTTTCTTTGATCGGGAGACCCTAAAATAGTCTCATATTGCGTAATTTCTTGGAACAAGTTTTTTGCTATCGGTGTTTTAGTTTGTACGATGTTTTTTCGTTTCTCAGAACCAAAAGTAATTGGAGAGGATTCCCCGTATAATTTGCAAAATTTGCCAGTAAGCCGTCAGTATTTTGGCTTCCTACTCGATACTGATCCGTCATCGGCGACTAGGCTTGTATTGTAGGTACCTATTTTAGTTAATACAGCTTAAACTGGTTTAAATCTATTTACTTACATCAAACTTACATGGTTTTGTCATTAATCCCTTTTTTGTATGGTAGGTACTTACCTACGCTGTTCGTTTTTCCTAGGTAGGTACCTACTTAAAAACTCATTTTCTTAGGTAGGTACCGACTACCGAGGTCATTTTGGAAAACTCTCTAAACCTAAGTCCAATAGGTTAGATGCCTAAATCCTGTGGCAAGAAGGTAAGCTCTATACCTACTAGCACAATACGTGAAATCAACTGGGCTGCCCGCGAAATTCAAAATTTTCGTGTTTTTTTGCAATTTGTACGCTAATTAGACATGATAGGCTTATGGCAATCAATTTGCGAGATGTCAGTATCATCTTCACATGATTATATCAAAATCTTTGCATAAAAATGTGTATCCTAGGAAATTAGTCCGAGTAAGTATCGAGTTTTATGTGAGTAACTCGCAAATCTCAGACTAGGTAATTTCTTTAACTCGACACTTTCGAGCAGAGATTTTTATATAAACACGTGAAGAAGATATTGGGATTATCGCAATTTGACGGCCATAAGCGTATTATGTCTTATTAGCTTAAAAATCGCGAAAAACCACGAGAATTTCGCGGGCACATCCGTGGTGTGCTCCTTAAATAGGTACCTATTTGATACACTTACACGCTCCAAATTATAAAGACATTTTACGTTTATTTTTCGAAATAGAACCACAGCCATACCTACCTGGCTATCATTGGCAGATCCTTACCTATCCTTAGATTCCCTGTTGAATATAGGATGTAAGATGTAAGTAAGTAGGTACCTAAATACTTGCCTGTACCTAGTCCTATAGGTACTCATACCTAATATAAAATGTAGATAACGTGATAGACACCTGTTGAGTATTGGGTGGTTTTGATTTCATCAATTAATGTTCATCTGAAATCTGAATGCTAGGCTCAATAATATTTAAAATGTATTTAAATAATTAGGGCTCAAGTTTGGGCCATTGTCGGTCACGTAGGCCCGAGAGCGAGAGTTCCGATGTCCGTGAAGAGTCGAAATAGCTGTTAGAGAGGGACGGGCGAGTGGCGTGACAACAAACAAAGATGGCGACGCCGGGTGCCGGTCGAACCGGTCCGCGCATGGTCGGCGCGGGCCACGTGCTCTGCGGCGTAGAATCGCTCTCGTACGATGTTTGTCAACAAACGCCCTGTGAAGGTCAGCCTCGGCGAAGGGTTGGGAAGACAAAGGACTCGATGTTGCATAACGAAATGCACAGAAAAAGTGTATGCAAAAGGAAGTGTTTCTACCGGTTCTGGTGAGTATTGCGACGTGGCGTTAATGTTGGTAAATAGATAGGTAGGTAGGTAAATTAGCTTTTTTTCAGGAACAACTTACCACGACTCATCAGCTCCGATCATGTTTTTACGTGAAAGCGATTAAACTTTTTATAACGGGTAAAGTAAGGTAAGGCCTGTCTTTCTATCTACTACTTAGTTCTTAGTAGGTATTTGCTTTTTACCCTCCTACCTCCTTAGTGTGCGTTCCCCCAGCGGAATTTTGTCTAATTTCTTAGTTTTAAGTATGCAGATATTTAGTCCTTTAAGCCCTGTAAATGTCCCCGAAATTTTAAATTTGTCCACCTAGTAGTTTTCGAGATATCCTCCAAAAACGTTTTCCGCTGGGGGAACGTTCCCCCAGCGGAATTTTTTCTTGCTAGCGTTGTCACAGCCAAACGATATCGAATTTATTGATTTAGGTTCTGTAAATATTTAGTACAAATTGTCGTGTAATTGTCCTCAAAGTTTCAAATTTGTACATCCAACCGTTTTTGAGAAATTCACCAAAAACACGAAGACCAAATTAGTATGGCAAAAAATCTATGTTTTAAATATTCGCTCCCAGGACTAGATCCTTATCGATAGGTAAATAAAAAGTATTCAAATATTTAGTCCCTTAATCCAACTAATTGTCTAAGAAATTTGAGCCCGATCATCATTAAAATCAAAGAGATATCAACGAAAAACTGGCCAGAAACCTATCGTAGTGATAAAACTACCAAGTATTGGAGGTCGCAAAAAAGCGGCCGTTCAGTACATGGCAGTAACGTCCTGAAATTGGCAGAATAGTACTACAACAGTACCGCTGGTTGTTATTGTACATTCGCGTACACAATAATGAGTGACAAATAAAACACCAGTTACAATAATATTTCTTTAATTTTCAATAAGACTTAAATACTTAGTCATTAAAATTACTGTATAGTGTATATTATGTTCGTACATAGTGCTCTCATTACTTGATATCAACAATAGAAAAATATATATATTTGATATGTATGAAGTTATGCTTACGTTAAAATCCACCTTTAAATAATTTTTGTTATGCAAATAAAATAAACTCTTTTGGTATATAAAAAAATGCTTTTACGTGTGACGTTATACTGCAAATTGCAACAAACTTAACTCCCCCGGCGTGGCCAGTGTCATTATTGACGATTATGTTGCTGGCATATAAATGAAATTTCCCCCATAACAATCAAAATATGATGCACTACGAGCTATTTGAATTCTTTTTTATCGATACGGTCGCGACGTTAGTTCCAATTTCTCCCACCGCGCGGGACTTACAGCCGTTTTCACTAAACCTAAGAAATTCCTAAATCGAATGCTTAGCCCTAAGGTGACAGTTGTTGTAGGTGAAATCTGTCACTTATCGGCTAAGCATTCGATTTAAGCGTTTCCTAGGTTTAGTGAAAACGGCTGTAACTCTCCTAATTGCACGTATAAATCTCACTGATTCATTGAATCACTTTTAAAAATATTATAAAATCAAAACACAAAAAACTTAGAAAAATATTCACATAATTATCAACTTATAATATGTGAATATTTTTCTATATATTATCAATATATAATATAATTATAATAATCAACAAATTTAACAACAATTACTGTAATTGAGTAGATCAAAATCTCGTAATACTTATTAGGAATTATAACGTTTAAAGTTCCCCCTGCACGTAAAAATCATCATCAACCTATATATATATGTACCTAATTTTGTAAAGTGTTGGCTCCCTAGCCAGCTGACCCAGCTTGCTCATTATCAAATTAGGTTAAATGTATAAAAATAAACTTACCCTTTTTGTAAGAAGTCATTTCACACACTACATTTCACTTTATAAAAAATTAAAATAATGGCGGCAAGGAAATTATAATATAATAAGTCTGGGTAAGACGACTGACCATCTGCAACTGAAAAGCACAGAACACTATACAAGAGTTGAGAAGATAAACAATGCAAGCCATGGCTGAAGTCCGAAGAAACAAAGGAACATATTAAAATAATTGTTGTCTCTTATCCCCCCGCTGTCATCGTAAAGGTTTTGTTCCTCTCTCTTTTCTTCTTTGATGAGTCGCAAGTAAGGTTAAATACTGCTTCTTATATCACTGAAAATGTAAGCTTAGATATTATATCGCAGCCATTGATACAAATGTTAATCGCAACAATTCCTGTTAAAAAATAATGTTTAACCTTAATGCTACAATGTGCATAGATATTAGGTGTACCTATTAATTTAGGACATATATCGGGATCGAAGAATCTAAGAATATAATATAAAACATAAATTGATTAAAAGTAAAGACGTGTGTGCTCGAATGTACCAAGGCAATTAAATGTAATAAATTGCTATACCGTCAGTTTCGGAAGGTGATCACCATGTACTGTACGTCCGCTTTTTTGTGACCATTCATACTTAGTCGGTTTATCACTGCATTAAATCACTGGCTAATTTTTCGTGGAAATCTCCTTAGTCTTTTAATTAATTGACCTCAAATTTCTTAGACAATTAGTTGGATTAAGGGACTAAATATTTGAATACTTTTTATTTACCTATCGATAAGGATCTAGTCCTGGGAGTGAATATTTAAAACATAGATTTTTTGCCATACTAATTTGGTCTTCGTGTTTTTGGTGAATTTCTCAAAAACGGTTGGATGTACAAATTTGAAACTCTGGGGACAATTACACGACAATTTGTACTAAATATCTACAGAACTTATATCAATAAATTCGATATCGTTTGGCTGTGACAACGCTAGCAAGAAAAAATTCCGCTGGGGGAACGTTCCCCCAGCGGAAAACGTTTTTGGAGGATATCTCGAAAACTACTAGGAGGACAAATTTAAAATTTCGGGGACATTTACAGGGCTTAAAGGACTAAATATCTGCATACTTAAAACTAAGAAATTAGACAAAATTCCGCTGGGGGAACGCACACCTTATTCCGTGATTCGGAATATCATAAGTAGAGAAGTATGTGCTATCATTGATATTGAAGTACCTAATCTTTTATCGATGTGTGCTACAGGGAACTGGCGACATGAGTTATTTTCTAGGAAGGTATACAATTCTATCACTTTCAAAAGCGATTCTAATTTAGGAGTAAGCTAGTAGTGAATAAAGAAACATTACAAAACAGTATCATGTGATTTTACATAACAATTCGCTATAGCATTAAAATTATACGCTAAACTATCTATATTTGAGAGGTTAAACTAAAACATCTGGTTTCTTTATGCGTACTAAGCATCACATCGACGGATAAAGAAAAAATAAACGAATAAAAATGTAAACACGTCAGCGATGCGAGCGAGCACGCATGCGCCGCGCTGGCGAGAGGCGAGAGGCCACAACGACGCACTTGGCCGGGGAGGCGAGGGGGGGCGGGGCGGGGTGCGGGGTGCGGTGCGATGTGCGCCGCGGCAAGCGGGCCGGCAACCCGCAACACCTCAGTTGGATTTCAGAACATCGAACGGGCGGGCGTGTAGGATGGATCGCTAAGACACCAGTAGTTTTTTTTTCATTCCGCCTTCTAGCAGTGTTTGTTTTAATACCTTCTGGCATATTTCCCGCAAATCCTTCTCGACGGTGGTGCTTTTAAGTTCATAAGTTTAGCGTTTTTAATTTATTCAATCTTATCTCAAAGCGCCGCGTTCCGATTTCACGCCAAGAAGGCAGCCGCACAAGTTTGAAAGCGGCTTTTTGAGAGTAATACCACCTACTCGTTATATTGTTATCGCTGTTAACAACGTATCAGGCAAAATCAAAATGGTGAAGAAGATAGATAGCGAAGAGAGTGTAGACAGCGGTGAGTTAAAGTTTTTAATTTATTTTTCTGCTTTATGTAAACCGTTACATGAATCCATGGCTTCATAACCGGCTTACGAGATCTTCTTGAGCCGCTTGTCATTAGTTCATTCAGTTTCTTGTCTCATCAGCATCATCCTGATCAAGAAAAATTAAATTCTAAATATCAATATCATAAATAAAAACAAAGTTATTTTTGCTTTTCATCCTCTTTGTACTCTTATCAGTAGATTGCACTCTTCAGTAAATTGAAAGTAGTTATAAAATCAGTCGCATTTTATTATTATAATTATTATTGCTTTGTCTTATTGCTTCAATTGTAGGTAGAAATAATAGTATATTTCCAGTTGTTGCAAAGAAAAAAAATGAGAATAAAAAAGACAACTGAAGACGTTTAAGTGATTCAAATCGGAAGACCGGTACCTATTGCATCATATATAGTCATGACTAATACCTACAAATGTTATTTAATAATGAACACTTTAGATTACGTTCGTGGTTCTTGTGCATAATTTTATGTTTTGTTAATAAGGAGATGTAATCGGTAAAATGTTCAATATTTGAATCTTTAGTTAATGGAAAGTCTTAACTTTTTGTTCCTTATGTTGTGATTTTCTTACGTTTATTCCTTAGAATAATCTAAGTTTTCAGTGAAAGCACGGAGCTTTCTGTTTAAATATCTACCTTTGCCAAACCTGTGCACTGAATTTTGTATATGCATATAGCATAGGTTGTGTTCGTTATGTTTTGTTCTTTTTTTTTCCTAAAAAAAAGATTATACTATTTAAAAAAATTATGTGTTATTGTTGCATGTACTACGTCACGCGAGTTAGTTCTTGCACCTTATTTACATCATAACACTGACCATTCCCAATAAAGAGCTATTCTTAGTATGTTTTGGCTGAACAATGATGTTATACCTATTTATTGTATTCATTGTTTTGTTTACAACATAAATGTAGGTTGTTCAATGTCAACGTTTAAACCTGTGCTACACGGTTGCCAACAAGCCCGTATGCAGGGGTGACCTGGTTGGAGGGCCGGTTGGTACTGCCGTCGCGCGTTGCGGCTACACGGCTGCAAACTTCAGTGTGTTTACAACTGCGGTAGGAGCACGACGAGTAGATATGGCTCCCGCGTTATCAAACATTCAAAAATTGGTGTTTCGCTGGCACTCTTGTGTGCTGTAGATAAAGAAAAAAGCCTAAGAGGATTTGGATGAAGCGATGGCTAAAAGAACGACTACTTCTGAGTCACTCAAATTTAATAGGATTATTGGATTTTGATGATTTACATAATTTTTTGACGAGTTGGTGGAAATGGTCCGACCATTCATAGAAAAAAAGGATACAAAATATATGAGACCAGCTATATCTGCCAAAGAATGAATTCTAGTTAGGTACTTTAAGATATCTGGCTACTGGAAGGGAATATAGAGATCTCAGATACAGTTCAATAATATCACATCAATTATTATCAGAAAAGACGTGCTCGCTCATTGCTAGACAGAGCGCGACTGTCTTTGAAGTTGGTTGGAACGCGCGGCTACACGGTTAGCAAACGCGCTCTCCGACCACTGTCGGCAGAGCAAGACTCCTGACCAAGGTTGTTGAATGTCAAATCGGCCAACATTGCAGAAACGCTGGCTACACGGCAGAAATCTGCAATGTCACCCCTGCATACGGGCTTGTTGGCAACCGTGTAGCACAGGCCTTATTCTTACATAAAGATCACCAAAACTCGAAGAGAAGAATAGAAAGCCTAATGAAGATCAGGCAACTTCAATTGAATTGTGATATGCCGATACTTTGTTCACAAAGAATTTGCCGTATTAACAAGCTACAACTCTCAACCCATTTTGCCATTTCCCTGTACAAGAACGATAAGTTTATTTTTAGTCTTGTCCATTATCCATTTAACCTCAGTTAGTGCCTTGTGTTGAAGTTTATCATTAAAAAATATAGATAAGTAGATACATTTTATAAAGAGACTTGAAAATTGTTATGCTTTGATAATGTTTTGTGTTGAAATTGTAATAACAGTTAATAAACATGCTTATTTTGCTTTTATCATTTCCGTCATGATTGTTGTCCAAAGTGAACTTATACAATTTTATTGTATCGTTTTTATTGAATTTTACTGTCAATATGATCAGAAGCATTTCAAAACTAACTATTTTCCACAAAAACTTTATACTTCATACATAGTTGCGTTGCACTTGTTGTTTTATAGGAGGTACCTACGAATGAAATAATTGTATCTTTAAAAGCATTGTTTACAGTTCAAATAAAATTTTTTACTTATCGAATGACTAAAATAATATTATGTATCAAAACCGTTTGTCACTTTCTTCTTTAAATATTTTCCAATATCATTATTAATTATTAATTCATTATTTTACTTTAGGTTTGACTCTGATGTACTGGAAATGTGATTTCATCTAAATAGGTACATGTAGTAATTGCATTAAGTTTTATACTTGGTTTTTTGATAAATACTGTTTAGAAAGTAATGTAGAAATCAAAACGGCAAGTCAACAACAAAGCAATAGGTATGTATTATACAAGAAAACGTGCTGATAACGACATGTTTTGATTGATCCGAATGAAGGACGCTATAAGATTTCTCGCAATATTATCATCGCCCGCTTATCTGCTCGTAACTCAACTATTCAAAGAATATGATGTAGAAAGCAAATATTATTATAGTAGCTATGGAAAAAGAGAGCAATTTTATTCTGATTGTTTCTCTGCGTATTAAGTTTAGTTCCCACGAATCTAACTCCACGAGCGTGTAAACTGTAAGGTTTTGCTTTTTAAGAATGCGTTGATAATTTAAGTAATGCATTTTCATTACATATTATACACGCTTGGATTTCAATATGGCCGCTGGAGCGCGACGCCCCGCAGCGTTCATTGCCAAGGTCACCTAACATCAAACTGCGCAGCTTGGGTATACGGTACAGTTACTATGTAACTATACAGTACACACAAACAATATAAAGCTATGCTATCTTAGTATCTAGATAAAGCTTTATAGACAAAACGAGGAAAATACTCCTGTCATCGATATTTTTAGAACTTCGTGAGTCGTGACTACAGGTAATCTACTCTATCTGATTGAATTAAGGTTAAGGTGGTTAGTAACTATGATCTATTTGTGTTATTTTATTTTTCTAAAACCTTTAGAGATTAACGTAGGTTAATTAAGCTAGGTTAACTTACTACTCATAGGGTCTCTTATTCTTATATTATAATGGTTTATAGGACTAACGATTCAAAGCATGGAATTGATGTTTTAGAGGAGATATAGATGGGTGTTTACAAATGAATCATTTTCTTTAATTCATTGCGAATTAAAATTCTACAGTTTGATTATTTCTTTGCAATTTCAATAAATTTCTTTAACATCGTTTTGCATTCCAATTTCCATCGTGATTAGTGTCTCATGCGTGACTATCAAAGAAAATCCGCCTAACCTTGACCGTACCTAACGAACATTACGGCAAAGGCAATTATGGTTGCTGCTCCTTGCGCCCATACGCCCGCCCTGGAAATTCCCAGATCGATTTCTATCATACTACCCGTTTGCAGAAGCTTTGCCGGTGACTACCCCTCCCACTTCATACTACCGAAACCCGCGCTGGTCTGATAACAGGCGAGCGCGGGTTACAGTAGCATGATGTGGGACGGGAAGCCATCGGCAAAGCTTCTACGAACGGGTTATACATTCGTTGCTTGCCTACCCTAACCTACTTATTGCCCGCCGCCTGCCGCTTACTCATTCACAAGTATTCAGGGTAGTAGTACCTATTATTACAATATTAATGTGGTAAATAATGACTCATAAGTACTGGATGTAAATTGTGAAGTTGCGATTCATATGACTGCATACTCGTAGGTAATAAATAGTTAAATTAATTGAAAACCTTTTTTAAAAATTAAGCGCGTTAGTATTTTGTTGTTTAGCTGGTTTCATCTATGTTGTAACTGGTACCTTGTTGTAGGTATAAAATAAACGTCGCGGCAAAAAGTTATCGGAGAAAACAATTATGTAAAATGACAAATTAACCATGGGCTAAATTAGTAACCAGTGAAAGCGGATCGTAAACGGCAAAAATAGTTCTCCCTCGACGAGGTTTCACCAAGATAACCATCTGGTTTTGTTAGTGACAGTGCCAGGCCTAGTTGGCAATTTATTTAACATTGCTCTGCATTTAGTGTTACTGCTAGACTTTGATCCCAGAGAATAGTTATTTCAGATTGCGGGTCTCATTTAGAACAGCTGAAAACTTAATATTATGACACGAAGTCAGTAGCAGTCTTGTCTGAACTCTTAGTTCAATAAGATAGGCAGTAAGCACGTCTGATACGATCTTTCCCAATAACTAAGAGCCTTAAGGGCAGCATGCAATTAGAAAGTTGCTTGTTTGTTAACGACTGGAGGGTATTTATAAAAGTATTGAGCCATTTACGCAGTCGATTGATTGTAGCTCTATGTTTATAGTGGCAAATTAGAAAGTTGAAATCCGAGCAGGGCTCAAATCACAATGTCAATATCAGAAATGATGAAGGTTTTATAACGGTTGATTCAATAAGACGTTTATGCGCAATGAGAATGGCGGTTGGTGAAAAGAGATGATGCTGTGGTCTGTGGAATTATAGTTTATTTTTTGTTATTGTTTTAAGTGCTTTAAGTGGCAACTTTTGCTTTCAATCATTATTGTTTTACCTTTAGGTGTACCACTGAACCATACCTTTGGACCCTTTCATTATTTCTATAGTTTTCTTAGGTATAGATTTCTGCCTTCCATTGGACTCCTTCTATGTAATGTACAACTAAGCATGCCTTAAATACAGGATTGTCATATGTTTTGTAATACTGAACTCCAGCAAATTTTAAATGCTGCCAGGATCTATACAATTAGTTACATTTCTGACAATATCATGCTTGCTTTGCTATCATTGCTTTGCTTTGTGAAATAAGTCGAATTGATTATCGATAACAATATCGATTAAAACAAACACGTACTTAAAACCTTCGTTATATAAGTGCTAGGCTCAATTATCGCTCTCATGTCATTTCATACTAAACTAAAACACGTGATTCCACTTCAAGAGTCTTCAATCGTCGTGTATGTAACTAATGTGCGGACGAATGGCTGGTGTTCATAAAATTTAATATTTCTCGTACATATCACCTCACACGTCACTGCACAAGGTTTCATATTTAAATTAACACCTACCCAAGTTTGTTCCATTGTAGCCTTCTCAAAGAAGCTTAGATCACTAGTGGAGACTTTAATGTTTTGTTTAGAACTTCGAAGTTCCTGCGAAGTATTTTTATCACAGTAGTTGTAATCAGCTATTCGTGAAAATCGATTCGGCATTCTAATACTTCTAGGCGAAAATATCATGAATCATGATCTTATCATGATTGTAATTCTTTAATTACTTTGTGCACTCACCAAAGACTTCCATGTATAGACGCGCTGTGTGGTACTAAATAATTGCTCACTGAGTTGCGGTGCATGTCCCGCAATTCGTTTAGTCCACTGCGAGCTAGCGAGGAGATCAATGCACTGTTATGTGAGCCGTGAACGTGGTTTTTACAGGGAGTGACCAATAAAACAGTGAATATTATTTATGTAAGTAGTTTTTCTTCGTATTTTGAAGTTAAGTCAGTATAATTTATTTCGTTTTTGTCTAAAAACAAATATTATCGTAAATAAATACACAACTCACATCATGATTATCCATCACGCTTACTCGTTAGTAGAAATACGCGAGAGCGAACGGTACTACCGACACGTTGACAAAGATTATGAGAATTATTTGAACAGATATGTTAAGTGACAAAGGGTATATACCAGTAGGAAAATGATTTCGATTGGTATATAATTAAGTACTTAATTATATTTTTTGTGTTTTAGATACATATTGGATGGACTTAAGAAAATTCCGAATTGCATACTAAGGTATTGCAAAAATTCTTCCAGAAAACTTATAAAATCTGACGGCGTAACTTTTCATCAGTAAGTTTATATTACTTATATATTTTTTATTATAATATAATTTTTCATAAGTATTTGTACGTAGCCTTATTTGAGACTTTATTGCACTGCCTTTTTATCCGATTGCGGCGAAAACCAAAAGGAAAGTTATTATATGCTATTAATTATTATTCAGGTTGTGTTTGACTTGTATGTGTGTATGTCACTTTGTATGTCACTCGTAAATTAGTAAGGACTAAGTTTTTGCGGCGTATGTCTATCTTTTCCTAATCTGATGTCTATCAGTGTATGTAAATAAAAATACCTAGACCAACAATAAGGTTTATGTAACATAGATTAAAGAATTGGTTGATTTCAATGACAAGTTGTTTTAAGGTTCATACACACGCTGTGGCCTGTGACATATCGGCGTATAAGCGGGAATTAAGTGATTTTTTGAGTTTGTTTTTAGGGTTCCGTACTCAAAGGCAAAAAAACGGGACCCTATTACTAAGACTGCGCTGTCCGTCCGTCCATCCGTCCGTCCGTCTGTCACCACGCTGTATCTCGCGAACCGTGATAGCTATAGACATGAAATTTTCACAGATGATGTATTTTTGTTTCCGTAATAACAAAAAATACTAAAAAAATTGAATAAAATAACAATTTATGGGGGGCTCCCATTCAACAAACATGATTTTTCAGCTTGTTTTTGTTCGATGTTGATAACGGTAACAGGCAGACTTAAAAAAATTTCACAGCATATTTAGTTATATATATTACGTTACGAATATAAATACGTTATATATGTTACGAATATACTCGTAAATATATTATAAGTTATGTGTGTTTTCTTTTAATTATACATTATAACGCACTGTCAAAACCATATAGTTGTGTATATTTCTTACCAGACATGTTAAGATATTTGTATGAATAAAAATAAATATAAACAATCAATGCAAGATTATCTGCGTTTAATTTAATACTTCCTTTATAATTTAACACTTCCTTCATACACATTCATACAATATCAAATGTTTTTAAGGTTTTTTGCAAAGTTCATAATAACTATAACATTCACATAAAAAATTAAGCAAACTCGGAAAAGTTATTGTCTAAAAATCGTAAAGACGTCAGCTCAGAAATGAAACAGTTTTTAATTTATTATTCAAGTTTCATTATGTCAAATATTAAAAACTATTTTAATTCTGGTAATTTATCCTTAAAATGTTATTTATCATAATTTAAAATATCAATGTTAAATGATGTGTAGGTATAAATTATTGCAAGCGACGGCCATATCTTTTGCAATTAATCTTTGACCATACGACCACTCATCGACGTGACGTCATACTTTTGCAAGCAAGTTCCCGCTTTCCAGACTAGATGGCGTTATCAGGTTTGGAGCACAGTTTTTGTTCAACATTGCTTGTCTAGTAGGGATACCTACATAGAAGTCTTTGGCACTCACATACCTAATTATTATATCTCTTTCACTTATTTATGTCTCATTAATTGAACTGCGCATACTTCATCTAGATTTGAGAGAAATATCATATAATATCAAACATTTAAGCCTCTAATTTTAGAGTATAATTATAGCCTTAGGCACTTTTGGTCAATCGAAATAATAGATACAAATATCAAGATACGCCCATCCGAACATTTTACGTAAACCTTCTTCATACAAGAAAATGTTGCGCCATCTGTGGAAACTCCAGCGAAAAACTTTTTTTTTTATCTATGTCTATGGTCACCTTGCCTGCAATGCTGCACAGGTTGTAGAGGTAACCTTGTTCGGGAATCGGACGTACTTCCTGTTTTAATCGTATAAATTAGTGGTAAAAAAGTTAGTGGCATACCGATATAATTTAAATGTATTTTTACTTACAATTCAGAATTCATCAGTGATCGCTAAACATTTTCTTTAATAAAATATGAGAAACTTTTATGTTAAAATACATTTTATTTTTAGTATAGATGAGTTTATATGAGGTCAGTACCTGTATATAGGTATTATGAAATTGCGGTACAGCTGATTCTTTTAGCTTTCGCAGTCCAGCTTTTGAGATAACAAAATCCTCGTCACTAAAATGAGCAGAGCATACTCTTGTGTTTTTAGTGAGCTCAAAATAAGGCTGATTTTCTTGTGTCCTGATAATGCGACTCCAAATCTTTTCACGTATGGGATCTCTTGGAAATCTGTAATAATAATTTCTGAATGATTTAACTTTTGACCACGAGCAAGTACTACACATATTGAATTCAGCTTGTTAGTAATTATGAAAAATAATACTTTATGAAATTTGACCAACTTCCACTGGCAGGATTCTTTTTCAATGTAGGTATGTTGCTTGCACATATAAAAATTAGTCGATTCACAGTAAAAAAATGCTATGGATTTTTGTGCAGAACTGAAGCTTGACTAAAAAAAACTATAAAATATTTTTACATTTAAAATCGGTTCCATGTATCCTAATAGAGTTTGCCTATATCTCTTAGTTATAAAAGCACCTAAAATACCAAGATGTTCTTGGACGGAAAATGTTGGGTATTTCTGTCATTAAAATTAATAGCGCTTGTTCCACGACTTATTAACTTTATATTTTGTCTAATATTAAATCTTACTTCTCTTCGACTAATATTGTTTTGAAGAAAAACGTGGAACATTGAAAAAGCCTCACAGCGAGCAACAGCTGATTGTTAATAAATACAGAAATAAAAAGCACGCCTATAAAAATAATCATGCAGATATATTTAGTATACTTAATACAATTAATCTAAGTTCCTGAGACAAAAATAAAACAAATAAAAATGACGTCTTTACAAAGTCACTTCGGAAATGGCAGTTCGGTACTAATTATTGAATATCAAAATAACTTTTTTAAAATAACTATTTATATTATTAATATGCAAGAACAATACAATATGTGTGATCTTATAATATTTATGTGGTTATTATGTGGCTATTGGATTGCCATTTACAATTGGTAAGTACATAATAATTTATTTCCAACAAACTCATGTAATATTACTAGATGTTACTTACCGATGATACGTTATCCCATGCTCCTTTTTAAATTTAAAACTGCAATTTTTGCAGCCTTTTACAATGCAATTAGGCATTTTGATGTTTTTTACTTAAATTTCCCACTAAGTTATATTCCATTTTCCCGCTACTAAGAATCTAATATGGCGGAAACCGTCTCCATGGAAACGTGCTGTTAGCGTCATTATCTGTGGCGGGGACCGCGGTCTACTGACTACTGACGCCAGGGGAGGTGAAAATAGTCATTCTTGCTCCCATTAACTGGCGACATTTTTTCGTGCGGTCCGCCAGGTCTATAGTATAGAGTGTCTTTGATCGAAATAGAAATTTCAACGGGTGCCCAAAATGGCCGCTGTTCACCCGTCCGGCGTCCCCTCGAGTATGGATTTAAGCGGTTTTATACATGGCATTGAATTTAGAAATAAAAACCTTTATTTCTAAATTCTTAACAACAACTCGAAATTGTTTCAGTGCTAGTTTCTTCAAAATAGATTTTTTTTAATTAGCTTTGTTAATCTGTGAATTGATATACCTACCTAATGTATACCAACACAAAAGATTTTACATCAAAATTCGATCCACGAAGACTACTCTGAACGGACATTATAATTCACGTCATTTCCTTACGTATTTTGAGTTCATTGTGAAATACGGCTTTAGAATTAGCTTGCCACGTCGGCGTTGGTGGCGCTTTTTACGAATTTAGGTTTTTTTACCGCACGTAAGTTGATTTGGAAGTGGGAATACAATATTGTAGAGATCTATTTTATTTTGTTTGTATGTTTGTTTGTCCGCACGTTTGCAAACAAATCTTTTTTAAGACTATCATTAAGTTTTTACTAAACTTATTAGACGAAATCTCAAAAACTGTTACCTGAATTAATTTTATAAACAGGGATTTGTCATAGTATCCGTTGACTTTGAGAGAGGGTAGATAAATTATTATGTCTCCCGATTGTGACTGTCGACATTTTATTACGCATTTGGTTTTATACCGTCTCTTAGTCTTGTTTTCTTGCTTGATCTTGTTATGGTCTCTAATCTCTATTAATGGCGCCTTATGGTCAGGCCAGGCTTTAAAAGTCAATTTATTTCCGATTCGCAATTGTTGTCTTTCCCGAGGTTATCGACTACTGGTATATGTTTTAATACAGGTTGAAATTAATTACTAGGTATAAATAAATGTACTGTAATTATAATTATGGAGTAACAGTTTCCGGCGTCCATTATTTAAATGTTGTTATTATATCGTTTATTATTTATATCTACTAGTATGTTGTGCTTACGTACGTTGTGGTACTATTTATGTCTCAGCCAACTAATTTTTGCGGTATTGCGTCTTAGATATATACATAAAACATTTCCCTTACTACTAAAAGCTCATATTAATGAATTCTCGTTATTAATAGTTAGTTACCTAATGAATAATGAAAAGTTAAATCGGTTTTCAGATTGCTTGTATACTTTTTCAGTTTTCTTATTACTTAATTTGCTGAAAACCAGCTACTGTTATAGTTAGTTTATAAACTCAGTTTTTATGCAGACAGACGAACGCATCCTTTTCCTCAATAATATAATTCATTATGCAGACAATGCATAAGTACAATCGTTATCAAACAACGGCAGTAAAGTGACGAACCGACAAACTGTTGACACGGAAGCGCGAGCTGATCTGAATAAATTGTTTTACGGGACAAGCCTAAGCTCGGTCACGGCACCTCCTAATAGAATGTGAACGATAAAACGTGTTCAAAATTCTATTTTATATTTAATTTTTCACAAAAATTCATTTTGGAGTCGCTACTATTTACATTCTACACCATTATATTGATCTTAAAATTTATTGTATAAAGAAGGAAATTCTACTATGGCAGTAACTACCTTACAATGGTTGAAGCACGGTTGAAACTTGAAGTGATTGATATTCTCATTGAGAGTATAGCTATGTTTATTACTATTTTTACGGAACCGCAAAGAGCATTACGTCCTTGAGCAAGAGGGCTCTAACAGGATAGCCCTCTTCCATTTGTTGTTGTTCTGGTTACATTTGTTCATGAGTGTGGCCATATTATGGGCTCGGAGTTCGACCTGCAAATTATATTACGAGCAACATATTGGCCATCGAGCTTAAAAACTGCAGTTGTTGCAACTATGTTACCTACCTAACCTAGCTCTATGCTGGGTTCGTCTAATCTAAACCTGGTTTTCTTGGTTGGAATTGCATTGCTTCCTTCAGGCATGTTGTCTTTGAGATATAGTTCACTGTTCACACTGATTGAAAAGATGCCAGAATATGTTCTTAAAAATCATAATCCCGATCCCGTCACCCAATGAACAAACACAAAGTTTACATGTTTACAGTGTGTATGGGACACGGTACATCGTACGATAGAATAGAACACGACAGTTTCATAGACGGCTTGTTGAAACGATCGCGTAATGTGGGCGACGGTGCGCGTACGCAGCGCTGGGCGCGGTCGCGGCGCGGGGTCGTTGAACCGGCTTTGTTTGCCAACTCAGCTGCACTCGCGAGTCACGTCTCCCAGCTGAATACAGAATAATAATATTATTGTCGATGACATGGCGTTGAGCGTTCCCAATAGATTGTTACAAAAGTTGACTCGGTTCTCTGGGGTCGGTACTCGATTGAATGTTACCATAAAAATAAATGCTCCACTGCCCTGCTTAGGCACAATATAAACTTGCTTAATTGTTTATAATAATGATAATTGAAGTGCAATTATTATTTCTAACCTTATGAAAATGACTGCTACACAATGGTTGTGATAACGCCTGTGGATATTGCAAACTGGTTGGTCATCGATTACCTAATTGTTAAACTATAGGTAGGTTATTGACTGGACAATAACATCTTTGACATAATGCTGATAGGCTTTCGGCTATGGATGTATCATTGACTGTGCCAAAAAAGGCAATAAGATATTATGCTAAAGGCAGACTTGTGACCATCTCCATAGTATCTTTACGTAAATGATGTATGTAAAAATAGAAATGTAAAAACCATAGTATCTTTACGTAAATGATGAATTTTCATACAGTTAAAATAGAAAACAAATGCCCAGTGCGATAAACAAAGGGTTGCACTGTGCACCACCATGTTACATAATGATTAACGGTCATAATCATAAGCATGGTTTGTCAACGGACATTTTTTTTGTATTCAAATTGCGAACATGGTGAAACCGTTCGCAACAATGGAGCTGTTACCAGAAAGCGTAGTGAGAGCTATCGGGTCACTTATTGTTTTCGATATGTCGTGTATATTAAAAAAAGAGAAACTACCATTAAACCGATGTGTGTTGCTTATTAAAGGTAAATTGTATTGCGTCTATTATAAATAATAGTGATGGTTGGAACTTGGTACCCATACAAATTATTACAATAAAAGGCAGCTCTAATATCCATGAAAAATTGTAATGTCAGGAAAACAATTGAAAATAGTTGATTGCTAAAAGTCATTCTTCAGAAAGTTTATTTACGTAATAAAAGAATAGAAATCTAATAATGCAATTAAGCTGAATTCTGTCCTTAAATTTTCATCAACATTGTACACAACAACATTGTAGGGAACAATGCTCCAATATCCACATAAGATTGAGCCCAAGCTCATTGCTAAAGCTATAAAGTACAACTACGAATCATGGAACTGACACAGCCAAAGGAATTCGGTATATTAATCCAAAGATCTAAGACTAGTGAGACGGTTTTCAAAAAGTGAAAACTATATCTACGTATGCGCAATATCTTATGTGTCCTAAAATCGTTACAGCCACGTCGACATATGATATTTTATACCTAACTGGCCACTAACTGGCATATCTAGGTATTTAGTAAGAATCTTGTGTAAGGAAGTAAAAGCTGTGTTAGCTCTGCTATTAGCTGGATGCTGATGATTGAGCTACTGTAGCAAAAGATAAGATAAGGCCGGGTCACGCACCGCATCTTTTGATAACCTCTTACGGAAAAGGGATTAAAGAAGTAAACGTGTTTTGCACCAATGTTTAAGCAGCTCGGTTTGGTATTGGTATGGAATCGGGAAGAATAATGCTGTTTTATTTTTTTAGTAGGTACATAAAATCTAAAGAAGTATCCTTCTAAATATTGGTAGAAGAGGAACCCATCAACAAAATTTAAGCAACATCCTTTCTGGTTATAAAATGTGTTTGCCTTCCAGTTTACGTTACTTTAGAACCTAAATAATGAAAAATATACCAGCGCTTTTCACAAAATCGGCCCTTTTTCACAATTTAAGTTTTGCGCAAGATCCCGGTTCCTTTGAGACTTGAAAGTCTTTCATCATCAGGCTTTCATAGCTAATACTCGAATCTGAATGGATCTGGAATTCCTATCTTCTTCCTTATTCGTCTTCATTATCATTATTATTATCTTCGTTTCGATATATTTGAACACTTATTATTAGCTAACTGAATTTTTTATACTGCTAACTAATTAGCATAATATTATCATGTAAGTATTATAATCTGTAAATCTGTTTTAGATGGCATTAAACATTGAGTCTGTTCAGGGAGAATAGGACGATTTGTTTTAATGTAACCTCGTATTAATTAGACTTTAATGATACGACCTTAAATCAGTGATTACTTTGAAGTATCGATTGTTCGATAGTGGTTCGATCATGGTTCGATACAGTTCGATAGATATCAATATTAAAATATAATCTGTTACTAAGTACACCAATAAATGGTATACCACGTCATTGATTGGCAAATGAATGTTTTTATCTGTTATTCACCTGACTTTTCAAATATCAATCGATTTATTCCATATTTATTCCTTGTCAATATCAAATATCCAGACATAGAATATATTGTATCCAGATCAGTCATAGATATTCAATATACTCTATGAGTCATAGGATCAGGTAATTAGGTGGTATGATCACACAACAAAAAAGTAATTTGTATATTCCAATTACCAATGTAATACCAATAATGTGACTAAAAAGATGTAGCCGTGGGGATAATAATATTGCAATGATCACGAATGGCTGTGATAAAGATTTGTTATAAGAGGACCATTGGTACGAACAACAACGATTATATCGTGAATTCACTAGCAAAGGTACATCGAATTAACTATAGAATAGGAATTGATTATCGGATTTATAATATTTTGTTCTAACTGAAAGCTACGAAGTACATTTCAAATAGGTAGGTACTGTTTTATGTATGTAGTTAGTAGCGTCTTCCGTTTTTGTCGTGCCATAGTCCGTATCTACTCACTGACATGCTAAGCTATCCTATATCCTATTTCTTTGTATTATACCTTAACCTGGGTTTGCCCCAAAACATTCATCTGATTCTCACTCTTCTCCATTTCATCTGTAGGTATAGGTACTGTTTTCATAGCGTAACTAAGATTTTTGGCGTAACCTGCCGTTTGCGATTTTTAGTGACCTGCAGTTTAAAAACTATAAAGACAATTACTTTCTTTAAACGTCATGTATATAACTTCTGAGATTCAATCAATCAAAAGGTTCAAGCAAACAAACTCTTCAGCCTTTTAATAATAAGGTTCTCGTTTGTCCACAGGCGTCGGCCGAGGCAGTAGCCGGTCGGGGAGCGAGCGCGAGGCGGAGATGACGGCCGCGCCAGAGGCCACCGCGCCCGTGCCCATCCCCGACAGCGAGGAGCTGCAGCGCCGCAAGGAGGAGGCGCGCAGGAAGCGCCGGAGGAAGAAGCGCTCCGGCAGCTCGGTGGTCACGTCATGCTTCCAAGGTGACTATCATGACATCGCTGTCTCGGTGGGCCAGTGGTGAGCATCTTCGACTGCAGATCACGTGGTCGTGATCTCGATTCCTGGGTCGGGCCAATAAGTATTGGGTAAGGATGAGGCGCTTAGGGGGGTACCGCTCCTGCAGCTTGGTGGTCATGTCATGCTTCTAAGGTGACTATCATAACATCACTATCTCGTTGACTCGAAATTGACTCTTCCATTTCATTCCATTCCATCGTGATCTAAATTGAGCCTGAGTATTAAGGTTTTCCAGGAAATTCTTAGTACTAGCTCGAAGTACGAGTATGATGGAAATTGGCCGAGTTTCACTTCTGTGCCTCTGAAAGCAACTATCGGTCCTACACCTCTCCCTCCGGTTTTGTCAAAGCTGTCGTCCCATCGGATTAAGAGAGAGAGGGAATTTGGTCACCTAAATTCCCTCTCTGGACGCTTAGCAGACCATTTAAGAAACAAAAGCATATTGTACCTACAAATAGTGAATGTTTTGATAAAGATGGATTGAAAAATGCAGGCTGCACTTAAGAGACTTCGTCAGCAGCGAATTAAGTGCTTTAGACTCCTATAAATAGAAACCTCTTTACGCAAGCATAATGAGAAAAATGCTTAGAATATTAATGAAACTGCGATGCAACGTCGAAGGTTTTGCAAAGGCAACTACTGCCTTATACTTAGACCTTTCTATATCCTTTAAAGGTTGTTTGAAATAACTCAAGGTTAGCTTTATTTTCGGCTCACACTTTCGATGCTCACGCAATTTTTGGGTGTACTTAGAAGCTACGCAATCTAAAATTAAATATAATTTTCCTAACATACACTGTTTACCTAATAAATGTGTTCATCGATCCAAGATTTTTAGTTGTTTTTAATTGAATGGCTGATTGTACTTCTTCTTGATCTTCTGTTCTTGCCTCTTGGTCTTTAGAGTTTATCATTTCATCACGAGACTGACTATTTTATGAAATACTACTAGAGCTTGCCATATAAAATACAATCATTTGATTAACAGGGGCCCTACCACCATCTCTTATAGCAGTAATGCTGCAGTCCCCCCCGATGGATTCCAATCTTGTCGCGATGGGGGGGCTCAGTAGCCGTGGTTGGGCCCCACGGTGAAGCCAAAAGGAATCCAGGAGGGGACGCTCGGAGTGGGCCTGGAGATGGGCCCACTCTGGATGCGTCCAAGAGGGGTGCGGGGGACAGAGTTTTCTGTCTCCTGCAGCCAGGAGGGGTCGCGGGAGGAGAGGCGTGTCGGTGTGTCGTTGCCGCTCGCCCTATCTCCCGCGACCAAACGGTGGCGCACCGTTAGATGCGTCGGCGGCGGGGCCGCAGGGGAAGAGGAGTGTCGGTGTGTCGTTGCCGTTCTCCCTGTCCTCTGCGGCCGTTTGGTGGTTTGCGGCGGAGCCAAAGATCAGATCCGCCGCGGGGTATGGGAGGTCGATGCCTGCGAAGTGCAGGAGCAAGCTTCGCAGGTATCGGCTTACCCGTGCCCACGGCCCCTGGGTGGCGGTCCCGGGGGGGTCCGTCGCCTTACGGACGGGCGCCGAGGAGGTAAGGCCCGCTTAGGTGTTTCTGGCGGGCCTTGCTGTTGGAGGGGAGCTCCATGCTCCACCTCGTGGAGGGGCCGCGCAAGCGGCCGGGCACCGGCGGGTTCGCGGAGGTTTGCGCAAGCGTTCCCGTGTTCCCGTCATACGGTGCGAGGAGGAAACACCGTGGGGTTTAGCCGGTAAGAGTCCGGCATAACCCAGCCGCTCCCCCGGGCGACTGGGTATCCATGAGGATTCCCCACGATAAAAAAAAAAAAAAAAAAGTAATGCTGCAGTATTGTTTTGATATTTTCATACTACGTCTGTATGAAAATGTCAAAACAATACTGCAATTTTACAATACTGCAATACTGCAATTTACTGCTATAGGAGATGATGGTAGGGTCCCTGATCAATTCTAAGATGGCCACAAGGGGGTGGTACTATCAATTTAATAATAATAATTATTATTTATCTGGATACCTACTTTTTATCCCAGATAACGAAATTCACGCGGGTATAGCCGCCGTATATATTGCCGTTATTTTAGATCCGTTTCTTTATTTTCAAAAACTTACAGCGTACTCTTACCGACTAGTCTTACATCTAATTTTATCAATTTTTCGCAGATAGGTATAGGCAGGTAACAAGTGGTGGAGTTAATGGGAGTTTGTTAGAAGTTAGTGGGAAGTGGTAGAAGTTTAGGTATCAGGATAAGAAGGTGGTGTGTTCGTTTTACTTTTAAAGAACAGAGTACCTAACAGTAGCAACGTTCTTGTCGGCAGACCTGTTTCGCTCAGGGGGGAGGTTTTGGGCGCACTTTTAAACAAGTAAGTAACAGTTGTAACGTTGTTGGCAGACCTGTACAAGCTCACGGGGGAAGTGCTGGGCGAAGGCGCGTACGCCTCGGTGCAGACCTGCGTCAACATCTACACCGGGCAAGAGTTCGCCGTGAAGATCATCGACAAGGTGCCGGGGCACGCCCGCGCCCGGGTGTTCCGCGAGGTGGAGACCTTCCACTACTGCAAGGATCACCCCAACATCATCCAGCTCATTGAATTCTTTGAGGACACGGACAAGTTTTATCTTGTCTTCGAAAAGGTGAGTCGGGTTCGATTATGCTCGCACTTCAGCATGACTAGCCATACCTACTACATGCCGAATCACTTTCTATTATCACCCCCTATAAAAACTAAGAAATTAAAAAACATGGGAATAACATTTGCTATTGTAGAAAGAGAATCCAATATAATTTAACATGGCTAGAGACTAGAGGAGTTCAGTTGGTATGGAGAAGGTCACAGTGACGAAAAATATGTTACCGGATGCCTAATGCCTATACTCTGTCTACTTTTATCTCGCTCTTTGTATATAGACAGGGAGAGACAGTCGTTAACACAATTTAACTACCATCATCATTTTAATGCAATCCATCATCAAGCATCGACTACTGAACAAGGCTCAAATATTATAACAACACCCAAAGTTGATAAGTAGGTAATAGTACCTATATTTGCCATATTTTGCATCGTAAATAATGTAATTTTCCATGACTATATCAACTTAATTCAGTAAATGTCTATTTACAAAGTTGAATTAAGTCATGATAATGAAATACCTATACTATCAGTGTTACTAATTTCCAATTGAGCTAAGGAATTTTACTTTGCATTAACATTCCTCCCCTTATTGGATAACAACCATAATTATATTTGTTTTTTTCTTTCTTCTTGTAATGGTGTACAATAAAGAATTTTCTATCTATCTATCTCTGTAATATTGTATTCTATATTTTTTCTGATAAAAAGCCATGTTAATTTTAATGGCCTGTAGCTTTTAAACCTAGGTAACCTATCAAATCTATATGAATTCTAATGTAACTAAGTAAGTGGTTTAGTACAAATCATTTGGTTATCCCAATTCACATTACGTACCTAATTACAAAAATATACTTATACTAATTAACAAATGTACCAATTTCTACTTGGAATAATTCGTTTATCAGCTTTGTTCTGTTATCCGATTGAGATGGAAGCATTTTCTTCTTTTTGGTTTTAGCTCCTTAACAAACTCCCGATTTCTTCGTAAGCTTGTAGGTGGCATTATATTAGCAAGAAAGCATTTTAGGCGACAGTAATCTATGTTTTTTTTGTGAACCAATAAAGCAGTTCAATCAGGTTAAGGCAGGCGAGGAAAGCCGGTTCGTACCGGTACACGTAGCGTTCTGTTAAAGCCTTGCTCAAGGTTGACCTTTGTTGCCATTACGTACCTAATAACCTAATGGCCTGCGAGTCTCCTAGCATTATTATAATAAAATGGATGTATTTATAGGAAAATATTCACTTTGTAGCTCGGTCATCTTCAGTACTTTTCCGGAATCCCGACGCACCAAAGCCTTTTCTGTACAAATATAAACACTTCTATCGATTTTTCGTGCGTCCGCAAAAAATGGCCGCGTGTACTATTGTAGTGAGTTGAAAGTTGAAACGTAAAGAATTATGGTATAAATGCAAATACTCATATGCGCGGTTGGCTGCCACAGAAAATTTTTGGAATATACCTAACCTACCTACAGTTCCCACCGCGTTTTGGTGCTCCGAAAGTAAGCTTTGCGAGCTTTGCAAGTACATTCGCTTGGTTTAGGTACTATTAAATTGTGAAAGCCGACATTTTTACTCTGCACAGTCGTTTGAGCCAATATAGGCCTACGTGGTGCGAATATGGTGCATACTTGACTGACTCAAGCTCAGTCCACTAACTCAAGCTCAGTCCACTAACAGCCGTTTCCTTTTGTCGCAGATCAACGGCGGTCAGCTCCTGGCGCGAATACAGGAGCATCACTACTTCTCAGAGCCGCAAGCGGCGGAGATTGTTCGCGAGCTCGCCAACGCGCTGCACTTCCTGCACGGCAAGGGCGTGGCGCACCGCGACCTCAAGCCGGAGAACATCCTGTGCGTGAACCGCGACAGCCTCTGCCCAGTCAAGATTTGTGACTTCGACCTCGGCAGCGGCATCAGCTTCACCTCGAGCATCGCGAGCCCGCTGGCCACGCCGCAGCTGATGACGCCGGTGAGTTGCCGTCTCCACAGACAACGCTTTGTCTTAGGACATCCATTCTCGTTTAATCGGCGTGAGGCTGCCGATTGGATCAGTTAGAGATGACCATGTGTAGACGTGGATTGTCATGTAATTGTACTTAATGGCACAATTTCTATTCTTTTGGCTTGATCATGCCGATTTGATGAAAACATCGTCGTCTGTCACTGGTGATGCCATAGCTTCAACTGAACGTCGCTGCCGATTATAGACAGTTTTGTTCTAATCGTGTGTGTGTATATGCATGAAGTATAATTATGCAGATTGGATCAAGCCTACAGCATGATTCCGATTGGACGATAGCATGGATGGACCTATGCCCGACATAGCAGGAAGAAAATTTTGGAACGCATGATATGACTTATTGTTGTTTAGATTTATCTGGTGACGCCAAGAGAATAACACAGGTCTTGGGTTAAACTAGTGTTCCCTAATTTTGTCCCTGGTGATGCAAGGCAATCCAAAGTGCTTCAGGGTCCGGCACAAAGTTTAGCAGCCTATAACAATTGATTAATAGGCCTTGATGATGGTTGAGGCTAACGAGACTGTTTCTCCAGGTGGGCAGCGCGGAGTTCATGGCGCCCGAGGTGGTGTCGCTGTTCGCGGGCTCGGCGGCGACGCACTACGACAAGCGCTGCGACCTGTGGTCGCTGGGGGTCATCGCCTACATCCTGCTGTGCGGCTACCCGCCCTTCCGCGCCAACTGCGGCGCCGACTGCGGCTGGGAGCGCGGCGACAACTGCCGCGCCTGCCAGGACCTGCTCTTCACTTCCATTCAGGTGAGGACCTGCTCGTCACTTCCACGGGGCACACAGCCGTGCTAGTAGGGATCGTTCGCGATATTTTCTAAGTCTAATCTAAGGGCCGATTTTTCAATCGCCAGATAAACGATCTGAGGAATAAATATGAAACATCACAATCTGTTAAAACGTCATATTTATTCCTTAGTTAACGTTTAACTGGCGATTGAAAAATCGGCCCTAAATTCAAAAATTTGGAAAGCTACATTATCACGACTGTAGAATAAATAGGTCTGAATACAGTTAAGGCAACACATGGATAGGCGATTATTATAGGCCATTGCTTAAGACCTCTGTGTCTTTCATCGGGAGTTGGGGTTGAATCCCGGAAATGCATCTCTTTGTTTTCGGAGTTAACTGTGTTTTGTTGAAACTAAATATTACTTGCTTATTGGTGAAGGAAACGGTGAGCAAATTTTCACACCTGAGAGTTCACAGTAATGTTGTCCAGAGGTCAGCGAAGCCGTCAACCGGCGCTTGGCCAGCGTCAAGCGTGGTAGGCTATGGTCAAACCCCTCTCAATCTGTGAGGAAACCATGATAGACCTAATAATAAGATATTGGTTACGCAGTGGCTGATGAGGGTGTGTTGTTCGCAGGAGGGGCGCTACTCGTTCCCGGAGGAGGAGTGGGCGCACATCTCGTCGGAGGCGAAGGACCTGATCGCGCAGCTGCTGGTGCGCGAGGCGTCGCACCGCATCAGCGCCGAGCGCGTGCTGCAGCACCCGTGGCTGAGGCGCGCGGACGCGTCGGCGCACTACCCGCCGCTGCGCACGCCGCTCAACATCAAACGGTATGACCTCTCGTGTCTTGTTTTTTTCGGGGACGAAAAATCCCTCACTTATTTCATTCCATTCATCCATTTCGTCAAGGTATGTCCGATTCGGACGGTCTAAAACAATTTCCCCGTCTTCTGAGTTAGCACGGAACCGCCAAGCATTAGGTACTGCGTGTTGACCTCCTAGTCCTCATTCTTCTCCTTTTCTTCTCTTCTAGGCTTCTCCTCATTATACCTCTCAACATTTTGCCGTATCGCTGCCAAGCTTCTTCTCCTGACAGCACCCGAGCTATCAAGTTGTACGGCTCCTCCTCGTTCTGTCCCTTGTGCCGCAGGTCTTAAGGGGCCTGTGAACTACAATGTCTCCATTCGTTCAAAATACCAAATCATTAGTAATTCGTGCATATTTGGATCATGGTGTGTGTTATTCGGATTCATATAGTAATAATCTATGATCCTGGCCATATTTTGTTTGGAAATACTTCTTTAAAACGAAATAATAATCAATTTTGATCAAAATTTTTATAACTTTGGTCGAGTTCCGTAATACCAAAAATTATGAATGAAAACTTGTAACTTTCTTTATTAACTGGTGTTTTTCTTTATCTGGACAATAAAAACTGTGCTCCTGAACTAATGCGACGTGAAATAGTGTTGTTTTTTATTACAAATCAATTAAGCAGAAAACATGTCCTCTTTGACATAAAAATAAGCAAAACTAAATTCGTTTACAATTTCGTTTAACAAAAGTATTTCGGAACCAGATATGGCCAGGAGCATAGATTATTACTATATGAACCCGAATAACACCACAACATGATCGAAATTTGCACGAATTACAAATGATTTTGGTATTACGTTTGTATGGGAGACATCGTGGGTCAGTAGACTCTTAAGTGACATTTAAAGATACACATAACCGCGAACTGGGCCAAGGGAGTTGGAAGCCCCTCCTACATTGCTACCTATTGTTCAAGTAGTACAGAAGATCAGATGAACACATGTCATAGTCATGTGGATCACATAATTTGTTATTTTTGTTTAGTTATTTATTGTGTTAAGGTGAGATCATTGCATAGTATGCTCCTTATCACAGTAATCCATCAAACCAACAACCTATGCCATCAGTGTGACTTACTGTCAACACAGAGGTCGCAATGCAAACACAGTGGAGAATGATAACCTGACAATTCTAGGTTAGGTTGATAAGCCCTGATAAGATACGAGAAAATGTTAGAAAAATCTCCAACATTGTTGCCATGCCATGTGAATATTAAGTACAGTAAATGTGGCTCATACTCCTCTTGAGCCTCACTATTTACTAAAGGGCATAAGTTGTGGGATGCTATAGTGTGGCACAAGGTAGCTTTCGCCTGGTCCTGTCCTCTTTCATGGAATTGGAATTCAAAGATGTATGGTGATGAATCAGTCTGTGAATAAATGAGTCAGGGCTGTTTCTTTATATAGATTGCTCACCACTCACTAGACTGTTGTGGATAGTCTACGTGGCAACTCTGAGTAACAATATTTCTAATGGCACGTCTCTTTTGTCCACAGCAATATGTCGGCCCGCAACCTGTCCAACTTCGCGGAGTCGGCGATGGCGGTGAACCGCGTGATCCAGCAGCACTTCTCCATGAACTACTCGTACATGGAGCGCCCGCCGGCCGCGCTGCGCAGCTCCAAGTCGTGCCACCCGAGCCCGGACGCCTTCGCGCGCGAGAGCATCCTGGAGGACGAGCTGGAGCGCACCGGCGTGGCGCTGCAGGGGCTGGCGGTGAGCGAGCGCCGCTGCGGCGACGAGCTGTGCGTGCCCTTCGGCCTGTCGCCGCCCACCGAGTCGGAGCTGCTGCGCCGCCGCCACCAGCTCGCCGACAAGCCGCCGCTGCCCGTGCACTAGCCGCCCCGACCGACTCTATCATCGACTCATCTCTTCGGACCTTCTTTGTGATCTCATCGATTGGCGCCGCATCAAAATGATTCTGAACCCACACTTCCCCCGATCAGCACTCCGAGTGTCGCGCTAGTGATCACGATTCCGAGAGTTGGACCCGACGCGACAGTGGGAACCGGCGCCCCGACACCCCGAGCGCCGTTCCGCGCCGCCTCGTCTATCGATCTGGTGATAGATTGTAAAGTGTGATATGAACTAGAATGCGTATGGTATGAACTACTACGCGTGTTAGTTAGTGATAAGGGCCGGGGACACAGCCGGCCCCGTCACATTCCACCGAGCGCCACAGTACAAGGACAATGGAGCTACCTCCGCGGCGCCTCGCGACCCGCGGGGCTGCCGCGTCGTCCGCGCCGGCGGTCGTGCGACTGTCGCGTGCAGGCAGTCGCGCGGCGGTCGCGTCGCAGGCGACATCCGCACATGTTTTACGGTTGCAGCGAAACGGTTAAACATCGGCGAAACTGTGCCAATGGATAATAACCTCCAGTGATAGATCCGATCGCAATTTTACTGTGAACGGTACTTAGAGCTGTAACAGTTTTATTTGAGCCTTTAAAAGATTTATATTTATGAATAAATAAAAACGACTGAATAGTTTTTATCGAGATGTAGAGTGTTATTGTGAGTTTATGTTCAGACCGTCGCCGGTCGATAAAATCGTATTATATTGAGATAGTTGTGCTGATCTATTATAATATACTTCGCAGTATGTAACGATTACCTACTGATATATATTTTTGGATTTATGAAATCCGCTCATTGAAATTTTCTTTATGACGTAACGTAATATTACGCCTTAAGTTCGTGGCCTATCCTTAATGCAATAAAAATTTGTTACTGTCTGTAGTTTTCGGATACTAGTCTGTTTGTGATTGTATGTTTTTTTGCATTTTTTTTTAAAAACCACATCTCATTTTATTAATTAAGAATGAATCGAGCTAAGATAAGAGAGTAAGGGACAGTATATGTGACATTTTCGCTGAGTGTTGTGTAGGTACTTGCGCATAAACAACCTAGTAATGTAATGCTTCGTATCGATATATCGTAGTGTGGGAAGGGAAGGGCACTCGAGAACCGTTCGTATGAAATGTCATATATTTTTCACCTAAGCTGTGTTGCATGGGGTTCCATGGAGCTGCCATAAATTTGTGATCAGTTTGAATACTTTTATATTGCCGAAGAATGAAATGTTATTATAATGTTAAGAGTAGATTTGCTAGACTGTACCCTGCGACCGTTGATTGGAGAAAGTTAAAAAACCTATTTTACAGATGGCCACTTTGCTACTAAATATTGGCCGATATTTTTTTTATAATTTTTCTCAATTTTTTATTATCTATTCAAATTGGTTAGAAATATAAATTCGTGTTAATAAAATTATACTAATTTACCTATTCTACCTAGGTGGCTTTATCCAATCAATTACCTACCTAAACTTTCGCAGTAATTTGTTAAAATTTTGTTTTCGACTTAATCATTTATTTTCAACTTGAAATACAGATGTTTGAATTAATGTGTTTTTTGATTTTCGTTATAGTTTATAATAACTTACTTACCCGGAAATATGAATTATACATACGTCCTTCGTAAATTTTTTTGTTTCTTTTCCCCTTTTCCCCTTACTTTTCTTCTCTAAATGCATCCATAGACAGTAGAGTAACTTTGGACAGTACCTATAAACACAGGTTTTATTTATAAAAAAATACAAATTAAAATATCTGGGTGGACCATTATAGGGGTGGACCTATATCTAAATCTATAAAAGAAGATACTGACTGAATGACTCACTCACTGACATATTATCAACGCACAGCCTAAACCGCTGGGTCTAGTGACTCCAAATTTGGCACACATGTTCCTTGTGAGGTCTAGGGGTGCAATAAGAAAGGATTTTTCAAAATTCACCCTCTCTAAGGGGGTGAAACGGGGGTCCAAAGTTTGGATTTTATCAAGTTAAAATACGTCTCCACGCCCGCAACTACTGAACAGATTTGGCTAAAATTTGGAATGGAGGTAGATTGTATCTTGGATTACCACATTGGCTGCTTTTCATCCCGCAAAAATTCATGGTTCCCGTGGGATTAGTTAAAAACCGAAATTCACGCGAAAAAAAATCTTCATGCCGCAAGTACACAACCGATTTGGCTGAAATTTGGAATGGAGATAGATTATATCCTGGGTTAATAAATAGGGTACTTTTTATCCCGGAAAAATCCATGGGTTTTGCAGGAAAAGGGAAAAACAGATATTCAAGCGGGAAAAATACTACTTCACGCCGTAATTACTGAACTATAGCTGAAATTCGGAATAAGGATAGATTATATCCTGGATAAATATAAAGGCTACTTTTCATCCCGGAAAAATCCATGGTTTCCGCGGGAAACCTGAAAAACTGATATTCACGCGGTAAAATACTACTTCACGCTGTAATTACTGAACTGATATGACTGAAATTCGGAAAAAAGATAGGTTTTATCCTGGATTAATACGTAGGCTACTTTTCATCTCGGAAAATTTCATGTCTTCCACGAGTATGATCGTAGTGAGAAATAGAAATCCACGCGGGAAAAATATTCCGTCACGCCTTACTTACTGAACTGATGTGGCTGAAATGCGGAATGAAGTTAGATTTTATCCTGGATTAATACAAAGGCTATTTTTAATGCCAAAAAAGATCCATGGTTTCCTCGGGAAAACTTAAAAACAGATATGCACCAGGAAAAAATACTACTTAACGCTGTAATTACTGAACGGATATGACTGAAATTCAAAAAGGGGATAGGTTTTATCCTGGATTAATACATAGGCAAATTTTTATACCGGGAAAATCCATGGTTTCTAAGAAAATAGTTAAAAACAGATATTCATGCGGGAGAAATACTCCATCGTGCCGTCACTTCTGCACCGATTGGGCTGGGAATGGAGATAGATTATATCCTAGAATCAACCACTTTTTTCTCGGGAAAATCCATTGTTTTCGTGATAATATGGAAAACAGATATTCATGCGGGAGAAAATTTATTCCTTCACGCAACTACTGAAAATGTTTGGTTTAAAGTTGAAACTTGAAATGAAGATAGATTTTATGTAAATTAACACAAAGGGTACTTTTTATTCCGGAAAATGGATGGTGCCCGTAGAATAGTTAAGGCGACTATATCCCAGCACTTTAGGTATTTGTCGCACAGTCAGACCCGCTCAACGATACCTAGCGACCATTGCCGTGAGCCGAGAAGTTAGAATGAACTCCGTGAACCTATTCATAAATATTTGCGTCACAGTACTGTGCAGTAGTGTACTGTTACAGTTGGACTATTTGTCATTATAATTCGCTTCACGAAATATATGCTGGAAGTTGCGTTTTTTACGTATATTTTGACTTTTTTATGGTAATCGATAATATCAACCGAGGTATTTATTTATAATAATTATGTATTACTAAAGAAGCAGGATTTGTAGAAATTTTTCTTGTACATATAAGGGAAATGAAGAGTTTTATATTTTTTTTTAATCTTTTTTGCTACCGTCCGCATCTTTCTTTTCACAGTAGTAGTTTTGACACATTCTGTGATCACCATAAGAGTGCGGCATTGAGTTTAACAATATCGTTGTGCAGAACTGATATGGCAACGTTTTTAGGGTTCCCAGATATTTTGTGATATCTATACTAATATAATAAAAAGGTAGCGTAACGATGTTTGTGAGTTTGTGACGTTGTAAGGGGTAATCTCTGGATCTACTGAACCGATTTTCAAAATTCTTTCACCAATACATTATCGTGGAGTGTCATAGGCTATAATAATTTCCAATTGTTACTAAAACTTGAATAATGTAATCCAAGTCGCAAAAAAATTGCTTTCATCGCGTACGCTGCGATTGAGGATAGAACAAAACAAAATCAAAATCATCAAATCAGTATCAGAGTGAATAGGCATCTTCTAGGTAAGCGCGCTCCATCTTCGACCACATCGACACTTTCCATCAGGTGAGATTGTGGTCAAGCGTAAACCTATAAAGTATATAAAAAAAAAAAAAAAGTATCAAAATCTGCAAAAAAGTCCGCAATAGCATATGCCTATCTCCTATGGGTAACTCGCAATAACTGCTTTTACTTTAAAATTGTGGATTAAAAATAAATAATTTTTGTGAAGCTTATTTAGCCCATATGGTATTAATTTATATCTTTGTATTTTTATGCCCGATAGTTTTTGATTTATTGAGCAAACTGTCGAAAAACATACCAGCCCCCCCCCCTTATCTCCGAAGTTTATCAATCGAAAAATCTAAAATAATTATGATCAATAGAAATTAACGTATATTTTACAGGAAAAATAAAATCAACTCTCTAACTGTTATACTTTTTTTGATAATAGCAATAAACCGCCGAAAACAAAGTTAGGTTTGCGGTTCGCCAACAAAAGTACCTAGGTACATGTAAATTATACTCGTAAATTCTTGAACAAAAGTGATTCTTTTAATGTTTTACTTCTTTTATAGTATGGAAGCGGTGCGCGAGTCCGACTCGCACTTGGCCGCTTTTTTTTTAATTTTTTAATTACTTATTTTTATTTTATGTTTTTTACTGATGGTCAGCAGTTAGGTGAAGGTATTTTCTGTTACTACTCTCCAATACCTTCATTTTGATACCCATATTATGATAGTTGAAGAAAAAAATTTTTTTCCACTTTTGAAAATGGCGCCTGACATCCGCCATATTGATTTTTCCAAAAAAATATAGTCTTTGTTACTCGGGAGGATCCAAGGATTCTAACGATACCCCATATATCCAAATCTGTTCAGCCGTTCAGAAGTTATGGAGGAATAAAGAAACATCACATACATACATACATACATACATACATACATACATACATACATACATACATACATACATACACACATACATACGTACATACATACATACATACATGAACCCTAAAAACATTACACTCCTTTTTTTGGGCAGTCGTGTAACAGTATTTAAACTGTGGTTACGCGTGATGGTATTTGCACGTGGTGGAATTTACACTACCTACCATAATTTTCTTAGTTCGTATCAGAGTTTCTTCGGAGCTTTTGAGGACTAGGTATTTTGATAAACTCAAGAAACACTTACTATATAATTTTTTTAAATTCTCCTTCGCTTCCTGTCAGATAGTTTTTTTTTTCCAGCGCATTTAAAAAATAAATAATTTTAGCGCGAAAGGAGCGTGAGTCGTGAAAACTTGCGCAGGTCCGTCTCGTATGGAGGCTCGTGAGCCACTGAGTACATCGTTTATTCGATGCGTTAGACCATTTTATGACTTCTGTTAGGCGAAATTTTGCAGCAATTTTTTTATTTAATATCTGTCTGCTCAATGGATAGGCAATACAATGAGCTTACTTTACGTATAATTTTTATGAAATTTAGTCTAAAGCTTTGGAAATACCATTAAAAAAATGAACAAAAACGACCTGTTTTCAAAAATTTTTATGATCGAGGCAAGTTTAACTTATCGTGTTTTCATGAGGCCATTATAGAGATAAAGCATGTATCTTTAATATGTATTTTTAACAGTGAAAAAAAACAATTTTTTCATGACTTTGAATTGCTTTGAAAAGTGGCGTAGTCGCTAAAAACCGGGATAATGGGCCGTTAAAACTAAAATTTACGCGTGCGAAGTCGCGGGTATCTGCTAGTATTACATAGACGTAGTATATCCATTCTAACTAGACTGTTCACCATGACGAATAAACCGGTCCGAGCGAGAGGGCTCTGCATTTTACTGCGTCCCATTCTAATTTAAGGTGACCATGATATATTGGAACACAGGACAAATTCCTATGAAGACAACATTTATTTACATTTCAATAATTATAAATGTGCTTTTAAAACAATACATTATAGGGCGAAACTAAGAAATGTAATTAAATTTAAATGGGTAACTAAGAATTATTAAAAATTTAGGGTAGTTAGGGGCTAGGGTACCCATTATGCGGTCAGCATTCCCGCGCTAAATTGATATTCGTTGCGTGAGAAAGCTGCCATCCAAAATTAAAATGAATATTAAATTCAAAAATCAAAAAAAAAAAAATTCAAAAAAAAAATTGTTCAAGTGCGAGTCGGCCTCACGCACTGAGTGTTCCATACTATCAAGACCAATTTTGGGGGTGAATAGTTCACTTTAATACTATTGGTTTTAAAGTGAACTATTCACCCCTGCCCATCAAATTCAAAAAACAAAATGTCACGTACCTAAGTATGTTGTATGGGAGCCTCCATAAATATATTTTTTTTCTATATTTTAGCATTTTTTGTTGTAGCGCCAACAGAAATATCATCACCTGTGAAAATTTCAAGTTTGTAGCTATCACGGTTCAAGAGATACAAGTCTGGTACATAGACGGACGGACGGTGTAGAAGAATAGGGTCCTTACCACTGATCTCCATAGAGTATAATATAGAATATACTCTGGATAGCTGACTGTCAAAGTAAAAAGAAGACACTTGATTTTCGCCAAAGCCAACATTTAGGATATATTCGTTGATTTAGGTGAGATGGCAAGATGTTAGACAAGGACACAATACCAGAGGGATCGTTCTCGCCCGACCGCATTTAGCAAGCTACCGCTTGTAAGAAAATAGCTACTCTAAGATGAAAGCAATAAGTCTCATTTTTAACCGACTTCAAAAAAAGGAGGAGTTTCTCAATTCGTCGGAATCTTTTTTTTATTTTTTTTTTATGTATGTTCACCGATTACTCGAAGACGCGTAAACCGATTTGGAAAATTCTTTTTTTTGTTTGTAAGGGTATACTTCCCAGATGGTCCCCATTTTTTTTGGTCAGGACCTGATGATGGGATCCTGGAGAAGTCGAGGGAACTCTTCAAATTTTATATGGATACTTGAAACAATTTGGGTACTGTTTGAAAGAGTAATATTTTCCAGGTTTTCCTATGGTCATCAGGTCAGGATCTGATCATGGGATCTTGGTGAAATCGAGGGAACTCTTCAAATTTTGCTAATATACTTGAAGCGATTTGGGTATTTTTTTATGGTTACTATTTTGCTTGCAGATGCTGACTTAATGACTACAGTCATCAAGTCAGGTTTTGATGATAGGATCTCGGAAAAAAAGTAAAAAATACAATGGAAAATTCTTTTCAAAAAAACCGACTTCAAATGCCACTACAAAGAGTAAAATAATAATTCAATGTAGGTACACCAATTCGAAGTCGGGCAATTCGTACAATCATAGTCCCATGGAATTAATAAGTACTTCGTACAACTGGAAGGCTTACTGTGTATCGAAACACGCGCCGAGGGAGAGGTCATAAATCTTGGTGCGTCTCTTCCAAAGTAGTGTAACCATTCTTCTTTTGGATTTGACTGGATTGTTTGTACCTAATCTAAATAAAATCAAAAATATATATACACTAGCACACACCGCTCTTGCGTCTCATCATCCAATAAGCAATGTGGATACTTACTAATAATAAATAAAAGAAAAATAAAAAGTCAGAGCAAAAGATTTGTTATGACAGATTGTCATACCTCTTAATAATTTTTACACCTTTTAAAAAAAAAATCATAAGTGACTTAAAACTACTCTAATTCTTTTGATTTTATGCTTTCGATTTTTTACCTCGCCCTTCAATTTTATTTTCCTTGGTGTACCAGGCAATGTTGATGTCTATGTACAGATATCAAGTTTCATCTTTTTACATGAAGGACTTTAAGAAGATCCAGGTTTTACGTCTTCTGAATTAGTCAGGTATATATAGCGCTTAACACATTTTTTGTTTTCGGCAAAAATCTGTCATGAAAATACATAAAAATATGTTACCATAATCATACCAATTGTTGTTCAGTAACTTATTTATTAGGATACAATGTTGTTTATTTAAGTAGGTACTTTAGTAATACCTTTGGAAAGATAGAGGGAACCACTCCAAGTTTCAACTTTTTTTGGGCCTCTGTTCGGTATGCAGTGAACAAACCACAGAGCTTTTATTAAAGTTCCCAGGTGTCACCTCTTACTATTAATTTTTCCTTCAACTCTACATCCGAAGGCAAACTGGAAATGCAAATTGTTGTTATTATGTTATAATATATAAATAAATTAATTGGGTCCACCACTACAATTTTTCCAATAAAATTATTAAAATAATTCCACAATATGCAAAATTATTATCACACAAAGGAATCTTCTTTGTGATTTGGTTTTCAAATTGACGCTTTGACCGATGTAATATGAAATCTTCGATTAAAGTTAACGACCCTCATGAATTTTCAGTTAAGTATTTTAGTAGCATGAAATTACCAACGTACTTTGTTCGTACAAAGTACGGAGTACTACAAAGTACGTGGTACGAAGTACAATTCCATGATAAGTAGTTTCAAGTGTAGTCACCCTAGTTCACACGGATATCAAACTATTCACTATTCATTGTGCGAGAGGGACACACCAAGAAAAAAGATGTCTCGCTTGGGCTCATTTCTATAATGAGATATTGGTTACTTAAAAAAATACTTTAATGACATAGGAATAAGGTTCATTTTAATTGTTAAATTAATAGAATTCCATGCATAGTCCTTCGTATTACTCGTAATCGCCCGACTTCGAATTGTTGTACCTACATTGAAAAATTATTTCACTCTTTGTAGTGGCATTTGAAGTCGGTTTTTTTTAAAAGAATTTTCCATTTTATATCTTACAAAAATGTTTGTATCGCTCCCTTGTTTTATGACTGTGAGCTTGCGATTTGCATAAACAAAACGCAATGGACGTCAAAATCAATTGTCAAAAATCAATCTTTCGCCCCGTTAGAGGGCGCTTTAAATCGCTCGGCCACGTAAGTCAGGGTCGTTTTTCCTTCGCAGATTTATTTAATCACGCTAATATAAGCTTCTGTGATAATATGTGAGAATGGTTTAACAACACGAACGTGTGTGTACAGTTTTTTAAGTTCAGAAGTCGCCTGCCGAGCGGTAAGTCGGGCAGTGCGTTCGCCCTTCCGTCAGTCTCAGTGAATTAGCATTAATTATACATCCTTGTCGATATCAAGTTTATTATCACAATACAAACATTAACCAAGTTCGTTTCCGAGATTCCGAGGTCTGGGTGTACGCACAGTTGTTGAAATTAGTTCTAAAACGTTCCAGATTGACAAGCCATGGCTCAGGTACCAAACCCATATAACAATGTTCCTGGTCAAACAGCATCGAATCCTGGGACGTTCCAGCAATATAATCAAATTCCACCGAGCCAGCTACCGGGGGCCATGAAACAGGACGGAAATTTAAACAATCCACAACCAACAACTGGGTTCAATAGTCAAAATCATTTGAATCAGAGTGCAAGCAGTTCCCCAGCCTTCAATCAACCTGGAATGATTCCTCCTACAAGTTTACAGTCTTCACCTATGAGACCGCTCAAACCTATCGGCAATCAACCCCCCATGCAAAACATCCAGAACATTCCAATCAATTCCCCCAGTGTACAGTCTAAGCCAAATACCGCGTCATCTTCCCCTTTCCCCCCGAGTAACCAACAACATCATATCAACAACAACACTCCACCATTAATCCCCTCTAGTCAATATAGTCAACCAGTTGTAAATGGCCCAATGCCTGGACCCAATCAAAGGCCAATTAACCAATATCCTCCACCTTCAAACTCCTTTAGTCCACCACCAATAGGAAACCAGCCTTCAATAAATAGTAGTTATTCACAAATGAATCAAGCTTTTGGCAATCAGAGGCCTCTTATGCCACCTGGTATGGTAAACCAACCAAATGTTTCATTCAGTGGATCTTTAACTGGGCCTAGAAATAGTCCACTAACTATTGGCTCTCACGCTAGCATGCCAGCTTCGAGTACCCCTAACTTGGCACCACCTGTTGGACCTTTAAAAAGTAATGTGATGAATGGCCCAACTACACAACCACCACCAACAATGTCTGCACCAACCATTGGTTCTATGCTACCTAAGGGCTTGCCGTCTGGATCATCTATGCCGGTTCCCCCTGGCTCCAGACTTGGACCACAGACTAGCCAACCACAGCCCCTGAATCAGCAAAACAATGGAAAACCGGCTGCAATTAGTCAACCTATGCCGAAAATTAATTCAATGCAGCAAAGTTTACCTCCAATGCCACCAATGAGCCAACTTTTACAGGGTGGTCCACCATCAATTAGTCAACTAGGATTACAAAGTGGTCCACCAAGTAGTCAACCAGCGTTACAAAGTGGCCCACCAATGCCACCAATGAGTAAGCCAGCGTTACAAAGTGGGCTACCGATGCCACCAATGAGTCAACAAGGGTTACAGAGTGGTCCACCAATGCCACCAATGAGCCAACCAGGTTTACAAAGTGGTCCACCACTGCCACCAATGAGTCAACCAGGGTTACAAAGTGGTCTACCAATGCCACCAATGAGTCAACCAGCATTACAACGTGGTCCACCAATGCCACCAATGAGTAAACCAGGGCTACAAAGTGGTCCACCAATGCAACCAATGAGTCAAACAGGATTACAAAGTGGCCCACCAATGCCACCAATGAGTCAACCGGGGTTACATGGTGGTCCACCAATGCCACCAATGAGTCAACCGGGGTTACAAAGTGGTCCACCAATGCCACCAATGAGTCAATCTATGCCTGGCCCAGCAAGTGGCCCAGCAACAAATATGCAGAATAGATATCCCCAAATGTCGCAATACTCAAGTCAGCAACAACAACAAATGCAGCAAAACATTGCAAAGCAGTTTCCGACTCACAACATTTATGGAGTGACGCAGCAAATGGGCCAACTGAGTGTGACCAAGCAAGGGTTTGACCAGTTGTGGGGACACCAGATGGTTGATCTGCTGCAGTGTAAGCACATACTACCCGAATATCCTGAGGATCCACCGGAAATAAGACTTGGTCAACAATTTGCTGAATCACCAAATTGCAGTCCAGAGTAAGTAGTTATTTTGTGTCTAAAGTCCCTTAATTGCTAATTATTTCATTGCAGTAATAACGGCAGTAAGCAGTGATAGCTGAGTGGTTCTGACCTCTGCCTCTCATAAGGAGGTCGCGGGTTCGAACCCTGGGCATGCACCTGTGACTTTTCCGTGTTATGTGCATTTTAGGAAACAAAATATCACTGGCTTAATGGTGAAGGAAAACATTGTGAGGAAACCTGCATGCCTGAGAGTTCACAAAAATGTTCTCGATGGTGTGTGAAGCCCGCCAACCCGCACTTGGCCAGCGTGGTGGGCCAAACCCCCAGTCTGAGAGGAGACCCGTGCCCAGCAGTGGGACATAAAAAGGGGTTGAGATGAGATGATGATGAGTAATAACGGTACAAATAATTACAGTACAACTATTTGACATCATGTTATGATTTCTTTGCATACTATAATTACTGCTGATAGTATACTAATTTCAGAGTTTAATTATAAGTAGTATTCCATATATTCAAGACTAATATTTTAATTTATTAAAGCTAATAGGGTAATTGACTTGCTAATCTAATCAATACAATTTGATTTATTGATAATAAAAAACTACAACAGTGCTTATTATCTTTTTAATGTTTGTTTTTTGTTTATTTCTTAAAAGAAAGCACTAGGACATTTTAGATTCAATTTTGAATGAATTCTTAGTAGTGGACGCTCGCTACTCCACCTGGAAATTTCAGTTTTTACATATTCCATGGGAATAATGATTTTTTTCCAGGATGAAAAGTATCGAACCAATTTTCAGCCAAATCAGCTCAGTAGTTGCCAGTCCAAGTAGTAACAGGCATAACCACACAAACTAGAACCTGTTATTAGAATATAATGGTGATAACTATTTCACGACTTAAAACTAAGCTTACAAGTGTTTAAAAATGCTTACAAAAAAATTGAACTTAAAATACTTGTGGCCAAATTTTGATAGGCCCCCAGGCAGATTTACATTCTAATGAAATATGTGTAAAAATGTAGGTTTTAGTAAAAAAAATGCTCTAATTCTGCAGTGGGATCTTCTACTATTTGCTGTTATTTTGTTGCTGTTTTTTACAGGGGAGTAGATAGTAATTTATATAAGTAATGTTACATGTCTATTCAATTAATTTTATTTATCATAATTACATCATCATCACTTAAGTACGGGCCTTACAATAATAGAGTTAAAGTGGGCCAATTCCCAAGTGCTTTCAATAATGAATAATCTTCAGTTTAATTGAGTTTGTAAACAATGTAATTTTGTATGTTATTGGGTTAATTCATTTTCTAATTAGGTAATGTCTCATGCCTATTATGATATACGCTATGAACCGTAATTCGGAATCTGAACTTTAATACCAATCCTTGCGCCCAGTTGTGGGATCGTAGTGGGCTAAGGATTGTGATAACAAAATAAATATAACATATTAGGTATTTCTAAAGCATGGAACTTTACATATTTTACTAATTTCTCACTCAAATATGACTCCATTATTATTCTATCTTGGCATAATTATACTTCATATCACACAGCACGAACCAATATTGGGACTTTTGCTGATGTAGGGTTTTTTAAAAGACAATTATTTGTACTAATGGCGACTTCCATAGTTTTATTTTGTTGGTACATAATCACTATAATACACAATTTTTTTTTTTTCAGAATATTCAGATGTACAGTGAACCGAATTCCCGAAAATAACTCTCTACTGCAGAAGTCTAGATTACCTTTAGGTATTCTAATACATCCGTTCAAAGACCTCAATGTAAGTATACAATTATACTAAAAACCTGGAAATGACCTACACTATAGTAACAGATAAAATAAATTAGTATAATTGGTTGATACTTCATACATTTAAAATATGCGCCTTAAGAATGAGAATATAATTATTGCACCCGCATCACATAATGAACATGAAAACAGTTCAAACATGAACTTGAAACTACTAATACTTCCATTAGGATTGTAGATGCAGTATTAATTATATACTTGCATATCATTAAAATTTTGATGGCTTTGAATGGGACATCCCATCCATTTTTATAATTTGGGTTAGACTGCTAAATTAAAATCTACATATAAAACTAAAATATGTTAAAATAAATCTACCGCTAGTATACCGCTGTCAGAGGGAATTGTTCTCAAAATGCTGTTGTTGCCCCCATGCCCCATTCCCTTGTTGTACCACATTACTAATTTTTTGGGCAAAGTAGAGGTCAAGTTAGACTGCTTTGATTGGTAAATTAGAATATGAGCATGTGCTTTGCTTGAGAATGGCGGTATGGTAAGGTGAGTTCTTTAGCAGGCCCTTCCTTATGTCATATTTGACTATCCAGTATATGGAGTCTTTTCAACATGGTTCTTAATAAATTTGACAGTTTTTTTATGTGTGTGACTCAGAACTTTCATGTTGGTGAACATATTTTCACGATTCTTTTAATTTGAAAGCTGGTGCTTGCGGGATGGTCCCATTTCATTTTGGTCCAATTCTGACCAGGCATCCATGAGAATACTATATAAGTCTTATATTTGTTTTAAGTATGTGTGCGACAAATGGTCGAATAACACAATATCACTCCAACAGATTTCGATAATTCTTTTTTGGTTGGAAAGTAGTTCAAGTGTAGTTTGATGAGAGTCGAGGTCGTTTTTTTTGTCCGAGTATGAACCAAACCGCTTCTAGTATTGCTAGCTGGTTGCCCCCTATTTTAGCTACTTTTTATTTCTTAGTTAATTTAGTTTGATGTTACAATAAGTGTTCCAATTGTTCCAGCACCTACCCGTGATCCAGTGCACGACGATAGTGCGCTGCCGCGCGTGTCGCACGTATATCAATCCCTTCGTTTACTTCGTTGACGGCAAGCGGTGGAAATGCAATCTTTGCTACAGAGTCAACGATTGTAAGTATGCACTATCTATGACTAGATCAAGCAGGCATAGCTTAGCACTATCCAATACTTTTACTTATTTCTGTCCTCACTTATACAATCTTAGGCTTTAGATAATATCCTTCTCAAACCATAACCTATCTATCCTTATCAAACCATAACCTATTGAAAGGGATAGTACATTTTTAAAAGCACTAAATTTAGCGACTCTAAAACAAAATTGATACCATTTTATAAATTAATATTAATTTGTTTCAGTACCAGAAGAGTTCCAATACGACCCAGTGAGCAGGTCGTACGGTGACCCGTCCCGGCGGCCGGAGATCAAGTCGGCCACCATAGAGTTCATCGCGCCCAGTGAATACATGCTGCGGCCGCCGCAGCCCGCCGTCTACCTGTTCCTGCTGGACGTGTCGCAGATCGCCAGGGAGTCGGGCTATCTGCAGGTAACATTGTGGTCACATCTGCCATCGTCCCGGCGGCCGGAGATAGCTTTTATCCTTACCCTTGATTAATATTGGGCTTAAAACATCCGTGGTTCTCTCGGGATTAGTGTAATTCACGTAGATGGAGCCGCGGGAATCAGCTAGTAAACAAAAAACGGATTGTGTGGTTTTATATGAAACCACGGTATAAGTGAAACTTTTGTGGCTTTGGCTGCTCTGACGAGCGCCATTTACTTTATCCCTACTCCGCGGCCGACTGTCATGCGACATGCAACACACAGACGAAACAGTTTGAGACGATGTAACAAAAGTTTGAGACGATGTAACAAAAGTTTGAGACGATGTAACAACAATTTGAGACGATGTAACAAAAGTTTGAGACGATGTAACAAAAGTTTGAGACGATGTAATAAAAGTTTGAGACGATGTAAACATAATATATTCTCTGTTTCCAGGTGGTCTGTGACACGCTGAAGAGTAATCTGGAGAAGTTGCCGGGCGACGCACGCACGCAGATCGGCTTCATCTGCTACGACGCGCACGTGCACTACTACCTCATGAGCGACGGCCTCACGCGACCCAAGGAGATGACTGTACTGGATATTGACGGTAATCCTCCTCGCTAGCGCCGATATGTAGCTGAGGATGAGCCCATTGGAACATTTTACGTCAACCTTTCTTCATACAAAAAGTAGCCGCCATTTATGACAATTTCTGATAATACGGTGCGACAAGGCGGAAATCGTCCCTTCGAACAATCGCTTACAGACTTATAATGAGAATAGTGATCTGTGACGTGGACCGCAGCCCATACACAATACTCCGGTGCTCCGAACGAATACTAGAGAGATATTTTTGTATTTACATAGTCCTTTGTAATGTACGCAGACATATTCCTGCCGTCGCCGGAGTCGCTGCTGGTGAACCTGGGCGAGCACAGCGAGATGATCAAGGAGCTGCTCAGCATCCTGCCGCAGCGGTACTCCGCGCCGGGGGTGCCCGCCTCCGCGCTCGGCGCCGCGCTGCAGGCCGCGTACAAACTTATGGTGAGGCACTTTAACACTGACATCGCCGGAGTCGCTGCTGGTGAACCTGGGCGAGCACAGCGAGATGATCAAGGAGCTGCTCAGCATCCTGCCGCAGCGGTACTCCGCGCCGGGGGTGCCCGCCTCCGCGCTCGGCGCCGCGCTGCAGGCCGCGTACAAACTTATGGTGAGGCACTTTAACACTGACATCGCCGGAGTCGCTGCTGGTGAACCTGGGCGAGCACAGCGAGATGATCAAGGAGCTGCTCAGCATCCTGCCGCAGCGGTACTCCGCGCCGGGGGTGCCCGCCTCCGCGCTCGGCGCCGCGCTGCAGGCCGCGTACAAACTTATGGTGAGGCACTTTAACACTGACATCGCCGGAGTCGCTGCTGGTGAACCTGGGCGAGCACAGCGAGATGATCAAGGAGCTGCTCAGCATCCTGCCGCAGCGGTACTCCGCGCCGGGGGTGCCCGCCTCCGCGCTCGGCGCCGCGCTGCAGGCCGCGTACAAACTTATGGTGAGGCACTTTAACACTGACATCGCCGGAGTCGCTGCTGGTGAACCTGGGCGAGCACAGCGAGATGATCAAGGAGCTGCTCAGCATCCTGCCGCAGCGGTACTCCGCGCCGGGGATGCCCGCCTCCGCGCTCGGCGCCGCGCTGCAGGCCGCGTACAAACTTATGGTGAGCCGAAACACTAATCATGGGATACCATCTATCACGAGTTGAGCTCCCAAAGGAAATTTCCCTAGTCTGCTTATTGGCTAATGTGCGTGTCTATTATTAGACTTACCAGTTTTAAGATCTTAGCTCTTAAAGTGGCTGGATGTGCGTGTAAGTAAAAATACTTCAAATGTCTAATATTGTGACGTTAGAAGTGAACCGCCATGATGCCGGTTCCCAATCTTCTATCTTTTATTTGCCCTACTAGAGATATCAATGTGACATAACATATGTCATAACAATGTGACATACGGTCTGTCAAATTTCTATCTCTAGTAGGTAAGGCAAACCACGGATAGATAGAATATTGGGAACCGCCGTAAATGAGCAGAAACAAAAAATAAATAAAGAAAAACCACACCTTTTTCGCCGTTAATTTTTTTTAAAAGCGTTATTCTAATAAATAGGCATAGTACGGGTCATTAAAAATTATATATTTCTTCAAAATAATAGTCAACATACAATTAGTAATATTTTATTTCATGAACATGCAGCGCCATAGTTATCATATCTTGAAATTCCTCTGTTTTGTTCCAATCATTGAATCATTTTGACAATGAGAAACGAGACGAATGATACAATCATAGAAAGTCCAGTTCTGGTAGAGTCGTTGGTGTGCCATGTGACGGGGCCGTGAACTGGCGGACCGTGTCCATGAGGCCTCTCGGAGCCATCTTGGTTTTCGGCGCCATCTTGCGCGTCGAAGGCAGACACGTACGCTGCGCACGCGCAAGCGATCAGGGCGATGTAGAGTATCTGTAAATTTTTTTTAACAGTAAATTAAATAGTACCAACAGGTACAAAAGAGTCCCCAAAATAATATCAATTAATATAGCGACTCTAAGCCTTTAAGATTAACGATCCCAGTTAGCTATGACAGTATGAAAAAATTATTGATGACCTTCTGGGTCTATTTAAATATGACAATATGAAACAATTATTGACGACCTTCTGTGTCTAGTTAGCTATGATAATACGACGCAATTTTAGACGCCCTTCTGGGTCCAGTTAACTATGACAATATGACACGAGTTAGCTATGACAATACAACACGGTTATTGATGACTTCGTCCTAATTGGCAGCGCGCTCGGATTTGGTCACAGCACTTATTACAAACACTTATACAGTTATATGCACTAACAAGTTGCTTATCTTTTTATCATGTAACTCTTATTTACTCTACCTTTGAGTAACCAATACTATAGCAGACAACATTGGTGGTTCGGCGAAGACCCTCCATTCCAATATGACTTATTACTGAACCGATTTTATGTGTGCAATGTTCTGCGTGGAAGTACATATTGAAAACCAACATACATATTTAATTAAAAATAAATAATTGGTCAGGTGCGAGTCGGGTCGCGCACTGAGGGTTCCGAACTACTATAGAAAAAGTGAAACAATAAAAATCCCCTTTTTTACCGAACCGCAAACTTAACTTTGATTTTTCAGGTTAATTGCTATTCGCTACTATCAAAAAAAGTATAACAGATACAGAGTTCATTTTATTTTTCCCATAAAATATACATTAATCCCACATTATTGCAATGAGGTTTGGTCACTATTACCTATAACTATTCCCATATCGGTACCTTCAATAGTTACTGAAATAATCGAGTGTGATAGACGGACGGACGGAAAAAGTATCACCATAAGGGTTTACCTTTTTGGTATGGAACCCTAAAAAGAAAACGACTGCAATTAGCTTTCTACTTTCTAAGAAAGATCAGTAAGTTATTATTACACTTGTCTAACTTTTTCAGAAGTCGGTCAAAAAGATAAACAGAAAAGTAAACTCACGGCTTTCATTGTGCTCGGACAGTAACAAAAGGCCAGATAGTGTCGCTCAGGCGAATGTAAATGACCCGACCTGAGCTTATTTATTTATACCATTTTTTTATCATTAGACCTTATCGTTAGGGCACTTTCAAAGATTAATTAATTTAAAAGTTCAGACAGATGTTTTTATTAGCATGTAAATTGTGCCTAACAGCGCGTGAGCTCTAAGAGACCTTGATCTTGTTTTATTTTTGTATACCATAAGTTAGTACTTGTCTGCAATGATGTTAGTGATGATGCAGCCGAAGATGTTATCGCTCTAAATTGGAAGGAAAAACACTGGAGCGCTTAATGGTTTGGCGTTGTGTCTTTGCTGGTAGGGTGGTAACTAGTCGAGGCCGAAGCCTCCCACCGGACCTGACTAGACCGGATTATAGAGACAATTTATAGACTGTGCCGGGAATTGAACCGAAGACCTCCCGCTTGAATCGAGGTGCAATACTAACTGCGCTAGGGAGGTCGTTAAATAATGGCATCTTTTAAATGCGCATTTAGGTATCATAGATATATTATCATACTAGTAGAACAACGTAACACTTCTGTTAAAATTAATCTATGACCGAAATGTCCCTTCGCGATAAAGATGTCCTCATAACAACTAATGATTTGTACGAATAAATATTTAAGTATGTGTAATCATCTCATTAACATTTGCTATTGTGTTAGTTATAGCAATTAGCAAATGACTACAATCCGAAGCGAGTTTTTAAGTGCCATCAGTAAATATCTATAATTATGGCAAATCTTATCTGTGAAAGGTTTTGTTTATTAAATTACAAGTTAGTTGCATCTATCGAAATGTTTAGTTTTGAATATTTTAAGGAAGTTAAAATGAAAACTTGGAAATGTAAAAAATGTCGTAATAATTCCATAGAAAATGTTTATCGAATAGAATTCTTTGCATTATAATTTTGTAATGCATATCTGTTTATGTGTGACAGGCAACTACGAAACCCTACGCTGCTCGTGGCCTGACACGCACTTGGCCGGTTTTTATCTATTTACACCAGCTTTCTAAATCTATAGATAAGTCGTTGCTTGAATAAGTCAGGAGGCTTTTTATTATTACAAACTCAAATAAAGACGTGTAATAAGTTATAATTAAAAAATATTTTTAAAAACAAGCTTTTATACGGTAATTTTCCACGCAAACCCTTTCATTTGATACTCATATTGCAGGAGTGCATTTAAAACTAGTCCGCCATCTTGTGTGTCCCGCCATATTGGATATCACGACGTCACATAGCTAACCATGTCATCCAAACTCAACGTGTATGCAAAATTACAACTCAATCGGTTGAAGAAAAATTGAGTTGCAAGTTTTACCCGAACAAACAGACATTGCAAGTAAAATAAAAGCTTTTAAAAATCATCACTCTTAAAATTCCCCTTTGAGGGGAATAGAATTCCTTTTACAAGTAAGAAATCTTCGTTAAATTCTCTAATTTATCAACATAAAAAAGAATAATAACATTAGGTTCAGGTAAAAAAGATTTATAGTATACAAAAGATTTATATTTCAAACACGTTACTACAACGGAAGATACATTAACACATATCATCTTCAGAATCCTTTAAACCAAAGTCAAAAATTAAACATTTTAACAATAAATACTGACACTATGGTTAAGAACCAGGGCAGGGAGAATCCTGAAGAGCCGTTAGTAACTAGGGGGCTAATGAATCCATCATCAGAGTCGTTTCCATCACGCCTGTCGGTTCCATCGGAGTTAGTGGCCTCTTGCGTCTCAAAGCCTGCCGCGTATGCTGCGCACGCGCATACAATCATGGCCACTTGGAGTAACTGCGAATAACAAAAAATAAATAATCATTCAAAGAGTTTTTTTAAACAAGCTTTTATACGACAATTTATCCGTAGTCTTCTCAGCAAACCCTCTCATTTAATATCCATATTTCACGAGTACATTAAAAATAACTAGTCCGCCATCTTGTTTTCCGCCATATTAGGATGACGTCATTCTAATATGGCGGAAAACAAGGATAGCCGAGCGTGAGTAGTCCGTAGAATTGAACTAAACTGAAAAAACTTAATACAGCGCTAAGCTAATAAGTTTGCAGTGGTTACTGAATTGGTAAAACATTCACATCTTATTTGTGAATACTAACGAAAAACAATTTACCTATGAGAAATAACGTCTACCGAAATATTAATGTTACTTTTAAAAATAATATACATATAAAAGTTGATAAAATGGCTTTTAAATTAATTACAAACTTACGATTTTCATTCTGCTGCGACTAAAGTAAATATTCCAATAATGTTGTGTAGATGGGATACGAGTAAATGACCAGTAGCGTTGTTTATTTATACCAATATTTTTATCACTATCCTGCCATTATCAAGAGGGCAGTTTCAAAGATTATTATTTTTTAATGTTTACGGACGTGACTTTCAAAAGGGCTTATTCTGTATCGTTAGTTAAGAACTCGCACTGTGTTATTAACTAAGAAAACGGAGGCAAAACTCCTATTTTTATACTATTTTTGCACAAGTTACCAATCAAGGTTGGTGGCATGTCAACATAACATGCTATAATAGTTGCTTGTGCAAAAATAATCCAAGAATTGGATTTTTGTATCCGCTTTCTTAGTTAATATAACCTAGTGCGAGTTGCTAACTAACTCTACAGAATACAGAAGTTCCTTCAATTTTAAACAAAAATTTAATAAAATAATTTTTTTATGGGGTCTGCCATACAAAATACGTTGTTTTTTTACTCGTTTTTGAATTTGGTGGGCAGGGTACTTTAATACTAGAATTGGTCTTGATAGTACAGAACAATCAGTGCGCGATCTCTTGATCAATTTTTAAGAACCATTGGCACTAAGAATTTGGTTTTCACATCCGGAATGCCTTTTCTGTTTTTATTATTGTATGACTGGAAGAAAACCCGTTGATAGCATCAAAGTAATAATAAACAAGGCACATATAATATCATACGTGAAATTAAACGCTTTATCAATTATTTATTAACAAACAATAAGTGATTACAAACTGACCATACATGAAAGTCGATGTATATATAGAAACTACATAAGACATTTTGTGGACCCGAATTGTTGCTATGTCTGTTTTTGTAGAATCTATTTTTCAATGTCTATTCAGTAGTTCCATTTTTGTTCCAGGCTCCAACTGGTGGTCGAATCACAGTCTTCCAAACATGCTTACCAAATATCGGCCCTGGAGCATTACAATCGAGGTAAGATTCAATATACAGGGTTACTTGTAATTTATTAACAACCTCCTACAGGCAACTTCTATGCGCCAAAGTAAATAACTTTTGTTCCAGGACATTTTAAAATTCCTAAAAAAAAAAAAAAATTTTTTTCTTACAAAAATAAAAATATTTATAATTTCTGTTCTAAAATTTTAATAACTCTACGGCCGACGGCGGCACGTGTATAGGAAATGGGCGGCGCGCAGCGCATCAAAGGAGGAACGCACTCGCAGGTTTCAGTTCAGTCGCTTCCGGTCGGTCGCACGCATAGGTCGCACGCGTCGTTCGCCAATTAATCAGTTCGCCAATTAATTAGTTCGTCAATTCGCCAGTTGATTCCGATGGGTAACCGACTTGGAGGTCCGTTTTAAAACCTACCTATTTATGTTTCTTAGATGACTCGACGTATAGCAAATTAAACTGTTAGTCCTGTTTTTATCACTAACATCTGATCTGTTAATTAAATCGCTACTAAATCGACATTATTTAGGTAGGTAAGTATGTAGGTTCGTTGAGCCGTATGGGAAAGTACCTACCAATGACCTTTAGTTGGTACATCAATGGAAAGTAACAGAGATGCTTAAATTCAAGTCTCGAACAGATACCTACACCTAGGTGTTAGGTTTGTAGGTAGGTAAGGTGGTAAAGGTGACGCGTTAGGTAGGTAGGTAGGTTTGATGTAAGGTACGCAGGTCATGTGGTATTTTAAGTGTTGGTTAGATTGGTAGGTATCTGAAGCATAAGGTAGCCTGTTCGTGTTGACTGTTTTGTAGGTAGGTACCTACCTAGGTTAGGTGTGAAGAATGTAGGTACTTATGTAGGTGAATAAACTAATAGGGATTGATAGGTAGGAATTTTGCCCAACATGCTTATCATGTGTGCGTATGGTACTTAGGTACCTACTTAATGACTGTCCGACACTGACGTCTGTCGCCGCGAGAAGTTTTTTTGTTGTTCACGACAATCGCTAGTGTAGGAAGAAATTATTGACCTGCAGACGATAGCTCAGCCCGATGTTAGTAATTTACGTCGCAAAGCATTTTTAAATACGACAGAGAAGCGATATCTTCGGATGTTAATTGTTGCGCGGTTAGTAGTCGGCGCTTCATCACGCAGGTGTGGAACAGCATTACATAAATTGACCATAGAGTTAAAACACTGACAGACTTTTCAACAAAAACTTATAATTTTTTTTTTGGTTAATTTATTGAGTTATGTGAAAAGTCGTTGAACAAACGTTGTTCAGCATCATGTATAGAAGTTATATGTAGGAGGTTGTTAATAAATTACAAGTAACCCTGTATTTAAAAACCAGCATACGCCCGTTGTTTTGGTGGAGACTCATTGTTGATATATATTTTTTAAATCTTAATTTTAACATTATTTTTGGTGTCACAGAGAGGACCCCAACGCTCGGTCGTCCAAAGACGTGGCGCATTTGAACCCGGCGACGGACTTCTACAAGCGCCTCGCCCTCGACTGCAGCGGGGCCCAAGTGGCTGTGGACTTGTTCCTGCTCAGCTCGCAGTACTGTGACCTCGCGACGCTCAGTGAGTATACAAAGACGTGGCGCATCTGAACCCGGCGACGGACTTCTACAAGCGCCTCGCCCTCGACTGCAGCGGGGCCCAAGTGGCTGTGGACTTGTTCCTGCTCAGCTCGCAGTACTGTGACCTCGCGACGCTCAGTGAGTATACAAAGACGTGGCGCATCTGAACCCGGCGACGGACTTCTACAAGCGCCTCGCCCTCGACTGCAGCGGGGCCCAAGTGGCTGTGGACTTGTTCCTGCTCAGCTCGCAGTACTGTGACCTCGCGACGCTCAGTGAGTATACAAAGACGTGGCGCATCTGAACCCGGCGACGGACTTCTACAAGCGCCTCGCCCTCGACTGCAGCGGGGCCCAAGTGGCTGTGGACTTGTTCCTGCTCAGCTCGCAGTACTGTGACCTCGCGACGCTCAGTGAGTATACAAAGACGTGGCGCATCTGAACCCGGCGACGGACTTCTACAAGCGCCTCGCCCTCGACTGCAGCGGGGCCCAAGTGGCTGTGGACTTGTTCCTGCTCAGCTCGCAGTACTGTGACCTCGCGACGCTCAGTGAGTATACAAAGACGTGGCGCATCTGAACCCGGCGACGGACTTCTACAAGCGCCTCGCCCTCGACTGCAGCGGGGCCCAAGTGGCTGTGGACTTGTTCCTGCTCAGCTCGCAGTACTGTGACCTCGCGACGCTCAGTGAGTATACAAAGACGTGGCGCATCTGAACCCGGCGACGGACTTCTACAAGCGCCTCGCCCTCGACTGCAGCGGGGCCCAAGTGGCTGTGGACTTGTTCCTGCTCAGCTCGCAGTACTGTGACCTCGCGACGCTCAGTGAGTATACAAAGACGTGGCGCATCTGAACCCGGCGACGGACTTCTACAAGCGCCTCGCCCTCGACTGCAGCGGGGCCCAAGTGGCTGTGGACTTGTTCCTGCTCAGCTCGCAGTACTGTGACCTCGCGACGCTCAGTGAGTATACAAAGACGTGGCGCATCTGAACCCGGCGACGGACTTCTACAAGCGCTTCGCCCTCGACTGCAGCGGGGCCCAAGTGGCTGTGGACTTGTTCCTGCTCAGCTCGCAGTACTGTGACCTCGCGACGCTCAGTGAGTATACAAAGACGTGGCGCATCTGAACCCGGCGACGGACTTTTACAAGCGCCTCGCCCTCGACTGCAGCGGGGCCCAAGTGGCTGTGGACTTGTTCCTGCTCAGCTCGCAGTACTGTGACCTCGCGACGCTCAGTGAGTATACAAAGACGTGGCGCATCTGAACCCGGCGACGGACTTCTACAAGCGCCTCGCCCTCGACTGCAGCGGGGCCCAAGTGGCTGTGGACTTGTTCCTGCTCAGCTCGCAGTGACCTCTGATCTGAGTGAGAGGCTCACATACATTGTGTGATTGTTTGATTGCAGGTGGTATGAGTAAGTTCAGCGCAGGCACCGTGTACCACATCCCGTTGTTCCGAGCACAGCGCGCGTGGCAGGCGGAGCAGCTCGAGCACATGTTCACGCGATATCTCACGCGCAAGATCGGCTTCGAGGCGGTCTTGAGAGTCAGGTGTACCAGGTAATATTCCTGCTCTATCCTATACATGATTATAAGTACATCATAAATTAGATTACTATTATCAATGTTTTTGTCACAGATTTTAGTTTTTGTATACTAAAAAACCGGCCAAGTGCAAGTCAGACTCGCGCACCGAGGGTTCCATACCATAAAAGAAGTAAAACATTGAAAGAATCACTTTTGTTAATGAATTTACGAGTATAATTTATATTTAGGTACTTTTGTTGGCAAACCGCAAACGTAACTTTGTTTTTGTCGTAAAAAGTATATTAGTCAGGGAGTTGATTTTATTTTTTCTGTAAAATATACGTTAAGTTCTATTGATCATAATTATTTCAGATTTTTCGATTGGTCAACTTCGAAGATAAGGGGGGAACGGTATTTTTTTCGACAGTTTGCCCAATAAAACAAAAACTATCAGGCATAAAAATAAATAAAAATTAGTTTTAGAATACACAAGTGACGCCCTTTCATATGATACCCCACCATTGTTATCTCATTTTGAAATTTTATCGACCCGGTTTTCCCCCCTTTTTAAATAAAAGTAAAAACAATTTTCAAATTTTTACGATTGTTATGACGTCGCGTCACTACTACCTATAACTATTCTAAATTTCAAGTCGATAGCTTTAATAGTTACTGAAATAAACGAGTGTGACGGACGGACGGACGGACGGAGAAGGTCTCACTATAACGGTTCCATTTTTACCATTTTGGTATGGAACCCTAAAAATTATGAGTACGGCAAGATGCTCAACTGATCGTACCAGACGCAGTGCGTGTTATTATTTGCGACTTTGCATTGCAATATCGTACGACGCAGTGCTCTTGAATTATCATCCTTAGATATACGTTTTTATGCCTTATTGCAAAATTATCCTTGCGTCCTGCCGGTCCTAATCTCCGTTGAAATGTGGACGCTGACAAGCGACCTGCTAGGCAATTGTGTAAGGAAAACGTTTTCATCGTTATCGTAATCGTAAACAAGTTTTGCCCGCTGACTGGCTCCCTGATTTACGTCAGCCAATTTGCTTGTTTTCTTACGCAATCAGACTCCTGATCCACAAATTCAAAGTCGCTCAGCGTGCTATGGGGTGAACTTTATTAGGAGTTTCCCTGAGGAATACAATCAGAAATGAGGAGATAAGCGGGCCAACCATAGTCAAGGACATATCCAAAACCATTAGCAAGCTAAAGTGGCCATGGGCCTGTAGTATGGCCGATTGGCTAAAGTGGCCATGGGCCTGTGGTATGGCCGATGGGCTGAAGTGGCCATGGGCCTGTGGTATGGCCGATGGCAGTTGGAGCCGGAAATTCCAGCAGTATTATTGTAATATTGTCTTGAAATCGTCATAAAATGTCATAATGATACTGCTATTAATGCTCGTTTTCACCAAAATTTTAAGAAACGCCTAAGCCGATAGATGACAGTTTTCACTTATAACAACTGTCACCTAAGGGCTTAGGTGTCTCTTAAAATGTTGGTGAAAACGAGGAAATGGTTGGTAGAGCCCCTGGAGTGAAGACCGCGTACAAGGCGGAGTGTGGGTTGACCTCCAGCTGGTTGTATATAAAGCGGGTGGCGGGAAGCGGCTGAGTGAGGAAAGCTGAGAAGAGGCGTAGTGGCGTGCGTGGCCTATGAAGGCCATTGCACTTCCGCAGGCTGAGATTATGATGATGATGTGCACAGCTGCTTCACGGTAGAATACTTATAAGAAATTGTATATGTCGTTAAAAGTAAGTTATATTGACAGGGGTGTGTCTGTGCACACGTTCCACGGAAACTTCTTCGTGCGCTCAACGGATCTGCTGTCGTTGCCCAACGTGTCGCCCGACGCCGGCTTCGGCATGCAGCTGGTGATAGAGGAGTCGTTAGCGGACCTGCAGCAAGTGTGTTTCCAGGCGGCGCTGCTGTATACCAGCAGTAAAGGTAGGTGTCACCAGGCCCTTGACACTCTGTATATAGTCGTTTAGTTTAGAATTCGTCGTTACAAGTACATGCGCACGATCGGCTTCGGTTTGAAGTCCTATGAGCTACGATTCTGGTTCAATACGATTTTACATTGTAAAGTCCCGAGTCTCCTAAGGATGTCCCGGTATCGGAACGAAACGTGCGTCGAAGAAAGTGTTAGAAAATTGTGTGTGGTGTTTCATGTGGGCATATTGTACCATATATAATATAATCTTTTTAAGTAGCAGATTATAGCAAAACTATTTAATTTGTCCTACTGCGAAAAATTCTGATTGAAAACATAAAATAGTCTTACAAACAAATATTAATATTTACTTTATTTATATTCATACGCCATAAGGCAGAATGTATAAGGATAATAATTGTTACTGCTGACCACCTAATGTACCTGCATTATTATGAATAAATGACATTTATTTATTTATTTAATACCTAATTTTAGTTTTTTTAGTGAAAACAATGACATTGGTTCCAGGTGAGAGGAGGATACGAGTGCACACGCTGGCGCTGCCCATCGCTAACACGTTACCCGACGTGCTGCATTCTGCCGACCAGCAGTGCATTATTGGCCTGCTCAGCAAAATGGGTACGTCATATTTTTTGTAGTATAAAAATCAAAGTGGGAGGTGTCCGGCTCGAAGTCGCAAGACAGTGGATAATGCCTCACTCTGGTCTTTTAGGCTTCCATGTTTCTCGTTTTGAAAACAAATATTGTTCCAGCCGTGGACCGTTGCGCGACGGCATCGATGTCAGAAGCCAAAGAGGCGCTAATAAACGTGGCGGTGGACGTGCTCTCGGCGCACAGACTCGCTCAGAACCTGCCCGCGGGCTCCGTCAGCTCGGCTCTGCACGCGCCCGTGGCCCTGAGGCTGCTGCCGCTGTACATACTGGCGCTGCTGAAGAGGGTGAGTGTGTAACTATCGGCGCGGCGGTGCACGCGCTCTCGGCGCACAGACTCGCTCAGAACCTGCCCGCGGGCTCCGTCAGCTCGGCTCTGCACGCGCCCGTGGCCCTGAGGCTGCTGCCGCTGTACATACTGGCGCTGCTGAAGAGGGTGAGTGTGTAACTATCGGCGCGGCGGTGCACGCGCTCTCGGCGCACAGACTCGCTCAGAACCTGCCCGCGGGCTCCGTCAGCTCGGCTCTGCACGCGCCCGTGGCCCTGAGGCTGCTGCCGCTGTACATACTGGCGCTGCTGAAGAGGGTGAGTGTGTAACTATCGGCGCGGCGGTGCACGCGCTCTCGGCGCACAGACTCGCTCAGAACCTGCCCGCGGGCTCCGTCAGCTCGGCTCTGCACGCGCCCGTGGCCCTGAGGCTGCTGCCGCTGTACATACTGGCGCTGCTGAAGAGGGTGAGTGTGTAACTATCGGCGCGGCGGTGCACGCGCTCTCGGCGCACAGACTCGCTCAGAACCTGCCCGCGGGCTCCGTCAGCTCGGCTCTGCACGCGCCCGTGGCCCTGAGGCTGCTGCCGCTGTACATACTGGCGCTGCTGAAGAGGGTGAGTGTGTAACTATCGGCGCGGCGGTGCACGCGCTCTCGGCGCACAGACTCGCTCAGAACCTGCCCGCGGGCTCCGTCAGCTCGGCTCTGCACGCGCCCGTGGCCCTGAGGCTGCTGCCGCTGTACATACTGGCGCTGCTGAAGAGGGTGAGTGTGTAACTATCGGCGCGGCGGAGCACGCGCTCTCGGCGCACAGACTCGCTCAGAACCTGCCCGCGGGCTCCGTCAGCTCGGCTCTGCACGCGCTCGTGGCCCTGAGGCTGCTGCCGCTGTACATACTGGCGCTGCTGAAGAGGGTGAGTGTGTAACTATCGGCGCGGCGGAGCACGCGCTCTCGGCGCACAGACTCGCTCAGAACCTGCCCGCGGGCTCCGTCAGCTCGGCTCTGCACGCGCTCGTGGCCCTGAGGCTGCTGCCGCTGTACATACTGGCGCTGCTGAAGAGGGTGAGTGTGTAACTATCGGCAACTGTATGAACTCCGCTCTCGTTCGCAGAAAGCGTTCCGCACGGGCACGTCGACGCGGCTGGACGACCGCGTGGCCGACATGTGCTTCATGAAGAGCGCGCCGCTGAGCGCGGTGATGCGCGCCGTGTACCCCGACCTGTACGCGCTGCACACGCTGCACGAGCACGTGCAGCGCGACAAGGACGACATGGACGTGCCCGAGCCGCCGCGCCTGCACCTCACCGCCGAGAGGTAATTACGAGTGTAAAGAAAACTAGCCGACCCCGTGCGTAATCGAAGCCTTTGGATACGTTGCAACTGAAGCGAAGTGAAGTGTGACCTACTTGACCTTCATAAGTGCTAACAAGTAGTGGCCTATATGAAATAAATGATTTGAATCTTTGAATCTTTGAATCGGTCAATCACAGTGCCCGAAATCTCCGCTGGCATCAATGTGTCAATCTGTGATTGGCCGATACAAGGTCTGCTGCGCGTCAGTGGAAACGTACCCTATTGTGCTCAACAAAGGGGGACCAAGGGCTAGCTAAGCTATCCTGACGTCACAAAACTCAGGACCATAACAGCAAGCTGCTCTCTGACTATCATGACACTGATTTATTTGATTGACAAGTAGGCCACTGAAATAGAATAAAGTTTAGTCACTATGACTGCTGCACCTTTAGACATGTAGCATACAAATCTCATTCTGCAATAACTAAAGCCTCCAAAAATAAAAATGTGTGGAAATCACATTCGTTATCTACTTTTTTTTTGACGTGATCAACCTGTCAAAGGCCGTATAATAACCCCAAAATAAAACTGAATTCAGTAATTCCCGTATCTATCTTCTTTTATAGATTTGCTGTTAGGTAATCAACAATGACTAAAATGACTAATAATCGTGTTCACCAACACTTTAAAAAACGCCTAAGCCGATAGGTGACAGTTTTTACTTACAACAACTGTCGCCTATGGGCTTAGGTGTCACTTAAAATGTCGGTGAAAACGAGCATTAATGTAACTTGGCTAGCCAAGCCGGTAAAACAGTGTGATTTAAAAGTTGTCATGTCATTTCATTCAGAAGTCAAAATATTTCTTTTTTAGGATCAGTCTAACAGGGGCATACCTGTTAGACGACGGCGAGACCATGATAATCTACGTGTGCCAAGGAGTGAGCCCCGCGTTCCTCTCGGAGACCTTCGGCGTGGCGTCTTTCAGCCAGCTGCCTGATGAGGCGAGGAGTCTGCCGAGGATCGAGAGCGACGGCAACGAGCTGCTGCACGCGTTCATAGACAAACTGAACGACGACCGGCCTTATCCATCCAGCATATTAATACTCAGGTGTGTTTTAAGGATTTCTTTAAAACAAAAATGGAATCGATATAAAATCACTTTGTTGTCCGTCCGTCTGTCGCTGTCACGATCTTTTAATTCAACCACGGTCCATAGACAGTTCTGCAGTTGGGGTGCTACTGACGCCGTTGGTGTCAAAATATTTGACGCCAGTAATTTTTATTGTGTTTATTAATTTCTGTATGTGTTCACAAGTGACGAAATACGGTACGCTAAGAGGACAGGACGTATGTTGAAGCCAAAAATTTCTAAAATATGGCGTCGTTATCGCCTGCAACATTTCGGTACCGGTGACAGCACATTGTGTTTTCGCTTACATTATTGCCATTTTACAGTTTTGACAAATTATAAATGATGCTTCAGGGCTGAGCTTAAAAATACATGCGTGACGTCACTAAGTGCTGATCCTTTGTTTTAATCAATGGTGTTCTCCGACAGGGACAACTCCGCGTCGCGGCAACAGTTCACGGAGCGCCTCATCGAGGACCGAGTGGAGAACGCGCTGTCGTATTATGAATTCCTGCAACACGTGAAGTCGCAAGTGAAGTGAGCGTCGGCGCGCGAGTGATGTGATGACCGGCCCGGACGGTACTGTGACACTGCCCTGCACGCTTAGCCGTGTTGCCTTATCGATTCTGTTTCTACTATCGCAATCGCTACGAAAACTGACAAATGTATTGGAATTATATACACGTTCCGTCCGACCACCGCCGCCACCGATATGAACCTGAGAGTGAGCCCATATCTGAACGTTTTACGCAAACTTTCTTCATACAAGATAAAACTAGCGCCATCTGTCAAAATTCCTGCTACGTCACGCGCGTGCGGAATGGAACCTACATGTATAGTGACCAGGGCCTACCACCATGACTTGAAGCAGTATTATTGTAATAATTCTTTTAAAATTTTCATACTGACATTCACTGATCTCCATAGAGTACATAAAATATACTCTGGATTGCTGACCATCAACGTAAAAATGAAGACACTTGATTTTCGCCATTTTGGCGCTGATTGATGCGTAACCTGGCGTGAGCGTCTATGGAACTAAAATCAAATGACATTCAAAACGACGGTCCACTTCCAAACAAATGTCAATTTAGTACCGTGAACGCTCGGGGGAGGCGCTTCAAATCGGCACAAAAAATGAACTGTCAAACATATGGAATCATGAATCCAGAGATACATATCAGTGCTGACATTGTACGAAAATGTCAAAACAATATTACAATAATACTGCTACAAGAGATGGTGGTAGGCCCCTGTGGTGTGGACCGCGTCCCATAAGCAATACTGTCGTCGGCTTGCTACTGAAGCTGTTGGTGTCAAACAAACATTTTTGACACCAGTGGACTGGCGACATTTTATCGCATGGTCCGCCGGCTCCTCTGTTTATCTAAGCCCATAAAGGGTTGTAGTGATATTGAATTGAAGCAGGCGTTATTTTGCGGAAATCCATAATTAGCAGGACTGATTAATTTGTTTTGCTATTATCCGCTACTTGAAAGGATTCTGTATGGTGCAATATCCAGGAACACCATCCACATGAAACACCGCACACAATTTTCTATCACTTTCTTCGACGCAAGTTTCGTCCCGACACCAGGACATCCTCAGGAGATGTTGACTTCACAATGCGAAATCGTAGACTCTACGACTTCGATTAATCAGTCCTGGTTGTAGTGATGTTGATGGTGATGAAAGGTACCTACCTGTATGTACCTGTATGATCTATCCATGGCTATTGTCATTGACATAAATTTCTCAGTTTCTGAAGCGATCGCGATGGTAGAAACGATTCGATAAGTAACAAGGCTAGTGGTGTAGACTTTGTTAATGTTGTTACACGCCTTTGATTTTACAGTTTTGACCGCGTTTATTAATGAAAATACCTAAGCTTTTTGTGACCATATAAATCAGCTGTTGAAATAATGTGTTTCCGACAGTTTAAAAATAACCTTCAAATGTATCATAATTTATACATAATATCCAAATGATTTTTAGTAAATAACTCATAACAAAACAAGTGAAAATAAGTCTTTAAAAAGTTATTCAAAATACTTACTAAAAACTGATGAAAAGAAAATTTGGGGCAATGATTTCAAACGGGAAGTACAAGGCCATCTCAATATTTTACGTAAATATTTTTCATACAAGCACACAGTAGCACCATTTGTCAATATTATTGCGAACTAATGAGTCGCCCTAGGCACTAAAAAACACACTTTTTTTTGGGGCCAGTGCACGGGTGCCATTTAGTCGCGCAACCGCATCCATGTTTATATGTTTATGGTTTAGGATCAATTGTAATCCGAATAATACCATAACATAATGGAAAGAATATGCTCGAATTGCCAACGGTTTTTGTATTACGTTTGTATGCATAAGTCTTTCTGCACTTCTTTTTGTTCCTTAATCACGCTGCAAAGGAGCGATGCATCAATGTGATTTGATGCACAGACAAAGCTAAAGACCAGCAGAGTGACATAGACTACTTTTCATCCCGGAATATCATGAAATTAAAAAAAAATTAAAATCAATATGGGCGGATTCCAGGGGTTTTTTGACAAGTTAGTACTTGACTGCGATCTCACCTGATGGTAAGTGATGATGCAGACGAAGATGTTATCGTACTAACTTGGAAGTGGCAAGTAACCTAACGGCTTCTACACAGCATCGCACCGGAACGCTGAAGCGCTTGGCAGTGCGTCTTTGCTAGTTCGAAATAAAAGCGTAGTTACATGCTACGGGTAATTTCATGAACAATGAATACTTGATTACTTGTAGATAGAGACGTTGAAACTTGATAGGTTAGGTGAAAATAACTAAAGCAAATGCTGGTGTTTCACAAGGTAGGGGGAGAGATGTTTAACCGGTCTGGTGTCAACAGCTGTCCTACAATAGCTTCAAAAATGTACGAAATGTATGGGAATGACATTCTTTATCGATAAGTCACCTGATTAGCCTGTTGAACGGATTTGTCATTTCCATACATTTTTTATGAATAGTGGATTGTAGAAAGATTATTATCGTCGCCATGTAACCTAATCGATTCTATGTATTTATAGTGTACAAAAAGACCATATGATTTTACATTATCGTTCTATTTATACACTTAAAGTAGAATCGATAAGTTTATATGGCACATGTTAGTAGGTAAGGTCCACCTTCCCAAGTAAGGTCGACCTTCACCGAGCTGTTTATTGGATGAAAACTATTTTATATCCAATTAAATATGACAATAAATATATCGCAAGTGGGTTGCCTAAAAAATTTCAGTCCAGGATATGATTAATTAAGAATTTAAAAAAAATCCATTGTAACATGAACTCCTATTTGTTAGAGTTCCGTTGACATCTTAGTTCAAATTAGATTGGATGAGCGATTCAGGTCGCAAATTGCAATTGTACTTATTTACCTACGATTTAATTATCCGTTAACTTTCTTTTGCCAAAAAATATAGAGCAGAAATACTTTCCTCAGCCAGAAAAGCATTTCTGGCAAAAGCACTATTTATAACATCTTATCTAATTTGAACTACGATGTCAACTAAACTGTAACAAATAGGAGTCCATGTTACAATGGTTTTTTTTTTAAATTCTTAATTAATCATACCCTGGACTGAAATTTTTTAGGCAACCCACTTGCGATATATTTATTGACATATTAAATTGGATATAAAATAGTTTTCATCCAATAAACAGCTCGGTGAAGGTCATTGTACAGCGGGATCCTAGACCATGTGGTCAGTTTAATGAATTTTGTATGAAACAGTTGACATTAACTGACTGGTTTGAACTGGCCCCTTGTACACACACTGTGTGAGTAACTGTCAGATAGTAATTTTTTTTCGTTACTGTTTGCCAGTTACTGTACTTGTGCAAACCACGCATAAAACTTTAGGCAAGGTTCGCCAGACTCAGTTATTATATTACTTTATCACAATAATGTTTACTAAAGGTGGGCACAGATTAAGGCGAACTTAGACCAACAAAGTAATAAAAAAAGCAGACAGAAATTAAAAAAAAAAATCCGTCTACTACTATGCTTTATCAATCTGTGGTTCTCCCATTGTCTGCGCTTATCTTTATGCTGTATCATTAAATTATCCTACTTTAAAGTATTTTGTATAGAATCTTTTATTTTTTTAAATTAATTATGTACCTACTAGCAAATTCTAGGGCGTGTCTTAAAACACAAGTATCGCGAATAAATCTATTAAGTAATAAAATAAATAAATGATGCAATAAGACTACCTTTTAGGTTTATTCTCAGTAGTCCTTTTAGCAGTACCTTTAAAGATACAAGCGAGACTTTTTGGTCTGCATATTTAGAGAAAGACCTGCAGGTATATTGAAACGAGTAAATTGTTTATTGTGTACCCCGTATTGAAAGATGGGAATAATTTCAGTTTTTTCGGTCATTTGAATGGATTCTATGATTTTATTTGGGTTTTTATTTAAAGAAAATGTATGGGAAAACATTTCTAGCGCTCATAGTTTTTGAGGAAAGGTATTTTATTTTAAAACCTGTCTAGGAAGTACCTTTAGGTGTAAGGCGCGTACCTTAACTACATATTATAGAGTAAAAAGTCTCGGTTGTACCTTTGAAGGAATTGTTATTGGACTTACTCAGGATAGATTATTTTTTATTGTATTTCGGTATTAGGTGTATTTAATTACTGTTAATTTTAATCTTATTTATGGCTATCGATATTCGATTGTAAATTGAATATTAAATTATACATAAATGATTCCAAATCAGTTCGTTTGAAATAAAAGATAATAAATGAATAGTTTTTAGTCTTGAATTAAAATTTCTAAGTTCTAAATGAAATGTTTACTCAATCAAATTAAAACTACACAAATAGTGATTTTTTAAATTTTATCCATTTATTTCTTACAAATTGGTTTGGAATAAACTATTTCTTAGTTGGATGGTTGTATGAGAAATGACTCCTCATTTATACCAAGACGGGAACATTATGAATTGTAATAATGTAAATCTAGTTGACTCTTTCTTATGCCGATGTGACGCCGCATATAAGAGAGAGATGAAATATAAAACCAATGTTATTTAAACTTGGCAGTTTTATTTTGTCTACTCCAGTAATACTTTCGTAGAAGCAGAAATTGAAAACTGCGCTTTAGTTAATTTGTGAAGTGTAAACTTCTTAAGGCGCTTTGGCGCACGCAACGCGTGAAATGGACCGTACAGGAACTAAAGCGTAGTAGCCGGCGCGCGGCGGCCGTCTTAAATTAGTACGACCGTACGTACGAGACGCCTACCTGTAGTTTCTTCGATCACGTGATAAGTGAACCTGGCCTGCCATAAGGCGAACTAACTTGCTAAATTCAAAATTATTTGGTTTTCGCAATTTGTTAAAATAAGATTTTAGGTTATGGCAGTAACAAAATAAAACATCGTAATCAAATAAAATAAAATTTTAATTTTGCGGGCGAGCCCTAGGGATTATTTAACAATTAATAAGGTTTGTTCGCGTAAGAAAAACGTATTCATAGTTATCGTATTCGTTAGAAAATTCTGACCCCCGATTGGCTGACGTAAATCAGGGAATCAATCAGCGGGCTGAATTTGTAAACGATTACCATATAGATATATCAATACACGATGACGCGCCCCACTCTAGCAAACTCCATACGAATCGATTGAAACAAGGGATTTGACAGAGTGGGGCGCGTCTTCGTGAATGGAAACATCTAAGTATAACGATGAAAACGTTTGTCTTACACTATTTAGGGACAGGAGCTCTCAGTGCTGGCCTGCTTTTTTATAACTCCACAGCATTCCGTGCATGCGAGGGACGTGTCAAAGCTGGTGTCCAGGTCAAAAGGCCAGTGGTCTTTCGGCGCGAACTCGCGCCTCCTGAATATCTGGTCATCTATCAAGGCCCAGGACCACAAGTAGCTCCTCGTCCTGAGGAACTTTGCGCTGCAGTCCACGACCGCGTTTATAGCGCGCTGGCAGACCACGTCGCGTTCTGCTGCCGTGTTGAAACACAGGTTCTTTATGTTGCATCGGAATACCTGGATTTTTTTACACGCAAAAAGTTAGTACTTGATTGCGATCTCATGTGGTGGTAAGCAGCGATGCAGCTGAAGATGTTATTAACTTGGAAGAAATTAAGCTACTTTAAACGGAACGCTAAATCGCTTGGCGGTTCGTCTTTGCTGGTATGATAAATAACCACGGCCTAAGCCTCCGCCAGACCAGATTTGAGGCAAATAAGCAATTATAAAAATATTCTAAAATATTAGCGGGAATCGAAATTCGAACCTCCCGATAGAATTTTGAAATAAGAAATTGAATTCCTACGCCATTTTCATTGTCAGGGTGTGCTTTCGTCAGGGTGGTCATTGGTCGTTAAAAAATAATCTTTCTTATGCCCCACTCTCAGGCAAGGATCTCCTAAGATTTAGAGTGATTGAGCCCCAGCCTACCCTACCGTGCAGGAATGCATGAATGTTTCCTCGCGCTTTTTTTCCTTCATCATATTACGAGTAAGTATGCATATTGTGATGTTTAGTTTACTAAAAATAAAACGCACAATTATGAAAATCATACGTGCGCGCCCGGGCTCCGAACCTCCAGCCCAGGACCAATGGGGCTTTCACTATTCAAATTCATTGCTTAGATATTATCATGATCAGTAATTTATTCTCTCATACTCGTACGAATAGGTCATACACATCGACAGCTTCCTTCAGACTAATAACAGACACTGTACGCAAATTTGATTCAAATCGGTTAAGTGTGTCAACTTTGATAAGTATAAATTAAGTAGGTAAATGAGAAGCGATCACCTCATGTCCGCACATCTCCAGCATGCAGAAGTTCACGAAATCCACGGGAACGAGGTCCACGCGAAAGCCCAACTTTTGTAGCTGCTCTGTGAACGGGTTAGTGACGAAGTTTTTTAAATAAATTAACAATAATATAACATTTACCTACGTCTACTTAAGGCTGCCAATCCACCGGAGCGGAGCGAGGCAGCGAAGTTCTCCGTTTCTCGGCTAATTTTCCAATAGGATTGCAGAAAACTTCCGCCACTCTTAAGTGGAGTAACCCTATTGGTTAATAGTTCTCTGTTTCTCGGCTCCGCTGCCTCGCTCCGCTCCGGTGAATTGGCAGCCTCTCTGTACCTAAAGCTTACCTTACTAGAAAGGGGTAGGTATGTAAAGACCAGTAGAAATTCCGAACTCACCCCTAATGCCGCGTAGTTTCTGAGGCTTATGAGAGAGTGTGTAAAACGCTTCATATGGCCCGTAGTAAATTCTCACGTATTGTATTGACATAATTTTGCTCTTTTTTTACACATTTAATATGTATAATAATCTTAATAGTAAAATGAATATAAAACAAATAATAAGATAGCTAGGTATTTCGGTTTTGACATTAATTAATAGTAGGTAACAAAAAGTCAAATTGATTTATGTTAACTTATGTGCATCTTATGTGATAGGTTTTAATACTCGAATTGTAGTTTTCATTTGTTCCTCAACTTCAGTCTCAGCGGTATCCCATCTAACACGCCTTGTACGATGTTGAGGCGATGGTTGAGCCGCAGTTTCCTCTGCGTCTTCTCTGCGGGCTCAACGGAAAACTTGTGGAGGAGTGCGGCGAGGCCGGCCAGGGACTGCATTTGGCCCAAGCGAGCGCCTAGAACAAATAATGCATAGTGACGGTTTAACTATGATCTTAAACATCGAACCATTCAGCTTTTTAAAGTTAAAGCTTCTTTAGGCGCGCGGGGCATGCCAATAAGCCGTTATCGTTAGGTACCATTGACGTCATTCCTATAAAAACGTAGGTATAACAACTTTTGACTTTTCATAATAAATTTCGTACTAAGGTTAAGTATACATATAAGAAAATATATACATATTGCCGGTTTGGGGTTTTACTTATAGTACTCACCTAATTCAATAGATCTTTACTAAAAATCCATTCAGTCCTAACTCAGTATATCCATTTAGTCCTAAGTAATGTAATAAGTAGTGTAATTAGAAATGTCTCAGAAATGTCTCATGGCTCATTGTCATTGATGACAATGAGCCATGAGACATTACTAAGGGATTGTTTTATCAGACGAACATACTAGAGCTCTATATCTAATAATGTAAACGACACTTTTGTCAATAAACGGCCGCCGCATGCGATTAATTAGGTACTGGTTACTATCCCTCCATTTAATTACTGGTTAGTATCCCTCTATCACGAAACCGAGTGGCTTTATCCCACTAAAACCTGTGTTTTGCCATAACATAACCATGTTGGACGAAGTAAAGGATTTTATTAATCCCTATAAAATCGTAACTATTCTAAATTATAATATTATAACGTACCTATACACATTCTTGGTCCTTCTCCAAAAGGCATATAAACAAATTTTTGACGAGTGCTATCCTTTTCCTTTGTGACTCGGTCCGGGATGAATTCTTCAGGGTTATCAAAATATTTCTCGTCAGTTTGTATTGCTTGTATAGGAATAGCGATGTTGACGCCAGGGTCTATGGTCAAACCAAGTTGTTTGATCGTGTAACGCTTAGCGCAGACCCTGTTCAAAGTGCCAAGCGAAGGAAACAAACGCAAAGCTTCTTTAAAAGCCAGGTCCAATAGCGTCATCTCTGCTATGGAGTCATAACACAACTTGTTGTCATACTTCAACAGAACTTGGTCAATCTCTTCCTGTATTTTGGTCTGAATATCTGGGTGAAACGCCAGTTCATGTAACGTGAAGCTAGTTGCGGAGGAAGACGTTTCAAAACCCGCGCCGAAGAATACAAACACTTGTGCGATTAATATGTTCAGTTCCATTTCCATTTCTATCTTTTTAGGAGAACCGTCTGTCTCTCTATGCTCGATGGACTCACCGGTAATTCTACCTTTTGCCGCAAGATCTAATAGAAGATCCACGAAGTCATTCCTGCCCGAAGGTTTAAAGTTCCGTTGTTTGAAAACTTTTGTTATGATATCAATGAAAACTTTTTCTATATTCTTGTCAGCCATAGGAAGCAACCTTCTGACCTCAGGGACAATATCCCACATTCCAAATAGAAAACCAGTTTTCAGCGAAGGCGTGAACATTTTTTTCCCGAGTTTTCGAAAGAAGGAATTCTCATTGTTAATCGTATCCATGTCGATTCCGAATCCGCAGGCTCCTATAAATTCCGTAGTGAATCGCGCCATCAGTTCACGTACGTCACAATCACCACCTTTGTTAACTATATCCTCACCCAACTTTTCAAGTTTTTCTGCACACTTTATAATCAATGGAAACATGGCTTTCAGTTTGGCAGTTGTGAATGCAGGTGTTAGTCGATGACGTAGGAGTTTCCAGGTGTCCCCATCGACGTTGAAGAGATTCACCATGAGGGGCTCCTTTTTCCAGTCTCTTCCTAGACCCCGACCGTAAAAATGATCGAAGTCCACAGACAAAATGTCTCTCGCTATTTCTGGGTCTCTGATGATGAGACACGGTTTAACTCCTGTGAAGTATCCTACTACTTTCTCATTAGGATACTTTTTGTACAACTCGGTGAATATCGTGGTAATACTTTTGACGGCTAGCACTTTTTGTAAGTGATTTCCAAATAACGGCAAAGGCGTGTCATATTTCACTCCTCTTACAGCCCAATAATCATGGTTTCTGGTGGTATAAAGATAAATTAAAATGAGAAAAATTATTGCGAGCACTAAAAACATCTTTGCGACCGGATGTTATTCACGACACTGTCGGATTTTATGTAGGTTGGTACGTAGGTCACTATATTAATACAAGTAATATGTTGGACCTACTGTATGCATAATGAACTAAAACAAACTGCTTTATCGACATGATTGTTATGAACCTATGTAGTATAATGTTTGATAAAGATAAAAATATGTGGAAGATTGTATTTGTGTGTGTTTCAATATTTGTAACCTATGTACCGAAATGGCTGGGGATTGATGACTGATAAAATAAAAGAGAAATCTAATTAGGTAAGTAGGTATGTATTTTAGCTTTTGATATTATTTATTGAGAAACAAAAAATTGTTGTAAAACAAGAACTCTAGTTTTCATTTGTTTCTTAACTTCAGTCTCAGCGGTATCCCATCCAACACGCATTGTACGATGTTAAGGCGATGGTTGAGCCGCAGTTTCCTCTGCGTCTTCGCTGCCGGCTCAACGGAAAACTTGTGGAGGAGTGCGGCGAGGCCGGCTAGGGACTGCATTTGGCCCAAGCGAGCGCCTAGAACAATTAATACATAGCTTTTTGAAGTGTAGCGCGTGTGGCATTTTTGAGATGGGTGATGGGTAACAAAAATTTGAATTCGTGACATTATTGCCGTTATCGTTACCATTGGCGCTACCTCTGTGATTATAACTTTTGACGTTCCATAATCTAAATATATAAAAGAGAAGAATCTGACTGACTGACATCAACGCACAGCTCAAACCGCTGGGTCTAGAGACTTCAAATTTGGCACACAGGTTCCTTATGAGGTTTAGGGGTGCACTAGGAAAAGGATTTTTAAAATTCATCCCCTAAGGGGGTGAAACGGGCTCCAAAGTTTGTATTTTACTGAGCTTAAATACTCCTTCACGCCACAACTAATGAACCGATTTGGCTCAAATTTGGAATGTAGATAAATTGTTTCCTGGATTCACACGTAAGCTACTTTTTATCCCGGAAAAATCCATGATTTCTGCGGGAAAACTGAAAGACAGATATTCACGCGGGAAAAACACTTTACTTCACGCTGTTATTACTGAACTGATATGACCGAAATTCGGAGAGGACATAGATATTGTCCTGGATGAATACAAAGGCTACTTTTCATCCCGGAAAATTCCATGGTTTCTATGATAATAGTGAAAAACAGATATCCACGCGGGAAAAAAATCCTTCATGCCGTAATTACTGTGAGTGTAAGTGATTTGGCTGGAAATTGGAATAGGGATAGAAATTATCCTGGAATCACATTGGCCACTTATTATCCCGAGAAAATCAATGGTTCCCGCAGGGAAAGCTGAAAAAGGATATTCACGCGGGATAAACACTCCTTCACGCCACAACTATTGAATATTTTTGGCTGAAAGTTGGAATGGAGATAGATTTTGTCTGACATTAACTCAAAGGCTACTTTTTATTCCGGAAAAATCGATGGTTTCTGTGAGAATAGATGAAACTAAAATTCACGCGGGCGAAGCCGCGGGTATCATCTAGTATAATTATATGGAATGAGGTTACTACTCTCTGCAAAGAAACCAGTCGAATGACTGGTTTCTTTGCAGAGAGTAGTAATCGTACTCGTATGGCTAAAGCTCCGATTGAGGTTAAGTATATACCTACTGCCGGTTTGCGGCTTTACGTATGTAGGTAGGTACTCACCTAGTTGACTGTTTTTCACCTAGTTGAATGGACGTTACGTAAGTAGTAAGTACGTCAAAAAATCCATTTAGTCCCAAAGTTAGTGGCTCATAGGTAATTATTACTAAAGGATTGTTTTATCAGACGTACTTATCCATAATATAAATGACACTTTTGTCAATAAACGACCGCCGCATGCGATGAAGAAAGATAATAAATTACATTGCCGTAATTAAAAGTAATTATATATTATGTAATTAGGAGTAATTCTATTATGTAGGACGAATACCTTACACCTGCATAATATTTTTACTCCTTCATTTAATAACTCGTAACTATACGCTTTGTCACGAAACGGCTTTATCCCACTAAAACCTGTGTTTTACCATAACCACGTTGGATGAAGTACAGGATTTTATTAATCCATATAAAATTGGACCTATTCTTAATTATGATATAATAACGTTACCTATACACATTCTTGGTCCTTCTCCAAAAGGCATATAAACAAATTTTTGTCGAGTGCTATCCTTTTCCTTTGTAACTCGGTCCGGGATGAATTCATCAGGGTTATCGAAATATTTCTCGTCAGTTTGTATTGCTTGTATAGGAATACCAATGTTGACGCCAGGGTCTATGGTCAAACCGAGTTGTTTAATCGTGTAACGCTTAGCGCAGACCCTGTTCAAAGTGCCAAGCGAAGGAAACAAACGCAAAGCTTCTTTAAAAGCCAGGTCCAACAGCGTCATCTCTGCTATGGAGTCATAACACAACTTGTTGTCATACTTCAATAGAACTTGGTCAATCTCTTCCTGTATTTTGGTCTGTATGTCTGGATGAAACGCCAGTTCATGTAGCGTGAAGCTTGTTGCAGAAGACGACGTTTCAAAACCCGCGCCGAAGAATACAAACACTTGTGCGATTAATATGTTTAGTTCCATATCCATTTCTATCTTTTTGGGCGAACCGTCTATCTCTCTGTGCTCTATGGAATCTCCGGTAATTCTACCTTTTGCCGCTAGATCTAATAGAAGATCCACGAAGTCATTCCTGCCCGAAGGTTTAAAGTTCCGTTGTTTGAAAACTTTTGTAATGATATCAATGAAAACTTTTTCTATATTCTTGTCAGCCATGGGAAGCAACCTTCTAACCTCAGGGACTATATCCCACGTTCCAAATAGAAAAACAGTTCTCAGCGAAGGCGTGAACATTTTTTTTCCGAGTTTTCGAAAGAAGGAATTCTCGTTGTTAATCGTATCCATGTCGATTCCGAATCCGCAGGCTCCTATAAATTCCGTAGTGAATCGCGCCAACAGTTCACGTACGTCACAATCACCACCTTTGTTAACTATATCTTCACCCAACCTTTCAAGTTTTTCTGCACACTTTATAATCAATGGAAACATGGCTTTCAGTTTAGCAGTTGTGAATGCAGGTGTTAATCGATGACGTAGGAGTTTCCAGGTGTCCCCATCGACGCTGAAGAGATTCACCATGAGGGGCTCTTTTTTCCCAGTCTCTTCCTAGACCCCGACCGTAAAAATGGTCGAAGTCGACAGACAAAATGTCTCTTGCTATTTCTGGATCTCTGATGATGAGACAGGGCTTAACTCCTGTGAAGTATCCTACTACTTTCTCATTAGGATACTTTTTGTACAACTCGGTGAATATCGTGGTAATACTTTTGACGGCTAGCACTTTTTGTAAGTGATTTCCAAATAACGGTAAAGGCGTATCGTGCTTCACTCCTCTTAAGGCCCAATAATCATGGTTTCTGGTTGTATAAAGATAAATTAAAAAGAGAAAAATTATTGCGAGCACGAAAAACATCTTTGCGACCGGATGTTCTTCACGACACTGTCGGTTACAAATTACAATATTAAATACGAGTATTATGTTGGACCTACTGTACGCACAATGAACTAAAACAAACTTCTTTATCGAAATGATTGTTGAGCATTTTTATGAACCTATATAATATTTGTTAGAGATAAAAATATGTGAAAGATTGTGTTTGTAAGCGTTTTATGAATATTTGTAACCTATGTATGTACCTACCGAAATGGGTGGGGATTGATGACTGATAAAATAAAAGAGAAATATAATTACGTAAGAAGGTATATTTTATCTTTTAGCTTTTGATATTACTTACTTAGAAACAAAAAGTCAATGATTTGTTATTTGGTATTGATTATACTGACTTAAAGTTCGGCCGTTCAGAGAATGCGTTGCTGACACCTATTGTTAGCACAGCACTACAAATATAAAGCGCTGGCATAACCTTGTAATAGCGCAGTTTAGATTTAGAAAAATATTGTTTACCAAGTTACATGACAGTTTGGCACAAAACTATAACATTAATTGATTATTGATATAATAATTTTGTTTTAATGCTCATCAATTGTTAAAACGGTAAACAACCTGCAATAATATTTTTATCGTAAATGCAACGCCATTACAAAGTTACGTCGTCAGTTCAATCGCGACGTGTCGGGACTCAGGAACGCATTCTCTGAATGGCCGTAGTATAGTGATAGGTTTTTATACAAGAACTCAACTAGTTTTCATTTGTTTCTCAATTTCAGTCTGAGCGGTATCCCATCCAGCACGCCTTGCACGACGTTGAGGCGATGGTTGAGCCGCAGTTTCCTCTGCGTCTTCTCTGCGGGCTCAACCGAAAACTTGTGGAGGAGTGCGGCGAGGCCGGCCAGGGACTGCATTTGACCCAAGCGAGCGCCTAGAACAAATAATACATATTATACTGACGATAAACGCCGATCTACTCAACTTTTTTTCTATAAGTACCTACATAGATACGAACTTCACTCAGTATTCAGATTTTTATTTTGCTGCAGCAGTAGCCATATGAATTCAATTTTACGGTTGTTTTTGGTAAGATTATGGAACCAAATAAAAAAAATGAATGGAAATGACAGTTTTCATAGATAAGTCGCGCGATCAATAATTGTGCATGCATCGTAGTTACCTACCTAAAGTAACTGGTTGGTTAAAAATGAAAGTGTGATAAAGATTGTTTTATCAGACTAACTTATAGAGCTCAAGATATTATACAAACACAACTACTTCATAATATATAAACAACACGACATGTGTCAATAAACCACCGCCGTGAGCGATAACGGAAGACAGAATAACATTGCCATAAATATAAGTAATTATTATGTAATTACAGCAGATTCTATTATACAGTACGAACACCTGCATAATTTTTATTAATGAATTCCTCTATTTAATTACTCCCTTTTTTATAAACAGGAAATGCTCGACACGAACCCTTACGTCAGAGGAAACGGAACGGTTATGTGAGGCTTTCATCCACTAAAATCTTACGGGATTTCGGGATTCAATTACTCCTAATAAAATTGCAATAGAGCTTAAGCTCCCAATAAAATCTAAATCATACTATTGTTACCTATGCACATTCGTGGTCCTTCTCCAAAAGGCATATAAATAAATTTTTGACGAGTCCTATCCTTTTCCTTTATAATTCGGTCAGGGATAAATTCGTCAGCGTTATCAAAATATTTCTCATCAGTGTGCATGCTTTGTATAGGAATAACAATATTGACGCCAGGGTCTATGGTCAAACCGAGTTGTTTGATCGTGTAACGTTTAGCGCAGACCCTGTTCAAAATGCCAAGAGAAGGAAACAAACGCAAAGATTCTTTAAAAGCCAGGTCCAACAGCGTCATCTCTGCTATGGAGTCATAACACAACTTGTTCTTATACTTCAACAGAACCTGGTCAATCTCTTCCTGTATTTTGGTCTGTATGTCTGGATGAAACGCCAGTTCGTGTAGCGTGAAGCTAGTTGCGGAGGAAGATGTTTCAAAACCGGCGCCGAAGAATACAAACACTTGTGCGATTAACATGTTCAACTCCATTTCCATTTCTATCTTTTTGGGCGAACCGCCTGTCTCCCTATGCTCGATGGATTCTCCCGAAATTCGTTCTTTTGCCGCTAGATCCAATAGAAGATCCACAAAGTCATTTCTGCCCGAAGGCTTAAAGTTGCGCTGTTTGAAAACTTCTGTTATGAGATCAATGAAAGTTTTTTCCAAATTTTTGTCAAACATGGGAAGCATCCTTCTGACCTCCGGGAAAATATCCCACATTCCAAATAGAAAAACATCTTTCAGCGAACGCTCGAACACTTTTTTCCCGAGTTTTCTAAAAGTGGAATTCTCGTTGTTAATCGTATCCATATCGATTCCGAATCCGCAGGCTCCAATAAATTCAGTGGTGAATCGCGCCATCAGTTCACGTACGTCACAATCACCACCTTTGTTAACTATATCTTCACCCAACCTTTCAAGTTTTCCTGCGCATTTTATTATCAATGGAAACATGCCTTTCAATTTAGCAGTTGTGAATGCAGGTGTTAATCGATGACGTAGGAGTTTCCAGGTGTCCCCATCGACGCTGAAGATATTTACCAAAAGTGGCTCCTTTTTCCAGTCTCTTCCTAGACCCCGACAATAAAATTTATCGAAGTCCACAGACAAAATGTCTCTTGCTATTTCTGGATCTCTGATGAGGAGACAAGGTGTGACTCCTGTAAAGTATCCTACAACTTTCTCGTTGGGATACTTTTTGTACAACTCTGTGAATACCATGGTAATACTTTTAATGGCGAACACATTTTGAAAGTGATTTCCAAATAACGGCAAAGGCGTGTCATGCTTCACTCCCCTTACGGCCCAATAATCGTGGTTTCTGGTTGTATAAAGATAAATTAAAAATAGAAAAATTATTGCAAGAACTAAAAACATCTTTACAGCCAGATGTTCCTCACGACACTGGCGGATTTTATTTACCTAAGAACAATATAGTACGAATATTATGTTTTAAGTGCTGTATGCATAATTAAATAAAACAAACTTAAATTCATCGAAATGATTGTTAGGCAAGTTTATCTTCCTAATTTTATCTTTTATAGGTTTAAAAAAGATAAGATGTGGAAAATTCTGTGTGAAGATTGTATATCTACGATTCCCGAGCGACTTGTAAGAAACAAATTTATTATTAAAGGCTCTGGAGGGATATACCTACACAAGGGCAAAGGCGCTCGAAAATATGGTGAATTAATAAATGATTAATTATTGTTATATTTGTCCATAATAGTAAAAAAGGACCCATCGCTCGATAGATGGCGGTGCACTCAGTCGGCTTGCCTAACGAACAAAATATGTAGGTGACTATATTATGTAGTAGGTGACGTAAGTATTGTGTACCCATTGTGTTAAGTTCTCGAAAGAGAAACTTCAATTCTAGATATTCGAGGATTTTACTAGATTTTCTTCGTAACGGGATTTTTGTCGTGGAAAAAATCCATTTTATTTTGCCAAGCCCCCTGTGCGCTCCGAATAGAAACTCTGTTACAAAAATACCAAAATAGTAAAATAGCTATTAAGTACCTTCTTAGTACACAAGTTCGAAAAGCTGTTTATAGCTACAAACGAAAATCTGTAATTAGTGATCACTAAGTAATCACTAATAAAATTATAACTTCGTTTCTAGAATCGGTCATTATTCTGTTATAATAATCATCAAAGCATTTCATAATGATCAGAAGTGTATAAAAAAGGGAATTGACGTAAGCTAACGCTCTGCTAGAGCGTTAGCTAATGTCAATCCCATACCTGCATTCCGAACTTGGCGGTAGAGTTTTTGACATTTCATGGGCGCCTATTATTTAAGCCTATGTGAAATTAAGAATTTCATTTCATTCATTTCATTTCAGAATTTCATTTCATTTCATTTCATACATTTTGGACCATGGAGTTAATATACTATAATGGACTTTTCTATTCGCAACTTCGCTAATAGAATGACACTTTGTCTACAGGCACAGGATATACTCGTATTATTATTATAATACTCATCTTGACGAGGCTTATCTTGTCATTCGATGTTAAAAATAATATAAGAACCATTCTAATAAGTATATACTTTAAACCTAGATAATACTAGCTGCCCTGGCAATCGTTGTTTTGCCCTTAGGGATATAAAAAATAGATAAATTGATATTTAAGATTTCCTGTCTTTTAAGTTATAACAAACTGCACACTGTGTGCAAATTTGATTAAAATCGGATAGGTAGTTTAGGAGTAAATCGCGGACAAACAACGTGACACGTAAATTATAAATATTAAGATGTTATTGATGAACTCATACATATTATGATATTATCGACTTTGTGTAATATTTACTGCAGAGGATTACATAAAAAAATGTTAGTAAATTGTAAATACTTATGTTCGTAGTTTAGTACCTGGCTTAAACTGAGCAAGATAATAAAAGCGAATGTGTCGTGAACAGCAACCGCAGCCATATCACCTTATCGATTTTCTTTATGTTGTAGATGTAAACGATATTGGTTCAAAATTCAAATATATATGGGAATGATAATATCCAGTGATAAGTCAGTATCTCTTGACTTATTGACGACTACTGTCATTTCCATACATTTTTTTAATGTCTGAGTGATATTGTTCTATTTCTTCAGTAGAAATAAAATCGATACCATAAATAAAATCGACAATATAGTACGTATTTTATTATCACTTACCGATACATGCTCGAGGTCCCTCTCCGAAGGGCAAATACACGTATTTTGGACGTTTGTTCACTTCTTCTATAGTAAACCTTTCCGGTTTGAATTCAGAAGGGTTTGGAAAGTATTTCTCATCGTTTTGTATCGCTTGTATAGGAATAAGGATTTTCACTCCAGGATCAAGAGTTATGCCGAGTTGAGAAATCGTATATTTGTCGGCACAAACTCTTTGTAAGTTTCCTAATGGCGGAAAAAGGCGTAAAGCTTCCTTGAGCGCCATATCAAGGAGTTTCATGTCCGCCACGGCATCAAAACACAGTTTGTTGTCGTACTTTGAGAGAACTTCATCGATTTCGTTTTGGATTTCCCTCTGGACATATGGGTTAAAAGCGAGCTCGTGCAAAGCAAAACTAGTGGCGGACGAAGAAGTTTCAAAACCAGCAGCAAAAAATACAAATACTTGTGCAACTAAACATTGTAGATCCATTTCCATTTCGACTTGTTTTGGGGAACCATCTGGGTTTCTGTTCTTTATAGATTCACCGACTATTGTACCTTTCTCCGCTAGCTCTAACAGCAAATCAACAAAGTCATTACGTCCGATTGGCTTATAGTTACGTTGCTCAAAAATTTTAACGCTTATATCCGCTAGCGTTCTCTCTACATTCTTGTCCATGATACGTAGCGTTCTTCTGAGTCCAGGAAATATATCCCACAAGCCCGCCAATAACACCTGTTTAAAGGAACGCTCGAATAAACGCTTACCAATTTTTCTGAATGTCGAATTTTCATTATTTATCGTGTCCATTTCTATACCGAAACCGCATGCGCCGATAAATTCCGTTGAGAACCGAGCCATTAACTCTCGAACATCACATTCTCCACCTTTAGCCACAATTTTTTCTCCTATGCCTTGTAGTTTTTCTGCACAAGTTGTGATTAAGGGAAACATCGCCTTGAGTTTTGCCGTAGTAAACGCAGGAGTGATTCTTTGTCGCAGAAGTTTCCAAGTGTCGCCATCCGTGTGAAAAATATTCTTCAAAAGTAATTCCTCATCTTCGTTTCTTGCTAATCCACGTAGATAGAAATGGACAAAATCCACGTTCAATACATGTCTTGCTATCTCTGGATCCCTGATTAGTAGCTCAGGCGTGGTTCCTCGAAAATATCCTACCACTTTCTCATTGGGATATTCATTGTACAATTCTGTAGAAATACAACACATACTTTTCAGTCCAAAGAAGTTCCAAAAGTGATTTCCGAACAACGGTATCGGTGTCTTATGCTTCACATTTCTTTTGGCCCAATAATTTTGAGTTCGGTTGTGATATAGAAAGACGACAATTAATGTAAAAACTGCGACGAGTAAAATCATCTCGTTGTGGTGAAACAATGAAAACAACTGATAGTTATATCTACGAATATATAATGTTATATCACGGAATATGTATTCACTGATAAAATGTTCTACTTTGTAAAAATAACTGTGAACTAAATATATAAAGTTATAGAGGTCATCTTTACACTTTATAAAGTCGGAACATATTATATCTAAGTACTTAGTGGCAAATAAAATAATTATGTTTATGGTTGGAAAACAATTGTTAAAAACTGATTGTAAACTTAAGTGTTTTTTCTCCATAAACAGATTAAAATGCAGTTATTTGAGTAGTATAGTAGTACTCAATATTATAAATGAAGTAGTAGTACTCAATATTATAAATGAAAGACTTTTTTAGTCATTGAATGGTATGTATAAAATAGTATTGTTATATAATAGCAAACACCCGCAACTTTGCCCGCGTGAATTGCAATTTTTCACAAACACCGCGGGAAGCCGATGTGTTAAATATTAAACTAAATCTACCGCTATACCTATCCAAATAGGTTCAGAAGCTGCAGTGTGAAGAAGAACATCAATTTTCGATCCAGGAATCGGTTTGGGATATATTACGATATTTTAATTTTTAATGTTTAATATTAATTGTATTATGTTTAATAATTCAAATTATATTCAGTGTTTCGAAAATAGTAGGCTAATTAGATGGCAATGAGTTTATGCATTTACATGGTTTTACTCGTAATGAAAAGTTTGGTCAAAAATACCTACTCATTAACTTCATATTTGTCCCGAGAGCTTCAAATCTGAGATAGACCCAGTGGTCGAATTGAACTTTTTCACCAACCGGAACGCTGTACCTTTAGTGCTTCTATTATTTTTTTCGACTTTTTTACGAACCGGAACGCTATGCCTTCACAGTACCTACTCATATTTTCACAAACCGGAACGCCGTTCCGGTGCGTTCCGGACTCCGGTCCAATTCGAGCACTGGATGCCTATGTAATAAACTCAATGGATTAAGATTAATTGAAGCTGTTGTATCGCACCTCATATCGAACAACCGTAAGGCGAACTCAACAGGTCTGCCCGCGAAATTCAAAATTTTCGTGGGTTTTGTACGCTAATTACACATAATAGGCTAATGGCAGTCATTTTGCGAGAATGGCAGTTATTTCTTTACATGTTAATATCAAAATTTTTGCATAAAAATGTCTATCCTAGGAAATTAGTCCGAGTAAAGAGTTTTAAGTGAGCAACTCGCAAATCTCGGATTAATTTCTATAACTCGACACTTTCAAGCAGAGATTTTTATATAAATACGTGAAGATGATCTTGGGATTATTGTAATTTGACTGCCATAAGCCTATTACGTCTTATCAGCTTAAAAATCGCGAAAAACCACAAAAAAATTGAATTTCGCGGGCACACCTGTGGTGTGCTCCTTAAAATGCGGAGGAATGGAATGGAAGCGACTTTTTTTGCATGGCATAATAAACTTTATGTCAATCGTATAAGATAGAAACTAAATATAGATATATTAGCCGAAAAAGGTAATGCGTCTTCCGGGGAATCCTGGCGCATTCTCAAGAATTATTTAATTTGTATGTTATGCAATTGACATAAAGTTCGCTATACCATGAAAAGAAAGTTGCTGCCATTCCATTCCGCAGCGGTGTAAGAGTATAAGTAGAGTCAAGTAACAATTTTACATAAATCATATCCCTATCATCATAAGTGAGTAGTAATTGACTCTAGTCAGGTAATATCTCATTAATTAATTTAACATTGTCATAATTTTCCCTACGGCCCCATAAATAAACCTCGTTAGGGCACCAAAAGCAGCGTTTCTCGAATTGTAAACAAAACAAGTCACCGCTGTACGAGAATAGCCATCGGAATGCCGGATGCTGCGGGCGTAGAAATTACAGGTGACCAGCAGAGTGCAGACATTCAGATTCAGTGGGCACACTTCAGTGCGCGTGGAAGCACGAGGCTGGACGCGCATCGCCCGTGCCTACAATATTACAGACGAGAGAAAACACGCTACAATACAATTCGCATCACTGAAAAGAACCAAAATTTAAAAGATTTTTTAAAAAGTACGTTTAATTCATGAAAACTTACAAATGATATTGGAAATTTGATTACTTTTTTCAATATTTAACAGAATATTTGAGAATTTCTGATTTGGAAGTGGATATTGTGGAAGTGATTTGAATATTGTTGCTAACAAAATGAAGGTCCTGACAGTCGAAGACAAAGTTGCTAGTGTTGGAAACGAGAACGAGCCTCGAGTTGATGATGCTGACGTGAAGTCGACGAAAGAGGAATTAAACAGGTGAGATTAAAAGTTAACAGGTGTTTCGAAAATAGGACTAATTTCAATGTGTTTATCTTTACATTACGTTGTAGAAAGAAAGTAGAAATCGCACTTACGAATTAATGAAACGAAACACGAAAATGTATAATAAAAATTAAAATAAAGAAATAACTAAAGTAAAATATAATATAAAACATGAAATATTAGCATTACTTTCAAATCGTAACGTTTATAGTAAAATCCTAGTTGTTGAGAATGAGTAACAGATGCTAACCCAGGTAGGACTAAAAACTAGGTACGGAATACGGATTGTTTATATTAACATGCTTCCATTGATAAATCAGAAGCGTAACTTATACCGCGTTGCTGTTGAACAATAAATCAAGAATTTTCGGACTGCAGTGAAGGTTTTTTTCTACAAATAAATAATAATTACAATCGTACAGTAACATGTATGAAATTAAACTAGAAAGGAAAGTAACAACGTTGTAAGAAGAAGATGAAGTTATAGTAACAAGGTGATATATTACTAGGCTGTTATACGGTTCCGCTACTGATTAATTGAAAAACAAATGAAAATCAAAATTCTTTCACACAGGCTTTTGTGAAATGACAAACTCTACCGCCAAGTTTGGAAGTATTGCAACGAGAAGAACGGGCAAAAATGCTAAGTGCACTTGGTCTTTTAAAAAATAAAACCTAATTGAGTTTACAAATTAGTTAAAAAAAAACTTGTGAGCAGTCAGAATATAATACAATCGTCCATGAATCTTAGTCATTTAATAATTCATTGATTGTATAAAGTTTAATGACCAATTAAATAAAAAAAAATTGAACAAGTTCTTTGAATATTGATGGATAAGTCATCATAAAACATACGTTCCTTAGACACATAAATTTTTTCGAAGGTTTGATTAAAGAGCCATCATTCTAGAATTAGTTTCTCCGTTCGCGCGGAATGCGGGACACATGCCCTGAAAAAACGTCAACAATCCGGCGCGTAAACAGCATTCCAGCGGGTTGTGTCATCCTGGCGAGCTGCCAGCGTCTGACTGCTGACCTAGCGCGAACTTGCTAGGCGGTGGTCTGCAACAGACGTGTTAGGTCGCGTCTATAATTGCAGACCACCACCTTACGGGCATAGGGGCTATAGTTTTGGAAAAAGCCTTATTTGTGGTAGGAATCTTCTTCCGGAGTCTGTCCGTATAAGGGCATGCACAACCGGTTCCAGTTCGGAGTTTGAAATTACCGGTTCTGAAATAAGCTTAGAACCGTAATAATTGTTTTTTTAAAACCTGGAGAGCCGGGTAGTCATCGTTCATAACCGGTGCTATAAAGACCTTACAAAACCCAATCAGGGTGCCGATTCATTTCACATTCTTTCATTCCATGACACCTAGTATGATTGTAAAAAATATTTCTAATGGGGATTGTCTCCTAGCTTAAAAATGTAAATGAGCCTTTCAAACTAGTACAATAAATATGGTACGCGTACTTCCACAGATCAGGGAATAAGTTTATATTGAGTACTTCCATCAAAATCGTGGACACAGAGTTTAAATTTCGGTCATATAATACAGCGATAAGAAACCTTCAATCTTATCTCCCCTTTTTTTGTCGACAGGGGTTGTCCTCTCGGCGTATCTCGTGTCATCGACTCGGTGTACGTGTGCGGAGCTCACTCGCTCCCCGGCGCTGTGAAGGCTCTACACCCAGGGTTGGTCGTGAACGCCGCCCCGGAGCTGCCTCCGCCACCAGAAGACTACGTGCCCAGACACTATGTGCCACTCCTCGACACTCCAAACTCAGATATGCACCCGCATATGGAACGAGTTGCTGACCTTATCAATGAGGTACGGGCCCCTAAAGATGGAGCTATTCGTATTTAATTTAAATCAATAAAGGTGACAAATATTAAGACCCATAATAATAGAAAGTGCATTATGTACATAATGTACAAATTATGGTAGATAAACTAATTGAGTTTCTTTTTCCAACAGGTTGTTTCAAGAAACGGAGTGGTGCTAGTACACTGTGTCGCCGGAGTCTCAAGATCAGTAACCCTCTGCTTGGCGTATCTCGTAAAATGGCAAAAGATGACCCTGAGAGACGCCTATCACCACTTAAAACAGAGAAGGTAAATCTATGAGACATAATCAGTCTATGTTTAATTGCAGCCTTTTCAAAACAATCTGTTTAACTAAGTACATACATAACCCTAAAATTAAGTTAAAGAGGAAGTAGTCCGCCACACAAATACAAGTTACAAATCAAAACGATAATAAAAACAAAATAGATTCCACGAGAGACTTTTGACGGAGCATATGGAACTCTTGAAGCAAAGCTCTATTTTAAAAGACTGTCATTACTGGTTTAAGTACTAGATAGATCATGTCAATGAAATAATACGAGTTTATGTTTTTGTCTTAACAGTATTTTCTTTCCAGGCCGCAAATCCGACCAAACACTGGTTTCTTCAAGCAGCTCATAAAATTCGAGGAGAGGCTTTTCGGCGAGGCGTCTGTCAAGATGGTGTACTGCGAAGCCATCGACAAAGAGATTCCCGACGTATACGAACCCGATTATAGCGGGATGATGTGGTATAGACAGCGTTATGGACCCATAGAGAAAAGTTAAGTAAGGGAAAAAATAGATATACAAGGAGATATAGAGATATTTAGAGAGATAGAGTATCGAGAGTCTAGAGTAGAGCTATCTAGCGTGTTCGAATAACCAAGGAACATTTGTCATGATGACATAGCCATTGTGTTCTATGGAAATTAACCAGATAGGCTCATTTGGTCTCGTCTTGTTTTATAGAGCATATTATCTAAAACTTATGTCATCTGTCTATGTTAAATGTTTCCATCACTATACAGTTGGTTATTTATATAACTACTCATTTTTGGAACAAAGATTATTTCTGATATTATTATGAAGAAAAAATATTTATTACTAGTTACGTTGTTATAGGAGTGCTAATATAATATGATATCGTTTCATTTCAAATCGAGCAAATCAGGAAAATTACACTATACTTCAGTTATTGTAGATGTACCTTATTGTAGTTTAGAGTTAAGAAATAGGTATTACTTTACACCCGGGATCCTGTGAAAAATTACATATAAATAAAATTATGAAAATGGTGACGAATAAATAAGACTGATGTATGAAAGTGTAAAAATAATAATTGACAATAAAATTTAAAAGGTTTTTAAAATACTTATTAACTTTAAGTATTAACTTAAATTATATTAATACTTACTAGTTTAACTTCAAGTAATTTTGGACTTTGTTAGAATTATTGTTACTATTGCCTATGTCAAAAGAATTTTGAGTTTTAACTAGAGACTGTGCAATTAGTAATAATCTTTTTTTGAATATTATGATATATTACATTATTTATAGATACATTGTATTGTGATAACTTGATTGTAATGTTATATTTTAATTAATTTATAATGTTTATGGGACCAAAATACATAAGTTTTTGATTATCTTAATGGAATGTGTTTTTTTCATAAATACCTCTTGTCTGCCTTTAAATAGAGTATAACACAAACGCTTTACATTAAATATTATCAAAATATAACGAAAGAACAGCTCTACTAATGTAAAGTATACTTAAAGCATTTAAGCTTTTTTATGATTAAAGCATAAAAAAATCCTACGCACGTGAAACAAGTCATATATAATTGAAAGTAACAACTTTAAAGCAATGTTAGTTATGCTTTGAAGATGAGTATCGAAGAACCTGAAAGATGATCACCTAGACCTAACGAATCCATGAGTCAAGCGTTCTCTACAGAATGAAATCAATTACTCTTAAGTGACTCGCCATTTTAATTGAAGAACTACAACACAAATACAATAATACTAATAGAGAGATGCAAAAATAAATAGGCTCGCACTCACGTCTGACGTACTCGTCGGTACCCTGGATTCCATGTTCAATAATAAACTATGAATCTGCTACCTTGAACTGAAAAAAACTTGCAGATGTTAAGTAATAGTCTGTAGAGTAATGACTATTTTCATTGAAGATGTTGTTGGCCTCGTGGCATTGAGTCTGAAATACGTCCGAAAATATCGTCGGCTGAAACATCGATCGGTGGACATGAAACAAAGAGCGGTCGCTTCCTGGTTTTAATGCACGAGTCACTACTGATATAACTGCTTTTAAAATAGTAGTGTGGTGATAAAAATTACGAGTTACTTAAATTTTTGGTGTCCTACCAAATAATAAATCTTATCATAAACTACACAATACCTATGTATTTTAAAGTCCGGCAAACATAAAATATGAAGAAATCGACTAACAACTGTTTTCAATTTAAAATCAAAATGACTTGCCTACTTTAAGTTATAATAACTTTAACAGAGACTATTTTTTCGAGACATAAAAACTCAAGGAGTCTAAATCGTGAAACTATCAACAAAATTTTTAAGAAACTGAATTTTTCATCTTTCTGACCACCTGATTGAGTTCACAGAGAAATAATATTTATATTGGTATTCTGCCAAAAACGCGATGTATTGAAAATTAATAAATATTTACGAGTATTATACCGAGCCAAATCATTGTTTAGGAAGAAAGGTCATCGACACAACGTCTTAACTTAACACCTAAAATACAGGTATTGATTAATTCTAAAATCTATTGATCTTCATTCTTTTCGCTCAGTAGCTAAGAATACCGGTAGACATCATTAGATGATGGATGATGACCTTGGAACCTATAATCTGCTCAAATATGGACTGTTGGATGACAAGACAGTATACTGTAATCATTGCCAAATACCCAGTGATTGGGTGTTGTCAGTGTTGGCAGGCGAACTCAAGTTCAATGTTTTGGGTAATTAACTTTTCACGTGAGTAGGTACGCAATTAGAGTATGTCCCTAATTTTAGAGTATTCCGTCAACCACTGAGAAAATTGCTTTATTTCAAACACAAACGAGCGGAAGGGTTTGTGAAGGTTAACCCAGCCGGATGGAATGCAGCCTGACAGAATCTGAAGGCTTGAGACAAATTCAAACGGAAGATATGCGAAGGTTTGTGGAATATCGTAGAAATATTATTAACGACGTTAACTAAAATAGTATTCTTGATTAATGATAGTAGATCACCGTTTGCTAAATTATAGTTTTTAAAATAATCGAGATGTATATAATATACCCTCTAAAAAGTCTGTACTCTATGTCTGTATCTGCTATACTACTAATTGGAAATGAGAAGTCCACAGTGACTTATGTTGTTTGTTGGCTTTTCAATAATTACCACTTACTCCCCAAAAATATCAGATTCAAGTAGCTATGAAAGTTTAGCCATTTATGACTCATCTCTTTTACTCAATGGATGGGACAACTCACACAAGTCCATATGAAGTCAAGTAATCAATTTGTAATCAGAAATTTATTTTTTAAATATTGTTTAAAATTTCGTTTGAAATCGTTGCGTTAGCAATCTTTGAAATCGTAGAGATGAATAATTTGGCTGCAGCTGAAGATTGAATCTCGTCTCAGTTTATAGGTTAAAGGATCCAACGAAGTCAGACTCTATGCAAGGTCAACGAGTACAAAAGCACTTGCTTTTTGTTTTTCAATCTTAGTAACTTTAGAGTTCTGTTTATCTGAATAAAGTAAATCGTTGAGGATAAAGCAATGAAGTTGACGATGAATATTAAAAGAGGCAAAGTTTTATTTATAGAGACACAACCAACAACTCCAATAATTTAATTAGCATAAAAGCTCTTTCCATAGTCTGGAATAAAATTTGGCAAACTAAATTTACCACCTTGGCAAAGGTAGGTACTTAAATATTTGGATTGGCCCCAAAACCTTCGACCTTGTCAAATTGTAAGAATACACAGTCGTAAATACAAATGCGGTATGATAAGGCTGGTGATAATATTGTGTTGATTGTTGGCTCGATCAATAGTGCGGCTAGTATAAATAAAGTTTTATTTGTTGTTAATGTGTGAGTATTATAGTGGGTAGATCAAACCTTTTAATCAGATAAATAAAATCAATCAATTCAAGTTGAAGTGTTCTTGCTAAGTCCATTACCAAGGTTCATAATGATGAAAAAGAGATAAGTTAATAGTTTAGCGTCTATTAAATTCTTGGAATTTTTTGTTATGGTGATAACACACTAAAAGTAAGTCCAATTAAAGTAAATTCCAACTATCCCAGAATCTCTTTGGAGAATCAACACACTATGTCTGTTATTGAAGTCAAAAATTAAAAAAAGCGCCCGCTGTCTTTGCAGAAGTAGCAGCACTAGATTGCACCAAAAATACGCTTGTGGCCTGATAAATGAAATAAATATTTATTTTCTCAATTTCAGTTCGGCCTTGTGAGTCCACCGCTTTATTAACCCGGTCTTGGGTCGTACTTCATTTAGACGAAAGTACGCAAAACAAATATTTCTTATGACCTCCATTGCGTGCATTCCATACTATTTGTATCCCAGATCTTGACGACGGAATTTCTTTAAACTCTCACTAATTTATTGATGCGCTAGTTTTAAAAGTTTAGAGGGCCCGTGCAAAGTACGTATAGGGAGTTACATCAGTAAGTAGATTCAAATTAAAAATATTCTCATTGTTGTTACCATCGCTGAATCTAACCGTACCAACTTACGAGTTACTTGCTTGGCACTATGATAGTATGGTATTCTGTGCTACGAGTGAGTAGGTATTTACGTAGTTCACATATTTTTTAATTTTTTTTAGCCATATTGTGAAAGAGTTCTTCAGGGGTAGATTTTACCACAGACCAAGGAATAACTTTTGTGGATTTTACCCTATCTTTGACACGAAGTGTGTCAAATCTTGCTGTTATATTGGTTATATTATTTATTGATTCTCAGTCCAAAATTGTATGTCTTGATAGGTTAAATTTATCGCTTAACAATAACTTGTTTTGAATTTAATTTCCCTTATCAGTTAAAAAATATGTTTTCACATATTATCATCAAGTTATTCTGGAGGAGTTATAATAGATGCGTACTGATTCTAACTGACTTATTCGAGAAAAAACTGCTGTTTGTAAAAGTTGCAAAATTCCGTCTTTGTTCTAATTAAATTATCGCCAATGTAGAGTAAGTAGATCACATTGACTCACCGTACATTGCTCCTATAAATTATCGCAGTACGATTTCAATGTTGCCTGATTGTTTCTCACTAAATACTTGGCTTTCAAAAATCCATTAATGGTCATCGATAAGAAACCTGAGAATATGGTCATCGGAACGTTTTTCGCAAATCTTCTTCATACAAGAAAATGGTAGAGCCATCCGTCAAAAATTTTCACTAACACGCCACAATATGGCGGAAACTGTCTCCATGGAAACGTGCGTGCAGACTGTTGACAAGGTAGTGATCTGTGGCGGGAACCACTGTTTATAGACGATACTGTTGTCGGCTTACTACTGACGCTGTTGGTGCCAAAACAAACATCTTTGGCACCGGTAAACTGGTGACACATTTTCGTGACGTATAGGTCTATTATTATAGTCCTTACTCCTTACCTAGTAAGCAGGGTACAACTTTATTTTGTTTTCTAAGGTTTGCGAGGCGAGGCATATGCACCTGGTCAGCGTGGTGAGCTATCGGAAAACCTTTCATTTTGAAAACAAACCTAGCGATTATCTCATTAGGAAACAGGTAACTTTCAACACAGCATGCCGTGACTATGCTTCTTTTCAGTGGTAACCGCGGTAGAAGCCTTCCACCACACCAGACTCGATTCATTTTAGAAACGATACAGAAATTATTTAAATAATAATTAAGTAATAAGTAGTATCGTGAGGATTATGTCATAGAGGCACATTACCAACAAACCTAATATTGTAAGCCCCTAGAGGATGCATGTAAGATTTCGTCATTTGAAAATGCTTCTGCGTTCCTCATAAGATTGTTTATAATAGAGCTACCTATTTAACTGTCCACCGAGTGGTCGGCATACCTCGCTGGATTCCAGGCTATTTTTAATCAAGCACTTAGGTCGGCCCGTTCCGGCTGTCGTGGCGAATATTTTCATATCTAATATCTAATACCATTTATAATGAGCCATGGTTGTGCTATACAATAATGGCTGCTTTTAACTAAATATTTATAGGATAGAGGATAACTTCCTAAAACTCTAAGGTGTTATTGTCTGTGATTTTAATTGCACCCTGAAAGTAATAGGTACATGGACTGAAGTAGAAGATTCTTTAAAAGATGTGAACTCAAATCAAACTCACAAACAACCTTTTAATTTCTTACATTTTTCCTTATCGTTTAATAGTACATTTCTATTTAAGTGTGGAAAGTATGTTATTACTTCACGAGGCACTGTCTGTTGTCATCAATGGAGACGAGTGGAAATTCCGAATGGCGATTTTTAAACACTCACACGGAAAGTCTATTTTTGAGCACAGATATATTTAAAAATAATTTACACTAGGCAATTACGAGCTGTACTGCAGCCAATTTGAAGTCCTGGAGAGTACGAATTAAAGTGAGGGTATACCAATTTTGCAGTTTCTCCTGAATTAAGGGTACTTAGATTTTCTTAAATTAACATGTTAATAATTGCAACATCAAATCAAAATAAAACCTGTCGTGTTTGCGAAGTTAAACTAAGATTTCAGATCAAAGAGAGCCGTACTTTATTTACGAGGTGAACTGAAGTGAGGTAAGTCGTAACATTTGCACGGAAAACGCCAGTAATAACTGGGCTTTAAAATCAACGAAAACAATGGAAACTTTGGAATTTTCTCAATGGAAGAGAGAATAATATTTATTCTAGAAGCGCCCATTGAGAAAGAGAAGCGTCCATTGAGAAAAGAACATTGTTTAGCTCTACAAAAAACGTTCTGCGCTATTGTGGGTTCTTTCTCTCAACCCCTTTTTATGTCCCACTGTTGGGCACGGTTCTCCTCTCAGACTGAGAGGGGTTCGGCCATAGCCCACCACGCTGGCCAAGTGCGGGTAGGCGGGCTTAACACACCTTCGAGAACAATTTTGTGAACTCTCAGGTTTCCTCACGATATTCACCTTTAAGCAAATGATGTTTAGTTTCCTAAAAACGCACATAACTCGGAAAAGTCAGAGGTGCGTGCCCAGGATTAGAACCCACGACCTCCTTATGAGAGGCAGAGGTCAGAACCACTGAGCTATCACTACTTCTGGGTACTTACTAGTTACAAAATGCAGATAAAGCTACCTATCCAATTTGTCTATCTATCTGACAGACTGCCTAATTTTGAGTTTTCTTCACTAATACAACTGCTAATTTTTATCTCGGAAAACAAGAGGCGTAGGATGCACCGATAAGAAACCTGAGGATATAGGCATTGGCATCCGAACGATTTACGTACTGTATACTGTCAAAATTCTATAGGTGGCTACTGAGCTACATCGTGGCCTTACTGCTGTGACCAAACAAGCATTTTTGGCACCGATAAACTGGTGACATTTTTCGTGCCGTCCGCCCTGTCCGTGATACAATATGTCATTGTCAGATATAAGAAAGGTATAGGTACCCATTCATTAATACGGGTCTTAAATAGCTTTTACCTGCTGGAGCCATCGAAGGTGCTGTCTAGCAGCCCTGAGCCGGTATGTTGGCGCGCCGCCAAGATGACACAAGTCGCAGGAATGTGCGGGTTATATCGACATCACACCGAAATGTTAATGACAACGTTGAAATGGGAACGTTTTTTGAAGCCCTCTCTATTGGAATGCAGCTAATTAATAAAGCTCGTCGCACATAACTTCGCATTATGTCAGCCCTGCAGATGTAAGCAACGAAACTAAATGTCATAAAATTACACAATTTGTAGGACCAGCTAGATTGTTACAGAATACTTCTGGCGTCGGGTTTTGTATCAGGTTCAGTTTGGCATCACATACAAGCAATCGTAATTAGTAAATCGTATAGAGCTATTTCTTATTGCCGAGTAAAGTGGATAGTTAAAAGTTGCCTGAGATTCAAATCCGGGCCCGTTGTTAGTAGGCAGACAACGTGTTGCGCATTTGTTTGCAGTTGCACTGAATATGAGTTATACGTATTGTTTTTACAGGTATTGATGGAGTCATTGCTTTTCCAGTTAGGTATACTTATGTGCGATCACCCTAATCACAAAAACTGTCTTAGGTGAAATATTTATCATCGAAGTGTCTTATTTATAAACATTAATACGTATATTTTATATGAGTTTTAGCGTGCGAAAAGTTATTACTTTCCGCACTAGTGTTTTTTTTATTTTCTTCTTACATATAACATCCAAATGCATGAAGGATATTTTTAAATGCAACGTGAATATCCAAGAAATTTGACTTATGATTTTCTTTCATGTATTTATTTAAAAACGGGTCTCAATGCACGTGCGAAATTGTCATTTTCAAATAAACTGGCACCGAAGAAATTACATACTTGTCCACACTTGTGTCAAATGTACTGCTTTTTAACGGACTTCGCAAAACAAAAGGAAGAGGTTCTCATTTCGGCCGGTATGTTTTTTTTTTACTTGCTATCCGGGTGAGTGACCGGCGAGAGTTGAAGTCAAAATTAGTAACAACTGGGATTTCAGTGACCAGTAGTGCCAATTATTTTTATCGGTCAGAAACTGCGTAGCTATTGCCGCGTAATCAAATTCTGTACGTCCGTCAGCTTCCTACGCAATCTAACCCTATTTTTTTTGTATTATTGCCGAATCTGTGAATTATATGCTAAAAATACCAAGATATCTGTATAATTAACAATAAATAACAAAGTGATCTTGTAAGGGTCCCTCTTTTTTTTTTTGATGTACGGAACCCTAAAAATCAGCTAAGTGCGAGTCAAACTCGCGCACCCAGAGTTTTATACATAGAGTTCTGAAGGAGTGAAACTATAAACTGAAAATAGGTTGAGAATAACTTTTGTTAAAGAATCGCAAAACTAACTTTGTTTGAAGAGGTTTTTTTTTATACAAGTATATATCAGGACATTATACACATCGCAATCCAGCCCCAAGGTAAGCGATAGCTTGTGTTATGGGTACTAGATAGCTGATAAATATACATAGATATAATAAATACAATATATTGAAAAACATCCAGACACTGAAAAACATTCATGCTCAACACTCAAACATTCTCCAGTAGTGGGAATCAAACCCACGACCGACGCAGAAGCTTTGCTACCACTACGCCAGTCGGCCGTAAAAAAATTAGTCAGAAAATAAGTATTATTTTTCCAGCAAAATATACTTCATAATCGATCCTAATTATTTCAGATTTTTCGACTTGTGAACTTTGAATTTAAGCACGATGTATTTTCATTCGACATAGTTCCCTCGAATTTTTCATTGCTGAAAGAATTTTCCTTCGTCTAAGGTTGGTTGGTTTCGTTTTATATTTTTTGTAGGTATTTGCTAAGTGTACACGGTTTATATAGAAGAAAATATTTGGAAAATAAAAAGAAAAAGATGTTCCCGCGAGACACCGACTATGTCGCGGGAAAAATATTTGGAGTAGTTTATTTAAATGAATGGATGAAAGCTTCGTCATCGTGATAATATCAAGTCATATCGATCATGTCTGTAACGCCAAATTAAAGCAACGTTGATATAATACTCTGTTTAAAAATATCTTCTACAAAGACATAGATTTGTTGGTATCACAAAAATAAAAAGAACCGGCCAAGTGCGAGTCGAACTCGCGCACCGAGGGTTCCATACCATAAAAGAAGTAAAACATTAAAAGAATCACTTTTGTTCATGAATTTACGAGTTATATTTTACATATAGATACTTTTATTGGCGAACCGCAAACCTAACTTTGTTTTTGGCGGTCAAAATGTTGACAGTTGTTATTATCAAAAAAAGTATAAAAGTTAGAGAGTTGAAATTATTTTTCCTGTAAAAAATACATTAACTTCTATTGATCATAATTATTTCAGATTTCTCGATTGGTAAACTTCGGAGATAAGGGGGGGAACGGTACTTTTTGCGTCAGTTTGCCCAAAAAATCAAAAACTATCAGGCATAGAAATAAATGAAAATTGGTTTTAGAATACACATGTAACGCCCTTTCATAATATGATACTCCACTCAATATTGTTATCTCATTTTGAAATTTCGACAACCTAGTTTTCCCCCTTCTTAAATTAAAAAAAAATTCAATTTTTAATGATTGAAATACAAGTGCGCCGCAATTACCTACAGCTATTCGAAATTTCAGGTCGATACGAGCTTCAATTGTTATTGAAATATTCGAGTGTGACAGACGGACGGACGTACGGAGAAAGTTTCACCATAAGGGTTCCATGTTTACCATAATGGTATGGATTAAATCTCCAACTAGCATACTTTTTGAAATTAATAAAAAATCAAGTTAGTTTTAGGAACCCGCGTTGTTCGAGTCTGACTCGCACTTATCCGTTTTTTTTATCTTTACAAACTTGTCTTACTAGGCCTCTTAAACCATCGTTCTTCATAAATATTTGTGTCATACTTTTTGAGGAATGTTTACTTTGAGACCGCATCTCTAACAGATCTTTAAAACATAACAAACATGAGTACATTCCACGCTGGGGGAAACTGTGACCCAATTTGACGGACAGTCATACGTAAGATGCCTGCTTCTCATCATGACGACCTACATATAATTCGCGAAACAAATGTTTCAAGGGTACATACTTCATGAAATAGATATTTATTTGTGGTCGGTAAAAATAATATTGACAACCCTGGGATTGTTGAGCGAGGATGCTTGATCTTTTATTAATTGGAAGGACTAAACGAATCTGCCCGCCAAGTTTAAATTTTGTTTGATTCTCGCAATTTTACCATTTTGATTTTTAATGTAGACTACTTAGTTGACCTGGCACACGTTGTTTTGCCATTAGGGATATAAAAAATAGCTTACGACCTAATATCAGACCTACCGAACATACAAATTTCTTACACAGAAAATTTCATAACAATCGGCCGAGTCGCTTCGGAGGAGTTTGGTAACAAAAAATTGGCACGAGAATTTTATATATTAGAATAGAAGACTAGCTGACCCGGCTAACATTGTTTTGCCATTAAAGATACAAAAACAATAACTTACGACCTATCTAAGACCTATCGAACAGACACAGAAAAATTCAGAGCAAAGTTTCGGAGGAGGAGTATTAAGGCTCGTGTCCAATAGGCTCGCCGAGCCGAGTCGAATCGAATCGCAGAAAGTTGCCTTCTATATATTTACTATGAAACTCAGGGCCTGATTAACCCTTAGGCTAATTAGGCTGAAGCCTAGGGCGCGTGGGTCTGGGGGGCGCGGTTGTGCCCGTGTCTTCGCTAGCATCATTGCATGATGCATCTATCGTACATACGAGTACCTTTTTCAACTAGACCGAGACAAAACACTTACGGTCGAAATTAATAACCTATCTATCTTCTATTTGCCCTACTAGAGATATCAATTTGACATAAGCTCCATACAAGTTATGTCAGATTTCTATCTCTAGTAAGGGAAACCGTGGATAGATAGGATATTGGGAACGGCCGTTAATGAACTGCGAACTGAAAAAGCTTGACAGTCCCTAATTTTAACAATAAAAAGTGCGCGTAAAACAAACACTGCGATGATTTTTCACCACAGGAATAGCCGACCGTACAACAACAAACCTGGCACCTGGCTGGGGCGCGTTCTGATATTAGCCTAGGGCGGTCAGACCTCTTGATTAGTCGCTGAATGAAACTGCGTCCATTAGCGACGAGCCGCGGCGCGCCGAATCGAATCGACCTCGCGACTTGCTCGGCAGGCGAATTTATTCGCCGATGCGACTCGATTCGATTAGACGCGTTTCGTTTAGTCGACGCCAGGCTTTAGAAGATAGTCTTGCTAATGACGACAATAATGCGTGGTGGAAAGCAATGATGAGGTCTAGATTATAGTGCGCTTGCCTAAAATATGCCTATTCACTTTTCTCTTGAAGGAATCCAGATTGTACTTGGCTGGGAACATAGAGAGTAGAGGGGCGTTCCACACCTTAGCGGTTCGTATCAGAAACGTGGAAGAAAAACGTTTCGTGCGAGTTTGTTTGATGTCAACCACATCAAATGTAGAAAGGTGACACAAGGTAGTTTGCATTAAATCTCTTAAACGGAGGGCTACCCTAGCTAGCTCTTACCTGAATAGCTACAGTACCCGTATAGATATATCTAAAGAGATTGCGCACTTACAGCCAGCTTTCGCATAACATTGCACCTTGCCGAATAGTTGCGTAGGGGTCTATCTGGTTCTGTTCTTATTATACAAATGGAACCCTAATGGTGAGACTTTCTCCGTCCGTCCGTCTGACACACTCGATTATTTCCTCAGATCACTCAAATTATTTCAGTAACTATCGAAGCTTTTGACTTGAAATTTGGAATAGTTTTAGGTACTGGTGACCCAACGTCACAGAAAAACATTTTTATTTTTATTTAAAAAGGGGGGTAAACCGGGTTGTTGAAATTTCAAAATGAGATAAAAATATTGAGTGGGGTATCATATGAAAGGGCGTTACTTGTGTATTCTAAAACCAATTTTTATTTATTTTTATGCCTGATTTATTGGGCAAACTGTCGAAAAAAATAACGTTCCCCCCCTTATCTCCGAAGTTTACGAATCGAAAAATCTATATCTATATATACTTATAATAAAACTGTAAAGGGTCGAATTCTGTACATTGAAGATATTTTGAAAATTTTTGTTGGAGGACACTATTTAGTCGATACTGAAGCCAAAACTGTAATTTGTTTAATTTTTGTCTGTCTGTCTGTCTGTCTGTTTCACGACCGGGCATCACGGCTAATCCGCTGGATGGATTTAAATGAAACTTGACATGATTATAGTTCATACCCCGAGGTAGGACATAGGATACTTTTTGTCCCGAAATTCATCATGGTTTCCCTGGAAGACGGCATCAAAGTCCAAACGTTTTTTAAACTAGCGGCACGCTATGATGGCCGGTTTGACGTTTGTCCGCTCATGAAGTTCCGTATTAATTGATAACGACTTTGAAGGAAATAATTGTATTACTTTATTGACGATAGTGATGTGCAGAGATTCATAAATTTTATCGAATGTAGTTTTAGGTTTAGGACTCAAAATTTATTTATTAAATTGATTTCTAAAATGTATACAAGTGTAGAAAAATCAGTTTGCACCATTTAAGGGGTGAATGTACTTGTGAATATGAACAATTTTCACTATGTGGACAAACCTCTGAAATCGCAAAAAAATATCAGCTGTTTCATACAAAAGGTAATTTTTTTATTTTTATATGATATATACCACAACTCGGCATTTGGTTTTCTAAATTGAAAATTTTTAAAAATGGAATCTAATACGATCGTCACATAGGATCGCTGGCTAGCACAACTACTACCTCCGGCAAACTCGCGTCAATGCTCAATGCAAAACAAAGCAGTTTCGAATTGACGTTGCTTCGAAAAGTATAAACTGTCAGTGCAATGCGATTGTGATATAGTTTTGACCTGGCTTTGGATTTCAAATATTGATACTGCATTACTGTTGACCCTTGCTCGTTAATTTGGACTCTGTTCAAGCCCTTTGTTGTGGATTTCGTCGATATGACCGAACGTACGCAGAGAACTGTTCTAAATAGTCAGACACGTGAGTTCGTAATACGCCTTCGTAACTATTTCGATCGTGAAGCTCAAAATGGAGGGCCAATTTTACCTATAACGTCAGTGGTTGAACGCGTAGCTGATGCGCTTAATATTGGACAACGAACTGTTAGACGGATAACTAAAGAAAAATATGGCGAGACTGGCACAGAAGAAAATAAACTTCACACACCAAAAAAGAGAAAACGAGCAAAACCAGTCGTAGGCATCGATAGCTTTGATGCCGATGCTATCCGAAGACATGTTTACGGCTACTATTTACAGAAGGAGTATCCAACAAGAAAAAAGTTGGTGCATTCACTGAAGGAAGCTGGATTATTCTTCGGTGGGGAAAGTTCTTTAACGAAGATTTTGAAGACCATTGGATTTCGATACAAAAAATGTAACAAACGCAAAATATTGATGGAAAGATTTGATATAGCGATGGCAAGGTATACTTTTTTACGGCAAGTGAAAGAAATCAAAAATTGGCAAAATGTTGTGTTCTTGGATGAAACATGGCTTAATGCTAACCATACTGTAGGCCGTTCTTGGAACGATGACACAGCAGCATCTACTTCCAAAGTTCCTGTAGGAAAAGGATCGCGACTTATAATTTGTCACGCCGGAACCATCAACGGGTTTGTCGAAGGTTCTCTCATGGCTTTTGCGTCAAAAACCACTGGAGACTATCATGAAGACATGAATGGAGAAAAGTTTACTCAATGGTTTACCTCAATGTTGTGTAGCCTCCCTGAACCATCTATTATAATTATGGACAACGCCCCATACCACTCGATGCAAATTGACAAGCCACCTGCCCAGTCCCAAAAGAAAGCTGATATCGTCGCATGGCTTCGTAAAAATGGCGTAGATGAAAACATGAATATGTTAAAAGCGGAATTAGTACGTCTTTTAAAAGAAAACAAACCAACCAAGATCCGATACGTCATTGACGAAATAGCATTAGAACATGGGCACAGAGGTTACCGCCTTACCATTGTGAGTATAATGCGATTGAGTTGGTGTGGGCTCAAATTAAGGGATATGCTGCAAGACACAATACAGAACCCCCATTTACCACAAAAAAAATGCTAAAATTATTAGAAGAAGCTTGTGAACATGTGACTAAAGGAGACTGGGAAAAGGTTGTGAATAGAACTGTTAAATTAATAAGGGAAGATTATGAAAGAGATGTGAAAATAGATAATATTATAGAAAACGAACATATAATTTTTAATGTAGGTGACGATAGCAGTGACGACAGTGAAAATAGTAGTATGGACGAATCTGATTAATTATGGCCTTTTGTGGCACCTTTTTTGGTATCTTTTGTATTCATATGTTTCTTGTGTGCATATAAAGTATGTATATTCATTTTCATTCAAATATTCAGTTCGTTCAAATAAATTAAATAAACATTTACATTTTTGTTTTATTAAACCTATTTAATCAGGTACAAAAACAAAACTTAATTGTTTTTTGTTCGAGAATAAATTGACATTCCACATCACTATTGTAATGTGTCAAACCGGCCATCATAGCGTGCCGCTAGTGTAGTTATAATTCATTAACGCGTTGTCCGATTCCATTCATTCTTTTTTTGTTAGAAAGGAGGTTCTTTAATTTATTATTTTATTATTATTCCATACAAATCTTATCATCATCACTTTTGTAGTTCAGAAATTACAGACATCAGAACCTTTAAGTTCAAGTAGGTAGGTGATTTGAAACTCGGTATGCACAAAGAACCTAGGGCTAGGACGTAGGGCTCAAGTAAGACTGGGGTACCCTTACAGCCGTAAATAAATAGGCTTAGCAGGAGATTTGGTATGGTTTAAAATTTTTCACTTTTAGGGTGAACAAAAATCATGTAACTGGCGTTATCGCTACGTATACCGCCATATATGTATATGGCCGTATAGCGCCATCTCTACAATTTATGTGGAAGTTGAATGTAAAACTCTGAGATAGGTATTACCGATTTTTTTTTAATAAAAATTAACTGTCATGTTATTTACTATTTCTTGACTTTATATTAAGATGGCACTGTTAAGACATGAACAGATTTAAACTTTATCATCCGCAATATGGAAAGGGTAAGATAATGGTTCACAAATATTTTTAACTCTTAGGTCTTATCGATCCTAACCGACTGACTGTCATCTAAGGTCTTTTTATACGTAAGGAAATATATAGCCATTGCCCATTCTGATGTTTTGGATTGTATTGAGATGAAGCAAAGATTTTTAAAAGACTTATATTATGTTGGGCTGGGGAATATTGTTAGTAGAGTAATTTATCCCAGTGGTACCTACTCGGCCGAACTCTGAAAGAAGAGTTCTACCACCAGTACCTACAACTTTTCACATGGTTTAATAAATTTTGACATATTTCGTGGTTTCAGAATAAAAATCATAATGAAAAGGACGATTTTAACTGTCGATATTTCGATACATTGGTACAAGTCGTCCTGTGTCACTGGGTCGAAATATCGACAGTTAAAATCGTCGTTTTGATCTTTCATTTACGTATTAATGAACCTTTATATTATTATTAAGAAAAAGGAGTTTTCAAAATCACCACAAGATAACCCGTGCAAAGTAAGAACAGGTTTCTGTACAACGTCACACCAGAATTCCAGTAGGAAGGTATATTATGTTAAAAAATCGTAATTCACGCGGGCGGAGCCGCGGGCAACAGCTAGTCTGAAATAATTATGATCAATAGAAGTTAACGTATATTTTACAGGAAAAATAAAATGAACTCACTAACTTATATACTTTTTGTGATATTAACAATAAACCGCCAAAAACAAAGTTACGTTTGCGGTTCGCCAACAAAAGTACCTACATGTAAGTTCTACTCGTAAATTCATGAACAAAAGTGATTCTTTCAATGTTTTACTTCTTTTATGGTATGGAACCCTTGGTGCGAGAGTCCGAATCGCACCTGGCCGTTTTTTTTTTGTCTAGGTTGACTTTCGGTAGGTCACAAGCTATTTTTCATACCTCTTACCTCTATATGGCAAACAACGTCTGCCGCGTCATAAAACTTTCAAGCGATACTCTACGCACGTACAATAAAAATATTAATGACCTGTCTGGCTGTAAAAAAGCTTGCTTGTTGATGAAAGAAAACATGGAATGCGCTGTCTATAAACTTGTTTATGTTTTGTGTATTCTTCAGTCTTATGTAAGAGTATTATAAAGAGTAAAATAATTTCAACATCACCTCCTACTGTTTCATCAACATCGAAGTAACAATATAGTCAACATCAAGTAATTAGGAAAGGTTAGTGCTAATTTTTGCTGTTTGAATTTTAAATACTTAAGTAATCTTATTTCATTTGTTTTTGATTATTATCCTGTTCATCAATTATTATTGGGAGTTCCAGTCGGTTTCTTCAATATTATGATATGTACTCGTAAGCAATCTGTATAGGTTTCGGATACCGTTTTTCATAAATAAAATCTATAAAAATAATCTTAAAAAAATATTTATAATAATAAAATATAAATTATAATAAATAAAATCTATTAAGATTTCAGATGTTGAAATTCAACGTTCGAGCCTAGGTAGGTGAAACGCTGCTTTAGGAACGAAGGAGTTTGATGGTTGTAAAGAATCAAGTATAGCAGAGTAAGTGAAGGTTTTTATAATCTTGAACAATCTTATTAAATTAAGCTTATCCATTTATAAGTAAATCGCCATCGATACTAATTAATCGATTTGTTACAAAACAACAACAACTTCGTAGAGCAAACCTGCTCTACGAAGAACCTGTCATAAGCTTCTTATAGAAAGTACGTAGGTAAGTACGAGTACGTTTGAACCGCTCCATCGCAAAATACCAGATTCGCACGAGGCTCAGGTAAAGAATCGAACTGTATATTTCTATAATTACCGCGGGATACAAACAAATCTCATCGCATTCCATCCCGATATAGCACACCGCGTATCCCGTAGCCACCGCGCGTTGGCGCCACGAGTCACAAGTCACCACGTAAACAATAAATTGAGTTATTAATAAAGTGAAAAATCGTAACGGCTTTATACGACGCGCCTGCGAGACTAATGATGCGCGTTATTTATGAAGATGCAGTTTTAATGTGGCGGTTTTTATTGAGTATTTACAAGAGGACAGGAATATCGCTGGAACGCAGATTGTTTGAGACCTCCGGATGAGGTCAGTGCCGGTCCTAATAACATTTTACCCTGGTGCGAGGACTAAAAATGGCGCCCCTAAATAAAAAAAAAACGGCCAAGTGCGAGTCGGACTCGCGCACCGAGGGTTCCATACTATAAAAGAAGTTAAACGTTACGAGAATCACTTTTGTTCATGAATTTACGAGTATAATTTTCATGTAGGTACTTTTGTTGGCGAACCGCAAACCTACTTTGTTTATGGCGGTTATTGTTATTATCAAAAAAATTATAATAGTTAGAGAGTTGATTTTATTTTTCCTGTAAAATATGTACGTTTATTCTTATTGATCATAATTATTTCAGACTAGCTGTTACCCGCGGCTCCGCCCGCGTGCAGTTCGTTTTTTTTTTACAAAAATGTTTCCCGTGGAATTTCTAAATTTTTCCCAAGATACATGAGTGAATTCGGGTTGGTAATTTTTCCCAAGATAAATGAGTGGTCCCTGGGTTCGATGGACCCGTAAAGGAGTCTTCTTCCAATCTCTTCTGTCAACGTGCAATCTTCTTTCACACAATTCACCTACATCTTCTTTGGTCTTCCTCTACTTATACACTCTGTCAAAATCGCTTATGTTATTCGATTCGCATGGAGTAAGACAGAGTGGGTTGTGTCATTGTGGATTGAAATATCTATACTAACCAAACTCATCTTATTCTGAGAGGATACCAACGCCCAGATATTGTAATTAAGCATTCTGGTGCGCTGCTGTGTAGCAACCCGTTCCTGCTTCGCACAGGTTATATTGTATAGTTATACCTAGTTGCACGATCAAAAGGACGATTCAAACTGTCGATATTTCGACCGACGATTCGACAGTTTGAATCGTCCTTTTAATTGTGCTACGTAGATAAGTAGCTATAGGTTTTTTTTAATTATCCCACGCGAGCTCTCTAATTTTTCAGGATGAAAAGTATCTTAAATGTTGACCGGGCATATAAAGTACGATCACAAAATTTCATTTAAATCCATAACTTGAAAGACGCCTGCTAACTGTTTTTGTAATGTTTTACTTTCCCGCAGGAACTCGATTGGATTAATAAGTTTTACTATATATATATATTTTAAGGTCTAAGGCAACATAAGGTATCAGCATAACCAATTTTACTAAATTAGGTTCATTAGTTGTTGTTTATCCTATATGTTGACCAGGGACATAGGCTACCACCACACAAAATTTCATTGGAATCGGTCCAGCCGTTCCAAAGATTAGCCCGTACAAACAGACAGACAAACAGACAAACAGACAAACAATAGATTTATTATATGTAGTATTGATAAGGGGGGAACAGTATTTTTTTCGACAGTTTGCCCAAAAAATCAAAAACTATGGGGCACAAAAATATATAAAAATCGGTTTTAGAATACACAAGTAACCCTTTAATATGATACCCCACTCAATATTGTTATCTCATTTTGAAATTTTAACAACCCGGTTTACCCCCCTTTTTAAATAAAAATGAAAATGATTTTCAAATTTTTATGATTGCAATGACGTTGGGTCACTATTACCTATAACTATTCTAAATTTCAAGCCGATAGCTTTGATAGTTACATAAATAATCGAGTGTGACAAACGGACGGACGGACGGAGAAAGTCTAACGGTTCTATTTTTACAATTTTAGTATAGAACCCTAAAAATATTTAAGCTGTTCCTTTATCTTTCACCAGAAAAAGCAGTAGTAGCGAACTTTTGACAGCAGAATAATCAGAAGCCTGATTATTCTGCTGTCAAAAGTTCGTTTAACCAGTTTGTGCTGGTGGACAGCTGAAAAATAATTTTAATGATTGTCAACTTTCATTTATTTTGTTCAATCAATCAATCAATCAATTCTTTTATTTGCATAAAAAACATGTCAAGTAGATGTCATTACAATTTCAAACGTGTCAATGTTTTGACCTTTTTAAGGCATGCAAAAGCATCAATATATAAGAGATCCTTATCAGGTAATCTTCATCAATTTTAAAAGTTACTTAATTAACCAATAATAACAATAAAAAACAAATTGAATTTTAAACAATAAATTAATTAGAAAATTTATATTGCTATATATTACATTTTAACCCTTTAAATAATTAATAAATCCCGTCAAATAATTCATTATTGCAATAAAATGTTTTTTGTAGCAGCCAACTCTTTAGCTCCTGCTTAAATTTATTTATTTGTGTGATGTCTGTGATGTTTCTCGGTACTGCGTTAAATATTCTTACACACATGGCTCCACAGTTTTTTAAGTACTGGGTTGTTCTTGGTATCTTTTGGTACAGCAACTAATGATTACTAAGCAAAAATATAAAAATAACTCTATATAGCTACTTTTCTAGCTTTAGCACTTGCAATTTTTTTTATCAAGTCGGAATAATTTAACCTTTCGGCAATGGCATTTTCTATCGACAAAATTCCGAGATCGGACAGTCTCTCCTGACCCATAGTAGACCGTAGGTAAGTTTTAATAAGTTTAAATTTAAACTTCGTTCTCCTTTGGCAACAATTACAGGCACAGTTAGTACAACACGAAGCGCTGTCTATACATTAGGGAAAATATCTTGCCAATCATTTTTTTTTATAAGTTGAAGAACTTTTATTGGTTCTCCTGATTGAAGATTATTTAATAATGGCTGAAGGCTCACAAGTTCTTCAATCGATTCTTGTCCAGATATGACACATTTTTCCCCATCGGTTTCCCCAAGTTTTGGTTCATTTTGGCGCCCCCCCATTGAAGGCGCCCGGTGCGGTCGCACCGCTCGCACCGCCCTAGGACCGGCCCTGGATGAGGTGATACGGATACGTAAACGCATTCAAATTAAATTATGTACGAGCCATTTAGATTTTCCTCTCCAATAAAATATCCTCATTTTCCGAGCGATTTGTGAAAATAGAAATTCATGGGTGCGTGGGCTAACGTAGTTATTATTTCAATTGGTATATTCTATCTGACCCGGTTGTGGACAAAATATCTATGTTTATTAATTGGAATAATAGTTTGTAAAAAAAACTTCAGTAAAGCGGGTGTGGATACTATGCGACGAAAAAAGTATTTACGTGGGCCCAAATCACCTACCACAGAGACTTAGAATAAGCATAAGCATAGACGCTAAAATTTCCTAAAATAAAGAGCTGAATTCACAGAAAGTTAAATATTTTCTTAGATCTAAGAGCAATGACGGACAAAAGTTAGGACACTAAAAGAAAAGTAGAAAATATGCACATGAGGAGTTTTTGAAATATATATATTTTTTAATTCTCATCCCCTTTTGAACCCCTGACATCCTCTGGCAAGCGGCGGAGGTCTAAACCACTATAGGGATATCACTTCTTTAACTTAAACCGTGAACAGCATTCTTGTAAGCACGAAGAAATACTTTTTGAAAACTTAACTAAGAAGTGAAAATAGGGATGATAGTTTACCTCTAATATAAATCTGTGATCAGCTAGTACGGGATAGAGCATGCTTCTTCCCGCGTTACTGTGGTTTGTCTAATTTTCATATGTGTCTGTGCGATTGTTTTATTGTAGCAATCTTATTAGCAAATCTTTGTGGCGAAAACTGCTTGTGTTTTGTCTTATTTATTACCGGTGAGTGTTCCGAGGGGACGTCATTTTATGGATTGTAAGAAAAAGTTAATTTAATATTTTGTCGCTTGAGCAATAAAGATTTTTGCATACCCACTTTTGTCAGTTATTTGTTGTGATTATAAACGTATGTGGAAGGAAGAACCACGGGAAAAAACACCAACTTGGGAGGGCCCGGTAACCTTCAAGAATCCATATCACTACGGAGCGTTCTGGGAAAATTCTGGGATAAGTACCTATAAGTTTGTCTAATCTTTTCATGTGATACTGTTAGCCGATGAGATGGCATGACGGACTTTGGGATGGTGACCAGAGTCTGAATCAAATGAAAAAGTTAGATTAGGTGAATGGAATAAAATGAAATTCGTCACGTGATTCGATTATTCTTACACATTTTTTGATTTTTGTTCCCTTCCGTTGGCCATTCATTGAATCGACCTATAGCTGCGGCTAAAGGTACAGTTTCTTCACGTACCTATCCCTCTGTTTTAGAGCACATTGAGATATGACTGTACCTATAAAGCGAAAAAAGCAAGTGATTCGTAAAAAAGTGTATACAATTTTGTGAGACATAAAAAAGAATGGTTCAAAAATAAGCCAAGTTCTTGGCAAACGGTTTGGTATTGTCCCCAAAATATATTAACTGCCTTTTTATGTCCAACCACGCGGTCAAATACCTGAGTAATATTCACAAAATATATTCTTGAAGACCGAAATAGCGCGAGGTTCTAATGAATCACTGCTAACGTGTAGATGACAGAGGTACAGATCCACCAATTTATCCACCATTATAAAATCAAAGGGTAGTGCGGCAGCAGTGCTATTCTTAGATCAAGATAGAACGCGAGCAACCCGTGAAGACTTATTTGAGCTGCTATGGAAATTCTGCAAAGTCCAAGAAACAAAGATGGCAAAACAAACCGACGCTCACGAAATATTCAGTTCACAGATAAATTGGTGGAACTATAATTTTTACGTAGCTGGACGTGGATAGTAAATATTTATCATTTATAATTTTTTATTGGTTTGGTCTTGTTGTAAAGAAGAAAAAGATACCTGTGCCATTTTGCTGAAGCTCTAAAAAGTGCCTGGCGGAATCGCGATGGAAATCGAAAATGAATCCCGTACTCACACCACCGGGTAACTCGTAAGCACAGACAGTTTTTAGAGGTTGCAAGTCCTACATGCCTGCCTTTCCCCTGACTAAAGGGCATGCGTATAAGTAGACCTTTTCTGTCTATAAAAAATGATCAAGTGCTCGTTTTCACCAACATTTTAAGGAACACCTAAGCCCATAGGTGACTATATAATCTGGATCTCGGAAACGGCTCAAACGATTTTCATGAAATTTAGTATGCAGGGGGTTTTGGGGGCGATAAATCGATCTAGCTAGGATTCATTTTTAGAAAATATCGAATTTAGCAACAAAATAATATGACTCCTGCTGCTATCAATTGGCCAGTAGTATTACTACCGGTCACCCAGATATTTTATTATTTAAGCAAGCTCAACGTTTTACTACATTCTCAGCTAGAATCTCAGTAACTAGGAATCGCTTTTCAAGATGGTTTTCAGTTAGTTGCGATGTCTCCCTGCGCGCGACTTCAAAGACCATTCATTAAAATTATAGAGGTGTGGTGGACAATGACAGATGATTCTCCCCACTTAGGATTATTAATGGCAATGGTCTTAAAAGGATCGTCTAGCTGTAAGTTTTCATACAAAAAGTGATAATTTTTAGAAATGTTGCAGATACAATAAAGAACTATAGTGCTCGTACGTTTTAATTTTTAAGAAATACTGCTTATCTTAAAAGTTATTAGGCTCCATCCATCCATATCCATCCATATTTTTGGCCTAAAAAGATTTTTTTTTAAACTAAAATACAAAAAAAAAACATACGAGTCTAGATTCAGGCTCGGTTTCCGCCAAAGCAGAGCGGAGCGGACCTATGTTTGAGTAACTAAGCAGATATTTCGTCATTTTGACATTTTCGAAACTGAGGGGAGAGGTGATGTCGAAATGACAAAATCTGATTGGTTATTCAAACACAGCTCCGCTTTGGTGGAACCCGGGCCAAAGGTGTAATGAATCTAATGAGACTAAAATTGTCCAATTTGGTAAACGTTTACGGGGGTAAGTATAATAATATATTTCAAGAACCGTAGGCCAAAATGTAGGCTTAGCTATACAGGGATAGATATTCTTTTTGAAAATGCGTCGCGCTTCGTCACTAGACGACACTCTTAAGTCACACGCTAACGGCACGCGGTTGACCTATTTCGCTGGTAGATGGTATTTGGTGCGTTTCACATACCTTCCGCGTTCAGAAACGCGTTTGATCTCAGTATGAATCTGAACATTTGGACTAATCAGCAAAGACAGCAGGGGCAGCCTATTAGAAATTCAGACTTCTATCGTTACTTTCCAGGTCACAGGTGTAAATCCAACAGCTGTAGCTAAGTATAATTATGACATACTTCGATTTGCTGGATTAAAACGAAATTAAAAAAAAAGTACTTATGAGAGTGGTCAACGCTAACACTAGATTAAGGGGTCAACATTATTCGTGGTCAATGTGATCAACTCATCGATCGTGATGGTAATATGTCATTCTCATACATTTTTAAGGTTCCATAGTCCGTACCCAAAGGGTACACACGGGGCCCTATTACTAAGACTACTGTCACCAGGCTTAAAAGCTAGTTAGAAAGTTGACAAGGGCCCTAAGTAATCACTAATGGTTTCTACATAGCATCGCTTGGCGGCCACGACGACAAGTCACGGCCGAAGTCAGGGAGACTATTCCGTATCTTTGACAGTTACAGTGATGTTCACTAGTGTTGTCTATGGTTCGTTATACATTGGTGCTTGATAACGTGAAACGATAGTAAGATTTTGTGGTGAACTTGGAATGGAAAAAAAAACCATATGTCAAATGAGCTTAGTAAAGGTCGCTGAGTGATTATCACTGAGATACAGAATAAGGGTCCAGAGGTCCAGGTAATTTTTAATCATAGATTTATAATAGGTCGTCGCTCGCGCTCCGACTCAGCTCCGTGAGTGCGGCAACTTTTTTTGTACTGTGAGTGGGTCATTTTGTTTGTATGGTACGCAGATGCTAGTGCGCGTGAAAAATTATGTAGCGACGCGACGGTTTGCCAATTTGGGCAAAGTATTTTATGCCGCACTTTTGAAATCGAGGGCGGTCTCTTTTACCTCTATGCAAACACCCTTACTTATAGCCTGTTGAAAACTGCCGCCATGCGTCGCCCGTTATGTACAAGGGCTCTAAGTAATCACTAACGGTTTCTACATAGCACCGCTTGGCGTGAGTCGATGCTGGTAGGGTTGTAAAAAGACACCGCCGAAGTCTTCCACCAGACCAGACCTGAGACGGCTTACTTTACAATAGGCTATTTGACTAAATTTTGAAAATGATTTTAAAGAAATTATTACTAACTATTAAGCACATTACATTGATATTTCGCGGAAATTTAATGTAATTCCCTTTAAAAACCACTTTTAAAATTTCAATTTTCAAAACCGCGCCAAAAACGCCAATTTTGTAATGGCGCTTGACATCTGACTCGTGACGTCACACATTGTCAAACGCATATAAACAGACTACAGTACCGTACAGTTTAGTTAAATTTCTTCGCTTTTCTTTAAATTTAATAAAAATTAATATATTTTAACAGAAAGAATTGTGTACAAATGCTGTGTAGCACCATTATGTACAAATACCTCCTTAAATTGCCCTCAAAAAGTGTTTGTGTCTGTACCAGATAAAAGGCGAAAAAAATGGTTACAGTTAGCTCGAAGAGATCCAAAGGCCTTTTTATCGCATTCAAATGTTTTTATGTGTGAAGATCACTTTGATGTAAGTACCTACCTAATAATTACCTTTTAATTTAATATTCAAGCTAAATATAATATCGGTTCTTATTAAAAAATAAGTTATATAACCTAACATCTAAAACTAACCCCAATTGAGGTAATATGGGTCTAGCATTTAGAGTCTCTTTGTGTATTTTAACTACCTAATATAATATATTCATAGCTGTTATCTCTTAAGTTTATTATCTCAAGTTTATTATGTTTCTTGGAACATAATAGGTATGTCTTCACTTGCTAATATCGGTGCTGTTGAATTGCAGATGAAAAAAGTAAATAAAGGAAGGACTAATATGTTCGACGCGGTAGGTACTTACATTGCTGTTTTTATGTTTTTCAGTTCCGCGCCATAATAATCAGCATTATTCTTAAAGTAAAGTGCAACCATAAAAGCATCTACCTTAGGTAGGTTGCTATTATCAGCTCGCCCAAAATTTGATTCCATTCTGCGATTTGAAATACTTAATTATTTATTTCCTTAGTATGTTTAGTTATAAAGTTAACCAGAAAATTACTGTTTAAATAGCTAAAAGATAAAATAAAACGCCCGCCAAACAAAACACTCAGAAAAATCAGTACAAAAAGCTGTTGTTTTCCCGCAAATTTTCGAGTGTGACGTCACCAGAGTTGCAACCAATCACAGGGCGTTCCTGTCACAGGTAAAATATCAAAAATTATAACATTTTTAAACTCTTATTTTGCTGAAAAATATACATATATTTGATTAAAATAAAGTGAAATATGCTTATTTACGTTGTTATTAGTGAGATTTACCACAATTTCAGGTATATTTTCATTGTTGTCAAATAGCCTATTGTATAACTTTTAATCAAAGATGTGACTGTGATGTGATGTGACTTTCCACTCAAATTCGAGCGTGAGGTCGTGAAATGATTTTCGGATATTTCGAGTCACCGTGTTACACAAAATTACACAATTCGTCACATCGCTCATCCGTGACAATAAATGATTCCATTACACCAATTGTCGGCCATGTCCAATTTGTCCTTGCGTCGATGCCAAATTCCGACGGCTCTAGCTGTCATGTCGCCCGTTCATAGCAGAAAAATATTTTTCTCTATTGAAAGTGCGGCGTAAATACGAATTCGTACTAAGTTAGCCAAAATGTATTATTATTTCAAGGTCGGCACGTGCGAATTTTTTATTTATTTTTAGAATTCAGTAAGCTTCTGAGGTCACTATTTTGGGTCGGTTTTGATTTAATTAACAGTGACAATCCATTGGTCTGCCTATTTTGCACCTAGATCTCTTTTTGGAGTACCTATAAGTATATCGGCCAAGTGACGAGTTTTTTGTCCGATCTTCTCCCTGAGACTGAACTGCTTTTCAAACGTGATGGTAGAGTCCTATGTTTCAGAAGTGCCTGTAAGTTAGGTCTAAGTATGTGAGAGAATAATAAAATAATTTTGAATTTATTTAATTTTTAACAATCGTTGTTTAGCCACTTATCATGTTATAATCGTATGAAAAATAGCTAAATTTTCAGAAATACCGAATGTAGTCAAAAAAATTTATAAAAATCGGTCAAGCCTTTTCTGAGGAGTTTGGTTGCAAAAACACTTTTTATATGTTGGTACATATATAAGAAGAAAGATATAAAAAAAGAAAGATTCAATTTTGAAAAATATATCAATCTGCATCCTACCTCTTTTAAATAATATCTAGCGTGTTGCTGTTTGCTACAAATGCGTCGCAAGTGCCTAACGATATCTAAAGTTATCTTAAGAATATATTGCGACATAAACAACTACCTAATCATGCTCAAGAATAATGCATATTTACTTTGTATCTTCACGTTCCAAACACCCTTGGTTTGACCGAAGAACATAAAAACAAATAAATTTAAAAAACATTAAACGCAAAAGCAATACAGTGTGACCCCATTCATTGGGAGTTGATATCTCTATCAAAGTATCAGGCCAACAGGGCCATAAAGGCTGTTTTTCAAGTGCTACATAATTTTAAAATATAACTTTATTTAAAGAGAGCATTCTTGATATAGTCTTAGTCACCATATTTTCATGTTTACTTTTCTCAATGACAATAATGGTAAAGATCTCATTAAAGTATACTACCAGCTAGGCTCTTATTGACAACGATAGGAAATATTTAAAAAATATTCTAGTTACATGATTTGTTACAATGCTTATTACTTGTGATTACATATAATTTCCTACATAGTTTTAAGCATTTTTTAAGCATTTTAGATTTGTATAATTTGTATTAAATTGAAATACTCGCATGCCACAAGCAACTTTTGTATCAGAACTAATCATTGAATCTTCTTGCCATAGTGTTACTCAATGACTAACGTGTGTACGGATTTAATTGTTGATAATAAAATAAAAATAAATGAATTTAAATAGCTTGCAGTAATAACTTTCGTGTGTAATCCTGAATGATTTAATCGGACTATTTGGTAAAATTAAAATAATTGTTGAGAGACCATAAACTAGAAATAAGTAGAATCTCAACTTTTTTGTATGAAAGTGTGGAAGTACGGAATTTATCTGTGGTTTCGTAGCGTAACATCTCCTGTAAAGTGGGTTGGCCTCTGTTGAGAGTGGTCCATAGGGTCGAAGATTTCCTTCGACTAGGCCTTTCACTATACTTAGGGCTGGTTCCCGGTTTGATCCTCCTGATTTTTATATTTGAGAAGGTTTCTAGAAACTCAGAAATAGCACCGAATAATATTTATAATATGAAATAGGCATATTTATAGGTAAATGGAGGTGTAAATGATATTCCACGTGTCAGATAAGGAGCCCTAGAATAGCTCTTGCACTCAATTCTAATTCGGGATTCGCAAAGTTGCAATGTGAATCACATGGCGCAAATAGTCAGCCAGCTAGTATGTCTTTGTTCCTTGGTACCTGGTGAATAGAACCCGGGATTATTGAGTCACTTATCTAGAAATCAAGGCTCTTCAGGATAGGAGTTGGGATCAGGGGCCGTACCACCATCTCTTATAGCAGTATTATTGTAATATTGTTTTAAAGTCTTCATACTGGCACTGTATGAAAATGTCAAAACATTATTACAATAATACTGCTATAAGAGATGGTGGTACGGCCCCAGGTTACGAAACTTGGTAGACTTCTGTCACCAAGTTACGGTAGAAGTGTAAGGTGTCGGTTACGGTAACAGCGTGAGGTGTCGGTTACGGTAACAGCGTGAGGTGTCGGTTACGGTAACAGCGTGAGATGTCGGTTACGGTAACAGCGTGAGGTGTCGGTAACGGTAACAGCGTGAGGTGTCGGTTACGGTAACAGCGTGAGATGTCTGTTACGGTAACAGTGTGAGGTGTCCGTTACGGTAACAGCGTGAGGTGTCCGTTACGGTAACAGCGTGAGGTGTCGGTTACGGTAACAGCGTGAGGTGTCTGTTAGGATAACAGTGTGAGGTGTCGGTTACGGTAACAGCGTGAGGTGTCGGTTACGGTAACAGCGTGAGGTGTCGGTTACGGTAACAGTGTGAGGTGTCTGTTACGGTAACAGTGTGAGGTGTCGGTTACGGTAACAGCGTGAGGTGTCTGTTACGGTAACAGCGTGAGGTGTCTGTTACGGTAACAGTGTGAGGTGTCGGTTACGGTAACAGCGTGAGGTGTCTGTTACGGTAACAGCGTGAGGTGTCTGTTACGGTAACAGTGTGAGGTGTCGGTTACGGTAACAGCGTGAGGTGTCGGTTACGGTAACAGCGTGAGGTGTCTGTTACGGTAACAGCGTGAGGTGTCTGTTACGGTAACAGTGTGAGGTGTCGGTTACGGTAACAGCGTGAGGTGTCGGTTACGGTAACAGGTGTTGGTTACGGTAGCAGTGTCAGGTGTCGGCTACGGTAACTGTGTCGCGAGTTCATTGGTTTTTCCCATATAAAAAATTGCTCAATGCACCTAACGCAGTTTTCACTTCAAAAATCTCATTGGTTCGATATCCCTGCAGCGTGATTCCCGCAGCATGCATCACGGGCTGTTTCGGGCGTGCACTTGTTAGCATCAACACGACTGATGTGAACCTAAAGATGAGTCCATCAGAACATTTAACGTAAACTTTATTCATACAAGAAAAAATTAGCGCCATCTGTAAAATTTCCTGCTAATCTTCTTTCTGTCCTTTTTCCACGTTATGTGCGGTCGTCGTCGGGTTGGCATGCTTGGGTCAAATTCCCGCTAATATGCTAATATATGGCAGCAACCTTCCCTGTAGAAACGCGCGTGCGGAGTAATTGTATAAAGTATAGTGATCTGTCGCGTGGACCGCGGTATATGATTGTATAAACAAAAATACGCTCAGCTTGCTTTTGACGGAGGCGTAGGTGTCAAAACAAACATTTTTGACACCAGAAAACTGACGACACTTTTTGCGCAGTTCGCCGGGTCCTGTTTATATGTCTATTATCAACACTGACTATCAAGAGCGCATCGCTGCACCGTGACTCACGCGCCGCTAATACACGCAACTCTGAAGTTCACGCACCGACGCACCGATGTGGATGTGATATCATCTCGTCATTCCACAGTTCTCGCTGTCCTATTGTACAACTCGTAAATTGAATGCCTCGTTTAATGGTTGAGGAGTAGTAAAAAAACAGTCAATTGCGGCTCGAAATTATGCACCACTGGTTCCGTAAAATTGTATCGCTAAAATGATGGATAAATAATTATATTGATTACAGGCTGAAGCGGCGCATATCGAAAATAGTCTTTTCTACGTAGTGGTTTCTGCGTAGACGAAGGGAATGTAATGTATAACATTTTAAAGACATAAATGCAAAAAAGGCGTGTGGCACTCGGAGACTGCCGCGGTAAAGCTATTGCATAGAAATTAAAGTTATTTTTTAACCGACTTCAAAAAAAGGAGGAGGTTCTCAATTCGTCGGAATCTTTTTTTTTTTTTTATCTATGTATGTTCACCGATTACTCGAAGACGCGTGGACCGATTTAAAAATTCTTTTTCTGTTTAAGAGGGTTTTGTTTCCAGATGGTCCCATTTTAAACAGGTCAGGATCTGATGATGGGATCCTGGAAAAATCGAGGGAACTCTTCAAATTTTATATGGACACATGAAACTATTTGAGTATTATTAGAAAGAGTAATATTTTCCAAGTTGTCCTATGGTCATCAGGTCAGGATCTGATCATGGGATCTTGGTGAAATCGAGGGAACTCTTCAAATTTTGCTAGTATACTTAAAGCGAGTTGGATATTTTTTATAGTTACTGGTGCATATGCTAGCAGATACGGATTTGATGACTAAAGTCATCAAGTCAGGGTCTGATGATGGATCTTGGTGAATTTGAGGTATCTCTTCAGATTTTATGAACATACCTTAAGCAATTTGGATATTTTTACAACGCCTTGTGCATTTTATTGTTTTCCACTAAAAAGTATAAAATAAAAATGGGAAATGCTTTCCAAAAAACCAACTTCAAATGCCACTACAAAGAGTGAAATAATTTTTATTTAAATTTTAGGTACCTACACCAATTCGAAGTCGGGCGATTGTCAATGACTTCGTCATTTCTTCGCACATCAAGTAAGTAAGAAGGACTATTAGGGATTGTATGAAACATTGCCCGACTTCGAATTGGTGTAGGTACCTAAAATTTAAATAAAAATTATTTCACTCTTTGTATTGGCATTTGAAGTTGGTTTTTGGAAAGCATTTCCCATTTTTATTAGTTTTGCCATCAATCGAAAAGTAGAACTTTTGGTACCAGGCTGCCATGGAAAGCAGGGAGTGCAACTTCACAAACTTTTTAAGTTTTTATTTTGCCATCAATCGAAAAATAGCAGAACTTTTTAATGACTTTTTGAAATATCACGTGCGTGATTTACTTTAGGAGTGCCAGGTTATTTTCGTTACGGAATTTCTGGATTCGGTCTGCACCGTCAAAGCCCACGATAGAAGCTATTCAATAGCTTAACAACTGTTTCTTTGCCATTTGCTATATTTTATGACTTAAGGACTACGGGCTTTGAATTTGCAAGCCAAAAATAAAACGACTCATTTTATGAATGACCATACTTTGTGTGTTGAGGTACGGAACTCTAAAAACATGAAGTACTTATACATCAAATGAGCATAATAACTAGAGGCATTGTTGAACGTGTTTACGTCAACACATTACTCATAAATCCGAATTTAGAACTCCCACCCGACTTTGTCACGTGGTTGAAATTATGTTTTAATAGTAGTTTATGAAACGGATGCATAATGGGGGGTATTAAAACATGAGTGTGAGTTTAAAAAACGAGCCGCAGGCGAGTTTTTTAATAGTATCACACGAGTGTTTTAATACCTAATTATGTAGAGTTTCATACACTACTTTATCTACGCTCAAATTATCATAAATCCAAACCATAAAATCTTGCTAAGGTTTGTCGTAAATCCTTCACTTTGTTGGTAAAAAGATTGTGGGTCATTTTTGTTGCAATTACATAAATGCCAGGTGGAGTTAAATTTTCTTTAGTAGGTTTCACTGCTAGACATTTTTCCGCGCTAAGTTTTGACTAAGTAACAAAAATAACACATTGTAATGTTAAAAGTTAGGTATGGCGCCAAAATTAAGTTGTAACCTGAGTATAGTCTGTTAAAAAAGTCATGAAACAAAAAAGAGTAGAAAAATATTTATACAAGTCAGATAAAGTATATTTTTAGTGGATAATTAAATAATCAAAAATTATACATAATTCTTTTCAATATTCTGTATGAACACACTTTTTAATCAGTCATTTAAGGCAGGGAAAAATTATTGTTTCCGTGAATTAATTGTTGTCTATGGTCGATCATGGACTACCAACTAAATGTTGTCTGTGGACTCCATATATAAAAAAACAAAATTGAGGATTGGCTCTACACCTATGCTCTACACTCTCTTTTGGCTATGACGACCACAGAGAAAATAAAGTTATTCCCTGGTCTGTGATGACGACACATAAAAATACAGGAACCCAGAGCCGAGTATCGTAATGGAAATTATTCAATTATCTAGAGATATTTCCATAGTACAGAGATGTTATAATGAATAACTTTTTAATAATTATAGAAGTCTGTGAATAAAGTAGGTCAATATGTGACACATTTTGATTTCATAATTCGAACTTTAAGCAATGAGCGTAGATAAAGTACTTTATACACTTGTATTGAACAAAGAAAAAATTTACGGGTAAAAGTAAATATAGTGAAATTTTGCACGGAAAAAGAGTGAGTGTAAAAAGTATGAAGTAAGGAATTATAGTCAAATATAAACCAATTCAACGCAGTATACTAGTACAGTGTAAATAAAATAAATGTGATGATCTGATCATTAACAGAAATAATAAAAATTAGAATGGTATATATATATGACGTAAAAATAGTTCCCTAACGAAACTACGATAAACAAGAGAGATGCGAAGGGTAAAAGATATACTGAACACCATTTATCAGGTAGATTTTGTTCATTCATAAGTATACACCATTATGACTATACTATACTTATATACTATTCTATAAGTGCACTTCCACAAATAATACGAGTTTTGTAGCCAGTCTACTAACGGGTGTTGTTACGTTTGCGGGCTGCGCCTACGGCTGCCTACGATAGGCTACGATATCGGCTACGATTTAGGCCTCGTTTAAGAATGCAGCGGCGGATAGCAGCGATTAGTGAGGGTGGTAACGTGTAGACGAAGGAAACGAGGAGGTTCTCATTTTGATTGTATGATTTTTATTTGTAAGTCGTATCTCCGAATGACATTGTATTGTGTCGCGGATGTGGTCACGTACCCTATCAGCGTAATAATAGTAAATTTTATGCTATACTTATAGCAAACTCGCATAACCATAACAATATGTTAACCCCGTGTTCTTATGCACGGGTGGAAATAATATTCACTATTGGGGATAAAATATAATTTGTCTATTATTGAACGGGCATAAACTTCTCCTTTCCTCATCCGAATGTGGAGAAGATTTTGATCATTTGTCATAAGATATAATTAAAATAACATTTTTATCTCCGGCTCATGCTAGAGAAAAGCAGATTTTGATTCATCCGCGTGATACGACGCACTACGCTCCGCGCTTAAATCCGCTTTGCTATGAAAGACACCTGAAACTTCGTACAAAAGCTACACGGATTGAAAATAGCCGCTATTTGCCGCGAAAACAGGTGCTTACTCGATGTTAATCATAAAGATTCACTGGTTCCATTGTAAGCGGGAACGATTTTAAGACTATGAACCTTGTGCAACAAATTTTACGTTCGATTAGTATGAAGTTTATCAGAGATTAAAATGACGAATGAATGATGATGAATGATGAATGTAACGTTTAAAAAAGTTGAAAGGGATTTCATATTATTTATTATAATCAGTTTGTTATGAATTACATTGTTTTGTTTTAAGTTAAATAAAACATATCACACAAGAATGCGATGTTTGCTATTCGATTTGGGAAAAGAAAAAAAAAATATTGTAATTAGAGTATGGCTGCTATTAATGTACCTATTCAGTTATCTCCCTCACCCACTATCGTTGTTTGAATTTATTCTAATCAACAACAAAAACAATCAAACATTTTTCTTGCCAGTTAGTAAATCAGTTTTATTCAAAACATGTGTTGTTTGATAACAATGGACACACACTATACTACAAATTCCGCCCATTGATGTGTTATATACGTCGTAACTTGCTCGAACGTGGATAAACTTCTTTACGTGAATGTGGAATTTACATCACACGTGACTGATATTACGTGTTTTTTTATGCACCACTGTGATGATCTTCAATCCACGAGGATGCGCCCCACTCTGTGAAAATCGCATATGTTTCATTCGATTCGTATGGAGTTAGACAGAGTGGGCGCGTCATCGTGAATTGAATTATCTATAGTAATGGTTCACATTAGATTCTTAATAGTCCAGCAGCTGTAGTCTTTATCTCTTTGATTGCTAACGAAACGCTTTTGAATTAAATTAAAAGAAATAAAACTCAAATGGTTCTTATGAATAGTCAGTAAAGTATAATAAACTTTACTTATTGTTAGTGATAACTACTTTACGACTTCAAAACTAAGTTGCATCTCTGATATTGGTCGTCAGATTGCTCATAATATTATCTAAACAATTCATTACGACTACAACAGTCTTAATCATTTAATCTACGAAAAAAAGACGTATTACAGGAAGTATCGTATTTAATAATTTATTAAACAGTTGAATGAAGATTATAAACTGAATTGTAAAGGCCGCTTCTCGTAAGGCGGGCGGCCGGCGTCTAGCAAATGATTTATGAAGGCCAGCCTCTAGTGATGTTTTCCTGTAGTACACGCGTAGAGTTGTAAATCTCTCTTCTTATGACCAATGCTAGGGAATTCCGGGACGTATTTTTCTAGGCCAATTTTATTTACTGTGTAGTAATTGCGGATGACCTGAAAAAAAATACATAATTCGGTTTGATTATTATCGTTTCAAAGCGCAATAGATAAACACCAGTATGGAATTTGTAACTAAATTAAGTATCTTCTGTTATAGGTATAATTCTAATGAAAACACAAAGCAGTGAATTGTAAGATGTTAATATACCTAGGCTGATCCGGAGAAAAATGCAGTCTACTCGCTACCCCATACAAACCCATTATACCTTTTACAATTTATTGTGATTTGTTTTTTATTTTAATAAAGATTTGTAGATCATTAGGCGTAGAACTGAAAAATCCTAATCTGTAGAGCTGCTGAAATGATTCAACAATTCTACAGATTACAGTGTTGAAATTGTTTTAGTAATAGACATTTGCCTTGCCCCGGTTTATCATAACCTTTTTTCTATCCAGAAAACGAACAGTTCCGGGATGTAACGTATTCGAGCAGTAAATATTACCAGTAAGAACCCCATCTAGCGGAGATCATGCAAATATGAACACAGTTTCAAACAGGCTACGTGTTTTCAGCAGTGCGGTTTCAGTCTTTTCAGCTTTTATTTAGGTCCAGTTACAAAGCGTTGCACAAGATGGCGTTTTAACACGTTTCCTGTCCGCTGAACCACATATGGCTCAAAAACTTGCGTGTTTTATACACTAATACATTCCTGAGCCATATGTGTGTCAGGGGAAGCATACAGTTTCTATGGCTAATATTTTTACAGGGCGCGCCGGTACTGTACAATATTTGCATGGGACTTGCTAAGACGATCATATTATAGTAAAGAATTTTTATTTTTTTATTTACTTGTGTTTTCTTCTGACAACATAACAACAGTATTTAGCAAAAAGTCCGTTGAGCTTGCGGCTTAAATTTTTTTTTTGTTTGGGACAGTGAACGTGTTAACTCATACCTACACCTTTTATAAAAAAAAAATTGGTCAAGTGCGAGTCAGGCTCGCACACTGACGGTTCCGTACTATCAAAACCAATTCTCAATAGTATTAAAGTAAACTAAACACCCCTGCTTACCAAGTTAAAACTTGCTAGAAATCGTTCGTTGTATGGGAGCCCCCCTTAATCATTGAGATTCATAAAACGAAGTTGCTACACAAAACGACGCGGAAGACATCAAAATCTTGTCTACAAAGATGCGCTTATAATGTCTAGCGGGAGAATCTACATAATCACTCATCCCGGCGGGATTCATTAGGTGAGCATAAATATATTCGGGTAACCCGGCCCACCTAACAATGGACAATTTATTATTTAGATTCTCCCGCTTTGCCCGCGGCAATTCTTTATGCAAATACCGGAAAAAACGAGAAATGGAACCAAAGCGATGCCCCTTCCTGTTTATTTTTTTCTTTTCTTTGCCGTTAGACGCTGTGATTAATCGGGATTTTAATATTTTTGCTTGTATTTTTTTTATCCTCAACAAGTTAGTTCATACTACCGCGACCCGCGCTCGTCCGTTATCAGACGATTGCAAGCAACTTGGAAGGGGTGAGTAACTACAGAAGCGCTAAATCGTTTGGTGAAGCGTCTTTGCTGGTGTGCTCTTATACCTAGATCCAGAGCCTTACTTATGATAGTAACAGAGGCCTATGAATTCATGGAAAGGTGGTATAAATCGCGACACTATATTTGGCCACAAGTTTCGGTCCTATGACAATTAATGTTATAAACTACTTCAGGAAAAATCCACAATTTACGAGGGATCTGTGAGTTTTCAACCAACCAAAAACAATTTGATTGTGTTTGTGCAAAACCAAATACAATTTGAATTCTCCGAGCAGACCTTTGCGTTTAACCCTATGATAATAATATTATCAAGACGAGCCCATCCGAACATTTTACGTAAACCTTCTTCATACAAGAAAATGTAGAGCCATGTGTCGAAACTCCTGCGAAATACTGCGTAGGCTTACAGCTTACTACTGACGTCGGAGGGGGTTTTGCTCCCATAAACTGGCGACATTTTTTCGCGCGGTCCGCCGGGTCTATAGTATAGGTGTCTTTGGTTTAACCATTAACGATAATGAGCGCAGTGCAGTGCGTCGTTTAATATTCCCCATGAAATAATTAATTTCATTTCATTTCATTTCAAAGTCTTGGGACGCACTGCACCTGATATGGGCTGGTATCACTTAACATCAGGTGCAGCACTTCTCAAGCTTTTCTCATCAGTCATGTTTAAAAAAATACATTTATTAAACATATAAAAGTAGGCCACGTGTCCTTTCTCCAAGGTATACCTAAGCTGGTAACTGGTAAAATAACTCAAATAACATTCGGGGCCCGTACACCTGTACGCCGGTCCCAAGTTACTCGTTAACTAGAGGGTCCGACAGAAGGATAGACACACAAATGTTTAGATGGGGCCAAACGTTTACAAAGCTGCTTTGAAACTCAAAGACATTGCTCGAATTATTTATTTATTATTTAGATAATATACGCTTTATGGTTCTAAAATAAACATAATTCATGAATACAATTCTATAGCTTTCTTTAACCAATCAAAGTTTTTGGGATAAAATTAATGAGTTAATTCAGGTTATGAGCTATGCATATTCCAAATCAGTTCTGTAATTGTGGCTTGACTGAGTAACAAACATTCAACATTTGAATACGTTATACTAGTTTTAACCCATGGCTAAGCTCGCGTGAAATTCTGTTTTTCACACGTGTTTTTCGGGGATTAAAAGTAGCCTAAAAACATAGAGACACAATTTTTTAGTTATTATTCCTTTTGATTAAATTGGGTCTTACACTACTTTTGAATTTGATAAAAAATATTACTTTATTATAAACTAGGATAAAAATAATAACGTGCAGTGAAAGAAATATTAAAATCCAACGAAGATTTACAAAGTTACAGGCGTTTAAACTTTGGAGTGGGGGGATCTTCTATCGCTTTCTCGCAAAACGAAAATTTGTATGAAGCCGCACGAAGCTACTATGGCATTGGTAAGGTGTGACGTCACAATTTCATGTTGCTATCTCTGTCTAATCACAAATCTTTAAATGCTTATAACTTTTTTGTTATTTGATCGATTTAATTAGTTCTTTCAGTGCACGTCATTATTTTAATTCTACTTTATAATAAAGTAATAAAAAAATTGGAGTCAAATACCCTATTGCTATAAGTCACATGACATACCTTATTGACACATACATACATACATAAACCCTAAAACACTCCTTTTTTGGGCAGTCGTGTAAAAAGTACAACACTGAGTTGTTTGTGCGGATGTCACGTGATCAATTTAGCGATCGGTTATGTCATCACCATTTTTTTTTTTTGAATTTCATTCCATTCGAGCGTTCGACAGTTTTCTGCGCCGTCAACATTGCTAAGGCTACTTTACAAATAAGTACTTCCATCGGTCTCTGGGATGTTTTCCCAGCGTAGGGCGCTATTTGTCTTCGCGTAGATTAGCCTAAGTGTGCCCGCGCGCCGCACCTGCGTCCACGTACTCGCACGTCGTGACCCGTCACCTCGTCACAAGGGTCCACGAGGTAAAGGACTGAGAGGTTAGTACAGGTTTTTGTATGTATTTCGAAGCGACTCGCATCGCTCAGACGAATCGATTTCTTCCATAGATTTACAGCCAGTGCCATCTATTGACAGCTGCATGTCAGCGACTGATCAGCCACACAGGCGCAGGCACTGAACAGAACAAGATCCTGCGCCTGATCGTAGGAGCCCCGAGGTACGTCAGAAACGACGTCATACACCGGGATACCAGGGCACCTACAGTGGAGGGGTTTGTCTGCGCTCTCGCGCAACGCCTTTTCGCTCAAGCAGACTACGGGCCGTGAGCACACCTCCAGGGATCAAACCACCTATCGATTGACCAGCAAACCGGCGTCCCCGTGCAAGGCGGCGATACGATCGCTGACAGCGCGAGGCCATAAGCTCGTCAAGACCCAAATGCTACAAGCCAGGACGGCGAAGCTAGAAGAACGACACCGACTAGGAGCGCGCTGCGCCTCCGCAACACATCGCCCGGGTGAAGAGGCAAGCCTCGAGTAAGTCAAACCCCGTGCCCCCGAAGGGCCTCGCTCTCTGCGGAGAAGACCACGCTGCTGGCTGTAAATCTATGAATGAATTCGATTCGTTTGTGCGAAGTGAGTCGAGTCGAAATTCGGACAAAAACCCGTACTAACCCCTAAGGGTCCACGGGATAAAGGACTGACGTGAAAGCACTTTTGTTTTTCACTGTACGATCTCGAAACTATGAGTGTAAAAGGCGTGAAAGGGGCGCGTGGAACACCCTTTCACGCTGTTTGTTATGGCTTTAAAACACTTTGTGATTCTCATTTCAAAATGGAGCGGCTAAGAGTATCGCTAAATGATTGAAATACATGAAAAAAAAAAATTAAAAACCAAGTTATTTTGTGACTAAGATAATGAATTTTCTGGTGTAAATATAATTAATTGCATACTTGTAAAACACCTATCATTAGTCTGAACAATGGGGCCTTAAAAAAGCCACATAGCCACTATGTTTCCTTAATAACTTAGTTCAGCACGGGTTTATTTAGGATTTTAAATCTTCTATCGAATTCTAGTCCTACCCGCGACCGGAAGCGGTGGGCAGCATTTTCGTCTTCCAACAAACAAAAACGTTTTGAAGACTTTCGTACTTGAATTGGAAGAGACAAGAATTGGAGATTGAGGGTTCGCTTCACGCCACGGGCCACGGGCAATTTTATAATTTCTTGGTCTGGTTTAGAGACAGGTTTCGGCCGTGGCTAGCGATTAATGGCGGTTCCCAATATTCTATCTATCCATGGTTTGCCTTACTAGAGATAGAAATTTGACACAACTTGTATGGAGCTTATGTCACATCGATATCTCTAGTAGGGCAAATAGAAGATAGAATATTGGGAACCGGCATATGTGTTCCGACGCGATCCTGTGTTAAAACCGTTAGGGGTTACTTACTTGTTCTAAATTAGTACGATAACATCTTCGACTGAATCGTCATTCGTCGCTTACCATGAGGTGAGATCACGACTGTTAGTATGTGAAAAAACGTAACTTAATGTGATATAGAGTCAAAAACCAACATACAAAGAAAATAAGCAGTAACTACCTCACGACTAACTCAAAGGTAATAAATTTTATCGGTTTCAATGGCTAGCGGTGTAGTACGCTGTCGTTAACCGATTTAACAAAGTTAACCGAGTTAACGCCGTGTGTTTGAGTTTGAATGAATACTTCCGGACAGATTCATTACTTACCCGGTTAACGCTTTGTCTTTGTCGATCGACATTGATTAACTAATCTTCGGACATGCTATCAATTAAATCAATATCGTGCGTTTATTTTTTCCTTTATTACATTTTTACATTATTATTTATATATATTTATTTATATTTTTAACAAAATTGGCTATAAAACATATAATCAATCAAATTAAGGAAATAGAAAAACATGATCTATAAGATAAATATTTGATTTTATATACAATCTAAGGGAGGACACATCGATAGATACTTAATCGATGAATATTAAAAAAAAACCGGCTGTGTTATGAAATATATCGATAGTTATAAAAACATATAATATTGAAATGATAAATGGTATATTTAAATATTTCCCTCGCATTTACGGTAAAAACCAGTGTTTTTAATTATTGAAGAGGATTTGACGAATCGAATTTTGTATTTTTTCCAATAAACAGTTCGAGATTTAAAATTTGAAAAACAATACAGTTCGAGAAGTCAAGGCTTTTATAGAAAAACTCTGCGATGCCAATTAAAAATTTTCAATTCCGGTCTCAGGTGGCTTTGAATGAGCATTTGTAAAACCAGAGCCCTGACAAAAATGGATTCTGCAGTTGAAACTTTGTAAACTTATTGGTTGCTTTATCATTTTCTTCTGTTTTGAGTTTTAAATTAAGCAGAAAAAAAAACACAATAATATCTATAGGTCTTACTTCTTTTTTATGGCTCACTACTGGACATAGGATTCAGATTTGGCCATACGGTTGATAGGGTTGTATGATGTATCAAATGTACCTACATAAATCCAAAAAGTAAGAGGTCTGGAGGCTATTGCTAGTTACTTGATTATTTCATTCCTTTTTTTCACTTCAATTTCGATTGTAGGAAGCGATAGGTGAATTTCTACATCCGCTGAAAGTCTGATTAGTTTTACGATTCCGTAATTATCCTTTATTTTATTATTTATTTATATCAAACTATCGTCTATCAGCATATTTATACTTGCCCGGGCAGTATCGATGTTCTTACAATTATATCACTTACTTCAGACCTATCCTATTCTCAATCCTATCCTTAATTTAGATTAAGGTTACCCTATCCACGAGTCTATTAATTGCAAAGCATTAGCACATCCGCGAGGATAGCGGAGCGTTTATGTAAGTTGCTAATTACTTGATTAACATTCCGCGCCTCAAAGACGCGGCCTGTCCCTTTGTGCGAGCAGACAAACTTGACGCTTTGTGTAAGTATAATAATTAATATTATTGTATAATTACTCATATTATATTACCTCGATGTTGTTGATAGTATTGGCTTTAGCCTGTTCTTGATATTTAAACCAAAAATCTACGAGCCAAAAATATCTAGATATATAGACCATCTTGTGCGAATGTTACTAACTTCATCACTTTGGTCAAGAGCGAGAGATCATATTTTCAAAGTCCTACTAATATCTGCTTAAGAAAATCATAATCAGTTCGTGTGCTTTGCAGCAATGCCAATAATAGAATAAAGGTACAAATACAAGTACAAATGATCATAAAAGCATGATATTAGAGCATGCTAAAAATAATTTTCTCGCCGATAATCTGTTCAAGGATGCCTATATGATAGTTGCTCGAAACAAGCATATTTTTATACTTCCACCTTGTGAGAAATCTTGACTGAAAACCCGATAGTCAAATCCAGTACCTTTACTCTACCAGGACTTCCTGGAGCTTACTTCTACAATATGAAGGTACTTTGTAAATTAGCATTTATTTAACCCGCTTGAAAGATGCACATTGCAGGAATTTTGTTCCACATCAATTTTCTGGAATTCAATTGATCATATCAGACGAATGTCAAGGACAAAATATTAAGCCAATTTAATATTTCTGATCCCGTCCGTATCGTAGTTTCGACATACGATTACATATTTAGTTGCCTTAGTACGGGGCTATTCACACTTGTGTCATATAAAACGGCTCGTATAGTAAAGATAACTCTTCATTGTACTTGATTGTACCTTAGAATAAAATATCCTTATCTTTATAATATTTTTTTACACTTATTTTTTTAAATCTGGAAGCCGTTGATACTTATCAATCAACTAACTAGCTTCAAGTACTCTATAGCCTTACCTATCCATATAACTTAACTATCTGCGATCATTGCAGAAACCTGTCAATCGCTTAAATGGTAGTAAAGTCATAGCATCCGATTCTACAGGTCTCAAATATCATAGCTGTCTTCGACTCGACGAATCGTTGGCACTGTTGCTAGTGATTGACAAAATTATAGATTGAATGCCGGTAAAATATTTCGATTCCAAAAGGTCTGGTCTACGCTCACCACCCGTAAAGTTAGCGAATAGTTGTGGCTAGTCCTCGCATGGCGTACCTGCGCGCGACACTACACGCCATAAATCCGAGGCACTCGCAACTGTCGCCGAAGCTGCAATATACGAGAGTTATAGGCCAGGAAATTAATTCTGTCGACGCAAGTAGGGTTAGGCAGGAAGCTTCTAGGGCGACTGTTATATCGGCTTTTTTATGGAAGATAGGCTGACCCGACAAATATTGTTTTGCCATATAAATAAATGTATGAAAAATAGTGTACAAAGAATTTCATAAAAATCGGTCAAGCCATTTCGGATGAGTTTGAGATTACAAACTCTGGGGCACGAAAATTTATACATCAGAGAATAATGAGCAAGATCTGCGCTTTTATATCTTTTATACTTTACGATCTTCATACTCATATGTCGGTCGCTCTTTCATTTTAGTACCAGCCCTTTGATTGTGTAAGAAAAACGTATTCATCGTTATCGTTTACGAATTCTGCCAGATGATTGGTTCCCTGATTTACGTCAGCCAATCAGAAGTAGAATTTGGTAACGATTACGATAACGATGAATACGTTTTTCTCAACCAACCCTTGAATGGAACGAAATTAAAAAAAATGTATGGGAATGACATATCTGATTGACAAATTGACCACGTGACTAATCGGAGAAATCCGTGTAAAACACTTTAATATAAAAATAGTGAATTTCTCATTGATCATTAAATCTCTCTTTCATACTTTACCACCCAAAGTTATCCTAAAATCGTGGTTACTCTACTGACATCGACGAAACGAAATCGATTTTTCTCATAAGCTGCTTAGGCTGAGCCCCTGGATATAATAACTAGCCCTATAGATAGGTACGAGTCCCACAACTATCTATTAAGGCCTTACATTGAAAAAAACTCATTTCAGTTTTTACGAGTACTTCGGAAAAAGGGGCGTGTCTTCAATATAGCACGCCGTTTGGCAATATGCGGCGAATTTCGGTACTTTTACGTACGAACACTAGCACAACGGCAGAAAGCGGTATTAATACGTAAAAAAAACTATCACTAATGCCTATAGATGGCGCGGAAAGAATACAATACTTTAAAAGTAGGTACCTACGTGATTGAAGTTGAAGCTGATTGTGCAAATAATAATAAATGGCACTGATTTAAAGAGGCAGTTCTAAATAGCAGTTTTGATAAGTTAAAAATTAAAAATGGCAAGTTTAATAACCTAGTTCAGCAGTTAAAACTAAGCAGTAAAGTAAACAAAAATGAGTAATAAAAAATAATGAACTGGATCAGTGAATATATAATTGAGCAGGAAAATAATTAAATGGGTGGTAAAAAAAATTGAACGAGCGGTTACGCGTGGGCAGTAAGAAATCGGAATTTGTCGGTAAGAAATCTCATTCTAAGCAATTCTATAAACAATGAGGTGGTAAAATACAATAAAAAAAACAGTACTTAAATAGTAATGAAAAATTAAATTACTTTTGCTTTGACTGAAGGAATGGTAGGTCTAGGACACGGGACCCGTTGCGGGGGGGATGGGAGGGGGGTGAGGGGGAGGGGAGGGGTAGGGGGAGTCTACCCCCCAAGCCAAATCGTACGAGGCCTAATACTTTTCGAGAAATATTTTTTTGAAATTAAAAAATCTTCACCTCTTCTCATTATTTATGTCTTTAATCTTCTTAAAGGCCAGTCGACGGAGCCCCGCTTCGCGGGGCTCCTATTTCTGGGTGGTCATAAAAGAAAATAACCACTCAGAAGGATGGCGGGGCCTTGCAGGCCCCGCCATCCTCTTCGTCACCTAACCCAGCCGAGTCGGGGTGCCCTCAAGTCCCGAGCTCGCTTCGCTCGCTCCTGGACCCTAAGTCGTTTGTGCAGTGATTTACGAAAGTTAGTGACAGTGTGATACAAATCTTTCGTAAAAATATTAGCAAACTGGCAAAAAATACGTAAACATAACCTAAAAAAATGTGATTTATAATAATAATTTTTCTTATTATTTCTCGTTAATTTGAGTTATTTACGAAAGCTAGTGACATTGTGAAGTGTATTACATAAAAAACTTTCGTGAAAATACCACTCGGACAAAAACTTCCTTTTTTGTCCGAGTGGAATGTTTTTAGCTTCAACTGGAGGTACTGCGTACTTCAGAGAACCTTTAAGAGAAAAGGAACCGCTCATTCCATCATTTTTACCGCTCATTCAGTTATTGGACTGCTAAATTATTTTTAGAATTGATATTGTATGATAAAATAACCGACTAATTGCTTCTTTATTACTGTTCATGTTTTACTGTCGCAATAATTAATCAACCGCCATTAAATTAAATAACTGCTCAATATGTTTTCCAACTGATCATAATAACATCTCGAATATTTAAATAACAGCTCAAAAAATTAGTTCCCATAATAAATTTGGTAGGTATATAGATATAATTTCACTCCACGAAGACGAATCGAATAAACACAAGCGATTTTGACAGACCGGGGCGCGTCGTAGGTACCTACTGATTTCCTTATTTTTAGGGTTCCATACCAAAATGGTAAAAATGGAACCCTTATGGTGAGACTTTCTCCATCCGTCCGTCCGTCCGTCCGTCCGTCCGTCCGTCCGTCCGTCCGTCCGTCCGTCCGTCCGTCCGTCCGTCTGTCACACTCGATTATTTCAGTAACTATTAAAGCTATGGACTTGAAATTTGGAATGGTTTTAATACTACTTACTAGTAGGTAGTGCGCGTGGTGGCGCGGGCCACATGTGGCCCGCGAGCGAATTTTTTTTCTATCTATAGCTATATGTAGGTACACGGTGACCTTTTGATCGTCTTACCATAATCCAAATATATATTTTATTTTATTCTTTAAAAAATTATATTCTTTAAAAAAAAATATTCTTTAAAAAATTATATTAAATTATTCTTTAAAAATATATATTTTATTTTATTCTTTAAAAGGAACACTACGACTTAGACTTCTACGATTTCGCATTGTGAAGTCAACATCTCCTGAGAATGTCCCGGTGTCGGGAAGAAACGTGCGTCGAAGAAAGTGATAGAAAATTGTGTGTTGTGTTTCATGTGGATAGTGTTCCTGCATATTGCACCATACAGAATTCTTTCAAGTAGCGGATAGTAGCAAAACAAATTAATCTGTCCTGCTAATTTTTTTCTGTTCAATAAAAAAATGGTAGCATTCAGCTCTTCAAAAATAGCGCTTTCGCTAACGCGCGAATGTCCTTGACTGAAATTAATATGTATTGGCTATTTCCACCACATTAATATTCGCCACGGTGGCTTTTTTTTTACGCTATACAAGTTAGTACTTGACTGCGATCTCACCTGATGGTAAGTGATGATGCAGTCGAAGATGTTAGCGTACTAACTTGGAAGGGGTAAGAAAAGTCACCCCAACAGTTTCTACACAGCATCGTACAGGAACGCTAAATCGCTTGGCGGTACGTCTTTGCTGGTAGGGTGGTAACTAGCCACGGCCGAAGCCTCCCACCAGACCAAACCTGAGCCAATTTAGAAAAACCGGCCAAGTGCGAGTCGGACTCGCGCACCGAGGGTTCCATACCATAGAAGAAGTAAAACATTGAAAGAATCACTTTTGTTCATGAATTTACGAGTATAATTTACATGTAGGTACTTTTGTTGGCAAACCGCAAACGTAACTTTGTTTTTGGCGGTTTATTGTTATTATCAAAAAAAGTATAATAGTTACGGAGTTGATTTTATTTTTCCTGTAAAATATACGTTTATTTTTATTGATCATAATTATTTCAGATTTTTCGATTGGTAATCTTCGGAGATAAGGGGGGGGGGAACGGTATTTTTTCGCCAGTTTGCCCAATAAATCAAAAACTATCAGGCATAAAAATAAATAAAAATCAATTTTAGAATACACAAGTAACGCCCTTTCATACGATACCCCACTCAATATTGTTATCTCATTTTGAAATTTTGCCGACCCGGTTTTCCCCCCTTTTTAAATAAAAATAAAAACAATTTTAAATTTTTACGATTGTTATGACGTCGGGTCACTATTTCCTATAACTATTCTAAATTTCAAGTCGATAGCTTGAATAGTTACTGAAATAATCGAGTGTGACAGACGGACGGACGGACGGACGGAGAAAGTCTCACCATAAGGGTTCCATTTTTACCATTTTGGTATGGAACCCTAAAAATATAAAATTCCAAAGTGGCCCGTGGCGGGATCGAACTCGCGACCTCCCATTCGAATCCGAGCGTGCGTCCACTGCGCCACGGAGGTCGTCGCATTGTCTTTATAATTTCGCATTGTCACTCGATTTACCGATTTATCGGTAGCCATGAAGTGGATTTTTGATTAGTTACAACAATTTGGCAAACAAACAAACATCGGGACATGTGAAACTAAATAAAAGCTTGTAATAATAATAATAAATTATCGTCTTCAACCTGCAGGGCAACAGGCGACGTCCTGTTTCCCCTTTTTATTGCATCGCGAGCAGCGAGGTATTTACTCATAGATCTTCGACCAACTAAATTTCTTAATTTTTATAATAATTAAAAATAATATTTCTTAATTTTCTCATTTTTTTATAAAATAATAAACCGAAGTTTTAATAAAATAGGTAAATGACAACATATAAAATTAAAATATTATCAAAGTACATATCAAAACCACGTGGGTTTCCTGCGCACATAATCGTTCAGCGACATACTAACAGATGGCGTGTTTGACAGTATATAATATAACCATTCAGCCGCTTAATAGAGGGCGTTATTTCAGCGGTTATTGCCACAGACCAAGGAATAACTTTCTATATTACGATCAGAAATCTACGGCTGCGAAATATACATTCACGCGCACGTCCGACTCTCGCATTAGCGCAGGACAGACTAACGCCTATGAGGCGTTTCAGAAAGACAATGATGTCAATATACATGCATCAAACGTCCGAAAGAGTTAACCATATGCTTATCACTTACGTAATTTGGGGGCGGAATAATGAGTTTTCACTTGAATAGGTTTTAAGTGTATTGTGAATAATGTATAGTCCTGATTTCAAAAAAACTTCACGTCGATTTGAGTACTCATCAATAAGGACCCAAAAAAAAAAAAAAGAACAGAAAACTGTTGAATCGTTTCCGATAAATCTGAATAAATATGAGAAGATTGGAGCAACTTTTGGGAAAACTTTCTATCGAGGAAAGTTTTTCCAATCGTGTTTCTGCGTCTTAACGTTTTGAGGTTAAAGATCCAAAATACATGACGTTCAAATTTGAAACTAATTGTCTCTATAGTTTTCAACTGAGAGGCCGGTCAAAATCGCATAAATAGGCCTTCTATGCCGTTAATGGATCTACGTTCTAGTAGTTACCCAGGTTTCACCATCATCCACTAAGGCTAAGGATCAATTACTAAGGCAGTTGTATCCAGAAAAAAATATACGTACTAAGATATTATGAAGATGCATGCGGAGATGCAAAGACTTACCGCCAAGCGATTTAGCGATCCTGTTAGTTTACTGTGCGATGTGCTGTGTACCATCCGCTAGGGTTTCCTTACTTTTTTCGTCTGCATCATCATTTACAAGTTCTTGTTGACATCACAAAAAAATCACATCTATATACTTATAATAAAACTGTAAAGGGTCGAATTCTGTACATTGAAGATATTTTGAAAAATTTTGTTGGAAGACACTATTTAGTCGATACTGAAGCCAAAACTGTAATTTGTTTAATTTTTGTCTGTCTGTCTGTCTGTCTGTCTGTCTGTCTGTCTGTCTGTCTGTCTGTCTGTTTCACGACCGGGCATCACGGCTAATCCGCTGGATGGATTTAAATGAAACTTGACATGATTATAGTTCATACCCCGAGGTAGGACATAAGATACTTTTTGTCCCGAAATTCATCATGGTTTCCCTGGAAGACGGCATCAAAGTCCAAACGTTTTTTAGTTATAATTTATTAACGCGTTGTCCGATTCCATTCATTCTTTTTTTGTTAGAAAGGAGGTTCTTTAAAGATTATCCCATACAAATCTTATCATCATCAATTTTGTAGTTCAGAAATTACAGACATCAGAACCTTTAAGTTCAAGTAGTTAGGTGACTTGAAACTCGGAATGCACAAAGAACCTAGGGCTAGGACGTAGGGCTCAAGTAAGACTGGAGTACCCTTACAGTCGTAAATAAATAGGCTTAGCAGGAGATTTTGTATGGTTTAAAAATTTTCACTTTTAGGGTGAACAAAAATCATGTAACTGGCGTTATCGCTACGTTATACCGTATAGCGCCATCTCTACAATTTATGTGGAAGTTGAATGTAAAACTCTGAGATAGGTACTACCGAATTTTTTTGTAATAAAAATTAACTGTCATGTTATTTACTGTTTCCTGACTTTATATTAAGATGGCACTGTTAAGACATGAACAGATTTAAACTTTGTCATCCGCAATATGGAAAGGGTAAGATAATGGTTCACAAATATTTTTAACTCTTAGGTCTTATCGATCCTAACCGACTGACTGCCATCTAAGGTCTTTTTATACGTAAGGAAATATATAGCCATTGCCCATTCTGATGTTTTGGATTGTATTGAGATGAAGCAAAGATTTTTAAAAGACTTATATTATGTTGGGCTGGGGAAAATTGTTAGTAGAGTAATTTATCCCAGTGGTACCTACTCGGCCGAACTCTGAAAGAAGAATTCTACCACCAGTACCTACAACTTTTCACATGGTTTAATAATTTTTGACATATTTCGTGGTTTCAGAATAAAAATCATAATGAAAAGGACGATTTTAACTGTCGATATTTCGATACATTGGTACAAGCATTGTGCCACTGGGTCGAAATATCGACAGTTAAAATCGTCGTTTTGATCTTTCATTTACGTATTAATGAAACTTTATATTATTATTAAGAAAAAGGAGTTTTCAAAATCACCACAAGATAACCCGTGCAAAGTCAGAACAGGTTTCTGTACAAAGTCACACCAGAATCCCGCGAAAAATCAAGGAATTCCAGTAGGAAGGTATATTATGTAAAAAAATCGTAATTCACGCGGGTGGAGCCGCGGGCAATAGCTAGTAATAATCTAATATATTTATTCACATCATAATTTGTATATGTCTGTGTGTGCGCATGCGCACTGAGGGTTCCGTGCCAGCAAGACCCATTTTCTATAGCATTAAAGTAAACTAAACATTCCTGCCCACTAAATCAAAAACGACCATAAAAAACAAGTTTGTTGTATGGAAGCCCCCTTCATTATTTATTTTATTTTAATTGAACTTCTACTGTTAGTATAAAATTAAATATTCTGTGAAAATTTGAAGTGTCTACCTGTTACCGTTATCAATATACAGGGTTACTTGTAATTTATTAACAACCTCCTACAGGCAACTTCTATGCACCAAAGTAAATAACTTTTGTTCCAGGACATTTTAAAATTCCTAAAAAAAAAAAAAAATTTTTTCTTACAAAAATAAAAATATTTATGATTTCTGTTCTAAAATTTTAATAACTCTACGGCCGACGGCGGCACGTGTAAAGGAAATGGGCGGCGCGCAGCGTATCAAAGGAGGAACGCACTCGCAGGTTTCAGTTCAGTCGCTTCCGGTCGGTCGCACGCATAGGTCGCACGCGTCGTTCGCCAATTAATCAGTTCGCCAATTAATTAGTTCGTCAATTCGCCAGTTGATTCCGATGGGTAACCCCGAAATGAAGGTCCGTTTTAAAACCTACCTATTTATGTTTCTTAGATGACTCGACGTATAGCAAATTAAACTGTTAGTCCTGTTTTTATCACTAACATCTGATCTGTTAATTAAATCGCTACTAAATCGACATTATTTAGGTAGGTAAGTATGTAGGTTCGTTGAGCCGTATGGGAAAGTACCTACCAATGACCTTTAGTTGGTACATCAATGGAAAGTAACAGAGATGCTTAAATTCAAGTCTCGAACAGATACCTACACCTAGGTGTTAGGTTTGTAGGTAGGTAAGGTGGTAAAGGTGACGCGTTAGGTAGGTATTTTAAGTGTTGGTTAGATTGGTAGGTATCTGAAGCATAAGGTAGCCTGTTCGTGTTGACTGTTTTGTAGGTAGGTACCTACCTAGGTTAGGTGTGAAGAATGTAGGTACTTATGTAGGTGAATAAACTAATAGGGATTGATAGGTAGGAATTTTGCCCATCCGTAAAAAGCGCGGGAAATTGCCAAGTGAACAACATGCTTATCATGTGTGCGTATGGTACTTAGGTACCTACTTAATGACTGTCCCACACTAACGTCTGTCGCCGCGAGAAGTTTTTTTGTTGTTCACGACAATCGCTAGTGTAGGAAGAAATTATTGACCTGCAGATGATAGCTCAGCCCGATGTTAGTAATTTACGTCGCAAAGCATTTTTAAATACGACAGAGAAGCGATATCTTCGGATGTTAATTGTTGCGCGGTTAGTAGTCGGCGCTTCATCACGCAGGTGTGGAACAGCATTACATAAATTGACCATAGAGTTAAAACACTGACAGACTTTTCAACAAAAACTTATAATTTTTTTTTTGGTTAATTTATTGAGTTATGTGAAAAGTCGTTGAACAAACGTTGTTCAGCATCATGTATAGAAGTTATATGTAGGAGGTTGTTAATAAATTACAAGTAACCCTGTATAGCAACAATAAGCAAAAAAATCACGTTTGTTGTATGGGAGCCACCTTAAATATTTATTTTATTCTAGTTTTTAGTATTTGTTGTTATAGCGGTAGCAGAAATACATCATCTGTGAAAATTTTAAGTCTATTTCTATCACGGTTCGAGAGATACAGCCTGGTGACAGACAGACGGATGGACGGACGGACGGAGAGCGAACTCTCCGTAATAGGGTTCTATTTTACCCTTTGGGGACGGAACCCTAAAAATGTCGATTGAGTGAGTCTGTATCGTACTTTGTAAGGGCATTAATTGCTTGCAGTCGTAGTAACGGGTCAAAATCTTATAAGAGCCGATAAAGTCGCTAAAATTAGGACTTTATGAGGTATTTTTTACAAACATTCGGAGCAGAGGTAATAAATTCCAGCTGCTCAGGTACTAAACCTGCGCTGTAAAGCGTGAACTTTACCACTTCCGGCGTTACCCAGGGCAGCGTACACTGAAGGAGGCAGCCGCTAAAATCTTATATCCCACAATTGAAAATCGACCTTGTTGCGTAAACCGTGGGGCTTAAATTCCGTTGGGAAGCTATGAAGCATTGTAAAGATTAGAATGCCTGTTAGGCCAACGCTACACGTGTGATTCATGGATATTGTTGTGCACTTAGTCTTAAAGCCTAATAGCTTTGCAGTACAAAGTTGCGATACCATTCTTGTGCATTTACCTTTATCAATTTTTCAAGGTGCTTTGCTTACTCTGTTAGAGCAGCCATTATGTTAAAAAAGTGTTAAAAAATAAAATAAAAATAAAAATAGCTTTATTTTCCTTTCACGGTTTTGCTATAATATATGCTTATTCTAAGGTAATATTAATATTTTATGGGCTATATTTATTAAATTTACTGGCTACACAGACTGGCTATTACTAAGTGTTAATGTGTCTAAATCTATTTCAAATAGCTTATTTATATTTACGAGCAGAAAATAAAATTATATTTAGTTGACTTTTTGTTTGCTGGGGGACACCTCATTGAATTTAAGGATTACACCTCTGACAAGAGTAAGAAGTAAAATTACCTACAGCTATGTATATAAATATAAAAATATCTTATCGAAAAAATATTTAAAAAATCTGTTTCCAAAAAGTATGAACGATCGTACGACTATAATAAATCTATGTCAAAAAGGATAAATCGATTTGAGGACACTTCCACAACTGGCAGTGGGTGGACTACAGAAAATGTTATAGGATAAACACAGGATGAATTGAATCATATCAAAATTAAGGATTTCAGCAGGAGCTTAAAGCGGACAAAGACGCGAGTAAAAGTTAGTCAATAATGGATTTTTCCATCTTATCTCCAAAATCAAAGCCAACGACAAGGCATTGTGTGGTGCCAGAATTGAATTTGACATATAAGAATTACTAAGTAGTTCAATCGGCGTCCACCTGGCTGTGACAGTATTCCGTATAAAATGTCCCAATCGACCTCGCAATCATACTGAACTCTACCACAGTAGGAATAGGGTTTAAAGTTATTTATGGTACTAAACCAATTGACAAGTTTCCCAAAGTATGTAAGTTTATTACCCGACTGCAAGAAGGGTTATGTTTTTCGCGCGTATCTTGTATGTATGCATGTAAATTTCTTTATGACCACGTATCTTCCAAACGGCTGGATGGATTTTGACGTTAATGGTATCGTTAGATTTGTCTCATTAACCCAAGTGTTCTTAGATAGGTTTTTGAAAATAAAAAGCAAAATGGCGGATTTTGGGCCTAAAATTGTCAGTCATTTACAAAATATTTATAACCAAACCTATCGAGTGGGGTATCAAAATGAAGGGAATTACAAGGAGATTACAAAAATATATATAAGTCATATGTTTCGAATTAATTTGGAATTATAAACAGTCGATCAATGCGTTCAAAATGGTAATATTTGTAGTTTTTGATAGCGTTAATCTTGTATTGACCAAATGTGTGTCGTACTTTATATTGTGCATTTTTACTTGGTATATCATAGCATAAATCGAAAACATAATTTAATATAATCATTAAACAATTATTTAACATCTATACTTTCGCTACTCGCGCTAGATGGCGCTGTGTGTACTTTAAGACGCGCTCCACTTTGTCGAACGATGTTTTTCCCGAACGATCCGCTTAAAGCGACGTGAGTTAGATACGCCTGAGCCCTAAACGTACACAAACTACACCTATGAAATGTTACTGGTCAGCTTATATATTTCCGGGATAAATCCAGGTTTGCGTTTGACGACACTGTTTACAACTTTTACTTCTTCCAAGTGACTGACTGACTTGAACCGACATAATATACTTAATATATAACCAAATATACCCACTTTACGTCTTTGACATTGTGTAGATAAAAGTGCTTAGGTTTCGCTCGTAAAGTGTGGCAACTAAAAAGCCTGAAATAAAATAAATAATTAAAAAAATCAAAAAACCCGACTGCAAAAATGTCAACTAAAATGCAATAACTTAAAAGACTGAAACAAGGCGGACAACGAAAACAAAATTATAATAAACTTAAAACGATGCAATTTTTACTTCATTTTAACAAACAACATTATGAGCTGAAAGCTTTAGTTAAATTTTCGCATTCAATTTAAAAATAAAGCAGGCGGGACCTATTAATTTTCTCTATGTTAATTTATAATTTGCGAAAATAGGTCCCGCCTTCTATATTTTCAAATTGAATGCGAAAATTTAACTAAAGCTTTCAGCTCATAATGTTGTTTGTTAAAATGAAGTAAAAATTGCATCGTTTTAAGTTTATTATAATTTTGTTTTCGTTGTCCGCCTTGTTTCAGTCTTTTAAGTTATTGCATTTTAGTTGACATTTTTGCAGTCGGGTTTTTTGATTTTTTTAATTATTTATTTTATTTAAGTTGAAATACTCGTAAGTAGGTAAGACACAAGTGGCGTAAAGGAGTAACAAGATACACATAATTATAGGAACTTCCCTCTCTATAATAGTGAGATATCTAATTAAAATAACAAGAACTAAATTAAATAAATGAAAAATGAAAATGAAAATCTTTATTGACAAAAACCTTACAATTTGCTAGAAGTATATTCGGTGGGCCCCACACCCCAATGATTTGACAGTAAACTGGTTAACTGATTAGGTACGCTCGGTAAGTAATTTTGATAGTAAATGTACATAAATTAACAATAACTACATAAATTAAAGACAAATCTTATTTCCTAAGCTATTTGAATAAGAAGCTTCTCAGACAAATCATAGGTTAATATTGCAACTTGCAAGCCTAGAGATAATCTTAATTTTAGCTGCTTTTACTGAGCAATATTTTATATCACAATGGTTATTAATTTTGTTGTAGACAAGCGAATCGATGAAAGGGCTAAAACGCTTACACACAAAGACACACGAAAAATATTGTATTTTACTTTCAAGTACTATTTAATTTTTGGCGTGTGCATTTTATCGCAGGAATTCCGATAAAACATTTTATTGTTACAAAAATAATCAATCTTTAAAACTATAAACAAGAATGATTTCAATATATCGCTACAATTTCTATTTTATATTATTCTTGCAATTCTATGTTTACGATTTCAGTCATACAGGGGTTAAGAATGGAGGTGGACGAAACGCGACAAGTGGCGAGTTCCCGTATGTCATCAGATTGGAAATGCAGGAAACTATGAGAAATGGCACAGAAGATATAGTCTCTTACCGGTTTATATGTACCTGTTCTCTTCTTAAACCTACATGGAGTCTAACTGCGTCGCATTGCTTATTTGATGAAATTAATATTAAAACTCCATCATCAAAGAAGAGGAGAGTTCTTCGATATGACTTACATACCCCTGAAACAGGTACTAGCATAATATTATCTGTATTTCAACACCCAAACTTCTATGTTGGAGAAGAAACAAATATTGCGCTGATATTCAATGACATTGGTCTAATTCAATCTGAAGAGGTGCCCATTACGAAGTACGCTAAGATAAGCTCGATCGATTACACATCCTTGCTCGGTCACCAAGTTTTCGATTTAGGTTATGGAATGACCATTGGTCCCGATGGCGTTTATGGAACTGCTATGCAGTTGAACAAATCTTTACAAGTTCTAGATGTAATAGTGACGAAATGTCCACGAAAGACTCACTATCAAGGGCAGGCAAAGCCTTCGTTTTGTACAATGGGACCTTGTGGCAGATGGTCGACGGCGGCTCATGGCGATTCAGGCGGACCTATCTTACATCCTTCTGGTATTGTCGGAGTCCTCGTTAGCGGTGACATGAGAAACTTCAAAGAAAAGACTGCGATGCTTGCGAAATTGTATACTTTTGCCGGAATTATTACACCAACTAGCCCTTTCATCGATTGGATTGCAAAAACAATTCAGTGAAATCAAATTGTTTTCCAAACCAATTTGTCAGATCAAATAGTAAATTTTTAACGGTCTTAGATACATATGTTTTACATGCTAGAGTAATTAATTTGAATAATTAAAGTAATTGAATTAATTTATCAATCGTTATTCATTATTTAATAATATCCGGTTGACCGCTTTGCTCGGTATTTTTGGTAAATACGGCATTTTCTGCAAATGAATCCTAGCTAGATCGATTAATCACCCCCGAAATCCCCTATATACTTACTAAAGTTCATAAAAATCGTTGCAGCCGTTTCCGAGATTCAGATCATATACAAATATATATACAAGAATTTTTCGTTTAAAGGTATAAGATAAGATAAGATTTAATTAAAGTATTTGTTATCTTTAGTTACTAAAATCTTTCTTTTTTACTTTATTGTAATAACTTTGAAGACCAATGCACAGAAATACTGTCATGGAACATAATCTAGGGAAGTCTGAATGAAGAGTAATGCATCATTAGGCAAGCAGTGAGTTTGGCATTCAAGGTTCCCCTCTGGGATTTCAAATCACAGCGATTGATATTTCCTGTTGCCCTCGCCCCCTGCCTTCCACTGTTTACGATAGACCAGCGAGGACACATTTTATTATACCCGATTGTATTTACGACCTGACGATATAACTGGGATGGGTAGGGATCATCAAGTATAAGGTATATCACGCCTTTAAACTTCAGTACTGTAAATAAAAACCCTTTTAAGAAAATTGATTTAATTATTTAACTTCCGGATAAGACTGGAAAGTTGGAAATCGTAAACATGGCTTGTTATTCAAGTAAAAATCCATCAGAAAGTAGAGAGCTTTTTAGAGACTGAGTTTGTTAAAGACATACAAACTTGAAAACGGAACTAAAATAACACTTCTTTTGGGCGTCGACTGAAGGGCGTCCACTTTTAGCTATCAGTTGTAGTGCAGCATGTACCTATAACACACTTTTTTCAACTGTACAATTACAAGACATTAATGAAGAAGAATCTTTATAGAGTTGTGTGTTGTGGTCGTCTCCATGGGGAACAAGTCCCCACGGGGGTACGGGCCTCGAGGCTTGCCTCCTTACCCGGGCGTTGTGTCGCAGGGGAGCTGCGCTCCCCCGGTGTTGTTCTTTTAGCCCCGGTAAGGGGCTAAGGCCTCGCCTTCTTGGCTTGTGGCCTGATGGTATGGTGGGTCTGGTGGCCCCGCGCGGTCAGTGAACATCGTGTCACCGCCCAGCGCGGGGATGATGGGGCCCGACTGTGTAAATCCCGCGTCGCCGTCTTCGTCTCCGTCATCGCCCGCGCGCAAGCGCTCCGGAGAAGGAGACCGCAGGAGCTCACGGGGTAGCGGACGCCCCGTTGGTGGTCGATCTTGATGTGGTGCGATCCCGTGGAGGTGTTCGTATGGCCCGTTGTCCGCGCGAGCGAACAGGCTTCGCGCAAGGGCGCGGACAAACTCCTCCACGGTGGGCGTCCTGGTGTCCCGATGAATCACGTCATTTCTGACGTATCTCGGAGCTCCTACGATCAGGCGCAGGCACTTGTTTTGCTCGACCTGCAGCCGACGCCTCTGGGTGGCTGAACATAATGCGTACCAGGCAGGTACCGCATACGTCAGGCGAGAACGGACGTACGCCCCGAAGATACGGAGCTTGGTCCTCGGTGTGAGACTGGAGGTCAGGACTTGGCGCAGCATCGATACGGCGGCCTTCGCCTGGTTCACGGCGTGATCCACCGTGAGTTCCATGGTCAGGCTCCGGTCGATGCGGCACCCCAAGTAGCGCACCGAGGTCTGCCACTGTAGGTCCTGTCCTCGGAGGCGTAACTGACGAAGCGGTTTCCACCTGCCGAACATGATGGCGGCCGTCTTGCCCACGTTGACGGCCATCCTCCACTTGTCCAGCCACTCCGGCAGCAGGTCCAGCACGCGCTGCATGCGGTTGACGGAGACGATTTGGTGATGCGACGACGCGAGGTACGCGCTGTCATCAGCATACAGTGACAACAGCACGTCGTTTTCACCCTCGCGCAGGTGGTCGGCGAGGGTGGGGATGTCATTGGTGTAGACGGCGTATAGGCATGGTGATAGGCAGCTGCCTTGAGGCACCCCGGCACGGATCGGGCGCGGCTGGGAATCGGCGCCCTCCACGGAGATGTAGAAGGACCGGCCTTCCAGGAAAGAAGCCACCAACCGCACCATCGCGGGTGGCAAGGTGGTAGATAGGAGTTTCGCCAGGAGACCGTCGTGCCACACACGGTCGAAGGCCTTCTCGATGTCGAGGAAGACCCCAACCGTGCAGTGGCCCTTATTCTTCTCACTGGCGATGTGATGAAGGCCTCTTGCCAGCTGGAGCGTCGTGGAGTGGCCGCTGCGAAACCCGAACTGCTCATTACGCAGTTGGATGTGGGAGGCGAGTCTTCGCAGCAGCAGACGCTCGAACAGCTTGGCGAGGTGCGGCAGGAGGGTGATGGGGCGATGGTTTCCGGGCAGACGGCGGTCCTTGCCTGGTTTGGGGAGGGTGATGACCTTCCCCTGTTTCCAGGCCTCCGGGAAGTGGCCCGTGCGGAGTATCCCGTTGAAGAGTCTCGTGAGTGCAACGAGGACTCTCCTTGGCAGCTGCTGGATTGCGGCGATCGTTATCCCGTCGGGACCTGGCGCCTTTCGTTTTGGGAGACGAAAGACAACCCTCCCTAGCTCGGACGGGGAGATGTAGTCCTCTCCCCGAAGCGGAGGAGTTGGGGCCGACAGGAAGTCCTCCACTTGTCGGAGGATCGCCGCGTGATGCCTGTACGTCGTCTCGTCGTTGGCCGGTGGATTAGGGGTGAACTGGTGTTCCATATACTCCGCCAGTATCTCCGATCGGTCTCTGGCGGAGTATCTTCGCCTACCCTCGCTGTCTAGCAGAGGGTAGACGGGTGGTGTCACAACGGTGAGTGTCTTGCACAGGTGGTACAGCGATGTTTCGTTCTCGGATGCCCCCTCGATGATACGTTCCCAGTCACGGTCATCGTGGGCACCGATAGCTTGCGACACTTCCTGTGCAAGACGGTTAAGGTCACGCTTGACTCTCGGACAGCGAGTCCGCGCCCAAAGTTTACGTAGGGTGCGTTTCTTCTCCAGCATGTCCCGGAGCGAGCTCGAGAGCAGGTCCCGTCGGCCAGCGTGCGGAAGTGTGGTCGTAGCTCTGGCTTTCGCCTGCTGGATGGCCGCTGTGATCTTGTTGGCGGTCATGTCAACTTCGGCAGGAGTGGAGATGGGACCTGCGAGCTCAAGCTCCGACAGCGCGACTGAGAACTTCTCCCAGTTAGTTCTCGTCCTGGGCGGAGATGTATATAGTTGTAGCGGTCTTCGACAGCGGTCTTCGGTAGCTGACGACAGATGGCGTAACCCGCGCAATAGCACACGCTGACGGAGCATTCGACGAGCGTTCTATAAATACAACTTCTGACGTCACACGCTCGGATCACAAGCGGTCCCCAGGCACAACACCTGCCTGGAGGGAAATTTCCCTATTGCTCTCTGAACCACCAAAGTGGTGTCGCCCGACGTGATTCGACCATTCACCACCAGAGGGCGTACATCAACTGAACACGCAACAAAAACAACGAAACCGCAACTGCAACAACCGCAACAACCGCAACCGCAAGAACCACATCAACCGCTACAACATCGAAGAAGCAACTGCAAACCTCATTCCTCGCATCAGACTCTCAGTCTTCGCCGACCGACTCACTGGTCGCCGCGACACGTCATTCACCGCCGATCGACTCACTGATCGCGCCGCCGCATCATCAACGGACTCCCGGTTCGAAGGTCACTCACACCTCGCCGGCACGCAGTCCACCCAAGTCAACCCGGTATCGCTGACGCACTTCCACGATGCTGCACGCTGTTGACACGCACCAGATGCACCACGACGACACACGACTTAACAGTCTCAGAGGGGAGTGATTGTAGCGGTCTTCGACAGCGGTCTTCGGTAGCTGACGACAGATGGCGTAACCCGCGCAATAGCACACGCTGACGGAGCATTCGACGAGCGTTCTATAAATACAACTTCTGACGTCACACGCTCGGATCACAAGCGGTCCCCAGGCACAACACCTGCCTGGAGGGAAATTTCCCTATTGCCCTCTATACCGCTAAAGAGTGAATAACTTTTTCAATGTGTGTGATGCTTATCAAACGCGATTTTAGATTCGTCTGTGTATCACCCTCGATTACTTTTACACTTACTTGGAACAGAACAACATTATAATTAATGCATTCACAACCAAAACAATTTTTTAGAATTAAACAATTATTTAGAATTTCAAGTGAGAAGTTTTTATAAACGTGGCCCCTCTTCGACGATTGTATAATTTGTTAAAATGTTAATTAAACCAATTTGGTATGTTATACTATCATTAGTATGTTTCTAAGTCAATGAGGAGGGTGTCAAAGCCAGATTAAATTGAATTGTACAGCATGATTTACGCACCCAATATATCACAGCTAGTGTTCACGCCCGAACCGTGTCGCAGGTACTTCAAACTATTCAATAGATGTGCATTACACATCAATAGCTCGAATTGACATCAACCAAATGAACTAGCATATTACTCAAGTAGTCTACACGTTCGTTCGCGGATCCCGAGGTTTGCTTCTCGGGTCGGGCGAAAAACTATAGGGTAGGTATTGATTTTATTTTACAACCCGGACGAATAGAAATTACCACAGTCTAAAGATATTCAGCGGGCCTAGACAAAGTGACTTGTCGCTAAGCGTTGACGATAGTAGAAAAACCACGTGACTTGGACAGTAGAGAACAAATGAAAGCAGAATGTACTCTATGCTTAGCGTTGACCACTGCGGCTGCTGGTGCTGTCGCTTGTCACACGCAGTACGTTAAAGTTAACTACAAGTCTGCGAGAACGCCAGGGAGCGTTCAAATTGTCGCACTCGATTTTCAAAACAGCGTGTTTTTCTCTATTTGGTCACGTGGTTTTTCTACAGTCACGCGGTTTGTCCATACATTTTTATCTACTGTCGTGAATGGTAAACGACTGTTACTTTGTCTAGCCCCGCTGTCCATATTACGTTCACGCCTATTACGTTGGAAAAATAATACTAAGTACTTATCTGTTACGTGTCAGTACTTTGATGCAATGTTCGCCCAGATGGATTTGTCCGTTAGGAAATTAGGTACCACATAGTTAGCTGGCGAATTGACGAGACTTGCGTTTTAGCTATTTGGCTGTTAAGAAAACGCTGTTTCCATTTATGAATTAGAATCTTCTGAAGAATTGAAGAAAAGAACACGCAAACTCACGAATACGGTTGGAACCTGTCGTAACGCAGTGTTTGTCACGAAGCTCCAAAAAACGTCTTAAGAGAACACTCTAAAAAAAGTACTAAGTACTAAGTACAACCGTAGAAATAAGTTCTTGTAAGAGCGGAAAAAAACAAGTTTCAGACACAGTAGTGTTTTCAGAGCTGTCTTTCCAAGGGCTGTTGAGGCGAGGTCACAAACAGCGCAGTAGGTGGCGACGTTTTCTACAAAGCGTGTGTGGAGGGGACTCAGAGCTCAAGTGACACGCTTTGTGTGGTCGTTACAGTGAGGAGTCACATTAACATTCGCTGCAATGCACCGGAGAATGATAACCAAACAATGATAAATGACGAATAAATGACGAATGTTATGATAATGATAAATGACGAATAGTCGTTTCAGTTAACAGTCTAATAGCGAACAGCTTCGACCATTATCTTAAGAAGTTTTCGCTTGGCTGATGGATCAAGGGCCGTATACAAAACAAGTGAGCGGTTTATGGCGTTGGTTGAAATTTTATCTTTTCTTTCTCCGTGTATCGGTAAACTATTGGATTGACGGACTGTATGGCTTTTTACTTCATCTATTCTCAAAATACAAATAAGGCAATTTCGATGCAAATATGCATTCCCGCAACTGCTTGCAAGTAACGCGGTTTGAATATAAGGCGAACAGGGACAAAGGGCCGCCTCACTCGTCCCTTGATTGGGCGTCGCGCACCTGACACTAGCGCCGAGTGGAGGGACCAACAAAGAACGCTTTGTGTCCCAAGATTACAGTGAATAGAGATTTTGGGCCACGCAATAGTAGATCACCGTTCACTTCGGACTTGCAAATCTTGAAATGTTAGTGCAGGGGTTAATGCAGCCATTTTTTTATCGAAGCTGATTACGAGAAATTTTGTAGAAAATATACGTGTAGGTACGTTTCAATGAACACCTTTCCTTTATGAAAAAAATAGTATTTTACTGTGATATAAGCTAGTGGTAAGTGACGGTAAAGGCATAGATGTAATCGGAAAGGCCACAACTACTATTAGTTTATCGAATTGTACCGAAACATAACGACCAAATACAGTCCGTCGTTTTCCAAGACGTAGATGTAGGACCGGGATTTTTTATCATAATCCTAAACAGGGGTCTGAATGCGTAAGAAAAACCTATTCATCCTTATCGTAATCAGTTATTAGCAATAGTTATAGTTAATTAGCAAATTTTGCTCCTCGATTTTGGGGAACCAATCAGCGGGCAGAATTTGTAAATGAATACGTTTTTCTTACACCATCTATCATGCAGGAAATAAATCCAGGACCACTTTAAATTCCCAGGGCGCCAACTGTGCTAAGGATGTTATCGATTTATTATTTATTTAATTTAAGTAGTGACGAAGCCCCCGAATTATTTAAGTTACATAGTGACATAACAAAGTAAGGTGACGTCATAAAAAACATATTTTATAAAAGATGAGCAAAGTGTTTGACTTGTACCACGCGGAAAGGCGACAGGTGTGTAGGATTGTCGATGGCGTCACTTGAATTCTTGATGCAAGGGATTGAGTTTTGAGCTTTTAGCGTCAAGTACCTTCGCAACCAATCGAAAATTTAATGCGACTCTTACGCCCTTAGCAAAATTACTTATCTACGATCACCGTAGAAACCAGAGATCTCTCATTCTCATTCCATATATTTTTTTAATAAACAAATTATCTTAATGCAATGAAATTCAAAAAATGTCAGTGGAGACTGCTATCTGATGGGCTTTTTCATAAAATATTTAAAACTTAGATTGAGTTAAAATTAGACACAATTATATAAAAATAACATGAAATCGATAGGTAAATAATTATGGTAGGTATACAAAGGTGGTTTTATTTTCTAAACAACCTATCAGGCAACCTTTGATTTATGATATGGAATTAACGAATTGAACCACTCCCATATAGTTCTTCTAAAATAAAAAATATATACTCGAATAGGCACCATGTTCACGATCATATTTACAACTTGAGAGTGAATGTGAGAGTGAAAACAATGCCGGTGGCGTCACTCGTCATATGGCGTACTGCTGTGCCATTTAAAAAATTAATACTCATACGAACGGTGCGTTTGAATGGAGTCGGAGTGGCATTTGCTTTTAGGCCAAACATTTAAATCGCTAGATGAGCCCTAAACCTCCAAAAACGTCCAAGTTTTTGTCTTGTGAGAGACACGTTGTCAATCTCTCTCTCAAGGAAAGGCATGCTGAGAGCACTCACTCAACTAGTGTGTGCAATGTAGACTTAGGGTTCATCTAGCAATTTAAATCTTTGTTTTAGGCTCTTAGATTTATAAACATGTACGCCATGCTTTTTAAGGATTATGCTTTTGTATGGTGAAATATTAAATGCGAGACTCTCCGTCTTTGAATTTTTGTTATTAAAAAATCACGCCTGGAGATTTTTTATTTGACAAATTATGTAAAAAAAACATGTAAGTAGAGACTTCGGAAAATAAACGAAGGAAAATTCAGCGTGTATTTTTTTAAATTTTTCCATTTGTAATGAATATTAGAGAGAATATTATTAGTTGGTATTTGCAGATTTAGAGTAGGGAAAACTTCATTTTTTTTTTAATAATTTTAGGCTAGTTTAGTATGTACTCATTGCTTCTGGAAAATATTGTGGAAGTAACTAATTTTTTTTTTATATTATAAATAAGCTCACGCTTGACTACAATCATATCTGATGGACAGACATGATGAGGTCTAGGATGGAGCGCGCTAGACTTCCATTAATTAACACAGCTATCTAATTTAAATTTTATTTTTATTTGAAAATTAGATATTTTATTATTATTATTTTTGTAATGTATAGACAATAACGTTTTGAAATAAATGTATAAAATTGTGATGTAGAGACAGGGGATCAAAATTTGTATTGCTATGCCCTGACAGGGTTCTATGTGCACTGTATTGCATGTACTAGTACACATGATGCAATGTAAATAAATAAATAAATAAATAAATAAATAAATAAATCTATTAATCTATATTATTTTAGTAGAAGGTAATCCAAAACAAATGAAAATCGGTGATTTTCATTTGTTCTGGATGGTGACTTTAATTTGGTGAGCTCTTTGCCAGCTCCTTACCAATTGAACTCACTAAACTACTAACTCACTACTTTCCCAAAATCATGAGTCAAAAAGGAGAAGTGTTCCGGGTAGAGGTAAGTTCATAAATTCTACACTAACTGCTACAGTGCTACCCCCTTTACATGTTGGTATTATTCAGGTACCTACTAAGGATTCTATTGAACGATATACACGCATAGTTCGAGTACAGTACTCGACGCTTTTATGGTAATTGTTTGAGCGAGCATGTTGAGCGCAGATGTTGCCGTCTTCGATACAACTTAACCCTTTTCCTTTATACGGACTGTACCATTTTATTCCTCTTCTGTATTTTATGTTTGTTTGCATATATCAGTAGTAAAACATTTTAAATGTACGCATTAGTATGCGTCAGGTATTCGTTGTTGTCATTATGCTATTACAAGAAACTAATATGTTCTGTATTTTTTGCATAGTTAACCTTGTGTTTACTTCATACAACATTATGAAGATATCAATTTCAATTAATTTCATCTGAAAATACAATGTAAAAATATCATTTTACACATATAATATGGAGTATAAATATGTGAAAAATGTGATGAAATCTGAAAGTATAATGAAGATATATTTCTGAGAGATAAAATATTTCTTTTATATTAAGGACCTCTAGAGACTATTTCAAATAAACTTCAACTTAGTTTAAAACTTTAAATTACGTTTAAAAGGCTGTCTTCCCATCGGAGGGGAAAATGCAGTAATTGTGTAAGAGCTTTTAACTTTAATTGCGTTAGGGGATATCTTTTTGAGCTAGACTAGCATTGGGACATGAAACCTAAATGTTCTCATCTGAACGCAATCTCTATACGATTTATATTCCTGTTAAGATATGATATGTTTTTCTGCTCTGGCTAAGCGTAAGTATAATGTGATCAAAGAGCATTACAGAAACTGTGATAAAGGAAGCATCAACTTTTTAAACAATTTGTTGTCTTACCATAAATCATGTTCCCTGAAGTAAAACCAAGGTGAAAACGTATGTAACCTACATTAAATACCTACTTAGTTCAGTGAATAAAAGGTCTGTGCAAAAATAAAGAAAAAAAACTTATGTAGTGCACCAAGAGCTCCTATGTCTGAAGAATAAGTTTTGGCCATAAAGGGATAATGTTGCCAGTATCTTGGATTCCATGCCTTGCTTCACTGGAATGGATGAAATTTTAGATTCAATTATTTTATTACTGTTTTAATTTATTAATTCTTGGATTCATTTTTAGGATTAATGTCGTATTTATCAACAAAAAAAATCCGACTAAAGTTGGGTCACCCAGATATTAGTTATTAAAATGTGCTTTTCGCCTGGTCTACTTTTGTTCCTAAAATTTTTGGTTATATTCGGTAAGCGATACGCTATCCTGGAACGCTCGGAGGATTTTTCATCAATACCCCAGAATCTTATTCTATATTCAAAACCTGGGTATACTCACTTTGTACTCGTGAATATCCAATTTATAAGCAATTTTCTCAGCAGCTCTAGGTGAAACGACAAATGAGAAAATATGACTCTACATTATTTTCTCAGAGTATGTCCTGTGCCTACTTATCGATGAAATAGAGACGTACCTCAAAGCCTGCCCCTTGTAACAAAGGCTTTTGTCGAATGACGTTCTTTTAACTGTCACAGGATCATAGCCCTTCTGCCTTGTTTCCACTGTTACTGCGTTTTGGTCATGTTTTGTTCATTGATAATGTTTAAATATATTATGATTTATGTTTAACGATCGTTGCTATAACCTACTATGTACAGTCACAGAATGAAAAGGTTCGTCAATTTTCAAATTGATTCGTTTTAATCGTATCGCGAGCACCTTTTGAAACCATGTTCTCTATGTTGTTATGTTTGCATAATGTGTACTCTTGCAGTACTAGTGCAAGTGAAAACCGACACTAAGGTAATGAACCTTTTCATTCCGTGACTATACCTACATGAACTCAGTCGGTTGATATTCACCATAGTCGTTATTGCCAAGTGGTTTATAAGATCTAACCAAAAAATTACCCTTGATCTGCTTGCTTGTGTTGATAATTCAAGTGTAACCTAATACATATATAGCTCAATATTTCGCTGCACCCGGGGCAATAAAATGGGGGTTTGCGAGCTAAACTAAACACCTGCCGGGCATGGGACAACAGGAACCATCCTGTTTTCCCATTTTAGTGTACCGCAAGCAGCGAGATACTGCATCTACTACAAATGAGATCGCGTTAGTGTTTCATAAGTGTGTAGTCGCCCTATCTGCCCTTGCCCAGCTTTGTAGTTTTGACCAAATCCTTCAGAGAAGAGAGCGTATTCACATAGTGCGTTTTTGAATCACAACGAACCGTTTTTTACACATTAAGAGTTAGTACTTGGCTGCGATCTCACATGATGGTAAGTTACGATGCAGCCGAAGATGTTATCATACGAAATAGGTAAGTAACCTCAAGTTACCTTAGTCAGAGTTCTATCTAATCTTAAATCGACAAAGTAAAGCAAAATGTTTAAACACAATGATATTTTTTTCTTTACACTAAGTATACAAGTTAGTACTTGACTGCGATCTCACCTGATGTTAAGTGATGATGCAGTCGAAGATGTTATCGTACTAACCTGAAGCAATTTACAAGTTATAAAATTCTAAAAGGGCCCCGTGGCAGGAATCGAACCCGCGACCTCCCACTCGAATCCGAGAGCGCGTCACTGTGCCAGGGAGGTCGTCAAAAATCTAATAAAAATAATAATTAAGTCTTTGCAGTTGCAAACCTAAGAAAAAGAAAATCCGTGATAATGGAAACAGGACATTTTCTACTAATACTTACCGCAAATATTTCGACGTCCGTGAGACAAACCTCACACAAACTGGAGGGTGGATTGAACTGGGGTGACTTAAGGCTTGTTCCCTTCTGCAGCATGTCGCCACCAAACCTATCGGAGCTCTCATCAGATGGAAACTAGCCTTATTTGAAAGCAATAAGATTGATTTTCGTGCTGTTGTAGTGTCTTCTTATTTGGTTTTACACTTGAAATATGATAATCGTCTCGACTGATGATGGTATTCATAGTTTGCAACGAAAGACGGAAGCCCTAGATGTTTGGGGGGAAAATTACTGCGCTTTTCTCTGTGGAAAATGCTTCCACGGTTTAAATGTAGAGGATACTCTATACATTGTGTTTGTACTTTGTTGATGCCTCAGTATAAAAAAATATCTGTCTCTATGCATTTAGCATGCGTGAGACTAAAAATATTGTTGTAGAAAAAAAGCTCAACTTTTTTAACATTTAAATAACGAAAAAATATTTGCCAAACTTGATTGTGATAACAAAGTTTACGTAATTGGTACACATTTGATGACAGAAACTGAAGTTGTGAGGGTCAAATCGCGCCTTGAGAAGAGCCCTCAACAAACCTAACTGGGTATTCGTTTATTATTATTATTTCCATCGCATAAATCACAACATCGATGAAATTAATATTAATACAGATATTATTTATCACACTCATGTATTTTAAACTTAATACGACTTAATCATGAGTTTGTCCTTTGCACTTTTTGCGGGATAAGTCCATTCCTTTTCAGGGTCCCACCGTACCAAAATTGAACCCCTATTATAATGAAAAGAGAACCTTATTAGAAGAGATCTTGCTAAGTCGATTATTTATCGTTAAATTAAGATTCGAGAAGTGAACAAAGGCTATTGGAACTAAGTGTAGGTATAAAGACTGTTTAGCTATTTCACGTAGCTGCAATATAGGCTGTAATAAGCTCTTTTATGTACAAAATAAATAATAAAACATCAGAAGAAATCGCTGTAAAAGATACGTGCGCTAAACGGTATACCTCGACCAAAACTTCTTAGGCGTTGTTGAAGTGCGATATATCGAGTAAGCGGCATTTGTAGCTTTGAGAAAAAGACCCAAGAACCTCTGGGTGCGGTATATACCATTCCAAGATGAACAAAATTGAACATACTGTACGCAATAAGGCGAATCGTACAACCGTCGTAATATGGAAAGGTAGTGAGATTAAGTATTCAGATAACAGGAGCGAACTTATTATTTGCCAAGACTTTTCAGAGATATTCTCTCCTTGTTTTGGGAGAAGGCGGTCATTAACGCGATACGTGTCCCGAACAGTTTTCTAAATTACGAGAACTGTCAGTTTTACCGATTTTTTTATCAAAAAATTCGACTTTTCAACTCCTAGTCTTGCGTACTTAATGGGCATAGGTCTCTTACGTAACCAATAAGGTATAGAAATACATCCTGCAATAAGTTATGAAGCCTTTAAGTTAAGTTTTTGTATTTTCCCCTCGTACTACGTCGGGCGTCTGTGAAGGAGTTGTAATTGAATTACCTAGCGTACTTTACTTAAGAACAGTGAACTCCGTTGAGAATACCATATTGTTGTACACACTTCTTTGTCTCATTATCGATGTGTCGTTTTGTCTAATCTAATATTTGTATGTATAACGGACCCTATATCTTGCACGATCTCTTAATAAAATAAAATTCTCGTGTGTTGTGCTTGTTAGCAAACTCCTCCGAAACGGCTCGACCGATTCTTATGTAATTTTCTGCGTACGTTCGGTAGCTCTGAGAGCAAGCTATTTTTTTACGCTAATGGCAGAACAACGTTTGCAGGGTCAGCTAGTAAATAATAATATAAGTATTACACCTACGATACTGTGCCTACCTATAAATGAAACTTAAAGAAAAGAGGTGCGATGCTGAATCGCTAAATCGCTTTGTCGGTGCTTTTTTGACGGTAAGGTGGTAATCACCCGAACCCAAAGCTTCCCAAGACCTGAGCTAATTTAGAAATTACAAAATGCAAAAATGGCCTGTGGCATGGAAACTCTCGTTCAATGACAAACTTTTTCGCTTGCGATATGCATTGTGCAATGCCCTGATAAAAAAAAAATCGTTTGCCGGTTTGGGATTATTTTGTAAAATGATGTGGAGGTATCTCGTTTATTGTTTCACTTAAAAATAAACTTTAAATAATCACGGATCTGCTCCACAATATTCTGTGTTAGTGGCAGGTACAAGTCGGTTCTAGAATGGCGGAAGAATATTCGTATGGGTTCGTAGTTCCGAGGCAATTAGGGCTCACGTTTCCGATTAGAGAAATCAAACACTCCGCAAACGGATTTGTATGGCCTACTGGAGGAACACAACTACTCTATTGCTTGCTAGTCCGGCAAACGCTGTTCTGCCAGTTCCAGTAGGATACGTGGTTTTTTTATAACTATAGGGTCCGAAATGTTTATCAACTCAGAGCCATTCCGATTGAATAGGGTATTTGACTCCAATTTTTTTATTACTTTATTATAAAGTAGAATTAAAATAATGACGTGCACTGAAAGAACTAATTAAATCGATCAAATAACAAAAAAGTTATAAGCATTTAAAGATTTGTGATTAGACAGAGATAGCAACATGAAATTGTGACGTCACACCTTACCAATGCCATAGTAGCTTCGTGCGGCTTCATACAAATTTTCGTTTTGCGAGAAAGGGATAGAAGATCCCCCCACTCCAAAGTTTAAACACCTGTAACTTTGTAAATCTTCGTTGGATTTTAATATTTCTTTCACTGCACGTTATTATTTTTATCCTAGTTTATAATAAAGTAATATTTTTTATCAAATTCAAAAGTAGTGTAAGACCCCATTTGAGAGGGAGTCCCGGTTTCGATTATCGGCACGGCAACTAATCAGCGGGCAGAACTTGTAAACGATTACGATAACGATGAATACGTTTTTCTAACACAATCAGTTATGAGCATATCGGCAAAGACAGGAGTCAGGACCAACAATTTTATTTTAATTGGATTTAGCGTTCTGGCGCGATGCTGTGTAGAAGCCGTTAGGGGTTACCCCTGCCAAGTTAGTAGGTACGCTTACAATATCATCAGCTGCATCATTACTTACAATCAAGTGAGATCGCAGTCAAGTACTAGCTCGTAATGTTAAAAAAAAAAATTCAGCAGAAAAGGTTGCAAGTGACATTCTTGTTGCAATAACAATAATTGTAGGTACCTATAGTTTACTTCTTAAAAGGTTTCTTCACATCACAAATACCTGATAATTTTCCATGGAAGGGAAAAAGGTTATAATGTAACGGGTCTTCCTCTACTTCCTCATGGCTCATAGATAAGACGATCAATCTTCGTCCGCGGAAATCTAACTCAAACTAGACACTCGGCATAACGGAGTACAATAGTATGATCTACTTACATATGTATGGCGTTCCCGGTCGATGTTGATTGCACACTGCCGCAAGAACCCCAATAGCTCAAGATTAGCAAGCGTCACACGCCTTTCAAAAGTCCTTAGTCGAGCATGCAGATTCCTTGCTGCTTCTTTCATCGTGAAGCAATTGGTTTAGTTGCTATGGATGCAACTCTAAAAAGGTTTAATTATTGTAACTATTATAATATTGTTGTCTTGTATGTCTTGTGCCTTGTGTTATAGCATTTTTCTTCGTCTTGTTCATCTTTTACACTATTCAAGTTAGTACTTGACTGCGGTGTCACGTAAAACGGAAACACGTAATCGTACTAACTTGGAAGGAGTAAGTAAAGTCACCCCTTATTTCTACACACATAGCGCCGGAACGCTAAATCGCTTGGCGGTGCGTCTTTGCTGTTAGGCTGGTAACTAGCCACGGACGAAGCCTCCCACTAGACCAGACCTGGAGCCAATTTAGAAATTATAAAATTCCAATGTGGCCCGTGGTGAGAATCGAACCCGCGACCTCCCAGGTCGTCAAAATCTGTCTTCGGGTATGTCTAATGCCTTGTGTGTAAAAGTGGTAATCTTTCTTGTGCGCATCTGCGTTGTTTGTTAACTAGTTTTCTTCGCTTTGTACCTTGTATGTCCTGTGCCTTATGCGTAAAGGTATTTCTTCGCCATGTGCATTTGTCTTGTGCATTGTGTGTAAAAGTGTTTTTATTTTTTTTAAGCTGTGCCTTGTGTGTAAAAAGTGTTTTTCTTTGCCTTGCGCATTTGTCTTGTGTCTTGTGTTTGCAAGTATTTTTCTTTGTTATGTGCATTTATCTTGTGCCTTGTGTGTAAAAGTGTTTTTCTTTGCTTTGCGCATTTGTCTTGTGCCTTGTGCGTGCAAGTGTTTTTTCTTCTTCTTAAAAAAAATAATAATAAAAAAAATTCATAAGAATGTATGTTCTTGTGCGTATGTCTTGTCTCATGTGTGTAAAAGAATTGTTCTTCGCCTTGTGTATTTGTCTTGTGCCTTGTGTGTGTAAGTGTTTTTGTTCGTCTTTTGCGTATGTCTTGGTTCTTGTGCGTTGAAGTATTTTTCTTTGTCTTTTGCTTCTTTTTTTTTTTGTGTTAAAGTGTATTTCTTCGTAAAAAAGCCTTTATTCCGAAACAGAGATTAATTTAAATGAAATTTTATCTTTGTCAAATTTGGTCAAAATTACATTTTTGTCAATATAGCTTTGTCTTGTGCCTTGTGTGTAAAAGTGTTCTTGTTCGTCTCAGCGTATTCTACGGCAATGCGGAATCAAGGCACACAAACGCCGGTCTTCTTGATATATCGTGTGTTTCTGAAGGGCACACAATAGCGGCATTGTCACGCTACCACACAATCCCTCATTCGGATTTACGACTTTATACTTTTATTGGGATATTTGCTCCCATTAAGTACTCTGACCACAGATTCTCTTTTGACAATTAAATAAGAGGTTATTAAAGTGGCAGATGAACGAACTACTCAAGAGCCGGGAACGCATTCCCTTGATGCTGCAAATGTTAATGGGCTAAAGACGAACTTTTTTCCTTATTAAGTACCACTGACTATAAAACCGACGCGATATACGTGACATATTGTGCGTGCGTGGTTTTAAATATCACAGTCTAGTTTTGACTGACAGGTAGATACTCTTCATTTCCTCTCCCATCAGCTGAGTATTTAAAGTTTTATCCCCAAGATTTATAACTGCCAGTGAAATTTTAAATATTGCGCCCAGGATCCGACGCACCGTCGCTTCGTCGTTTTATTACGCAGAGTTCGATTTATTGGGATTAATAATTGGTTTTATTGTCGAGGTGCACATGGGACCAAAAAATCTCACGAGTTATGCGAACCTGGTATTTATATGAATTTAAGCTTCATGTTAATGACGGATTAAACAAACATTTATATCTGTCCCATTTTAATAAAATAAAAAAATTAGCCAGCAAAACATGCACCATGACACACAACCACACACACACGTAGCACAGATGCGGTAAGTCTGAGCTCAGGACTGTATCGAACCATAAGTCTTAAATGATGTTCATTCTACAGTACCTAAAGTCGCGGTTATACTCGTAGTTTCACAAACAGTAATTCTTCGGCTATGCGGCAGAATATCTGACACTACGCTGGTGAGAATAACTTTCGTAAAAGTTTTTAAAATTTTGGTAACTACGAAAAACAAGTGACAGCAGCTTGTTTCGTCATACACTTTTTATCCATTAGCAGTTTGCAACAAAGTGCTATTTTCGATTAGCTGCAAACCATGTACATTGATCATCGCTGCAAGTAACAAATTACAGCATAAAAGCCCTCATGATCCAGTTTATAAATAACAAAAATCCCAAAGAAGTGTGTCACGGGAATCTTGAACCTCGTCTATTAAATCTGATAGCACGCCAACTTAACCAGAGAGGTACTAGGACTTCATATTTGAAAGGCGTCGAACTTCCTTGTATTTTCTCCTCTCGTTCGTTTCTCGCCTGAAGTTCCCCTTTGCCCTATTTAAAATTATAATTGGTTGAAGCGTAATTCTTGAACGGTGTTTGTATCGAAAAATTACTTCTAAATGGCAGCTGAGCCGAGGTGACAGATGTTGAAGAATGTTTCCAATGACTTCGTTCTTTTCATTCGTTTCTAATATTTTTTACCACGCTTCGCGATGAAGGGTGAGTCTTCAAAGGATGTAATTACGCCCTTAGCTAAGGGAGGTGTATAGCACGTGCCTTTTTAATCTGTCTAATATCTTGGTAGCGCGTGTATAAAATTATTTATTTGATGCACTTTTGTTATTGCTTTAAAACAGATAAGAGGTTGGTTTTAATTTTTTATCATTTGCCGTAACTTTATTGATGCATTTCTACCTCTAGATAATTTTTTTTTATCCAATTGTACAATAGAGCTTGACTATAGTCTTGTAAGAGACGTAAGTAACGATGGCATGAAAACTGCTTTTTATATCATTACTTACACACAAACCCTATTAGTTCAATATCATCGTCTCAACCTAGTCATTATAATTTTCTGATTTGTTTGTGGTTTCAAGAGAATGAAATATGTGATGAATATTCGTCCGAGTTTAGTAATGATTTTCTGATTAAATTTTAAATAAATATTGCTTGAACTTGAACCAAGTGCAAGATTTAACACAGTTATAAGAAACAGTGGGTGTGACGACTGCGAGTCCTTTTAATGTCCTAAAAAATTTAATCCAAAACAAGTAAAAAGCCAATTTCAACATCGATTCAAAGTACATTATATCAGCACTCACAGACCACGTTTACACTGGGGTATCATCAGCTATTGTGTGGGTATTAAGACACAACAAGTGTAAAGGAAGGCTGTGTTGCAAATTGCGGGGTCGCCGGTCGCCCTCGTATTTGCGGTGCGCCTAGCGCCAGGGCGGCCGCAGAGACTCCTGTTACTGTCACGATATTTGACGGATATATAGATAAATTTGTATGACATAATATTTAAATATGTACCACAACTTTTTAGTATAAAAACCGGCGCATCATCAAATTGTTTGTACATTTACATTTAACGTGTCAACATCTCTTCTGAAGTTGTGGTTTCAAAACGAAATGAATTTAGAGACGTTTTTGAAAGATTGCCCTCAGAGAGAAGGGAAAGCGGGAAAATGAGAACGCTGTTGAGCCACATATTAGCGACTGACCATAGCTATGGAAATGAAATGAAATGAAATATCTTTATTTCACATAGGCCTAATATATAGGCGCTTGTAAATGGTCCTTATGATATTTGTCACATTTGTATGGCGATAACTCCAAGTCGACTTAAAACTAAGTTTACGAGGGTTCCAACGCGCCCTGCACTGAGAAGAAGCCCACAACAAACTCAGCCGGGTTTTGTTTTCTGTTATCACCACTTCACAAAAGCTTTTAAAACTAATTGAGCTAGTATAATTACAGCAGTTCATTCATCCCCAAGGATTTGATTCATGTAAGTAATCCTTAATACTATAGTAAGCTTTATTAATGAGCTTTCGTTTTACAGCGACTTTGAACTTATTGAGGGATAAGTTTAATATTTCATTAGGGAGTTTGTTATAAAAGCGTATCCCATTGCCTTTAAATGATTTATTTATTTTCTCTAGTCTTGTTTTATGAACTATAAGTTTATTTTTACTTCTAAGGTTGATAGCATGGAGATCGCTTTTCTTAACAAAGTTATTAATATTTTTATGCACATATATCAAGTTGCTGCTGGCTGTAAATGTATGGAGGAATTTAATTCGTTTGTGCGATGCAAGTCGACTCGAAATTCGTACAGAAACCTGTTCCAACCCCTCTGACTCGTTCCGAAAAAATTCATAGTGCTGCCGGGGCTAGTGCAAAGAAACTAACAGGAGCAAATGCATTGTAAGGAACAGGAGTGTACCAATAATCGCCGATTGTTTGTCGTCGGCATTAAAACAGCGAAATGTCAATATTTGCGAGCCGAGGGCCCGCGCTGCGAGGGCTGTGATCCGGAGACGGTCTGCCTTGGCAAATACTACGCATTTTCGTGTCTAGATATGTATTTTAAAAGGTAATATAACTAGCTCTTACCTGCAGTTTTTCAGGGTTTTCCACGATAAAAAACAGCTCATGTGTTAGTCCAAGATTATGTTAATCAACAGCTTCAGTAGGTATCGCTTGAAGGAGTAACAAATACACACATTTATATGGCACAAACAAACTTTCGTCTTTACAATATTAGACAACAAACGAGCAACGAATTCACTTATGACATGGAGCTTAGGATTATTTGTTATTTTTTTTTTTCATGATCATAACATTAGTATGTACTATCGGTTGCTACATAACATTACACGGAAAAGCTAATTTACCTATTATTAATTTTACGGTCTTTTCGTAGTCAATCGCAGCAAAAGACCAGTCCAATACCATACCAGTCAAATTAGAAATCATAACATCCCTAATTTGGCCTTTTTCGTGGAGAAAGCGATTCCAATACCTCCCGTTTAAACACCACTACAGAGGCGTAGTGTTCTACGACTTTCGTAGACGTGCTACGTCAGCTACGCAACGTTGAGGTATCCAATTACGTGTAATAATGTCGACAATTAATTACATTGTTATAATTGTTAATTACAGGAGCTAGGTTAGGATATAATTAATAGTCTATTACACTAATTTGTAACCATAATGTAGAATCTCGCTTCAGTGTAGCCCGATGATGCGAGTTACGTTTGGTTAACTAATTAGAATGGTATGTATGCAACAGAGAGAAGATATTCACTACCCCACAAAAACATATTATTTTATATGTTTGACATAAAGTACCTTTAAAAAATTTTATTTTATCAATAACTTTAATGCAAAATTATATCCTAATTATAATTAAAGTACGTGACCTCAAACTCTCAAATATCAGCGAATCAGAGATTAGGCCATAGCTTTTACACACCTTTAAGAACGATTCTAACGATACCCCAATCCCCATATGTCCAAATCTGTTCAGCCGTTCCGTTAAGTTATGGTGGAATAAAGAAACATCACATACATTCATACAAACATACATACATACACAATTCTAAAAACATTACACTCCTGTTTTGGGCAGTCGTGTAAAAATAACAGGTTTTTGTCGAGTCCTGGGCCCTAAATATCAACATTACACAATATTACACTAATATGAGTGAGTGTGCATATTTATTTGTCCTTCACTACAGAACCAATTTCGCTGAATTTTTTAATGAAGATAGATATTTTGGATTAACATATGGGTAAGTTAATTTATTCCGAAAAATCCATTTTATCCCAAAAATTAACACTGGCGGAGTATTTAATAATATGAATCTAATAGGCCAAGATATATATGGGCTGATGGAACTGTATCATGGGACCTACAAAAGTACTACTCTATATAGGTAATGGACCATTTAACAAATGTAAACAAGAAGTTTGTCGAACAATAAACCTTTATCATAAACATTATCGCCGGGTCTCCACACCTTTCGACACGCGGTAATATATCAATAGCAGAGACCGTACAAAGGGCCCTCGGCGACGGAGTGTGAGGAATAGGTCACATCGGCGAATATATCACACGCGACGCGGAAAATTTGCTCGCAAATTGATAGCTCGGTCGATGTTGTATAGAAAATGAGAAAACCTTTGTTATAAACAAACAACGACAGAGAAATATATGGACAAAACATGTATCATTTAAGAAATATTTTTTTAAAACAAGCTTTTTTATTCTATCATCAGATCAGCTCCATGTCATTAATAGTTTTGCTTTGTCATCTGATTTACAAATACATGCAAAATTTCAGCACAACCGGTGACCGGGAAGTGGATCAAGTTAAACTTGCAAGATTTGATTACTTACGAACAAACAAAATTGAGCTGGCCATACAGAAAGCAATGTATCATTAAAATTGGTCGAAAATTGAATAACTTCAGGACGGAAACAACTACAACGGTTGAAACAGTTACAAAATAGTAGGATGAATAAAATTGTAGTTCAAACTTACATCCTACCTATCCGTATATTTAGCATTCTATTAAAAGAAAATAACGGTCAAAAATCTCTTTTCGGTGGAATTTTAAAACAACAATCGTATATTATATCCACAGGAAGAGCCAGCGTCCACTGTTATTCGAGCCACGTTCGATTTCTATTTGTTCAATTTTTCCAACTTCAAGAAGTCAAATAAAAATGACTGTAACTTTAAAATACGGTCTTCCAGGTTCCGCTCTCTTTATGTAAACTGCTCGATATGACGAAATCTTTGTCTCCGGGAGAATGGAGTTACTGACGAAGTCGAATATATTTATGTAAAGAGACAAGGTTATGCCGCTTTTGGTTAATTTACGTAGACAGAAGTTCATATGGAGAACGAGCGCAGCAAGTTAAAATTAACGAGTGGCTTATTATTATTAATGTGGATAGTGGTTATAATTTAAAAATACCAAATCGCTCTCGATCTCTAGTTGTTTACATTAAACAAACAACTTTTGTTCTACGACTTTTCAGAATTAAGTATTATGTAATTTATTTCATCCATACTAAATGTTTTTTCTGTAAAGTGGCACTACACTGTTGCGGTTTTGCGCCGCGAGTTCGCTCGCCGCCGCGCCGCGGTCCACGTCGTTGCTATTTGCCGATTTTACATTACTTTAACAGAGTAGGAACAAATAGAGTATCTGTGTAAAATACTGAATATTCGATATTTCTCAAAACATCGAGTAATAAAAGTCGTAGAACAAAAGTTGTTAGTTTTAATGTAAAGAAATACAGGCCGAGAGCGATTTGGTATTTTTTATGTAACATACCATGTTTTATGTAACAGAATTTTGTTGCTTTGAATAAAAAATAATTAATTAATATAAAGGACTATTAGTTACATAAGAGACAATTAAGGTAGTCGTTATATAAGAGACAATTAAAAATAGAGTAACGTACTTACTAATTAATTACAGAATTGTAATAAGTTGTTACAAAGATGATTAAACCGTCGACTGCAATGTTAAATTTTCTTCTATATCCATGCAAATGGGTTAACAATTTTCTAACTTTTCCAACAGACAATAGAATTGCAAAGATAATTAAAAATAAATATTAGTCCTGCTTTATACTTCTATTCGTTTCATCTTTTTTAAAATTCCACAAAGGCATTTTGCATGTCCTATTCTACTGTACACTATTGCACAATAATGACTTTATACATTCGCGTAATTCACAGGAAAAGTTACTTTACACCTGAGTTGTTAAAGTACGTTTTCTTAACGTAATAGTCACGTCAATTTATAAGGTATAATCTATCATAATTTCTAAAATAACAGACATGGAAAAGGCCGGATGATTTAGCCAGGGTATACTTAGTGTGAAATACCTTATATCAATGTACGTATCAATTAGAAGCAATTTCATATCGACTATTTACAAAACATGATAAGTTTCAATTGCAAACGAATATTTTTTTTTCATATACAGTTGACATTGTATAATATGTTATGGAAACTTTTGTTCTCTATAGATTTATTGAGATTCTTGCAGCTTTTCGAAAAATGTTATATTTTTTTCTGTAGTCAATATGAGTATACTAAGTTGACAGTTATAACTTATAAATATGAGTCTATTACTATTCCGATGTTAAATAAATATAAAAATTTAAAAGTAGGATCATTTCAAAGTTATCCTTCTCTATGAAGTTGGTTCAAAGCTGACAAAAGAAAATTTTCTGTCCTTTGGTTGAAAATTTTTAATTGGACTTCGCTGACAGTTCCGCTTAGAGTCCGTAATTAGAAGTAATTAGAGCTAGTCAATTATTTTCTTTATGAATCAAATATTTGGCTTTGTGCGATTTGTTCTAATAAGGATGATTAATATTTGAAAATAAACAAAAATGTAATGTCGATATAGTTTCGCTATATAATCTTTATGCGGGAATTAACCGAGCCAACCCTGCAGAAAGCTATTATCGATCGATCAATCGGATAAAGATATAAAACGCTGGTTGCCTCCATCTGTAGTAAATACCATAGCAGTATTACCTAGAATTTCCCTAGATTTTTGAACATAGATACTGGGAATTGATTTCAAATAAAAAAAAAACAAAGAACCTTCAGGCTACAATTTCTTGAAAACCAATTTATATTTGAAAATACCTGAAAGTAACCTCTATGTATTGCAGTGTTATTAAAAAGCAGCGTGGCGGCAGTGTCGGCGACGTATGGCACCATTCCCTTATTATTTATTTAAAACTCCTTCCATTCCGATTGTCTTGTTGGATATGTCACAAGTGACAGGATGTCAAGATTCAACTGTTACATTTTTAATATGTTGTGTCTTCATCAATAGCTTCATCATCACTATCAGAAGATATTTGTTTAACTGAAACTTTGACTTTTATCCCACACTTCTACAGGCCGACAGCGAACCGAAATTGAGTGTATCTCGCATCATAGAAAACAGTTTAAGATAATTTATAGACTGCATGATATTTTAAGATTTTTTGTCAGAAATAATTTTTGAACTTCCTATGTATGTGGATAAGCTGCTCTGGACCTCAATGAAGAAATTAAATAGGTAACTACGCGTCCACCCCAATCAGTTCCTTGAAATTTAGCCAATTAGAGGGAAGATCTTACGATTAAATACTTCGTAGAGCTTACGATTGATTACTTACTGATTGAGAACGTTTTTTTAAGACAAATAATGTTTAGCTTAAATTACTTCATTCCCGTACATCCCTTGTCCTTTAAAAGCAGATGAAATGCTTTTAAAACTTTACCCTTATTTTGGCACTTTACGAACGCACGCTTTGAGGGATTATACTCAATACCTATCCACACACACGGCTTCGATCGTCGCAGCCACTTCCCTACTCTTCTACTTACGTATCTTTTATGTTCTGTATCTTTTTCTTCTTTTTTCGTTCACAATTAATTGATGTTGGTTTCTTTATTGCTTTGTTCTTTGGTTACGCAGGAAGTCAGGAACTTTTCACATGAACTAGGAAGGTCTTTCTCCATGAATACATTCTTAATTCCTAAATCTAACAGATAAATAACATCGAAACATTAATTAAAACACACTTTCACATACTCAAATTACTACAATACTACCAGTCTTTGTATTTCTTATCCGGTAAGTGGAATCCCAAACAGGTAGGTCGGGTATAGAATGGGTATACGAGTAAGTAGGCAGAGGCAGTACCGACCACAATGTATGGGGCTAACCACAAAAGGAAAGTTTAGCTGCGGGCGGCATTGTTTACCTGGACACACACCGCTATTTGTGGAGTTAATTAATTGTTCTACTGGAAGCGGCGATTTTTTTTCTTATATTTCTCTATCTTGATTCCTCGATAACTCATAGCGTAATTATAGATAAATACGGGTACATAATATGTATTTTATATTTGATAAGTTTGTAGTATAATTTCACTAACTAAAATAGAAGTTTAACGGATCTTATGATACTGCTATAATGTCGGCTGATAGTCTTGATAAAGATACAAGTGTCATTGGGGCCTATTTGGTATTTGGTACTCAAGCTTAAAAGATCTCACAGTTGAAAAAAGTGCATAGGTACATAAAAAACTAAGGATTCCACCATATTTGGGTAAACGAAACAAGAGTTGGATAATGTACGAAATTAATATTATACTAATCAAATAAGTATTTACACTTTCTTTGTGTGTGTTCTGCATTTCATGTTTTTATTGCGTAGTTCTTAATAAAATGAGTTCAATTAACTCAATTTATTAAGTACTACGCAATAAAGCCTTTCACTATAACTTGTATGATCTTCTTAAAATTAAAAAAAAAACTAATACTTTTAATGGGACAGTGCGTGGTCGATAGCATTTTATGTCTTCTGATTGGATGAATTCGAGTTGTTTTAGCCGATCGGAGAGAAGAATAATTATAATTTACAATTACGATGAATACGTCGATAGGTTCAAGGATGTGATGAAGGTAACATAAATGATGTCGCATCTAGTGATTTTATATCAATGCGTCTTGTTTTTGGCAGAAGAGGTAAGCGATAAATTCACTGCTTTGTGAAGGCATTTCGGGTGTACTCGTGTTTTTTTAACGAAGCTTTCACGAATGCTCGCCCCGTGGACCGTGTGCCCGTGCGCCTAATGGCTGCGGAATTGTTGGTGGATAGTGCACGGGTGTATATTACTGGTTTTAATATCATTGTTTGAATTTTAAGTGGCCGTAAACAAACATAAGGGCTGTCTTGTAACTTTGCTTATAAAATATTTATTTAAAAAAAACACTAGTACGAGTAGGGTAGTAACTAGCCACAGCCGAAGCCTCCCACCACACAAAGATATTTTTTTATTTGAATTAATAGATATTTTTTTTCTAGAGTCAGTGTGTAAATACGCACGTCATACCGCATGTCATTTTAAATAATACTGCTTCTGTGAAGCTTGCCAATCCAGACATAAAGTGGCGTGGAATCCAAACCATTTTAATTATTAAAATCCAAACCCTTTTAATATTATAATTCTGAGAGGAGATCAGGTACACTAAGAGTTCAACAGCAGTTCGTCAACATAGCTTTCTGCACTCCTTCTTCAAAAAGTTTCCACGCTTAATGTCACTCTGTGCTCGAGTTATTACACGCTTATAAAAGCAACACAACGTTTGCTCCTATACCTACCTTATAGATTAGATAATATTTCGGCAGGCATATCCTTTGTAAAACGGTTGAAAATTCCGCGAGCCGAAGTTGAAATAAAATTCATATTTACGTTCACTTACAAGTCTCTTTGGCGCAGAGTCGAGTGGAAGATGGGCATCAATCTTTTACATCACAAAGAGCGTCCCGTCTCCCGACTCACAATGCGACTGCATGAGATTGCATTCTGCTTCGCTTACTGCTATTCCTTTAAGTCGAATTTTATATTTGCCGCTTGGCGTTATTGGCGTACTCGTGCTGTTGAGCTTTGCGATTGAATTCATACATATTTTGAGCAATGGTATTCAAGATAGATACCAGTGCCTACGAGGATGTTGCATCGGTAAGTCTATAGCCAGACTTAGACGGAGACCTTAGGCAATAGACCCGTGAATCAAGTTATCGTCGTCGTTCCGCATCAAGACCAATTCAAATCCAAACACCTGGCCACCTAATTCAAAACTAGTAAAAAATCACGTTTGTTGTATGGGAGCTCCCCTTAAATATTTTTTTTATTTAACTATTTATTTTTAAAGCAAATATAATATAACTAAATGTCCTGTGAATATTTTAAGCGTCTACCTGTTGCCGTTATCGATATCGAGTAGTATCATAATAGATCACGTTGTTGTATGGGAGCCCCCTTCTGTAGCGATAGACAATATCTTTTGTTGTCTATCGCTACAGAGTTAAATAAAAGATTCATTATTGCCCGTTAAAAACATTCCCATGTATATTTTAACGCGCGTTCAAATGAAATCAACGCAATAAACAACCAAGAGTGACGCTAGGCTGCGTCACAAAGGCCTCAATGAAGCCTGCCATTGATATACGTAAGTACTAGATGCATATCTATAATAATCAAATATATTAAATGTGCGCTGGAACTTTTGTAGCTTTAGTTTTATTTTGTAGATATTTATATTCCACTGCTAATCACCTTTGAAATTGGAATTGGAAATTCCCAACTTGTAATCACTTAATTATTCTTAATTTAACATACATACTTATCGTTTCGTTTTTTATTGTGGCCTAAAAATGTATAATTATTTATTAGCGATATCATCCACTAAGGGTCATGCATGATGAGAGACGTGGTAGAAAGAGATCTTTGAATGATTTTAGCAATCTTTTAATAGGCATAACTAAAGAAGTGAAAAAATTGGCTCTCCAAAGTATAAAGCATTGTTAGTTGGATCAAAAGCGATGATTGTTATATAGGTATATTACGTACTAATGAATTATCTGTATTCTACACTTGCCATCTGTTAATGCAGCTTTCAATGTCTTGAACTAAAAATTGTAATATCGCCTATGTCGTCTATGAATAGAGCTACATCATGCATTTGAAAGCATCTGAGCATAACTGAAAACAATCCATTATCACATGATGTCAGAAGTGGGATGGAAATAAACTGTAGCTTTGGTATCTTTGGTTATCTAAATCAATGGTTGTAGCAAATAAAAAAGTCAGCTTAACGCGAACAAATGGGGGGACATTTGGGCAAAAAAAACGGAGGCTGGCCTTTAATTGATTTAATTTGTCGAGTCAAAACGCCGTGGCAGAGGAGGCGTGGTTCAGTGGCGCTGCGTCAAAAGGTCCACCGATGTGATATATTGGCCGCTACTATGAAACCGTATAAAAGGAAGGTAGAACAGAAAAAAAATCGGGACTAAGTTGCAGAGAAGTAGGCGTAATAATGGGTTTTAATGACCCTTTGGACGCAATTGGCGTAGTGTTGTATAAGCAGGAGTTTATAGTCAGGTTACTGCTTTATTGACATTAGTAAGCTTTGATAGGAGGTTTTAGTAACGGTTTTAGTCTGGTTCTTTACCACCTTTACCATCACAGATGTATATCCACTATCTATTGCCAAACGAATTTCGTTTCGATTGCAAAATTGCGCAGAAATTTACTAATGTTACACCTACAGAATGTTATGTATTCGTTGTCTATAGGCTATACTTACACCTCCCAAGTTATCTAACTATATCCTGTACTCCCGCCAGCGGGTCAGTCGTGGGAACAGGCAGTTTTTAGTGGGTGCAACCCCCACACAACCCCTTCGTTTCCCCTGACGGAGGGGTATGCGTATAAGTTCGTTTAAATGCCTAAGTTATGACTTCAACGCTCTTTGCCATGATTTTTGCAAAAAATTAAAATGTTTAAGAGATAGACATTTACGAGACGTCGAACTCTTCCGCGAAGTTCGGAAAGCGGTTTTGAACTTGTATCAAGAAATTCATCACTTGCTTTTTTCAAAATTAACATTTAACATTATTTTGTTATCAATCAATTTATTAGATTAGGTATTATAATACATCGGGAAAATCGTGGTATATCTGGAGCAGGCGGAAGCTGATGGATTTATTTCCAAGGTTATTTATCGTTTAGGAATTAACTTATTGATTAGTAGTTACACACTACCACGGTTAGCAAAAGTGACATCGATGACGTACATGTAAATGTGGGCGAGGCGGAGCCGAGGCATACATATGTAAGTCTATCAAATCTTTGTTTGGCCAAGGTTTCTCAAATAATGCACAAAAATTAAATACTGTGACAACAAAAAATATTATTAAATGTGCATGGGTTAGTTCTTAATCCATAATAGATGGCAGATGTTTTAACAGCTGGGCACTTTTTTTGTTAATATAAATATCATGCATTTTCTGGGTTGCAAGTACAATTGCTATTTATTATTACGAGAAAATGCCATGAAATTGGGTTTCTTATTTCTGCGCCCTCTTTGTGTAACACAATTGTTTGTAATAAACGGAACTACGTGCATTCCACAAAGGAGCACGGAACAAAGAAAATGCATGATCTGCTTCCAGAAAGGGAACCGGGTCTTGCATTTATTTGCTTGTAGAAAAGAAACTTTAACTTTAAGCCTAAAATTAGTTCGCATACCTAACGGGGCCCTATGCCGTTTAAGTAGGCCGTCTGCTATTTTGTAGTTGCGATTTAAATACTTTATTGCTAGCGTTATTTTGCCATTTAGGGGTATGAAAAATGACTTAAGACATGACTATGACTTTCAGACCTAACAAATGTAGACATAAAATTTCATAAAAAATCGGTGTAGCCATTCAAGAGTATTTTGGTTACATTTAATGAGTCACGAGAATTTTATAAATTAGAGATTTTGAATTTTCGAATTTTTTGAATTTTCCACCGTTATACAAATATTATAGACGTGAAAGCAACGATATAAATCGCGTGAAAGTTTGATGTATATAGTTAAATGTTTGTTACTCTTTCACGCAAAAACCACAGAACCGATTTGACTGAAATTTGAAAAAAAGGCAGCTTCAGGATCCAGATTAACGTGGGTTACTTTTTAAAACACGAAAAACCCATGGTTTCCGCGGGATTTGTGAAAACCGAAATTACGCGGTCAATCCGAAATTTCGCTAGTTCAATCATAAAATCAGCGTCCAACCTCGATCTGCTTATTTCCTGTGTTTCTATCTCAAATGGTCACATTTGGTAAAATTCCGACAGAGAGAAATCCGGTTGGTTCACGCACGTAGTAAGTCGCCATCTCAAAAAACATGAAACTATGGCAAATGGCAATTGAGATCATAGAACGATTCAGATGGAAATAATTATATGGGGGCGTATTTTTTCCTCTTTCTGCACTCCTTATCCCCTCAGACTAACATATTATGCTCAAAACATTTATATTTTCCTTTCACCTACCCAGAAATTATGTCCTTTGTCATCACGTAGAAAACGTAAGTAAACGTAATATGTAGGTAAAGCAGAATAATATAAGAATTCCTCGAACAAAAAGCAGATCAATAGAAGCAGTTGACAATAGATAACATTAATCTTGTCTTCGAGATAATCAATGCCTCTATTGGGTGTCGATAAGATCGTGGGGAAAATAAATCTCGTACAGCAGAGCTTGTCGGCGCCAGAGAGACGGTTCCGACTGTAGGTACTGAGAGACATTGATAATATAATCCATATCCATGAAGATACTCAGTAAAGAGAGTCCTATTCCTTTACGGCCGGCTTAGTCAATATAAAGTTATTCCTTGGTCTATGGGCTGTACACTTTGCACTAACATTTTAAGTGACACCTAAGCCCTTAGGTGACAGACTTTGTTGCATGTGAAAACTGTCACCTATGGGTTTAGGTGTTACTTAAAATGTTAGTGCAAACGGGCATATACCTTTTTAGAAAGGACGAGTAGGTAAAACTAGGTGATGATACCTAGTATTCTTATCCAAGAGAGTACATATCTTCAAACAATTAAGCAACAATAGTTGCTTGTGCATTTTTAATTATGTACTGGCATACTGGACGGATAAAATATGCCATGGAAATAATATAGTTTTTTTTATATAATATACAAGTTAGTACTTGACTGCGATCTCACTTAATAGTAAGTGATGATGCAGTCGAAGATGTTATCGTACTAACTTGGAAAGGGTAAGTAAACTCACCCCAATGGTTTCTACACAGCATTGCACCGGAACGCTGAATCGCTTGGCGGTACGTCTTTGCTGGTAGGGTGGTAACAAGTCACGGCCGAAGCCTCCCACCAGACACAACAGATGTCGTTAAAAGTAAATAGTATAAACAGCAAAACATGACACTCCACTTTTTCTAGTCCATGAAAAATGCCTTATTTGCCGCTCCTGAGGTAGGAAGGAGTTGTGGTGGTTGAGTCAGTCTGCTATTAAACTTTATTCTTGCGTAGCGGTACAAAACTTTGAATACCAAAGTTTAACATTTCTAAGAAATAATATATCTTTGGTGTTTTATATCAAAGAACTGTAAGTAATAGTCGGTAGAGAGGACAAAAACGGGAAACACTGCATAAAAGATATTCCCTGAGGCCTGGTAGATAGCTCAGACTCTTGGAGTAATGATAGCTGTCTCTATTCCGAAGATGATTGACCGAGCATTCACGTTTAGATCTCTGCTTGCTTGTAGAAAGTAGGTACCTACACTAGGTAGGTATGTAATATTACCGTACAATATTTAAAATGCAAGTAATGGTGTACACGTACACCACTATATTGTTCACCGATCTTCGCTTGTACTAATTAGAAGACTTTGACGCTTTTCTTGCTGGATATAGTAGACCTCACACATCCTTATAAACTGATTAATTTTAGGAAGACTGAGAAATCATTATGCTATTTTTTAAACGTCAACGGATAACTTCATTTATTTTATTTATGTTGTTATCTACAGAAACACTACGGCAAATTATTATTAATTTATCGTACTACTTCACTATATTTTTGCTATAATTATTTTTTATTCATTAAAAGTTTCCTACAAAACATGGTTTTGTTTCACCCATTAAAGTAATAGTGTATAACGAATAAACTAGGGGAAGTATTTTCATTTAGTGATGATCACGGTGCGTAACCTTAGTAATTATGCTACCGATGATCTACTTATTAGTATGTATTTATGTTAAAGTTATTAATTTAATATCACGCGTATCTGAAAACGATTAACGTTTATTAATGTATAAATTTCAATACTTACCCAACTAACTACGAGTAAACTATCTTGACTAATGGAATTCCAAACCATTGCTGAGCGGAAAGTAATATATTAATGGGTACTGTAATATATTCTTTATCTATGTAACATGTTGTTAAACATAAATTATGTTAGAAATAAAATGTTTGCTTTTAGTTCAATAAATTTTGATTGTTTGTTTTATTCTGACTTTTTATCTGTCTACTTCTTCACAAGCTACTTTCATGTAACCGCATAACTCCTAAAACAGCATCAAATCGAAATTCATTTAATATCTCATGTATAGGCTAAAGATCTGAACTCAGATATCAATTAACAAAAGAGAAATAGAGTGCTGACAAATGGATAGACAAACAACAAAGTGATCCGATAAAATATTTCCGTTTTCTCATTCGAGGTATCAACGAAACCCCAAAATTATTTACTTAAAACCTACTGAAACACGTTTCTCACTGTAGCTTAAGGTTTTTGGTCTACCACTGAATATTTTAGTGGTCACAGTAAAAACAAAGTGAGTGCAAAAAGTGTAAACTAGGCTCAAAGCCGCAGCGCGACGTAGCGGTCAACTTTGTCCCTCCACCTAGATTTTCAGCCTTTGTAAAAACAACTTTTTGTTGCGGCTTAGTTGCCGACTCGGCTTTTGTAAACGTGGAAAATGTTTAGTTTTAAACAATTGTTTTGTTTTTCTGTTTGTCTATACTCTGCGGTGGAGTAGAACAATGTAGGTGGAGAAAAATGGGTCATTCGGACTATAGGTAAATTGCTCATATGAATTAAGTAAATGGAAAAATAATAATCGTTTAGTTCGTTCGTCCAAGAGGGACCCCTCGAAGTGAGGCAAAAAATACTTTGCCCTTAGATAAAAATAGTAAAGATACGCCGATCCGAACATTTTACGTAAACCTTCTTCATACAAGCAAACAATAGCGTCATCTGTCAAAACACCGCCGCCGCCGCTGCCCGAACTACCGCGTGGCCTTATACTGTTGGTACCTACTAATGACTCCCATAACCTGGCGACATTTTTTCGCGCTGTTCGCCCTGTCTTTAGTATACAAGTCTGTGACTTTGCCTAAATTGGCAAACCCGAGCAGTCGCTACAATTCACGCACACTAGCATCCGTACATCATACTTTCAAATTGACACACTCACACTACAATAAAAAGTTGTCGCACTCACGGAGCTGTCGTTGAGGTAGGGCTCTATCTAGTCAGAGCGCGAGCGATGACCTATGATAAATCTATGGGAAATTGCGTGATTAATAGATTAACAAAATAATGGCTTTGAACTCCGAGAGTGCCAAAAGAAGTGAAAACATGAATAATTACGTTACCGTACCGTGTTACGGTTATGGTGTTCTCAAATTCAATGTTTTTTCCATCAAAATAAATACTCAACAAGTCTACAGAAGTTTTTTTTCGAAAACCATTGATATATTGATATATAAACTAAGGATTTAGGGTCAGCGCTAAAAAGTGTCAAAAACGCGAAAAGAGTTCCAATCGCACATAAGCAAAATCAGGCTGTATAGACATAAATTACAATGTTTTAATTTGTTTATAAAAAATACACATGTACCTACCCTCGTTTATATAGGTTAGGTTTTCTCGAGACACTCGGGGGAGGGGGTTGAGGATTTATATGCCAATGTCGAAAAGTAAATAAGGCATATTATAGCATAAAATATTACTTAAATGAAATCAATCCATGGGAGTAAATTGCTCTGATTAAAATTTATAGCTAGTTCTAATTTAATATAAATTGTGAAACAGTGATAACAAAAAAAAATAATACCCGGCTGAGTTTGTTGTGGGCTTCTTCTCAGTTCAGGGCGCGTTGGAACCCTCGTAAACTTAGTTTTTAAGTCGTTAAATAGTTATCACTATTAATAAGTATATGTACCTACTTGACGTTCATAAGTGCTAACAAGTAGTGGCCTATATGAAATAAATGATTTGAATCTTTGAAATAAGTATATAAAGTTACTACCGCTGCCCTGCTATGGTCGAAGTAAGATATGAAACCACATCTGAGGCAATTTCACCGCCAAGCGATTTAGCGTTCCGGTGCGATGCTGTGTAAAAACCGTTATAGGAGTGAGTTCACTTACCCCTTCCATGTTAGTACGATAACATCTTCGGCTGCATTATCACTTACCATCCGGTGAGATCGCAGTTAAGTACTAACTTGTGTAGCGTAAAAAAAATTCAAATTATTATAAAACTCTAATAGTGTTCACTCACACGTTCCATCCACAACTACAAAACGCTGTCACCTAGCATATTTCTTGCCGAACATTGAATTTGTAGCTTGTGGTGGCCACTGGCGTCTACCGTGAGCAGCGAGTCCAGGTTCACTTATCACGTGATAGAGAAACTATCGGTAGCCGTCTCGACGTACTAATTTCAGATGGCCGCCGTGCGCCGGCTACTTTGCTCGCGTTAGTTCTTGTACGGTCTATTTCACGCGCTGTGTGTGAGGCAACCTTAGAACGTCGAATGAGATAAAGTTAGTTTTAAAGAGACCACGACTTTACGTTTGTTGCGTGTTGTTGCGGGTTGGTCAGGCGATATTGCGAACTGAATAGCACTTTTTGTGTCAGCGTTAGAGTCGTTATTCCTTTAAATCATCTTGCGAATTGAGCCTTCTGTACCGTTAGGTACTAATATGTATTCCGTGCCCCGGAAGTCAAACCTGGCAACTATTGCCTAAAAACAGCGCATCAACATCTGCAGCATGGAGCGTCAATATATTTTTGTTTCTCGAGTAAAATTGTCTTCGGGACGTAAAAAGGCCGTCTCATCTCTTGATTAGGAGGGCGGGCCGGGATGCACCTTATTGGATTAGCTCGTTTGATGTCCGTCTTTAGTGACGGCAATACCGTCCGCCGAACTGTTGGACGTGAAATGTTTTAAACGCTTTTGGAGGGTCCCGTCTTAATATTTAATTCCGCTGGAATTTGAAAACTAACTTGAAGTAGAACCAAGCAAGTCATGTCAGTACTAGGGAAGACGGACTTTGGAGCATGGCAATACTGGAGTTCCGTTAAATATAAAAACCAGTCGGATGAAGTCGAGACCAACTAAATTAAAAAAATATTTAAAAAAAAGGTAGTGGCGTACTCGTATCCGGTCAATATATTTTGCCCCCATGCAAGTAATGTTTCTTAAGAATATTTTTAAGGTAAGTCACAGATTATTACCTACTTAACTTTTAAATAAAAACTTTTAAGTCTGCACCAAATATTATGTTCTAACCAGAATCAAGAGCTATCAAAGTACAATTTCTATTTTTAATAACGAAGCAAACATTTTTATTCTCCACGGAAATTATTTTTCCCCTATCAGGTAACTTATAGATCAATGTT